>JBBMOL010000011.1:0-2400000 GCA_037954665.1 Laguncularia racemosa
TAGTTTCATGATAGTTAAATTGTTTATATTTGGGTTCCTTGAAAAAACCCCTGATTGTCATGTAACAAATTGTTGATGTTCAAAAAATTAATTCAATTTTTGGGTTTTATTCATGTTGAAAATCTAGTTTTTTTCTTGTATGTGGTGGGTATTAGGATGGTTTTGATCTTGTTATTAGATTGAAAAATTTTTTAATAGAGAGCGATCGTTGCCAATGTATTTTTTAATATTTTAAAATGCCTTTTCCCAAATTTAACTATTGCAATGGCAAGGATTCCGTGGAGAAATATAGTGTAAAGTACAGGGCATCCATAGAGAACACTAACTACTAGTATAACTCCTTCCTATTATCTAACCGACATTTTAAATATGGGGTTGAAACTTAATTACTCTAATTTTAAAACTAAAAACTCACTAAAAAATGGTTCGAAGATTTATAAATTTAACAAAAGCAACCTAGATCTTTTTCTATCCTTTCACATGAATTCATTAAATTTATGAAATTGACGAAATTTGATTTTATACTATCGAATTCCCTAGTAAAGAACCCCTTTCTAAAAGTATATTAACCTATCAACCTAGTTTATCAATGGGATCTCCCCTTTAAATTTAATAGCAACCTAGAATTGCAAAAAGCACATGAATTGCATCAAAATAATCGATGTAAACAGAAGACTCTTGTTTCCTTTCTCTGGGGAAGAACAATCAAATCTCAAAATTTGCATTAAAAAATCATAAAAGCAATTTCTCAATTAACTAAATGATATCATGCAAAAATTTTTTTCCGGATTATGAATCTAAAAAAACCAATTGAAGGGCTGAAATTTAAATCATAAGAAAGTAAAAAACTTCCATTAAAAACCAATTTCATAATGACAAGGGGAAGTTTCGAATAAAATTAGTTTTTAGAGTTACTCCTAAAAAAATTTGGGAAAAGAAATAAATTATGGAAATAAAATAAAATTCATTGTCACAACCCTTTAAAAGATAAAATTTTCTTCTTGGGGGGTCTTTAATTCCTTTTGAATTGAGGGAAATCTTTTTCCCCCTCGTTTGGAGTCGAGCAATTTATAAAATTCGAAACCTCGTTTTGGGGGCAAAAAAACGGTTTTTTTATACAGCACCGGGTTTGGATACATACCGATGGATACCGGTGGGTGTACTCATTCGTGTATCATGCTTTTTCCCAAGTGTCCTTATTTGAATATACCGAGAAAGTCATGGGAGTGTACATTGGTCGTGTTTTTGAAACATCTTTTGCCCGCAGCAAAATTAGTCACAAGCAAAGTACAGGGGGCTTTTGGATTTTTGCTGTTTTTACTTTCCAGACTCCACTTCAGTATACCAAGCAAAGTACAGGGGTGTTATTTGTGTACTTTCTAGACATCCACTTATTACACAAAAAGTCAGGGCAGTATCTCACTGGGTTTTTACTTTCCAGACATCCACTTAGTATACAAAAGAAAAGTACATGGGCTGTATCTCGTTGTTACTTTCCAAATTCTTTTTTTCACAGTATTGAAACCCAATTTCCCTTTCCCAAAAACTTGATCCCTCTTAAAACCCCTTTCCCTTACCCCCAAAAATATTTCGGGAAAAATATTGAAATTAACTTTTTTTCCCCATTAAGCATCCTTTTTTTAAACAAATCATCTAAAAATTTAAAAAAAAAAAAGCAAAATTTCATTACTCTAGAAAGGGTCTTTTGCGACTTGCAAACTTCCCGACATTAAGTCTTTGCTTGCCTAAAGGGAAAAAACAAAACATTAATCAAATTCTCATTAACAATTGCCCGTTACCAAAAAAAAAAAATCAATTTTTTTTTATGTTTTTTAATTTTGGGTTAAATGCAACCCCCAATTGAGGGGTTTCCCACCTTACAAAAAGTTTTTGTAACAAAGTTTTTTGGGTAAAATTTTTCAAAGTTTAATCACATAGACCAATCTTTCCCCTTGCCCATTTAAAAGGGCCTTTATATCAAAATTAGACACAAGATCAAAAAAAGCAAAAGAAAACGGGTACTTTAAAACAAAATTTAAAAAAAGTCTAATTCTTCTCAATTGTCTCTCTTAAAAGCAATCAATGATGAAAAAATTTTGCATCTATTTTTTCCCCTTTCCCCCCCCTTTTTTGGTTTGGACTTTTTCAAAGATTTTTTTCTTTGTAATGTTCACATTTTTTTTTCCCCCCCCTTTTTTTTTTTTTTTTTTTGGAATTCTTGAAACCCAGAAAATTTTTTTAAACCCCGATAATCCTGGGCCCGTCACCCAAGTTAAGAAGTTACCCCCTAAATCGGGGTTTTTCCCCTAGGGGTTTAATTACCGGGTTAAAAGCCCTCTAAATTTTTTGGTTTTAGGGTTTTTCTTTTTTATTACGGAATTTTCCCATGGGCCCGACCCGGGGGCCCCGGGTCCCCTTAGGTGAGGGGGTTTTTAAAAAAGGGGAAACCCCATAAACCTTTTACCTTAACTTTTTTTTTGATATTAGTAGGAGTCAAACTTCGCTCTTTTTGGCCCCCAAAAACCCTTTTCCTATACTAACCAATTTTTTTTTTTTAAAGGGTAAACATGCTTTCTTTAAATTTTTTTATTTAAAGAGATCTTTAAAAAAGGATCACCAAGAAAATCATTTCTTTTCCCCCTTTTCATGAAAGATTACTGGTTTTTAAAGATTTTTGAGTTTCACAACGATTTTATCCCTAACTTTGATAAGTTTTCAAGTTCAAAAAAAGACAAAGGTGACATGCCCCCAAAACTTTTTTAGAGGAAAATTCATCAAATAAAAAGCTACAAACTATGTAATTTGCAATCCCTGATTTAAAAAATTTGAAATTTTTAAAAAAAAAGAGAAAAAAAAAATTGGGGAAATTTTTTTTTAATTCATAAAAATTTAGCACCCCCCTTATAAAAATTTTTTTTATATCCCCTTCCCCACAAAAATTTTTCTTTTTCCCCAATGCTTTATCATTCAAAAAACGAAATGAGAAATAAAGAGGTAAAAAGAAAAAATTTAAAAAAAAAGGGGAAATGGATTTCCCCGGGGGGTTCAAAGGTAGGGCCCAAATGCATAGTAGCGGAATGTCGATGAAAGGAAAAAGCACCATCTTTGCTTCCTCTTACGGGGGGGGTCTTTTTTTCTTAGAAAATTTTTTGGTTTTTAAAATGCACAATCTTTTGGCCCCTCGAATCAATTTCCCCGGTTCCCCAAAAAAAGGGGAGGGTTTTTAAGACACAAAAAAAAAAAAAGGGGTTGCTTTTGGGTTTTTGAAACAAGGGGGAGGTAGCAATTTAGATACAAACCCAAAAGGGACACAGCCCGGGACCAAATTGTTATTGGGCCCCTTAACATGCAAAAATTCCAAAAAGGGAAAGCTCAAAATCAAGTCTTGTGGGTTTTTTATTATAAAAACCCACCCTTTTTAAAGGGGCCCAAAAAGTAAAATACAACAAACCCAAAGCATAAAACAAAAAATAAAGTTCGAATCTTGATTCTAAAAGTTGCATTTTTGTGATCAAAAAAAAAAAAAAAGGCCCCATAATTGGTTTTTTAAAAAGAAAAATTGGGAAAAAAAAAAAAAACAACATTGTTCCGAAAACCCCAAAAAAAAAAACCCCCAAAAATTCATGTTTAAACCCTTTAATGTCGATTCATTATTTTGGGACCCCCCTCAAAAAATCAATATACATGCTTCCCCGTAGTTAAAATGTCTACAGATTTTTCAACAATCGACTTCCACAAAGCGAAACATATCCCCAATCCCTCATAAAATGAAAACATGTAAAGGGGGTTTAAAAAAAACCAAAACGCAACCTTTTTGCAATAAGAAATTAAGAAGAAAAAAGAGGGAAAATTTTTCCCCTTAAACCCTTAAAAGGGGGAAAAAAATTTTGTGTGGAAGGGAAAAATCAAAGATATGGGGGAGTAAGGGGGGAGTGAGGGGGGCCCAAAACCGAAAGGAGAAAGGGGCGTGTAAAGGGTTTTAAATGAAGTGGGGGGTCGTTTTTTAGTCCAGAAAAAAATTTTGATCACATAAAGTACAAAGGTCATGTACTTTGGGCGGTATTTTTGGGAAACCTTTTTTTTGGGTTAGTACCAAGTGCCCTTTTTTTTGTAAACGGGGGGAGCCCTGTAGGGAGAATAAAACTGGTACATTGGGGGTTTTTTTTTGTGTTTTTTGGGGAAAAAAATTCTGTGGGGTTAAAAAACACGACCCGGTTTCAGAGTGGGGTACCCTTTTTTGTGTAAAGGGAAGGGGTGTTCTGTGGGGCAATACCGACCAGGTACACAAGGTGTCCCCTTTTTCGGTATCAAATTTTCTTTTTTTGGGGTTTGGGAAAAACCCCCAGGGCAAGAGCTTTTTCCTTTTCGTTACTTGATATTTAAAAAAAAATGAACATATTTTGAAGTACAGGGGAGGGAAACCCCATGACGTTTTCCCCCTTTTGTTTTAAAAAAATTTAAAATTTTAGAACCCTCTGCATGTGTAAAAAAAACCGATATCCCACTAGTGTCCCCGGGTTTTGGGGCGACAAAGTACAACCTGTCAAATTCATTTGCTTCCTTAAAAGGGCTCCCATCCAAAATTTCCCACACTTAGAGCTTAAAAAACCCGCTCTATTAAAAATGACTTTCTAGCCCCCAAAATTTTGGTTTTTCCCCTTTGTACCTTGCTGCCTGAAAATTTTCCCCCAAAAAAACAATGGATAAAAAAAATAAAAAAAAAAATAAATAAAGAAAAAATTTTACTAAAGAAAAGGGTTGCCCCCAAGAACGCTATTTTTTAACTTTTTACTAAACGTAAGCCCCTTGGAGCTCAAAGGGAGAGGGAAAAATGGGGTTCAGCTCCCCTTTTTTCCAAAATTGTTTCCCCCCAAAGGTTAATGCTTGACCTTTAAACCATTCCCTTGAACATGCCTTTTTCGGGTTTCCCCAACTCAACTGTGCCGAAAAAAAAACCCTTTTTTCCCGGAATCCCCCGGGCCCATTTTGATTTAAGCTTCCGGGGGAAAATTTTAAACCCTAGATTTGAATAGAAAAACAATGCCCCTTATTAAATGCCATTCCGGGGTGGGGGAAATCAGAAACTTTTTGGGTTTTCTTTTTGGTATATATAAATTTTGTCATAGCCATGAGCCCCTTAAATTAGTTTTTTAAAATTTGCTCCTTTATTTTTTTAAAAAAAAAAAAACCGGTTAAAAAAAATTTGGCGTTTGACCCCAAAAATCCCCTTGTGCTAAACCCAAAAGGGTAAAGGGAAAGCTTTCTCGTAACCAATCGAATGGAGTGTTTTTAAGGGGGGGGTTTTGTAAGCTGTCCGATATGCCCAAAAAGGGTTCATCTAACTTCCGGCCCCCAATTCGTCTATGGTGAAAAACGGTTTTTGCAAGCCCTTTTAGGTCCTTTAAAAAAACCTCCCCCCTTTTGCCCACTATTTGGGGGGAAACGCGAGCAAGACGATGGTCCCCCCATATCACTTAAAAATTTTTTCAACTTAAAAAATTAAAAAAGTGTGTACCTTGTCACTTATGGTCCCCGGGGCCCCCCAAATTTAACGAAGGGTTTTAAAAAAATTTTTTAAAAACCCCCCCGGGAGAGTCATTAGTCAAAAAGGGGTTGTGCTTTTACCCTTTTAAAGGCCGAATCCCAATACCAAAATGTATTTTTTTCCCCAAAGGGGAAAGGGGGAAAAGGGGGCCCCTAAAGCGATCCCCCAAAATCAAAAATTTAAACCTTTAAAAGTAGTGTTGGGGCTTTTTCTTCCCTTTTTTTGTTATGTTCCCACCCTCGGAAATAAAATAACATCGAGCTATATAGTTTTTTAGAAACCCAAACAATGAAAAACCAAAAAAAACCTCCCTTCCAAATTTTGTGCGCCGCCCTTTTTGGGGACATAATGTCCTCCCGCGGGCCCACTGTGACAGGGGAAAGATTTTCCTCCTTCTTCAGGGAAAAACCACCCCCTTTGAATATCTATCACAAAATTTTGAATAAATGTGGATCCCCCCATAGTAGTGTTTTAATTTTTGGGGGAAAAAATTTTTTTTCTTCTGTGCTTGTTCTACCCCTTTGGAAGGGCCTTTGCCCTAGGAAATTAAAAAAATTTTTAGCAAACCGGGTGATATCTTTTTGGTTTTGATGGAAAACAAGGGTTTGGGGGAACCCCCCCCTTGATTCAACTTGTTCGGTCTTTCTAAAAAGGTTTCCCCAAACAAAAACGGGTTTTGGCAAAACTAGTTTTTTCCGGGGAACCCCTTTTTTTTCTTTATCTCAAGTCAAACCCCGAAAAGAAAAACCACCGAATGGGGGGTGGCTTTGCACCTTTTTTGTCCAAAAATTTTCAAGGGGGAAAAGACTATGATTTACCTTAGATAAATGGATAGGGCTGAATTTTTTAAAGGAAAAGACAAGCTAGCAACCCCCTTTTCGGGGTTTGTATAGTTTTTTTTTGGGCAGGAGGAGTTTTTTGCTGCAAAAATGAAGGGTTTAAAAAATATTTGCCCTTTTCGCTGACCCAAAAAAGCTCCCCCCACCGTTTCACTAGCATAAACCCCAAAAATTTAAAAGGGGAAAATTTCCCATGTTGGGTGCCCATAGGGGGAAAATTTATAAATTTTTGCTTGAGGAGTTAAAAAAGCATCTTTCATTCCTGGTTAAGTAAAAGGGGGGTATCCTTCTCCAAGATTTTGTCTTTTGGGCCCAGCAATTTTTGAAAAATTTTTTAAAGAATTCGTTTAAACCCCCGAGGGCCCCAAGAAAACTTCGTATTCCCCTTAACTGAAGGGGGGGGGGAAATTTAAAATTGCTTCGATTTCCCCCCTTCCCCTTTTTTCCTTTTTTGGGGAATTTTAGGGCCCCAAAAAAAAATCCCTTTCTTTTCCCCAAAAAAATGACACTTCTCCAAATTTTTGGACCAGGTTAGTTTTCCCAAAAAGTTGCAACACTAATCAAGAGGGAAATCACAAAAGAATTTCCAAAAAAAGAAAAATCACCCTGTTTACCTCCTCTTATCTCCCCCCCAAAACCCCTAAAAAAACCCCTCATGCTCACTGAAAGGTGGTTGGGGGTTTGCAAAAACCGAAAAAAGGGGTTTTTCAATAAGCGAAGGTAAAAAAAGGGGAAAAGTGAATGTCGTTTTTTCCCTGGTTTTTTTGGGTTTTTGATGGGAATTGAAAATATCCGAACCCCCTCGAGGAAACAGTAATATGCATAACCAGAAAACCCTTTAAGCATTTGGTCAAAAAATGGAAGGGAAAAAATGACCCTTTTTTAGTTGCGTCATTTAGCTTGCGGTAATCTATACAGCCTCCACCCCGTGACAGTTTCAGGTTTTTAGTCATTCTATTTTTTGGGGACTATGTTACCCCTTTTCTTCGGAAACTTAGTGGGGCTCACCCTTTAGTTTTTAAAATCGGTGGGTTTTTCCTGCATAAAAACAATTTGATGACTTCCTTTTTGAAACATCCCTAAAATTTTTGGTTTTGAGCGGTGGGGTTTTCCCAAAGGCTTGCCCAAAAATTTCCCCTAAAAATTTTTTTGGGGTGTAAAAACAGGGTTTTTAATTTCCCCTTTTTTCTGAAATTTTTTCCATGAAATTTGGGTTTTCCCTTTTTTTTGCCCCAGGCATGCAAAAAACCCTTTTTGTTGATTTGATCCAATTTATGAAATTAGACTGGAAGTTTAATCTTTTTTCCCAAAAAAGCATATTAAAGGGTTTTTTGGATTTGTTTAAAATTCCCCAGCTCAGGGGTTTCCCCTCAATTAAAGGGTTTTGATTTGTTTGGGGTCTAATAAACCCTTTCCAAAGTTCTTTCTTCTCTAACTCAGGATTTTATTAAGGTTTGGGACAACTGTTTCCAATTGCCTATTTTCAGGTTGCTCTTTCCCCCCCTTCACAAACAAAAATTTCCCAAGCTTTCCCAATCAACGGGTTTTTTCAATGAATCCGAAACTGTGAAGTCGAAGAGTCGTTGCATAGGTACATCAGGGTGCAGGCTTTTTTTAAAGGGGTCGGGGTTTTTCACTATGACCCCTTCTTTTTCCCCCTTCAACACTAACTTCCCCCCCCCAACAAAAATTTTAGCTCAGCAGTACCCCAAAAAAGGCCTCCCCCAAATAAAAGGGGACCCCCACATCTGCTTCCATGTCAAGGATACGAAATCTCCCGGGGGAAATAAGTCCTGCACCTTCACTAAACATTTCAACTACCTTTTGGGAAATTTTTACTGATCGAGGGAAATAAGCTCATTTTGGGGGGTTTGGGGTCCCCAACCCCCCAAAATTTTTGGAAAATCTTGAAATGGGCATAAAATTTTAAAACTGGCCCCCAAAAACACCAATGCCCTTTTTTTCAAAAAATTTCCCCCCATCGGGCAAGGGTGGTAAAGCTCCCGGACCCTTTTAACTTTTTTGGGGGGGTTTTTTCTAAATTATGCGGGCATTTCCTCCTAAAGTTACGGGGGGAAAAATCCTAAAAATTCCCCCTTTTTTTCGATAGTAATTTTTTAAAAAAATTTTTCACATCGGGGGGATTTGTGATAATGCCCAACCAGGGAAAGGGTTTTAATCAATTGCTTGAATATCTCTAAAAACTCCCATAGGGGGCCATTTTTTTGCCCTTTTTTGGGGTCGTGCTGGAAAAAGGGGAAAAATTTGGGTTAAAAATTTTGGGATTAATGGAGGTGATGATTTCTTTTAGGTTATTTTTCTGAACTTTTCCCCCTTTTTTTAGAACTACTTTTTCTTTTGCTGGGTTTTTTCACCCACTCTCTTCTTCTTGAAAACCTTTTGGGTTTTGTTTTTTTACCCTTTTAAGTGGGCAAAACTTTTTAAAAAGTTTCTCTGGGTTGGGGGTTTTCCCTGTTTCCTTTAGTGAACCCCTTTAGATCTCTCTAAAGAAGCTTAGCTATTACCCAACCGGTTTTTTAAAGATTAAGTTTGATGCCTCATTTTTTTCCCCGGCCGAGCCTGATTTTTTGGGGAAAAAAAAAATTTGGACTTCGTCTCTTCTGAATCCTTGATTAATTTTGTGAGGGGATTTCAAATTGGGGGTTTTTTGGGAAATTGGACCCTTGGCCCTGAAAAACCCCGGGGGAGGGGGGGATTGCCCTTTGAAAATTTCTGTTTTTTGTCCAAAAAAATTTGGGTGATTTTCCCATCCGATTATAAGTATTATTGTATGGATTGTTTTGGGGGCCAAATTTGGGTTTTCCCAAAAATAACCACTTGCTCTTTTTCCCCTTTCCTCACCACCTGAGGATTCCACAATAGCCAATGATGTTTTGAGCCCCACCCAAACCCCGCGACCCTTTCTAGTTTAAAGCCTCAACTTTGGACTGATAAAATTTTTAAAAATCCCCTTCAAAAGCCTACCCCTTCTTTTCTTTTGCCCCAAACCATGTGATTTTTTAAAAATTTTTTCGCGGCCAATTTAAAAAAAGTAAAAATTTTTTTAGGGTTTTATGGTTAAAGGGTGTCCCAAAACCGGATCTACTATTTATCTCGTTTTTTTAGTTAAAACCCCTTATAAAAATTGAATTTAAACCATTTGGGATCCCAGGGGTTGGGGGTTTTTCCCGCTTTGACCCCTTTAAACTCCCCCCGGTTTCTATAAAGTCTCCTGCATACTGATGAAGATTAAATCTAGTCGTTTTTTTGGGGGTTTTTTTTAAAGGAGGGAAGAATTTTTTCAAAATTTTTAAAACAGCCCCCTTTCCAGTAGTAATGGATTTCCTCTTTTAAAAAATTTTAGCCATGCTTGGGCCTTGCCGGGGAAAGGGAAAAAACCCCTGAGGCGGATTTTTTTACATAACCCTTTAAAATTTTAAAAGGGATCAATACCCCCAAAAAAAATTTGGTATGGGCATTTGGACTTATCCTGTAAACCATAAAATTTTGAGTAAAAATTTTCGCCCCCTCTGAAAAAACGGGGGTTAAGTTCAAAATTATTTGCCCCCCCCGGGGGAGGACATGCTAGAGCTAAAGCCTATAAATTTGGGTTGGAAAAAAACGAATTGGTTTTAGGGGCTCTTTTCTGGCCCATCCTTTTATAAACCGTTAAAGTTTCCCGGGGGGTCCCAACAAAATTTCCTTGATTCAACTTTTTGGCAAGATTTTTTTAAATTGACACCTTTTTTTTCCCTTGGGTTTTATTTCCTTGAATCCCAAAATGATGTTGTTCGGGGGGGGGAGTTACCCTTTTTTTGATAACGACAAAACAATTTTCTCTAGCTCAGGTTTAAAAACAGCAAGTTCCTTGGAGCGATTTTTGGTCACCCATTTTAAACGTAATCAAAAAAATTAGAGCCCCAAAAAATTTCGGGAAAGGGGAAAAAAAAAAAAAAAAATTAAAAAAAAAAAAATTTGGGTTTAAAAAAATGGGAAAAAAAGGTTTTTAATTTTGGGGTTTTTCCCCGGCAACGGCGCCAAAACTTTTCTTTAAACCCAATCGTTTTTTAAAAATTTTTTTAAAACCCTTTTTCGTAATTCTAACTACTTCAATAGGAAGTAAACCTACCTGGACGAAATATAGTGTCAAGTTGGGTTTTCCCCTAGAGATACCCAAAATATTTTACTAATCCGTTCCCATTATCAAACCCAAACGTTAAATTTTTGGTTAAATTTTTAAAATTTCTCTAATTTTTAAAAAAAATATTCACTAACAAAAAGGGTTTTGGAAATTTATCAAAAAAAAAAAGAAACCCAGATTTATTGTACTCCTTCTCTAACAAAAATTTTTTTAAATTTATAAAATTTTTACAATTGGCCCGGGAAGATTTTAAGTATAAAATGTAGAGCCTTTTTATATTAAAACTTTTTATAAAAATTTTTGGGGCAAAATTTATTATTGTTTTATAAAACCAAAAGGGAAAAAGGGAAAAATTTTTATTATGGTGATAAATCGGGTTTTTAAAGGAGCCCAAGGATTTAATTAAAAAAATTTTGAGAAGTATCTACAACTTGAATCAAGAAAAGGTTTTTAAAACCCCCGGGGTTTAAATCCCGGGCGGAAAAATTTAAAAAAACCCCCGGCCTGTATTTGGGTTTTTTGAATTAATGGGAAGATACACGGTTGAAGTACACCGGCCGGTATTGGGAAACACGGTTTGAGGCCGGCCATGGGGCAAATCGTGTTAACACTGGACAAAAGGCGGAAATGAGGACTTTCCCAAAAGAGAGAGAACAGCTTAGGGCACGGGCCCTGGGGGGAAAACCGTGGGGGAAACCGTGCTTGGAGCCTGGTGGAAGCTAGGGCCCTGCCAAGGGGAAGACTTGTTTTATTAAAGCACAGAGGATGAACGGCCCTAAGGGGGGTCTAGCCATGGTGTAAACCGTGGAACACAAATGGACAAGGATGAAGACTTGTAGTCATGCAAAAGAGGAAGGCACGGGTTTAAAATCTGCCGTGGGGGGGGGGCCGTGCTACACACTGGACATGGAAAAAATGATCGGGGAATTAAAGCACAGAGGAAGGCAAAAGGCTTGAAACCCCCCCGGCCGTGGGGGTAAAGGGGGTGCCAGGCAGATGAAGATTCACTTTTTGAAATCTACTTGGAAAAGGAAAAATATTTTCGTATCTTGCTACAAAAGATCACCCTGGCCCTCCCTCTAACAAATAAATAGAACCAACCCTAGAGGGGGAGGAAAATTTTTGGGGAAACTTTGGATCTTGAAGAACCTTGGGGGCAGAGCAGGCAATCGGGTTTTATATGTTTTTTACTTTTTTTTTTTTGTTTTATTGATGAACATGAGTAGCTAAGCTACTTTTCCCAACCAAAGGGTCATGATGTTTAATTCTCCCTGAATTGTGAGGTCTAATTGACTTGTATTTATTCTATTTTTTGCTTTCGGGGATTCATATATCTTTTTGATCGTTTTTTCATTAAATTTTCTTTTTTGATTGGGATGAATAGAGCTCTTCTACTCAAAATTTGCAAGTTAATATATTGGGCAACAAACACGTCAAATCCGTAATTGTTTGATTGTTTTAGTCTTAGTGACGCAATAACATGTTTGGGTTTTTAAAAGAGATGATCGAAAATTTATGTTATGGGGGGGGTTTTGATCATTTTAAAAAAGGTTATCTTATAATTTTACGGCATGAAAATTTTTTGGGCTCTCTAGATTTTAATTTCCATTGGGGAAAATTTAAAACCTAAAACGCTTGTCTAGGATTGTCCCAATCGATAAGAGAAAAAAATAAAAGAGCTTCTGTTTATTAAACGAGGAAGTAGGGGTAATGGGTTTTTAGAGCCCTTGTTAAAACCATAACCAGTTTATCTAGAAATAAGAATAGAAAACATTTGCATCGATGATCAATTCCTAAAATTTTAAACTATCTTGATTCCTTTGGCTGGGTTTTTTATCAATACCCAAATTTTTTCTTATCCTGTTTTAACTTTATTTGATTCAAAACAAAACCCCCCTTCGTTTTCTTTACCTCTTTAAAAACCTTTTGAATAGAAAAAAATTTTAAACCAATCTCTGTGGATTCGACCCTACTCACCACTATATGCAAATCAAATAATTGTCTAGGAGTAGGTTTTTTTTTGTTAGTTTCCCGACCCCCCAACAAATTTTGGTGCCGTTGCCGGGGATTGGTGTCAAATTTTTTTTCTATCTCGTATACTCGTTCTTCTCAGACGGGTGAACTAACTTATAATCCGGAGATTGAAAAAGACTCTAAAGAGGCGGGCGACAAGAACTAAAATCATCCCCCAACCGAACTTAGTATGGGAATTTGTCTGATTTTTCCCTTTGATTCTGAAAAAGAGGACGAAAATGGCAAATCTCGAAAGAACCTTAAGGGAGTTGGCTGCCCCGGGATGTTAATCAACAACCACTTTGTATTCACTACCCCAAAATAGCTAGGGAAATTTCCCGAGTTAAAATCTGGGTTGATATATCGGGCAAAACCCCCCCTTTTCAGGGTTCTTGAGAATGAAGATCCTCATAAGCATTTGAAAGAGTTTCATATAGTGTTTTTCTAGTATAGGCCGCAAGGAATAACCGACGATCAAACAACCCAAAAAGCGCTTTTTCCTTTTTCCCTTTAAGTTTTAAAGCTAAAAAATTGGTTGTTTTATTTCCCCGGGTTTAATTTAACCACATGGACTGATATGGTGAGACTCTTCTTGGACAAATTTTTCCCCCAAAATCCAGAGCCCGGGTATAAGAAGAGAAATTTGTGGTATAAAAAAAGAGGACACCGAGATCTTCAGAAAATTGGGAGAGGTTCAAGAAAACTGTGTGCAAGCTGCCCACAACATGGGATATCGAACAATTTCCTCATCCAATATTTTTACGAAGGCCTATTTTTCCGTTTGGAAGGAAGATGATGGATGCTGCAGGTGGAGGTCCCATAGTAAACAAAACCCCTGGTCAAGCAAAGGGAATTGATCTCCTTTTAGGGCCCTGCCAAATTCGCAACAATTTGGATATAGGCTTTATACATCTTAAAGGGAAAGGGAAAATGAGGTAATGTGTCTAACCTTGCATAAAAATTTCTAATTTTAACCCCTCCCTTGTGCAGCGCTAGCTCTTGGAAAAACACAGAAAGGTAAAGGTTGGGAAATTTTTGTGTTTTGCTCCAAATCATCCAAACCGACATTGCCCCACATTGCAAGATGATAACCAGAACACCCCAATGCTGTAGGCGGATTTCCAGGACAACCGCAAAGGAATTATGACCCCACTCAAATACTTACAATCCTGGATGGGGGGATCATCCAAACTTCCGAATGGCAAAAACCCTTTACAAAAATTCCAGCCAAAGCCACCAAAACCAAGTACCCCAAGCCCCTTTCCCCACCTCAGGTTTGTCTCTTGAGGACATTGTTAAGTCTCTTGCTGTTAAAAAAAACCCAATTTCAGGGGGAAACAAAGCAGGGGAAATCTAAACTTGGAAAAATCAGGAAAAGCCAACTTGCTTCTGTTTGTCAATGGTTAAAAAAATCAAGGTAAGTTTTCCTTCCCCAAACTATTACAAACCCGAAGCAAAGCGTTAATCAATTACCCTTTAGAATGGAACAGAATTGCAGGGATCAAATAAGAAAAAGGAACCTTTCCCTCTAATCTTGAGGAAGAGACCAAGAAAGAGATTTTTCAACTCCCCAGCCAGCAGGCAACCAATTAGAAAGTCTCAGTTAAGCCTCAAAGGTCACATTGATACCACCTTTCCCTTTTCCCCCCAGATTGGCAAATCCAAAAAAGAAGCGGGAAAAAAAAGAGATTCCCGGAAACTTTTCGCAAAGTCGAGGTAAAAAAATTTCCCTTTTCTTGAAAAGCAAATTTAACAAATACCGCGCTTTTTCCGATTTCTCAAAAACTTTTGCACTAAAAAAAAGGAAGGGTAAAGGCAATGAAAAGATTAGTGTGAGTGAAAAAGCTTCATTTATTCAAAGAAGCTTCCTTTCCCAAATGTAAGGGTCCAAAGGGAGTTTCTATTCCTTTCAAAATAGGTAATCTTGGAATCCCCTAAAGCCATGTGTGATTTAGGGGCTTTATCAATGTCATGCCCTTTTTCTGTTTATCCAAAGTTTAAATGTTTGGTTTCCCCTTTAAGGGAAAAGGGTTTTCATTGTTCAACTTGCTGACAGGGCCAATGTTTATCCTGAGGGGTTTTGGGGTTTTGTTCAAGTCAATGGGTTTGGGCCTTTTTTTTACTGATTTTTATGTGCTTGACCCTGGGCGAAGTGATTCTCATACTTCATCACCCGATATTATTAGGGCAAACCCTTCCTTTAAAACTTCTAAAAAGAAAATTTGATGTAAATGATGGGACCCTCACTATGGAATTTTATGGTGAAAATGATTAAATTTTAAAATTTATGATGCCCCGAAACTCCTAACGATTTTCCACTGTTTTTTTTGCGGATGTTTAACCCATCACCACGGCACCCAAGCTGGAATCAAAATCCTTATCCGAACATCCAGCCGGAACGTCCCACCAAGATGTCAAAGAAAAAGGCGCTTCATGGGAGGCAACCCATGTAAAAAAAAAAAAAAAAATTCTTTTGGTTTTTTTTTTTGTTTTGTTTTAGTTTAGTTTGTTTGTTTTTAGTTATTTTAAACTCTTTGGATCAGTGCAGCAAGGATACACATCTTTAATGACACTTTCCAGAGCAAAAGGGGAAAACCCCAAATACCAGGAATACCATATTTCCTTTCCCTCTTTTCTCTAAGTTCCTTTGATTTGTTAATTTCCCTTTTTTTAAATTGTGCAAATTTAGAACGGAGGACACTTTTCAAGCTAAGTGTGGGGGAGAGGATAAAAAAAATATAAGAATAGAAACTAACTTAACTCTGAAGTTTGTCCTTAAGGCAATTTTAAGCCAAATTTTTTTTTTTTCAAAATATCATGAAATCTAGAGTTGTACAAATATTAAAAAGCACTACAAAATGTAAAATTTACTTGTTAAAAAATTTTTACGACCCACGCTGTGATTAAATACATGGTTAAAATTAAGTATGAAATCTTTAAGAAATAAATTTACCTTGTATTTAGTTTTAGAATTGGAAGCTAAGAGTAAGTCGAGCCCCTAATGAAAAATAAACAATTTTCATTTCGGGTTATATTAGCTATTTATACTCTTTGAAGTTGTTTGAAAAGCAATCATAACATTTAAAAAAAAAAAAAAAGAATCAAGCATGCCTTACTCCAATGATTCAACAAATTTGAGTTAAAGTTTTCAAACTTGAATGTTAGAGTGAGGAAGAGTCCATGGGGGTACCAAAAAAACCCGGGTCACTTGAGTGATGAGCTCGGGATTTGCCGACTCAATGAACTCACTAAAACAAAGGGCGAAAAAGGCAAAAGTTCATGAAAAGAAGCGGCAAAAACCCGTCAAAATAGATGCTTGAATAAACAAAAGAACATGAATGTAACATTCTTTGAAAAAAAAAAAAGATGATAAAAGGGAAAAATATCAGAAAAGATTTATACCAATGTTTTTTACTTTATACGAAAGGTTTAATGCTTATAAATCCAATGAATTTTTTTAATTGGGTTTTTCCTTAGTGGATTAAGTATTTATTTTTGGAATAAAAATTCTTTTGCTAAACAGGGGATTAAAGTTTTTTTTTTTAGATTACTATTGAATTTTTCCATAGAAATTTTTGTCACAGGAAACCAGTTGGGTTGAATGTGGGCTTTAAAACTACAAGTCATAAATTACAAATAAATAGAGCTTGGAATGATAAAAGAAAGTTTTTTAATCTATGATAGATTTCTCAATTGATTTGATGCAATTGCTTGGGGACAACAAGATTTAAGTGGGGGGGAAATTTTGATTTAGCCATTTTATACTTAACTTTAAATAAATTGGGGCAATTAAATTATTATTTTTATAGAAATCAAAGGAAATGGTACTTAATTCTATTATGGTGAAAATCGGGTTAAATGGAGTCAAGGATGCTAATTCAAGAAAATTTAGAAAGTCACTACAACTTGGTTCAAAGAAAAGGTTTTACATCGCCGGGGGGAAGTCATGGGCGTTAATTGAAGTACAGGGCCGGTACTGTTTTAAATCAAAGGAAGATACACGGTTGAAGTACACGGCCGTGACGGAAGAAAGGTTTGAGGCAGGGCCAGGGCCAAACCGGTTACACACTGGACAAGAAGGGGGAAAAAGGGGATTTTAAACAGAGAGAGACACAACTTAGGCACGGCCGGGGTGGACCAGGGGAGAAACCGTGCTTAGAGCCGTGGGGGAAGCAGACGTGCCAAGGAGAAAAATTGTTTTATTAGCCAAGGATGACAAAAAAAAGGGCCTAGGGTCTAGCCGTGGGGTAAACCCTGGTACACATTGGACAAGGATGAAGACTTTTAGATCATGCAAGAGGGAAGGACGGTTGAAAAAACACCGTGGGTGGGCCGTGCACACACTGGACCGGAAAGATACGTGAATTATGCAAAGGGGAAGGGACGGGTTGACCCACGCCGTGTGGTAGGGCGTGCCCGCAATGAAATTCACTTCTTTAAATTACTTGGAAAAGGGGAAAAATATTTTCGATTTGCTAGCAAAAGACACATGCATCCCTCTAACAATATAAATAGAACCAACCCTAACGGGAGGAGAATTTTTGGGAATCTTTGGGTCTTTAAGAACCTTGGATCATCTTGGAGGCGACAGGAACCGGGTTCTGAGTTTCTAACTTTTTATTTTCTTTTATTGATGAACATGAGTAGCTAAGCTACTTTTTTTCCCAGCCAAAGGGTCTAGAGTTTTTTTTTTCCACGAATTTGAGGTCTAATTGACTTTTATTTATTCTATTCTTTGCTTTCGGGTATTCATATATCTTCTGACGTTTTTTCATTATTATTTTGTTATTGGGATGAATAGAGCTCTTCTACTCAATTAGCAAGTTAATATTTGTCAAAAGCACGTCAAATCCGTAAATTTTTTGATTTTTTAGTCTTTGTGACCAATAACAGTTTGGTTAAAAAGAGATGATCGAATTCATTTTATGGAGGTGTGGATCAGTTTAAAAAAAGGTTACTTTTAATCTACTGGCATTAATTGGTGGTCCTCTAGATTTTAAAGCTATTGGAGATTAAATCCTAAGCCTTGTCTAGGGTTTTCTAATCGATAAGAAAAAACAAAAGCTTCTCTTGATTACGAGGGAAATACGGAAGATAGGTTGTTAGAGCTTGTTAATAACTAAACCCTTTATCTAGAAAAAAAGAATAGAAAACTTTTCATCGATGATCAATTCCTAGAATTAAACTATCTTGATTCCTTTTTGGGTAGGCTTTTTTCAATATCCAATTTTCTTCCTATTTTAACTTTATTTGATTCACAAACAAAACCCCCCCCGTTTTCTTTTTTCCCCGTTTATCCTTTAAAGAAATAAATTTTTAACCAATTTTCTGTGGATTCGACCCTACCACCACATAGTAAATCATATAAATTTTGTAGGGGTAGGTTTTTTTTTTGTTGGATTCGACACCCATCATAATTCATTAGATTTTTGAAGATTGACGAATTGACTTCTTAACTGTCGAATTCCCTAGTCAAGTTAACTCCTTTCTCAAGTATATTAACCTATCTAATCATGGTTTATCAAATAGGGTTCTCCTTAATTTAAAACAACCAGAATTGCATAAAACACTGAATTCGCATCAAAATAATCGATGTAAACAAAACTCTTGTTTCCTATCTCTAAAAGAAAACAAATCTCATTAATTGCATTAAATCTAACAAAAAACAATTTCTCAATTAACTAATAGAATCAGCAAAAATTCTTATTCCCGGATCTATGAACTAAGAAACAATTGAAGGGCAGAAATTTAAATCATAAGAAAGTCAACAACTTCGCATTAAAAACCGAATCTTCATCTAGAAGAGAAGTTTCGAATAAAATCTAGATTTAGAGTCCTCCCCCATAAATTCGACAAACAAAATACAATTACGGAAAAATAGAAAAATTCATAGTCAAAAAGCCCTTAAAATAAAATCTTCTTCTTCGTGGGTCTTCAATCCCTTTTTGAATTGAGGGAATCTTCTTTCCCCTGCTTTTATGAGAGCAGAGAAGTAAAAAATTCGTAACCTCGTTTCTAGGGCAACTAACGGTCTATTTATACATATCCCCGGGTTGGATACATACACGAGGGAACACGAGTAGGGTATCTCATTCGGTATCTCGTGCTTTCTTCCAATGTCCTTATTGAAATACACAGCAAGTACAGGGAGTATATTTTGGCCCTTGTATTTAAACATCGTTGCACAGCAGCAAAACTTAGATACAAAACAAAGTCCCGGGGCGTGAAACTTTGCTCTTTACTTTCCAGACACCACTTCATATACACAAGCAAAGTAAGGGGCGTTTCTCACTCATGTATTTTCCAGACACCCACTTCAATATCACAAACAAAGTACATGGGCGTGTTTCCACTCTGACTTTCCAGACATCCATTCAGTAACACAAAGCAAAGTAAGGGGCATTTCTCGCTTGTGTATTTTTTCCAAATTTCCCCTTTCTTCACATGATTGTATCCAATTCCTTCCAAATTTGATCCGATTTTTTCAAAACTCCTTCCCTTAGCTCCAAAAAACTCGGGAAAATACTAAAATTAACTTTTCATTCCATTAAGCACCTTTTCTTAAAAAAAAAATTTCACTAAAAATTTAAAACAATAAAGCACAATTTCATTACTCCCAATAAGGGGTTTTTTGCGACTTATCAAGTAACTAACATGAATAAAAAAGACCCCTTGAAAACCTAGAGATAGTTATAGGGTTTTCTGTATTGAACGAGGTCATTGTGTCTAGTTCAATTGAAGTCCTGGGGTTTTTATTGAAATCTTAATTATGTAATTAAAGAGAACTTAATTGATTTAAATTTTGGGATTAGAGATTATTGATCTTGAAAAGACCCTAATCAGTGTAAGAAACCCCAATCAAGGGTTAGGGGTTTAAACATTGTAAAGTTTTGGAAATTTAATAAAAAATTGCAGAGAATTAGGGGGGGATCTTGGGTAGGGGGGTGTTTAGATATCGAAAAATTTAAGGAGTGTTTAATATATTTACTTTGTTCTTTTATTCTTTTTTTTAGATTTAAAAACAAAAATTAGGATAATTTAATCATCAAAGTGGAATTTTTAAAATAGGATAAATTTTTAGTACATTTTTATAAGTCTTCATGGGATCGATACCTGTACCCTACGCTTACTGCAAAAAGATAGGTTTTACTTGCCTGAAACTGATCGTAAGCTGGGTTGAGTATAAAGGGTTTAAACTTGCAGAACGGTTAATCGTACATCAACTATCTTGAAGCCCTGGTCACTTGGGGCTATTCACCGGTGAGGTTGTTTGGGGGGTCGTTTTTCTAAAAAGTCAGTGAGAACCCCCGTTGCTATTCCACTTGAGTTAAAAACCTACTGACCGAGCTTCCTTTCCTTTTTATTCCCCCGAGTCTTGAGGAGATGCGATTCAAAAAAAAATCGATATTTTGGAGTTTTTTTTTTTTGTAAAAAACCCCTTCCCCTATCCTACTTCGTGAAACTGGATGAGGATTGTCCCACTAAATGTGTGAAATAAGGCTTCTCAATGTGTTGTTTAAAGGATGAAAGTTAGCTCTTTCTCCAGATTAGAGGGAAAAACCCCGTACTTGAGCCCCCTAAGTTGAGCAAATTCTTTGAAAAATTGTTTTTTCTTCTTTTGAAGGCACCTTAAAAACCAAGATTGAGGGGAGCAACCCTTTTAAGTTGAATTTGTATTCTCATAAAACGTGCAGCCCCAATTTTTCCCATGTGTTTTAAATTTTTGAATCAATTGTGCAACCACATTAAGCAAGCCTATAGGGGTATCCCGAAAGTTTTTGGACCATGACTAGTAAATTTTTGGGATATTTACTTTATTTTCCCCCCCAGTATAGCCCTTTTTTTGTGCATTTTTAAAGGAAAAAAACCCGGTTTCCCGTTATATTTCTCAACTTTTTTAAACCCTTAAAAATTTTTCTGGGTAAGCATCTGCACTATATACTAATAGTCTGTGATGCTAGTTGATCAAAAAATAAACGAGAAACCCCCTAGAGTTTTTATCTTGTCACCATGCTAAAAGTGTTTCCCTCCTAATTTCCCTTTTTTCCTATTTTTTTTCCAAATTTTCCCCCTTTTGTCATTCGAAATTTGGCCCCCCTAAGATTGTCATTTTTTGGTTTTTTATACTCAAATGCAGGTTGAGTTTTGGGGAAATTGGAATTTTTTCATATTCTGTTTGGGTGGAAATTTTAAAAACCCCCTTTTTTTTTAAGCCCCGAATGTTCCCCCTTAAGCAGGCGGTTTGCACAAAGGGAAACCCAAAAATCTCATCAAAAACGAACTTACTTGGTCAATTTTTTGGGCTATTTGTTTCCAATGATACGATCCTTGGTTCAAGAGAGTTGTAGTGCTTTTTCTATTGCCACAAATGGCTTTATTGTTGTCGTTGTTTTTTGCAGTTGCTAGCCATTTGGGTCCAAGAGGGGGGTGTTGTTTGGGACTTCCCCAAAGGGGGTTTTGGGGTTTTTTTAAGGAACTATCTTTTTTCCAAAAAAGTCATCCCTTGTTTTCATTAGCAAGTAACCCTTTTCCTATTTTTTTTTTTTTTAAAAATGGGGGTGATGGATTATCCAACACATAAAATGCGAATGAAACAGCATTTTTTTTAACGATGTAACAATACGGAATTTTATTTTTAATGTTAGGAGAATTTTAAAGGGTTCTCAAATTTTTATTTTTGATGTTAAAAAAGGGGAATAATGTTTACGAATTTTAAAGGGCTGCCCAAAAGCTTTTTCAAAGGGATGGGCAACGTAATTTTTCTAAAAGTTGAACAAGGAACAGAACTTTTTTCAAAACCTTTAAAAAAAAGTTTTAAAATAACTATTTGTTCTAAACAGAAGTGTTTCAGAAGTTGTGTAGTGAAACCGTATTATCGGTTTAACCTTTAGAACACTTCAGAACCTTCATAAAGGAGGGACAGTTGCCGGGTTTTTTTTCAAAGCACTTTAAAAAAAACCCTTTCTTTAACAGGAGGATTTTTAAACCCAGGTTTTTGCTTCAGAAGCACTTTCATTAAACTTTAAAGTCTGTTACAAATTTTTTTTTCCAAAATTACGTCTAATTTAACAAATATTTTTTTTAAAAATAAATTTCAAGGCCAAACTCCACGGAAAAAGTATTTTTGGTTAACATACTTGATGTTTTTTTATTTAAAGTTGGTTTTAAAATATCAAGTGTTTTTTTTATTTCCCAAAAAGTTTAAAACAAAATTTTAATTAAAAGATTTCTTTTTATGATAAATTTAGAACATATAAATTTACAAATTTTTAAATCCAGATTTAAATTTTGGATTTTTGTATTTAAAATTTTGGGAGAACCAGCAGTTAAAAAGATAAGAAAAAGAGAAAAGGTTTTTTTGTTATAATCAAGATAGGGTTTTCCACAATTGAGGATATCTTCAATAAACTTGATCCAAGAGAATATCCAAAGAAGACTCGTCAAACTAATTATCCAAGCTTATCCATTATCAAAATATCACAGAACAGAACTTCTCCAACAGATCCAACTTATTTTTGAATTGAAAATTCAAAAATAATTCAAATTATCACGTGGAAAGTAGGGCCCTTATTTTTCTCCATATATAAGTTTTTTAATTTTTAAATGAAAAAAAAAGTTGGAAAAAAGTTGTTAACAACAAAAAAAGAGAGAAAAATTTGAAAGAAAAATGACACACGAGAAGAAAAGACTCATACATCTTCAAGCAAAAAACTTTACATAATACTAATTTTTGGAAACTAGAGGAAATCTGATATTCCTCATTGATGTTGTTTAAATTCCTTTTGTGAATAAGGAATTGTTTGTTGTTTTATCACTGTAGTTGAGTGATTTAGCTTTTTGGGGAAGAAGCTAAAAGACCAACAAATGAGACTTTGTCTTGAAAAAGGCTTATGTTGTATAACTTCAATTTGTTGAATATGGGAAAAACAAAACCCTTAAAAGAAAAACCGGAACCAACCCCCGGGTTGGGGTTGGAAAGAGAGGAAATGGCGCTCGGGCGAAAAACCCCTAAAAAATCGATCATTCTATTCTTCTATACTTTTATTTAAATGCACATTATTGTTTTTCATTATTGTTATTCACGTGATTTTTTTATTAGTCAAGAGTTTTATTGATTTGCGAAAAAGTGGAATTTTAAGTAATTAAAAACATAATTCCCCCCCCCCTCTTTTATTAATCTAATTGGACCAACAATTGGTATCAAGTAGGACCAATCTATTTTGAGTGATCTAAAATGGGTTTAAAATGATGTTTCCAATTAAACGAGCTCCCTACTTTAAAGGCTTTAAACTTCTCATAATTTGGGAAAATGCGTATGGAAACTTACATTTAAAACTAATGATTTTTGATTCATGGTAGGTCATTTCGTTTGGGGAACAGTTTGATCACCTTGAAACAAGATTTTAAACCCCTTTTCAATTTGGGGGGAAAAAATTAATTGAGCAGAACAACAATAAAAAAAATTTATTACTGACTACAATTGCCCCCCCCCTCAGAGTTCTATTTAATTATTTATCGTGTGTAAGTGCAAAGGTAGATTTGGGATATCCCATCCGATACATAAGAAGGGAATTTTACCCCTCAATGAAACTAAGATAATTTCTTTAATTCAACAGTAAGAATTATTTAAGTTTTTAAAACTAATGAAGAAGTCAAAAAATGCTTTTAAAAAAAGGTTTATAGCTATCACAAATGACTTGCATCACTTGGAAAGAAACTTCTAATCCGATCTTGTGAGGAAAATTGTTGAGGATAATGCCAAACCATCTTGGGGATGCAAAGAAAACTGCTATAGAGGAAGCTCAAGACCAAACAAGTTAACTCTTAGTAAATTTTGAGAGAAAAGCTCAATGGCAAAATGAGTCACACATAAAGACCACGCAAAGAGGAGAAACATACCAAAGAATTGCATTAAAGTCAAGGAAAAAAAAGCAAAATGAACTGAAACTGATGATAGCGACATGAGAAAGAAGAGGACATAAAGTCTCTAAAATGAAAGACTCAACAGGCTACTCAAAAAAGAAAAGGGAGGTAAAAAAAGTTATGTTTTCAAGAAAAGTACTGAATATAAGCAAAATTTGATGCAGGAAAAGCTTAAAAAAGGGAAAAGAAAAGAAGAAAGAAAAAGGGAGATTCAAATGTTATGAAGAAAAAAGGGCCAAGACACATCAAAATAAAGCCCAAAAACCCCATGATCAAGAAAATGGAAAATTAAAAAAAAAAAAGTCAAGCAATGTAGCAACATGGAGTGAATTAGGGGATACAGAGAAAAATTTCCAGGGTTTCAGAAAAAAGAAGGGGAAATAAAGGCAAATCTTTTGTTTAATGGCTAGTTCAAGGGAAACATTCTGAATCGATGAAGTGTAACTGAAACTGACAATGCTAGTAAAAATTTGGGGTAAGTTTACTAAAGGCACTAAAAAGGGCTGATAAAAAATTTTAGCTAAGTATGAAAAATGAAAAAAAAAAGCTTTTAAGAATGAAAAGGAGGTAGTAAAGCAAACAAATTCGTTACTTGCAAAGAAAATGATATTTTAAAAAACAAGAAAATGATCCTTTTGAAAGTGATAAGAGAAACTAAGAATAGAAAATCAACTCTTAAAAGCAGAAACAAGTAACTTTAAGGTAAAGTTTGATGAACGCCCAAATTTGTTGAAAACAACCCTTTAAAAATTTGATGAAAGGTGATAAGAAATTGACCATTTTAAAATTCTTCACAAAAGAGTTTCAAAAAAAAAAAGGGGGTATGGGTTAGGATTTTACATGGTTCGAGTTCAAAATCGAATCAAAAAAAAAGTTTTTGTTTAAAGCTAAGCAAGTCTAAACTGAAAAAATTCAAAAGTAAAGAGTACATTTCGAATACAAATATTTTTTAAAAGAGGAAATACCAGAACTTTTACAGAAGTTATTTTCTGACAAGAAGTATCCACAAAAATGGATACAAACAAAGAAAATACCAGAAGGTAAAACAGAAGTTATACAAACCAAAATTTTTACAAAAAGAGGTAAATGACAGGTATAGGAATGTTAATTCAAAATGCAAGCTTCTTCATTTTCTAAATAAATTTGGCATATTGAAAAAATTTTGCTTTTAAAAATAAAAAACACTCAATAGGGCAACAAGTAAATCGAAAAAAATCCCAAAAGAGCAAATTCTTTTAAAAAGGGCCCAAACTTGCTTGGTTCCCCAAAAAAGGGCTTAAAATTTTTTTTTCCCATTTGTACAGGGGGCAGAAGCTAAAATAAGAGGAACTTGGTATTTGGATATGGATGTTCTAGACATATGACTTGGGGATGCTTCATTGTTCAATAGCCCTAAAAATTGGGAAAAAAAGGGTAAAAGTAAGTTTGAGAGATAGGGAGAAGGTTAAATAATTGCCACTGGAAACGATTAGGTATTCCTACGTTTTTTATTGAAAAAAAGTATATCTTTTGCAAGGTTTTTAAAAAAAATAATTTAAATTAATATTAGTCAGTTATGTGATAAAGGTTATAGGATGATTTTTGATCAAGACAAGTGGCCTTTTGCTTTTTTAAAGAAAATGATGAAAAATTTTTTGAAGAAATTAGGAAAAGAAATATTATCATTTAAAACCAGAAGAAATCAATAATGTTGTTGCTTAAATTCTTTGAATGATCATTTTTTTTTGCTTGGGAAAAAAAAAATGAAACCTTTGGAACACGTTAATTTTAATCAGTAGAAAAATTAAACTAAAAAAAAGGGTATTAAATTAAAAAGGGTTACCTAAGATAAATATTAAACAAGATTTTAAAATGTGATACTTTGCTTAAAGAATAAAAAATGGTTTCTGTTTCTCATAAAAGTAAAAATGTTAATCTCAACTAAAGAACCACTTGGGAAATTAAAATTTTCCATCTTTATCTTTTTGGACATAAATAAGTCTTAAGGGATGGGTGGAAGCAAATATGGACTTGTTATTGTTATGATTTTTTCAAGAAAACACTTGTTTATATTCTTGCGACCCAAAAGAGATACCTTTGATTCTTTTCAAAAGTTTTGCAAAACAAATACAAAATGAAAAAGGAGTTTTCCATAATTAGCCCTTTGAACTAATCCCTGGAAAAGGGAAATTTCAAAATTCAGTTTTTTTTTTTAAATTTTTTGTGAAGAATATGGTTAATCTTTATAATTTCTCCCGCTCCCATACCCCTCCTCAACAAAAAGGAGTAGTGAAACGCAAGAATAGAACTTTACAAGAGATGACTAATCCTTTTTGTTTAAATGAGGTGGAAAAATTTCTAAGTATTTTTGGGCAGAAGCATTTTCTACCGCTTGCTATATCCCTCAAAAAGTTTTCATTCGACCTAAGGGCAACAAAAAAACTCTTAAAGGGGATGTTTTTGAGGTAAGAAACCTAACTGTTTCATATTTTCATTTTTCTTTTGGATCTTTAAAAGCTTTGTGAAAAAAAATCCACTCAACCTTGGAAGGGGTTTTATGAAAGAAACTTAAGAAGCAATTTTCTTAGGATATTCTCTAAATAGTCGTGCTTATTGTGTTTCAATAAGTCATCAAAAACTATGAAGAATCTATAAATGTAAGTTTATTAAGGATTTAAAGGATGTTGATTCTGATGAAGAAAGGACTCCAATTCTAACACATGAAGTATAGTTCATAACCTAATCAGAAAGCACCTGCTGTTAACATTCCGAGGATCTGATCATCCAAACCTATTTCAGAGGCAAAATACAGAAGGTACTTCAGAAGTTGTAAGATCTGAACAAGAGGCTTCCTAAAGCTTAAGTAGGTATAAAGTCCTGCACATCCTTCTGATCAAATAATAGGTGATATACAATCGGGTGTTAAAACAAGAGCTAAACTACAAAATCTTGAAAATCATTTTGTGTTGTTATCTTAAATTGAACCTAGTAAGATTGAAGAAGCTTTGAATGATACTAATTGGATTATATCTATGCAAGAAGAATTAAATCAATTTCAAAGAAACAATGTATGGAATTTAGTTCCTAGACCTAGAGGGAAGTCTATAATTGGAACTAAATGGTGGTTTTAAAAATAAATTAGATGAAGACGGTAAAAATTAAAGAAAAAAAGCAAGATTAGTAGCTAAAGGTTATTCACAAGAAGAAGGAATAGATTTTGATGAAACATATGCACCTGTTGCTAACATAGAAGCAATACGGTTAATGCTTAACATATGCATCTTATAAGGATTTTTAAAGTTTTTCAAATGGATGTAAAAAGTGCATTTTTAAATGTTTTTAATTATAAGGAAGAATTTTATGTGGAACAACCACCAGGTTTTGAAGATCCTTTCAAATCAGACTATGTTTTTAAATTAAATAAAGCTCTATATGGTTTGAAACAAGCTCCAAGAGCTTGGTATGAAAGATTAAGTATTTTTTATCTCTAAAATTTTTTCATAGAGGAAAAGTTAAACACTACTTTATTCTTGAAAACTTTGATAATGATAATCTTAGTTGTACAAATATATGTGGATGATATTATCTTTGGATTACAAAGAATTGTTGTGTCAAGAATTTGCCTGAGACCATGCAGGCAGAATTTGAAATGTCAATGATAGGAGAGTTGACATTCTTTTTGGGACTTCAAATAAAACAAACAAAGGAAGGAATTTTTGTTCATCAACAAAAATACACAAAAACAAATATTGAAGAAATTTAGATATGATGGATGCAAAAAGGGTTACAACACCTATGAGTACTTTTTATCAAGGTTAGACTCTAACTTATCAGTTGTAAAGCTAATTTTCAAATATCTAAATTAATACTTCTAATTTAGCATATGGTATCCTAGAAATCAGAATTTTGAACTAAAATGGATATTCTGATGCAGATTATGCTGGATGTAAAATTGATAGAAAAAGCACATCTAGTACTTGTCAATTCTTAGGTGATAAATTAATTTCTTGGTCTTCTAAAAAAAAAAAATTCTGTTGCTCTATCCACAGTTGAAGCTGAATATGTTTTCTATTGGAAATTGCTGTGCACAAGTTTTATAGATAAAACAACAATTGAAATGATTATGGAATAAATTTTAAAACTGTGCCAATTAAATGTGACAAACCCCGAGTGCAATAAATTTGACAAAAAATCCAGTACATCATTCTAGGTCAAAGCATATAGAAATTAGACATCATTTTATTAGAGATCATTTTGCATAATGGAGATATAAATGTTGAAATTTGTGTCAACCGATAATCAATTTGCAGATATTTTTACTAAACCACTTGAAAAGGTAAAATTTGAATTTATTAGAAATGAATTAGGAATTTGTAACCCCCTTTTGATTCCCCCCCCGGAAAATATTGAAAAATCTTTATTCATTTAAAATATTTTTTCTTTTCATTCGTTTTCTTCCTTCTCTAATTTCTCTTCCTTCGAAATCTATTCTTTTTCTCTCTCTCTATTTTCCTTCTCTCTCATTGCAACTCCAATGGCGCCTAAATCTTCAGAACGCCTCAAACAAAAAATCATTCAAAACAAAATCATCAAACAAGCCTTTAATGATTCAATGATGAATCTTCAAATTCTTAGGAAAAATATCAAGAACCTTCAATAGAGGAGAATCTGAGTTCCCCTTATTCCGAATCTATCATAGGTTCCAAGAAGATTTTCAAAAGAAAACGAGTTGCATCGTCTTCAAAAGGAAAAGAAAAGGCACTCAAAAAACCTCTCCGCTCAAGAAAGCATCCAAGAAGCAAACGAAACAAGAGAAAAGTACTAAGTCTGAAACCCACAAATTCAAAATCTCTTCGAAAGAAGAAAAATGAGGTGTGTTCTTGTAGTTTTTGTGGATTTTAATTTCTTTACTATTTAAAAGGGTTTTTTCTGGAATGAACTGTTAGAACCCATAGGATGCATGGAACTTTGCTCTACTCAAGTTCTAAGTTTATGGCGAGTGTGTCAAAGAATTTTATGGAAGTTTAAGTCTTGCGGCAGGGAATGTTTTAGTTTCCAAAGTATGTGATCAAGACATTTCAATTTCTAGGGGAGATGTAATTAAATGTCTACATCTACATGATGTAAAAATGAAGATAGAGATTACGAACATGCCAAGGAATGATCTGTTTGCTGCTATAAAAAGGAGGCTTAACAAATGGATTATGGAAAAGAAGCAATGATCATTTAATTTCGAGTTGTTTCCTCGAATTTATACAAAAGATAATTTGTTGAATGTCTATGTCCAAGGAAGGGCAGTTCTACTTCAATGTCCATAGAACATGCTCAAATTATCTATGCAATGATTAACAAAAGAATGTGGACATGGCTTCTAGAGTCATTGATCAAATTTAGAGGAATAAAGAAAGTTTGGTATTTGGGAATATACTGATGCGATTATTTGTGTTTAAAGGGATATTGTTTTGCCTACCACTCTTCTGAACCTATTAAGTTAAAAAGGATAGGTAAAGAAGTTTTTCATCACATGTCCATCTTTGTTAAGGATTGTTTGTGGTATGCGAATGATGGTGCACATTTGTCCATCAAAAGCATATGAAAAGAATAGTTTCCTTTTGGAATATCTGTTCAAGAAGGAGTTTTAGAACCTAGTTCAGAACCTAGAATAGAGGTTGAAACAGATCATGGGAAGAAATCATATGCTGATGAGGCTAGGAAGAGTGGAACAAAAGAAGTTATATCCAATGTTGATCTGGAACAAATAAAGAATGTTGTTAGAGAAAGTTTGAAACATGAACTATCGGATTTCATTAAGACAACTTTGAGAAATGAAGTTCTTCAAAAGTCTGATCTGAGGAGACTAGAATCAATGGAATCACAAGTCAAACAAACTTCTGATATTCTTTCTAATATCAAGAAGAATTCTGAGAAAATGCTTACCGATCTCCATCACTATAGAATTCTCTATGATGAATTTAGTGCGAGAGTCAAACAAGATTTATCTAATAATGTGATTGCGTTTGATAAATTTGTCTCACAAGTGAGGAAGATTGGAGATTCAGTTTACTAACCTCCTTCAAGACTTTGGACTCCCAAGACGGATAAAACCTCCCAATCTATCACAAGTCTTCATGGTGAAATCAAGCTCTTCTTATCCAACAAATTTCCAGATTATGTTCTCTCTAGCACTCATATCATCAGACTTGGATACTTCACTAGAGAAACCTTCGTCAACCAAACATTCCACCACTCCCTCTACCTCTCGAGTCACAAGATCCAGAAAATCTTAGTTCTTTATCTTAAATTTTGTTTTCGAATCAAGTTGTAAAAGACTTCTTTTATATTTTATGCATCGATTAAGGGGGAGATATCCCTTTTGCTGTTAACAAAAAGGGGGAGAATGATTCTATTATGATCAATACTGCTTGTTGCTTATGAATGATTCTTATATTGCTTATAAGTGCTTATGATCAATATTTTTATGCGTTTATAATGATTCTATTGTGCTTGAGATTCTGTTATAGGAATCTTGAGATTCTGTTATAGGAATATATGCTTAAACATGAAAGTTGTGTATATTTTGATTATCTAATGGTGTTTTGTTATCATCAAAAAGGGGAGAATGTTAATGTTAGGGGAGAAGTTAAGTTCTCTAATTTAGTTTTGATGTTAACAAAAGAGGAATAATGTGTAACGAATGTTTAAGCTTGTCAGAAGCTGTTTCAGAAGATAGCAACGTAATTTTTCTAAAGTTGAACAAAGAGACAGAAGCTTATTCAAAACCTTCAAAAGTGTTATATAAACTATTTTTGTTCTGACATAAGGTGTTTCAGAAGTTGTGTAGTGTATCCGTAGTTATCGTGTTAACCTTTCAGAAGCACTTTCAGAACCTTCATAACAGGAGGACAGTTGACAGGTTTGTTTCAAAAGCACTTTCAGAACCTTCATAACAAGAGGACAGTTAACAGGTTTGCTTCAGAAGCACTTTCAGAACCTTTCATGTTTGTTACGAATTTTCCAGATTACGTTCTAAATTTTATATCGATAGTTTTAATAAATTTCAAGGCCTAACTCCACGTGTCAAGTATTTTTGGGTAACATACTTGATGTGTTTTACTAAAGTTGGATTTTATATCAAGGGTTTTTTTTTATTTACATAAAGTTTTACAAGATTTTATTCAAAGATTTCATTTTACGATAAAGTGAGATCATATAAGATTTACAAGTTTTATCCAGATTTAAAGTTGGATATTTGTACTATATTTTGGGAGATCCAGCAGTTACAAAGATAAGGATAAGAGATATGGTTGTTATATCAAGATATGGTTCCACAATGTGAGGGATATCTTCAACAAACTTGATCTAAGAGATATATCCAAAGAAGATCTCGATCAAACTAATTATCCAAGCTTATCCATTATCAAGAATATCACGGAATGCAGATCTTCTCCAATAGATCTAACTTATTTTTTAATTGAAAATTCAAAAATAAATTCAAGATTATCACGTGGAAAGTAGCCGTTATGTTTTCTCCATATATAAAGTGTTTAATTCAAATGAAAAAAGTGTGTGGAGAAACGTTGATTAACAACAGAAAAAGAGAGAACGTTGTTGAAAGAAAAATGACACACGAGAAGAAAAGACTCATGCATCTTCAAGCAAAAATCTTTACATATACATGTGATTTAGAGGAAATCTGATATTCCTCATTGATGTTGTTGAAATTCCTTTCGTGAATAAGGAATTGTTTGTTATTTCATCACTGTAGTTGAGTGATTAGCTTAGTGAAGAAGCTAGAAAGACTCAACAGTGAGACTTTGCCTTGAAGAGGCTTATGTTGTATATCTTCAATTTGTTGATATAGTGAAACACAACCGATATAGACAACCGGGACCCCAGCATGGAGCTGGAAGAGAGGACTGACGCTTGAGGCAGAACCTCTATAAATATCTGAGCATTCTATTCATCTCTACTTTTATTTACTGCACGTTATTGTTCTTCATTATTGTTATTCACGTGATTTTATTAGTCAAGAGTTTTAGTTGATTTGCGAAAAAGTGAAATTTTAAGTAATTAATCAATTCACCCCCCCTCTTGATTAATCTAATTGGGACCAACATATTAATATTGTAAACTTCAGAGTTCAATGCCCTATTCAAAACATTTAAAAGAAAGAAATCCAAAGATCTAATTTCTCCTATCTTCTAAGCTTCTTCTTCTTTAGTTAGGTGGCCATTGAATCTTTCTTTTCCTTCTTAGCATCTATGGCAGCTTCTAGTGTTTTAACCCTTACCTGGGTTTTCCTTAGCTAGGCTTCAAGTGCCTTATTTCTCTTATTAAATTCCTTGAATCTATTCTTCCATACGTCTTTTTTTCTTTCTATGGTTTCAAAATGGACTTCCATCCGAGCCCTCACCTATTCCATGTAAGTTTTCATTTCTGGGCTTGGGTTTCCTAGTGTAAGCTGAGTGACATCCAGAGCATGGTACATCCTTTCCCCCATTTTTTATAATTGATTGATGATAAAATCCCTGGTAGCTCGATGTTTTCCCACTTCACCATCTAATTCCCTGAGGTCGATATTAGGGCTCTTAATTCAAGCTTCCCATAGGGTCCTTACCGCTGCTAGCTTGGCGATCTTATCAGCTACTAACATGTTTGGGTCCTGAAACTCAACCATGATCCTTTCCAATGAGGGCTTGTGAACTATGTCTTGGATGGTGCCAAATTGATGGACCACTAAATTTGGATGATAGCCCGTGCACCAATTAAGCCCAATCAATAGAACGGCTTGAAAGCTTCTTCACAATAGAACAATCTTTGATAGGAATCAAAATCCGTCAAGACCTATCATTAGGGCAAGAGCTAAAGGATTTCAAATCTTAGCAACGAGGGCCCATTTTGAGCACATCAACCCTAGAATTATTTGTTTACTAACCTCTTTTCTCTTATTCATGTATTGTATATTCTAACAGGCACACTTATCATGCTTTATAGAGCGATGGACAAACTCACTAAGACTCAGCTTGTGGGTTATCCATGGACTGACCTAAACCGGTGATGAGCTGAGCCGACGAATCTTATGGAAGAACTAGCATGATGAAGAATATTTTTATTTATAATTATTTCTTTGGACTATTTATGTTGTAATCTTTTTTTTGGGACACTTTCATTTGCTTGTAATTATGTTTTTAGGATCGGCCACCCTAAAAGTGGCATAGTTGTAATTTTGTGAACTTTTTAACCCTAAAGGAAGCAAATATAAATACTTTCTTAAGTAGAGTTTTTTGGGAAGAATTTTTCAAAATAGACATACACTTTTACGTAAGAGAATTAGGATTCTTTCTTAGTTCAATTCCTCTTATCAATTTCAATCCCAAGAATTGGAATTGTGGCTAGTGTAACAAGGAGAAATTGCAAGTTATATTAATTTCTTATTGTTGTGTTTCTTTTCATCTCTAGTGAGTCATATCTAAGGTTGGATTGAAGTATTCTTGGTCAGATTTGATTGCATTTGTAATAAATTATTATTTCTTAATTGATTGGTTTTTAACACTTGTTATTTATCATCAATATTTGTTTAATTTGAATCGTGGTTTACATTGTTGGGAAAGGGGATCTCGGAGGTGGTTCTTGTTGAGTTTGCATGCTATTTCACATGGTTTTCATAAGAATATTAGTGATCTTCATTGAGGAATACAACAATGAGTAATTCATTTCATGAAATATAGCATTCGGATCATCTATTGCAATTAGGGTTCACGTAACAATTAGCTCCACCTTGAACCAAATTGATCTTGTCATTTTAGTGATTGTTGATTGATTCAATTACATGTGCTTAAACCCCCTTTTAGGCACATCATCTTTTGGTATTAGAGCATTATCATACTTGGAATTAAGATTGATTACATCCTAGTTTGAAGAATCGGTTATAACCATTGAGAATTGTCGCCATTTGGAAACTAGTTTGATTGACATTGTTTAATTTTGTGAAGGTTGTGTACATTTTGGTGTGAATTTGTGGTGTTATGTAAAGTAAGGTGCTACACATTGAGGCTAAAGTGTGAGTGTGTAGTGCATGAATAGCAAACCGTGAAGGGGAAGAGTGGTGTTTCAATTGTGAAGTAGAATTGTATAGTGTGTGTTTTCGGAAAAGGTGGAGGAATTACAATTGTCATTTTCAAATTTGAAATCAGAATTGAAAGTGTACATTAAGAGGTCAATTTGAAATTTCAAATGCACATTAAGTCATAGTTAATTGTGTACCATTTGAATTTGAAAAAGCCTCTTACCATTTGTGGAGTTGTGCACTTATTGAACTTCTTTTGAATTTGAAAGTGGGTTGCCTTTTTGTGTTGAAGTTGCAGTTTGATGTTTGTGTGAAAGTGAGGAAAGTGCACCATGGCTTGAAGTAGTGTGTATGTAGTGTTGTATTTTTTGTAAATTTAGTAAAAGGTGTTAACATTTAGTGTTGGTTGTTGTATGTATTGTCAAGCTACTTGTTGTTGTTGGTGTGAACATTGTTGAACTGTGAGCAAAAGGGAAGTTGTGTAGTGGGGAATGGTGTGTAGTGTATGTGTTTAATTGTTGCTAATTGTGTATTTAAGTGGTGAGAAGCCAAGGCAAAAATAAGGAAAGTTGAGTAGTAGAATTTAAAATTCAAACAAGTCATTAAAGTGTGAAAGTAATTGAACTAGTTACTTAAACGCTTATAGTTGAATTTAATTCTATCTACTTGAAAGTAGTTGTGTGTGTACTTCATTTATGGTTTAGTTGTGTACTGGAGCCGTGGAGGTGTAAAGATTGTTATTGTGTTGTTGGACTTAAAACACAACAATTTCTAGTGAGTTGTTTCATTATGCTAATGTGTTGCGCCGAACATTGACTACATTTGCTACTAAGGATGAAGAACAAAGAGAAAACTTATTCCATACCTCTTGTAGGGTACAGGGAAATTTATGTGTCCTTATAGTTGATGGTGATAGTTGTACCAATGTAGTAGCCACATCATTAGTATCAAAGCTAAAACTTACCACTACTCCACATCCTAAACCGTATAAATTGCATTGGCTTAGTGATCAAGGGAGTTTACATGTGACCTAAAGAGCTAAGATACCTTTCAATGTAGGGGATAAATATTGTGATGAAATCGAGTGTGATATTCTACCTATGTGTACATCCCATATATTGCTTAGCAAGCCTTGGTTATATGATAAGAGGATCTTACATGATGGCTTCAGGAATACTTATATATTCCAGAAGGAGGGAAAACGAATTATTTTGAATCCGATGTCGCCTTCAGAGGTTCAAAGGGTTCAGCAACAAATCAGTAGATCATCAGAGGGCCATGAGCAGCTGAACCAACCCTTAGAGTACAAAATTTTTCAGACACAGATGTGTTAACCTTTAGAGGATCCTGGTGATCATAGTTAGATGAGCAAACTACTAGAGGACCAAACTATTCAGGGGCAGTTGTGTTCACCTTTAGAGGTATTAGAGGCTCATGAGCAGTTACGTATACCATTGGAGGATTCTGAGGGTTAGAGTCATATGAGCCCATCATCAGAGTGCCAGACTGTTTAGAGATAGTTGTGTCCACCTTCAAAGGTTTTAGAGGGTAGTGAGCAGTTAGGCCAACCATTAGAGGGCCATGAGGATCAGCGCCATACAGATGAGTTAAAAAGGAGAAAACAATTTCAGTGGAATGGGTTGTGATAGGGGAGACCTCAGTAGATAATGGATCATTATTTATGTTGTAGATGACATACATCCTAGAAATGGAGGAGAGAAAACAATCACCCCCTATGGTATTTCAGATATTGGGATTTTGCAGTGATACTTCTTCAGGTGGCTTGCTATGAGGAAACAGAGTCTATACTGCATTTGACTTGTCAGATTTGAAGACAAATCTTTTTAAGGCCCGAGGAGATGATAGGAATCAAAATCCATCAAGATTTATCATTAAGGCAAGAGCCAAAGGATTTCAAATCTTGGCGATGAGGGCCCATTTTGAGCACATCGACCCCAGAATTATTTATTTACTAACCTCTTTTCTCTTATTCATGTATTGTATATTCCAACAGGCACACTTATCATGCTTTATAGAGCGATGGACAAACTCACTAAGACTTAGCTTATGGGTTATCCATGGACCGACTTAAACTGACGATGAGCTGAGCCGACGAATATTATGGAAGAATTAGCATGATGAAGAATATTTTTATCTATAATTATTTCTTTAGACTATTTATGTTATAATCTTTCTTTTTGGACACTTTCATTTGCTTGTAATTATGTTTTTAGGACTGGCCACCCTAAAAGTGACATAGTTGTAATTTGTGAACTTTTTAACCCTAAAGGGAGCAAGTATAAATACTTGCTTAAGTAGGGTTTTTTGGGGAGAATTTTTCATAATAGATATGCACTTTTACGTGAGAGAATTAGGGTTTTTCCTTAGTTCAATTCCTCTTATCAATTTCAATCCCAAGAATTGGAATTGTAGCGAGTGCAACAAGGAGAAATTGTGAGTTATATCAATTTCTTATTGTTGTGTTTCTTTTCATTTCTAGTGAGTCATATCTAGGGTTAGATTGAAGTCTTCTTGGTTAGATTTGATTGCATTTGTAATCATATTATTATTGCTTAATTGATTGGTTTTTAGCACTTGTTATTTACCATCAATATTTGTTTCATTTGAACCGTGGTTTACATTATTGGGAAAGGGGATCTCGAAGGTGGTTCTTGTTGATTTTGTATGCTATTTCATGTGGTTTTCATAAGAATATTAGTGATCTTCATTGAGGAATACAACATTGAGTAATTCATTTCATTAAATATAGCATTCGGATCATCTATTGCAATTAGGGTTCACGCAACAATTTACTCCACCTTGAACCGAATTAATCTTGTCATGTTAGTGATTGTTGATTGATTCAAATACATGTGCTTAATCCCCCTTTTAGGCACATCATCTTTTGGTATCAGAGCATCAACATACTTGGAATTAATATTGATTACATCCTAGTTTAAAGAATCGGTTATAAACATTGAGAATTGTCGCCATTTGGAAACTAGTTTGATTGACATTGTTTGATTGTCCTTCAAATTGGTTTTTCGTGTGCTTAATCTTGGTTTTAGACACATCAATCTTATTGCAATAACTCCATCTAGCAGTCCACAAAATGTCTTCGGCATTGAAACCCTTAAACACTTCAACCCAACTATGGCTGGGAAGGTTATCTAGCAGCTTCATCCTTTTTTACACATGAATCTATGAGGTCTACCTGTTGGGCTAGCGACCTTCTAACCATGTTCAACCCAAAACATTTGAGATGGCTTACAAACTAGATCAAAATAAGATTAATAGTTGAGTGAAGGATTCCATGACCCTTTTTTTTTTTTTACGAAATTCAAATTTCGGATCTACTCAACTAAAAGGGTTGGGATGTAAGACTTTCCTTCCAAGAATTGAAATACCAATTCTATAACTCTATAATGAATGTGGAAGACCCAGTAGGAAAAAGGATAGTTGCAAATGCTATTAAGATGAAAGCATAAACCCATCTTTGTCTATAATTTTTAGGGTTTCCACATAAGATATCCTTCTTACTTCCATCCTCGAATCATGCTACAAACCAAGTCTCTAATTAATCCATTCGAAGATAGTACCCATTGCTATTGTCCAGTGCTCGGTTGATCACCGCTCTACGAACCCCCAGAAGCTTGCTGAATATGCTAGCTGGCCTAGCCTCTAAATCTAGCACATATATCCCATTGGAAAGTGGAGGGGTTTGGAGAAGCTAAGTATACTCTTCCATGGTTAGGGTGATCTCATGTGGCCTGAGAAAGAAAGCCATAGGCTCAAGCTTCCAGAAGTCTAATACAACCCGGATCAAAGGTAGGTTGATATCCATTTTCATCATTAAAAGGATGGGCCCTACTTTGTCTTGGATGAAGGTCTACTCTTTAAGACTGTATAGAGTGAGCCAATGGTCTAGTATCAACTTGCGATTTAGAGGCTTGCAAACATGAATCTCCTTGCGAAGAAGATGGTCAATTACAGTACTAGCCATCTAGTAGAGTTACAAACAAATATTCTACAAAACAAATACATAATCACTATAATAACAATTCTTTTATAGGGAATGTTTACAAAAAGGAAATTGCATCAAAACTCCAAAGTGCAAAAAAATTTACAAGATACTACATCATTAATTATTTGTCGGTTTATGATCTCATGTATGCAAAGAGGTGGGTTCTAAAGGCTTCCAAGCTCTATGCCCTCCCACATTTTTGAAGAAATGGATCTTAGGTCATATCGAAGCATTGGGTGAGGTAGCCTAATTGGCCTCGAGCGGTGATTACTTCACTTCACCCGGAACTTTCATAATGGCTCCTTGTCCTAGAGTCTTAAACGGCTTGGGTCTGACCGTATCTAATCACACAATCATATGCATGAAAACTTAATAAAGGCTAAATTTATCAAATCCCTAGATCACGAGAAAATACAAACATTAGCATAAACAATATTTTACAAAAACAATGCCAACTAAAGATATCTAAAATAAATTATAATTTCATAAGGATTAGGTGGCTAGCCCATTAAAAGTCCCCAGTGGAGTCACCATCCTGTCGAATCTAATTTAAAATTTTATATTATTTTCCTAATTCAATTCATATTAGATCCTATGCCTATATAATACAAACCTTCGACTTGAACCAGGAAAAAAAATGATTTCCATTATTTATTTGTAATCACCACCCAATTGGAGTTGGGAAAAATTGTTAAATTAGAATTAATTGAGAAGATTAATTCTAACTTTAACACTAATCAACGAAACCATTCTTTAAAAAAAAATAGAAAAGCCAGAGATCCTTGACTCGAGAGCTATCCTATTAAAATCCTAAAGTTACCACCTTAACCTTCTGAAATTTTTATTTTATGATATCCTTTTTAGCATAAAAGAAAATACTAAAAAAAATATAAAAAAATGAAATAATGATTATACTAATAGTGATTTAAAAATATTTTTTTTTATTTTTTAGAGTTGCCCCATAAGGATATCTACGTACCCGCTATTCGGGATTAAACAAGCCGTAGTTTGCTTTTTTTATAAAACTTTAATGCTTTAATCTAATTTTAATAAAAAAAAATCACTAGCCAAATTTACGTTTATTATCATTTGAAATTTATTATTTTTTTAAGAAAATTCTAGACCTTATTTCCCAATTTTAAAAAATAAAATAAAATAACTAAAACCTAACTTTTCAAAATACCAACCGATTTTTTTTTTATTATTTCATGAAAACCATTATTTTCTAGGTGACAAAATATTTCTTATTGTTTTTTTTTTTTTGTAGTAAAATCATAACTTAAACTACAAAAAAAAAAAAAGAGAGAAATTCTAAACCTAATTCTCCTTTGTTAAAGTTCTTATTATTTTATCAATAAAAAAAAGAAAAAAAATTCTAAAATATATGTCTTCTCTTATTATCTTTTTATTTTTTATTTATTTTTATCTTTTTATTTATTAATATTATTATCAACTAAAACTAATAATAATAATAATATGAAACCCATTAACTTGGATGTGGTTCGATCCCGATCGGTGCCGTTTGATTCTGATCACGGGTTGGCAAGCTCGTCACTACTTCAGTCCACTGTGCATGTTTCGGCGAGTGGTAACACGAGGCGAGGGGTCTGGACACCTCCTGGGTGCGGGCCGATGTGAGAGTCAATTACATTTGGGTGGTTTGTGGTGTTTAACAATGGCGAGGAGAGGCGGTCATGGGGTTATGGTGTGGCTGTTTGTTTTTTTCTTCTTCTTCTTCTTCTTCATTTTTTCTCTTTTTCCTTTCTCTCTCTCTTTTTTTTTCTCTCCTTTCTCTCCTCTACCTGCTTGAGAATCAACCTTATTTATAGGCTTCGATGCAACTAAAGAAGTTGAACTTTTCAAAACCATGATTGGGATTTGTTTTTATCCTCTAGTGATTTGAAAAAAATGATGCCAATCTTTTATATTCAAGTTGTTTTTATAATTTATCAGTTTCCCTTTGTTAAGATTTAAAAAAACAAAAAAACGTTTTGATTCGTCGAATTTTGCTCGCGATTTTCTCTCCTTCGATTTTCTGATCGCCATCCTCGCTAAAAACGATGATCACGTCCTAAGCACGTGATTTTTACCGGCCAACGAAATGCTACTACATGGCAGTTGGAAGCAAAAAAAAAAAAAAAAACGACACAGAGTGCCTTCCACAATTCGAACTCGTATCTCTACAGCTTTCCCTTCCCCTTAAGCACATGCACGAGCCAACTAGGCTGGCCCTTTTCTCGGACATATTATATAATTAATTTCCATTTGTACTTCCTAGGCACATATATTTTAGTATTTTTTATTATTATATTATTATTTTTTATTTTTTATTTTTTTATTTCTACTACTATTATCATTTAATTTTTTAATTAATTAAATTAAATTTTAAGTTCTTTATTTTTTTATTTTATATTTTTAATTTATTATTATTTTATTTTATTTTTTATTATTACTTATTTATATATATATATATATATATTACCATCATCATTATTATTATTTAGATGAGGGCAAAATCGAGGTGTTTATAGTAGGAGAAGAATAAAAAATAGCATCTTATGGGTTAATAAATAGAAGTAGGAAAATATAAGTTCTTTGATTCAAATACCGATCCATGCACTTAAATAAAACCAGCCTAAGCGTTAATTTTTCTTTTAGTAAAACTTGTTTACAACAAAAAGTGAGAAAATAGCTTAGCATAGTTGGCCGAGCCCCTATTTGTGTGCATACCTAGAAGTCTTAGGTTATGTGTTATTCTCTTAGAGCACACATTACATTATTTTGTCAAAGGTGGGTCACATGATTTGCACATGACCTCTTTCTTCTCCCATCAAATGGTTAGGTGACTGGCTAAGATAAGATAGTGAATAGCAAGGATCCAAAAAATACAAAATTTATTCAAATCTTCAGTGAATCTCGTCGTTTTTAATGGCTTTTTATGCAAAATTATCTAAAACCTATTATGGATTAAGAATATCTTGAAGATATACATATAAAAAAAAAAGAATCAAAGATTTAATCAAATCAGAAAGATATGAATGCTCTCAATACCAGCCAAGCTTTGATTCGATCCTATCCATAACCCCAAACTTGATTCACAAGTCATTTTAATAAATAACGGAGTGTGGGAAGTCGAAGAATAAAATCAAAATCAATCGATAGACCCTCAAAATCTTCAACAAACCCCTTTCTCTCTCTAGATCCCTCATACCTGAAACCACCTTCTCTTTAGGACATCTCACACCACACTCTATACATCGAAGCTAGTTTTAGGTACTATTAAGATCCTTAGGTTAAGTAGGATCAGAAAAACCATAAGTTTTCATCTAATTGTACAAAACTAAATCAGATTGAAGAGCACCAAAGCCACCTCGTCGACCACCATTAGATCCACCCTCTAAGGATCTTTTTAGAAAAAACCACCACCACTACTCAACTCTCCACACCCAAGAACCCTAGGTTAGAGTTCTCTACTACCACTAACGATGACCAGAGATGCTTGTATCGACCAACTTTGATTACATGTTTAGTGATATAGTTTCTAGTTTTCATGGTTGCATAGTCGAATTAAATAAATTTAAAAAAAATATATATAATTACATAATGGATGTATTGGCACAATTGATATATTTAATCAACCACTTGTTACTATTAACCTATGTCATCATGTGATATTAGTTGATGATGATATGATCAATTCATTGAACATTGACATAATCTCTTAGAAAATATCTCTTGTTAGCATAAGTTGTTTATCTATATTGTGTTTGATGCGATTGATTCAAATACTAATATGTTAATATGTCCAATTTAAAATTCATGTTTATATTAGGATTTTCATCACAAAAATAATTTTTTTTAGGTGAGAACCATTATGTAGACTCTTGATGTTGTAGTGTAACCCTGCTTAGAGTTGATTAGGTTTCCATTTAGTTTTAGTATAATTTCTAGGTTTCTTAACAAATAATAAAATAATAAATAATAAATTATTGGACCCAAAAAGCTATTAGGTGGTGAGGGGGTGGAATTGGTAGTTAAAAAAAGCGAGTCACTTCCCCACTTAATTGCATGTAAAGTATGGCTTTAAATAATTTTGCAATCATGATATATAATATATATATATATATATATATAAATGAATGAATAAATAAGTGAGTGCACAAAATTAAAAATATAGAGTAAGGATAGTTTGCGCAATGATTTATAGAGGTTTTGCCTTGTGTGTACATCATCTCTTCTAGCTCCAAGCCAAGGTCTCAATATTCCACACTTGTAAGTTCTACTAAATTTAATCACAAAATAAGAATTATAAATAATGATCTCAATTCATTCTATCAAACTCCTAACTAACTTGTAGCTATTTCTGAACTAAGAGCCTATTTATAATCAAGCTTATATAAAAACTATCAAAGACGATGAGGTGTAAAGAGAAATAATCCTTGCAAGTTCAGTATAGAAAATAAACTGAGTAAAAGAATGATTTTTGAATTATGTTATGCTCTCTACTTCTCATATTGTGTTTTCTTTTTTCTTTCTTGTTTTTTATTGTTGTTCTCATATTTGATGCTCAAGATATATTCTTCCTTTTTAAAAAAAAAATTGTCAATCATGCAATGGCTACAAAGGTAATCTAGAAATTAAATTTGTTTCGTATGTCTAGCTGAAGATCACAACATACCTTTAAATTCAAAAAGCCAATTCCAAGTCATTCCCATTGATTTTGAATAATTTGAACAGGTCGTATCCCTTGAAAATTGAAATGAATTTTGGTTGTTATCCTTTTAGGGTGATTTTTGCTCCTCAACCATAGGTTTAAAGTTTGAAAAACACACTTCCTTGTCACATACTCTGCTCCATCAAATCAAGATCATCAATAACAATAATTTTAATCTTCAAAATTATTATAATTATAAATCCCCATGATATGTGAACATTTTGAATACATTACCCAAATACATTCAACTTTAAAGTTGGGCCTTCAAGTAGACCAAATCTTTAACATCAAACTTATCTTGTAACATTCTGTTCATTTCGTAATGCAAGAGGTCCAATTTCTAAGTTACTCTTTGAGTTACCTTCTAAGTTACTTTCTGAGTTACCTTCTAAGTTACTTTCTGAGTTACCTTATGACTGAAAGTTTGAGAGTTATTTAGTAAGTCTGCTTTCTAAGTCAGTCTCTAGTAGCATTTGGTTACTGGTACTAGACAGAACAAGGAGTACTGGACAGTACAAAACAAGAAGGACTGGACAAAAAATATTTTTGTACCACGTTTGGTTTGTTCAGTACTGGACAAGGATTTTTATGTTGTCCAGTGTTTGGACTGCAAAGTACTGGACTGAACATAGTAAATTTAATAGTTTTGCCCTTTTTATTTACTGAAAAAGGATTTTTATGCTGTCCAGTGTTTGGAATTGCAAAGTACTGGACTAAACATAGTAAATTTGAAAGTTTTGTCTTTTTTAATTATATCATGTTTACTTATATATATTTGATATTATTATAAGAAAAAATGATTTAAAGGTTTAATATATTATATTAAATCATTCGTATAAAAGTTTATGTTATATTTAATAAAATAATATGTTACTTATCATTTTGAATTAGTCACTCAAGGACATGAACCACTTTTATATTGAAACATCCACAAATCCATCAACCACTTTGAATAAGTCACTCAAGGACTTGAAAATTCCAAAATCCATTGACAAATCAAATCGATTAGATTGGAACATCAACCACTTTTATATTTCATAAGGACAAGGCATAAATGGCATAGATAAGATAATAACCATATCAAGGAAGAGTCAAAGTAGTTTCCATGATTATGACCTGCCAACTACATCTGATAGAAAATTTGGCAACTTTGTTGCAGGAGATACATGAGGTTACAACTTCTACAAAATATGAAAACAAGTTTAACCATACAAGGTACTAAACCAGGGTAGAGAGGTTCGATAATACAAAACTAATGAAAGAAGTCTCAGTTACACAAATACTACAAACATGTTTTCTATTAACCAATAATTTGCCTAACAAATGCTAGGTGTTGTTCTCCTTGGAGCCTTTAAAAAAACTTTTCATACTGTAGATTTGTCGCCATTTGCATAAAAACATCCAACTCTTCATTTTTCGACAATCCTAACGTTTTCAACTCTGCAACAACATCATCCCTAGGAGGATTAACAATTTTCCCTGCAAGTAAAGAAAAATCACTCCTAACATCACTTATGCTCTTTTGAAATGTAGATATAAATTCTGCAGCATATTCTGCCATAGGATGCTTGCGAGTCGATCGCATAGATGGATCACGTGAGGTATAGTTAGAGGCTTCAATAGACTGTGGCACTTGTTCTAACTCCATATCTTCATCAAAAGTATCTTCACTCTCATTTTGTAAGTCTTGTGTCTCAGCCCTTTTGCCATTTGCTCTATCCTTTCCAAATATCCCTTGAAGTCTTTCAAACACTTTAAATTCCTTATTGGCATGATTACCAACCTTCGAATGTTTCTACAAAACAATAGAAATAGTTATTATAACAACAAAGAATTAACTTTAAAAAATGAGTATATTTCAAAATAAAGATAATGTTGATTTTACCTCCATGTATTTGGCAAAGACTGCATCACTGTCAACTATGACACATTTTTTAACATCATCCTAACCAAAACCACTAGTATTCATCATGTCAACAACTTTTGCTAGCTTAATTGACCACCTCTTCATTTTGTTAACAATTTGTCTGACATTGAGATTGATTTCTAGAATGTGACTTTTCATCCTTTTTAAAGCTTCTTCATGAGCCCCATTCTTAAAAGTGCCATTTTCTCCTTTGTATCCTTCAACTACTAACTCCCCTAGTACTATTAATAACGTTTCTTCCTCAACTTGGCTCCAAGAGCGCCTAGTTTTTTTATCCCTACTAGCCATGACTGTAAACCAATCCATATTGTAAGTCAAAAAGTAAACAAATAAAATGTAAGTCATGCATACAAACAGTGGATAAAATATTTCAATTTACATCACAACATAAAATTGAAAATTCAACAACCAAATGATTTCAATAATATATAACTAACAAAAAATCAATGGTGACATTGATCCAAGATACATAATCAAAGAAAGTACAACAATTAGTGACATTCTAGTTCCTATAACGTGCCTTCCATTCATCGTACATCTCTTGTGCTAAGGTATTCCTCATCTCAGTCCATACCCCAGTAGGTTCTATCATTTCAATTGCATCAATTCCATTTTCTCCAATTGGAACTTCATCACCTTCTATTACAACGTGCTCTAACGGGTCTAGTGGCATGTACATTCAAATGAAGTTGTGTAGTAGACAACAAGCTAGAATCGTTCGACATTGTATTTTGATGGGATAAAATGATTGACTCCCTAGAATACCCCATCATTTCTTCAAAATTCCAAAACATCTCTCTACAACATTCCTTGCCCTTGCATGTCTATAGTTAAAATATTCTTCACGATTTTGAGGCCAACCTTGACTTGTAGCCTAGTCTTGAATGTGGTAATGCCTCCCTCTAAAAGGGGAAAGGAATCCTGGTGCATTAGAATATCTACCATCCACTAGATAATGTGAACCTAAAACGAAATGTAACCACATAAATTTACATGAAAAGTTTCAATCGAATAGATCAAATGAAGACAATTTTCTTTTTTTAAGTGCTTACTAGGTGCAACTCTCTATCCATTAGGTCGAATGACTGCATCACGTAATACTCTAAAATCTGATGCAGACCCTTCCCAGCCTGCTAATATGTAGATAAATTTCATGTCACGATCACATACACCCATGACATTCATTGCGAGATGCCCTTTCCTTATTCGATACCTAGGTCTATCTGCAACTGGTGCTATAACTGCTACCATCTAATGCTCCTAGGAAACCCTAATATGTTCCCAAACAAACAAAAACAAATTGTATTATATTATAAGTAATCATGAACATCGTCGATAAACTGAAGGTACCTAAAAATTTTTTGTATTACTTTCAACCATTTCCACCGTTCGTCAATGCAATCTTCCGGTATTGGATTAGGTTTTGCAAGTAAGAGATCTTGTAACCTTAACACACCAGCTAACACTTGATGGCAATTTCTACTAACAGTTTCACCTGATTTACGAAATCTCACTTGAATATTCCTATTTTTTGTATGATGTGCAAGGATGTTAACAAAAATCACAACTTGTTCTTCAACCGTAGCTCTTCCATGACACTGCATTCCCCCTCATACCCTAAGGAGTTCACAAAGATGTGCAAAACTATTCCTACACATCCTTAATTCTCATAAACAATTCGTATAACTTCCATTAATAAGTGAATCAATCACCTCTCGACATATTTTATATCTAGCTAATGCTCGCTCATTCAATAAACCCCTCTCTATCCTCCTATTCAAAACAAAGTTAGTATAATAGAAATCAGTAGCAGCCATTGCAAGCATATTGATATAGACTCTCCATCCAAGAAGGCAAATTAGAAATCTATGATGATCCATGATCTATATGACATATCGAAGGAAAGCAGTATGAGTGTAATGTTGGGGATCCCCAGATCATTTTCATAATACAAAACATAAGCCAAGTGTAAATCACTATTCAAAAATGCATTACAAACATCCATTCAATGTATATCTAATTATATATAGTAGCAAGACAAAAGAGTAAATGCACTCTTGACAATGGGGCTAAAAGTTTCATTATAATTTTTTTTTTTTTTGCCAAAAGAAGCTTCATTATAATCAAAACCCTCTTTTTGACTGTAAACTTTAGCCACTAGTCTATCCTTGTATCTATCAATGCCTCCATCTACTTTCATTTTTCAACTTATATACTCATTTACAACCAATAGTATGTTTGCCTAGAGGCAAAGAAACAAGAGTTCATGTGTTGCTTGTTTGTAAAGCATCAAGTTCTTCATCTATTGCTTTATGCCATGGCTCAAGAGGTATAACTTGTTTGAATGAAAATGGTTCAAAATGTAAAGAAAGTTAAACAATGAACACACAAAAAGAGGGAGATAAAGATTTATATAATAATACTTGTTAAATAGGATGCGAAGTAGAGGAGTTATCAATAGAATGAGGAATAGAGGATTAAATGACCAAAACAAGATTAATCTCATGATGATAATTCGACAAATATGAAGGAACATGAATTGATCTACTACTATGATATAAGGGAACAATTGAAGTTGAATCATTTAGGATAGAATTATGAGACATTTGTGGCATATCAGGGACATATGAATCAACAACAACATTACAACTAAAATTACCATGAACATAAGAAAATAAATTAGGTGCATTCAAGTTTCCAAGAACAAGTTTTGTGGAAGACATGTAATTAGCATAAAATTGTGAGAATACATGGTCTATAAAAGAAGATGATTCTGCAGAAGGTAAAGGTAATGATTGAGATGAATTTGAAGAAAAAGAATAAAAAATAGAAGGTATATGAAAAGGGAATACATGTTCAACTAGATCATAGCTTTTAGTCCAAATAGGATAACCAACAAAAAGACAAGTATGAGCATGAGTATTAATTTTTATACAATTTTGTTTAAGAGTTGAAGCAAAGCATAATGAACCAAACACACAAAGTTGTGTGCAGAAGGTGCTTGATGAAGAAGCATTTGGTAAGGTGTATTGCCTTGAAGAACAAAGGTTGGAATTCTATTTATTAAATTACTTGCAATTAGAACAGCATCACCCTAAAAACATAAAGACAATGAAGATTGGAAAAGAAGTGCTTATGCTATAGAGATTAGATGTTGATTTTTTTTCAACAATCCCATTTTGTTGTAGTGTATCTACATAAGTCACTTGATGAAAAATATCATTAGAAGAATAGAAATTAAAACATGAAAACTCATGACTATTATTACTTCTAATGATCTTGATTTTCTGATCAATTGATACCATGAAAAGTTAGAATGATCAAGGAAACATCATGCTTGGGTTTCACAAAATAAGACCAAGTAACCCTTATGAAATCATCAACTGTCGTAAGTAAGTATTTATGCCTTTCTAAAGTACAAGCTACATATGGACTCGAAATATTTACATTAATCAAGTCAAAGGCACAAGTTATTTCTCTAACATGTAAAGGGAAAGAATGACTTTGTTGCTTTGCTAAAGGAAAAACAAAGCAATCAAATTTATTAGACGCAACAAATTTGTCAAGTTTGTTAATATCCTTCATGTGATCAAAAGAATGATGACTAAGGAACGATATCTACATGAAGGTAAAGGGGGTTGATATCATGTCATTAGAATCACAATGTATAGATTGTGTCAATTCCTTTAGATTTAGATCTTTATAATGCATTCTTTGACTTCCACAGGCAGCAGCAACAGAAGGACAAGAAGTTAGTGTGGTCACAAACTACATTCTTAAGGTAAATTTATTATATATACCTATGGTAAGGGATAATCTAATTTACAAAGTATACATGCAAGGACTGGAAATTTACATCCTTAGCTCCATTGATTGGTAGATTTTAGGATTGGAAATATGTGTAGATACAATGGTCGAGGATGAGATGATAAGGGGCATTTCTGGAGGACAAAGGAAGCATGTGACTATTGGTAAGATATATGAGGGGTGTCGAATCCAACAAAAATAAAACCTACTCTTAGACAATTATATGATTTGCATATAGTGGTGAGTAGGGTCAAATCCACAGGGATTGGTTAAAGATATTTCTATTCAAAGGGCATAAAGATGAAAAGAAAAAAGGGGGGGGGGGGGGGATTTGTTTATGAATCAAAATAAAGTCGAAACAAAATAATAGAATCGTATATTGATAAAAGCCTAGCCAAAGGACTCAAGATAGTTTAATTCAAGGAATTGATCATCGATGCAAATGTTTTCTATTCTTATTCCTAGATAAACTGGTTATGGTTATTAACAAGCTCTAACAACCTATCTCTCCGTACTTCCTCGATAACCAAGAGAAGCTCTTTGATTATTTCTCTTATCGATTAGACAACCTCAGACAAGCGCTTAGGATTTAATCTACCAATAGCATTAAAAACTAGAGAGACCACCAATTCATGCCAGTAGATTATAAGATAACCTATTTAAACATGATCACACACCTCCATAACATGAATTCGATCATCTATTTTATAACCAAACATGTTATTGTGTCACTGAGACTAGAACAATCAAACAATTACGGATTTGACGTGCTAGTTGACAATATATTAACTTGCTAATTGAGTAGAAGAGCTCTATTCATACCAATCAACAAAGATAATAATGAAAAAATGATCAGAAGATATATGAATATCTGAAAACAACGAATAGATTAAATACAAGTCAATTAGACCTCACAATTCGTGGAGAATTAAACATCTATGACCCTTTGGCTAGAAAAGTAGCTTAGCTACTCATGTTCATCAACAAAACGAAAATAAAAAGTAGAAACATGATGAACCCGGTTGCCTGCTCTGCCTCCAAGATGGTCCAAGGTTCTTCAAGATCCAAAGATTCCAGATTAAAGATTAAAAAGTTGCCCTCACCCTCTAGGGTTGGTTCTATTTATATTGTTAGAGGGATGGCATGTGATCTTTTGCTAGCAAGATACGAAAATATCTTTCCTTTTCCAAGTAGATTTCGAGAAGTGAATCTTCATCAGCCTGGCACGCCCTACCACACGGCCGTGGGTCAAGCTGTGCCTTCCTCTGTGCATAATTCACGTATCATCTTTCGTGTCCAGTGTGTACCACGGCTCCACCCACGGCTAGATTTTCAACCGTGCCTTCCTCTGTGCATGATCTACAAGTCTTCATCCTTGTCCAGTGTGTACCACGGTCTACACCACGGCTAGATCCTAGGCCGTGTCATCCTCTGTCAAAGTTCCACAATTTCTTCTCCTTGGCACGTCTAGCTTCCACCACGACTCCAAGCACGGTTTCTCCCACAGCTGCCACCACGGTCGTGCCCTAAGCCGTGTCTCTCTCTGTTGAAAGTCCACATTTCCGCCTTCTTGTCAAGTGTGTAACACAGTTTGCACCATGGCCGTGCCTCAAACCGTGCTTCCCCCTAGGCAGATACACGGCCGTGTACTTCAACCGTGTATCTTCCTATTCATTCAATACCAAGTACACGGCCGTGTACTTCAATTACATGCCCATGTACTTCCCTCCGGCGGTGTAAATCCTTGCCTTTGAACCAAATTGTAGATGACTTCTCTAATTTACTTGAATTGGCACCCTTGACTCCATTTAACCTGATTTATCACCATAATAGAATTAAGTACCATCTCCTTATGATTTCTATAAAATCAATAATGAATTAGCACAATTTATACTATAAAGATTAAGTATAAAAATGGCTCTATCAAATTCCCCCACACTTAAACTCTTGCTTGTCCTCAAGCAATTGAATCAAATCAATTGAGAAATCTGTCATAGATTATACAAACTTTCTTTTCATCATTCCAAGCATCTATTCATTTGTAATTCATGACTTGTAATTTTAATGTCTACTACTTCAACCAAACTGGTTTCCTGTGATCAAATTACCATGGAAAAAATTTAATAGCTAATCTAAACAAAACAAACTTTAATCCTCATGTTTAGCAAAAGAATTTTTATTCCAAAAGTAAATACTTAATCCACTAAGGAAAAACACCCAATTAAACTTCATTGGATATTATCAAGCATATAATCCTTGCAGTATAAAGTAAAAGCATATGGTATAAGCTCTTTGCTAGATATTCTCCCTTTTATACATCTTTGTTTTATTCAATGAATGTTTACATTCATGTTCTTTTGATTTATTCAAGCATCTATTTTGACGGGTTTTTTTCCCGCTTCTTTTCATGAACTTTTGCCTTTTTCGCCCTTATCGTTATAGTGAGTTCATTGAGTCAGCACATCCCGAGCTCGTGACTCAAGTGACCGGGTTTTGAGATACCCCTACGGACTCTTCCTCACTCTAACATTCAAGTTTGAATACTCTTAACTCAATTAGTTGAATCATTGGAGTAATGGCTATGCTTGATTTTTTTTTTTTCACTAAGTGTTATGATTGCTTTACAAACAACTTCAAAGAGTATACAGTAGCTAATATAACCTAGAAGTAAACTTGTTTATTTTTCACTTAGGGACTCGACTTACTCTTAGACTTCTAATTCTAAAGCTAAATACAAGGTAAATTTGTTTCTTAAAGATTTCACTACTTAATTTTAACCATGTATTCTAATCACAGCAGTGGGTGAGTAAAACATTTAAACAAGTCAATTTCACATTTTGTAGATGCTTATTACAACATTTAGTACAATCTCCAGATGTCATGCTAATTTTGAAAAATTTTAGCTTAAAATTACTTAAGGACGAACATTCAGAGTATAAGTTAGTTCTCTATTCTCTATATTTTATTATCCTCTCCCCCACACTTAGCTTGATCAGTGTCCTCACTGTTCCAAATTCAGCACAATGAAAGAGGAATTAACAACTCAAGGAACATTAGAGGATAAGAGAAAGGAAATACTGGTACTTCCCTGGTATTGGAGTTCTCCCCTTAAGCTCTAGAAAGTGTCATCTGATTATGTGTATCCTTGCTGTAGCTGATCCAAAGATTTCAAAACTACACGAAAATCAAAACAAAACAAAACTAAAACAAAACTAAAAATTGAAATTTTTATTTATTTATTTATTTATTTTTTTAAAATGGGTTGCCTCCCATGAAGTGCCTTTCTTTAACGTCTTTGGCTAGACGTTCCTGGCTAGATGTTCGGATAAGGATTTTGATTCTAGCTTAGGTGCCTGTAGTGGTGGGTTAATAACATCCGCAACAAAAACAGTGGAGATATCGCTAAGATGTTTCATGGCATCATAAATGTTAAATTTAATCACTTCACCATCAAATTCCATAGTGAGGGTGCCATCATTTACATCGATTTTCGTTTTAGAAGTCTTAAGGAATGGTCACCCTAATAATATCAGTGATGAAGTATGAGAATCACTATCGTCCATGTCAAGCACATAAAAATCAGCAGGAAAAACCAACCCATTGACTTGAACTAAAACATCCTCTAGAACTCCCTCAAGATAAACATTGGACCTGTCAGCAAGTTGAACAATAACACCCGTTTCCTTCAAAGGACCAACATTTAAACGTTGATAAACAGACAAAGACATAACATTGATAGAAGCTCCTAGATCACACATGGCTTTAGCGATTCCAGGATTACCTATTTTGCAAGGAATGGCGAACATACCTGGGTCCTTACATTTAGGCGGAAGCTTCTTTTGAATAATAGCTGAAACATTTTCACTCACACTAATCTTTTCATTGCCTTTCAGCTTCCTTTTGTTAGTGCATAAGTCTTTAAGAAATCTAGCATAGCGTAGTATTTGCTTAATTGCATCAAGCAAAGGAATATTTACCTCGACTTTGTGAAAAGTTTCCAGAATCTCTTTTTCTTCCGCTTCATTCTTGGATTTCGCCAATCTGGAGGGGAAAGGAGGTGGTATCAATGTGACCTTTGATGGCTCAACTAGAGACTTGCTAATCTGGTTGCCCTGCTGGCTCGGAGTCGAAATCTCTTTCTTGGTCTCCTCCTCAAGATTAGACAGATGTCCTTTCATATTTGATCCCTGCAATTCTGTTCCTCTTCTCAAGGTAATTGCATTAACGCTTTGCTTTGGGTTTGTAATAGTTTGAGAAGGTAACTTACCTTGAGTTTCTAACCTATTGACAGCAGAAGCAAGTTGGCTTACCTAATTCTCCAAGTTTTGAATGCTTTGCTTTGTTTCCTCCTAAAATTGTTTGGTATTAACAGCGAGAGACTTAACAATATCCTCAAGAGACATACCTGAAGTGGAAGGAGCTTGGGGTACTTGGTGTGGTGGCTTAGGCTGGAATTGTTGGAAATGTTGAGGGTTATTGCCATATCGGAAGTTTGGATGATCCCTCCATCCAGGATTGTAAGTATTTGAATAGGGATCATACTTCCTCTGCGGTTGTCCTGGAAATCCGCCTACAGCATTGGCGTGTTCATGGTTGTCATCTTGCAATGTGGGGCACATGTCGGTCGGATGATTAGGAGCAACACAAATTCCACAAGCTTTCACCTGCTGGGTATTTCCAAGAGCTAGCTGCTGCACAAGGGAGGTTAGGTTAGAAATTTGATGTTCAAGGTTAGAAACACTTACCTCATTTACCTTCCTTGAAGATGTATCATGCCTATACCCAAATTGTTGCGAATTGGCAGCCATAATGGAGATCAATTCCCTAGCTTGACCAGGGGTTTTGTTTACTATGGCGCCTCCACTTGCAGCATCCATCATCTTCCTCTCCATCGGAAGTAGGCCTTCATAAAAATATTGGATGAGGAGTTGTTCAGATATCCCATGTTGTGGGCAGCTTGCACACAGTTGCTTGAACCTCTCCCAATACTCATGAACAGTCTCGGTGTCCCTTTGTTTTATACCACAAATTTCTCTTCTTATACCAGTGGCTCTGGATGCGAGGAAGAATTTGTCCAAGAAGAGTCTCACCATATCAGTCCATGTGGTTATAGAACCTGGAGGCAAATAAAACAACCAATCTTACCTTTAGTACTTAAAGAAAATGGAAAAGCGCGTAGCTTGATTTGATCGTCGGTTATTCCTTGCGGCCTCATACTAGAACACACTATATGAAACTCTTTCAAATGTTTATGAGGATCTTCATTCTCAAGACCATGAAAGGTGGGTAGCAAATGTATCAACCCAGATTTTAACTCGAATTCCACGGCTAGTTTGGGGTAGTGAATACAAAGTGGTTGTTGATTCACATCCGGCGCAGCCAACTCCCTTAAGGTTCTCTCGGGATTTGCCATATCGTCTTCTTTTTCTGAATCAAGGGATGAATCAGACAAATCCGATGCTAAGTTCAGTCTAGTGGATGATCTAGCTTCTTGTCACAGCCTCTTTAGAGTCTTCTCAATCTTCGGATTATAAGTTAGTTCACCTGTCTGAGAAGAACGAGTCATACAAGAATAGAAATAAATTTGACACCAATCCCCGGCAACGGCGCCAAAATTTGAGGGGTGTCGAATCCAACAAAAATAAAACCTACTCCTAGACAATTATATGATTTGCATATAGTGGTGAGTAGGGTCGAATCCACAGGGATTGGTTAAAGATATTTCTATTCAAAGGGCATAAAGATGAAAAGAAAACGAGGGGGGGGGGGGGGGGGGGGGGTTGTTTATGAATTAAAATAAAGTCGAAACAAAATAATAGAATCGTATATTGATAAAAGCCTAGCCAAAGGACTCAAGATAGTTTAATTCAAGGAATTGATCATCGATGAAAATGTTTTCTATTCTTATTCCTAGATAAACTGGTTATGGTTATTAACAAGCTCTAACAACCTATCTCTCCGTACTTCCTCGATAACCAAGAGAAGCTCTTTGATTATTTCTCTTATCGATTAGACAACCCCAGACAAGCGCTTAGGATTTAATCTACCAATAGCATTAAAAACTAGAGAGACCACCAATTCATGCCAGTAGATTATAAGATAACCTATTTAAACATGATCACACACCTCCATAACATGAATTCGATCATCTATTTTATAACCAAACATGTTATTGTGTCACTGAGACTAGAACAATCAAACAATTACGGATTTGACGTGCTAGTTGACAATATATTAACTTGCTAATTGAGTAGAAGAGCTCTATTCATACCAATCAATAAAGATAATAATGAAAAAACGATCAGAAGATATATGAATATCTGAAAACAACGAATAGATTAAATACAAGTCAATTAGACCTCACAATTCGTGGAGAATTAAACATCTATGACCCTTTGGCTAGAAAAGTAGCTTAGCTACTCATGTTCATCAACAAAACGAAAATAAAAAGTAGAAACATGATGAACCCGGTTGCCTGCTCTGCCTCCAAGATGGTCCAAGGTTCTTCAAGATCCAAAGATTCCAGATTAAAGATTAAAAAGTTGCCCTCACCCTCTAGGGTTGGTTCTATTTATATTGTTAGAGGGATGGCATGTGATCTTTTGCTAGCAAGATACGAAAATATCTTTCCTTTTCCAAGTAGATTTCGAGAAGTGAATCTTTGTCAGCCTGGCACGCCCTACCACACGGCCGTGGGTCAAGCCGTGCCTTCCTCTGTGCATAATTCACGTATCATCTTTCGTGTCCAGTGTGTACCACGGCTCCACCCACGGCTAGATTTTCAACCGTGCCTTCCTCTGTACATGATCTACAAGTCTTCATCCTTGTCCAGTGTGTACCACGGTCTACACCACGGCTAGATCCTAGGCCGTGTCATCCTCTGTCAAAGTTCCACAATTTCTTCTCCTTGGCACGTCTAGCTTCCACCACGGCTCCAAGCACGGTTTGTCCCACGGCTGCCACCACGGCCGTGCCCTAAGCCGTGTCTCTCTCTGTTGAAAGTCCACATTTATGCCTTCTTGTCCAGTGTGTAACACGGTTTGCACCATGGCCATGCCTTAAACTGTGCTTCCCCCTAGGCAGATACACGGCCGTGTACTTCAACCGTGTATCTTCCTATTGATTCAAAACCAAGTACACGGCCGTGTACTTCAATTACATGCCCATGTACTTCCCTCCGGCGGTGTAAATCCTTGTCTTTGAACCAAATTGTAGATGACTTCTCTAATTTACTTGAATTGGCACCCTTGACTCCATTTAACCTTATTTATCACCATAATAGAATTAAGTACCATCTCCTTATGATTTCTATAAAATCAATAATGAATTAGCACAATTTATACTATAAAGATTAAGTATAAAAATGGCTCTATCAATATCGCTTGTCCTTTTAGCATCATTTTGGAATTACTTTTGGCATCAATTTGAAACTAAATGCTTGATTATGAACCAATAAAAATAAAGCATATATAAACATAAAAGGTCTGAATGTGGATAGAACATTAACTTATGGATTAGACTTGGAATCAATGCTGCATATCCCAATATTTGGAAGTCAATAGACAGTTTCCCTTCGTTTTTATCTTCCCTCTCCCTCCCACTACATAATTAGTTAGAAACTACTAGTATTCTTCCTCACTTTCAAACGCTGAGTTGAAACCTACTTCTGATTCATCCATAGCAGCACCAACAACAAAGCAACATCATCCTACTTCCCATTCTAAGCTTAAACCAATAAACCTCCTAAAGCGCACCATGCATTCAAACCTTAAAACAATGTCTAAGCTTCCTCCTCCCCCCCCTATAGACAGCAAGCGACAACTCTAGAAAAGCAAGTGAGCACTGGGGGACAACCAAATGGCAACAACCAAAAAGCATGCGAGGAACATTGAAAAGGAAGCAAGAATGTGAGAAGAAATGAAACCATACGAACTTGATGGTGACTTCTAGCTTGATAACAGCGATGGTCGAACTTGCGGCCGATTCCACGATGAGCGTCAATGAAGGAATGACGCTAATGGGCTATCGTACTTCCTCATTCCGAAGCTGGTGCGAAGTTGGGGAAAGGGTTCCATCGTGTGCAACAGCTTAACAAGACAAGTATGAAGGGCAAGTTGGGAATTTCAAAAAAATTGATTTTTTGTCCAGTACAGTATTTTTTGTACCGAATTACATGCAGTACAAAAATTTGTGATTTTGTCTAATACTACGTTAATGTTTTGTCCAGCACTTTCTTCATGGATGGCAACCAAACGAAGGAAAAAAAAAATTGTCCTGTCTAATACCTGATTCTGATGCCAACCAAACGTTACCTCTAAGTTACTTTTTGAGTTATCTTCTAACTTGAAAGCTTGTGAGAGATTAGTTTAAGAATTCATTTTTATTATTCATCTACACACTTAATAACATGGTTAATAAACTATTAGCTTTTGTTACCATCAAAATTATTATCAAGAGAACTTAACATAAATAATAATATGTTTTATCATTAGCCTCCAAAAATTGCTTTTTTGTCTAAAGCATGTTCTTTTCTTAGAAAAAAAAAATGTTGTCACTCAGACAAAATAATTTTTTATGAAATAAAAAAAATAATTAGTGTTTTCAAATTTTGAATGGGCTTTTTTATTTAAAAGTGGGAATAAAACTTTGGTATTAGATGTTTTTTTAATAAAATTAAAATTGTGATAAATGTAAACCTAGCTCATTTTAATAAATAAAATAAATCAATACACTAAAATTTCATGAAAAACAAAACTACGTTGGTTTGATCCCGTTTAGCAAATACATAAACACCTTCGAGGCAACCACAAAAAATAAAAACTTTTTTTTCAAAATTTATTTTTTTAATAAATAAAAAATACAAAATTCGTAATAAAAAAATAAATAAAATTTTTCCATGCTACTTTGATTCATTTTGTGCTTTCTTTATGTAAAAAATGTTATGTATTTCAAATGTGATTATGAAGAGAATTTTTATGAAGCCTTTAATTCAATTTCCTAAAAAATAATAAATGGTAACCTTAGGGTTTTAATAGATTGCCCCCAAAATTCAGTATATCTACTTAAATTTTTCTAAAAATCACTTTTTAGAAAAAATAATTGCAAACTAATAGCTAGTTAATGTTAATCTACCTAACTAACCTTAACTCATTTTTATTTTCCAACACTTTGGTTAGTGGCAACTCTAATTGTTAAAATAATAAAAATATATAGTTTTTCTTTAATTTTACTATCCAGTAACTTGTATTAACCAAGCTAAGCTTAATATAGGTTAAATTAAGGAAAAATCTAAAATTAGGGTAGACAGTTGTTTTAGCAATATATATATATATATATATATATATACACTTAGATCTCTGAAATTATTTTTTCTAGATTTTTCTAAGTTTATTCCCTTAAGATGTTTGACATATAATTAATGGTTGAGATTATAAGATGGAAAATAGTGTCATGATAATGTCTCAATATAAACAATCTCAATCATCGATTTAAAAATTTAAGAAATTTTACAGAGAATAACTTTAATTGATACATACATACATACATACATACATACATAAAATGTAAAAGAATGAGTCTAAGCCAAAACATAACATGACATAAACATGTACATGTAACACAATGGAAAATACACGTGCATATAATGCAAAAGGGTAACCAAACAATCATGTTCATCATCTTGATTTAAGTTCAAGAAAGCAACACAAGAATACTCATAACTTTGCTCACCCATGTAATATATAAATACATATAGCATAGTCTTAAGTTAGGAACTCTCACCTCTGACCCCAATATCCCTAAATCTTTCCCTAAATCATTTTGATACGGGACTCCTCTAAGGATAGCATCACATACTGATCTTCGAGGCATCCTTAGGGTTTTGTCTCCTTTGTCCCCTAAGCCAAACTGATAGAGCCATTTTATACTTAATCTTTATAGTATAAATTGTGTTAATTCATTATTGATTTTATAGAAATCATAAGGAAATGGTACTTAATTCTATTATGGTGATAAATCAGGTTAAATGGAGTCAAGGATGCTAATTCAAGTAAATTAGAGAAGTCATCTACAACTTGGATCAAGACAAGGAGTTACACCACCAGAGGCAAGCACATGAGCAAGTATCTGTCCAGAAGGAGGCACGGTTTGAGATCTGGCCATGTGGTAAACCATGCTACACACTGTAGGAGAAAGAGAGACACGGCTTAGGGCACGGCCGTGGTGGCAGCCGTGGGAGAAACCGTGCTTGGAGCCGTGGTGGAAGCTAGACGTGCCAAGGAGAAGAAATTGTGGAACTTTAACAGAGGATGGCACGGCCTAGGATCTAGCCGTGGTGTAGACCGTGGTACACACTGGACAAGGATGAAGAGCTTGTAGATCATGCACAGAGGAAGGCACGGTTGAAAATCTAGCCGTGGGTGGAGCCGTGGTACACACTGGACACGGAAGATGATACGTGAATTATGCACAGATGATGGGTGTCGAATCCAACAAAAATAAAACCTACTCCTATACAATTATATGATTTGCATATAGTGGTGAGTAGGGTCAAATCCACAGAGATTAGTTAAACTTATTTCTATTCAAGGAGAATAAAAGGGAAAAGAAAAATGGGGGGGGGGGGGGGGGGTGGGGGGGTTTGTTTGTGAATCAAAATAAAGTAAAACAAGGTAAGAAAATCGGATATTAATAAAAGCCTAGCCAAAGGAATCAAGATAGTTTAATTCTAGGAATTGATCATCGATGCAAATGTTTTCTATTCTTATTTCTAGATAAACTGGTTATGGTTTTTAACAAGCTCTAACAACCTATCTCTCCTTACTTCCTCGATAACCTCAGACAAGCGCTTTAAATTATTTCTCTTATTGATTAAACAACCCTAGACAAGCGCTTAGGATTTAATCTATCAATAGCATTAAAATCTAGAGAGACCACCAATTCATGCCAGTAGATTATAAGATAACCTATTTAAACATGATCATACACCTCGATAACATGAATTCGATCATCTCTTTTATAACCAAACATGTTATTGCGTCACTAAGACTAGAACAATCAAACAATTACGGATTTGACGTGCTAGTTGACAATATATTAACTTACTAATTGAGTAAAAGAGCTCTATTCATACCAATCAACAAAGATAATAATGACAAAACGATCAGAAGATATATGAATACCCGAAAGCAAAGAATAGAATAAATACAAGTCAATTAGACCTCACAATTCGTGGAGAATTAAATATCTATGACCCTTTGGCTAGAAAAGTAGCTTAGCTACTCATGTTCATCAACAAAACGAAAATAAAAAATAGAAACATAATGAACCCGGTTGCCTGCTCTGCCTCCTCGTTTCCTTCTTGTCTCCAAGGTGATTCCAGATTCAAAGATTCAAAAGTTATCCTAACCCTCTAGGGTTGGTTCTATTTATATTGTTAGGGAGATGGCATGTGATATTTTGCTAGCAAGATACGAAAATATCTTTCCTTTTCCAAGTAAATTTCGAGAAGTAAATGTTCGTCCGCTTGGCACGCCCTAACACACGGCCGTGGGTCAAGCCGTGCCATCCTCTGTGCATATTTCATGTATCATCTTTCATGTCCAGTGTGTACCACGGCTCCACCCATGGCTAGCTTTCCAACCGTGCCTTATTCTGTGCATAATCAACAAGTCTTCATCCATGCCCAGTGTGTACCACGGTTACACCCACGGCCAGATTTCAAGCCGTGCCATCCTCTGGTTGATGTTCCACAATTTCTTCTCCTTGGCACGTCTAGCTTCCACCACTGTTCCAAGCACGGTTTCTCCCACGGCTTCCACCACGGTCGTGCCTTAAGCGGTGTGTCTCTCTGTTCAAAGTCCACATTTCCGTCTTCTTGTCCAGTGTGTAACACGGTTTGAACCTTGGTCGTGCCTCAAACCGTGCTTCCTCTGGTGGTGTAATTCCTTGTCTTTATCCAAGTTGTAGATGACTTCTCTAAAATACTTGAATTAGCATCCTTGACTCCATTTAACCTGATTTATCACGATGATAGAATTAAAGTACCATTTCCTTATGATTTCTATAAAATTAATAATAATTTAACACAATTTATACTATAAAGATTGAGTATAAAATGACTCTATCAACAGAGGAAGGCACGGCTTGACCCACGGCCGTGTGGTAGGGCATGCCAGGCAGACGAAGATTCACTTCTCGAAATATACTTGGAAAAGAAAAGATATTTTCGTATCTTGCTAGCAAAAGATCGCATGCCATCCCTCTAACAATATAAATAGAACCAACCCTAGAGGGTGAGGGCAACTTTTTAATCTTTAATCTGGAATCTTTGGATCTTGAAGAACCTTGGACCATCTTGGAGGCAGACCAGGCAACCGGGTTTATCATGTTTCTACTTTTTATTTTCGTTTTATTGATGAACATGTGTAGCTAAGCTACTTTTCTAGCCAAAGGGTTATAGATGTTTAATTCTCCACGAATTGTGAGGTCTAATTGACTTGTATTTAATCTATTCGTTGTTTTCGGATATTCATATATCTTCTGATCGTTTTGTCATTATTATCTTTGTTGATTGGTATGAATAGAGCTCTTCTACTCGATTAGCAAGTTAATATATTGTCAACTAGCACGTCAAATCCGTAATTGTTTGATTGTTCTAGTCTCAGTGACACAATAACATGTTTGGTTATAAAATAGATGATCGAATTCATGTTATGGAGGTGTGTGATCATGTTTAAATAGGTTATCTTATAATCTACTGGCATGAATTGGTGGTCTCTCTAGTTTTTAATGCTATTGGTAAATTAAATCTTAAGCGCTTGTCTGGGGTTGTCTAATCGATAAGAGAAATAATCAAAGAGCTTCTCTTGGTTATTGAGGAAGTACGGAGAGATAGGTTGTTAGAGCTTGTTAATAACCATAACCAGTTTATTTAGGAATAAGAATAGAAAACATTTGCATCGATGATCAATTCCTTGAATTAGACTATCTTGATTCCTTTGGCTAGGCTTTTATCAATATACGATTATATTATCTTGCTTCGACTTTATTTTGATTCATAAACAAAACCCCCCCTCGCTTTCTTTTCATCTTTATGCCCTTTGAATAGAAATATCTTTAACCAATCTCTGTGGATTCGACCCTACTCACCACTATATGCAAATCATATAATTGTCTAGGAGTAGGTTTTATTTTTGTTGGATTCGACACCCATCAAATTTTGGCGCCGTTGCCGGGGATTGGTGTCAAATTTATTTCTATTCTTGTATGACTCGTTCTTCTCAGACAGGTGAACTAACTTATAATCCGGAGATTGAGAAGACTCTAAAGAGGTTGCGACGAGAAGCTAGATCATCCCCTAGACTGAACTTAGCATCGGATTTGTCTGATTCATCCATTGATTCTGAAAGAGAAGACGATATGGCAAATCCCGTGAGAACATTGCAAGAGTTGGCTGCGCCGGATGTGAATCAACAACCACTTTGTATTCACTAGCCGTGGAATTCGAGTTAAAATCTGGGTTAATACATCTGTTACCCACCTTTCATGGTCTTGAGAATGAAGATCCTCATAAACATTTGAAAGAGTTTCATATAGTGTGTTCTAGTATGAGGCCGCAAGGAATAACCGACGATCAAATCAAGCTACGCGCTTTTCCCTTTTCATTAAGTACTAAAGCTAAAGATTGGTTGTTTTATTTGCCTCCAGGTTCTATAACCACATGGACTGATATGGTGAGACTCTTCTTGGATAAATTCTTCCCTGCTTCCAGAGCCGCTGGTATAAGAAGAGAAATTTGTGGTATCAAACAGAGGGATACCGAGACTCTTCATGAGTATTAGGAGAGGTTCAAGCAACTATGTGCAAGCTGCCCACAACATAGGATATCTGAACAACTTCTCATCCAATACTTCTATGAAGGCCTACTTCCGATGGAGAGGAAGATGATGGATGCTGCAAGTGGAGGGGCCATAGTAAACAAAACCCCTGGTCAAGCTAGGGAATTGATCTCCATTATGGCTGCCAATTCGCAACAATTTGGGTATAAGCATGATACATCTTCAAGGAAGGTAAATGAGGTAAGTGTTTCTAACCTTGAACATCAAATTTCTAACCTAACCTCCCTTGTGCAGCAGCTAGCTCTTGGAAATACCCAGCAGGTGAAAGCTTGTGGAATTTGTGCTGCTCCTAATCATCCGACCAACATGTGCCCCACATTGCAAGATGACAACCATGAACACGCCAATGCTGTAGGCGGATTTCCAGGACAACCGCAAAGGAAGTATGATCCCTCTTCAAATACTTACAATCCTGGATGGAGGGATCATCCTAACTTCCGATATGGCAATAACCCTCAACATTTCCAACAATTCCAGCCTAAGCCATCACACCAAGTGCCCCAAGCTCCTTCCACTTCAGGTATGTCTCTTGAGGATATTGTTAAGTCTCTCGCTGTTAATACCAAACAATTTCAGGAGGAAACAAAGCAAAGCATTCAAAATTTGGAGAATCAGGTAAGCCAACTTGCTTCTGCTGTAAACAGGTTAGAAACTCAAGGTAAGTTACCGTCTCAAACTATTACAAATCCAAAGCAAAGCGTTAATGCAATTACCTTGAGGAGTGGAACAGAATTGCAGGGATCAATTAACAAAGGACACTCATCTACTCTTGGGGAAGAGACTAAGCAAGAAATTTCAACTCCGAGCCAGTAGGGCAACCAGATTAGCAAGTCTCTAGTTGAGCCATCAAAGGTCACATTGATACCACCTCCTTTCCCCTCCAGATTGGCGAAATCCAAGAATAAAGCGGAAGAAAAAGAGATTCTGGAAACTTTTCGCAAAGTCGAGGTAAATATTCCTTTGCTTGATGCAATTAACCAAATACCGCGCTATGCTAGATTTCTCAAAGACTTGTGCACTAACAAAAGGAAGCTGAAAGGCAATGAAAAGATTAGTGTGAGTGAAAACGTTTCAGCTATTATTCAGAAGAAGCTTCCCCCTAAATGCAAGGATCCAGGTATGTTTACTATTCCTTGCAAAATAGGTAATCTTGGAATCGCTAAAGCCATGTGTGATCTAGGAGCTTCTATCAATGTCATGCCTTTGTCTGTTTATCAACGTTTAAATGTTGGCCCTTTGAAGGAAATGGGTGTTATTGTTCAACTTGCTAACAGGTCCAATGTTTAACCTGAGAGAGTTCTAGAGGATGTTTTAGTTCAAGTCAATGGGTTGGTTTTTCTTACTGATTTTTATGTGCTTGACATGGACGATAGTGATTCTCATACTTCATCACTGATATTATTAGGGCGACCATTCCTTAAGACTTCTAAAACAAAAATCGATATAAATGATGGCACCCTCACTATGGAATTTGATGGTGAAGAGATTAAATTTAACATTTATGATGCCATGAAACATCCTAGCGATATCTCCACTGTTTTTGTTGCGGATGTTATTAACCCATCACCACAGGCACCCAAGCTGGAATCAAAATCCTTATCCGAACATCTAGCCAAAGACATTAAAGAAAGGCGCTTCATGGGAGGCAACCCATGTCAAAAAAAAAAAAAAATTCAATTTTTAGTTTTGTTTTGCTTTTGTTTTAGTTTAGTCTTGTTTTGATTTTCGTGTAGTTTTGAACTCTTTGGATCAGCTGCAACAAGGATACACATAATCAGATGACACTTTCCAGAGCTTAAGGGGAGAACTCCAATACCAGGGAAGTACCAGTATTTCCTTTCTCTTATCCTCTAATGATCCTTGAGTTGTTAATTCCTCTTTCATTGTGCTGAATTTAGAATAGTGAGGACACTGTTTAACCTAAGTGTGGGGGAGAGGATAATAAAATATAGAGAATAGAGAACTAACTTATACTCTGAATGTTTGTCCTTAAGCAATTTTAAGCTAAAATTTTTTCAAAATTATCATGACATCTGGAGATTGTACTAAATGTTGTAATAAGCATCTACAAAATGTGAAATTGAATTGTTCAAATGTTTTACTCACCCACTGCTGTGATTAGAATACATGGTTAAAATTAAGTAGTGAAATCTTTAAGAAACAAATTTACCTTGTATTTAGCTTTAGAATTGGAAGTCTAAGAGTGAGTCGAGTCCCTAAGTGAAAAATAAACAAGTTTACTTCTAGGTTATATTAGCTATTGTATACTCTTTGAAGTTGTTTGTAAAGCAATCATAACACTTAGTAAAAAAAAAAAAAAAAAGAATCAAGCATAGCCATTACTCCAATGATTCAACTAATTGAGTTAAGAGTATTCAAACTTGAATGTTAGAGTGAGGAAGAGTCCGTAGGGGTATCTCAAAACCCGGTCACTTGAGTGACGAGCTCAAGATGTGCCGACTCAATGAACTCACTATAACGATAAGGGAGAAAAGGTGAAAGTTCACGAAAAGAAGCGGGCAAAAACCCATCAAAATAGATGCTTGAATAAATCAAAAGAACATGAATATAAACATTCATTGAATAAAACAAAGATGTATAAAAGGCAGAATATCTAGCAAAGAGCTTATACCATATGCTTTTACTTTATACTACAAGGATTATATGCTTGATAATATCCAATGAAGTTTAATTGGGTGTATTTCCTTAGTGGATTAAGTATTTACTTTTGGAATAAAAATTCTTTTGCTAAACATGAGGATTAAAGTTTGTTTTGTTTAGATTAGCTATTAAATTTTGTCCATGGTAATTTGATCACAGGAAACCAGTTTGGTTGAAGTAGTAGACATTAAAATTACAAGTCATGAATTACAAATGAATAGATGCTTGGAATGATGAAAAGAAAGTTTGTATAATCTATGACAGATTTCTCAATTGATTTGATTTAATTGCTTGAGGACAAGCAAGAGTTTAAGTGTAGGGGAATTTAATAGATCCATTTTATACTTAATCTTTATAGTATAAATTGTGTTAATTCATTATTGATTTTATAGAAATCATAAGGAAATGGTACTTAATTCTATTATGGTGATAAATCAGGTTAAATGGAGTCAAGGATGCTAATTCAAGTAAATTAGAGAAGTCATCTACAACTTGGATCAAGACAAGGAGTTACACCACCAGAGGAAAGCACATGAGCAAGTATCTGTCCAGAAGGAGGCACGGTTTGAGATCTGGCCATGTGGTAAACCATGCTACACACTGTAGGAGAAAGAGAGACACGACTTAAGGTACGGCCGTGGTGGCAGTCGTAGGAGAAACCGTGCTTAGAGCCATCGTAGAAGCTAGACGTGCCAAGGAGAAGAAATTGTGGAACTTTGACAGAGGATGGCACGGCCTAGGATCTAGCCATGGTGTAGACCGTGGTACACACTGGACAAGAATGAAGAGCTTATAGATCATGCACAGAGGAAGGCACGGTTGAAAATCTAGCCGTAGGTGGAGCCGTGGTACACATTGGACACGGAAGATGATACGTGAATTATGCACAGAGGAAGGCACGGCTTGACCCACGGCCGTGTGGTAAGGCGTGCCAGGCAGACGAAGATTCACTTTTCGAAATCTACTTGGAAAAGGAAAGATATTTTCGTATCTTGCTAGCAAAAGATCACATGCCATCCCTCTAACAATATAAATAGAACCAACCCTAGAGGGTGAGGGCAACTTTTTAATCTTTAATCTGGAATCTTTGGATCTTGAAGAACCTTAGACCATCTTGGAGGCAGAGCAGGCAACCGGGTTCATCATGTTTCTACTTTTTATTTTCGTTTTATTGATGAACATGTGTAGCTAAGCTACTTTTCTAGCCAAAGGGTCATAGATGTTTAATTCTCCACGAATTGTGAGGTCTAATTGACTTGTATTTAATCTATTCGTTGTTTTCGGATATTCATATATCTTCTGATCGTTTTGTCATTATTATCTTTGTTGATTGGTATGAATAGAGCTCTTCTACTCGATTAGCAAGTTAATATATTGTCAACTAGCACGTCAAATCCGTAATTGTTTGATTGTTCTAGTCTCAGTGACACAATAACATGTTTGGTCATAAAATAGATGATCGAATTCATGTTATGGAGGTGTGTGATCATGTTTAAATAGGTTATCTTATAATCTACTGGCATGAATTGGTGGTCTCTCTAGTTTTTAATGCTATTGGTAGATTAAATCCTAAGTGCTTGTCTAGGGTTGTCTAATCGATAAGAGAAATAATCAAAGAGCTTCTCTTGGTTATCAAGGAAGTACGGAGAGATAGGTTGTTAGAGCTTGTTAATAACCATAACCAGTTTATTTAGGAATAAGAATAGAAAACATTTGCATCGATGATCAATTCCTTGAATTAGACTACCTTGATTCCTTTGGCTAGGCTTTTATCAATATACGATTCTATTATCTTGCTTCAACTTTATTTTGATTCAAAAACAATACCCCCCCTCGTTTTCTTTTTATCTTTATGCCCTTTGAATAGAAATATCTTTAACCAATCTCTGTGGATTCGACCCTACTCACCACTATATGCAAATTATATAATTGTCTAGGAGTAGGTTTTATTTTTGTTGGATTCGACACCCATCAAATTTTGCCATGTATTCTAATCACAACAGTGGGTGAGTAAAACATTTGAACAAGTCAATTTCACATTTTGTAGATGCTTATTACATCATTTAGTACAATCTCCAGATGTCATGATAATTTTGGAAAAATTTTAGCTTAAAATTGCTTAAGGACAAACATTCAGAGTATAAGTTTTTTCTCTATTCTCTATATTTTATTATCCTCTCCCCCACACTTAGCTTGAACAGTGTCCTCACTGTTCCAAATTCAGCACAATGAAAGAGGAATTAACAACTCAAGAAACATTAGAGGATAAGAGAAAGGAAATACTGGTACTTCCCTGGTATTGGAGTTCTCCCCTTAAGCTCTGGAAAGTGTCATCTGATTATGTGTATCCTTGCTGCAGCTGATCCAAAGAGTTCAAAACTACACGAAAATCAAAACAAAACTAAACTAAAACAAAAGCAAAACAAACCTAAAAATTGAATTTTTTTTTTTTTTTTTGACATGGGTTACCTCCCATGAAGCGCCTCTCTTTAATGTCTTTGGCTAGATGTTCGGATAAGGATTTTGATTCCAGCTTGGGTGCATGTGGTGATGGGTTAATAACATCCGCAACAACAACAATGGAGATAACGCTAGGATGTTTCATGGCATCATAAATGTTAAATTTAATCACTTCACCATTAAATTCCATAGTGAGGGTGCCATCATTTACATCGATTTTCGTTTTAGAAGTCTTAAGGAATGGTCGCCCTAATAATATCAGTGATGAAGTATGAGAATCACTATCGTCCATGTCAAGCACATAAAAATCAGCAGGAAAAACCAACCCATTGACTTGAACTAAAACATCCTCTAGAACTCCCTCAGGATAAACATTGGACCTGTCAGCTAGTTGAACAATAACACCCGTTTCCTTCAAAGGACCAACATTTAAACGTTGATAAACAGACAAAGGCATGACATTGATAGAAGCTCCTAGATCACACATGGCTTTAGCGATTCCAAGATTACCTATTTTGCAAGGAATAGTAAACATACCTGGATCCTTGCATTTAGGGGGATGCTTCTTCTGAATAATAGCTGAAACATTTTCACTCACACTAATCTTTTCATTGCCTTTCAGCTTCCTTTTGTTAGTGCACAAGTCTTTGAGAAATCTAGCATAGCACGGTATTTGGTTAATTGCATCAAGCAAAGGAATATTTACCTCGACTTTGCGAAAAGTTTCTAGAATCTCTTTTTCTTCCGCTTTATTCTTGGATTTCACCAATCTGGAGGGGAAAGGAGGTGGTATCAATGTGACCTTTGATGGCTCAACTAGAGACTTGCTAATCTGGTTGCCCTGCTGGCTCGGAGTTGAAATTTCTTGCTTAATCTCTTCCCCAAGAGTAGATGAGTGTCCTTTCTTAATTCATCCCTGCAATTCTGTTCCACTCCTCAAGGTAATTGCATTAACGCTTTGCTTTGGATTTGTAATAGTTTGAGACGGTAACTTACCTTGAGTTTCTAACCTGTTTACAGCAGAAGCAAGTTGGCTTACCTGATTCTCCAAGTTTTAAATGCTTTGCTTTGTTTCTTCCTGAAATTGTTTGGTATTAACAGCGAGAGACTTAACAATATCCTCAAGAGACATACTTGAAGTGGAAGGAGCTTGGGGCACTTGGTGTGATGGCTTAGGCTGGAATTGTTGGAAATGTTGAGGGTTATTGCCATATCGGAAGTTAGGATGATCCCTCCATCCGGGATTGTAAGTATTTGAATAGGGATCATACTTCCTTTGCGGTTGTCCTGGAAATCCGCCTACAGCATTGGCGTGTTCATGGTTGTCATCTTGCAATGTGGGGTACATGTCGTGATGAGATCCATGATGAGAGCCAAGCCAGAAGAAGAAATGTGGATCCTCTTGAAGTGCTGCTTGGACCGATCACAAGAAATCGAGCAAAACAATTCAAGGAAGCACTTAACGGGTTGATAAAGGTTGTCCATGAAGCCGGAAAGGATTGGAGCAATCATGGAGTTGGAACGGATTGGAACAACCATTGGAAGACCCCTGCTTTTGTACAGGTTATACTGGACGCAGGTTGAAGAGGGCGTGTACTTTCAAGGCACGGCTGTGTAGGACTCTCAAGATTGCCTAGAATCATATACGGCTAGATACACGGTTAAAAGGCACGGCCGTATATGGAGTCAAGCAAATCCACAGAAAGATACACGGCTAAAGTACACGGGCGTGTATGTTCCCAGAAGTTGCACTGACAAGTACACGGCCAATGTACACAGGCGTGTACACAGGCCGTGTATCCCCTGTCGGCCAGCTTGTTCTGTTTTCGCGTTTTTATGTCACTTAACTAAACTACGTCGTTTTGGACTTGTTTTTTACACGAATTGTAACCCTAGTATAAAAGCTCCTAGGGTTTAGAACAACTTAGATTAAACATCTTTGAACATTAAACACTTTTGAGAGGCACCTCTCTTGGTTCTTCAAGAACTAAATCGAACTTATCGGATTGATTTCCGTGGCGTTCATCCCGACTTATCAATTGGTCTTCCATCCCGATTGTGGCGTCTTCACTTTTATACCAAGGTTCTTGTCTCGCTTATAGACAACGGGTCGCGGTTTCCACTTTAGGTGTTTGGGCGTCTTAGGTAACGAATTTCCGAACGTATTGGTATTGGGTTTCATCACGGGTTGGCGTGGTTCGTATCAGTTGGGTATCAGAGCTTAGGTTTGTCAAAACATCAAGTTCGGTTGAGGAAGGTAATATCAAAAACCCTAACTCCAATCGTTCATATCAATTATCGTGTTCAATTCCGCAATATTAATTATCTTTTGATAGTGTAGTATTTACTAGTTGATTGTAAAAAAAAAAAAAGAGTAAAAATCAAGACCAAAAAAAAAAAAAAGAAAGGAAAAGAAAAGAAAAGAGAAACGTGATCAAAAGCCAAAAACAGAGATAAAAAAAAAATTCGGATAGAAAAATAGAGGAAAATTTTACGAACCCTAGAGTTGGTTTTGAATTCTACGGAAGGAAATTGGTGTAGTTCGGGTTAGTTCCAAGAGAATTGAGAAGAGGAAATTGGTGAGTGATATCATCGTTGTTTGTGAGAATACATGAGTGACTGTGTGATATCATCATTTGAGCGAAACACGTAAGGGAGTGTATCGTGAGGTTTAATTATATATATATTTGTCTTATACTAATCTTTTTTTGTAGGGACTATGTCGAGATAACATTCTCCTGAAGGTGAGAGGGGAAGGTTTGATGCTAGGTTAGTAATTGAGGCGTTGAGGGGAGAAATGAAGAGGATGTTCCAAAAGGGAATGGAACAAATTCATGAGACGGTAGAGCAAAGACTAGAGCAATCCACAAATGTATTCCAAGGGCGTAAGAGGGAGAGTCGTTCTAGGAGAGTACCGAGGGGTGGAGATGAAATGACGGATGATGACTTTGATGAGCCTTCTGTTGGGAGTTATAGAGGTTATAGTGGTCAGAATAGAGGGACTAGAGATTAGGAAGATAGAGGAGATAGGAATAGAGAGGATGATCAATTGAGTAGCATAAAGATGAAGATTCCTCCTTTCCAAGGGAAGAATGATCCCGAGGCGTATTTAGAATGGGAGAAAAAGGTGGAGATGGTGTTTGATTGTCACAACTATAGTGGGAGAAAGAAGGTGAAACTTGCTGCCATTGAATTTTCATATTATGCTATAGTGTGGTGGGATCAATTAATGTTGAATAGAAGAAGGAGTGGCGAGCCACCTATTGAGTCTTGGGAAGAGATGAAGAGAGTGATGAAGAAGCGGTTTGTACCTTCATATTACTATTGTGAATTGCACAACAAGTTGCAAACTCTGAGGCAGGGAAGCCGAAGTGTAGATGAGTACTTCAAGGAGATGGAAGTCACTATGATTAGGGCGAATGTAGAAGAGGATAGAGAGGCTACAATGGCTAGATTTCTTGTTGGATTAAATAGAGAAATCCAAAATGTGGTTGAATTGCAGCATTATGTAGAATTGGAGGATATGGTTCACATGGCTATAAAGGTTGAGAACCAGCACAAGCGGAAGGGTAGTAGTAGTGCACGATTTCAACAGGGTAATGGTTCATCCACTTGGAAGACTAATCAATGGAAGAAAGAAGAAAAGCCTTTACCCATCAAACCAAAAGAAGAGCTGAGGCAAGCGGGTTCTACTTCTGGTAATCAAGGTAACCCTGAATCTTCTACTTCTAGAAATCGTGACATTAGATGTTTTAAATGTCAAGGTAGAGGCCATATTGCTAGTCAATGTCCAAATAGGCGTGTGATGATGGAGAGTATGAGACTAAGGGGGATAGTGAAGAAGAGGATATGCCTCCATTAGAGGATGCTAGTGATGATGAGGAGCCTGCAATGGGAAGGCTAGTGGCGGTAGTGAAGAGAGCTTTGAATGTGCAAGTGAAGGAAGAAGAAGAGGTGCAAAGAGAAAATATATTCATACTAGATGTTATTTAGGAGATCACATTTGTAGTTTGATCATTGATGGAGGGAGTTGCACCAATGTAGTGAGCAATTTTATTGTTGAGAGGCTGGGGCTCAAAACTGTTAGACACCCTAGTCCATATAAATTGCAGTGGTTGAATGATAGTGGTGAGACTAAGGTGAGTAAGCAAGCCTTGATTGGGTTTCGCATTAGTAGGTATGAGGATGAGGTGTTATGTGATGTAGTGCCAATGCAAGCATGTTATGTGTTGTTGGGGAGGCCATGGCAATTTGATAGGAAGGTTGTTCATGATGGCTTTTCTAACAAGTATACGCTTGTTCACCAAGGGAAAAGCTTTAATCTTAAACCTTTAACACCTAAACAAGTGTATGAGGATCAGTTGCAGCTACAACAGTCATTTGCAAAACACAAGGTGAGTGAAAAGCAGAGTGAGAGTGAGAGAGCAAAAGACAATGAGAAGAAAAAGGAATATAAAAGTCAAGATCAAAAGGAAAAGGAGAGGAAGGCTGGAAAGAGTGTGAGAGGCCAAGTTGAAGGGGGATCAACTTTGGTGGTGAGTGAAAAGGAGAGGGCAGCCTTGCAAAAGGAGAGTTGTGTGGCAAGAGCGAGTGTAGTAAGGAGAGCGTTAGTGATGAGGTAACCTATGTTGTTTCTGGTTTTTAAGGAAACATGTTTGACTACTAACGACTTATCTAACTCTTTGCCTAGTGTGGTTGTGTCTCTTGTGCAGGACTTTGAAAATGTCTTTCCGAAGGAACTCCAAAGGCCATTTGATGAATTAATGGAGAAGGGATACGTGAGAGAAGGCATGAGATCATGTGCAGTGCCTGTGATTTTGATGATTAAGAAGGATAGGACATGGAGAATGCGTGTTGACTGCCGCGCCATCAACAACCTTAAGGTAAAGTATCATCATCCCATTCCGTGTTTAGATGACTTCTTAGATTGGTTATATGAGTATAGTGTCATTCCTCATGAGCCTTGGATAGATATTTCCATAGATTTTGTGTTAGGATTATCTAGGCCTAAGCATGGTCGAGATTCTAATTTTGTGATTGTGGATAGGATTTTTAAAATGGTTCATTTCATTCCTAGTCATAAAACTGATGATGCTATACACATTGTTGAATTGTTCTTTAGAAAGGTATTGCGTCTGCATGGTATACCTAGTAGCATTGTTAGTGATCGGGATGTAAAGATTTCGAGTCATTATTGGAGAGTATTGTGGGAAAAGTTTGGAACTAAATGGATGTTTTCAACTATCTGTCACCTACAAACTGATGGGCAAATTGATGTGGTTAACAGGACATTAATTCAATTGTTAGGGGCAATCATTGAGAAGAACATTAGGACTTGGAAGGATTGCCTACCATTTGTGGAGTTTGCATGTAATAGGGCTTTAAATAGCATTATTCATTGTTCACCATCTGAGATTGTGTATGGTTTTAATCCATTGGTTACTATTTATTTATTGCCATTACAACCTAACAAGTTTGTGAGTTTTGAAGTTGATTCTAAGGCAGATTTCCTGAGAAGGCTAAACATTGAGCGAAGAACTGAGCAGTATGTGAAACAAGCCAACAAGGGTTGTCGACAAGCTGTTTTTGAACCTGGTGATTAGATTTGGGTTCACATGCATAAAGAGCGGATTCTCGTACAGTGTAGATCTAAAATACTTCCTAGAGGCGATGGACCAATTCAAAGTCTTGAGCGCATCAATGATAATGCATACAAGAAAGATCTACCAGGTGAGTATCCAGTAAGTGTCATGTTTAATGTCATTGATCTAAGTCCATTTGATGCAGGCAATGATTTGAGGACAAATCCTTTTCAAGAGGAGGGGAATGATGAGATCCATGATGAGAGCCAAGCCGGAAGAAGAAATATGGATCCTCTTGAAGTGCTGCCTGGACCGATCACAAGAAATCGAGCAAAACGATTCAAGGAAGCACTTAACGGGTTGATAAAGGTTGTCCATGAAGCCGGAAAGGATTGGAGCAATCATGGAGTTGGAACAGATTGGAACAACCATTGGAAGACCCTTGCTTTTGTACAGGTTATACTGGACGCGGGTTGAAGAGGGCGTGTACTTTCAAGGCACGACTGTGTAGGACTCTCAAGATTGCCTAGAATCATACACGGCTAGATACACGGTTAAAAGGCACGGCCGTGTATGGAGTCAAGCAAATCCACAGAAAGATACACGGCTAAAGTACACGGGCGTGTATGTTCCCAAAAGTTGCACAGACAAGTACACGGCCAATGTACACAGGCGTGTACACAGGCCGTGTATCCCCTGTCGGCCAGCTTGTTCTGTTTTCACGTTTTTATGTTACTTAACTAAACTACGTCGTTTTGGACTTGTTTTTTACACGAATTGTAACCCTAGTATAAAAGCTCCTAGGGTTTAGAACAACTTAGATTAGACATCTTTGAACATTAAACACTTTTGAGAGGCACCTCTCTTGGTTCTTCAAGAACTAAATCGAACTTATCGGATTGATTTCCGTGGCGTTCATCCCGACTTATCAATTGGTCTTCCATCCCGATTGTGGCGTCTTCACTTTTATACCAAGGTTCTTGTCTCGCTTATAGACAACGGGTCGCGGTTTCCACTTTAGGTGTTTGGGCGTCTTAGGCAATGAATTTCCGAACGTATTGGTATTGGGTTTCGTCACGGGTTGGCGTGGTTCGTATCATGTCGGTCGGATGATTAGGAGCAGCACAAATTCCACAAGCTTTCACCTGCTGGGTATCTTTAAACAAGGTAAATTTGTTTCTTAAAGATTTCACTACTTAATTTTAACCATGTTGTAATAAGCATCTACAAAATGTGAAATTGACTTGTTCAAATGTTTTACTCACCCACTACTGTGATTAGAATACATGGTTAAAATTAAGTAGTGAAATCTTTAAGAAACAAATTTACCTTGTATTTAGCTTTAGAATTGGAAGTCTAAGAGTGAGTCGAGTCCCTAAGTGAAAAATAAACAAGTTTACTTCTAGGTTATATTAGCTACTGTATACTCTTTGAAGTTGTTTGTAAAGCAATCATAACACTTAGTAAAAAAAAAAAAAAAAAGAATCAAGCATAGCCATTACTCCAATGATTCAACTAATTGAGTTAAGAGTATTCAAACTTGAATGTTAGAGTGAGGAAGAGTCCGTAGGGGTATCTCAAAACCCGGTCACTTGAGTGACGAGCTCGGGATGTGCCGACTCAATGAACTCACTATAACGATAAGGGAGAAAAGGCGAAAGTTCATGAAAAGAAGCGGGCAAAAACCCGTCAAAATAGATGCTTGAATAAATCAAAAGAACATGAATATAAACATTCATTGAATAAAACAAAGATGTATAAAAGGGAGAATATCTAGTAAAGAGCTTATACCATATGCTTTTACTTTATACTGCAAGGATTATATGCTTGATAATATCCAATGAAGTTTAATTGGGTGTATTTCCTTAGTGGATTAAGTATTTACTTTTGGAATAAAAATTCTTTTGCTAAACATGAGGATTAAAGTTTGTTTTGTTTAGATTAGCTATTAAATTTTGTCCATGGTAATTTGATCACAGGAAACCAGTTTGGTTGAAGTAGTAGACATTAAAATTACAAGTCATGAATTACAAATGAATAGATGCTTGGAATAATGAAAAGAAAGTTTGTATAATCTATGACAGATTTCTCAATTGATTTGATTTAATTGCTTAAGGACAAGCAAGAGTTTAAGTGTAGGGGAATTTGATAGATCCATTTTATACTTAATCTTTATAGTATAAATTGTGTTAATTCATTATTGATTTTATAGAAATCATAAGGAAATGATACTTAATTCTATTATGGTGATAAATCAGGTTAAATGGAGTCAAGGATGTTAATTCAAGTAAATTAGAGAAGTCGTCTACAACTTGGATCAAGACAAGGAGTTACACCACCGGAGGAAAGCACATGAGCAAGTATCTGTCCAGAAGGAGGCACGGTTCGAGATCTGGCCATGTGGTAAACCGTGCTACACACTGCAGGAGAAAGAGAGACACGACTTAAGGCACGGCCGTGGTGGCAGCCGTGGGAGAAACCGTTTTTCAATCAATTGTATCACTCCAAGCTGATTGCTTCTTTTTGCGTTATCCATTAGAATCAAACAATTCACTCCTTTCTAAAGCCAGATGCATGAGAACTAACATTTGCAACGATCTTATTGTAACATGGCTTTTAGAGTCCATTTTCTCCATCTGCTTACATGCAAGGTCCTACCACATAATTGTAATGTTGAGGCATACCTTAGTGAAATGATCGTTGTTATCACCCCTCTTCAAAGTGTAATGGCAATGCTCTTATGGCCTAGTGAGAAAGAATATGTAAGGCTCCATAACATCTTGATTGTTTTTATCCCTCTACTTTAATCCAAATTTATATGCAACTAAAATAATTTAAATCAAGTCTAATATCAACAAATAATAATACTTAATAAATACAATCTCGACTTAAATGCCACCATACACACACAACACACATATTACTTAGTAATCTAATGCAAGTGCTAATCCACATACCTTGGTTTGTTATCTTCCATTAGCCATCAAATATCAAAGCATAAAAGTTTTTTCAATCAAATTTATCATTCGCAACTCATTCCAATAGTTAACCCATGACCCATTAATCTAAGTACGAATCTTAGGGCGCCACAATAAGAAGGTAATGTCTCATACTAATTTCTCTATTATCGTATCATTGGTTTTTCGATCTCCTATCCCTATACTTAGTTGTCTCAAATAATATAACTCAGCCTTAGTCTAAATTTACCAACTTAACGGCTACTACAAATAATTAATCAACAACCACTTAGTTTAAGTAGTTAAGGACTTCAATTCCCAATAAATTCCACCACTTCATCCTAAAAACTTATCTTAAAGGGGCCCAAGTGACTAGTTTGTAAACCATGTAAGCTAGGTGGTAATGAAACTCAGTGAAAATGTAATTAACAGTCATGTTAGCAATCACATCCAATCATGCATCATTAACAAATAGTAAAATTACTACAAAGAAGCCCATTAAACAATAATGGAAACTATAATAAGCGATGGAAAAAAGCGGCGCATTCAATTAGCTTAGCTTCTAGTTGACCTAACTATTTATAAGACTCATATATTCCCAAGTTCAGCTTAGCTCAATCAATCAAATTAGGTGGCTACTTGATAAGTGTTGAAAAGCACTTATAATTAATTAATTTTTATCTAGTTTTAGCATTTATAAGCATATTTAATTAGATATTACACTTAATTGACTTATATTTAGATTCCAGGTCTTTGAAAGCAACTTTGGATGAAATGAAGTATTTTTGCATAAATTTCACATAAATCTGAATTAAAATGATCAAGTTACTCTATAAGATCGACATTTGATATTATTATCCACTATATTATAGTATCGATTAGTGCACTTACCTATAAGTCTAGGATAAAGGATAGACTGATATCAAGTTTTTGGCACCATTGCTAGAGACCACAATATTAGAAACACTCATATCTTATTAATCTAATCGTTATTTCTTTTATTATTTATTTTTCATTGTAATTTATTTTCAATTTTTCTAAATTGAATTTTTCTTTTTAGTCTCTTACCTAGGAGTTTAAAAACGATTAGTCAATAGCAATGGCCAATGAGGAAAGGACAATGTTAGAATATGCAAGACCATCACTCATTGGAGTAGATTTAAGCATTGTTAGACTAGCTATTACAGCCAATAACTTTGAAATTAAACCTAATATTATACAAATGGTCTAACAATTTGTCTAGTTCTATGGTTTGCAAGATAAAACCATGAGTGCACATATTGCAAGCTTTTTGGAAATTTGCAATACTGTCAAAATCAACAAGGCCATTGATGATATCATCATATTGAGACTCTTTCCTTTCTCCCTAAGGGACCATGCAAAACAGTGGTTGAATTCTCTTCCTAGAGGTTCAATTACTACTTAAGAGCAAATAGTAAAAAAATTTCCATTAAAGTACTTTCCACTAGCCAAGACTATGAAATTAAGGAACAATATCTCCTCACACACTCAGATGGAGTCTGAAAGACTATATGATACATGGGAGAGATTCAAAGAACTGCTTAAGATGCCTACACCACAAACTTCAATCATGGATGTAGATCCAAACCTCTTATAATGGATTGAATGAGACTATTAGGTAGATGGTTAACATAGTAGCTAGAAGTATGTCAAATAATAAAACCCCTAAGTAAACTCAAAGTTTCATTTAAAACATGGCCATGAACAGCTATCAATGAAACTCCACAAGGGTGAGATAACCAAGACCAGCAAGAGTGCATGATGTTAATGTTGTTACAACACTTGCAGCACAAGGGCGAGATAACCAAGACCAGCAAGTAGAGGCCTTAAGCAAGAAGATTGATAAATTAACTATTGCACAACCTACAAATCAATCAAATTCTTTAAATAATTTTGATGAGCATGTCAATTTTGTAGTGAATCCCTACAAGTATAACAACACCTATAATCCTAGCTGGAAAAATCGTCCCAACTTTTCTTAAAGGAATCAATAGGGGAATGACCCACCATCAGGATTTCTAACATCCTAAGAAAAGAATTCGAATTTAGAGGAATTATTGACAAGGTTTATTCACACAACTAAAACACACTTCCAAGCTATAAAAGCATCATTAAGGAACTAAGAGGCTTTGATTCAAAATCTAGAGAATCAAATTGGGCAAATTACGAGAATGGTTTCTAAAAGATCACAAGGTATGTTGCTAGGAAACTTGAAAACAAATCCAAAAGAATAGGTTAAGGTAATTACCTTAAGAAGTGAAAAAGAATTGCAAAATAAACAAAAATCTAGTAAAGAAGAGGCTATGAAATAAGGTAAAAAACAAGAAAAAGATGCTAAGAAAACTCCAAAAGTGAAAGATTTTGTTTCAAAAATCCTCACCCCACACGCTTAAAGAAATAATGCTCTAACGAGTAATCTAATAAGTTCTTGGAACTTTTTTAGCTTTATATAAATTTACCTTTTATTGAGGCTTTGTCATAGATTCCAAAGTATGTAAAATTTTTAAAGGATTTGCTCTCAAACAAAAGGAAATTAAAGAAAATTTCAATAGTCACCCTTGGTAAAGAATGTTCAGCAATTCTGTAAAACAAGTGACCAAAAAAATTAAAAGATTGATGGAAATCAAACCAATGCATCTACAAGACCCATAACAAGAGCGAGAGCTAGAGGACTACAGAACTTAGCGTCGAGAATACTTTTTGAACAATTGGAACCTAAAGACATTCGCATAGTGTCTTCATTTTCTTTATATAATATCAGGTACATTTATCGGTATTACAGGACGGCGAGCAAGCAAACTAGTGCTTAGTTTATGGGTGATTCATGAACCTAATTGAATCAACAAAAAACCGGCCTTACATTATGCTCAATTGACTAAAGGAGAGCTTCAAGAACTGGCCCCTATGTAGCTATTTTTCTTTTGTTATTTTTCATATTTAGAACAAGTATAAATACTTGTAAAAAAAGGAACACAAAGGGACTTTTGGAACAATCATTTTACAGTTGCTTTTTGCATGGAAAGGGAGCACTCTTCTCTTCCATTTGACTCTTATCAATTTCTATCAAAGGATTGTGGCAAGTGGACTTAAATTGTTATGAGTTACATCAACAATTGAAAGCCATTCCTAATTTCAACTAGTGTGTTATATTTGGTAAGGAATTGGGAGCTTCATTTTATTCTTATTTTAAATCAATTAGGGTTCATGTGTGATAGGAATCAAAATCCTATCAAGCAATTCAAGAACAAATTCAACACAAAACTTCTAATTTCTGTCTTGAAGGATCAAGAACCCTAAATCCCAATTGTGATTCACGAAATTCCCTTCTCTAAACCTTACTCTGATATCAAAAAGTATGATGTGCCCTACAATTCCAATTGCAAACACACTAATACAAGTGCATGATCACCAAAACAATCAAACAAAGGCATGATCAACGATAAGCTCTTAAACCCTAATTCACATGGATTCAAATGGCAACGATGCTAAATTGTGATGAGGAACAATGCAATTGTATAATAAGTAGAGGATAACAATATAAATGAACTAAATTCCACTCAATTAAGACTTGAATCAAATCTGAAAAATAGGAACCCTAATTCACGTGAAAGATAACAAGTAACACAGCCAATTTGTATCTAGATATGACGCACTAGAAAACAATTGGTAATAACTAGAGAAGGATTAATATTACTCACAATCTCCTCAAGCTAATCTCGCCATAATTTCACAAGTGAAATTGATAAGAGTAAGGTTTGCATGCAAGGACTCTCCTCATGGCAAAAAGGTGTATTTTCTTAAGTTTAAAAAGCTACCTTTAAACCCTACTTAGCAAGTATTTATACTTGCTCCAATTAGAGTAAAAACAACAAAAACAAATTACAAATAAGCCACTCAAATGATTAGTTATCAAACATAAAACTACAAGTAAAAATAAGTCTTCAAATGACCAGTTCTTCACTTCAATATAACACATTGTGGGCCGGTGGATGTAAGTCCAAGAATGTCTCACAACTGATCCTTAGTAAATTTTATTTGCCATCCTGTAAAATCGAAAAATTTACCTGCTACAATGTAAAGATAAAGTATTATTAGATAAATATGACAACATGTAGATATCTGGGCTCATGTATCCAATTTGGTTTCACTACAGTTGGAACCATAGGGTTGATTACTATCGATATGTATTTTAGCCTCTCCATCCCTTCATTTGCTAATCACCAAATTTTTCCACCATAAGGCAGCATAACCTATGAATTCCACAGTTGCAAGACGAATCCTAGTGTTATCATCAATTTCATAACACTTGAACAGACCTTCAACCTTGTCCTCCCAATCCAAGTAATCATCTACTGAACCCCTGCCATTGAATGAAGGCATCTGCAGTTTCACATACTCCAATCCCCAAGGTGGTTTAAAATCTCTATTTGGGTAAGTGTTATTCCCAAAATTATCATCTCTTTCCTCCTTAAGAGCATGATAATCTCCCTCTATTCTTTTGCCCATATTACCTCCAATTGCTCCTTCCCTGTGAACATTCTAAGGAACTACCCTAGGTGGTAGTGCCTGAGGATTTATCACTAGTTATTGTAGCAACATCATCCGATCTATCCTTGTTGCCAATATAGCAACAATGGTAGTGAGGTCCTGTAATTGCTCCTCCAATGTTCTTCCACCTGTAGTTCGATGACCTTAATCGCCACCAACTTGGCTATTGGCCTCATTGCTAATTCCCCCATTCACACTATCATTTGACATGGTTTTGAAATTTTCTTTCCCTTTTTTTTATCACTCACAATCACCAATTCACAATAACTACATGCTTCCACGCCAACAACAACTTATCACAACACTACACCATGGTGCACTCACACACTTCCACGATGTAACACACAACTTCTACACCTCAATTCACAACTAATACAACCAGGGTGCAAGCTTCAATCACTTCGCCAAACACACACTTACACTCACGATGTAGCACTTCTTCAATTCCATAATACATACACTTCTACACCACTCTTACACTTTGATAAGTCGCAAAATACCCTTATCTAGAGTAATGAAATTGTGCTTTATTGTTGAATTTTTAGATGATTTGTTGAAGAAAAGGATGCTTAATGGAATGAATGTCAATTTCAGGATTTTCTAGAGTATTTTGGAGCTAAGGGAAGGAGTTTTGAAGAGTCGGATCAAGTTTGGAAGGAATCGGATACAATACATGTGAAGAAAAGAATTCTGGAAAGTACACAAGCGAGATACATGCCCATGTACTTTGCTTGTGTATACTGAAGTGGATGTCTGGAAAGTACACGAGTGAGATACACGCCCATGTACTTTGTTTGTGTTTATTGAAGTGGATGTCTGGAAAGTACACGAGAAAAGTACACGCCCATGTACTTTGCTTGTGTATCTAAGTTTTGCTATTGTGCAACGATATTTCAAATACATGACCAATGTACACTCCCATGTACTTACTTGTGTATATTCAAATAAGGACGCTTGGAAGAAAGCACGAGATACACGAACGAGATACACTACTCGTGTATTAGCTCGTGTATGTATCCAACCCGGGTACATGTATAAATAGATTGTTAGTTGCCCTAGAAAGGAGGTTACGAATTTTGTACTTGCTCTGACTCTCATAACAGCAGGGGAAAGAAGATTCTGTCAATTCCAAAGGAGATTGAAGACCCACAAAGCAGAAGATTCTATCTTTAAGGGTTGTGACTATGAATTTTATTTATTCTTCCCGTAATTGTATTTCTTTTGTCCAATTTATGGAGGAGTAGACTCTAAATCTAGATTTTATTCGAAACTTCTCTGTCATGTGATGAAGATCCGGTTTTTAATGCAAAGTTGTTGACTTTCTTATGATTAATTGCATGCCCTTCAATTGTTTCTTAGATTCATAGATCCAGAATATGAATTTATGCATGATATCATATTAGTTAATTGAGAAATTGCTCTTATGATTAGATTTAATGCAATTAATGAGATTTGATTGTTCTTCTAGAGATAGGAAACAAGAGTCTTCTGTTTACATCGATTATTTTGATGTGAATTCATGTGCTTTATGCAATTCTAGGTTGCTATTAACTAAGGAGAGATCCTATTTGATAAACCGAGGATTAGATAGGTTAATATACTTGAGAAAGTAGTTAACTTGACTAGAGAATTCGACAGTATAAGAAGTCAACTACGCCAATCTTCATAAATCTAATGAATTACATGATAGAGAAGGAGTAGAATAAGATCTAGGTTTCTTTTGTTAATTGATAAATCTTCAGAACCATTGTTGTTAGTGAGTTATTAGTTTTAAGATTAGAGTAATTAAGTTTCAACCAACATATTTAAGCGTCGGTTAGATAATAGGAACGAAGTTAGTACTAGTAGTTGGTGTATCTCTATGGGACGACCCTGTACTTAACACTATATTACGTCTACGGTAGGTACACTTGCCTATTGCAACGTAGTTAGAATTAGGAACAAGCATTATAAATATTAAAACTACGATTGGCAACGATCACACTTCAATAATTCATGGCAACAAACGACAAATGAAACAATTAATGAAGGTTTCTCCAAATGGTAAGAAGACAATTAAAAAATAATCAAATTGAAGACAATTCAAAAATAATCAAATTGTATCAAGATTAACAATACATAATAACTCCTTAAACTTAATGTTTGCTTTTGAATTCAAATTGTTTCTAAATCCTCCATGGCAAGAAGAGCAAATCTGGAAAAAAAAAATGCACTCCCAATTCTGAAATTTGCAAGGAAACAATAAGGCAACAATCAACACTACTTCAAATGATAGAATTCAAATTCAAAGAACTTCCCCTTCTTCCACTCACAACCTAATCACGGCAAGGATGTAAGCTAATTTCAACACTTCACAATACTTCAATTAAAGATCAAGTAAGCAATTTAAGGAACAATTCAATACAAGACTTCAAATTTCCCTTCACACAATCCAATTTCGAAATGAAGGATCAAGAACCCTAAATCCTAATTGTGATTCACGAAATTCCCTACTCTAAACCTTGCTCTGATACCAAAAATTATTATGTGCCTTAGATCCAATTGTAAGAACACCAAGCCAATTAAAGAATCGACCTAACCAAACCCACAAAAATGGCATGACACCAACAATCACGTGAACCCTAAATTGCGTGAATGAAATTGATCTAATGCCAAATTATGATGAGGATCAATTGCAATTGCATAATATGTAAAGGATAACACTAAAATGAACCAAATTCCACTCAAATTGGAATTGAATCAAATCTGAAATTTGGAACCCTAATTCACGTGAACAAGAACAAAGTAACACAACTAATTACAACTAAATATGACACACTAGATATAATTGGAAGCAACTTAAGAAGAAATGATATGACTCACAATACTCCTTAAGCCAACTCGCCACAATTTCAGTTGAAATTGATAAGAGTATATTACGTGAAGATAGAACTCCCCTCACGGCAAAAGAAGGCAAATTTCTAAATGTTCAAAATGTCCCCTCTAAAACTTACTTAGCAAATATTTATACTTGCTCCAATTAAGATAAAAACATAAAACCAAATTACAAACAAAACCAACAAATGACCGCTTCTTAAACAACAAAAGACAATTACAAATAAGCCCTCAAAATGGCCGGTTCTTCACTTCAATGGAACATGTGTAAACCAGTTGATGTAAGTCCATGAATGACCTACAATTGATCCTTATTGAATTTTATTCACCATCCTGTAAAAATCGATAAATTTACCAGCTACAATGCAAAGATAAATTGTTATTAGATAAATAAGACATGTGGATATCTTGGCTCATGTATCCAATTTAGTCTCCCCACTGTTGGAACCATTGGTTTGATTCCCATCATGTATAGTACCTCATGCCATCCCTAGACGGGCGGTCGAATGGAGGTTGTTAATCGTACTTTTGGTGCCTTACTAAGGGCAACATTCGGCAAGAATCTTACCAATTGAGAATTATGTCTCCTTATTGTTGAGTTTACATACAATAGGTCAACTCATAATTCAACCAGTATGTCTCCCTTTGAAGTCGTATATGGCTATAATCCTACTATTCCATTAGATTTAATAGCTAATCTGGCAACAAAGAAAGAAAGCTTGAGTGAAGTAGAACGAGCCAAGGAGATTCGAAAACTTCATCAAAGGGCATCTAAACACCTTCAAAAAACTCAGGAACAATAGAAACTTTAGGGCAACAAAAAAAAAAAAAAAAAAACCAAAATCTATAATCCATGTGATCTAGTCTGGATTAATCTCATCAAAAACAGATTTCCTCATAAGAAGTCACAAAAGCTTTCTGATGTGCCTAAATGATCAAATTCAAGCACATGAAACCAATTGAAGAACCACTTCAACAAATCCCAAAAATGGCGTGAAGAACCGATGTGCCTAAAACCAAGATTAAACACATGTAAAACTAATTTGAAAGATAAACAAACAATGTCAATCAAACTAGCTTCCAATCACATGAACAATGGCATCAATTCTTCACTACTTGTAACCAATTATTCAAACAATGGTGTAGTCAATCTTAAATCTAAATATGATATAGCTCTAATACCAAATTATGATGTGCCTAAAAGGGGATTAAGCACATGCAAATTAAACCAAATAACAATCCCTAAATGACTAGGACAACTCGGTTTAAGGTGAAGCAATTATAGCGTGACCCTAATTGCAATATATGGTCCAAATGATGTATGCATGAAATGGATCAACACAATAGTATATTCCTCAATGATGATCACAAATTATACTTCAAAACCTACGTGATTACAACTCAAAATCTATAAGAAAAATAACTGTGATTCCCCTTCCACAACAAATACTTTCACGGTTCAACAATGTGTAAAAATGAGGAATATCAATCAAGTATAACAAGAACTCAAATTAGCACAATAATTCGAATAATTATGAATCAAATCTGACCAAGAAGTATTCCAATTAAACCCTAGATATTACACACTAGAGAAGAAAAGAAATCACAACAAATTGAAATTAATATAACTCACAATTTCAAGTGTTGCACTCACCACAATCTCAATTCTTGGGATTGAAATTGATAAGAGGAAATTTGAACTAGGAAACCCTAATTCTCTCACATGAAAATGAGTTTTTGTTCTGAAAAATTGGCCTCCCAAAAGCCCGACTTAAGCAACTATTTATACTTGCTCCCTTTAGGGTTAAAAAGTACATAAAATTACAACTATGCCACTTTTAGGGTGGTCGGTCCTAAATGAGAATTACAAACAAAATGAAAGTGTCCCAAAAGAAATTACAACATAAAATAGTCTAGAGAAATAATTATAAATAAAATAGTCTTCATCATGCTAGCTCTTCCATAGGATTCGTCAGCCCAACTCATCGTCGGTTTAGGTCGGTCCATGGATAACCCACAAGCTGAGTCTTAGTGAGTTTATCCATCGCCCTGTAAAGCATGATAAGTGTGCCTATTGGAATATACAATACATGAATAAGAGAAAAGAGGTTAGTAAACAAATAATTCCAGGGTCGATGTGCTCAAAATGGGCCCTCATCGCCAATATTCGAAATCATTTGGTTCTTGCCCTAATGATAGGTCTAGTCAAATTTTGATTCCTATCATCTTCTTAGGCCTCAAAAAGATTTGTCCTCAAATCTAGCAGATAAAATGCAATAAAGACTTTGTTTTCTCCTAGCAATCCATCTGAAGAAGTATCTCTACAGAATCCCAATATCTGAAATATCACAAAGGGTGATTGTTTTCCCTCCTCCATTTCTATGATATATGTCATCTACAACACAAATAATGACTCATTATCCACTGAGGTCTCCCCTGTCTCAACCCATTCCACTGATTTTATTTCCTCTTTTTCTAACTCATTTGTATGTCGCTGACCCTCATGGCCCTTTAATGGTTGGCACAACTGTTCATGGTCCTCTGAAACCTCTGAAAGTAAACACAACTGCCTTTGAATAGTTTGGTCCTCTGGTGGTTGGCTCATCTGACCATGGCCCTCAGGAACCTCTAATGGTTGGCACATCTGTGTCTGACAAGTGTTGTCCTTTGTATGTTAGCTCATGTAACTAGGATCCTTAGGAACCTCTGAAAGTTGGCATGTCTGCTTTTGCACAATTTGGTCCTCTGAAGGTTGGTTCATGTGGTTATGATTCTTAGGAATCTCCGACTGTCTATAGATCTGTTGCCGAAACTTTTGAACCTCCGAAGGTAACATTAGATTCGGAATGATGCGTTTACCCTCTTTTTGGAATACATATGTATTTCTGAAGTCATCATGTAAAACCCGCCTATCATATAACCATGGCTTGCCAAGCAATATATGGGATGTGTAAATAGGAAGAATGTCACATTCAAGCTCATCACAATACTTATCCCCTATATTGAAGGGTGCCCTAGCCCTTTGGGTCACACAAAGACCATCTTGATCATTCAACCAATGTAATGTATAGGGTTCGGGAGGTGGGATAGTTTCAAGTTTCAACTTCGATACTAATGATGCAGCTACAACATTAGTACAACTACCACCATCAATAATGATTATGCATAAGTTTCCTTGTACCCTATAAGAAGTATGGAACAAGTTTTCTCTTTATCCCTCATCAATGGTTGGAAAAGAAGTCATGTCCCGATGCAATATGTTAGTAGACAAATACAACTCACTTGACATTTTTGCTTACTAACTTCAACAATTACAATACACTTCACCACACCACAGTAACACACCCTTACACACCCATGGTGCTCACACTCAACCAATACAAGAAATGTTTATTATTACTTCAAATAAAGTCAAGTGAAATAATTGAAGCACAAATAAATAATTCTTAGTACTTCAAGTAAAGTTAAATAAATGAAGTACACACAATTATTTCTAAGTAGTTAAGAATTAAATTCACCCATAAGTGTTTAGTAATGAGTTCAATTACTTTCACACTTTAATTGTTTTGTTTGAATTCAAATTCCACTACTCAATTTTTCTTTTCTTGCTTTGGTTTCACACTAATTAACTTCACAATGGGCAGCACTTAAACACAAGCACAAAATACACAACTCATTGCCACAAAACTCCCTTGCTCACGGTTCCACCAATTCACACCACCAACAACAATTCACTATATTACACACACCAAAACCCACGCCAAATGCACATACTTTTCACTAAATTTTACAAAACACAACACCTCATATACACTACTTTTTACACACGTTGTAGCACACACATACACACTCTTCTACACTTCAACATCTCCACTTCTATTCAAGTTCCAAACCGCAACTTCAACAACAAAGCCAACTCAAATTTCAAAGTCAAAATGAGCTCAATAAGTGCAAGATTCCACAAATGGTAAAAAGCTATTTCAAATTCAAATGACACACAATTAACTATGACTTAATGTGTGTTTTGAAATTTCAAATTGACTTCTTAATGTACACTTCAATTTTGATTTCAAATCTGAAAATGACAATTGTGATTCCTCAAATTTCCGAAAATGCACACACTACACAATTCCACTTCACAATTGTAACCCTTCCACAATTGGTAAGAAGTAATTTTCAAATTCAAATAAACATACATTAACTTCTTCAATCTTAATTTTTTTTTTGAAAATCAAATAATTTCCAATTCTTCCACACTACTCAAATCTGGAAATGCTCAATCACTCCTCTAATTTTTTGAAATAAACAATGTAAGAATCACAATTTTTCTCCCTACACAATTGCACTTTCGAAATTGCATTCAAAATGCACTACTTTTCTCTTCCTCCACAATGAAGTCCACAACATAGAAGCTTCAACAAGTAATCAAAACTCACTCTAACATGCAACAAATTCAACTTCTACTCAAGAAAATTCACACCACTTCAAACAACTACAACAACAATTTCAATTTACTCCTAATTTTGGAATTGAAGATGTAAGAACATGAACCCTAAATTTCTGAAATTCAAAATCAAATAACCCTTCTCACAACCTCAAGCTTTGATACCAAAAGATGATGTGCCTAAAACCAAGATTAAGCACATGCAAAACTAATTTGAAAGACAAACAAACAATGTCAATCAAACTAGCTTCCAATCACATGAACAATGGCGTCAATTCTTCACTACTTGTAACCAATTATTCAAACAATGGTGTAGTCAATCTTAAATCCGAATATGATATAGCTCTGATACCAAATTATGATGTGCCTAAAAGGGGATTAAGCACATGCAAATTAAACCAAATAACAATCCTTAAATGACTAGGACAATTCTGTTCAAGGTGAAGCAATTGTAATGTGACCCTAATTGCAATATATGGTTCGTGATGAAAGCCATGATGGGAGTCAAGCTAGAAGGTGGAATGTAGATCCTCTTGAAGTGCCACCTGGACTGATCACAAGAACTCGAGCGAAACGATTCAAGGAAGCACTTAACGAGCTGATAAAGGATATCCAAGAAGCCGGGAAAGATTAGAGCAACCATGAGAATGAACTTGCATTTGTACAAGTCATTCAAGGAGATCAAAGCATAGGAGGTCAAAGCTGCCAGCCTTGACAACACTGGCTTAAACGTTGCCGGCCTTGAACCGGCATTGCAATTAGAGCGCAACAGAGGGACTATGCCGTCCACTACGCCGCCGGCGTATATACCCGGCATACATTGCCTGTTTGTTATGTTTCCGCAACTTTATTATGTTATGTCGTTTTAGGCTTTTGTTTTACGAGTTGTAAACCCTATTAAAAGCTACTAGGGTTGGAAAACAGAAGATAGAACATACATACAACATTGAATATTACAATTTGAGAGAATTCTTCTCTTGGTTCTCCAAAGAACTTCTCTTGAACTTATCGGATCCCTTCCTTGGCGTTTAAACCTGACTTATCAATCGGTCTTTCATCCTGATTGTGGCGTCAACAGAATATACCAAGGTTTTTGCCTCACCTATAGGCAACGGGTCGTGGTTCCACTTTGATTGTTTGAGCATCTTGGGTTGCAATTCCAAACGTATTAATATAGGGTTTCATCACACGTGGGCGTGGTTCATATCAGTTTGGTATCAGAGCCTAGGTTTGTTAAACATCAGTTCAGTTTGAGAAAGGTAACATCAAAACACTAACTCCAATCGTTCATATCAAGTTTCATATTACCATCGCTTCATACTCAAGTTCATATTGTTAATTGTCTCTTGAGTAGTGTAGTTTCATTCTATCAATCTTGTTACAAAAAAAAATGAACGAAAAAAAAAACGAGAACAAAAGAATGAAAACAAAGACAACAAAAAGGAAAGAAAAAGGAAAATTCAAGCCCGGAGAATTTGTTCTTGAATTCTACGGAAGAATTTGGTGTGGTTTAGATTAGTTCCAAGAGAATTGAGAGGAGGGATTAGTGAGTTGATAACATCTCTATTTGTGAGAATACACGAGTGATTGTGGGATATCCTTCTTTGAGTGAAACACGTGAGGGAGCGAATCGTGAGGTTTAATTCTATATATTTGTGTTAGTACTAACCTTCATTGCAGGAACTATGTCGAGGCAATATTCTCCTGAAGGTGAGAGGGGGAGGTTGGATGCTAGGTTAGTGATTAAGGCGTTGAGGAGTGAGATGAAGAGGATGTTTCAAGAGGGAATGGAACAAATTCATGAGACGGTGGAGCAAAAACTAGAGCAATCTAAAAACGTCTTTCAAGGGCGTAAGAGGGAGAGTTGTTCTAAGAGAGGACAAAGGGGTGGAGATGAGAATTCTGATGATGAGTTTGATGAACCTTCTATCGGGAGTTATAGAGGTTATGGTGGTAAGAATAGAGGAACTAAGGATTGGGAAGATAGAGGAGATAGGAATAGAGAGGATAATCAATTGAGTAGTATAAAGATGAAGATTCCTCCTTTCCAAGGGAAAAATGATCTCGAGGCATACTTAGAATGGGAGAAGAAGGTAGAGATGGTGTTTGATTGTCACATCTATAATGGGAGAAAGAAAGTGAAGCTTGCTGCCATTGAGTTTTCAGATTATGCCATAGTGTGGTGAGATCAATTAATGTTGAATAAAAGAAGGAATGGCGAACCACCTATTGAGTCTTGGGAAGAGATGAAGAGGGTGATGAAGAAGCGGTTTGTTCCTGCTTATTACTATCGTGAATTGCACAACAAATTGCAAACTCTTAAGCAGGGAAGCCGAAGTGTGGATGAGTATTTCAAGGAGATGGAGGTTACTATGATTAGAGCAAATGTTGAGGAGGATAGGGAGGCTACCATGGCTAGATTTCTTGCTGGGTTAAATAGAGAGATTCAAAATGTAGTAGAATTGCAGCATTATGTGGAATTGGAAGATATGGTTCACATGGCTATAAAGGTTGAGAACCAACACAGGAGGAAAGGTAGTAGTACTGCACGGTTCCAATAGGGTGCGGGTTTATCTACGTGGAGGACTAACCATTGGAGGAAGGACGAAAAGTCTTTACCCACCAAGCCAAAAGGAGAGCAGAAGCAAGGGGGGTCTACTCCTGGTAATCAAGGTAAACCTGATTCTTCTACTCCTAAAAATCGTGACATTAAATGTTTTAAATGCCAAGGCAGAGGCCATATTGCTAGTCAATGTCCGAATAGACGTATTATGATTCTGCGCGATAATGGTAAGTATGAGACTAGGGGGGGATAGTGAAGATGATGATATGCCTCCATTGGAGGATGCTAGTGATGACGAGGAGCCTACAACAGGGAAGTTAGTGGTAGTAGTGAAGCGAGCTTTGAATGTGCAGGTGAAGGAAGAAGAAGTGTAACGAGAGAATATCTTTCATACTAGATGTTACCTAGGTGACCATATTTGTAGTTTGATCATTGATGGGGATGTTGCACTAATGTAGTGAACACTTTCATTGTTGAGAGGTTGGGGCTCAAGACCACTAAACACCCTAGCCCATATAAATTACAGTGGCTGAATGATAGTGGCGATACGAAGGTGAGTAAGCAAGCCTTAATTGCTTTTCGCATCGGTAGGTATGAAGATGAGGTATTATGCGATGTAGTGCCGATGCAGGCTTGTCATGTGTTGTTGGGGAGGCCATGGCAGTTTGACAGGAAGGTTGTTCATGATGGCTTTTCTAACAAGTATACACTTGTTCACCATGGCAAGAGCTATAATCTTAAACCCTTAACACCTAAACAAGTGTATGAGGATCAGTTGCAGCTACAACAATCTTTTGCAAAATGTAAGGTGAGTGAAAAACACAGGGAGAGTGAGAGAGCAAAATACATAGAAAAAGAAAAGGAACACAAAAGTCAATAACAAAAGGAAAAAGAGAGGAAGGCTGGAAAGAGTGTAAGAGGCCAAGTTGAGGGGGGATCAACTTTGGTGGTGAGTGAAAAGGAGAGTGCAGCCTTGCAAAAGGAGAGTTGTATGGCAAGAGCGAGTGTAGTGAGGAGAGCGTTAGTGATGAAGCAACCTATGTTGCTGCTGGTTTTTAAAGAAACTTGTTTGAATACTAACGAACTTTTTAACTCTTTGCCTAGTGTGGTTGTGTCTATTGTGCAGGACTTTGAAGAAGTCTTCCCTGAGGAGATTCCAAAAGGGTTACTACCTATTCGTGGTATTGAACACCAGATTGACCTTATTCCCAAAGCATCTATTCCAAATAAGCCAGCTTATAGGAGCAATCCAGAGGAGACAAAGGAACTTTAAAGGCAGGTCAATGACTTAATGGAGAAGGGGTACGTGAGAGAAAGCATGAGCCCATGTGCAGTGCCTGTGATTTTGGTCCCTAAGAAGGATGGGTCATGGAGAATGTGTGTTGATTGCTGCGCCATTAACAACATCATGGTAAAGTATTGTCATCCCATTCCTCGCTTAGATGACATGTTAGATGAGTTACATGGGTCTAGTGTCTTTTCCAAAATTGATTTGAAAAGCGGATATCACCAAATTAGAATGAAAGAAGGTGATGAATGGAAAACCCCATTTAAGACAAAATATGGATTATATGAGTGGTTAGTAATGCCTTTCGGTTTAACTAACGCACCTAGTACTTTCATGAGACTTATGAACCATGTTTTGAGGACTTTTATTGGCAAATTTGTGATCGTCTATTTTGATGATATCCTCATTTACATCAAGAGTTTGGAAAACCATATATCTCACTTGAGGGATGTTTTGGAAGTGCTTCGAAAGGAGCAATTATATGCTAACGTCAAAAAGTGCCCTTTTTTGCATAGAAAAACTTGTGTTTCTTAGTTTTATTATTAGTGCACAGGGAATACAGGTTGATGAAGAGAAGATTCGTGCAATCCAAGAATGGCTTAGTCCAACTAATGTAAGTAATGTTCGGAGTTTCCATGGACTAGCGAGCTTTTATAGGAGGTTTGTGAAGGATTTCAGCACCATTGCAACACCACTTACTGAAGTAATCAAGAAGAATGTGGCTTTCAGTTGGGGAGAGCAACAAGAGAAAGCCTTTCAGACACTTAAAAATAAGTTGACTCATGCGCCACTACTTGCTTTACCTAATTTCTCTAAAACTTTTGAAATTGAGTGTGATGCTTCAAGAATAGGTATTAGAGCAGTTCTCATGCAGGAGAGGAGACCAATTGCATTCTTTAGTGAGAAGCTAAGTGGGGCAACCTTGAACTACCCTACTTATGACAAGGAGTTATATGCATTGGTTCGAGCTTTGGAGACTTGGCAACACTATCTTTGGCCAAAAGAGTTCATGATTCACACTGATCATGAATCCTTGAAGTACTTGAAGGGACAACATAAGCTAAACAAAAGGCATGCTCGTTAGGTGGAGTTCATCGAAACATTTCCCTATGTCATCCACTACAAGCAAGGTAAAGAGAATGTTGTTGCTGATGCACTTTCTAGAAGGTATGCTCTTATCTCTACTCTTAGTTCTAGATTGCTTGGTTTTGAGCATATTAAAGAATTGTATGCTGCTGATCAAGATTTTTATGAAGAGTATGTGCGCTGTGAGAAGAGTGGTCATGGTAAATTTTATAAGCATGAGGGATTCTTGTTTAGGGAGAATAAACTTTGCATTCCCAATTGTTCTTTAAGAGAGTTATTAGTGAAGGAGTCTCATGGAGGAAGATTAATGGGGCATTTTGGAGTAGCTAAAACTTTAGAGGTTTTGCAGGAACACTTCTATTAGCCTCACATGAAACGAGATGTTGAGAGGATCTGTAAGCAATGTGTCACTTGTAAGCAAGCAAAATCCAGGGTCCAACCTCATGGACTTTATACCCAACTTCCAATTCCTCATGAGCCTTGGGTAAACATTTCCATGGATTTTGTGTTAGGATTACCCAGGTCTATGAATGGTAGAGACTCTATTTTTGTAGTCGTGGATAGATTTTCCAAGATGGCACATTTCATTCCTTGCCACAAAATAGATGATGCTTGCCATATCGCTAATTTGTTCTTTAGGGAAGTTGTGAGATTGCATGGTATGCCTAGAACAATCGTGTCGGATCGGGATGCTAAGTTCTTGAGCTACTTCTGGAAGACCCTGTGGGCTAAGTTAGGAACTAAGTTATTGTTCTCTACTACTTGTCATCCACGGACTGATGGTCAAACTGAGGTAGTAAATCGAACTTTATCTACTTTGTTGAGGGCTGTCATTAAAAAGAACATTAAAAGTTGGGAGGATTGTTTGCCTCATGTTGAATTTGCTTATAATCGCACAATGCATTCTGCTACTAAGTTTACACCTTTTGAAATTGTGTATGGTTTTAATCCACTAACTCCTTTAGATTTATCACCTCTTCCTATTTTTGAGTATGTTAATCTAGATGGTCAGAAAAAAGCGGAATTTGTTAAACAGCTCCATGAGAAGGCAAGGCTCAACATTGAGCGGAGGACAGAACAGTATGTGAAACAAGCCAACAAGGGTTGTCGACAAGCTGTCTTTGAACCTGGAGACTGGGTTTGGGTTCACATGTGCAAAGAGCGGTTTCCTGTGTAGCGTCGATCTAAATTACTTCCTAGGGGTGATGGACCATTTCAAATTCTTGAGTACATCAACAATAATGCCTATAAGTTAGATTTGCCAAGTGAGTATCAAGTAAGTGCCACTTTTAACATTACTGATCTAAGTCCTTTTGATGTAGGCAATGATTTGAGGACAAATCCTTTTCAAGAGGAGGGGAATGATGAAAGCCATGATGGGAGTCAAGCTAGAAGGTGGAATGTGGATCCTCTTGAAGTTCCACCTGGACCGATCACAAGAACTCGAGCGAAACAATTCAAGGAAGCACTTAACAAGCTAATAAAGGATTTCCAAGAAGCCGGGAAAGATTGGAGCAACCATGAGAATGAACTTGCATTTGTACAAGTCATTCAAGGAGATCAAAGCATAGGAGGTCAAAGCTGCCAGCCTTGACAACGCTGGCTTAAACGCTACCGGCCTTAAACCGGCGTTGCAATTAGAGCGCAATAGAGGGACTACGCCATCCACTACGTCACCGGCGTATATACCCAGCGTACATTGCCTGTTTGTTATGTTTCCGCAACTTTATTATGTTATGTCATTTTGGGCTTTTGTTTTACGAGTCGTAAACCCTATTAAAAGCTGCTAGGGTTGAAAAACAGAATATAGAACATACATACAACATTGAATATTACAATTTGAGAGAATTCCTCTCTTGGTTCTCCAAAGAACTTCTCTTGAACTTATCGGATCCCTTCCGTGGCGTTCAAACCTGACTTATCAATCGGTCTTTCATCCTGATTGTGGCATCAACAGAATATACCAAGGTTCTTGCCTTACCTATAGGCAACGGGTCGTGGTTCCACTTTGATTGTTTTGGCATCTTGGGTTGCAATTCCAAACGTATTGGTATAGGGTTTCGTCACACGTGGGCATGGTCCGTATCAATTCGAATGATGTATTACATGAAATAGATCAACACAATAGTATATTCCTCAATGATGATCACAAATTATACTTTCACGAAATACTTTCACGGTTCAACAATGTGTAAAAATGAGGAATATCAATCAAGTATAACAAGAACTCAAATTAGAACAATAATTTGAATAATTATGAATCAAATCTGAAAAAGAAATATTCTAATTCAACCCTAGATATTACACACTAGAGAAGAAAAGAAATCACAACAAATTAAAATTGATATAACTCACAATTTCAAGTGTTGCACTCGCCACAATCTTAACTCTTGGGATAGAAATTGATAAGAGGAAATTTGAACTAAGAAACCCTAATTCTCTCACGTGAAAATGAGTGTTTGTTCTGAAAAATTAGCCTCCCAAAAACCCTACTTAAGTATTTATACTTGCTCCCTTTAGGGTTAGAAAGTACACAAAATTATAACTATGCCACTTTTAGGGTGGTCGGTCCTAAATGAGAATTACAAAAAAAAATGAAAGTATCCCAAAAGAAATTACAACATAAATAGTCCAAAGAAATAATTATAAATAAATTAGTCTTCATCATGCTAGCTCTTCCATAGGATTCGTCGGCCCAACTCGTCGTCGATTTAAGTCGGTCCATAGATAACCCACAAGCTGAGTCTTAGTGAGTTTATTCATTGCCTTATGAAGCATGATAAGTGTGCCTGTTGGAATATACAATACATGAATAAGAGAAAAGAGGTAAGTAAACAAATAATTCCAAGGTCGATGTGCTCAAAATGGGCCCTCATCGCCAATATTCGAAATCCTTTGGTTCTTACCCTAATGATAGGTCTAGTCAAATTTTGATTCCTATCAAGAACAATTTCCAAATGAACCCTAATTGTGTGAACAACTTGCTCTGATACCAAAAGAAGATATGCTTAATTGACAAAAGCATATACACACAACAAATGAACCAATTCCGATCAACACCAACTCCACAAGTGGTGTGAACCCTAAATCCCTTATGAATCCAATTTGTAAATCAAATAACCTTAATACCAAATGATGATGTGCTCAATAGGATCAAGCACATAATACAATATCAAATGGAAATCCAATTATCAAGACTACTAAAACGGCATGAATCCCTTAAGCAAAGGCTTCCACACAAAATTAGCAAATTCCACTAGAATTGAATAATTCACAATGACATTACAATTTAGGATCTAATTCCACTAAATTGCAAGTAATCTAAGGATAGAAAATGACCTTAAAATGATGTGATAATCAAGAAAAAAATAAGAGACAATCTAAATCACAACTAGATGTGACATACTAGCATGAAATGGAATCAACTAAAGAATTTGATATAATTCACAAATCCTTAAGTTGCCATTCGCCACAATCCTTGAAGAATTGATAAGAGTCTTATGAAAATTTGGAGTATGAACCCTAATTCTCACGAAAAGAGGCAGCAATTTGTTTTATCTCTCAACTTACTACAAAACCCTACTTAAGCAAGTATTTATACTTGCTTCACTTAGGGTCAAAATGACTAAACAATTACATCTATGCCACTAAAAGGTGGCCGGTCCTAAATCCCTCAATTACAACCAAATAAAATTCCCTAAAAAGCTTACAAAATAAATGGTTAAAAAATAAATTACAACTACAAAAATAATCTTCAATAAGCCAGCTCTTCAATGGAATCTGTCGGTCCATCTCATCTTCGGTTTAGGTCGGTCCATGAAAAACCCACAAGCTAAGTCTTAGTGAGTTTGTCCATCACCCTATAAAACCCAACAAGTATGCCTACTAGAATACACAATACATAAGTAATAGAAAAGAGAGTATACAAATAATTCCAAGGTCGATTTGTTCAAAGAGGACCCTCATCACCAAGATTTGAAATCCTTTAGCTCTTGCCCTAATGATAGGTCTTGTAGGATTTTGATTCCTATCACTTTCACCTAGAGCAGATGGACCTTTCAAAGTTATAAAGTGCATCAACAACAATGCACACAAGTTAGAATTGCTAAGAGGATATGACTTCTCTACTACATTTAATGTTGCAAATCTATCGCCTTATATACCAGATGATATTCATGAAGACCTATCAGATTTGAGGGCAAATCTTCCACAAGCCCAAAGAGATGATGGGAATCAAACCAATGCATCTACAGAATCTATAACAAGAGCGAGAGCCAAAAGACTAAAGAACTTAGCATTGAGAATACTTTTTGAACAATTGAAACTCGAAGACATTCGCATAATGTCTTCATTTTCTTTGTATAATTTTTTTTTATTTAATCAAGTACATTTGTCGGTATTACAGGATGGCGAGCAAGCAAACTAGTGCTTAGTTTGTAGGTGATTCATGGACCTAATTGAATCAACAAAAACCGGCCTTGCATTGTGCTCAATTGACAGAAGGAGAGCTTCAAAAACTGGCCCCTATGTAGCTATTTTTCTTTTGTTATTTTTCATATTTATAACAAGTATAAATACTTGTAAAAAAAGGAACACAAAGGGACTTTTGGAACAATCATTTATAGTTGCTTTTTTATGTGGAAAGGGAGCACTCTTCTCTTCCATTTGACTCTTATCAATTTCTATCAAGGGATTGTGGCGAGTGGAGTTGAATTGTTGTGAGTTACATCAACAATTGAAAGTCATTCCTAATTTCAACTAGTGTGTTACATCCGGTAAGGAATTGGGAGCTTCATTTTATTCTTGTTTCACATCAATTAAGGTTTATGTGTGATAGGAACCAAAATCCTACAAGTCCTATCATTAGGGCAAGAGCCAAAGGATTTCAAATCTTGGCAATGAGGGTCCTTTTTGAACAAATCGACCCCGGAATTATTTATATACTAACCACTTTTCTATTATTTATGTATTGTGTATTCCAGCAAGCACACTTATTAGTCTTTATAGGGCAATGGACAAACTCACTAAGACTTAGCTTGTGGGTTATCTATAAACCAACCTAAACCAAAGATGAGCTGGACCGACGAATTTCATTGAAGAGTTGGCTTGTGAAGACTATTTTTGTATTTGATATTTTTCTTTAAACCATTTATTTTGTAAGCTTTTTGGAACATTTTATTTGGTTGTATTTTGTGTTTTAGGATCGGCTACCCTTTAATGACATAGTTGTAATTTTTTAGTCATCTTAACCCTAAAGGGAGCAAGTATAAATACTTTCTTAAGTAAGGTTTAGAAGGAGGAGAACACACTTATCATTACTGCAAATTTTCATGAGAGATTAGGGTTTATCGTAAGATTTCATAAGGACTCTTATCAATTTCAATCCATTGGAATTGTAGCGAGTTGCAACCTAGTGAATTATGAGTAATATCAATTCCTAAGTTGATTTCCTTTTCATAACTAGTGTGTCATATCTAGTGTTGATTAGGATTGGTTCTTGTTCTGATTTTTTGTGTCAATTGTAGGTCCAATTCCATCCATATATTGTTATCAATTTAATTGGAATTGTCTCTTTGATAATGCCTTATAATTGTCTTTCATCATTTGCGTGGAGTTCCTTTGTTGATTCATAGTTCACGACCATTTTGTGTTGTTGGTGATTTGGAATCTCATTTGATCTTATGTGGTGTGCTTAATTCCATTAAGTACAATATCATTTGGTATTAGGATTGATTAACTAACAAATTGGATTACAAAAGCAATTTTAGGGTTCATGCATATGTGAAGGTTGATCTGGTTTCGAATTTGATTAGGAATTGTTCCATTTGTTTGATTGCATATGCTTTAACTTAGTTTTAAGCATATCATAATTTGGTATTAGAGCTTATCATACTTGGATATTCAATCTTGATCACGTCCTTGCTTGTAGAATTGGTTTATAAGAATTGAGGATTTACACAATTGGAGGACTAATTGTATTGCCATTGTGTAATTGGTCTTTTAATTGGATTTTGTATGCTTATGCTTGGTTTTCAGCACATCAATGTGCAATTAAGGTTCACACCAATTTTGGTTGCACAATTACTTAATTGAATCTTCAAATAGGATTGTTAATTGGAATTAGATTTTGGCATATCAAAGATTCATGGAGTTTTACTTTTCCTTGTCTAATTTGTGACTTGTCAATTGAAAAAACTTGGACTAATTTAGGCACTAATATAAATTTAATGTCATATAAATTATTTAAAAGACTAAGACTTGGAAAACCTAAACGAACTAGAATGAATTTGCTATTTGCTAATAGGCTTATAAAATTTCCTAGAGGCATTATTGAAAATATGTTGGTTAAGGTGGATACTTTTATATTATCTCGATTGATTTTCTAATATTAGACATTGATGAGGATATAGAAGTATCATTAATTCTAAGTCGACCCTTTTTAGCCATAGCAAGAATAATTGTTGATATGGGAGATGGTAAGTCAATTCTTAGAGTTAGTGATGAAGAATTATTTTTTAAGGTTTCTGATGGGATGAGACACTCACTTGAACATGGTGACACTTGTTATTTCCTTGACACAATTGATCTAATTGTTTCTAGCTGTGTACAGGAAATCATTCATGAGGATACCGTGGAGTTATGTCTCATGCAAAATGAGAAATATTACCTAGATAGGTTCAAACAAGATACATAGAAGGAATTCAATCCTTGTCCTCCTAATTAGCAAGTGTTAAGCCCATCAAGCTAACGACATTAAACAAAAGTGTTGCTTAGGAGGCAATGTAAGTTTTATCTAGCTAATTTGTTTTATTTGTGTCATTTTTAGTTTTAATTTATGCTTAGTTACCTACAGTTTTATTCTAATTATTTTATTTTATTTTTGTATGCTTTCACTATTCTTTTTCTTTTTTGTTTTGCAAGGATTATTGTACTTCGCTGAAAAATCACATCAAGACATAGTTGAACTAATTAACTAGGGAGTATTAGTTCGCTTTATTTCCTTTCCCATGAGTTTTTACTTGTTTATTTTTATCTTTTGTGGTTTATTGAATACAATGGGGACAAAGTACAATTTCTAAATGTGGGGAGGGGGATATTGTGATTATTTACTAAACTGTGATTATTTGCTATATATATGAAAATCACTTTATTGCACTAATATATTTTAATCAATTTGCATTTATATAAAAAGCAACTTTTTGGTTAATTTTTTTTTTTTTTTTACTTTATCTTGTCTTGATCATTAAGGGACTTTCAACACTTAATTGGAGTCAAATTGTGGAATTTATGTGAAGTAGAATCACATGTTATTTAAACCTTAATTTAAGACTTAAAATTTGAGCAATGTCTTTGATTAGGAATTAGGAGTCCATGTTTTTAAGCCTACTTTGATGTATGCCCATCCATTCAAATTTTTTAGAGCGTTATAATCTTAAATAAATGAACATATGAAATTTGTTTCTTGAATACTTTCCTCAAAATAAAATAAATAATAAATAATAAAAAGTTTACAATTAAAAAATAATAATAAAATAAAACAAATAAAGTTCAGCAATAGGCCTTATTGACTCAAGCAGTTAAGCTTGCAAGGTTTCCTTTAGAGGATAACACCTATTTACTTAGGTGACAAACCCAGGATCATTGGTCTAAAGCTTATGATAAGGGTCAAGAAACTGAACTTAATAAAAATAAATAAGCAATGGTGTTAGTAGAAGTTTGAATGGGTATTTTAAAACCTATGAGCCTAAGATCATTTGTCACTACAACAAAATTGGTCTTAGGCGACATTTAATAAACATTGCTAAATATGAAATAAACATCTCCAAAAATATTTGGCCACATTTAATAACAATGGCTAATATGTGTCGCAAAAGGTACATCACAGAATAGATACGCAACGTTAATAAAATAAACATCACTAAAAAATGGAAACATAGCCAAATCTCTTATATTGTGTGATGTTTAATTTATACGTAACATTTAAATATAGTAAAACCATAATTAAATATATTAACTAAGATCCAAAGCATGGTAAAAGATTAACATTTGTGACATTTAAATGTTAATTAAGTTAAACTATTAGTAAAGTTTAAACATTATTTAAGTTAGCCCACTAACGTTGTTTAAATATTGCTAATTTACAACAATACATATTGCTTTCCTTTAAAAGTGTAAAAGAATTACTATATTAGTGATATTTTAACGTAAAAAATAATTTTTATATGCAACATTTAAATGTCACAAGCTATATTTTATTTGCGATGTTTAAACGTTATTTTTCTTTTCACTATTTTTAATATGTTTAAACATAGTTAAATTTAACCAATATGTAAAGTTTAAATATCACAAAGCATTAATTATATATGTTTCCCATATTTGAAAAAGTTGAGAAATAAGTATATTAGTGATGTTTAAAAGTGGTAAAAATAGTGTATTGGCCACGTTAAAACATCACTATTTAGCAAAATTTACGATGTTTAAATATGGTAATTGTAGTGACATAGAATTCAACTTTCTTTCAAAACCCTCATATTTTCCAACATATAACATTGTTTTATTTATGCACAATTAAATATACTAAAATCTCATAAACATCTTTTAACATATATTTCTCACATAAATAACATCAAATGAACCTAATAACAACATGCTTTCACATCAACTCAATTTCTATTTCAATATCCTTAACGTAAACTCAAAAAACATATTTGAATAAGATCAAGATGTTCAAACTTCATTACATTTAAGCTTAAACATTAAATGAACTTGTCTAAAGACCTATATATCGCATCAATTTTCCTCATCACTGCTTTCATTGTCATCACAATAAGATGAATTTGGTGAACAAACAAAATTTTGTGCATTTTTTGTTCCTGCCACACAATATGTAACCTATAAGTAACACATGCATACATTTATATCTTTTTTTTTTTAGAGAGAGAGAGAGAGAATACTATGAAATATTTATGATAATTTACCTAAACTATTTGGAAAATTCTCAGCAAGTCGTGCAACTACTTGAGAAAGCTCAAATAACTATAAGACATTTACACAAAGTAACAAAGCTTTCATATTTGGCATGTAACTATAAGAAAGAGAACAAACTATAATTTTTTTTCAAAAAAATTTACTGAGTAAAATCTTCTCAATACCCTCATTTATTTATTAGACCAAATTATGAAGTGTTTGTCACATGAAAAGTTCATCATAATTGCTAAAATAGAAGGAGAATGAATGTAGGTGCAAAATAAAAAATGTGGGAACTAAATAAGGTGAATAAGTTGCATTTTATGGTGCAATCACCCCAAGCAACTACCACTACACACACTACATATACTACCCATGTACAACATTACATATTGCACAACTACAACACATATTCCACAACATACATTAACATAACCACTAGACCACCAAAACCTAACATAACTACACAACAAACAAAAGCAATAGGGTCTCTCACAATACTGCACATATACACTTCCAGCTACAAAGTCTCAAATCAAACTTACCTCTTTTAAAAAATTTAGTTTTGACAACTGCAAAAAGAAAGCTATGCCTTTTCTTTCTCTTTCTACACAATATCCCCTACACAACACACTAGACACACTACCCTTGTATAACACAACATATCCTACACGACACATATTACAAAACTACAACACATACTCTAGAAAACACATTAACACAACCACTACACCATCAAAACTTAACATGCCCACACTATACATAAAAGCAACAAGAGCTTTCACAATAGCACATACACTTCTAATAACAAAGTCCTAGATTAAACTAACCTCTTTAGCTTAGGCGATACGTAGGTCTCTTTCATCCTGAAGCATTGCCAATAGTTGTTTACATTGGTCATTAAACCTTCCCTCTAGTTGTTCATGTTGTTGTCTTTCTTCTTCAAGCTTTCCTTATCTCTCTCACAATGCTACTTCTATCTCTTCCATATAAATTCATCTTTGTAAAGGTTTCCCAATGGCCAGTGATCCATATCACTGCTAGGATGATAATCAATCATCGAGTTTGTACCCATAAATTCATCAACTGGCTACTCTGAAATTTGTTAGAGGATTGAGATTCTTGATAAATCTTGACTTCATTCTCCAAAAATATCGATGACAAAAGAATATAATATAAAGCACTAAAAACACTTATAATTAATTAATTTTTATCTAGTTTTGGTCTATTTTATAAGCACATTTGATTAGATATTACACTTAATTGGCTTATATTTTAACTTCAAGTTTTTAAAAGCAACTTTGAATGAAATGAAGCAGTTTCGCATAAGTTTCACACAAATTGAAATTAAAATAATCAAGTTAAAGAAGTGGAATGAGCAACACGGTCACCAACACGACCATGTTGGGAGTTGAGTCTGACTTATAGAGAAAGAAAAAATGTATGACTATGCTAGAAGTCATGTAGAAGTATAAGAACGTGGATACACCCGTGCCAGAGCTAATTTGTAATTTTTCAAGAAAATTCCTTGTCGAGAAATACATTGGCATTTACATAGCCATGTTAAGGCCATGATACATGCGAATGCCACTTTCCTATTCAATCACTACTGTTGAAGATTACTTTCTCAATTTGTAAACAACATTGAAGATGCAATTTCCTGCTTATTGAAGTCAAATTTCCTAGTTTATGAAGACTCAATGTACTCTTAAAAACTACAAATTTCTTAGTTGGGAGACATTTGATCCTTATAAAAGGAATACAAAATCCAAGCAAGAGACAAAGAGTTTTAGTGTTAGAATTAAAGTAGTCATAGAATTTTACTATTGCTATTGAATTTCTGATTTTTTTTATACCTTATTTTTACACTTTTTCCTTCAATTCTAATATGATGCTAGTTTAATTTTCTTCTTGTAATCAAGTATGATGAACCCTAAAATGAAAGTGTAATTGTGATTTGTTAGTCAATGAAGTTATTGGTATTCTTATGATCTAATTATGTGTGCTTCATTGTTTTCAAATTAATATTGCCATCATACTAGTTTAAAGTTTGATTTCCTACATAAAGATCAAGATATTCTACATTTGAATAGATATAACATAATTGAAAGGAGTTACATGCAATCCTCGAGATAAGACAACGTAAATCTTCCAAATTATGATCAAACCTAATATTAGAATTCATAGATCAAAGGTATGGTTGTCAAAATAACAATTTTACCAAGAATTGAAAGGTATAGAATTGGTATAATTGTATAAAATCGTACAGAACTGATAGAATTAGAAACTTATAGAATGGTACATCTAAACTCATAATTCTCTCTAAAATTTGCACCTACATGATTTTACACCCAATTTAACTATGATAAATCTTATAAAAATTTAAATTCACTTCACAGAATCGTACAATTAACTCGCAATTTTAACAACTATTAAAGATAATACAATTTTAGGGATTTTAATTTGAAAGATATTTCAATTAATCAATCTAAAGTTAGGAATTAGTAGACTCGAGAGAGTTATTAGTTCAAATTAGAAATTCTCAATGTCCAAGAATACAATAATGGAATTGAATAATAATTAGTTAATTGCATTAGTAATTCTAGAGGGATTTAATATCGAGTATGCTTCCATAGATTATTATTTTACCTGTTTTTTTTTTGTTAATTTTATCACTCAAATTTGATGATTAAATACAAAAATACTCATAGACTTTTTTAGATCGATGCTTGATATTATTATCTACTATACTATAGTATTGATAGGTGCACTTACCTATAGGTTTAAGATAAAGAATAAACCAATATCACTATCGATTGGCAAGATTAGTTTTTACCCATTTTGATCCTACGTTGTCTTTTGTTGGAATATTTCCAAATTTAGGGAGTAAAATAAAGATATTTAGAGGCACATAAAATACTTTCTTTTAATAGTATTTTATGAATATTATTTAGTTTACTAAGGATGATTGTAACTCTCTTAGTAGACATCTAACTAATTTAAAAACAAGAGTAACAATTACCTATTATTAATTACCATACTAGCATATATAAAATATTTGGAAGTTTTTTCTTAAGTGTTAGCACTTGTGAGAGTGAAAAATATATGCAAAAAATTTTGCAAACTTCATGTCAAATTAGGTATATTTAATGATAAACAGGTGTTTAGAGTAGTTACAAAACCTTTAGAAAGTGGACAACATAAAAACAAGTGAAATTTGAAAAACTATCAATTGAAGGTCCAAACCATCTCAGAAGGGTCCCAAAAAATTTGAAGCAAAAAAATAGGTTCCTTGCTCTTGATAGGGAATGCTCCGTACCTTTTCAAAAAGGTTTGGACCATTTTGTGAAAAACCACTTTGGGCACATTTTATGCTTTTAAAAAGCCTTGAATGCTTCAAACCTTTTTGTAATGGTTCAAAGTTTTCCTCCTAAACTATAAAATTTGCAATTTGACATCCACAAACTCACCTATAAATTAATCTAAACTTACAAAATACAACTCTAAACATCCTTCAACCCTTAAAAACGTCATATCCATCATTCATTCCACCCTTTTTCACAAATTCTCACTTTGAACACCATCACATATTTTCAAACCACTAGCTTGATTAAAAACCAATATTTACAATACAATTAGTTATTTAACAAAATTTAATTGTAATTAATGTAGAAAAGTTACCCAAAACTATAAAAACTTATGCCAAAAAATGCAAATAAGTTATTCTTCTCCAAGAACACATAGCAACTCTGGTTCTACATTTAGATGTCACATTAAATATTTCTACGATCAAGAGACTCAAAGATAACATAAAAGTGTATTCACTTACCTTCAAATCCTTCTTAATTTTTCCTGGTAGACAATGAAATTGTTCAATAGAGAGAGAAAAACATATTAGGGAAGGAAAGAAAGAAGAATGGATAAAAAGAAACATAATGGGTAGATAGGTGTTTTTGAAATGGCTTAGAAGACTATAACACCACTATCCTTTAAGGAAATATCCAACTCGCCCTTATTCATAAGTTCATTTATTTATTTTAAATTTTAGTTATTACACAAAAATTTTGCATGAAAGCTTTAGCATAACCGGATAACAAATATTATTCACTTGTTACATACATGATATGCCTTAAATTGAATTAAAGCATATGCAATCAAACAATACAAACAACTCCTAATCAAATCTGGATCAACCTTCAATTATGGCGTAAACCCTAAACCCTTTTGCAATCCAATTTATTAATCAATGAATCTCAACACCAAATGAGGATGTGCTCAATGGGATTAAGTACACAACATAAGATCAAATGAAATTCCAATTTATAGTCAACACAAAAATGGGCGTGAACTTCTTACAACAAAGGAACTTCCACGCAATTGAAGAAAGGCAATCAACAATACAATATATAGGATACAATTCCACTAAATTGATAACAATAATAGGATGGAAATTGAACCTACAATTGACATAAAATCAAAACCAAGAACCAATCCTAATCAACACTAGATATTACACACTAGTTATGAAAAGGAAAATCAACTTAGGAATTGATATTACTTACAATTTCCTAGGTTGCAACTCGCTACAATTCCAAGGATGAAATTGATAAAAGTCCTCATGAAAACTTAGGATGAACCCTAATTTCTCACAAAATTTGCAATAAAGATAAGTGTATTCTCCCTCTCAAAACCCTACTTAAGCAAGTATTTATACTTGCTCCCTTTAGGGTTAAAATAACTAGAAAATTACAACTATGCCACTATAGGGTGGCCAGTCCTAAAACACAAATTACAACCAAATAAAATGTCCCAAAAACTTACAAAATAAATGGTTCCAAGAAAATAACAAACAAATAAAAATAGTCTTCAACATGCCGGTTCTTCAAGGTCACTATATATGAGTCCTGTTGAGGTTCCCAACTCACTCAATAGTGTAGGTGATTTAGCACCCTATAGAATCGATAAGTGTACCTGTCGGAATGCACAACAATTATATGATGAAAAGGTAGAAATCAAGTTAGCATCCTCAGGATTAGGTTGCTCATGAAGGATTCTCAAAACTAAGTTTTGTAAGCCCTTAGCTCGGCCCCTGGTGATTGGCCTTGTAGGAATTTAATTCCTATCAATACATGATGTAGATAATAGATACATGGTGGAAGAGCTGTAATAGGGATACAATATATACACATTAAGGCCTTAGGCTAAATGTACACCTAGTAACTGTCATAATAGAAAATTCATAACCTTTAAATAATGTACATTAATGGAGATAGGTTATAACTCAATTACAGATAGATTACTACTATATTTGAACATCAAGCATCCTATTAATCGGATACTTATAAAGAATGTAACAAGAAAAACTTTTTATTACATACATTATTAAAAAAAAAAAGGTAAGCACCAATTGATATTTTCTCATATAAAATAACTCCTACATATAAAGTTGATAAAAGTTATTATCAAATGCTTCAATTCTAATATTGGTCTATCTTACTATCTTAATACCTTTAGACAAGTGCACCTATCAAGCTTATAGTATAGTGGATAACGATATTAAGTGTCGATCTCATAAAGATTATGATTACTAGTGATTGCCTTCTCTCCTATTATCTAATTGCCAAAATTGAGTTAAAAAAACCTAAGAAGTAGATTTAAGAAAATAATTATTAATACAAGCATAGTCCGATATTGAAACCCCCTATAATTACTAATGTAATTAGTTAATTATTATTCAATTCCACTATTATATTCTTAGACAATGGGAATTCATAATCTAACTAATAACTCTCTCAAGTCTACTAATTCCTAATTCTATATTGATTGATTAGAATCTCTTTCTAATCAAAACCCTTACATCAAATTACCTTCAATCTATGAATTCCACTAATAGGTTTGACCCTAATCCTAAACATTTACATCATCTTATCTCTAAGATTATATACAACTCCTTTCAATTATGCTAGATCTATTCAAATATAGGACCTCTCAATCTCTATATAAGCAATCAAACTTTAAACCAATACATCGGTACTGTTAATTCGTAAACAATGAAAAACACATAATTGGATCACAAGAATATCAATAGCTTCATTGAATAATAAATCGAAAAATTACACGTTCATTATAGGGCTCATCATACTTGAGTATAAAAGAAAATTAAGCCAGTATCATATTGAAATTAAAAGAAAAACTATAAAAATAATTCACAAAGAAGAACACCAATAAAGTAGTAACAATAGTTAAATTTATAACTACACTATTGCTACTCTAAAACCTTGTATGTCTCAATGTTGGAACTCTACCTCATTTATACTAGTTGAACACCGCTCATCTAGGAAAGTTGTAATTTCCTAGAGCAAGATAGAATCTTCATAGATGAGGAAATAATTCTCTAATAGCTAGAAATTACATCTTTGAGAAGTAGGAAGCTTGGCTTTTTAGAAAAGAAATCAAATCTTCTTGATGAATCATTCTCCAAGAAAGTAATATTCAAACTGGGTAATTTATCTAGAAATTTAAAATCTTTGCTTGACACTATCATAGAACAATTGTGCAAATGCTTGTATATCTCTCATCTTGAAATTACTTAAAAATCTTTAAAAATTGCCTTTAACATGCCTTCTAACATAGGCGTGTCACTGATTGTGTAGGTTAGCACGACCTCTAGTATAGTTGCTTCTTCAAGCCTTTTTCTTCCTTTAATTTAGCATGGCATCCGACACAGCTGTGCTATTGATCATGTTAGGCCTTCCATTTATGTAACTTTGACATTTTGCTTTGATTCACGTGTCAATTATACTACTTTGTTTCATTTTATCAAAAGTTATATTTCAAAACCCTAAAATCAAAATAGAGGCTAAATGAATACAATGTCCATTCAAAACATTCCAAAAATAAACCAAAGGCTATATAAAATTACAGATAGTAAGTGTTTTGATATATACTTAATTGGATATGTTTATTAAGAAAGATTTAGAGTATTGTCTTAGAATTTTGGTATTTTTTTTTTAAAGTTGATATTTAATCGAGTAATATTTTGATTTTTGGGTTTTGAGAAATTATTAAGTTGAAAAGGAAGAAAATGAATCAAATTTTATTCAATTTGGAGTTAAAATGAAAAAGTTAGGAGTTTTTTAAGATAGGCACAAACAGTAGACATGATCATGTCAATATCAGGTTAAATTAGAAGCTTGAAGAAATTATTTATAGGAGTTACACAAGAGTTAGACACAACTGTTTCTATAGGTCATGTATCTCTTGACAACAATTTATTTTCCAAACCTTGTCATGTTAATCTAGGTAGCTAGATAAGACCTATTAGACACAACCATATTTAAATTGTGTTAACTGTAAATCTAAATTTCCAAATTTCATTCGAAATTTTTGACATGACTCGAAGCATAATTGTCTTACACATCATGTTAACATTAAAATAAGATTTTTAGACGATTGTTATATAAAGGAAGAGGAAACTAGAGCTCATATCTTTTTAACACGAATTTTGGAGACTCTAAGATTCTTAAGGACATAGAAGAGCAAGTTTTTCACTTCAAGATTAAGGTTTTATTTTTTAATCATTTGACACCATATGATTTTACATTATTGAAGGGTTTTGTCTTCACCATGTTTAAAGCTTAAATCTTCTAATATCTAGACTTTTGAATCTTAGGATTATCATGTGACTGGTTTTATTGCAATTTCAATGAAGTTTTCAATTTCTTGATTCAATCATGTGTGCTTAATTTGTTTATATTGATATTTCTAAGGTATTAATCTAAATATTTTGTATTATGTATGATGATTGAGAAATCTAATGCAATTACATTTAACATGATTGAAGAAATTTTATGTAATCTTGGAAATAAGTTGCATACTTCTTCCAAATGTAATTAAATTATTTTTAGAGAATTCATTTTTCTCTAATACAATCTTGAAAATATGCTATTACAAAGAGATTTAAATAGGTATTTTTTATATTAGGGTTAACAAACTTGAGAAAGTTGCTAACTTAAAATAAGAATTCTTGCAATCAATAAAATTGGAGATGGAATTGGATAATTTGTGTTGATGTCACATGATAAATTCTAGGGAAAACAAAATCTAGATACTTATCTTACATTCTTGAAGTTAATTTTAAATTGTTTTCACTGTTCTCATTTTTAATTGAGTTTCTTAATTAAGTAGTTAATATTTAGTTTAGATTTTTAAATTAATCAATTTTTAAAATTTATTGATTAGATAATAAAGTGTAGGTTAGTATTAGTATTTGTAATCTCTATGTGATGACATCCATATATAATTGACTATATTATTAATTTGCAAGGTATACTTACTACATCAAGTTTTTAGAACCATTGCCTAAAACTTTGATATTAAAAATATTTATCACTTTATTAATTTAACCATTTTTTTTAGTTTCTTATTTTTTATGTTTTTCTACAATGTATAACCCGAAGCACTCCATCAAATGTGCTAATATTTAACCTAAAAATTGAGAAGATAGCTAGGCATTTGAGAAACTATTAGATAGACAGTGATAGGAATCAAAATCCATCAAGACCTATCATTAGGGCAAGAGCCAAAAGATTTCAAATCTTGGCGATGATGGCCCATTTTGAGCAAATCGACTCCGAAATTATTTATAAATTAACCTCTTTTCTATTATTCTTGTATTGTGTTTTCCTATAGGCACACTTATTTGGCTTCACAGGGCGATGGATAAACTCACTAAGACTCAGCTTATGGGTTACCCATGGACCAACTTAAAAACCAAAGATAAGCTGAACCAATGAATTCCATTGCAGAGCTAGCTTATTGAAGATTATTTTTGTATTTGTAATTTATTTTTGAACTATTTATTTTGTAAGCTTTGTGGGACATTTTATTTGGTTGTAATTTGTCTTTTAGGACTGGCTACCCTAAAAGTGGCATAGTCATAATTTTGTGAACTTTTTAACCCTAAAGGGAGCAAGTATAAATACATGCTTAAGTAGGTTTTTGAGGAGCTTTTGATGAATTTTCATAATACACTTCACGTGTGAGGGTTAGGGCTTTCCTAAATCCAAATTTGCTCTTATCAATTTCAATCCCAAGAGTTGAAATTGTGGCAAGTGCAACAAAGGGAAATTGTGAGTAATATCAATTCCTTCTTTATTGTGTTTTCTTTTCTTCTCTAGTGTGTAATATCTAGGGTTGAATTGGAAGTTTCTTCGTCAGATTTGTTTGCATTTGTAATCAAATTATTACTACTTAATTGATTGGTTCTTATCATTTGTTATTACCATCAAATTTTGCTTCATCTTATGGCGTGAATTGGGTCTTATTAGAAAGGAGGATTTCAGAATTGTTCTTGTTGATCTTGTGTATTATTCACATGCTTGTCAAGTATAGTTCATGATCATCGTTGAGGAATACATCATTGTGATATTTATTTCATGAGATATAGCAATCGGTTCACCTCCTACATTTAGGGTTCACATTAATTTTGTGTCCTTTGAACCGGTTTTGATCTTGTGAATTGAAGTTGTTTCTTTAGTTCATTTGCATGTGCTTAGACCTTTGGTTTTAGGCACATCATCTTTTGATATCAGAGCTATATCATATTTGGATTTAAGATTGAACACATCCTAATTGAAGAATTGGTTACATTCATTGGAAATTGACACCATTGTTCATGTGATTGAGACTAGTTTAATTGACATTGTTTGATTGTCTTTCAAATTAGTTTTGTATGTGCTTAATCTTTGTTTTAGGCACATCAGACAGTGAAAGAAATAAATCAAAGTTCATCTTTAACAATTAAGGTAGAAGAGGAAGAGGACAACTTAGAAAATATGGGTGATAAAAATCAAAACTAACAAAGGTTTATGTCCAACTATTCAAAAGCTCCCTTAGTTGAAGCTAACTCCAGTATTATTAGGCCACCTATTGCTACCAATAATTTTCAAATTCAGTCACATGTTAGACAAATGGTGCAAAAATTTATGCAATTTGATGGTCTACAAGGTGAAGACACCAATGCTCACATATCTAATTTTTTAGAGATTTGTGACACTTTTAAAATTAATGGGGTCTTTGACAATAAAATCAAGTTGTGACTTTTTCCTTTCTCATTAAAAGGCAAAGCAAAGCAATGGTTAAACACCCTTCCCAGGAGATCTATCACTACATGGGATGGGATAGCTTAGAAGTTCCTTTGAAAATATTTCTACTTAACAATACAGCAAAGCTCCAAAAAGACATATCATCATATACCTAATTAAAGTCCAAGACCTTGTACAACACTTAGGAGAAATACAATGAGTTTTTGAGGTGATGCCCACATCATTACCCCCTACTTTGGATGCAAATCCAAACCTTTTATAATGGTCTTAATTTGTCAACCAAGCAAATGATAAGTGCTACTACTGGAGGAACATTAAATATTAAAACACCCAAAGAAATCTAAACACTGATTGAGGACATAGCAATGAATAGTTCCTAATGGGAAATGCTAAGGTTAGAAATAAGTTGTGGGTATCAATAATTCAGATTCAATGACAACTTTAGCCAATAAAGTTGATGCCATTAGTAAGAAATTGGATGTGCTCTCTATGAATTCCCAACATAGTTTAAAATATGTGAGTGTAGAAGGATTTGGGGCACAAGATCAATGGGAACAAGTAGAGTACTTAGAAAATCCCTTTAGACCTCAACGTAACCTATACAGTGACACCTACAATTAAAGGTGGAGGAATCATCCTAATTTCTCATTGAGCAATCAAAATCAAAATCAGTAAAGAATAAATTTACTTCTACCAAGATTTCCACAACATCCACCACAAGAGAAAACATCAAGTTTAGAAGAGCTTTTGACTAAATATATCAAAACTAATGAGGCTAAGTTATAGAACATTGAGACTTCTGTAAGGAATCAAGAAGCCTCTATTCATAACCTAAAAAATTAAGTAAGTTGTCTTGCAAATATAATGGCCGATAGGTAGCAAGAGACATTGCTAGGGAATATTGAGACCAACCTTATGGAGAAGTGGGGACTTGGAAAAGAAAGAAGAGGAAATTAGGGAAAAAGAGAGTGTAGAGTTATAGAAAGTAAAGAAGACCACACTACCCATATCCCATCTTCAATGCTAGAAAGATTGCATTGATGAGCAATCCAGTAAGTTCCTTAATCTTTTTAAACAATTACATATTAATTTACCTCTTGTTGATAATTTATCACAGATGCCAAAATATGCAAAGTTTCTAAAGAACTTATTATCCAACAAGAGGACGTTGGAGGAGCTTTTAACTATTACACTAAGTGTGGAATATTTAGTGATCCTTTAAAACAAGTTGCCAAAGAAATTGAAAAATTCTTGGAGTTTTACTATTTCTTATCTAATTGGTAACTTATTAGTTGATAAGGCCTTAACGGATTTAGGAGTAAGTATTAACCTACTGCCATATATACTAATTCAAAAGCTAGGGTTAGGAAAGCCTAAACTAACACACATGAGTCTACAGTTAGCTGATAGGTCTATCACATACCCTAGAGGTACTATAAAGGATGTATTTGTCCAAGTAGGAAAGTACATTTTCCCAAATGGATTTTGTTATTCTTGACATGAACAAAGACATAGAAGTATCCCTTATTCTAGGTAGACCTTTCTTAGCTACTACTAGGGCCAATATTGATATTAGTGATAGTAAACTCATTTTGAGAATAGGAGATAAGGAGATAATTTTTAAAGTTTCTAAAGAGATAAAAAAAAAAATCTATTGATGAGGATGATACATGTTGCTGTTTGGATGCTACTAATTTTCTATTATTGATTACATGTAAGAAATGCTATGATAGGAATCAAACTCTTCCAGGACCTATCACCAGGGCCCGAGCTAAGGGCCTCCAAAATCTAGCTTTGAGGGTTTTGCTAGAGAAACCTAACCTTGAGAAATCTAACCTACTTTCTATATCTTTGCACTATAATTTTGATGCATTTCAGCAGGTTCATTTGTCAGTCTTACAAGATGCAAAAACACCCATACTACTGAGCAAATCAGGGTTGTCAATGGAACCTGATTCAAAAGCTTCTTGAAGACCAGCATCATGAAGGATCATTTCTTTTATATATTTACTCTTTTAAGAACTATTTTGGTTGTATTTTGGTTTTGGGACACTTTTATTTCCTTGTAATTTTCATTTAGGGTTAGCCACCTTAAAAGTGGCAAACTTGTAATTTTGAGCACTTTTTAACCCTAGGAATAGCAAGTATAAATACTTGCTTAAGAGAGGGTTTGAGGGGGCCATACTTTACAAAATTGAGAGTTCACTTCATGTGAGGATTAGGGTTTCCTAATTGTCATTAGACTCTTATCAATTTCAATCCCAAGAGTTGAAATTGTGGCGAGTGCAACACCTTAAAATTGTGAGTAGTATCAATTTCATTTTGTTGTGATTTCTTTTCTTCTCTAGTGTGTCATATCTAGGGGTGAATTGAGATAGTTCTTGGATAGATTTGCTTCCTATTATTTTTGAATTCTTGTGTTTAATTAAGATCCTTTGCATTTGAATTCGGTTTTTCCTTGAAGATTACTTCTTGAAACATGATTATCACTTGTGGAAAGGGGTTCTTAGAATTGAAGATTTCTTTGAATTTGTGGATTATTCACGTGGGATTATATGTCATTAGTGTGATGTTAGAAGTGATTATTATTGTGGTATCACAATTGCAACATTGAGTATTTGGATTTCATTGCCCCTTCACTAGGTTCACGCAATTTTGCCCTTTTTGGAACCGGTTTTGTTGTTGACTTAAGTTTGTTTTTCTTAAGTCTTTTAATTGTGCTTCCAAGTGGATTTAGGCACATCATGCTAGCCAAGGATCCTCTAGAGTGTTGTTTACATGAAGGGGTAGAAGAAGAAGTGGAAAACCTCGATCGTATTGAAATTGCAGCCCAATTAGAAGCAATGACTCCATTATTAAGAAGAAGGGGTTTAAACAAATCCACATGAAAAAAGGAATTTGGGTTAAAACCATTTGTAAAAGACCCACTAGTTATGGAATTGAAGCAACTCACTGAATATTTGGAGTATGCCTTCATGGAGAATAATTCTAAATTACCAATGATTATGGCCTTTAACTTGAAGATGAAATAGAAGAAAAAATTATTGAAAGTGCTTAAGAAGCACAAGAAGGCCATTACATGGAAGATATTAGACATAAAGGAGATCAGCCCTCATTTTACACCCATAAAATTTTGATGGAAGAAGGTTTTAAACCGATGGTATAACCTTAAAGAAAGTTAAACCCCAACATGAAGGAAGTAGTCAAAACGAAAGTGATTAAGCTGCTAGACGCAAGTATGATCTATGCCATTTCTGACAACTTATGGGCCAGTCATGTGTAGGTAATGCCTAAGGGAAGGATGACAGTAGTCCCCAATGAAAAGAATGAGTTGATTCCTATGTGCACAATCACAAGCTAGAAGGTGTGCATCGACTACCAAAAATTAAATGATGCCACGTGTAATGATCATTTTCCCCTTCCCTTTAGTAAACTGATGCTGGAGCATTTAGCAAGTTACATGTACTGATACGAACCACGTCAATGTGTGATAAAACCTAATACCAATACGTTCGGAATTGCTACCCAAGATGCTAAACAATCGAGTGGAAACCGCAACCCATTGCCTATAAGTGAGACAAGAACCTTGGTATATTATGTAGACGCCACAATCGAGATGAAAGACCGATTGATAAGTCGGGATGAACGCCACGGAAGAAAATCCAATAAGTTCTAGTGTAGTTCTTTAAAGAACCAAGAGAGGAATTCTCTCCAAAGTGTTTTCAAACTTGTATGTTGTATATTCTATATTGTATGTTGTATCTAAACCCTAGGAGCTTTATATTAGGGTTTACAATTCTTAACAATGATGCCCCAAAACGACATAACTTCAATAAGTTGCGTAAAAATAACAAAACAATGACTTAAAGGCCGGCAGCGTGGGAATGAAGGCCGGCGGCCTTGGAGCCGGCATTGGAGATATACACGACCGTGTACTTCTAGTCGTGTATCTTTCTGTCGAAATTCTTGACACCATACACGACCGTGTACTTCTAGTCGTGTATCTTTCTATGGGAATTCTTGACACCATACACGACTGTATACTTCTAGTCGTGTATCTTTCTGTGGAAATTCTTGACACCATACACGGTTGTGCTTTTGAACCGTATATACGACCGTGTATGATTCTGTGTAACCTCCAGACTCCTACACGGCCGTGCCTTGTAAAGACACGCCCTCTTCAACCCGTATCCGTTATGACTTGTACAAGAGCAAGGGCATTCCCATGGTTGTTCCAATCCTTTCCAACTTCATGATTGCTCCAATCCTTTCCGACTTCATGGACATCCTTTATCAAACCGCTAAGTGCTTCCTTTAATCGTTTCGCTCGAGTTCTTGTGATCGGTTCAGGTGGTACTTCAAGAGGATCCACATTCCATCTTCTAACTTGGCTCCCATCATGGCTCTCATCATTCCCCTCCTCTTGAAAAGGATTTGTCCTCAAATCATTGCCTGCATCAAAAGGACTCAAATCAATAACATTAAATATAGCACTTACTTGATACTCACTTGGTAAATTTATCTTGTATGCATTATCATTGATGCGCTCAAGAATTTGAAATGGTCCATCGCCTCTAGGAAGTAGTTTAGATCGACGCTGCACAGGAAACCGCTCTTTGCGCATGTGAACCCAAACCCAGTCTCCAGGTTCAAAGACAGCTTGTCGACGACCCTTGTTGGCTTGTTTCACATACTGCTATGTTCTTCGCTCAATGTTTAGCCTTGCCTTCTCATGGATCTGTTTAACAAATTCTGCTTTTTTCTTGCCATCTAGATTAACATACTCAGAAATAGGCAAAGGTGATAAATCTAAAGGAGTTAGTGGATTAAAACCATACACAATGTCAAAAGGAGTAAACTTAGTAGCAGAATGCATTGTGCAATTATAGGCAAATTCAACATGCGGCAAACAATCCTCCCAAATTTTAATGTTCTTTTTAATGACAGCCTTCAACAAAGTAGATAAAGTTCGATTTACTACCTCAGTTTGACCATCAGTCTGTGGATGACAAGTAGTAGAAAACAATAACTTAGTTCCTAACTTAGCCCACAATGTCTTCCAGAAGTAGCTCAAGAACTTAGCATCTCTATCCGATACGATTGTTCTAGGCATACCATGTAATCTCACAACTTCCCAAAAGAACAAATTAGCAATATTGCAAGCATCATCTGTTTTGTGACAAGGAATGAAATGTGCCATTTTAGAGAACCTATCCACGACTACAAAAATAGAATCTCGACCATGTCTAGACCTGGGTAATCCTAACACAAAATCCATGGAAATATCTACCCAAGGCTCATGAGGAATGGGAAGTGGGGTATAAAGCCCTTGAGGTTGGACTCTAGATTTTGCTTGCTTACACGTGACACATCGCTCACAAATCCTCTTAACATCTCGTTTCATGTGAGGCCAATAGAAGTGTTCCTGCAATACCCCTAAGGTTTTAGCTACTCCAAAATGTCCCATTAAACCTCCTCCATGAGACTCCCTCACTAGTAATTCTCTTAAAGAACAAATTGGAATGCATAGTCTACTCTCCCTAAACAAGAATCCTTCATGTTTATAAAACTTACCATGACCACTCGTCTCACACCGCACATACTCCTCACAAAAATCTCGATCAATAGCATACAATTCCTTAATGTGCTCAAAACCAAGCAGTCTAGAACCAAGAGTGGAGATAAGAGCATACCTTCTAGAAAGTGCATCAACAATGACATTCTCTTTACCTTGCTTGTAGTGGATGACATAGGGAAATGTTTCGATGAACTCCACCCAACGAGCATGCCTTTTGTTTAGCTTATGTTGTCCCTTCAAGTACTTCAAGGATTCATGGTCAGTGTGGATCACGAACTCTTTTGGCCAAAGATACTGTTGCCAAGTCTCCAGTGCTCGAACCAAGGCATATAACTCCTTGTCATAAGTAGAGTAGTTCAAGGTTGCCCCACTTAGCTTCTCGCTAAATAATGCAATTGGTCTTCTCTCCTGCATGAGCACTGCTCCAATACCTAATCCTGAAGCATCACACTCAATTTCAAACATTTTAGAGAAATTAGGTAAAGCAAGTAATGGCACCTGAGTCAGCTTATTTTTAAGCGTCTGAAAGGCCTTCTCTTATTGCTCTCCCCATCTGAACCCCATGTTCTTCTTAATTACCTCAGTAAGTGGTGCTGCAATGGTACTAAAATCCTTCACAAATCTCTTGTAAAAACTCATTAGTCCATGGAAACTCCACACATTGCTTACATTAGTTGGACTAGGCCATTCTTGGATCGCACGAATCTTTTCTTCATCAACCTGTATCCCCTATGCACTAACAACAAAACCAAGAAACACAAGTTTGTCTGTGCAAAAAGTGCACTTCTTGAGGTTAGCATATAATTGCTCCTTTCGAAGCACTTCTAAAACATCCCTCAAGTGAGATATATGGTCCTCAAAACTCTTGCTATAAATGAGGATATCATCAAAATAGATAACCACAAATTTGCCAATAAAAGTCCTCAAAACATGGTTCATAAGTCTCATAAAAGTACTAGGTGCGTTAGTTAAACCGAAAGGCATTACTAACCACTCATACAATCCATATTTTGCCTTAAATGTGGTTTTCCATTCATCACCTTCTTTCATTCTAATTTGGTGATATCCGCTTTTCAAATCAATTTTGGAAAAGACACTAGACCCATGTAACTCATCTAACATGTCATCTAAGCGAGGAATGGGATGACGATACTTTACCATGATGTTGTTGATGGCACGGCAGTCAACACACATTCTCCATGACCCATCCTTCTTAGGCACTGTACATGGGCTCATGCTTTCTCTCACGTGCCCCTTCTCCATTAATTCATCGACCTACCTTTGGAGTTCCTTTGTCTCCTCTGGATTGCTCCTATAAGCCGGTTTGTTTGGAATCAATGCTCCGGGTACTAGGTCAATCTGGTGCTCAATACCACAAATAGGTGGTAATCCCTTTGGAATCTCCTCAGGGAAGACATCTTCAAAGTCTTGCACAATAGACACAACCACACTAGGCAAAGAGTTAAATAGTTCGTTAGTATTCAAACAAGTTTCCTTAAAAACCAGCAACAACATAGGTTGCTTCATCACTAACGCTCTCCTCACTACACTCGCTCTTGCCACACAATTCTCCTTTTGCAAGGCTACACTCTCCTTTTCACTCACCACCAAAGTTGATCCCCCTTCAACTTGGTCTCTCACACTCTTTCCAACCTTCCTCTCTTTTTCCTTTTGATATCGACTTTTGTGTTCCTTTTCTTTCTCACTGTCTTTTGCTCTCTCACTCTCCCTCTGTTTTTCACTCACCTTATATTTTGCAAAAGACTGTTGTAGCTGCAACTGATCCTCATACACCTGTTTAGGTGTTAAAGGTTTAAGATTAAAGCTTTTCCCTTGGTGAACAAGCGTATACTTGTTAGAAAAGCCATCATGAACAACCTTCCTATCAAATTGCCATGGCCTCCCCAACAACACATGACACGCTTGCATCGGCACTACATCGCATAACACCTCATCCTCATACCTACCGATGCGAAAAGCAATCAAGGCTTGCTTACTCACCTTAGTCTCGCCACTATCATTCAACCACTACAATTTATATGGACTAGGGTGTTTAGTAGTCTTGAGTCCCAGCCTCTCGACAATAAAATTACTCACCACATTAGTGCAACTTCCTCCATCAATGATCAAACTGCAAATATGATCACCTAGATAACATCTAGTATGAAAGATATTCTCTCATTGAACCTCCTCTTCTTCCTTCACCTGCACATTCAAAGCTCTCTTCACTACTACCACTAACCTCCCTACTGCAGGCTCCTCATCATCACTAGCGTCCTCTAATGGAGGCATATCATCCTCTTCACTATCGCCTTCAGTCTCATACTCACCATCATCACGCAGAATCATAACACGCCTATTCGGACATTAACTAGCAATATGGCCTCTACCTTAGAATTTAAAACATCTAATGTCACGATTTCTAGGAGTAGAAGAATCAGGTTTACCTTGGTTACTAGGAGTAGAACCCGCTTGCCTCTACTCTCCTTTTGGTTTGGTGGGTAAAGGCTTTTCTTCCTTCTTCCATTGGTTAGTCTTCCAGGCGGATGAACTAGCACCCTGTTGAAACCGTGCAGTACTACTACCTTTCCTCCTGTGTTGGTTCTCAACCTTTATAGCCATATGAACCATATCTTCCAATTCTACATAATGCTGCAATTCCATGACATTTTGAATTTCTCTATTCAATCCAGCAAGAAACCTAGCCATGGTAGCCTCTCTATCCTCCTCTACATTCGCCTTAATCATAGTAACTTCCATCTCCTTGAAATACTCATCCACACTTCGGCTTCCCTGCCTAAGAGTTTGCAATTTGTTGTGTAATTCACAATAGTAATATGCAGGCACAAACCGCTTCTTCATCACCCTCTTCATCTCTTCCCACGACTCAATAGGTGGTTCGCCATTCCTTCTTCGATTCAACATTAGTTGATCCCACCACACTATGGCATAATCCGAAAATTCAATAGCAGCAAGTTTCACTTTCTTTCTCCCACTACAGTTGTGACAATCAAACACCATCTCTACCTTCTTCTCCCACTCTAAGTACGCCTCGGGATCATTCTTCCCTTGGAAAGGAGGAATCTTCATCTTTATACTATTCAGTTGATTATCCTCTCTATTCCTATCTCCTCTATCTTCCTAATCCCTAGTTCCTCTATTCCTATCACTATAACCTCTATAACTCCCGACAGAAGGTTCATCAAATTCATCATCAGACATTTCATCTCCACCCCGTTGCACTCTCCTAGAACAACTCTCCCTCTTATGCCCTTGGAAGACGTTTTTAGATTGCTCTAGTCTTTGTTCCACCGTCTCATGAATTTGTTCCATTCCCTGCTGAAACATTCTCTTCATCTCACCCCTCAACGCCTCAATCACTAACCTAGCATCAAACCTTCCCCTCTCACCTTCAGGAGAACGTTGCCTCAACATAGTTCCTGCAAAAAAAATATTAGTACTAACACAAATATATATAATTAAGCCTCACGATACACTCCCTTACGTATTTCTCTCAAAAGATGATATCACACAGTCACTCGTGTATTCTCACAAGCAATGATGATATCAACTCACCAATTCCTCTTCTCAATTCTTTTGGAACTAACCCAAACTACACCAATTCCCTTCCGTAGAATTCAACTAGAGAATACAACTCTAGGGCTCAAAATTTTCCTCTTTTTCTTTCAGATTTTTTTTTTAGTCACCTTTGTTTATTACTCTTGATCACGTTCCTTTTTTTTTTTGTCATGATTCTTCCTTTTTTTTTGTAACAAAATTGAATAGTAGGTACTAAACTTTCAATAGACAATTAACACTATGAAATTGAATACGAACAATTGATATAAACGATTGGAGTTAAGGTTTTGATGTCACCTTCCTCAAACCGAACTAATGTTTTAACAAATTTAGGCTCTGATACCAAACTGATACGAACCACGCCAACGTGTGACAAAACCCAATACCAATACATTCGGAATTGCTACCCAAGATGCCAAACAATCGAGTGGAAATCGCGACCCATTGCCTATAAGTGAGACAAGAACCTTAGTATATTATGTAGATGCCACAATCGGGATGAAAGACCGATTGATAAGTCGGGATGAACGCCACGGAAGAAAATCCGATAAGTTCTAGAGCAGTTCTTTAAAGAACCAAGAGAGGAATTCTCTCTAAAGTGTTTTCAAACTTATATGTTGTATCTAAACCCTAGGAGCTTTATATTAGGGTTTACAATTCGTAACAATGATGCCCCAAAACGACATAACTTCAATAAGTTGCATAAAAATAACAAAACAATGACTTAAAGGCTGGCAACGTGGGAACGAAGGCTGGCGGCCTTGGAGTCGGCATTGGAGATATACACGACCATGTACTTCTAGTCATGTATCTTTCTATCAAAATTCTTGACACCATACACGACTGTGTACTTCTAGTCGTGTATCTTTCTGTGGGAATTCTTGACACCATACACGACCGTGTACTTCTAGTCGTGTATCTTTCTATGGAAATTCTTGACACCATACATGGTCGTGCCTTTGAACCGTGTATATGACCGTATATGATTCTGTGTAACCACCAGACTCCTACACGGTCGTGCCTTGTAAAGACACGCCCTCTTCAACCCGTATCCGTTATGACTTGTACAAGAGCAAGGGCATTCCCATGGTTGTTCCAATCCTTTCCAACTTCATGATTGCTCCAATCCTTTCCGACTTCATGGACATCCTTTATCAAACCGCTAAGTGCTTCCTTTAATCGTTTCGCTCGAGTTCTTGTGATCGGTTCAGGTGGTACTTCAAGAGGATCCACATTCCATCTTCTAACTTGGCTCCCATCATGGCTCTCATCATTCCCCTCCTCTTGAAAAGGATTTGTCCTCAAATCATTGCCTGCATCAAAAGGACTCAAATCAATAACATTAAATATAGCACTTACTTGATACTCACTTGGTAAATTTATCTTGTATGCATTATCATTGATGCGCTCAAGAATTTGAAATGGTCCATCGCCTCTAGGAAGTAGTTTAGATCGACGCTGCACAGGAAACCGCTTTTATTTCTTTGTAACTTTCATTTAGGGTTAGCTACCTTAAAAGTGGCAAACTTGTAATTTTGAGCACTTTTTAACCCTAGGAGTAGCAAGTATAAATACTTGCTTAAGAGAGGGTTTGAGAAGCTTATCATTTTGCAGATTAAACACCTCCTTTCACGTGAGAATTAGGGTTCATACCTTGGTTCCAAACTCTTATCAATTTCAATACCAAGAGTTGAAATTGTGGCGAGTACAACATCTTGAAATTGTGAGTTATATCAATTTCATTTTGTTGTGATTTCTCTCTTCATGATGCCGGTCTTCTATAGGATCCATCGGCCCAACTCATCGCCGGTTCAGGTCGGTCCATGGATAACCCACAAGCTGAGTTTAAGTGAGTTTGTCCATTGCCCTGTAAAGCATGATAAGTATTCCTGTTGGAATATAAAATACATGAATAAGATAAAAGAGGTTAGTATATAAATAATTCCGTGGTCGATTTGCTCAAAATGGGTCCTCATCGCCAAGATTCGAAATCCTTTAGTTATTGCCCTAATGATAAGTCTTGTCAGATTTTGATTCCTATCATCTCCTCGGGCCTCAAAAAGATTTGTCCTCAAATCTGGCAGATCAAATGCAGTAGAGACTCTATTTTCTAAAAGCAATCCATCTGAAGAAGTATCTCTACAGAATCCCAATATCTGGAATACCATAGTAGGTGAATGTTTTCTCTCCTCCATTTCTAGGATGTATCTCATCTGCAACACAAACATGGACTCATTATCTACTGATGTCTCCCCTATCTCAACCCATTCCATTGAGTTTGTTTCCTCTTTTTCCGATTCATCTATATGATGCTGATCCTCAGGGTCTTCTAATGGTTGGCCCAACTGCTCATTACCCTCTAAAACCTCTGAAGGTGAACATAAGTGTCTTTGAACAGTCTGGCTCTCTAGTGGTCTGCTCGTCTGACTATGATTATCAGGATCCTCTAAAGGTTGGCACATCGGTGTCTGACAAATTTTATGCTCTAAGGGTTGGCTCGTGTCACTAGAGCCCTCAAGAACCTTTGAAGGTTGGCATACTTGCGTCTGCACAATTTGGTCATCCCAGTCTAGGTAATCATCTGCGGAACCCCTACCATCAAAAGAAGGCATCTGTAGCTTCGCACACTCTAGTCCTCGAAGTGGTCTAAATTCCCTGTCCAGGTATGGATTAAGCCCAAAATTATCATCTCTATCTTCCCTAAGAGCATGATAATCTCCCTTTACTCTAGGTGGTGCCATAAGGTTTACCACAGGTGGTGGTGACAATGTCATCCTATCAATCCTTGTTGCTAATGTAGCAACAAGTGTGGAAAGGTCCCAAAGTTGTTCATCTAGAGTTCTTCCATTTGTATTTCGACGACTTGGTCTGCTACCCACTTGGCTATTGGCCTCATTGCCAATGTACCCATTCACACTATCATATGACATGTTTGTGGATGCGATTTATCTAAAGTACAAATGTAATCTCAAATAATTTGTAGCACACTCCCTTCACTTCACCACGTCACAATAACAAGTTTGGATAACAGCACACACACTTATACACCCACAGTGCAACAAGTCACCAATGCAATAAATACTTTTTATCACTTCAAGTATATTAGAATAAGTGAAGCACAAATAAATACTTCTAAGTAGTTAAGAAATTAAATTCAACTCACAAGTGTTGAAGTAATAAGTTCAATTACTTTCACACTTTAATGTTTGTTTTTGAATTCAAATTCTACTACTTCAATTTTCCTTTATTGCCACGGTTTCACACCTACAATTGATCATGATGTGCAGCACCTTTAATCCACATAAATCCACAAATTTACACCACCACACACACCTTCAATCACGGTGCACTCACTCCACCAATAACTCTACGGCAACAACACAAACAACAACAACAATTAAGATGTATCACTTCCACGACAACAACAAGGTGAATATTGATTACAAGTAGTCTTCAACTTCCATGGTAAATAATGAAGACAAAAGATTAATAAGTAGCTTTCCCAAAATGAATTTCGAATCCCACTATAGGCAGCAACTTTCAATTTGAAATTCAAATAACTTCACTTATTGCAAGCCTTCCTTAATTGATAACAATGAATTCAAATTCAAAAAGCAATCATTAACTCCCACAACTTAATTGCATATGATTTGAATTCAAATAATTCCTTACTAATCAAAATTAATGTAATCTGCAAATTGTAATCCACCAATTCAGAATTTACACAATGGAAATCAAACAACAAACTTCACAACCTCCTCACGCCACAAGCTATTCACGGTAAGGATTTTGGTAAGTTTTGCAAGTTCCAAAAATTGCTAAAGTAAACAACACTTTGTACTTCAGCTCTTCCACGTGAATTAGTGACCACAAAATGATATAATAACCTTCCCAAACCAACTCCAACAATTAGCAAATCAAATCCCAATCCAAGGTAATTTCGCAATCTTCAAACAACAACAACAACATAATTACGGTTTTCACTTGATCAACCTTAATTGATGATCACTTCCACGAAATTGAATACAACCAATTCCCTTCTCTCAACATGTGCTCTCATACCAAAAAAGATGATGTGCCTAAACACACTTAAAAGCACATCCAAAAGACTTAAGAACAGCTATCTCAAGTCAAGGCAAAATCGGATCCAAAAATGGCACTTTTCAAATGAACACTAATGATGAAATGATGAAATTCAAACAACCAATGATATAATCAAAATACCACAATGAAAATTCCTTCTAACAACACTCTAATTTCATGTAATCCACGCAAATAAAACCTTAATTTGACAAGGAGAAACCATAATAAAATAATCCTTTTTCCAATATTGAAGAACACGTTATCAAGGGAAATCCTCAAGAAGAATCGGATCAATTTGATAATTCCGTCAAATAAGCATAAGAATTCGTGAATACAACAAGTAATTCTAACCAAGAACTATCTCAAATCAACCCTAGATATGACACACTAGAGAAGAAAAGAAATCACAACAAAATGAAATTGATATAACTCACAATTTCAAGATGTTGCACTCGCCACAATTTCAACTCTTGGTATTGAAATTGATAAGAGTTTGGAACCAAGGTATGAACCCTAATTCTCACGTGAAAGGAGGTGTTTAATTTGCAAAATGATAAGCTTCTATTATTTTGTTACGGTTTCTCCTTGTCAAATTAAGGTTTTATTTGCGTAGATTACATGAAATTAGAGTGTTGTTAGAAAGCATTTTCATTGTGGTATTCTGATTATATCATTGGTTGTTTGAATTTCATCATTTCATCATTAGTGTTCATTTGAAAAGTGCCATTTTTGGATCCAATTTTGCCTTGACTTGAGATAGCTGTTCTTAAGTCTTTTGGATGTGCTTTTAAGTGTGTTTAGGCACATCACGTCCCTTACATCTGGAGATATAGTCATGACCCTGCGTAACACATTAATAGATAGATATTTATCATTTCCTTTATCTTCATGTGTCTTAGCATCAGGATCATCATAATACTCCTATAGTACTATTAACAAATCTGCAGGCTCGACTATTTCTTCTTGACCATCCACATTGTTTTCCTCCATAACAGTCATAACCCTTTTGTTAAGACATTGAGCAGCCATGTGTCCAAAACCCATGCATTTGAAACATTTTATTTTACTCATCTTTCCATTGGTTGTCCCTAGCACTATTTGTCTGCTATCAGCTCCAACAACCTCTTTTCCTTTTCTTGAAATTTCCCTCTCCCTATCAGTAATATATCTCTTCTTGTCCACAATCTTATCATTTCCCCCTATTCTCTTTTGTTCACCCTGCTGACCATCTGACCCATGAGGTTTGGTAGAAGTTCAATACCTATTGCTCACTACGCGAAAAGGGTTAGATTGCCTCTATCTCTCCACTTTTAGAGCTAGCTAGATGGCCTCATCAAGTGTGTTATACCTCTAGAGTTCTACAATGCAAGCAATTTCATATTTTAACCCTGACACAAATCGTGCTAGGGTTTGTTCAGGAGGTTCAATTAATCTACATCTGATCATTAATGTCTCGAACTACTGTACATACTCGTCAACTGTTTTGCCTCTCTGCTTCAATGTTTGGAGACGCATAAACAGCTCCTGCCTATAATGCTCAGGTATAAACCTTTTTCTCAATACCCATTTCATTTCCCACCAGGTATCTATATCAGCCTCACCATCTCTTTGTCTGCTAATCACAAGATTTTTTCACCATAAGGCGACATAGCCTATAAATTCTACAACTGTAAGATGAACCCGAGTGTGATCATTAATCTCATAGCACTCAAATAAGCCGTCAACCTTATCCTCCCAATCTAAATAATCATCTGCGAAACCCCTACCATCAAATGAAGGCAACTACAATTTCACATATTCTAATCCCCAAGGTGGTCTGAACTCACGATTAAGGTAAGTATCATTTTCAAAATTATCTTCCCTTTCCTCCCTAAAAGCATGGTAATCATCTTCCATCCTCCTACCCCTATTGCCTCCAACAGCTCCTTCCCTACGAGCATTCTGATGGACAACCCAAGGTAGGGGTGCCTATGAATTTGCCACTGGTGGTTATGGCATTGTCATTTGATCTACCCGTGTTGCTAATGTAGCAATAATAGTGGTGAGATCCTGCAATTATTCCTCTAGTGTTCTCTACCTGTAGCACGACGGCCCTAACCTCTTTCAACTTGACTATTGGCCTCATTGCCAATTCCCCCATTCACACTCTCATTCGACATGGTTATTGAATTAAGATTTTTGACAATTTCTTTTCTCTCTCTTTTTTTTTATATACAATCACAGCTTCACAACAACAATTCCTCCAAACAAATATTCTTTACAACAACACACAAGAACACTTCAATATCACGGCAACAAAAGACAAATGGAAGTAATTATGTGCTCAAGAATCAAATTCCACGGCAATCAAATGATTCCAACTTAGTCAAAGTGTATTTAAAGTGATTAATACACAATAACTCCACAAGCAATGATTGAATTTGAATTCAAAATATTTCCTAATTCTCCATGGCAAGATGAACAATCACAACGCAAATCTGAAAAATTCACACTTCCACTTCCGAAATCACAAGGAAACACACAGCATAAATCCACTCAAACACTTTCTATTGGAAACCAATTACAAGGATTCCTCTAATGCATCCACAACAAAGGAACCTGATACGATTCCAAGAGCTAAGATACGAGTACCTAAGAAAACAAAGTTAATCTGAGCTCTAGGTGGCAGTACGAGGTCCAAAAAAGGAGGACATAGGCGTCGGGAAGACCTAAGGCGAAGTTCGGCCAGCCTTAAGCCAGCCTTAAATAAAAGCCGACCGAGTTAACTTCAAGGCCGCCAGCCTTGGTGCCGGCCTATGTATTTAGGCCGCCGGCCTTGAATGGCCTCGCACAATTTTTTTAGGATGATATAAACAAGCGTCCTTAGGGTTTTTCAAGATATAATATTATCTTTATTGTAAACAAAAACACTTTGAGTGTGTGTGTGAATCCTCTTTGGGACTCTTGAATATTGAGAATTGATTTTCACTTTATTCGTATTGTTCTTATCAAATTCTTGGTTCCTATAGAATTTGTGGCGAGCGTTGTTATTGAATTCTTGGAATTCTTTAACCTTAGTGATTGATTTATAGAACGTGATCTCTATCGTTCTATGATTTGATTGTGAATTAGTTTAATTTTATCAATCTTGGCATCTATAGATTGGTAATTTTACCCATATCCTTTGATTTTACTTCGTTAGTACCAAATACAGAAAACCCTAAATTTTGTAACATTTGATTGTTATTGACGATTTGATTTGTGTGTAAGGATTCGATTTCCAATTCCGTGTCATTTGGTATCAGAGCATTCCGATTTCGTATCATTTGGTATCAGAGCCAGAAGGATTCGTAAGGATTTAGAGCAAAGGATTCGATTAGAATGCGGGTTAAATCGGTAAGGCTGTTGAATCTCAACTCAATTGTAGTTTTAATTCAATACTGCCGTTGATTGGAAAATTTGGGAATTTATTTTGATAAGTATTGCTGTGAATTCGATTGTTGGGTGTTGAATTGGTGTTTGGGCTATTGTTGAGAATTGGGGTTTTGTGAATATCTTTGCTGAATTCAATTGTTGGGTGTTGAATTACTGTGAATTGGTGTTTGGGGCTGTTGTTGAGAATTGGGTTTTTGTGAATATCTTTGTTGAAATTTTGATTGGTAGAAGATGTCGTCGCATGGAAGTGTTTAAAACAACAACAATGGGAATGATGCTGATAATGGGGGTGAGGTTATGACTAGGGCTGAGTTCAATCAAATCTAAGAAAATATTAGATTGATTATGGAGAGATTGGAGGTTAGGGATAGAAAAAGCCATAGTGGTGTAGGAATTAAGAGGAGACATTCTAGTGGTGAATCTGATGCTAGTAGTGAAAAGAGTAGGAGAGGAAACAATGATGACAGGCGTAAGGGGATTGAAAACATCAAGCTGAAAATTCCACCTTTCACTGGTAGTAGTAAACTAGAGGAATTCCTAGATTGGGTGCCACAAGTTGAGAAGGTGTTTGACTGCTATGAGTGGGATGAGCGCATGAAGGTGAAAATGGCGTCTCTAGCATTTTCTGAATATGCTAGTTTGTGGTGGGATAAATTGCAAACTGAGAGACGTAGGGCGGATGAGGAGAAAGTGTGTTCATGGGCTTTGATGAAAAGGTTGATGAGACGCAAATTTGTGCCAGATTACTATAAACAAGAGATGCTGATGGAGTTGCAATCCTTGAGGCAGGATAAGAGAAGCATAGAAGAGTATGTGAAGGAGTTTGAGACACTAATGGCAAGGTGTGATATTAGGGAATCATCAGATGAATCTATAGCTCGTTTCATCAATGGGTTGAAGATGGACATTGCCAATGTAGTGGAACTCCAGCATTATCAGACTCTTGAGGATGTGATTAAATTAGCCAGTCGGGTTGAGCAGCATCAACGCAGGTGGGATCAGAAATCATATTACCACCATAAGTCAGATGATGGTGAGAGGGAGAAGGAAAGGAAGGAAAAAAGGAAAGGCAATCGCTAGTGAGGCTGTTGACCAGAGACAACAAAAGAAGAGCAGGGATATCAAATGTTTTAAGTGTTTAGGACTTGGCCATATTGCTTCTCAATGTCCTAATAAAAGGGTTGTAGTCATAAACGATGACAAAGTCGAGAGTGAGGAAGAAGAATAGAAGAGTACTGAGGCAGAAGAGGAAGATGAAGACATTATAGCGAATCTAGTATAGGGAGACTTGCTAATGGTTAAGCAGGATGAAGCCGTTCCTAATCAGAGAGCCAATTTATTTCATATCCAAGGCATGGTGCAGGAGAAAACTTGTTTGATTGTGGTTGACACAGGCAGTTGCACTAATGTTGCTTCAGCAAGCTGGGTTACTAAGTTGGGTTTACAGGTGGAGCAGCATCCAAGACCTTATGCACTTCATTGGTTGAGTCCACAGGGAGCTATTCATGTACACAAACAGGTTTGTGTTCCATTACTTATTGGTGATTATACTGACGAGATTGTTTGTGATGTAGTTCCCATGGAAGCTACACATTTCATCCTTGGAAGACCTTGGCAGTATGACCTCAGAGCCAAGTATGATGGATACACCAATGACTATACCATTCAGCAACAGGGCAAGGCATATAAGCTTCTTCCTATGAGTCCAATTGAAGTACAACAGACAAGGCTGATTTGCCTTAAGAAGCCCAAGGGAAAGAGGAGTCTGTTTATGTGGTCTAGCAGGATGGACGATACAGATTCGAGGTCGAAGCTTTTTCAACATGGAGGGAATGATATGATTCCAAGAGCTAAGATATGAGCAACTAAGAAAACAAAGTCAATCTGAGCTCTAGGTGGCAATACGGGGTCCAAAAAAGGAGGACATAGGCGTCGGGAGGACCCAAGGCAAAGTTTGGCCAGCCAAGGCCGGCTGAGTTAACTTTAAGGCCGCCAGCTTTGAAGCCGGCCTAAATGTAGGCTGCCAGCCTTGGTGCCAGCCTAAAATGAAGGCCGCCGGCTTTCGGTGCCGGCCTTGAATGGACTCGCACAATTTTTTTAGGATGATATAAATAGTCGCCCTTAGGGTTTTTCGAGATATAATATTATCTTTGTTGTAAACAGAAACACTTTGAGTGTGTGTGAATCCTCTTTGGGACTCTTAAATATTGAGAATTGATTTTCACTTTATTCGTATTGTTCTTATCAAATTCTTAGTTCCTATAGAATTTGTGGCGAGTGTTATTATAGAATTCGTGGAATTCTTTAACCTTAGTGATTGATTTATAGAACGTGGTCTCTATCGTTCTATGATTTGATTGTGAATTAGTTTAATTTTATCAATCTTGGTATCTATAGATTGGTAATTTTACCCATATCCTTTGATTTTACTTCGTTAGTACCAAATACAGAAAACCCTAAAATTTGTAACATTTGATTGTTATTAACGATTTGATTTATGTGGAAGGATATGATTTCCAATTCCGTGTCATTTGGTATCAGAGCATTCCGATTTCGTATCAGAACCCTAATTCAATCTCCTTTGAATTTCAATTCACAATTTCTATGGAATCAAGGAACAATTCAACTCAAGAACTTAACTCCACTTCCTACAATCTTCAATTGCAAAAATGAATAACGAGAACCCTAAATCCCTAAATTGAAAATCACAAAATTCCCTTCTCTAAACCTACGCTCCGATACCAAATTATGATGTGCTTAAATAGCTATTACAACATAAATCAAAGATGGAAGAAGCAATGTATCCAATTCCAAGCAATAGCATGTAGCCTAGTTAGCAAAATGAGCCCTAAATTGTGTGAAAATGGACGAGGAAAAGATGATCCAATTACGTACCAGATATTACACACTAGCAATAATTGGAAAAGGCTTAAGAGTTATTGATATTACACACAATAATCCTAAGCAAACTCGCCACAATTCTTAGGATAGAAATTGATAAGAGTTAGGTGTGAATAGGAGAGAACCCTCACGGCAAAAGCAAGTGTTTTTCAATCTCAAAGGTATTCCAAAAAAAACTAAACGACAAGTATTTATACCTATTCTAAATAAGGAAAAATTAACATAAAGAATCTATCTGATATTCATACTTGTTTTTAGAAAAATTCTTCCTATGACACTAAATGCCTAAATATCATCTATGATTCTTAAGGATTTTCGTAGGAAGAATTTTTAGAAATCCCAATAGATAAGCAACTACACCAAGAATTTAGCTCCAAATGAACCCGAGTAAGTGATGTGCTCAAGGGATCTCAATACCAATCAACAAGAACACATACAATTGATTCAATTCCAATTAAAAATGGCATAAACAAATTGAAGACAAAATCCCCAAATGGCGTGAAAACAAGGTCCAACAACACTAAATGGCATAAGCCAAATTAGAAGTACTATACGTGGATTCCAATACCAATCAATTACAAAGGAACAATTCAATTACAATCCTTACAATTGGCATGAAAACCTAGCAATACATGAACCCTAATTTGGTGTGAAAGGAACAAATAAAGATCAACCAATTATAACTAGATATTACTCACTAGCAATAATCGGATGCAACTTAAGAAAATCTTGATATGACTCACAAGAATTCCCTAAGCTAACTCGCCACAATTCCACAAGTGAAATTAATAAGAGTAAGGTAGCGTGAAGAGGAGCTCTCCCACGGCTACAAATTCGGACGTGTAATGTCAAAAAAAAAAAAGTCTCCTTCTAACCCTACTTTGCAAGTATTTATACTTGCTCTAATTAAGGTAAATTTAACAAAGAAAATTACAAGTGAAAAAACAACAAGTGTGGCCAGTTTTGCACTAAAGAAAATTATAAGTAAATCCCTCATAAGTAGTCAGCTTCTTACATCTTCCATGGAACATTATTGGACCAATTCTTCTTTATTTTATGTTGATCCATGAATGACCCACAATTGAGCATTAGTGAATTTACCCATCATCTTGTAAAACCAACAAATGTACCTGCTAGAATGCACAACAATTATATAATGGAAAAAAAGATATTAAACAAGTATCATCGGGGTCTAATTGTTCAAAAAGGACCCTCACTGCCAAATTTTATAATCCTTTGGCTCTTTACCCTAGTGATAGGTACTATAGGTATATGATTCCTATCATCTCCTCTGGCCTTTAGGAGATTTTTCCTCAAATCTGATAGGTCTTTATGAACATCATTTGGCAAATAGGGTGACAGATCTACAACATTAAATGTAGTAGAGATGCCATATCCTCCTGGTAATTTTATCCTGTATGCTTTGTTGTTGATACGTCTGACAACTCTGAAAGGTCCATCTGCTCTTGGTGAAAGCTTTTGTGACTTCTTGTGAGGAAACCTGTCTTTGCTGAGATTAATCCAAACTAGATCACCTGGATTATAAATTTTGGTTTTCCTATTCTTGTTTCCCTGAAGTTTCTATTGTTCCTATGTTTTCTAAAGATATTCAACTGTCTTCTGATGAAGTTTTTGAATCTCCTTGGCTCTCTTAACTCCACTTAGGCTTTCTTCCTTTGTTACCGGACTAGCTATGAGATCTAATGAAAGAGTAGGATTATAACCATATACGACTTCAAAGGAAGACTTATTGATTGAACTATGAGTAGACCTATTGTAAGCGAACTTAACAATAGGGAGACATAAGTTCCAATTAGTAAGATTCTTGTCAACCTTTGCTCTTAGTAAGGTGCCAAGAGTACGATTAACAACTTCATTCTAGCCGTTAGTCTGTGGGTGGCAAGAGGTACTATACATGAGTTTAGTACCAAGTCTTCTCCATAGTGTCTTCTAGAAAAAGCTAAGAAACTTAATGTCTCTGTCAGACACTATACTGTGTGGAACACCATGTAATTTTACAATTTCCTACACAAAATGGGACATTTTGCTAAATCTATCAACAACAACCATAATAGAATCCTTTCCCCTTTGTGTCTTGGGTAGATCCAAAATAAAATCCATGCTGATATCAATCCAAGGTTTAGTAGGTATAGGCAAAGGCATATATTCACCCTGAACCCCTTTCTTTCCTTTTGCTCTTTTACACACTCCACGCCTTTCTAGCACCTTATGAACATCCTTTATCATGCCCCTCCAATAGAAATTTTCTTTTAACAAAGCCAGGGTTCTTTTTTCACCAAAGTAACCGGACAATCCTCCTGCATGTGCTTCCCTCACCAACAATTCTCTCACATAACCATAAGGTATACACAACTTTCTAGCTTTATACAAAAATCCATCAATCATGTAATACCTCTCAAATATCTTCCCCCCAGAACATTTCTCAACAACTACTTTCAAATATTCATCATGCAAATATTGTTCATTCAGCAATTCAAATCTAAGTAGTTTCGATTGTAGAGAAGTGATAAGTACATACCTGCGTGACAAAGCATCAGCTACCATATTCATGTTACCTTTCTTATACTTAATCACATAGGAAAAACTCTCTAGAAACTCCACCCAACGTTTTGATAAATTTTGCTGACCCCTGAAATGTTTTAATGATTCATGATTTGTATAGATAATGAATTCTTTTGGAAGGAGATAATGCTGCCATGTCATCAATGCCCTCACTAGGCAATAAGCCTCTTATCCTGCATCAACACAGCACCAATCCCTATTCTAGAGGCATCACACTCTAATTCAAAAACCTTGTCAAAATCAGGTAAAGCCAATACTAGAGCACTAGTAAGTTTTACCTTTATCTCCTTAAAACTCTTTTGGGCCTTCTCACCCTAAATAAAAGGAACATTTTTCTTGGTTAGTTTTATTAAAGGATTGACAATACTACTGAAGTTATAAACAAAGCGTCTATAAAATGAAGCTAGTCCATGGAAACTTCTTACCTCAGCAACTGATTATGGTGTTAGCCATTCTCTAATTACCCTCACTTTCTCCTCGTCAACCTTGACACCAGAACTAGATATAATAAATCCCAAAAATGTTACCTCAGTTTAGTAGAAAGAACACTTTTGGATATTTGCAAACAACTGCTGTGTCCTCAAGACTGAAAATATCGCCTGTAGATGCTCCACATGATTTTCTAGGTTTTTGTTGTATAGCAAAATGTCATCAAAATAAACAACAACAAATTTACTTAGAAACTCTTTCATTACATGATTTATTAATCTCATAAAAGTACTAGGAGCATTACTCAAACCAAACGGCATAACCATCCATTCATATAATCCATGGCGTGTTTTAAAAGCGGTCTTCCACTCATCTCCTTCTCTCATCTGAATTTGATGATATCCACTTTTAAGGTCCACTTTGGAGAATACCTATGCACCATATAACTCATCTAACATGTCATCAAGTCTAGGAATAGGATACCTATATTTGATGGTAATTTTGTTGATGGCTCGGCTATCAATGCACATCCTCCAAGTGCCATTCTTCTTAAGGACAAGAAGGGCCAAAACAGTACAAGGACTAATACTCTCCCTAACAAAACCCCGTTCTACTAGCTCATACACCTAACGCTTCAATTCCTTAACCTCTTCAAGATTCATGCAATATGCAAGTCGGTTTGGTAAAACCGATCCAAGCAAGAAGTCAATGGCATGCTTTATACTTCTCAAAGGTGGTAAACCCCCTAGCAATTCATTTGTGAAAAGATCACTGTAATCATTTAGTACCTAAGATACCACAGGGGGTAGATGCTGATGTCCCTCCATCTCTAGGGTATACCTCATCTGCAACAAATATACTGTTCTCTTATCTGTTATGGCCTCCTCTAACTCATACTGTCCCACCAATAAGGTCTTCTTCTTCTCAGTTTTATTTACCTGTCTCTGAACCTCTTGGACCTCTGAAGTTTTACTTATCTGCCTCTAAACATCTTGGACCTCTGAAGGTGACATTAGTTCAATATAATACATTTACCCTCTTTCTGGAACACATAAGTATTTTTTAAGCCATCATGCAAACCCTCCTATCATACAACCAAGGCCTGCCAGCAATATATATGATGCATACATGGGAAAGATGTCACATACAATCTCATCATGATATTTATCCCCTATACTGAAAGGTACTCTAGCCCTCCGGGTAACATGCATACTACCCTGCTCACTCAGCTAATGCAATTTATAGGGTTTTAGATGTAGGATAGTTACAAGTTTTAATTTTGATACTAACGATGAAGCCACTACATTAGTACAATTACCGCCATCAATAATAATAGCACATAGATTACCTAGTACTCTACAAGTGGTGTGGAACAAATTTTCCCTCTACTCATTATCAATAGTAAGAAACGAAGTCAAAGTTTGGCATAGTACATTAATAGATAAATACAGATCACCTCGCACCTGACTATCAACCTCATTACCAAGTCCCCCATTCATAATATCATTTGACATGGTTGATAAATTGATTTGTTGAAATATAAAAACAATTCAAAACAACTACAATATACTTCACGTCAAATGCAATACACACAATAATCACTCTACGATATATACACACACTCATGGTGTAGCAACCTTCTAACCACAACACTCTACGTCACACACACACACTCACTCCACACTTCAACACACATACCACGGCTTCACACACAACTCACACTTCCATGGTTCACACACCACTAAAGTAACATACACACCATGGCTTCACATACACACTCACCCACAGTGCAACAACCTTTAAACCACAACACACACACACATACACACTCATAGTGTAGCAACACTTCACGCTCCACTTCCAATCACGACAACAAATATAATGAAAATAATTATGGATACTTCTCCAAATGGCAAGCTAATGATTCCAACTAGTTAAAGTGCATTATGATGATCAATACACAATAACTCCCTAAACTTAATGATTAGTTTTGAAATTCAAAATGTGTCCTAATCCTCTACGCAAGAAGAGCAAATCTGAAATTCAACTTCTAATTCCGCAACAATAAGGTATATCACAATACAATCTCATATAATTACTTCAATTAAGAAATGGATGAATAAGAACCCTAAATCCCAAATTGAAGATCACGTAAATCCCTTCTCAAAACCTTAGCTCTGATACCAAAAATTATGATATGCTCAAGGGATCTCAATACCAATCAACAAGAATACACACAATTAATTCAATTCTAATTAAAAATGGCGTGAACAAATTGAAGACAAAATCCCCAAATGGTGTGAAAACAAAGACCAACAACACTAAATGGCGTGAGCCAAATTAGAAGTACTACAAGTGGATTCCAATACCAATCAATTACAAAGGAACAATTCAATTCCAATCCTTACAATTGGCGTGAAAACCTAGCAATACATGAACCCTAATTTTGTGTAAAAGGAACAAACAAAGATCAACCAATTATAACTAGATATTACTCACTAGCAATAATCGGATGCAACTTAAGAAAATCTTGATATAACTCACAAGAATTCCCTAAGCCAACTCGCCACAATTCCACAAGTGAAATTGATAAGAGTAAGGTGGCGTGAAGAGGAGCTCTCCCACGAAAACAAATTTAGATGTGTAATGTTCAAAAAAAAAAGTCTCCTTCTAACCCTACTTTGCAAGTATTTATACTTACTCTAATTAAGGCAAATTTAACAAAGAAAATTACAAGTGAAAAAACAACAAGTGTGGCCGGTTTTGCACTAAAGAAAATTACAAGTAAATCCCTCATAAGTAGCTGGCTTCTTACATCTTCCATGGAACATTATTGGATCGGTTCTTCTTTGTTTTATGTTGATCCATGAATGACCCACAATTGAGCATTAGTGAATTTACTCGCCGTCTTGTAAAACTGACAAATGTACCTACTAGAATGCACAACAATTATATAATGGAAAAGAAGATACTAAAACAAGTATCATTGAGGTCTAATTGTTCAAAGAGGACCCTCGTTGCCAAATTTTATAATCCTTTTGCTCTTGCCCTGGTGATAGGTCCTATAAGTATATGATTCCTATTAGTAAGGTCCAGGAGATAAAGGGGACTTGATATTCCAAAAGTTGACTAAAGTAAACTTGGTCAAATTAAAAGTCAACTTGAGTCAACTGACTCTATCTGACTCATTAACTTAAGTCTTCCATTTAATACCCTCGGGAAGACTTAAGTAGACTTAAAGCATTAAAGCTAAGACCCAAGTTAACTTAGGGAGGACTTGGTAAATAAGACACCATAGATTTATATGATACTCTTTTATGATGGAATTAATGACTTTAGCTTAGTAAAAGCTTACTTGAAAACCATCAACTATACTAATTTCCACTAAACTCTCCACTTGAGAGTTCAATCTTATTCTCGATATTTCACCTAGTAGACTAAACTCGAATTTTGTCAAATTTCATATGTAGGACCAGTACTTAGCCCCAAACATTCCTTGAGTATTAGATTTAGAAACCCAAACTCAGTTAACTAAAGTCTACTCCAGTTTGACTTAAGTCAACTTCCGATAAACAATTAAACAACTCATGAAGACTTGCATTGACTTGAGTCTAATATTTCCTAAATCTATTCCATCTCATCCTAATCATAAGAATTAGTACCCTAATTCAAACCAAATTGAAATCGGAAGTCCCTTAAACCTTGTCTTAAAGCTTTCTAAGCAATTAAACTTGAAAACACCTCCCAATCTTAATTTATTTGAACCAATTTTTTCCTAATTCAATATTACATCTTTAATTACTAAATAACACACAAAATATTAGAAAATCTAATCAAAACTCCACCAACTAGGATCCTTCTCCAAGACATCACCAAGAAAAGTCAAACTTCTCCTTTAAGCTTTGAAGAAACTCTTATCTTATCTTATCAAGATCACAATTATTACACCTGACCTTATCCCAATCATATCCTATTTTATTTTGTCTAACCTAATAAAAAGACATAAAATAATTTAAAAGTAGACATATGAAAATCGGATCCCAATAAAATGCACTAAACATATGATTTTTCCAGTTTTTGCCAAGGTTTACTTATCTTAATCTATCTTATCCTATAGTTAATAAATCTTACCCAAATTTTACCCTATAATACCTTAGATATACCTTGATTACCCAGTAAAAGGGCTTGGCAAAATTCGAAGCGATGAGCCCTCAAAAAAAAACATTAGGAGCCCTTCTTCACGAGAAGTATCACCATGAAAACCCATCTAGCTTGTCACCATTCAATCCACCCCTTCCTATCTTAATTTAATTTAATCTAAAATAATCTAAATTACCATGATTAAATTAGGTTGAGGACCTAGAAATATCATGGAAAAATTAGAATTTTAGAATCTTATAAAGAAGAGGAAAATTCCATCTAAATCTCATATCCAAAACAACTTGTTACTTAACCTTGTTTCACCCCATGTTTGAAGCCATCTTACCTAATCTTAACCTAATCAAAATTAGCCCAAAATTTTTCAAAAATAAGCTAAAAGTTTAACTAAAAATAAATAGAAAAATTAGCCCAAGAAACTACCTAGAAGTTACCAAAGGCTGCCCTCCTCTTTTGACCATGTCAACACTATGTGATCTTATCCATATGACATCATCTACCTTATCTTATCCTATATCATTAATACCCTAACTTATCCTATAAGTTATTAGGAAAATTATGACCCTAAAACCTGCCCAACCTTTTCCCCTTAGACATGGAAAATCAACACCAAAAATTAATTAAAAAGCAACAAAACTTAACTACTATAAAAGGGGATATAAGGAGGCTAACCTACCTAAGTAAAACCCTCCAATTCTCATGCCACTTTGAGCCCCCTATTCTCTGATTTTCCCTCATCCAAATCTCCACCAAACACACCTAATATGCCTCTAAGAATTTAGAAAATTTCATCCATAGTTAACTTCATTTGCATCTCCAAAACCAAAAAGATGTTTGGAACCCCTAACACCATGCATTAAGGTAAGAACTTCCAAGAAGATTAAGTTATCTTTAACTCTCTTAAGGAAGCTACTAATCTTACCTATTTTCTATATTATAGGACCTTTGATTTAGGTATTCAAGAGGCGTTCATCAGATTAAGGTAATCCCTAATTAACCCAAGTTGCTTTCATAGCATACTCTTCACCTACATACACTAATATCACCTATTTATGAAAGCTATAGGTTCCAATTGTAATTCCATTTCAAGCTAACCTTATCCTCGTAAGACAACTCTATTTCTCTTTCATTTATAGTATTTTTTAGTGTTTAGATATATTTCAAACCCCTAATAAATACAAAAGTTCAAAGAAAGGATGTTAAAGACTTAATTTTGAATCTTGAAGACCTATGATCATCTATAACTATTTTTTACCTATTGAACATCCTTGAACATATTTTTGGACATTCGTGGACATATTCTTGGCATATTTGGACATATTATGGACATATATTCATGGACATATTCTTGGACATTTATGAACATATTCTTGGACATGTTGATGGACATACTCATAGACATATATTTGTCGTATCATGGCATCATTTAAGAAAAGGACTTACCATGACAAGGACCTAAGCGCAGACCTTGACAACAAACCGATTTCTAAATGAAGGACAGTGAACTTGGACTTAAGGCCTTGAACTTAAACTATTAAAAATCTAAATAATTAAAAGATACCCTAAAAGACTCTAATAAGACTTAAGGTTCAGATCAAGATAATAGAATAGTATATTTTAGTAGTAGTTAATTCTTATATGTATTTTCTTTTATGCTTAGTTGTTTAGGTTTTTCAGAAGATCCCCAGTCTCTACCCGAGGATTATTACAATCCTTAAGTCAAGCCTAGGTGAGGGAGTTCAGATGATCTACTATCTACTTACTACTTGCTAATTGCCTGATATTTTATTGATTGCTATTGATTATTTGGAATGACTGATTGCCTTGCATGCTCTCACCTATGTGGTCACCATATTAACTGGTAAATTTAAATTCTTAGCCAAAATAACCGGATTACTCATCGCAAGTCAATGATTCAACAAGTACACAAAAAGGAATGAAGAGTGTTTAACCTTTGCCAAAACTTTTTGAAGCATGTTGAAGCTTTTTGAAACATTCCAAGTCATTTTAAAAGTGCTTTTTTTGTAAAGGTTATATCAAAAATCCAGCATGTGCTCTTAGAGGTTGCTATTTATAAAACCTTAGTGTTACTGATGGTAATTTTACCAAAACTGATTTTATTACAGGCAAAGCGATTAGGATAGCTCTTGTTTATGGCCTATAAGGCATTGTTAAAAGATTAATTGCAGGTTGATGCCCAGATGAGGGATCACCTAATTTGGTCACAGAGGCATTATTGAGTATTTGATTGATGGTGAATGGCCCAGTGTGGAATTCACGAAGATTGGCCCTTGACGCATTTTTGTTCAACGATGAGTAAGCATCAAGCTTGTTTAGGGGACCATGCCCTCAAATAGCCTCCCAAGTAAGGTGAGGTGCTCCATACGGGTAAGTATGGAAGTCAATCGAAATATAGATGACGTAAATATATTCCTTTCATAGCTCTGGACTCCCATGAATGTGTTGCTTGCATTCATCATGCATTCATTCATTTCGTATGGAGATAGATTTCATGATGTGCTAATTAATGCTAAATAACTTGCTTGAATGGTAGTAGTGATGGGCGAACTCACTAAGCCATAGTTTGCTCACCCCCCTAACAATTTATCTTGCAAGGTATTCTAAAGCTGAGAAACGGGCTAAGATTTAAGTGATGAGTGTTCCAAACTCGAGCCTAAAGGATAGATGGAGAACTAGAAGATAGTTAAAAGTCTAGGATGAGTGAATAAGAAATTGTAAAGCTATTTGTTTTATAACTTTATCATTTTTTCAAAAAATAACTCAAACTAATGTTCTTAAATGTTGAGATCACTCAGTTTTATTATTTGGTAAGGGATATCGATTCTCTGCGATTCTAGAAAACTGTAATAATTAGTTTCCATAGTTATTTTCATAATAACTAATTATATGTACTATCAATTATGGTGAGAAATGATTGTTAAATTAGAGTCTTGCAACCTCTGACTTGCAAGACGGTTTTCATATTGCAGGTATACACATGATATGACAACTTTCAGGAAATTCTACTAGGCCCCCTATAGGGTCATTACATCCCTTACCTCTATAGTATGATCAAAAGGTATCCAATTAACTTAGCTATAATTTTATCATTCTTCATAAGGCATTAGGCCATAGAAACCTAGGTAAGAAATATATGTTGTGGCCCGTATATGACTATATTGGCACGAGTGATGTATGTATTGAATTATCCCCTCCCATGACCTCTTTAAAGGAAGTTATACTTATCAAACTTGCTTCATTCAGATAAATGAACATTTTTCCAAGGGTCAAGGAGCCTCATGAAGAGGGGTTGAGTAAGCTTGTTTGATGGGAAAATTTCTGACACTATCAACCTTTTTAGAACCCAATTTGGATGATGATCCAAATTGCTCATATTTTACCTTATGTCTTTATTTCTAATAAAATTTGAGAATAATCTTACAAGTACAATTATAACTCTCCATGAGATGCCAAAATGTCCTACAACTTCAGTTGGACACAGAACATTTTTCTAGATAACAATCAAAGACCCGCTGCAATTGTTCTCTATTCCGAGGCATTGGATCATGAAGACTTATGTTATTTTGTATCTTGTAATTGTTTATTGAACTATTTTGGTTGTATTTTGGTTTTGGGACACTTTTATTTCTTTGTAATTTTCATTTAGGGTTAGCCACCTTAAAAGTGGCAAACTTGTAATTTTGAGCACTTTTTAACCCTAGGAGTAGCAAGTATAAATACTTGCTTAAGAGAGGGTTTGGGAGGCCATATTTTGTAGATTATACACTTCTTCTTCACGTGAGAATTAAGGTTCCTAATTGTCATTAGACTCTTATCAATTTCAATCCCAAGAGTTGAAATTGTGGCGAGTGCAACACCTTGAAATTGTGAGTAATATCAATTTCATCTTGTTGTGATTTCTTTTCTTCTCTAGTGTGTCATATCTAGGGTTGAATTGAGATAGTTCTTGGATAGACTTGCTTATAATTGTTGTCGAATTCTTGTGTTTGATTAAGGTCCCTTGCAATTGAATTCAAATCATCCTTGAAAATTCCTTTGAAAACGTGATTTTCACTAGTGGAAAGGAGTCCTTGGAATTGAGGTTTTCTTTTGAATTTTTGGATTATTTTCATGGAATTATATGTGATTAGGGTGTTATTAGAAGAGATTATCATTGTGGTATTACAATTATAACTTTGAGCATTTGGAATTCATTACATCTTACTAGGGTTCACGTGAATTTTGCCCCTTGTGGATCTGGTTTGTTGTTGACTTGAGATTGCTTTTTCTTAAGTCTTTTAATTGTGCTTCTAAGTGGATTTAGGCACATCATTGTTGGTGCTAGTAAAGGGCCCTAGCCTTAGTTGGACAAGATTGAGTCTAAGGTAGATAAAATGGTGAAGAAGTTTGGGAAGATGCTAAACTTGCAACGCCACTACCATACAGATCTTGCTTGAATGTTTTGAAGACAAAATCAATTGGAGAGATTTACATGAAATGTAGCAACTCAATTCAATATTGAATTCCTAGCTGATACTAATATAAGTGAGCAGGTCTCAGGACTATATGACGATGAGAGTGATGAGGATGATGATAAGATAGAGGTAGAAGAGAAGAGAGAACTTGGAGATGGCAATGATGATGAGGAGATACCCAATGCTGAGGCAAGAGATGATGATGATGGAGATGATGGTGACGAAGGGGAGGAGGAGTTAAAGCCTGATTCGTTTTTCAAAATATTTTTTTCCTTTGATGTAGGTACTTTAACTGTTAAGTCTTGCTGAACTTTCCTATTTCTTTTCTTTTGTGTTATTTTTTATTTGGTTTATTATTATTTTTTTCTTCTTTTGGCTTTCTTATAGTCCTTTGTAAAAGCCTAGAGAGTATCAAATCAAGCACTTGTCATGCCAAAATATTGTGGAATGGACAAGTTAAGATTTTTAAGAGAGTATTAGTTCTTTTTCCCATTTTCCTTCCCTTTTATGTTTTATTTGTTTTTATTTTTCTAGTTTCTTTTTTTTTTTTTTTTTGTACATTGAGGACGACGTATGGTTTTAAGTGTAGGCAAGGGAGTTATTAAATTTCTTGCTATTTAGGAAACCAATTGATGGGAATCTACCCAGCGACTCCAGCAGTAGGGAAACCTGATTTGGATGTATGATCCAAGACATCCATATATGTTTACTTTTTATCTAATAATGTTTGGTTTTGCACTATAGTAAGTACATTGATCATTTTTATAGGATGGCCAAATAATTTGCACTAATGATCAACTTGCGAGACAATTTTTGGAGTCACATCCAATGGTCCGCAATGTACTTAATTGACTTGAAGAACCGGCCATTTGAAGACCATCTTTTGTACTTGTATTTTTCATTATTGAACCGGCCACTCTTTACTCATTTTTTGGACTTTGATTTACTTGTAATTTGTTGATTAGAACCGGCCACCTAAGTGGCTTATTTGTAATTTTCATGTGGTTTTTATCCTAATAGGAGCAAGTATAAATACTTGCTAACTAAGGTTTAGAATGGACTTTTTGACATTTTGATAAAAACCAAACACTTTGCCGTGATGGAGTCCTTGCATGCAAATCAAATCTCTTATCAATTTCATGTGTAGAATTGTGGCAAAATTAGCTTAAGAATTTTGTGAGTAATATCAATTTTCTTAAGTTGATTCCACTTATTATTAGTATGTCATATCTAGTGAGTGATTGGATTTATTCTTATTGTATTCATATTTCATGCAATTTAAGGTTTATGTTACTAGCTAAGGATTGTGCCTTTGATTGGAATTGGATACTTGGTTTCTCCTGTCTTTGATTTATAATATAATTCCATTGAAATACGTCATTTATTTGGTGATTAGAACACATTGATTTATATAATTAGGGTTCACGTGGCAAGTGGAATTCATGCCATTGGAGCAATTATATTGTAGGCACATCACCAATTTTATTTATTTAACTTGAGAAGCTATTGAATTAATTTGCAATTTTGCATATGAAAACTTTTGGATAGTGCTGAATATTTGATCAATAAGTGTTCTAATAATACCTTGTCAGAGTTTAATAACATAATCTTTTTGGAGTAAAGTTATGCACTATTTAACTTTAGATTTTAAGACTATTAAAGCAACATCATTAGTTAAAAGCTAGCCATGAATACTTTCAAACTTACTTTGATATATGCTTTTACCATTGGATTTTTTAGAGCCCTATAATACTTGATAAATAAGTAGTTGATGCTTGTCTTTTATGAATTCCTCAAAAAATCAATATAACTAAAAAAAAAGAAAAGAAAACAAAAGTTAATTGAATAAAAGTTTAGTTATGGGCCTTATTGACTCAAGTAATTAGGCCTACAGAGCGCCTCCTTTGTGTGGAATAATACCTATTAACTTGAGTAAAAAGGTCAAGAGAAAAGTCCATGTGAAAGCTAAACTTAACTAAATAAGCTTGATTAAATAAAAAAGTAATGGATGATTTGAGGGGTATCTTAAAATCTAGTAGTCTAAAATCATTTGGTTTTGGACTTACTAACCAATGAAACTATTTTTAATAAAGAGAGAGAGAGAAGAGAAACCTTCCAACAAAGATATATACTAAAGGGATGATTAGAGGATGAGTGGATGTACTAAGTATTTATCTTGGATTATGGTACTTAGCAAGACTGAAGAAGAAAGTTTATATAGTTTAACTAAGTTAGTAAAATTTTTATGACTTTTTCTTGGATGGGGAGACATTAAATCAGATTTTGAGTTTAGGAAATCCTCAGTTAAATGATATCAATAAAGTTTAATTTACATAGATTAATTATTGAATTCGAGTATTTAGTATCATTAGAATATTTAAAAAAATAGGTTAAATAAAAAGTATAAGAGTTATTGGTGATTCTCTTGTTTTTAATTTTTAAAATTACAAATTGATTAGGAGTTTATCTCCTAAGTTATTACTGAATTAAATAAGATTTCTTTTAAACGGTTTCTTGAATAAGTGATAGATTTAATTAAGTATTTCTTATCCTATTATTTTCTTTGATTAATTTACTTGAGAATAAGCAAATGCTTAAGTGTGAAGAAGTTTGATAGATATTTAATTGAATATGTTTATTAAGAAAGATTTAGAGTATTTTCTTAGAATGTTGGTATGTTTTTAAAGAAATTGATACTTAATTGAGTAATCTTTTGATTTTAGGGTTTTGAGGAATTATTGAGTTAAAAAAGAAGAAAATGAATCAAATTTTATTCAATTTAGAGTTGAAATAAAGAAGTTAAAGAGTTTTTGAAAACAAACACAAGCAATAGACATGATCATGTTAAGATCAAGTTGAATTGGAAGCATGAAGAAATTATTTACGAGAGTTACATGGGGGTTAAGCACGACTATGTCGGGCCATGTATCTCTCCGCAACAATTTATTTTGTAGACATGGTCATGTTGATCTAGGTAACTAAATATAACCTACTAAACACAACCATGTTTAGACAGCATCAATTGTAAATCTCAATTTCCAAATTTTGTTCGAAAGTTTTGACATGACCCGAAGTATGATCATATTACATAGCGTGTTAACATTAAAATAGGGTTTTTAGATGACTACTATGTAAAGGAAAGAGGAGACCCAAACTCATATCTTTTGAATATGAATTTTGAAGACTCTAGGGTTCTTAAAGATAGAGAAGAGCAAGTTTTTCACTTCAGGATTAGGATTCCATTCATGAATCTTTTGATAATGTATGATTTTATATTATTGAAGGGTTTTGTTTTCACTATGTTTAGCACTTAACTCTTCTAATATCTAGACTTGTGAATCCTATGATTGTCATGTGACTAGTTTTATTACAATTTCAATGAAGTTTTCATTTTCTTTGATTCAATCATGTGTGCTTGATATATTTAGATTGATATCTCTAGGTCATTAGTCTAAATATTTGATATTATTCATGATAATTGAAAAATCTAGTATGTAATTACATCTAACATGATTAAAGAAAATTTTATGTATTATTAGAAATAAGTTGCATAATTTTTCTAGATTCAACTTAATTATTTTTAGAGAATTCATTGTTTTTTAGTGCAATCATGAAAATATGCTATTATGAAAAGATTCAAATAGATATTTTTTATATTAGGGTTCATAGACTTGAGAATGTTATTAACTTAAAATAGGATTTCTCCTTATTAATGAAATTAGAGATGAAATTGGATAATTTGTGTTAATGTGACATGATAAATTCTTGGGGAAGCAAATTTTAGATACTTATCTTGCAATCTTGAAGTCAATTTTAAATTGTTTTCACTCTTCTCATTTTTAATTTAGTTTTTTAATTAAGTAGTTAATGTTAGTTTAGGCTTTTAGATTAATCAATTTTTAAAATTTACTGGTTAGATAATAGAGCATAAGTTAGTATTAATATTCATAGTTTCTATGAAATGACATCCATATACAAATTGCTATATTACTAATTTGATAGGTATACTTACCTTACATCATTTTTTATAACACTTATTAAATTCATATATATTTGTTGTTGTATAATAGTGTACCTTTATCTGATTTGGACTAAGTTGAAAATTAGTTTATATTATTTATTTGACTAAAATAATAAATATGCATGACTATCATAAAAATAAATAAATAAATAATCATAATAATTTAACATGGTTAATAATGCCATATTAATACAATGACCTTGTAGTTATATGAAATAGCTTAGTTTTTAATATAGTGAACTATTACTTATAAGCAATGTTGATGTTTGCTAGATTCTTTGAGAAATTGGAGAAGATAAATCGTAACATTTTATGGGGGTCACGAAAGAGAAGAAAAGGATATATTAAATAATGTGGGAAAAAAATAAAGAAAAGTAGGGAGAAGGATGACATAAGACTATTGGACCTACTAGCACAAAGTAGAGCTTGTATGATACCTATTTTAGGATGATGAAAGATAACCTAAGGTAACTAGAGGAGAGGTTGATGATTCAAACTAAGAATGGAAAGACAGTGAATTTTTTGTTCGATAGATGGAATGAAAATGGAACTATGGTGAAGGTCTAATAGTGAAAGGGTTTGAAGAGATCTCTCTCGTAGAAGCTTGGTAGGATTTGAATGTGTGGGATGAGGGAAAAATTAGGCATCTAATTGACAAATCAAATAGGGATACACTTAGAATTCCTTTCTTATAGAAAGAGGCTATGGAGGAAGACGATAAATTATGGGGAAAAGGAATGGGTGGAGAGTAAAAGCTAAAGGATTTCTACGAGGAATTGATATAGGGAGTTGATGACACATTAGTAAAAGATTGGGGATGGATATGAAAGACACTGATTACACCATGGGTACAGTTTTTGGTTTGGAGAATATTGCATGATGGAATGACCATTAAGAAAAATCTTGTGAAGAGAGGCTTAGGTGATGATTCTTTGTGTGTATGGTGCCAAGAAGAAATAGAAACATATGCCCATATATTCAAAGATTACATAAATAAGGAAGAATCGGAGAAAAGATGAGGAACTCAAATCTTCTTTATGTTCATGTTATTAGGGATATGGAATGAAAAAAAAAAAAAACTAAAGGATATTCGATCCAAATATAAGGGGACGAGATTAGGCAAAACAGGCTATGATTCGCGTTGCAAAGTTTTAGACAGAAGTAAAGGTGAACAAACAGAGTGTGCAAGAAGGGAAATTTAGCTACTCCTGGGAAGCACCAATGTTAAATTGGGTGAAGTTAAATGTAAATGGAGTAGTAAGCGAAGTGGAAAGAAAAGCGGGATTTGCAAGGCTTTGCAAGGAGTGGAAGGGTAGAATTTTGGGAGGATTTGTGAGGAATATTGCGTTTTCAACTTCTATAGAAGCTGAATTGTGGGGAGTACTAACAACTCTACAACATGCGACAAGGATACAAGCAACGCATGGTGGATTTCCACAAAGTAAAAGTCTAAAAAACTATTTGCGAGTGCAACAAGGATGCAAACAAGCTAGTAGAGCATGGATTAGAGACTAATGGCGATGCAATTTTTGGAAAATATCTACCAATGGACATTTGTTTATTGTTAGATTTAAATGTAAATAAGGATAATGTCTTTATTTATCCTGTAAATGATGTGGCCGAAACTTTTTATTTTTAGTTTTTAATTAAAGTTTATAGTTTCACCCCAAAAAGAAAAAAAAAATAGTTGTGTGAGAATGAGAAAGAGAGAGAGAGGAAACAATTTATTAGTTCTCATTTATTGCCCATTAATAAATCTTTAAACTATGAATATTTGTTACATTATCTCTATTTTAGTTTTTGCTATCAAGATCAAGAATTTTTTAAATTTTTAAGGAATGAAGTGAAAGACCTAAAAATTAGATTAAATTTTTTCTTTTTTTAATTTTTTTTATAAGTTTCATTTAAGAACTCTTTAAAAAAAAAGGTTACACTAAAAAATCTTTTTAACGAGTTAAGAATAAAGTAAGAGTACTTAAAGAAGAAAAAGTTATTATAATATTAATATAACACCTAAAAATTTTATATAAAATATTTATAATTGGAGATAAATAGCTGGAGAGGAACACGTTTTATCGTTAGTAATGGATAATAGATTTTTTTCTTTTTCTTTTTCTTTTCATCGGCCGCGGGCCATCGCACGCGGGGATAGACGTACTGAAATAAAAATAATAAAAATCGAAAAAAAAAAAAAAAAAAAAACTCTTCGCGAGGCATGGAGCAGAACTGGAACAGGGAGCCGTAAACCAGAAAAACCATCGATCGCCCCTCACGTCACCTTTAGGGAACCTCCAAACCCTAATTCTGCAATCTCCTTAAGATGAGTGAAGAAGGTAAGGTCAACGTGATGGTCGATAATCAAACTCAAATCCAATATCATTATGGGACTTTTCAGGGCGTGGCCAATTACTACCACCCTCCTCCCCCCCAACCACCGCCTCACCCGGTTATCGGCTTTCCTCAGCCTGTCCCACCACCTGGTTCCACCGCCGACCTCCATCTCTGCTATCCTCATGCATATCAAACCGTCCCAGGTACAACCTTTACTTTATGCCTGATAGTACTCTTGTTTTCTTTCGCCACGAGAAGGCACCATTTAATTTTCTCTTTTTTTTTTCCTTTCTCCAAAGATAGGGAATCGTTCCTTTTAATTGTTTGGTAGCTAAAGGCCCGTGCGTCAGTGTTTTTTTTTTTTTTATTGATTACGTGTTCTTGTATGATTAGTGAAGAAGAGTTGGTGGCAATTGCTATATTTGCTCGATTATGGGAATCTGGGGTTATTCTCTGTCGTAAGAGATTGATCTCATGAAATGATATAATTTCAACAAGGGCCATTGTGCCATTCGGCCCCTGAAGCTTGGCAGCATTTCAATTTTGCTAGTTTGCATAGATTTAATCGACTTATTACCATTGAAGTGTATAGGGATTGAATTGCACAATAGCACAAACTGCACTTGCACAGTGACCCAAGTTTTGGGTTCTTATTTACCATATTACTTCTTCCAATCAAAATTCCATCAATTCCAGCTGAGTATATTGAATAATTAATCTGTTAAATTGGAATTTTACATGTATGCATTGTGGTAACCGCATTTCAGACCACAATGCTGCTTTCCACGCACCCCCTCCCCCCACTCTCTTTTGAGGTTATTTTTACACTGCAAGTTGATTATACCAGCTATGGAGTGTTAAGTATCTTGCCGAGGAGATATAGACAGATTTTCATATTCACACATACTTGTATTTCAACATGCCATATGTTGATGATTTGGTATTATGGATTTCAGTTAAGTGCAGGCCTCAGTACAACCGAGGAATACTTAAGTTGGAAAAATGGAATAGAAAGCCTTATTTGGCTATTTACAGGATAGAGCAAATAGGAATTAGGATCTAGACTCTAGATTGACAACTATTAGCCTTTTGTTCTTTCATTATTTGAAAATATTCTCATAGTTTGGCCAGTGATCTGAATAACTGTTGGGCTGTCTTTATCTAGGTTATGCTGCCATTGTCGAGGGTACACCTGTTGCAATAAGACGACGCCCACTTCCTTGTTGTGGTCTTGGCTTGGGGTGGTTTTTGTAAGTTAATCTATAACTGAACTTATCTTGCCAGCTATAATTTTTTTTGTTTTCTTACCAACAAATTCACCTTTTCAAATGTATGAAGAAGCTATGAAACTAAAAGCTTAAAAAAAAGTAAAAATAAAAACTTTGTTTTGTGCTGAGTTTTTACTCCATCATACGGTAGGTTTTTGAAATTTAGTTAGCTGAAAGGTATTTCAAGGTACCAAAATTTTATGATGACATAGAAATTGAAATTGGCTCTTCTAGATAAAAAATATATATTTTTTTTTTCATACATTTCACCACATTCTACTTGTGATATTTTTATGAGCTGAGAGTGTAGATTCACTACAAATTCTAAACCCTTTAAGTTCGAGTTCTATTTTCCATAGGGGCAAGTCTTGGACCACTAAGTTGTGTATTTTTGGATAATTAAGATTTTATTTATCCAAAAAGTATACAACCGTCAAAAGAAAAATGATTTACAATAGGGAAGCTTTATGTGAAATACACAAGTGAAATGATTACCCAATATTACAAGGATTTGGCATAAACTCTAATCTGGTTTACAATAGAACCCACTTGGGAAAGACTACCCCCTAACCTAACTTTGTTACGCACTCTCCATATGTAGTAGACCGTAGTAGCAAGTGTAGCCCTCCATTTCTATAAGGTTGGAGATGAGGAGTTTGCAATTGCTATTAACAATCTATGGCGCCTTGCTTGTTTCTAAAAGAAGCTGGGTATTGGAGATGGTCACAAAGCAAACCCCAAATGCAAGATATATAGGGACATGTGAAGAATAGATGGGGGTGATCCTCCACTCCTTGTTGACATAGGAAGCAAACTGTAGATAGTGTGATTCCCCAAGTTACTAGTTTATATAAGGTAGATAGTTTGCTGAGCCAAGCTAGCCCCAATATGAAGGAGTGCCTAGGCAAAGAAGATTTGTTCCAAACCACTTTGTACCAAAGTATTGTGGAACTCTGCAAGTTTAGAAAGTTATAGTCGCTTTTGATTGTGTATTCTCTTGAGTTTGTGTGGATCCAATAGAGCCAGTTTGTTATTGAGGCATTAGGTTTGAGAGATGGCGGGATGTGGATATTTGACCAGAATGGGCTTTCTAGAAAGGACTATTCGTTCTCTTCTATTAAGGAACATAACTTGGTAGTTGAGGGTAGACCTGTGCTTCTCATCTCACGGGCACTATGTATTGTGTCCAATGGCCTTATTGGTAGCCAAAAATCAGCCCATAATGAAATTACTAGTCCATCAGTAGGTTCCCAGTTAAAGTTATTACGTATTGCATTCCCTAGCTTTAAGAGTTTCCTCCACGTCCAAGATCATGTAGTGTGTGTTTTTGTTGCCCATAAGCTGTTTCCTTTTAGTAAGGTGGAATGCACTCCTTCTGGCCATAGACTCTTGAGACCATCCTCACATAGATGCCAAATGTGCTTAATTTGAACAGCCTTGTTCTATGTGTAACTTTGGTATCCCTAAACCCCCACAATTCAATGGCTTGCATACGTCATCCCAACAAACCTTAGCCTTAGGTATTTGGCCTTCCACTTCATAGGAAATTCCTTAACAACTGATCTATCCTTCTCATAATTGCTTTAGGCAACAAAAAGATTGAGCTTCAAAAGGTTTGCATAAAGAACAAGATTGATTTGATTAATTGTAACCTCCTTGCATAGGATAAAAATTTTGAGGTCTAGGAGTTGACATGAGACATAATTCTTTCTAAGAGAGCATCACAATCGGTTTTCTTGAGTTTAGTGGAGAGTAGCGAGACTCCCAGATAACGCACTAGTAAGTGGCCTTCTTGGAATTGTGTGGAGAGAAGGATCACTTCTTTGTCACTCGGAGGGACGTGGGAAAAGAAAATACTACTCTTGCAGCTGTTGGCTTTTAGACTCAAGATTAGGTGAAAGTGCTGTAATGTATCCTAGATCAGTGACATAGATTTAGCATCTCCTTTTGAAAAGATAAGTAAGTCATCTGCAAAACACAAGTGGGTTAGTCTTTCATTATAGCATGTCCAGTGAAGAGCAAACTGGGGATGGGAAGGTAGTCTCCTCAATAGAGTAGAGAGGACTTCCATGTCTAATACAAACAAATAGGGGGATATTAGATCTCCCTATCTAAGCTCGCAATTATTCGTAAAGTAACCCACTAATTCTCCATTGATGTTTATAGAGAATTTTGGGATAGAAATGCATTGCGCAATGAGTGTGCATATGTGGTGGGGTGTGGGGTGGGGGGGAGGGGAATTTCATTGCTCTGGCTTATGGCCTTAGTTTTATTTAGCAGTACGTTATACAGGCAAATGGGTTTGCATTCATCCTTGTCGATAAATTCAATTATGGGAAAAAAAAGTAGATGGTTATAGTGGTATTGTTGCTGTACAATTACTGCAGGCTGTATTTTCTATTATTACTCAAATGTGTCATGAACCAGCTATATTTCTTTGTAGGCCATAAGGGTGCATTATTCTTTTTTTCTCTCAATTGCTTGAAAGTGGTGCTCATTACATGAATTTATCTATTAGGTTTGTGATCGGTTTCTTTCTTGGTGGCATTCCTTGGTATGCCGGAATGTTTCTTCTTCTTTGTACTCATTTGGATAGCAGGGAGAAACCTGGCTACGTGGCCTGTGCAATAGCTGTAAGTATTTTTTTTTTTGGTCATATACTTTTGATAAGAATGAGTTCAGGTTGTGCAATTTGTTGTATTTGGTAGTTTGCTCTGATATTTTGTCTCTAATGGATATCGACTTCAAACTTTTGAAGTCTTGTCTTAAAACAGCAATATTGTCTTAAAACATCGTGTTTTCTTTATATACTGGTCTTTGTGGTTCCACAATTACTAAACCACAAAATTAGCAGGATGCACCTCGCCTGTTATCAGGCACAGAAACAAAAACTGCTCGCTAGCATAGGTCCATTTGGGACACGATGTGATCAAACTTCCCTGTCAATAGAGGTGAATCTCAATTTAGTGATAACTCAGCGTGTTACAAGAGGTTTGCCAAGTAGGGTGAAATCTCAGATGAACAAAAACCTTTATAGCCAAATAGATTCAGATATCTCTGGAACCCTGCCCTTTCATCTTTGACCTAGTCAATGTCCAAGTTACCTTGTGTCTAGGTCGAAGGCAATTCTGAAGCTGGAGGTAGTCTTAGAACTACTAATCTTTTATCTTCGGATTATTTTATGCTCTCTCAGAGCTGCATGTGCATGATTTACTTTGACATAAGAATTTGAGAATTTTCATTCTAGTTATATTGAGGTTCAGGACAAGGAATTGCTCCACCTTTAACATGGAATGCATCATGTCCTGTCTTTTTATTTCATTTGGCTAGATGTATGCATAATGCCTTCGACAAACTAAGGCAGTCTTAAGAGGGAGAATGTCAATGAGGCATCCCCTCTGACAAATTGCTCCTTACAGCAGAATGTTTCTCATCAATGACCTCAAATAGTTGTAATTTCATGGAAGCAGATTCTGCCATCTTGTTGAAAATTGTACTGTCATTGCTGATGTGCTTAATAAGCCCTATTACTTAAAAGCTAATTGTGTATCGCATGAAATGTGTTTTGTATCATGATCTTCAAATTATAATGTAATTGGTTTCATTATACTCCACCCTTGTAATTTCTTATAATGGTAGTTTTTTCTATTTAGTAGCTCATTCAAGCTGACAAAATTTTATTTGCTTTTGCCGGGGGTGGGGGCAGTCTTTTCTCGCTGTTCTTGCTTTTACCCTGGGTGTAACTAAGGGTTCTCATCATCACTGGTGACTGGTGATGGCAAAGATCGGTTGTAGATGAAGCCTCCAATGAGGAGCATAATATAATATAATATAATGTTACACTAGACGTGACTGATTATTCATCTCCTCCTAGAGATAATATCTTATCTTGTAAAGGGCTATTGAAAGGTTTGGTTACAGAAATGGACGGTGTTATTAGCAATTGCATACCATAGTTGATGTTTCTCTGTCTGTCTTTGTTTTTTTATTTTTCTTTGGCAGTTGATTTATTCATCTGTGCGATCACTCGGTTATAGTCCTATTGCCAAAAGGTGATATAGTAATGAGTTGTAGACTTGGTAATCTTAGATATAATCCATCTGCTTCGGGTCTACCCCTGTATCCTCTCCCCTTAATTTTTTTTTTTCATTTTTAATCAAACTAGCAAACAATGCATTGGCAAGTTATATGTATAATAATAATAATAATAATAATAATAATAATAATAATATGGGTGAGCGAAATATTGTTCTTCATTATTGGTGGAATTCATTATCGTACAGGAGCTAAACGGTGTTGATTTTTCATTGGAAATAAGTATACTACAATTTGCTTCTCGTATCGACGAATTAGAAGAGATGTCAACCGGCAACCGTATCTGGAAATAACATTTTCATCGTCATAAACTAATTTCCTGACAATTAGGAGGATTTACAAAGATTATATGATAGTTCTGAAAATTAAAGTTAATGGACTGTTGTGATGGACGGTTGGTTAATTTGTTGAAATTATTGATAATGCCTCTATACTTAATAATCGTGTTAAAAGATGCAGTTTGAACTAAAAGGGCATAAGGATTATTATGGATTAAAAATGGGTGTGACACTAAATGGTTCATAATATAGAAGATAAGTTTCAAAAAAAAATAATAATAATAGAAAAGCATTCTAAACTTTGTCCAAAATGACCTGGGTGCGGGTCCAACACAGCCCCGAACCAGATCTAAATCTATTGGATGGAGAGCCCTGATTAGCCAAGCTAGGTTCGGTTCAAGGTTGTGTTATTGGACTCGTCGGGTCACAGTTTTGGGTTATGGTTTCGGAATCATCCGATTAGAGCCTTGAACCAAATCCGAATCTGATAGATGGAGAACCACGATCAACCTATGTAGGTTCAGTTTAAGGCCGAGTAATTGGGCTCGTTGGGTCACAGTTTTGGGTTATGGTTTGGGAACCATCCGATTAGATTCTTTTATATATTTAGTTAAGTGAAAAAAAAAAAGAAAAAAAAGCCTTGAGTTTTAATGGGAGGGGAGAGACAGACTATGAGCTTAAAAATCATGTACTTTTTAGCCCATTATCTAAAAAAGTTAAAAAAGATATATATTTATTTATATAAAACTATATTCATATAGAGTTGTAATATTGAGTGTAGAATAAAAGCTTAGAAAAAAAATTAAATAATAAAAGTTAATCCACATTGCTAATGATTGAGAACTTATTTTAGTGGAATTACTTCTTATGTTATTAGTAACATATTAACTTTTTTTTTTTTGGCCAAAACATAGTAATGTATTATTTGGTTGTCAAAAAATTGTAATACTAGATTAGACAAAACATTTTGTCATTTATTTGGTTTATATTTTTTCTCAATTACTAGATAGAAATAATCCTAAAGTGTTAGACAAAATGTTTATATTTTGTACTATTCAAAATATATTACAAAAATCAAATTTACTAAAAAATATATATATAAATCGTTATCTAATACTTTGTATATCATATTTTGTATAGTGTTTTGTATATTCAAATAACGGACATTACAAAAATCTTTATTTAGTATTACAAACACCAAATAAGATATAAGAGAGTTGTATTATCCTATTTTTTTTATTTTGTATTATCTAATTTTATTTAGACTATTCGATATTGTAATCTAAATGCTACCTAAATGTTTATTTTTTATTTTGTTAATAGTGAATGGACCTAATAGGGACCTGATCATAATGAGCCTGGTTCAGTTTAAGATCTACCGGCTCAGTTCGACCCGAGCCTAAGTCTAGCTGAAGGGGATTGTATCCCATGATTCAAGCCATTGGACCTACTATTGGCTTGTAATGAAATTTTTGAAGATTTTTTATGGGGAGATTATTACAATAGCTGAGTAGAATTGCAGGCAGATCATTTCGTAATCGTCGTTTTTTATTTTTTGCTTAAACATGGCAACCAAGTTAGGGGAAAAATTGGGACCCGTACTCATTCTGAAAAGATAAATGTTTATTTTTGAAAAAGGTGGGAGTTTATATAACCTTTAAAGTTTTCAAAAATGTCCGTGAAATTCGCTTAAAAGTTCAACAACTATGAAATTATAAGGAGATTATGAAGGTAAAACAAACATTAAAAAGAGAAACCGCCAGAGCATACTTTTGCAATCCACTTTCTCTTAGCTTTTACAATTTCCCTATTAGTAATGAAAGCAAAAGACCAGACCATTAAGCAAAATGCCTAAACACTTTCTTATCAACTGTCCCTTAGTAATTCTACTAACCATTTGATAAATCGCAGACCTTACAACTATTATAAGAGATGAGGCATACGCAAATCTTAAGGAACTTATTCGTTTATGAAAAAATTGTAAAATCTGTGCATCAAGGTTTTTGAGAAAATGGCTTAAAGAAGAAATGTTCTGAAAACAAAAATCTAAAATTAAATGGGTTAAAGATGGTGATAAAAATACTAAATACTACCATACTACAATTAAAGGGAGGAGTGTTAAAAATCCAATCGATAAAATTTTTTATTTGAAAACTCCGTCTGTGAATTTTTTCAGGCACTTACACTGCAAGATCATGAAGTGGAAGCCTTCCATTATCCAAGCTAGATCAAGAAGGTAATACCTGACTTAGATAACGAGATGTTAATTGCTCACCCCTCCTTTGGGGAAAATCTCTGAAATTGAAAATGATTCCTAACCAGGTCTCGATGGTTTTGAAAGTATGGTTTGTAAATCTTGTTGGAAAATCATAGGAAAGGATTTTCATGAAGCACTGTTTGAACTCTTTTATGGTTTTCCTTCACCTCGTTTTTATTGTTAGAATATTGATGAAAAGGTTTTGATACTAACAAAAGTAATGTGAATATTTGGTAAGAGTAATAATAATAAGACATTTTTTATTTTAGAAACCCAAATTCAAGATGAATAATAATAAGTTATATTTTTATGAACTAATATTTAATTAATTATGTAAGCTTTAATATTGAAACAGTATGATTGGACAAAATGATCATAAATATATTAGGTTGACTTTGAAAAGAAAGAAAGAATATAGACATTTGGAATGCTCATTTCAAATACAAAAAACTAGTCTATAAAGGCAATCTTAATGAAGAATTCAAAAGAAATTAATTATTGTAGGGTAAGATCTACCTTCATAGGTTGAATATATTTTACCAATTTCACTTAAGTAGATATACAATATCATGAGATAATTATCATCATGTCAAAAGATAGGTTATTCAAGAAAACCGAATTATTGGATTGGTGACCAATAAGAAAAGATTATGAAGTGCTACATGTGATTATTATGATCAAATTCAATTATGATGATGTAGAAATGAGGTAATTATATTTAGATAAGATTGATAGAATTAAAAGCAAGATAATGAAAATAATTATGATCAAGGAGAAGATCAAACTTGACTGTTGTTAAAATCATTTCTAGATACAAGGCTGAAGCAAAGGCAGAAGAAGCATACATATACATATAGAGACTTATAGATTTACTTGAAGCAAGAACGAAAAAGAAAATAAGTTTATTCTGATTTTTTTTTTTTTTTTGGTACTTGAGCTAAATTGTAGAGGAATAATCATTTGTTATTTCCTCAAGATTGAAACTCCATTCTAAAGTTACTTTGTTATTATCTATAGTTCTATGAGTTTGCCTAGGTTAAGTTAAGGGAAACAAAGTAGAGAAGTGAACTTGGATCTCTCATCTTAACTTTGTAGATTATTATATCTTGTTTATAAATGGTCTTAAGCCTTTGGTATATATGGCTCTAAGCTTTTTGAAATACAATGAGTGGATTTTAGGATAGAAAGTCAATAGAATCAAAAGCTCCATCTTGTTTCCTAAGGATTTTATTCCTTCAAAAAAATTCAAATCCACTCATTAACTAGATGAAAACTCAACAGCTTCCTCTTATGTATCTAAGATGCCCTCTTACAATTAGGTGGAGGAAGCATGAGAGCTTTAATGATATTTTTTTAAAGGTTTCTAATAGACTAAATAATTGTGCAAACTTAAGGCTCTCATGTGGGTGTAAGTTAATCCTTATCAACAATGTCCTATTGTCTTTACCTCTTAACTTTTTCAAGCTATCCAACTACTTAAATAGGTTATTAACAAAATTGGAAGGAATGTTTACAAGTTTCTGGTGAGGTGATTCCATTATGTCTAGATCAACAAATTGAGCTTCTTAGGATAAGTTATGCCTCCCTATGATGGAATGGCGTCTAGGCATCAGCTCTCTTCAAGATATGTCAAACTCTTTCGATACTAAGCTATTATGAAAATTTTAAACTAAAAAATCCCTATTTATTTTATATATGCATTCCAAAGACCCTAAAGGTGCTCATCTAGTAGAGGTTTTTGCATCTCATGGTTCTTCCCCTCTTTACAGGAGACTCTTTAAGGTTTAGGAATTTGCAAAATAGCATATATTTTTTTGGCCTAAGTCAAGGGAACATTAAATTTTGGTTTAATCATAGATTCCCTAAAGGCTACCTCTTAAACCTTTGCTTCCTAACTCCCCCTATTTTAAGAGTTTTCAATTTTTTGATTAATAATAGCTAGGATGGGGATAATTAAGTATGTTTACTTACTTTTAATGTGATTAATGTTATCCTTTCTCCAAAAGCCTAACAAGAGGAAGTGATTCTCCTCTTTGGAAGATCTATACTAATGGTATATTTTTAATCTCCAGTGTTTCTATGAGCTTAGGATTAAGTCTAATGCAGTAAATACTTACAAACTCTTTTGGAATTGTTTCCTACCTCTTAAAATTTCAATTTTCGTGTGGAGAGCAATTTAATATTTTATCCCCACTTATGACAAATAATGTTCCTTGAGTAGGTCCTTAATATCACATTCTTTATGTTGGCAAAAATGTGAAACAGTTGTGTACGTATTCTTTTCTTGTAGTAATGTTAAAGAGGTTTTATAATGAAACTAAAAGGGGTTTAGTAGAATAACCCTAAAGTCATCATATTATATGTGCACTCATAATAGGAAAATCATCTTACAAGTTCAAGGTTACAAAACTTTAATTAAATATTCTTAAACCTCCTTTTTGTTATATTTCACTATTGTAGCCTAAATTTTCATAAGGGTCCAAACACCAGGATTAAAACTTAAACTCAAATTAAATCTATTATATTTCTTACCATAGATCTTGGCCTTTATGGATATATCCAATATTAGGTTTAGTAATAATATGTACATTATATCATAAGAAAAATTATTAGTTCTAGACTACCTTTAAGTTTGTGTCAACATAAGTAAGTGCTTATGTATTTTATATACCTATTTTTCCCTTGATTATTTGTATTGTATCATAAGCTTGTAGCACAAGCAAATTACAAAATATAATCAATAATAAAGCTACACGTGTACTTAATTTTTTTTTTCTGTTAATTCTTCCTGTATTTTATGTTTTTCAATTCAATTTTTTTTAAGGCATTATGACAATGTAATTTGATGATGTAATCTTATGTCTAATTCATGGGGGTGTCTAAACCGAGACACATATATTCATGCGTGTATTCCACAAATTTATTTATAGTAATTTCAAGATTTGATTTGTCAATGTTTAATATGGTACACATAACGAAATAAAATTATATACTTGTGATATTGCTACGTAGGAATGAACCCAAAATGAAGTTTTGATTTTAGATTCAATTTCATTTCTTATGTTTAAATGTATTTTTAAAAGTTAAAATTATAATTCCTTAGAATCATCGATCACTTTTGAGAAGATAGAATTGCAATTACACTCTAAGTTTTTTAATGATAATTAATTAAAAGTACTTAATTAACTTTAACCTTATTATGATGTTTAATAATTAAGAGTGCTTTTAATAAATACTAGTTTATTTGCTGTACAGGGCTAGAAACATTATATAAATATATTAGGCTAAGCCCATTATATTATTTGGCTTGACTTATTAGATTAGGTAATTAAGCCTAGTGAGTCCGATCCAATTATTGAGATGACTTAAGGAAAATTGGCTTGGTGAGCTTGGAACAAAAATTATTGGATCTGTCATCTACATCCAATCTTTCTCAGGTAGGCTCATGTACTTATGAGAAAAGCTATTGACCTTAAACCTATAGTAAGCTCATTAGTATAATCTTAGAATGAGCAGACTCCATCTCGTTCGTTGATCATTATGGTGATCTGATGGATGTCGTCAAACCCAATAGTCTATAAATACTCAATCATTTTTCCTCACTAGAGGATTTTTTTTTTTTTTTGCTAGATTCTAGAGATTAAATAAACAGTGTTTCACTGAGAATTCTCTACTCTCAAAGATTAAATAATAGTTTAAGCAAAAAATGATCTTCATTACCTAAAAACTGCAACGTTGATGCTTAAAGTCCCCTTAGCTCCCTTATTTGTTACTTATGCATTCGAGATCTCGAGATTGCCCATTCCCCCTCCTTGCCACTCTCTCCCTAGTCATCCCATCACATGTTATCTTCACATCACTTCTCTAAAGTCATGTACAGTGCAGTACCTATGTGATACTCACATGGTTACTCCTATCGAAACCCCCCTTCTACATTTTAGTGACTCCACTAGGGACAAAGCTAAGTGATAAAAGAGTAATAGTACTTGCTAGGAAGAGAGGATCATCTGACAATACTTCTAAATAACAAAATCCTAACATTGAACTAATGGAGCAGAACATGCCTCAAATACTGCAAAATACTAATCAAGGTAATTCACAGTCTGAGGCTCTCATAGATCTCGCACAAATGATGCAAACTATATGGGAAAACACAAGGGTTCTAAATCAGCTCATGACAATGCTTGCTCCACTGGTCATAGGGTTGGCTATCGTTGTTGCCATGCAACAAGGTGTGCCTCTACCAAACACCAGCTTTATTGTGCAACAAGATGCCACTCACGCAACTCCATCACATACAGTTCCTCCAACTAATCCTCCCATTGACAAGGAGAACATTCCTTAGAAATAAACCCCTCCATCAAATATTCCCCCTCTCAATGCTATCGGTAGATGTAGCTGTCACCTACCCTTACACCTACTTTTATAGTATCTACTCCAAGGACCTCTTTTGTAATAAAGGAGGACTTGGATATATACCTAAAAGAAATACAAACAAAGTCGACCATGGGAGTGCTAGAGTTAAGACTCCCTTATCATCAACACATTATTGAAAAACCCCACCCTAAGGACTATGTTAGTCCTAAGTTCATCTTGTTCAATGGCAAGAAAGGGAGTGCCAAAAAAACATTTACTCAAGTTTATCAAGATCCTAGAAGTAAAGAATAACCATTCCAACCTTCTTCAAAAGAGCCATGTACTCTGACTTCAAGCTAACATGCTTTACCTAAGACTTCCACTTAGGGGATGACTACTTGAGAGTGCAATCTGGGTAACCAAGAGAGGCAGCTCTCTTCTTTCATTCCTAAAGCACAACATTAAATCTCCTTCGATGGTGATCCTCTAGTCCGCTTGAGGCTCACTATGCTCAAGACTTAATCCACTTGAGGCTGGTTGTGCTTGGGATCTACTAAGGCTTACTACACACCAAGCCTACTATGCTCAAGTCCTTCTATGTGTAATGCATACCATGATTGAGACTCGCTATGCTCGAAACCTACTAGGGCTTACTGCATGCAAAGCTCACTTTATTAAAGGCCTACTATACTCGTCCTTGTGATATTCTTGCTCTAATAGGATTGACAACCAACTTCTATCACCTCCAATGATAGAAGGAAATACATGAGCTATTAATATAAAATATATTCATGTAAGTACACAAAATGAGAATACTTACTCTCGTCTATGGCTTGAACCTAAAACTTAGGGATATCTCCCCTCAAATACTCAAAGAAACATGGGAATCACACTTCCATCATGCTTACATGTGGGAATCATGGTTAAGTGAATGTAGTAATGGCATAAAGGATCCTAAGTCATAGCTACGCTTCCATCTCACTCTTGTGTGGGAACCACAGTTGAGTGGAAGTAGTAATGGCATAAAAGATCTTAGTCTTCTTCAAGAGAGCAATATTATCTAACCTTGTGGTGGATAAGAATGCTCCTATTGGGAACTTTCTACTAAGAAAAGGAACGAAGTTCATGTCATACTCATGATCAAAGGAAGAAGAGGGATGAAGTCCCTATCGCTTGTCAAACTTGGTAAAGTTGCTTATTACAATTGGAGCAAACTTAAAGCAATGGAGTTCCTATTTGCTCTCCAAGAATACTTGTAAGCAAGGTTGCAATGAGAATATCAACTATCATTAAGCTCAGACACACTTCATTCTTATGTTAAGTTATCGACAAATTAAGCCCTTATATCACTTGAAATTGCAAGCGGAAAATATCATTCTAATCAATTATGTTCACTAGTAGAGATTGAGTCAAATTCTTGAATTGCAGATAGATAACGGGCATGGAGCCATCCATGAATGAAATAGAGCAATAAAATGGCCCTATCCTACATTGGCAAACAAGACATTTAGAGCATTAAAAACAATGCGAAGGATTGGAAATTCATGATAGAAAATTGCAAGCTTATGGAGAAATCATCTAGAGACAAGCTTATAATGGAAAGTTGGCATATGCAAATGAGTAATGCAAAGCCAGTAAGAAAATGATGGGATTTGAGGTAATTTATGGTGAGTTTTGTAGCCTATACTATTAAGCATAAAATGATGAGATTTGAGGAATGGTGGTTGATCTATCCAAAACTGATGTGCCTCTACTAAATTCTGAGACGTGATTATCAGCCAATTTCATGGTTTCAATTTTACACAATCTCATGCTGGAGACAAAGGAACGTTCATCAATTGGAGGGTGCTTCCTTCAAGTTCTATAATGAGAACAACTAGCTACTAAATATGGAATCATAACTCACTCCTTTTATAACTTCAAAAAACAAAAATATATATATATATATATTATAAAGAATCTTAGAGTCTATGGAGATTTCCACAAGGTGATCAAGTATATATCTAAGGAGCATCAATGCAAAAAGAAAAAGAAAAAAAGAAAAATGTGAGAGGAAGAAAAATTATAAAACAAATCGAAGCCAAGCTCTATTGTTTGCTTGAAGAGTTGCTATCTATGTCTTGTTGTTTAAACTTCGCTGCTATGGAATGATAGATATATATATACATAATGCTATCACCAATTATTCCAATTGCTTGCCCCTAACTAATCTTGCTTCAACGTCTCTTGGTGGCTTTGATTGTCAACAAATCAAGGCACAATGACACATGTCTTGTCAAGTCGCTATCTCACTTGCAAAGAGTCAATATGGAAGGAGAATTAAAGTAAGAAAGAAGACTATCAGAGAGATTTTCAATGGAGGATTGGATATTGAATTTGGATCTTCTTTCTTTAGTTCTTGAGAAGTTGCCTTTGATCACCAACTACCTCCACTTTAGTGTCATCTGCAAATCATGGCATGATGTTGCACAAAACAAAAAGAGCCAACAAGTTTTCCTTGAGACTGTTCATCATCAACTTCCTCTACTATTGATTCTAACTATAGAAGGAAGCAAACAAAGGCATTTGTATAGTATTACTGAAAATAAAATTTTAGACTTTGTGATCAGTGTGCCTTATAGTGAGAAATGTTGTGGTTCTTCTCATGATTGGTTGCTCTGCAATAGCAAACTTGTTTTACTATGTCAAATCCTTTTACTGGCAAAACCATTAAACTTCCACCAATTAGATTTAGAGTAGATGCGATTGTGTTAGAAGAGGGTGAAGAAGAGTCCTTTTATAGTAGATATGTAAAAAAAGCAATTTTATCGTGTGATCCTCGTTTGAATCCTCATGATTATGAGGTTTTAGTCACATACAATGGCACGTATACTATAGCAATTTTGATGTGCTTAAAAGACCAAGCACATGAATACCAATACAAATAGCGTGAATCAACAATTACAACCAACAATTGTCTTGATCAATAACTTTACAAAATGTCCATAATTCATGAAAATTGAAGCCAAATGGATATATGGAATAAACAAGGATATAAATATCAATGAATAACCAAGGAAATGAACTAAGATTCCACTTAAATTGAAATGTTTCAAATATGAAAATAAGAACCTTAGATTTACGTGTATAAGGATAAGGAACCAACAAATTGCACTTAGATACTACTCACTAAATACAATTTATAAAAACAATAAGAGATAATTGATATTACTCACAATCACTCTAGTTGGTTCTCGCCACAATTTCATAAATGAAATTGATAAGAGATCAATTGCAAGCAAGGGGGACTCCTCATGGCAACAATGTGTGTGTTTTGTCAAAATATCAAAAAGCTCCATACAAACCCTAGTTAGCAAGTATTTATATTTGCTCCAATTAGGGTAAAATGTTCAAAAAAATTACACATATGCCACTAAGTGGCCAATTCTACAACAAATTATAAGTCCCAAAAATGAACAAAAATGGCCAATTCAACAACGATAAATACAAGTGCAAAAGATGGTCTTCAAATGGCCGGTTCTTTAAGTCAATTGAGCAATTTGTGGGTCGTTAGATGTGACTCCAAAAATGTCTCGCAAGTTGATCAATAGTATATGTTATTTAGTCATCCTGTTAAACCGATCAATGTACCTGCTATAGTGCAAAACCAAACATTATTAGATGAAAAAGTGAACATATGTGGATGTCTTTGATCATATATCCAAATCAGGTTCCCCCACTACTGGAACCGCATGGTAGATTCCCATTATCTCCTCGAGCCTTTGAAAGATTTGCCCTCAAATCTAAGGGGTCATCTTTTGGATTGAAACCCGATGTCTTTATTTATCTGTTTGCCTGACTTTTAAAAGAACTAGAGGTATTTCTAATTTGTTCTTGGAAAGAGCACACCTCAGACGGAGACATAAGCGTCAAGACTATTTGTGTTCCATCCTTTTGAATCATGTAAGTGTTTCTGAATCCGTCATGTAACAACTTTTTATCAAACATCTAGGGTCTACCCAACAATAAATGAAAGATGCACATAGGAAGCACATTACAGATAATCTGATCATAGTATTTCTTTCCTACACTAATTGGCACCTTTACCCTTTGTATAACATGTAGACTACCTCGGTCATCCAACCAATGCAATTTGTAAAGGCTAGGATGTGGGCTAGTGACTAGTTGTAATTTATCTACTAATGCAGCAGATATGACATTAGTGCAACTACTACTATTAATGAATAGCACATAAAGGTTAACTCGAATCCGGCAAGGTGCGTGGAATAGGTTCTCCCTCTATTTGTCCCTGGCATCTGGAGATAAAGTCAAAACCCTATGCAACACATTAATAGGTAAAAAAATGTTCACCCTTTTTATCCTCATGCGTCTCAACGTTTTGATCATCATAGTATTCTTGCAAAGCCATGGATAGATCTGTAAGCTCGACAACTTCTTTTTCATCTTTTTCTTCGATGCCCCCCATGACTGTCATTACTCTCTTATTGGGACACTGTGCAACTATATGTCCAAATCCCATGCATTTGAAGCATTTAATCTAGCGCATTTTCCCACTAGTCGACCTCAGTACTGTCTGCCTAACATCAGGTCCAATTACCTCTTTGCCCTTCCCATAAATCATTTTCTCTTTATCTGTGCTAGGGGTAACTCTATCTACTGCCTTGACATTCTCACCTACCCCCTTTAGTCCACCCTTGACCATCAACTCCCATGGGCTTAGTAGTAGTATTAGGCCTGTTACTAGTAACCCGGAATAGATTGGATCGCCTCTATCTTTCTACTTTCAAGGATAACTATATAGCCTCATCAAGTATACTATACCTTTGAAGCTCAACAACACAAGCTATCTCATACTTTAACCCAAATACAAAACGTGCTAGGGTTTACTCAGGAGGCTCTACTGACCCACATCTAATCATCAAAGTTTCAAACTCCTAGACATGGTCGTCCACTGCCTATAATGCTCAAGAATGAACCTCTTCCTCAAAACCCTTTTCATGTCTCTACAGGTGTGAATTTCAGCCTTTCCATCCCTATGCCTACTGATCACCAAATTCTTCCACCACAAGGTAGCATACCCTATGAACTCAATAGCAGTAAGACAAACTCTGGTGTTATTATCTATCTCATAACACTAAAAAAGGCCCTCAACCTTATCCTCCTAATCCAGATAGTTATCTGCTGAACCCCTGCCATCAAATGAAGGCATCTGTAGCTTCACTTATTCTAGACCCCTACGTGGTTTGAAATCCCTATTTGGATAAGGATTGACCCCAAAATTATCATTCCTCTCCTCCCTAAAGGCATGATGCTCTCCTTCCACTCTTCCTCCCATGTTTCCTCCTCCTATTGCTCCCTCTCTTTGAACGTTTTGAGGAGCTACTCTAGGTGGTGCTGCTTGATGATTCGCTACTAGTGGTTATGGCATTGTCATCCTATCAATCCTTGTTGCTAGTGTAGCAACAATGGTGATGAGGTCCTGAAGTTGTTTCTCCAAAGTTCTCCCACCTGCAATACGATGACCCTGTTCTCCACCAACTTAGCTATTGGCCTCATTGCCAATGCCCCCATTCACACTGTCATTCGACATGTTTATGGATGTAATTTGCTGAAGTACAAATATAATTTAAAATAATTGCAGCACTCTCTCTTCACTACACAACACGTCACCTGCCACAACAATCAAATCACCTACAAAATAAGCACAACTTTATTTAACTTCACACACCACGTCAACACACACACTTATACACCCACGGTGCAACAAGTGACCAAGGCAACACACACTTCCCTACACTTCAATTATAGCAACAATTAAGTTCAAGCAATAATTAAACACTTCGAAGTAGTAAGTTATTGAATTTAACTAAGCAAGTATTTAAGTATCAATACTTAATAATTTTTACACTTAAATGCTTGTTTTGAAATTCAAACTTTACTACTAAACTTCCCTTTTCTAGTCACGGCACATACACAATCCCATACACCATGTGTAGCACCTTCCTTACACGATTCCACAACACACTCACACCGCCACACACACAACACAAACACGATGCACTCACTTTAAACAACAACAACACTTCAAGTGCAGCACCTCCTTGCCTCAACACACACAACACTACACGTTGAAACCCTTTAACTCAATACACACTTACGCCACCACACATCAACACAAACACAATCACGGTAACAATTCAAAATATTACACCCTTAATGCAACCTTCTCCACAAATGGTAAGAATCAATTTCAAATTCAAATAGAATGTAATCAATACCACTCAATAACTTCTTCAAACTTAATGGATGTGTTTGAATTTAAATAATTTCCTATTCTCCCACACAATGCAAATTTGGAAATTGTAAATGGTACTCCTCAATTTCGAAATAATCATGCCAGAATTACACTTCTCTTCTTCCACAAATGATGTACCCTCAATTTCGAAAATGACACAAAAAATGCTCTTCTTACTTCCCTTCTCTTCACAACAAGTTCAAGAACAAAGGGACTACTACAAGATCTCCACTTCTACTTCAACAATCAACAAGTATAACACAACAAAATCGAAATTAAGTACTTCAATTCCACCTCAACAATTCGAATCAAGAAGTAAAATTCAAGAACCCTAATTTCAATTGAACATCACGAAATTCCCTTCCTCAAAAACCAATGCTCTGATACCAAATCATGATGTGCTTAAAAGACCAAGCACATGAATAGCAATACAAATGGCGTGAATAAAAAATTACAACCAACAATTGTCTTGATTAACAACTTTACGAAATGTCCCTAATTCACAAAAATTAAAGCCAAATGGATATATGGAACAAAAAATAATATGAATATCAATGGATAACCAAGGAAATGAACTAAGATTCCACTTAAATTAAAATGTTTCAAATCTAAAAATAAGAACCCTAGATTCACGTGTATAAGGATAAGGAACCAACAAATTACACTTAGATACTACTTACTAAATACAATTTGTAAAAACAACAAGAGATAATTGATATTACTCACAATCACTCTAGTTGGTTCTCGCCATAATTTCACAAATGAAATTGATAAAAGATCAATTGCAAGTAAGGGGGACTCCTCATGACAACAATGTGTGTGTTTTGTCAAAATATCAAAAAGCTCCATACAAACCCTAGTTAGCAAGTATTTATACTTACTCCAATTAGGGTAAAATGCATTAAAAAATTACAAAGTTACCACTTAAGTGGCCGATTCCCTAATCACAAATTACAAATACAAAATAAAATGATTGGTTCCCATAAGTAACAATTACATATATAAATGGTCTTCAAGTAGGCAGTTCTTTGATTCAAGTGAACAATTTGTTAGACTAGTTCTTCTTTGGTTTATGTCGTTCCATGAATAACCCATAAGCTGAGCTTTAGTGAGTTTATCCATCCGCCTTGTAAAAACCCACAAGTATACCTACTGAAATACACAACAAATAAGTAATGGAAAAGAAGTTAGTATATAAATATTTTCGAGGTTGGTTTGCTCAAAGAGGACCCTTATCGCCAAATTTTATAACTCTTTGGCTCTTGCCCTAGTGATAAGTCTTGTAAGTTTTGATTCCTATCAAATTTTCAAGGTTGGAAATGAAAATTGGATAACTATTGAGGAAAATCATCTAGACATAAAATGTTTCATATATGTAATTTATCACAAGGGTGCTTTTCATGCTACAGATTATTGGATGGGTTTGTGAAAAAGTAGTGCCATTATAACTCCCAAAAGGATTACAGAACATAGAGGAAGAGGTGATGTAGTCATGGATGTCATTAAGCAAGATACTCTTGTTAGATCATATAAATTAAATATAGCTGCCCTAAGATATATAACACAATTCGAAGTCAGAGCAAAAATTTGGATTGGGAAAGAAGATACATATAATTGATGTGAAGAGATTTACTGATAAAGTGTAAAGATCTTAAATGGATTTAAATTGTGATAATAATATTTGAATTCATATAGTGGTGATATGAGATAAAATTTGGCCAAGATTAGAGAAGATTTGAGAAGATTTAAGACTGATCCTGTTTTGATACTAATGCATCTTCGTTTCAAAAAACTTTGAAGTGTTATAACTTTTCACTTATGTGAAGTTACAGGGCCTATAATATATATATATATAAAAAGACTAATTTGAGTTCACTATGGATGGAACTAAACTGCTATTTTGTTTACCTTAATTTTTAGTGTCAAATGTGCATGCTTTTATGATGTACTAGGCTGATAAGATCCTTTTTTTAGAGCCAAGATGCTCTTTCTTTGTTTTTTTTTCTTTTTTCTTTTTCCATGGAAGACATAAACAAGATCATTACATGTGCATTCGAGACACTCAACAACATATGAAGAGCATGGAGTAACCTATTGAAAATCTAATCTTAACAATTATATCGCAAGAAATATCACAGTCTCAAGCAATCCTGCACTTTGTTCCTCCCAAATGATACCATATCACGATATAAGGCAATTATGCATTTTCGATTAGCTAAAGGTGACATGCATAATTGAATGGCATTGCAAGCTTGCACACTAAGAGAAAAATCTAAATTATATGCAACATTGGCGTCAGGCTCTTGTGGCAGTGGTGCAACTATTCCACAAGTGCACATGTGTCAAGCAATTTTTTTAGCCATTAAAAAGGTTTATCTAATGCTCAAACCCCTTTGACTTCGTTCAAAAGACTTTGGTCAGGGGGCAAAAATGTATAGGGCTAAAAATATTATATAAATATATTGGGTTAAGTCTATTATATTATTTGGCTTGACTAATTGAGCTAGGTGACAGGGCTTAGTGAGTTCAATCCAATTACTGGGATGACTTAAGGAGAATTGACTTGGTGGGCTCAGAATAAGAATCGTTGAATCGATCATCTGAATCTAACCTTTTTCGGGTAGACTCATGCACTTATGAAAAAGGTTATTGGCTTTGGACCTATGGCAAGCTCATTAGAATAATCCTAAAATAAATAGAATCCATCACGTCCGTTGATTACTAAGGCAATCTAACGGATGTCATTAAGCTCAAGAGTTTATAAATACTCAACTATTCTTCCTTATTGAGGGATTCTTTTTAGCCAGATTCTAGACATCAGATAAATGGTATTTCATTAAGAATTCTCTACTCTCAAATATTAAATAAAAGTTTAGGCAAAGAATGATCTGAATTGTCCAAGAACTGTAAGATTGATGCTTGAGGTCTTCTTAGCTCCCTTATTTGTCACTTATGTACTCGAGACTCTTAAATTGTCTGTTCTTCCTCCTTAGTCATCCCATCACATGCTATTTTCACATCACTTTTGTGAAGTCATGTGCAATGGGTACCCACATGATACTCATTTAACTACTCCTATCAGAAGCCCCTTCTACGTATGCATTCTATATTGTGAACATTACCAAATATATGATGGATTTTTCATTCCAATAAAGATTCCATTTCATATCAATCTTGCATACCAAACCTCACATCTAATTACTTTCATGGAGACCTCAAAAGGATTCTTCTTCTCCTTTTTTTTTTTTCTTTTTTTCTTTTGGGGAACAACTTGTGCCTCGTGAGGGAGAGACGAGAGTAGTTTGGGTGTGGTGTGGGTTTAAAATGGAAAACGGAGGTGCCCTGTTTTCTCCGCTTGAAACAGGGAAAGTTAGAAAGGAACCAAGGAGTTGTGGAGAAAGCGGAGGTCCAGCAAGGCAACGACGGCAAGGGTGGCTGAGCTCGTGTGTGCTCTGTTTTCCCGTCGCTAAAGAGCAGGGGTGCTTGAAAGTTGCGATTACGGAAAAAGAAAGAGGGAAAAGGAGGATGAGGAGGTTTGGATCGTTGGTGGTTAATGGCTGTGGTGCAGTGGTGCTCTGTTCATGATTATAAAAAGGGGATTGGATATATGTTGTTGGCTTGAGGTGGATGGACAATGCCTCGTTTTCGATCCTTAAAACAGGTGTTGGGCGCCATGTTGATCGGACAAGAGGAAGCAGCTGCATCGGAAGTGGAAGGATATGGAGTAGCTGATCATGAGTTGTTGGAGCAGATGCAGTGAGGTTCCAAAAAAAAGAAAGAAAGTGAGCTGAGGAAGGCGAGAAGAAGAACAAAAGTAATTATGAGAAGCAGCAACGTTGGGGAGAGCTTGAAAATGGCAGTAGTGGATTTCGAAACCGTGGGGGAAGAAGACCAGGATTTTAAGATTTAGAAAGAGCATTGGATTTTATTATTATTATTATTATTATAGATACACTTGGATTCCCATGATCTTGAGGCAGATTATTAGGTACTCATTTACTAATAGCGAAACGCTTTCGGGATCTAGTAGGACGATTTAAATCAGTTGTTGCTTAAGTAATTTCCGACCTAGCTTTCTTATTGCTAGTTTTTTTGTTTATGCTCATTAGAGATAACTCAATGATTTCGTAGATTTCGTAGATTAGGGGGATTTTTCTTGAAAAATAATTTGCCAATTTCAATCCTTGTTCTTCTTAAAGTATTACAAGAAGATTAATTATAAGGTCCATAATTTCCTCCTAATTCTTTTCCCACTACTACTAACTGCCTACCCACAACCCACATGTCCTACATAACCTACTAACATAACTTCACTAATAGATACATGAATTCTCCCCACTACTCTTCTGTCCTACCTTTGATAAGCCTTTGCAAATGGAGTGACCATTACTTAATCTCTATCATTACACCCCCATTCGACCACACTCATGACCTCGTGTGCAAATGAGGGTTGCGTTAATGCATCATTGTGGCATCTTCCCAAGTTGTTTCTACCGACGAGTAACCTTTTCAATGGATTAGCACTTTTGCTAGAGTAACAATGCGATGAACTTCCAAGACTGCTTGGGGTATGGGAATTGTCAAGCCTTAGTTAATCAATAGTAGATCAAGGTGTCATGGCAGTTCTCTAATGAATTTCTTGAGATTGGAAACATGGAAGACCAAGTGGAATTTGACCTTCAGGGGAAGGTTTAGGCGGTAGGCCACTTGCCCAATGCACTTGTCTATCCGGAAGGGTCCATAAAATCTTAGTGCTAGGTTATGCATTTATTGTTTGCTGAGGTCCTTATGTTCGGCATCATAAGTAGCCTTAATCACCTAATGGGCTCATTCTAATTGGTGCTTGAATTTTTCCACCACTATATCTCAATTTTGAAGGGCCTTTTTTACTACATCTAGCTTTGTTATTTCTTTTAGGGGGTAGGGTGGAGATAGGATAGCAGTTGTGGAGGAGCTTGACCATACATGACATTGAAGGGAATGGTCTTAAGCAAAGAATGGTAGTCGGTTTTGTAGCAATACTCTGTTCATTTAACCCATTTGGTCCAACTTTTTAGATGATCCCCACCTTAAATAAATTTCAATGGTTTTGTTTACAACCTCCGTTTGGCTGTCGCTCTTGGGATGATAATCTAAAGAGTATGATGGTTTAGTTCAGTTTAAATAGAATATTTCTTTCCAAAATGTACTGGTGAAGGTGACGTCTCGATCGCTCACGATGGACTCTAGCAACCCATGTAGTCGCACAATAATATCGAAGAAAAACTTAGCAATTGTGACTACCATGAAAGAATGGCTCATGGGGATGAAGTGAGCATACTTGGAGAACCCATCCACTACCACTAATAGGGCTGATTTGCCATGGGAGTGGGGAAGTTCATATACGAAGTCCATGGAGATATTTGACTAGACTTGAGTTAGGACAAAAGTGGCTAAAGAAGACCCACAAGTTGGAGATGTTCCATATAGCGTTGGTAAGTGTTGTAGCTTTTACAATTTCCCTTACTTGGTCATACATCCCCTTCTAGTAAAAGTCTCTGGTTATTCGATATAGGGTGCGTTGGTACCCTTTGTGACATTAATTGTGAATGGTGTGGATGATGGTGGTACATAACGCTGAATTAGCCTCTAGGAAGATCTTGTTCTTGAAGAAGACAAGCCCCTGCAAGTGACCAATCGAACCCCAACTCTTTCACCTTAATACAGGCCACTAGTGTTCGTATTTTTTAGGACAACTCCACCTCTTGTCGTACTAATTTGCACAATTGTAATTGTGGGGAAGTGAGCATAAAGACTTCAATGGTCAGTTTATCTTTTCTAGACAAGGTATTGGCTACCTTAATCTCCCACCCAGCCTTATATTGAATTTCAAAATCAAACCCCAATAATTTGCTCATCTAATGTTGTTTAGGTGAAGTTGAAACCCTCTATTCCAATAAAAAATTAAGGCTGTAATGGTCAGTTTTGACCTTGAATTTCCCTATAGATATGCTCACCAATGGCAAATCACCTTAGCTAATCTAATAAGCTCCTTCTCGTAGGCTGCTAGCTTTAAGTGCCTTTGTGTGAAGGGTCTGCTAAAGAAAGAGATAGGTCTCTCATGCTATTGTAAAATTGCACCTACACCATTATCCAATGCATTACACTCTACGATAAAAGGGTTGATCGAAGTTAAGTAGAGTTAGAATCGATGCTTGTGTCATAGCATCTCGAAGAGCAACGAAGGCCCTTTCAGACTTCCCAGTCCATAAAAAGTTGTTTTTCCTCAACATCCTAGTCAATGGGTCAACAATGATTCCATAATCCTACACAAATTTGCAATAGTATCCAATAAGACCCAAGAATCGTCTTAATGCCCCGATTGTTATGGGTTTGGGCCAAGTAAGCATAGCTTCAATTTTTTTCAAATTAGCTTCCACTCCCTTTTTCAAAATGAGATGTCCCAAGTAGGCAACTTGTTGTTGCACAAAGGTATACTTCGACTGTTTCAAGTGAAGGTGATGTTATCACAACAATGAGAAGACTATACTAAGACATTGCAAATGCTCGACCCATGATCTGCTATAAACGAGAATACCATCGAAGAAAACAAGAACAAATTTCAAATGTCCTTTAAATACCTCACTCATGAGCGCTTGGAACGTTGATGGGGCATTGGTGAGACTGAACGACATTACAAGGAACTTGAAATGGCCTTGGTGAGTTCTAAAAGCTGTCTTCTCCACATCTTTAGCCTTCATTCTAACCTGGTTATACTTAGAGAACAAGTCCAATTTGGAGAAGTAGCAAGCTTTAAACGATTCCTCAAGGAGCTTCTCTATCACAAGGATGGAAAACTTGTCCTTGATGGTTTTCTCAATCAAGCTTTGATATTCCACACAAAGCACTACGAGTTATCGCACTTCTTCACCAAAAGTATAGGGGACGAGAACAATGACTAACTTGGTTGTATCAATCCCTTTTGGAGCATCTCCTCACACTGGCATTCTATTTCATCCTTCTAGCCATAAGGATACCCATACGGCCGCACCACAATAGGAGGGGTTCCCTGCTACAACATAATGGCATGGTTACAAGTGCAAGCTGGAGGCAACCTTTGCAAGGGTTGAAATATGTCCTGGAATTCAACCAATAGACATTGCAAGTCATTGCATTTCCTAACTTCTTTCACTATTGTAGCAATTTTTAGCACATTTGAACTCCCGATGACTCCTCGCAATACCATCTTCTCACTTTCTTGCACAAAGCACATCCTCATTGCAGCAAAGTCCCACAAAATGGGGTTTAATGATTTGAGCTAATTAACCCCCAACACCATGTCCACTCCACACAGTGGTAAGGAATACAAATCCGTGGTAAAGGTCCTTCTTCCTAAGACCGGAAAAACCCTTTTACAAACCCCATCACTTTTGACCCTCTCTCCATTGGCCACCATCACTCACAAATTCTCCTTCACAATCAATTGTAAGCCTAATTTTAAGACTCAGGCTGCATACAGGAAGCTATGCATACTTCCTGAATCAAATAGTATAATGATCAAGTGCTCTTTTACATGTCCCCACACCTTCATAGTCTAGGTTTAGGATAACCCCACCATTGCGTACAAGGATATTTCCAACTCTCCTTACTTCCCTTCTCCTTGGCCTTCAACCTCCTCACTAGTCTCTTACCCATTTATCTCTTCCCATTCTAACCAAAACAATTTCTTACACCTTTGACCTATAGTGAATAGCTGGTCACAATTAAAGCATAACCCTTTACTTCGCCTTTCATCCATCTCTACTCTACTTAGTTTCTTAGCATAGGTAAGGTAGTTAAAGGGTGCTGCATGGATCATTATAGGCCTCCTACCCTCTCCTTCCTCCTTAGTTGTGATGCCTTTTTTTCATACAACCTAGCAAGACTCATAGCTTGTGTCAAATTGGTAAGATGGTAAAGCTCCACTTCCACTAGTATGGCTTCCTTTAATCCACCGATGAAGATCGTGATCTCATGTTTTGGTGCTAGATCCACCACTTAGACTGCCAACTACTCAAATTTTTGTTAGTAACTCTCCACCATGCTTAGTTGGCACAATTTGGACAATTCGTCGACCTTGTTGCTTTGGATTGGAGGCCCAAATTGAAGGTCACACAGTGTCTTGATTTCTATCTAACTCAAGTGGGGTTGCTCTTGCTTCAACTTTAGAAACCACAATTGGGCGTCTCCTTCTAGATGAAATGTGGCTATTATCACCCTTTCTTTCTCTGCCATTGGTTGGTGCTTGAAGAATTGCTCACATCTGTTGAAATATCTTAGGGGTTCCGCATTGCCATCATATTTTGGGAAGTTCCACTTAGCCAACCTAGGTACGATCACTCTTTCTTCCACTCTTTTGCTTTCTATCTAGTTTTCACCCACTTATTCAACAACCTATGCCATCGACTTCTAGGTCGTTCCATCATTCATCAAGCTTTCCAATTAAACCGTCAATCAGTCCTGCCTAGCCTCCATCTGCTCTAAGCAAGCTTTGTCATCTTGATGCTTGGCCAACAAGGCCTCCAACTGCTGTTGAACCTTTTTCCATTTGTCCATACAGTCCAACTCTGATACCAATATGTTAGCGAAATGCGTTTGGGATCTAGTTTTAGGACGATTTGAATCAATTGCTAGTTTAGACTTTTGCTTAAGCAATTTTCGACCTATCTTTCCTATGGTTAGTTTTTATGCTTAGGCTCATTAAAGAGAGCCCAATGATCTCGTAGATTAAGGGGATTTTTCTTGAAAAATAGTCCGTCAATTTCATTCCTTTTTCTTCTTTAAGTATTACAAGAAGATTAGTTACAAGGTCCATGATTTCCTCCTAATTCTTTTCCCACCACTACTAACTGCCTATGCACAACCCACACTTCCTACACAACCTACTAACATAACTCCACTAATAGATACTTGAATTCTCTCTACTACTCTTCTGTCCTACGTTTGCACCTTTGATAAACCTTTGCAAATGGAGTAACCACTACTTGGTCTCTAGTATTTACCCTTCTTGTGGGATACTTGAAGAAAAATAACTAGTTTAGTTACATGGGTTAGTTGGTGTAAAGTTAAGCAATAAGAGTCAGGCATAGGTTAAGACAATTGAAAAACAATTGAAATAGTTGCAGGACGCATGACTTAGGAGAAATTAGGGGAAAATAATTTAGTTCAAGTTTTTTTTTTTTGACTTGTTATTCTAGACTTTCGATTAATCCTATACATATAAAGTAAAGTTAGGTTATTAAAATTATGGGGGTATAAGTCCTAGTGAGAAGGTTATATGCATGTTGCGTGAGAACGCACTACACATAATCAAATGAGAAAAGCAACACATATGAGGATTATTAGAGATGAACAAGATTAAAAGGAAGAATAAGCGATCTTGAATAAGGCTCAAGCACTTTATTAATAGGAGGATATTCTCTAATATATTGTGATTTTGATCTTTTGAGAAAAAAATCCGATAGAGTAACAGTCTTTCTCCAAAAATTCCATCTTTTTACTTCAACAACATTACATTTGTGTGCTAGTTATAGGAGATGTCATTACAAGTTCTTGGCAAAGCAGAGTATGGGTGATTCAGTAAATCTTGGACGGGGAAATCCCTTGTTATGAAACAAATAAAAAATGATGAGGATTTATTTAAGAATATTAAAAAATATCTAGAAAAAGAATCGTTCATTCCTTGTCTTAGAGCTATCCAGAAAAAGATTTTGTTAAGTTAAATATGGATGATAGTTTTAACCAAAACAAAGGAGAAGGAGTTGGAATTCTCCAGCACTCAAATGGAAACATGATATGGGTCTTTGGTTTTGATTCTAATCACAGGTCTATCGAATTGATTGAATCAACTGCTTTATTTAAAGGTTTGGAGTTTTCTACATATTTTAATTTTACACAAGTATTAACAGAAACAGATTCCCCGGTTGAGTCGAAGTGGCTATTTTCAATTTCTGTTAGATGGGACATGTGAAATAATCTCTCTTGGATCAGGACTTTATTTGGAGAAATCCATGGCAATATGAGTCATATCTATTGAGAAAGAAATAATGCAGCTTGCTAAAAAGGCTAGAGGTATCTAACAATACTTTCTCCTTTCTGACGACTCGACTGGAGGGAGATTTTAAATACATACTTGCACAGGATATGATTGGACTAGAAAATTTTCGTGTGTCCTGTTACTTAAAGATATGCTTTCCGGTTGTATTACATTCCGCTAAGTTTATCTATAGGCACTGTTTCGTTACTATGTTATATTTTGAACTTATAATCTTCAGGTCTAAAAACCTTTTATATACTAGATATTGTATTGGGATTAGAAATCCTCTCTCTTCGCAATTTTACCTTTCTACTTTTTTTCCTTTTTTTTTTTAATGGAGAATAGTACTCCTTTGTTTATTATATTTGCAGATGTCAGGAAATTATATTTCTTCAAAAGGTCAAGCCCTACATCCCGCTCTTGCCTTTATACTCTGCTTGTCCCATTATACAAAACCAGGAAAAAAAAAAAGTGAAACTTGACAAACAATACGTCAAGGAAGAACAACAGAAAAGAAGGGAAAATAGCTCAATGATGGTGCATCAGAAATCAATATTAGAGATCACCACTGGATACGCCATAAGACCAAAATCAGAAGTTCTAAACTACAAACAAACGACTGCCCCCAACATGATTCCGTTTCAGATTTAAGGGGAAAAAATTAAGGGAACCACAGCACCTCACCACGACAAAATCCATTAAGGAAAACTCCAAGTATTGAAACCCAAAGTTCCACATAATACTACAAAAAATCCAGGATTGAAAAAGCAAACGCTCGCAGGCTACCAAAATTATTAAAAAGAAGTATCTCGCAGTAAACAGGTCCACAAATGACAGAATTACATAAACAAATTGGGTCTTGATGCCTTGTAGGTGGTCTTCAGCTTCCTGGTTGGTGGTCTAACCTTCCTGAACACCAACGGAAATTTGATCTTAGAGTTGTGGAATTGTTTGGTGCTCTCCCTCTTGCACAACTTGGCCGGGATGGTCGCAGTCTTAATTATCTGGATGCAAGGGAATCGGACCCTGTGGCGAGAAGCCATCTCAGTGTACATCTGCTCCACTGCTCCATTAAGAGTGGTGTCTCTGTACTCTTTGTACATGTTATGATAGCCTGTCCTGCTTTGGTAGCGGAGCCATATCCCATAGTTCTTGATCTTTGTGGGGTTCTTCTCAAAGATCTACAACCAATAAATATGATTTGCAAGGAAATGAACAGTTTCAGTCAAACTCCCACAGAAAATAGGATAACCGTGGCATCTGCAACCGCTACATTCAAAGAAAATGCAGCTTGCATAGTGCATCTAAAAGTTTTCAGAAATAATGGAAAAGACAGATTCAAAAGGATATAGGACATTGGTCTTGTATTCAGAATAAGATTATGCTCCACGTAATTTACTTGACATGAAAATCCCACCTAGTTCTTTTTTTTTTTCTTTTTCGGGTGGGGGGGGAAGGGGGGGGCGGTGCAGTGGGGGTGATGTTGGTGCGAGTGCATTGATGGACCTTAATTTCATAACTGGAAAAACATAGAGATGGAGCGATGTTGGAGGGATGGAGAATATAGAAGAGGAGAATGGCGGATGGATGGAGGGTTGTGCAGCCAGCAGGGGGCTGCCCCCTGCAGTTCCTTTCTTTTGTTCTAGAGAGAGGGAGGGAGGGAGAAATGGGTGCAGCGTGTAAGGACCACTTTCAACTAGTGCAATTGAGGCTTATGTATTGCTCTTTTTATAAAAATCCCAGTAGCAAGTACACTACTGTGATAAACAAAGACATATTGAAGAATTGAAAAAAGAACACGTCCCAAAAGTGAACCAGTCAATTGCTAATATAAATTCTGATAACAACCAGGAACTAAATCATAGACAAGATAAACGGGGAAGAGAATGCTCTATACAAATAGAGACTACCACATGACAAAGAATATGAAAATATGTGGAAATTGACTTCAATTATCCTACAAAGACAGAAATTCAGGACAAAATCTTGAAATTCATTTCAATTTTTTTCACAAGGCACCCTAACCCTCCTTAAAATGAAAGTATAAGACCACAAAATCCACAATTTTGGAAATGAAAGCGAAGGATGTCTTATGAGGATTCTGGTTTCAAGAAGGGCCAGGTAGGAAAATACTTGGCAATGTGTGCAATGAAGGGATTATCTTGATCTACGTTGACACAATATATCTCATAATTTTCTAAGCTAAGTCATTTATTTACGTGTAAGTATAGTCTCTATTAATGGCACCTATGGAAATTATACAGGTTGAAGCCTTCCAACTCATAAAGATATTATATCAGAAGTAGATACCAAAGGCACTAAATCACAGTCACTGACTGCTCGAATAAAAGAAATACCTCATTGATGGCAAGGACTTGACCATTGCTCTTCTTGACCTTTTTAAGTTTCCTCAAGAAATACCTGACTCACATTGATCAACTACAGTTTATCAATCCACCAAGATCACAAGCCAATATTAACATAGCAGAAAAAATTTTATCCATTTTGCACATACCAGAACTTGGACTTGGCACGGACCTCATTGGTCGCCCACAGCTTCATGCGATAAATCTTAGGGTGTTCATCTGATTCAGTGGGAAGAGCTCTTCCTACAACCTGGTACTGGTGAAACTGCATACACCGAAATAAAATCAATAGCAGTGACCCTTAATATGGTACAATCATATGATAAAGAATCAAGAAGACAACAAAGCGGATTCTTCATGAGACATAATACCAAACTTAAAACTCCAAAAAACAATATAAGAAAAGACTATCACAAGATATGAACACAACGTATATACTTTCATATACGAATTAAATGGAATTATGGAAAATGCAACAAAAATTAGAACAGTGTATAGTGCTTTATTACGTATTATGATAGTGAACTATCATTTGAGAAGCCAAACTTACATTGACGGCAAAAAGCGACGAAATCTATGCATTTCTTTAACTGGATTCAACTAGATCGACGTATTAAGGAAAACAAAAAAAGAGCTAAAGCTAGAACTCCTGATGGATGAAGAGAAAACGTGCTTACCCTGAAAGTAACCATATTTATCTGACGAGAGAAGTGAAGTTGGCCGATGAAGCGGTCGGTGCCTTTCTCTCAAGAGTTGTAGAAGAAGAGAACTCTAGGGTTTAGTTTTGCATTTTTATAGGTGGCTCAAGGAACAAAACCTATTATTGTTGGACAGGGCCCAGAGCGGGGGTCAACTGAAACTAAAATATTAAAAAATAAGACATAGTAAAAAGGATGTAATACTTCATTTCCTAAAAATAACTACTAAAATATATCAATTAAAAAATAATTATAAAAATATACTTTAAAAAATAGATACTTAAACTAGTAAATTTAAAATTCATATTTTATGTACCGATTTTAAATAATATATTTTTAGAATTGATTTCTTAATTAATATATTTTATGAATTATTTTAAAAAACTATAATATTATACTTCTTATCCATATTGTTACCATCACTATTACTGTTGTTAAATGTTTTTCTACGCCTTTGTTTTATCATTTCAGCACCTCCAAAAGTTAGCCCTTTATTTTCAAATCTGCACCGTCCTCGTAATTTTATATTGAGTAATATAATTTAATTATATAAATCATGAAGAAACTTTAAATGCTAATCATGGTGAATTAGTTTCAATCATCCTCCCGTTATAATTAGATAAAAAACCAAAAAAAGAAAAAAAAACAAACTTTTTATAATTCAATTAAGTTCAAAATAAGTTATATGCTGGGAAATTGTTTCTCAAATAATAATAAAATCAATAACTTATATTAATATAAATTATACACATCAGCAATATAAGCTAAGCTAACAGAAAATAAAGAATTATGTGTTTATTAAAACTGTATATAAGACAAACGAATTTGAAAGAACACGTTGAAATTTTAATCTGTGCTTTTATTTTAATTTTTTTTTTATGAACAATTGGTAATCCAACTTCAACAAGATTCTATTTTTATGAGGAGTTATAATTTTTTCTTTTTCTAGTAATCAATGGAAATCTATTGATAAACAATTATAAATACAACAAAAAGCAGATAATAAGAAATTTACTCAAAACTTAAGTGGAAAGCAGCATGTAGCAAAAGCGTTAACTATAATTTTCAATCCCCACCAAACAATGATAAATATGACAAAAAGTAGGTAATAGACAATTTACTCAAACCTTTGGGAGTAAGCAGAATTAATAGACAAATTGAAAATATGGAAAGTATCATCGGGCAAAAGCATTAACTATAATTTTCAATCCCCACTTAAATATACCATATTACAAAGTGTCTTATTTTTTCCAACAAAATAAAAATAAAAAAAAATCAAGAAAACTCTATAATTCATAATTTCTAGGTAGTATTTCAATAATTAAGTTTATGATATCTAGATTAACATATTTCTGCTTTGCTTTTTACTATCACGGCATGTCTTCAAGTTTCACCTGAGAAAATAAAGTAAATAAAAGAAACTTAAAGTTAATATAAATTATAATAAAATAAATTTAATAGTACATGACAACAATTGTGTCCAAAAATTAAAGTAAATTACAAAGAGTAATGCAATTTTACCTATCTAATTTGATAAGCCTTTCCAATTGAGAATTCCATACAAGTCCCCTTCACAGAAAAAAAGGTACACATAACTTATATTATATATATATATATATATATATAACAAGTATCATGTCTTGACAAAGTTTATGTGCTGACTAATACTACAAAAAGTGTCTCATTTTTATTTTATAATACAATTAAAAAAAAAACAACATATAAACTTTTTTTTAAAAAAAAAAAAGATTGATAGATCCCTACAATAATATATTACTATGTATTTATATAATATATCAATATCGCGGGTATATAGAATTATCACATGTAAAATTAATTAATAAAATGATAGCATTATGGATTTGTAATATATGTACTTAAAAATGCAAAATAATTATAAAATTGAAGTTAAATATTTATTATCATTGTTTATAAGATGTCAAAATAAAACTGCAAAAGAAAATGACTTAAGGAAATAATTGCTTTATCTCTTTGCTAGTTTCTCTCTCTCTCTCTCTCTCTCGTCCTTTTTTTTTTTTTCCCCTTCTTCTTCCTTCCAAAATAACTTGTTTCGTATGAAACCAAATTCCCCAACTACATGAGAGTGAATGAACCATTAAACACAACTAATCCTCCATTGCCAAAACCTGCAAACTAAAGAACGAATAAAAAACAAATTTAAGAGTTTTATTATAAACATCATATTAAAAAGTGCATTTATATGTTAGCATGAAACCGTTTAATAAATTAGGAAAACGAACTAAAGAAGTTGATACATTATAGGGAAAAAAAAATTAAACTACAAATCAAGTAAGTTTTTTAGAAGTTGACCAAACATAAAAAATAAAAAACAAAGTAAAAATAAATTTTAATTTTATGGAACTTTTAAATAGATTATGTAAAGGCATTACTTTTACGATAGAAGAAGTAGATTATGTAAATCTCTAGCAACCGTGTTAGTAAAAACAATGAGAGGTTAGTTTAAAAAATAATTTAAATGGAAAACAAATTGCATTGGAAAACTATCGAATCTTCAACTTGTTTCAGACTTGCAATTAGCGCCTAACAGAATTTTGCAAGGGTGAGATTGTAAAAAGAGTATAGGAATATCAAATCCCTTTGCATAAACGGGACATATAAATCCCAATTGACAACTTCAAAGACCTTAAAACATCATAAATTGAATTAACCAATAGTTGAACACTTCTTTTCCCTTAACCTCTTATAAGATATCAATATTTATTATTATTAAATTAATATAATACTTTTTATATGTAATTATATATTATGTAAATATACTTTTTCAAATTGTAAAATATTTTTTAATACATAAAACAAATCAAACCAACTTGAAGTTATATGATTTAGAAAAATTCCTAATCTAAATTATATGGTTTAGTTCCAAGTTAAAAAAAAAAATTATAATTTAATTTAATTAAAAAAAAATCAAATCAAATTGAACAGGTACCTTCTTAAAAGAAAAAAAAAAAGAAAAAGAAAAAACTTTTTAATACAGCTGTATATGCATACATGCCTTTTACCTGGGCCTGACCGGGCCGATGGATGCAAACAGTCTTCATTAGTTTGGAGCACTTGGACTGGGCCCTCTCTTTCTATCTGAACACCACCATTGTTTCTTCTTTTCTTTTTTTCTTTATTCTCACGAGAGAGAGAGAGAGAGAGAAGATGGAGAAAGAAGAGGAGACGAAGAAGAAGCCGAAGAGAGTGACGGTGGAGTCCCTAGGATGGCTTACGGAGTCAACAATCATGCCCAAGAAGCACCGTGCTATCTCCGGTGTGGGACCTACCTCCATCCTCGAACTCAAAGCTCACCTCTACCAGTCTCAGGAGGAAGTCAAGAAAGAGAAGGAATTAGCAGGTCCTGATGCCCAATTTCTACGTGCCAAGAATAAGACCACCCCACCCAATCATTTCTCTTCCAAAAACCCTGGCGTCGATGCACGCGCTCTCAGGTGCCCTTTTTCCTGACTTCCATATATATGTATATATATAGATGCATTTGTCTTCCAATTGTTGTTTCTTTTTGTTTTGGCGTGTATTATTCGAATTATAATTGTGATTTGTGTTAGACCGCCTACCTCTACGTCTATGATGATGCCTATGATTTCACTGGTTGTCATAGTTTCTTTCTTTTCTTTCTCTCTTTTTTTTTTTAAAAATAAATAAATATAAACATATAATATATATGTATTTATATTCAACTGAAGAACGGCTATTTCCTTGTAAGTGGGGTTAATCACTTTTGTCTTACATCCACTCTGTCTTTCATTTCATTTAGAGACAAGCTTGAACTGAAAGCAGAAAAGGACGGTACTAAGAGCTATGAAGCATTACAAAGGAAAGCCGAACTATATGATAAGCTTGTTAGAGGAGAGCTATCCGATGAAGAAGATCAGGAGAAGTATTGTGTCGATTTCTTTCGTAAGACCATCGAGCACGGCGAGGCTGAGACTCACCAGTTGCAAGACCGTGATCCTTTGGCCACTGAAGCATCCACAAGTAAAGATGCCGAGGATGATGCATCGGATCTGTTCAAGACAAAAATAGTTGGGCCTGGACGAAGAGCAGGGATAGTGGACAGTGATGAACACAAACGTTTCGTGAGGTAGGCTAATTTGTCCCCCTCTCTTGTGTTGTTTTCCATTAATTTACTAGATTTTAATATGCACCAAGAATTAGCATTCAACCATTGGGGGTCTGTTTGCCAAAATTCATTGTAGCTGGTTTTCTATGTGCTTGCACCTCTATATGAATTGCTGAATGTAAATTGGACATCAAGCATGCAGCAGTATGTTTTCCTGAGGTTTATGTAGAGGGGTGAGCTAACTTCAGGGACTGTATTTTGTAACTTTATTCTTCTTGTTGACAAAACTGCCAATTGCTTTTGCTTAAAATATAATGCTTTTTCTTATCCAAAAAAAATATAATGCTTTTGCTTGGTTTCTATCCATGAAACCTTTACCTTTTGATAGTCCAATATTATTCAGAGAAAGGCAATGGACCTTTGTGTGGCTGGACGAATACATAATTCTGCTATACTTAGCATGTTATTTTATGCTAGGAAGGGAAAATTTATGAAGTCGAATGTGTATTTGCTGAAATAATTTTCATGGGACTAAATGGGAATTGTTGTTGATTCCTTTCAAACCTACCTCCTGACCCTTTCTTTAGATGGTTAATTAACAAACATAATCTGCTTTGTGTTTGAGTTTCTGTGTATCAAACAGCCACATCCCCTTTAAATGATAGTCATAAAACTTGATAATGTGATATTCATGTGCTTGCTATGATTGTGACTAACTTCAGGGAAGTTCACGAAGAAGCAAGTGAAGCTCGAGAAAAGGCATCTGACCTTAAATTGCAGAGACAAGAGCAGGCAGCAGCTCGTCGAGAGAAACTTAGGCAGGCATATCTGAAAAAGCAGCTGGAGAAGTTGAAAGCTTCAGCCAAACCTGGAGAGACATAACTCTGATGATGATTGCTTGCGTTCTGGTATTTATCTTTTTCTCAAACTGCACATTATCTCCCCCCTATTCATAAAGTTGAATTCAAATTTTGTTGATTTTGTGTCCCCTATTTAATATCTCTTATCTTACAAGTGATTGTCTTCCTTATCTGGTTTTTCGTGTTTAGTTTTGTATTGCTGAATTATATTAATCCGTTCTATGAAGTGGATGCTGAAATGGCTGCTAGGAGGTATTCAGCATTTAACCCCTAAAGATGAGTCAGACATCTTAGTTTAAGCAAGAGATGGAAGCAATACTTTAAGCGTCTTTTGAGGCAGTGATGATTTGGATGTCTTTGTTAGCTGACGTTCAGTATCTCACTCAGCTTTTCCCGTTGGAATAGAGAAGTAAGAGTGGAAACTGGTAGATAGAACTTGCAGATGTAACAGGGAGGGGCCTGTAGTATAGGCCTGTAACTTGTAAACTCCATGTCCCTGTCCTAGATCATGGAGTAGTGGTGGCTAAAAACCAGGAAATTGTATATATATAGAGTCCATTGCGTCCAGCCAGATTTACCAGAGTACATGCTTGCAGTGGCAGTAGAGCACCAATAGTCTGACTGTTATACTCCACCACATGGGCCGAAGCCTACATTTGTGCGAGGACTTGATTTTTTTTTTTTTTAATTATTATTATGGAATTAAATTTTGGGTGTCTTGACTTGTGGAGAACTGCTTCATTATGCTTTGTAATATTTGCAATGATTTAATTTTTACTATAATAAGATATTAACTAAGTAATCTAAAAGGTCTCCGATATCTAATTTCTGTTAAAGATAAGTGGTGGTTTCTAGTAGGCAGCAGCAGGATGGATTTTAAAAGCTTCACCAGCTACTCTCTATTGATACTATTACTAGTCTATAATAATATGTCATTTTATGATTATTTGGTGTAGTTATATTGTATTGTAGCTATAAAAATTTTCTTAAAGTCATTATTCTATGCACCCTGCATCTGCATCGACCATAGGGCAGATGGAAAGCTTCATATCTATACAAATGCCACTGTCTAAAAATACTTTCAGGGTGTAGAGCTCTATGGTGCTTTTATTTATTTATTTATTTTTTCTGTTTTTCCTCCACACTCTGGAGTTGGTTGGCATGGAGGATCCCTATTATTCTAGTAAATGTATCTAGTCTGATGGTTCAGTTTTTTCCTTTTCAGTGTCTGGGAACTTTTTCATTTTGAAAAATAATTTACAGAATTTTTAATTTCTAAATCCTCTACATTTAAAGAACACCATTTTCTTTTCCTCTTTTCTCATTTTCCAAAACAAAAAGACGAAGCCGTAAGTGCAAATATCCAGGGGTAACCATCCCTTTCTAGCTGCCCCCCACCCCTAATCACCTTTTCTACCTTACCAAAACCTAATAGAACCCTCCTTTGCTGTAGTCACATCGCTAGCTATCTCTTCCACACATCCAAGTCTCACCATTTTTTTTACTAAGGGAGGTTCGGCTAGAGCCTTCTCTTCACGACCACCACCACTTTCACTGCTGCCACCATCTTTATCACCACTTGTGCGTTTTTATCGACACATTCACTTACATCTCCTTCACTAGTGTGTGTTTGTCTGTTTAGTTTTTTCATTTAGTTTAGTTGTTTAACATTTGTGTGGGTATTTTCTACCGTTAAAGAACAGGTTCTTCATTCTCATTGGACACTCTTGTCTTATGTGAATGAAAAAGGAGAGAGAGAGAGAGAGAGAGATTAATTGAAACAACTTCCATTTTATTTGTTTCTTTTCACCTCAAATATATCTTGATTGTTTGACCTAGGAGAGTATTTATGGTTCTATTTAGGGGTCAAACCAAATCAAATCGTGTTTAAAAATGGTTAGTCTAGACCTTAGTAAATGCACCCCTTATCGTGGTTTAGGGTATGAAGTCAAACCACTTTAAATGTGATTTGGTTCAATTCAATTGATCTAAATCATTTTCCAAAATATGTACTTATTTAGGTCATATTTTACTGTTCATCATTTAAATCTGTCACCATAATTTATACTTGTACAATTTGAAACAAGATTTTAATGGAGGAAAAAAAAAATTCTAACTAGTGAATCATAATTACATATATGCATATAAAAAATGAAAGAATTATGAATAATAATTTTCTTTAGATAATCTTAATTTGCTACTTAAACTTATCCCGTAAATTGTCTACTATTCATATTATACAATAAACAAGTTGAGTGAATAATAAATTTAAAAAGCAATAAGATATTGAAGAACTTTTATGTTACTTCATTTTACCTAATGAGATGGCTACTTACAACATATAATACTAGTTTCTTACATTTAAAATCAAAGTGCTTTTAGTTGTTATAAAACATTATAAAATAAAATTCGAAGTCAACAAATAATTAATAAAGTTTAAATAATTGATAAAAAAGGTATTATACTTCATCCAATGTTTAAACTTTTCATTCAACTTGGAGTGTTTAACTTCAACCATACTTTCCATTTTATTTCAAAGGTTACAATAGTATAGGCATCTTGAAATGAAGAGGAAAAAAATGTTGTTTTTGTTTTTTTTCATATAAGAAATGATTTAGTTTAGGTTCAAGTAGTTTAATTCAATTTAATCCCATGAACTGTATACGAACAGTCTGGACCCAAACTAAACCAAAAGAAAATATAAAAGAACACATGTTGCAATTTAATCTGGTACTGTTTAGTGCAATTCTATGAATAGCCCTAGTTTAAACTATCTAAGCTTGAGATTTAGCAAAAACTGTAAAGAATTCACACTAGACCATACATAACATGGCCTATGTAGGGAACAAAAATTTTATTAGACATCCTTGTTTAACAATTTTCATGCATTTTATTGCAATTGGTGGGCTATAATCTAAATCTAGTATTTTCTCACTATGGATGATGATATTTCTCAAGGAAATACAAGGATAGAAATTCAATTAGGTTCTCCATATTTCAATTTGGATCATATATGGGATATATAGATAAATGATTAGCCAAAACTCAGTCAAGTTCCCTCCACGTAAGGTCTAATATGCTTATGTCAATGCTCCACATAAGTATTCTATACTTACGATCGTATATTATGCCAAATAATAATAGAGGGACTTACTAACATGGAGGACTTAAGACAACCCACTTAAAATAAATTGTTTGAATTCTTAAAACAAACATACAAAAATTCTAGTGTGCCGATCCCTTTTCTCCAACAACGATGGGAATTCTTCTAAAGAAGGTTAAAAAAGGTCAAGATCATTCTAAGAAGACCAATCTTCACGCACTGTTAATTACAATTCCTCCTATGGTCGAGGAATTATCCAACAACTTGCGGTCAAGCTACGCTGGTCTATCTTACTGAGCCTATTTATTTCAAACGAGGAAAAGATAGTAACTGAAAGGGACTAGGACTTGAGGGAAACGGTGAATCCATCGTTACAACCTGGATCATGACAGTGCTATGAACCATTACGTGGCATACAAGAATAATCATCCAGTGGATACATTACAGACGTATTTTAACTCAATGAAAAATCATCATTCATTTTTATCTGACTTGGAGTAAGTAATTTAGGCAATATATTGTTTTAAAAAAATCCACATTAGGTAATTTAACCAGTGTTCTCAAAATGGATGATTCAATCAGTGCGATCTGATCCAACCTAACTTGGTCATATGAAATGAGTTTAAATCACCCTTTCAACCCACTTTGGCAGCAAACAATGAAAATCCAGTTGACTCAACCAGTCCAACGCGATTCTTACTAGGATCCATTGAGGTTTTTCGAGTTCGAACGTTCTTTTCTGTTTATATATATATATATATATATATATATATATATATATTAATAAACATCGAAAATGCACCAATTTATTTAAGAAAATAAATTTGGAGAATGAGAACGCATCAATTTACTTAAGAAAATAAACCTACACACAAAAAAAAAAAAAAAAAGTAAGTAAAAACTTCACAACTAAATCTGAAAAAAGTACTTTATAAACAAAACATAAACTATATTTTAATATTTTTGTTAATTCCGGTTTGACCCCCTTGACCCTCCTTATTCCCGAGCCAACCTCGAGTCCAAGTCTTAAAACATCGAATCCAGCCAAACAAATGGACAATATTTCTTGTGACCCTTGCATTAAGTATCCCTGGCAATGTCTGGTTAAGGAAAGCGCAAGGATAGACGGGGAAACTTCATCGAAAAACGAACGGAAGGACATTTCCTCATTTCAAACACCACGAACCCCCAACCCCTAAAGAAAAAAGTTTCTAGCGTCCATAAGAAATTAGTTTCAATCTCAAAAAGTAGGACTAGCAAGTGCAAGTACTATTCCTATTCCCCTCTGAAAAGCCCCTCCTATGTTTATTATTTTATTTATTTTTTGTCCAATAACCCCTCAAGTTATTTGAATAATTTATTCTTTTATGTGTTCCTTGATAGAATCTGAGTTTTCTCTTCAGCTTACAGGACCCCTGCATGAATAAATAAGAGATCGCAAACGAAAATTCACGAATCAAGAGGCAAAACACTTCAGCAATTGGTCTGTTCGATACAAAAAAACAAAATTTTGAGCAGAATCTTATCCCTAACCCCGATGCTTTATCCTATTGACACTGATACGAGGGAGGAAAATAATGCAATAAATACCCCGCCACACTCCAAATGACGTACTTATAACTTGATACACCTCAAATGACATGTCCCAACAGCATGAATTCTGGAAGATAAATTAAGTCAACATCAAAATTAGACATCTAAAATCAGCTCAATCCACCTTCATTGCGATCCTTTTTTGATAAAATCAGGGTTTAAATGCTGAAAAGGCAACCACAGAGTTGTGTCCTCCAAATCCAAATGAATTCGAAATGCCTATGCAATAAGATGATGCTCGGTTAGTAATGGTCTTAAGCGATATGCAGTTACTCTAGAAGATCTAAAGTAAAGGCTATGGAATCTTACCAACATTCACTTCATGCTGCTGCTTCACATTTGCAACAGTGTCAAACTCTACAGAGGGCTCAGGATTCTACAGTGAGGGAAAAAACAGTCAGAAAATCCAGGACAGTGAGAGGATATAGTTAATAATGCATGCTACTTTCTACAATCCAGCTAGAACATCATCAGCAAGGATGGTCACTGAAGGCACAAGAATGTTGAATATATTTGCATGTTCAGCAGTGCCCAGACAACATTCATATATTGACCATTAAATGCTCGCAGGATACACAACACATTCACACACTGAATGGCAGATGTAGATCCTCAATTACTTTAGTTTCCGGATGAGATTAAAAAAGAAATATAAAGGGGAAAGTAGCACATACAAATTGATTGATGCTGGGATGCAGCCACCCGGTAGTTATCGCTTTCACTGTGGCAATGGCTTCCAATCCTCCAGCAGCACCAAGACAGTGGCCAATCATGGACTATAATATTACAAAAAAAGACCAAGAAGGGGGAAGACAGAGAGAGAGAGAGAGAGAACAAAAGGACATCGATCAACTAGTGAACAGGCTTGTTTGTGCAGATAAGAACAGAGATATCCACACAAAACACAGGTGCATGCACAAGCCTGTGTGCACACTTGTGTGTGTGTGTGTGTGTGAGAGAGAGAGAGAGAGGGATTACCTTAGTTGCATTAATTTTGATCGCTGATGTGTTCTTGAATACCTTCTTAATGGCATTAATCTCAGCAAGATCCCCAGCAAGAGTTGAAGTTGCATGAGCATTTATGTAATTGACCTAACAAAATAACATGGGAGTTTTACTCTACATATAAATGGTGTCGGAAAACTTCCTATGGCCCTAAATAATAAATAACAAGTAAGGCATCTAGATCGTAAACGATCTCTCAACTTGGCAAGTAACTAGGTTTCGCATTTTCCCATGTTCAAGATGGTTCTTTCTAGGATTTCACGGGTACTTTTTAACTCTTAAAATGCACTGAGTCAACTCTAAAAAGAAGAATAATTGGAAATGTCTAACAAGAAACAGCATAATTGAGATTTTCCTTGACTTGAGTACCGCTAAACGATAGATAAGGGGTTTCACGCAGTCAAAGGATATCAATCTAGAATGAATTTATCGTGAATTTGCTGACTTCAGCAACAGTAGAGATGAAATTATAGGGTCTTTCCAGTGTATTGGATCTCTTTGGAACCCACAGCCAGTGCACATATAACATCTGCTTATGCTCCCTCTACCTTTGCAAATGTCCTTGCCCTTAAATTTACTAAGTTAAATCCCCAAACATTAATCCTCAATAGTTACTGAAGAAACATTAATCCATCTTGTTATCAAACTTGAGCCATGCTGTATGTTGCTTCATAAAATTTTGCATAATGTGATTATATATTGGCAGCAATTTTTCCTAACAAGTGTAACACAACTCCAGAATATAAATTCAGAAACAAAACAAGATTCAGATGATGACTAAGAAAAGAATGCAATAAAAACCAACTCTACCTCCTCTGGTGATACACCGGCATCCTCAAGGCTCCTCTCTATGCATGATGAAACTCCAAGCCCATCAGCCCTGGGATCAGTCATGTGATAGGCATCACAGTTAACTGCACCTCCTAGGTATTCAGCAATGATTGGAGCGCCACGTTTCATTGCATGCTCCAAGCTCTCCATTACCTGACAGGATTCAGTCATAACAAGTGTCATAGGAACATTTATATGCATAGATTTTTTGTATGATAAAAAAAGAAGCGATAAAACCCTCTAAGAGTCTCTATATTTGCTTGTTGAAAAACATTAAAAGAAAAATGACATGACAGCAATCCACAAGACATGACACCCAAGTCTTAATTTCTAGAAAGCACTTCCCAAATGGACATTACACATTACACATGACACTGATTCCACAGAATTTAAGATAGGTAGAATTGGTTGCGGTACACCCAGAAGAAATTTAGCTCTGAATATATAGCGAAGTTAAATTAAGAACAATCATGCTCCAATGTTCTATGAAAATATTAACTAACCAAAACTCCAGCTCCTTCACCCATGACAAAACCATCTCGATCCTTATCCCAGGGCCTTGACGCTGTTTGTGGGTCATCATTTCTTTGAGATAATGCTCTGCAAGCAACAAATCCTCCCAAACCAATGGGAATAATTGCAGCTTCAGTTCCACCAGCGAGCATCAAATCAGCCTCACCACGTCGGATGTGATTAGCAGCAGCATAAAAGCAGTAGTTTGAAGTAGCACAGGCAGTTGAGATTGAATAATTGGGACCCATGAAGCCAAGTTCAATAGCAAGCAAAGCAGACCCCATGTTTGTTATAGCATATGGAATAAAGAAAGGAGTTATCTTTCTGTAACCTCTCTCAATTAGTGACTGTACACCATCAGAAAACACGGTTAGACCACCCATCCCTGTTCCAACAAGTACACCAGCCCGCTCTTTGTCAATCTGCAGGGAATGGAAAAACCAAATAAATGACTTCCTCAAGAATACATAATACATATACACAGCATTACTATCAAAATAATTCAGCTTTCCATAAACTGCACATGACTGGAGATATTAAAGTACATGCATCCTATTTTTCTGTAAAGAGCATAGCTTTCAGCATAGCATAATGTAGCAGTTATCTATGTTTGCTTTCTCCCGATGTAGTGCCTATAACCTAATATGCTGTTTATTCAATTGCATATATTTTTTAATGAGATTTTCCTGTTCCCATTCATTGCGATCTCCATTATATTCCTTCAATAATGTGCTGCAACGCATGTAGAGAATTAATGTGGTGACCTCAAATTACGAGAATTCATAATCATGTGAGGACATGTACAAGGAAACCAATGGGAAGAAGAAAGTTTTGTCCTCCATTTTCTTTCCAACTAAGTACAACTGCATACTAAGACCTCAACACTATAGAGAACGCCGAGAATTGTTTCCTAATCTCATTTAAATAAAGAAAAACCAGATAATCTATAAACGTTCAAGCTTTCCTAAATCATAAAAAAATTTCAAGGTTTCCCCCATGAAAACTCTTATCATTCAAAACATGAAGTAAGATTGGTCAAACAATACGAATACGGTCACTTCATATTAAAAAGAAAAAGAATCTTTGCTTTTATATTTAATATAAATCAAAATTTTAGTCAGCACAGCACTTCTACACTATCAGGCAAAGTGATCGTATCGAATACTCATCAATAAGAACACAGAAGAGTGAAATTACCCTTTCCCACCTAATTGTCATGATTCAAAATTATATTCTTTTGGAAAAAATTAAACAATAATTAATTATAATTATAAGACGTAAAATAATTCTAGTAATGAATTACATTAACGCATTAAGATTATGTGCAATATGAATGAGCACGAAACCAAAAATAAAACCCGATATCGACATGCAACAATAGCTATTAACCTTGGAGAGTCCGTCACCACCAAGATCAGCATCCTCAAGCGCCTTCTTTCCAGCGACAATGCAGTAGCGGAGGCAATCGTCCAGACGTCTATCGTTCTTCCCATCGATATAACCCTGGGCGGAGAAGCCGCGGATCTGCCCCCCGAACCGGGTGGGGAATTTAGATGCGTCGAAACGATCAATGGTCCCGATCCCGCTCTCTCCAGCTAGAAGCTTCTCGTAATAGGTATCTACATCGTTGCCGAAAACGGAGACGAGGCCCATGCCCGTAATGACAACGCGCTTCTTAGGGTCCTTCTCACGCTTGGGGGCGGAGACGGGCACATTGGCTGCTCTGATGAGAGAGAGACGCTTGGGAAGGGGTTTGAGGGTTTGGGCGTTAGGAGATTTGCGCAGTGGGTCTAATGGGGAGGCGTGGAGGGGTGGGGAATGGAGGGCGTGCATGTTGGGAGTGGTGGTGGTGGTGGAGTGTGAAGAAAAAAAGTAGCGATGATACCAAGGAGATGATGGGGTATGGAATGGAGTGGGGTGGTGTCGTGACTGCTGAAGTAGTTGTTGTTATTGAGATTTCCAAGAGTAACTCTGTCTGCGTGAGAATTAATTAAATTAAGGTGGGCATTCATTAAATGGATGTGGGCTTTGGTGGGCTGATTTTTGGGCGGATTATGCGTATTGTATTTTACATGTGCAGTGTGTTAGCGATGTTTAACTCCAATTTATTACTTATTCAAACTCAGAAGGTTAAGTATTCAAATTGAAGTTAAGTTTGATTATTATTATTATTAGAAAATAAAGACATATTATAAATTAATTAAGTTTAAATAAATTTAATAAAGTTGGATTTAAACTTATTATTACTCCAAGTTTAAAACTAGACCATCCTAATTCCTAACTCTGATTGGTCGTAATTGTAATAGTATTCATTGACGATAACAACAAGGTAGATCTCAACAATTCAAAGGCGTTGGGTTAGGTTTTACATAGTTGTATCGGACTCAACAATTCATAGCTTTTTGTCTCACACTGATGGTGTCTTCTTATATTATTCTATTATAAATCATTAATCCTAATTAAATTTAAATTCTTCTGGACTCTATAGGATTGACTATATGAAAGCAATACATACATATATATTTATATATAGATAAAATTATAAGAATAAATTACACTTTGCCCACATCCACGGAGAGGGTTTCCTTTTCCTTTTTCTTTTTTTAAGTAATGCATTGGATTGCTCTTCCAAGTTTTCAGATATTTTCATTTTATGTCTATAACACAAACTTAAAACCCACATATAAATGGAAACCGGCTAAGCGTGTACGGTATTATTCTAAAAGCATTATGCTTGAACAACAACATTATTCTACCTCTTTCTTCCCAATTCCCATGCAAAGGCGTACAGATTTAGGCAATATAGAGGGTATTTATGAGCAAGAAAACATTTAATTGAAACAACCTTAAACCTAAAAAACAATACAAAAAGCGGGAGGAATGAACAAAAAGGAGAGGATCGTATAGAAGTTGCATATTTTCGGATGCTGAGATATAGAGGGTACATATGAGTCGCAAGATTTGCCACAAATAGGAATAACACAAAGTTAACAATATGTAATAACAGGAAAAATACTTAATAACCATTTTAGGCTGGCCTTCATGGCCTTTTGCCAATTACATTTGATTTGGCCAAATCCATATACCCTGCAATCCACAACTTATTCAAACTGTTTATGAATTATTATTATTATTATTATTTTTAAGCTAATACATCTCCTTTCGGACTTCATAGTATTTAAAAATCTTTCATGCATAATTATAAACTTTTAGCTATACTTTTGCATTTACTTACATGCTGTCATTACCATTACTTACAATTATTCTTATGATTTTACCATAAGCAGTTTTGTAGATGAGTTAAGCATCCACTTCTCACAATATCTTTATTTAAATCTTGTCATATCTTGCAACTTTAATTAAACCAAATGCAATATTTTGTCAATGTTAGATTGATCAATTTAGTTTTTTCACTCAATCAATATCTATTAATTCTTCCCTTTGGATTTTAGAGAGAAGACGTTTGATTTTCATTATAAGAAAAGGGAGAGAGTTTTTACATATAGTAAGTATAGAATGAATCATGACTATAAAAAAAGTAGAATAATTATTTTATAATGAAAAGGATAAACTATTTGTTGTTGATTTTTTTATAGAGATTTCTTTTTTCTTTTTTAATTACAAATAGTGGCATTAAATTTTCAACCTAATAATAAAAATTGTTTTTGAATTATTATTTTAGCTAAAAGGACCATTATTATTGATAAAGCATTTTGGACATGAACCCTCAAGGCCTAAATCGACTTCTTTAGGCCCTTGTTCAAGCTCTACGTATCTAGGTTGTCCTCTTTCAAATTGCTATAGTACAAATTTGTTGGCACTTAACCAACATACCCTTGACCTTATACTTGGCTTGGTTGCGTATGTCCTCGAAATAGATAAATATCAAAGACTTATAGATAAAGAAAGGAGCCGATCAAAGATATATCCTTCACATGATTTAGAAAAAAAATCTCAATCATTAATGTACTTATCATATTAGAATCACCCCTAATCCTTATAAATGGGGATCAGAGGCTATTGAGTAAAGGATTTCTTCACTCTTGACTTTTTCAATATTCTATAGTAACAACCTCTATAAGCTTCTACTGACTTAGGCATTAGAGTGGTCATGCTGGACAAATTTTTGTCACTCTCCATAACCTAATTTCTTCTCTTCTATAGGTGACTCAACCACCAGAGGAAAACTCAACATAACATTTGGTGTCATCTTTGTGATCCTACTCATGATCGAATTTGTGGCACTTAGATCAAAGACAACTAAATCCAAGGAGACTATGGATACCTTAGTGGTGGACCAAAACCTTTAAGCTACTTTGTCCCAACAACCAAACAAAAACACAAACACCAACCTTAAGCAAATTGACACTTAATATTTTCTTGATTTGAAAAATCTATGCAAAACGTTGATGGCTTAGAATGAAGTAATTTGCAATGACAATACAACACTCTAAGCCTGAGTAGTAAAATTAGAGCAACTCAACAACATGTTGGAGTTGGAGAATGTATCTACCCATTCTCTAGAGCCAACACATAACAATCCTCCATTGCCACTACTAGTGGTGCACACCTAACAGATGAATCAGCAAGCTAGGTCTATAGAACATTGCAACCATGCTCCTATTGAGCCAATTCTGCTTGTGACATCATAGTGATGAGCTCATTTCCCTTTGATCTTACTAACTACATCAAATAACTACAATGGTGCTCTAGCTTGAAATAATTGACCCGAGCTATGCGATGCTCATACCTTAGCTAATAGATAGGTCGATGACATGAATGCCAACCAAATTGATGACTATATCAAATGACTCTTTGACCTAAAGAAGAGTAAGAAAGTTGATTCTTCTGCTAGGTTTTCTGCTAACTGAACTCCCTTCACACAAGCGATCTATGAGGAGGTTTTACCACTAAATGTCCACTTACCTCAACTAGACACCTATGATGGAACTGCTAATCTAGATGATTATTTGTGCCACTTTCGGACGATGATGAACCTGCACAACCTTAATGATGCAATCACTTAAAAGACTTTCCCAACCACCTTACATAAGGCTGCTTGGACTTGGTACAATAATTTGCTAGCCAACTCCATATCTTCATTTGACGAGTTGACTAACTAGTTCCAACAACATTTCTCAACGAGTAAACTCTTAGTGAAGGACTTATCCACTCTGAACTTAATCAAATAGGGCCATGACAAGCCAATCAAGGACTATCTCACTCGTTTTAATGCCACTATGTTGAAAATTCCCAATGTTGAGAAAGGAGTCACCCTCAATGCGGTCATTCAAGGTATCAAGCCTGCTAGCGACTTCTATAAATCCTTAGTGAAGAACAAGCTGATTGATTTCAAGGAATTCAAAGAAAAGGCTAAGAAATACATCTAACATGATGATTTTATCTTAGCAAGGAGGCAATATGACGAAAGTAGGTTGGATAAGAAAAAAAGGATAATAAGGGGTTTATTAAGGATCACTTAAGCTCCAAACAAGATTAGGGGTCATCTTAGGATAATGATGTAAGGGATAAAAAGTGCACCATCACCAAGTTTCACAACATATACCTTACTGAATCGATCGATAGGGGATATATTTTTATGGAAGTACGCAGCATGGGCATTCAGCCTAAATTAACAAGATTAAGACAACTTCCATAGGGATTAGGGTCACAATACAAATGAATGTTACTAGTGAAAAAATGCTCTCGAAGATCTTGTCCAACATAGGTATCTTTAGGAGAACTTTCTTAAGTGACCTCCTTAGAGGAGGTGGGTGGAGTAAGGTTGTAACAAGTTGGACAACAATAACAACAACCACCCCAATCAAGCCCCTAATGGCATGATTAACACGATTGTTAGGGGGGCTTAAATTGAAGGCCGATTGAGCTCTTCTAGCTTAGTTAATGCCCAACCATCTAGTAGGTGATAAGCTTACATGGCAGAAGACCGAGAATAGACAAGTTTGTCTCTTTCTTAAATGACGACCTTGAGGGGATGCAAACCCCTCATGATGATGCCTTAGTGATTAGTGTAAGGATAGCTAGATTTGAAGTTAAGAAAATTTTGGTCGATATAGGTAGTTCAGCAAAAATCATCTTCAAGCATGCTTATAACCAGATGCAGCCCAAGCTTAAGACTAAGATGAAACCTTACAACCACAACTTGTATGGGTTCAACAACTAACTTATGAGGGTTACGAGCATTGTCACCCTCCTGATGGAGTTAAGGGATGACAACATTGTGGCCAAATAGAACATCAAATTCTTAGTGGTAGATTACTAGTCACCTTACAACGTAATACTAGGGTGACTAAGTTAAAACATCTTTAGGATGATATCCTTAATACCACAATTAAAGGCAAAGTTCTTAAATTCTAATGGAATAGGTGTATGCCAAGGAGATCAAGAGATGGTGCACACATTATATTTGAAGGGCCTAAAACGAGAGGAAGTCTTTAGTATAGAGACTAAACCTGAGGAGAAGTTAGGATCTAGGGGAAGACTAGCTAAGGAGATGGAAGAAATTCAACTCGGTAGTAGCACTGAGTAAATTACATAGGTAAGGATGTTAATGCCCACAAAGCTCAGATAACAGCTCATTAACTTCCTCAAGTCCAATGGTGATGTACTTGCTTGGTCCCCATCGGATATGCTAGGCATCTCCTTAGAGGTCATGATGCATTGCCTCAACATTGATAACAATGCTAAGGTTGTCAAGCAAAAAAGAAGGCATTTTTCTCTAGAACGATAGGTTGCTATAAAGGAAAAGGTGTTGAAGTTACTTAAGGCAGAATTCATTAAAGAGGAACGTTACCCAACTTAGTTAGCCAATTGTGTGCTAATCAATAAGTTCAATGGGAAATAGCGGATGTGTACAACCTACATAGACCTTAACAAGGTCTGCCGAAAGGATTACTTTCTCTTCCTTAGAATTGACCAGCTTGTTGATTCTATCTCTAGCCATACTTTACTCAATTTCATGGACTTATTTTCTAGGCATAACCAAATCAAAATGGAGCTAGAGGATGAAGTACACATTTCTTTTGTCACCAACTTTTGAACATATTGTTGTAAAATAATACCTTTTGGGCTAAAAAATACTAGGGCTACATACCAAAGATTGGTGACAAAAATGTTTGAGGAAAAGATTGAGTGGAATGTCAAAGTATACGTCAATGATGTGTTTATCAAAAGTAGACAACCCAAAGACCATCTCCAAGACTTGTAAGAAACCTTTGACACCTTAAGGTAGTACAACATAAAGCTTAAACCCCAAAAGTGCATCTTTAGAGTAGCCTTAAGTAGGTTCCTTGGATACATACTCACTCAACGTGGCATAGAAGAAAACCTTGAAAAGATCTGAGCCGTCCTTGAAATGCAGCCCCCTAAATCAATAAAAGAAGTACAGTAGCTCACAAGATGCATTACCGTGTAGAATAGGTTTGTGTCTAAGAGTGAAGACAAGTGCTTTGAGTTCTTCAATATTCTAAATAGCCCAGCTAACTTTCAATGGACTAATCAATGTTAAATTGCCTTTGACAAGTTGAAGCAAGTCTTGATAGCCCCACTAATACACTTAAAGCTAGTCTTAGGAGAAAACGTGTTCTTATATCTATCAATCAATGATTAAGTTGTCTCCTCGGTGTTAGTATGAGCTAAAGGGAGGGAGCATAAACTAGTTTACTACGTCAACCACGTCCTTTAAGGACCCAAGGTGAGGTATGCAAAAGGTAAAGAAGTTTGCTCTCATAGTGGTGATCTCAACCAAAAGACTATGGCTATATATTGAAGCCTAGTAGGCGATAGTCTCAACCAATCAGTCACTGCAAAATATATTACATAACTCGAACACATCAGATCAGATAATGAAGTATGCCTTAGAGCTTAGTGCTTTTAGGGTATAATACTAACCTAGAGAAGCAATAAAGGTTCAAGTCTTTATAGATATCATTATCAAGTACATAGTGGAGGATAAAACATCATATGACAATGATAAACCACTATGGACTCTCCATATCATGGCTTGTCCACTTGGTGGGGGGTAGGGTGGGGGGAGTGTAAGAGTGGAGCCGGACTCGTATTGCATGGACTACATGGGATTGAAGTGTTTTATGCCCTTAAGCTCGAATTCCCAACAAGCAATAATGAAGTAAAGTATGAACCCCTGATTTGGGTCTCAAATTGGTGAAGGAGATAACTGCCAAGAAATTGAAATATACTCAAACTCTTAACTCGTTGTCTAGTACATAAAGGGAGAATATATAGAAAAGATGAAGGGGTCACTGGCTATGTCTAGGTTATACGTAACCTTACCTCAGAGTTCTCTTAAAACACCATTAAGGTTTCTCAAGCTGAGAACTTTGAGGTCGAAAAGTTGTCACAACTCACATGAACAAGCATCCCCAATCTAGATAAATGGGAGAAAAAGATTTTCATCGAGTACCTTAAAAAAAAAAAAGCATTAATAAGAAATAGGCTTAGGCTATAAAGATACATCCCCCACCAAATGAACTTTGTTGGATGGATTTGATCCTCAACTACTTGAAGAATGGCACTTTCCCACAAGATAGGAATGAGGTTAGGAAACTTGTGCACAAAGCTACAAATTACACTATCATTGATGACCTCTTTTATAAGAGGGGCCTGAGCACTCTACTTCTCAAGTATTTAGCTTGAAGAAGGTTAAAGGTTATTAGAAGAGTTACATATTAGGTATGTAGCAATCACATCAAAAGCTAGGCTTTGTATGTTTGGGTGTTCCAACTCGGCTACTATTAGCCCACCATGAGGGAAGATTCAAAGCCACTCATACAAAGGTGCATGTAATGCCAAAAGCATGCTCAAAACAGCCACCTGCATTCTCTCACCAGTCTTTGGCCCTTTGCCTAGTGGGGATTAGACATTTTAGGTCCCTTCCTTAAGCTTTTAGTTAGCAGAAGTTCATTATTATCACTGCTGACTACTTTACTAAGTAGGTAGAAGCCAAGGCCATAGCCAAGATCACCAAAAGGAACATTGAAGCCTTCGTCCTCAACAACATCCTTAGTAGAAATAGTCCCATAGGTGCTTATAATAGACAATGGGATACAGTTCTACAACCAAAACTTCAAAGAATTCTATGACAAGCACCATATTAAAATCCATTACACCTTGGTGGCACACCCTTAATCCAATAAGCAAGTTAAGGCTGTGAATAAGATAGTGATTAATAGTCTTAAGAAAAGAGTGGACTAGGTCAAACGAAAATGGGAAAACAAACTCCTGACCATCTTGTGGGGGTATCGAATTATACATAGGACCTTCATAAGGGAAGCCTTATCCAGGCTTGCCTTTAGCTTGGAAGTTTTCTACCTAGTCGAACTCCAACTCCTCAACATTAGGATTTAGAGTATAGACCTATCAACTAACCAAGTCAGACTCTAAGCTAACCTTGACATATTAAAAGAGATTTGAGACACTACATGGATTTAAGTAGTAGCGTATTAGCATCGAGTTGCCCATTACTATGACAAAAAGATCAGAGGTCTTCCTACTAAGTGATTTGGTATGTAGGAAATTAAAAGAAACTAGATCTCACGAAGATTAAGGAAAACTTTCGTTGAATTAGGAGGATCCAATTAGAGTTGTCAAAGACCTATACAACGGAGTGTATAGACTAGAGAGGTTAGATGGCTAGCCTATTATCGAAACTTCAAATGCAAACAACCTTAGACCTTACTTTGATTAGATTCTCTTTAAGACATTTGTAAATTTTAAATCAATGAATGGCATTATTCTTCTTTATAAAGTTCAATTGTAGTTGATTCTGTGTTTACATACTTATGTTATATGAAATTGATAGGTCCTAACCTCATTTAAGGTGATTAAACTCCTTATAACTATCAAGTCCTAATTTATCTCAAGAGAATAGACTCTTGATTACATCTAGTTCCAACTTTAGCATGGTTAACAGATTCCAAATCATATTTAGTCCATGTTTACAAACAAGCGGATGGACTCTTGATAACATTATGTCCTAGCCTCTAAAGAGGTGAACGAACCCTTTTGCTCTTAGACTACTACCGAACAATTGGAGCACCCAACCTTTATAGGTCTATTAAAAAATAGTGACGGCAAACTCACTGATAGGACTTAAGTCAAAATGTCCAAGAGCTCCCTAAAAGGACAATTATATTATGAACAACAATGCAATATCAAAGTAAGGAAAGTGAGATGGAAACGGTCATGAAGAATAAAGCATTAAGAAAACAAAATATTAAGTACAAATTCCTTCAAAACTAAATAAGGAGGTCTTTCAAATGAAAACAATCACAGCACATAAAGGACGAAGCAATGAAGTATGAAGTACAACCATCAACTTTTTCAAGGTCAATCACAAGGTTTAACAAAATTACAAGTTTAAAGTTAGCATACTGACTTGAAAAATAGAGTTTACGGAATAGAAAAGAAAGCTCTCAACTCTTGGGGGAGGGGATAATCAAACACTATGATCTAGTCCACCTCGGCTATGATAATCTTCTCGATAGGATACGGTTTAGAAGGTGGTACAGGATCTTCAGAAGGAGCTAAGTTAAGAGGAGGAGGAGGAGCTGCATCTTTGAGTTGACCTTGGCTTTAGTCTCAACCTTGATCCTGATTGTTCCTAGGGCATTTGTTCTTAAGGAATGTTCTTGGGCATGCCCTCACCTCTCTCATTACCACCATCACTACACTCATTAACCCCCTCTTTGACACTCGCTTTAGGCTCCAGCGGGTTGTCAAAGAAGAAAAGGCAAATAAGGTCTTACTTCAAATGTACTTTTAAGATCTTTGACTTAACCGTTTGAATACCCTCTGTCAACTTGCGATCCTAAAGGTTAGCCCACTCTTTGTTGTTCATAATTTCCCCAAATACCTCCACGGTAGAGTGGTTGACTTCACTAGCTTCAAGAACTTCCAAGTCTAGCAATTGAACCCTATTACGCTTGACTTCAAGGCAAAGTTGTTGTACCTTTTTCTAAAGACCCTATTCAATCTCATCATGATTATTTTCCTTGTAATGGAGCTATTTGTGAGCTACCTCAAGTTGAGTAGCAAGTTTCTACCCTCCTCAACATGGCCTCAACTTGATTGCTTCACCTCACCGACTTTGATGGAGAGTTCAGCATTTGTCCTAACCTCTAGCTCCACTCGGGTTTTCAAACCCAACTCAGTCTCCACCCTCATCTTCAAATTGTTCATTTCAATTGCTCAACGTTGGAATTCTTCTTGAGCCCTCTTGTTTTCTACCTCCACATCTTTCACATTCTATAACAAAACACATACATTGTTAAAAGGTTTGTGATACCTACTATATAACCTTTGGTGTTTTGACATAAGGAGCTCATGTTTGTACTTCAATTCGCCTACTTACTTGAGCTTTGCTCCCCATATCTCGAAAAGCTTAACCAGGTGGGAAGAAAACTACAAAGACAAACATGAAGGTTAGCCATGGTATAAAATGTTGTATAAGGAAAACAAATAGTGGAAGATCAATGTCGACTCACATCATAGAGCTTTAGGTAGATTAGCCTCTTGAGCCTATCCTTAGACATCTCACTTAAGTTGCCTTCTAAAGTGGTAACATCTCTTGGTAGGATACAACCCTTCAAGAGCTCCCTACTATGCCTTTCGTCACCAAGCCCAAAGTCAAAGCTATATATATCCCGTTATAGTTGGAAAACGTGACCACTTCCTCCCAAAGAAGGAAGCCTAAGTGCAGAGGAAACCTACTTCTCCTATCCCTTTAAGGCTAACGGAGTAGGTTCCATACCTTGACTTTGGAGAGTTTTCTCCATGGTATCTAACTCCGAGTCAAGGTGGACTATTACGTTATGTCCAATCGAAGTTTCTCTGTAAATGCCTCTATGTAAGGCCTCTTCTTTAAGGGTTGGCCTACTCTCTCTTTGAGCTTCTCCTTTAAGCTCTCCCTGACTATAGGGTCATTAGCAACATAAGGAGGAAGGGCCTGCCTCTCCTCATCCTTGACAATGAAGGGGACTTTACATGGTCTTGGTGCATCAACTCTCCGCACTTTAGTCGAGATGAGATGTGCTTTTCTTGCCTTCTTGGTAGCTTTAGCTACTTTTTAGCTAGTGAGCATTTCGGTTAGGGTGCTTTCCCTAAGTTACATATCTAAAAGAACAAAAGAATGTTAGAAATTGAGGTACAAATGAAGTTAGAGAATACTATGCCAAGTAAAGAGCTTACAGGAAGATTCATTCTCTTGAAAGGTTTGGTTGAATAAGAATCTATGTGGTAGCTCACTTCGGCATGACTAATGTTGAAGGTGTACCTCCCTCTACATCTGAAGCTACGCTATCCATGAGCTTCCCTTTATAAAGGTGCTCGTTAACCTATAGTAGCGTAAGAGCTATGGTGTAGCTCATAGTTTGAAATGTTCACAAAGGGCTTCGAAGGTGATGAGCAACTTACATGTATTTGGGATAAGATGCATCAGCGGCACTCGATGGTAATTAAAAAAATTCCTTTTGAAACTTTGTGAATGGAGCTTGCAACTTGAATTCCATGTGCTTAGATAAAAGAAAAATTGATGATTGACTGTGAGGGTGACTCGGTTGTTGGACTGTGGTTTCTTAATCTTCTACCCATGAGGCTATGGTTGGAAGTATTTCTTTACTTCCATGAGCACTTCGAATGACATAGTGCTTCAAATACCATTGGGTGTGTTTCCATCTTTGATTAATGAATACAAGGGTTCCATCAATCGGTGCTCTTCCCTGTCATCAACATATACATTTGTCAGCATCTGTACATTAGCTGCCACAATGTTAGTCTCTCTTTTTAAGCTTCCACCATGCTCTTTAGCCATGTCATAGCTACATTGGAGAGCCTCTTTTGTTGTCACTAAGGGAGGAATGCCTCTCCCTTCTCGATTTGATTAGGTATATGACAAAGAAGAAGATGACGTGCTCACTTATTCAATTTTGAATTAAAAGTGAGCCTAGATTCAAAAGAAATATTGAGAAAAGTGGAACGAAAATTAGAATTAGTAATATTTTGAAAACAAATAAAATGACAAAAGTATGGAAATGGCAAGGGCAATGAATATACATAGGCAAGGTTGCAAAAAATGAAGTAATAGCTATCAAAAGGATGCAATGAGACATCCTCTAACCTAATTGCGAGATGTTGACACGAACCACGCCAACCCGTGATGAAACCCAATACCAATACGTTCGGAAATTCGTTACCTAAGACGCCCAAACATCTAAAGTGGAAACCGCGACCCGTTGTCTATAAGCGAGACAAGAACCTTGGTATAATGTGAAGACACCACAATCGGGATGAAAGACCGATTGATAAGTCGGGATGAACGCCACGGAAATTAATCCGATAAGTTCTAGTTAGTTCTTGAAAAACCAAGAGAGGAGCCTCTCAAAGATGTTTAATGTTCTAAGATGTATCTTCTATCTCTATTCTAAACCCTAGGAGCTTTATACTAGGGTTACAATTCGTAAAAATACAAGTTCAAAACGATGTCACTTCAATAAGTGCGTAAAATAACAAAACAACACAAAAGGCCGGCGTTGGGGAGATACACGGCCGTGTACACGACCGTGTACTTTGGCCGTGTACTTTTCTGTGCAAATTCTGGCAATATACACGACCGCGTACTTCTGGTCGTGTATCTTTCTGTGGATTTGCTTGACTCCATACACGGCCGTGCCTTTGGCCGTGTATATGACCATGTATGATTCTGTGTAACTTTGAGATTCTTACACGGCCGTGCCTTGTAAATACACGCCCTCTTCACCCCGTATCCGGTATAACTTGTACAAGATTAAGGGTCTTCCCATGGTTGTTCCAATTCGTTCCAACTTCATAATTGCTCCAATCCTTTCCGGCTTCATAAACATCATTTATCAACCCGTTAAGTGCTTCTTTGAGTCGTTTCGCTCGACTTCTTATGATCAGTCCAGGCGGCACTTCAAGAGGATCCACATTCCTTCTTCCGGCTTGACTCTCATTATGGATCTCATCAGATGTAGCCCACAATTTACAACAATGGTGTAGATTAAGCTAATGTGCACTTTCCTACTCGTGTCTCGTTTAATGAGACATCGATAGTTGTACATAGCATTAAATGCACTAATATTTATGCGCCAAAAGACAAATTAAATTAAAGCTTATTTAAGAAGCCACAAACTCCTCCTTAAGTAAACAGCTTGGACTTCTTTAGGACACCATAAGTCTTTAATAATACTTAGCATAGAAAGACTTGAGACTTAGTTCAGGTTACCTACATGCTCGACCACTTAGTGATTTTTTAACTTCAACTATGGAGAGATTGAAATAGCCATATAGAACTTCTAAATTCCAATATAAATTGATCCTCTAAGTGCTCCATCTCACCCTAAAGGCTTCGAGTGTCCATATGGTTGTCAACTCTTCTTACTAATCTATCACCAAAGCAAGTTTGGGTTGGGGTGGGGTGGAGGGAAAGGAAGTGTTGATAGTGCATTTTAGGCGTAGGGCTAGGTAAAGATATACTCTACAAAATCCAGAAAAAAATTCGATCATTGATGCACTTACCTTATTAGGATCACCCATAATCCCTATAAATAGGGATTGGATACTATTGGGCAAAGGACTTTTTCACTATCGACTCTTTTAGTACTCTATATCAGCAACCTATATAACCTTGTGCTAACCTAAGCATCAGAGCGGCGATGCCATAGCAATCTTCAACACCCTCCATAGTTTAATTTCTTCTCTTTTACAAGTGACTCAACTACCTGAGAACAACCCAGCACAACAATTATTAATGGCGTTAATATATATCATTTACTGTCTTTATCCAATGAAGGAGTAATGGTCATTATAAAAGTTATGATATGGCCTTACGCGTGGACATCCTTTACACATAGACAAGCATGACTAAGTAAACATGATGAAATTACATCAATAACCATGCAATAACTAATGACCCTTCCCTCCTACAAGAAAAAATAAAAGCAAACCTACTTCATCCTAACACTACTCCCAAAATTTACTCATATTTACTACAATTTGAATTTTCCCAACTACACGAAATGTGGGAGAAGCAATGATTGTATGGAGGGATTTGAGAAATTAACACCATAGGCTGAATGTAACATTTAAGAATCATAACCACCCTTTGTTAGATAAACAAAGTGAAGGTAATGAAATAATAAATCTACATTTATGTTCTTCATCCATTCATCTATGCCTTCGTGTTAGGTTCTTGTTGTTAAGCCCTATAGAAGGAGGAAGAGAAACTAAAACAAGTGTTGTAGTAATCTAGCACGAGAATAACTTGTAATTGGACATAAGAAGGAATGAAGTTACTGAGTAAAATAGTTATGTGTCTTCACACTCTAATTTTTGGACTTACATTGTTTGCATTAAGTTAAGATGGTTCTAACAATTTAAATGTAACAACAATTTGGATGTCATTTTTATTTATGAATTTGTTAGTTGAGGTGGTTATTAGTAATTAGTAGCATTGCCATATTTGGTTAGCTTATATGGACTTAATGGGTTATGTTACTGGTTTTGATAGAGTGAATAGTGTTAATGTGGTCCCATATTGAGTTTTCATTAAATTATTTTCATGACACCTTTAATTTAGATGAGTTATTTTTTATGTTGTTCATGGTCCTATATTGTAAAATATACGTATTATATAATTGTTATAATTTAAACCTAAGGCTAAATTAGGTAAATAGTTTAAAATTTGGGGGGCAATTTGGTCTTTTAGGGTCAAGGTATTTAAGCCTCACTTAACTTATTACCTCCTCTTTTCCCACATTTACACAATGAACACCTAAGAGACACCCTTAGACACATACTACGTGACCTAATGGAAATCCACAAAGATTAACTCACTTTCATCAGGTAAGGGCTTTGATCATTAAGGTGCATTTTTCTGATTAAATATTTGTAGGTTTAAGTGAATTTGGTGACATGTTGATAGAGCTCGAAACAAGGAGTGAGATGGAACGAGCATGGGATCAGGTAATTTGAGAAAATCGAAAAAGTAAGTACACAAGATCTATAGCATGTATTAGAATTAATAAGTTAATTGTACATAAGAAGGAATGAAGTTACTGAGTAAAATAGTTATGTGTCTTCACACTCTAATTTTTGGACTTACATTGTTTGAATTGAGTTAAGATGGTTCTAACAATTTAAATGTAACAACAATTTGGATGTCATTTTTATTTATGAATTTTTTAGTTGAGGTGGTTATTAGTAATTAGTAGCATTGCCATATTTGGTTAGCTTATATGGACTTAATGGGTTATGTTACTGGTTTTGATAGAGTGAATAGTGTTAATGTGGTCCCATATTGAGTTTTCATTAAATTATTTTCACGACACCTTTAATTTAGATGAGTTATTTTTTATGTTGTTCATGGTCCTATATTGTAAAATATACGTATTATATAATTATTATAATTTAAACCTAAGGCTAAATAAGGTAAATAGTTTAAAATTTGGGGGGCAATTTGGTCTTTTAGGGTCAAGGTATTTAAGCCTCACTTAACTTATTACCTCCTCTTTTCCCTCATTTACACAATGAACACCTAAGAGACACCCTTAGCCACATACTACGTGACCTAATGGAAATCCACAAAGATTAACTCACTTTCATTAGGTAAGGGCTTTGATCATTAAGGTGCATTTTTCTGATTAAATATTTGTAGGTTTAAGTGAATTTGGTGACATGTTGATAGAGCTCGAAACAAGGAGTGAGATGGAACGAGCATAGGATCAGGTAATTTGAGAAAATCGAAAAAAGTAAGTACACAAGATCTATAGCATGTATTAGAATTAATAAGTTAATTAATCCAATTTAATTTAAATTCATAGAAATCAGGTAAAGGAGCAAAATGGAGAAGAGAAAAAGGGATTCATGGTGGAACAGTGAAGTATATGGCCAGGTATACACCCATGTACCTGCTCATGTTGAATTACGAATATGTACAGAAAGGTACATGGTCATAGGACATGCCCATGTACATGGGGTGTTAAATTGTGGAGTTCACAAAAAGGTACACGACCACAATACATAACCATGTACCTTATTGTGTTGAAGTATACGACTAATTATATGACCTTGTACTCAGGCATACTAGAAAATTGTTATACACAAAAAGTACATAGCCATTAGCATGATCGTGTTCCCTCTTGTGTTCCTCTACACGATTACTCCCACAGTCGTGTTGTTTTGGAACATTGGTATTTCACATCTATATAAACTAGGATTATGCACAATACTACAATGGGAAGGGAGATTTTGCAATTAGGATATAATTAACCGGTTAGTGAACTTATATTAAGTTATAAGATAGAATTAAACTTAGTCTTTTATTTTTAATAAGTCAATATTCCTTTGATAGTGATGTAAGAGCTAATCATGAGACTATTCTTCTAGGTATGTGTTTACTGTGTTTGCTATTTGTGATTGTTAGCATAGTATATAAATGAATTTAATTGAATATTAGGTTTAAGTATATGTGCTATTTGTGCTTGGCTCAACCTAAGGGTCGAAGTTGGCAGATCCTTAGGAGGCACTCTGATGATCGATATACTACATTATCTTTAATAGAGCCATATACTGAAATGATCTAGTGTAGATTAAGGTTAAATGGGGCTTGTAGTGGCAATTTCCAACTTAGAAACATATATATGTAAACATTGTATGGCATGATGGGGTCATGAGTATCCTTGTGTTATATATTGATTAAGTTGAAGATTAATAACCTGATGATTTGATATATACTTCCACTGCATTTACATGTGTTGATATTGTTGTTAATGTGACACATGCATGTTTGTGTGATACTAATGTACTAGGCTTAGGCTCATTCCACTTATTTTTCAGTTGTAGGTGAGTTTGACGAGCGCATTGACTATGATGAGAATAGAAATGTAGTGTATTATTATCAAGACGAGAATGGGGGAAAGTATCACTATTATTATGGCGATGAATAAAATGGAAATAGATGAAGGATTCCTTTTTGTAGAACTTGAGGATGTTTGAATAGAGAACTTGGAGATGGTTCATAGACTCTTAGACAAGTAATTTCATTATATGTTGATGGAGTTTTATCCTGGTATTTAGATCTTAGTCAAATGTATCTTTTCTAAATTTATAGTGATTGGAATAGTTTACTTGTGAATCATTTATCTATATCATTAAAGTTATAGGTATATTAATGTATAGTGGAGATAAATAGGTTGATATTGAAATAGAGATAGAGAGTTTTAGTGTGTCGCTACTCAGTAGGGACATGTAGTAAGGTATGGCATCCTGGGTTTTGGGGTGTTAGATATATTGATGCCCAACTTTTTCCTTTTTGATAGTAAAGAAATAACAAAGAGGCCTATATATATGGGAGTAGATTTGTTAAGGACCCTCTTAGTGTTGCATATGTTTTTGGAAAATGTAACTTCTTATAGGTTGAAATTGTTAAATTCTCTTTACAACTTTTAAGAGCAAAGCTTATCATGAAACTCAAATGTAATGATATAGTGGTGCTTAGATATCACCTTCCTAATACATCCTTAGTTGATGGTTTAAGAGCACTGAATGATAAGAGCAATGGTAATGAAATGCTCAATTTGTTGTAGTGTTATGGAAGCATCTGAGGGTATGTACAATGTGGTGATCATGTTAGTGGGTCTTCTAGAGTGGGAGGGTCTTCCAATGTTGGTAGGTCTTTGAAACTTGGTAATGAAGATGTGAGTGATGACTATCAATTAGCTTATGAAGGGGTTGAATCACATCTCTTCCTACGATAGATAATAACTCTCTCTCTCTCCCTCTCTCTTTTTGTTGGGGTATATTGCCAACTATTGAAGAACTTCTTCCAAATGCAAAGCATAGGATGTACACAAGGTACATTCATGCTAATTGGTCTAAAAAGCACCATGGCGGTTTTTTTAAGAAGCTATTTTCATCGATGGCAAAAGCAACCACTATCTTAGACTTTGATGCTATATCCAAGAGGTTGGAAGGTGCTAATAATCAGGTTTGGTAGGATTTAATGAGGATTGTTCCTAGGCATTGGTTAAGGGCATTCTTTAGAATAGATGTATCTTGTGAGATCATTGATAGTAATCTATTTGAAGCATTCAATAGCAAGATTATAAAGGCAAGATGCAAGTCCATTATCTCCATGCTAAAGGATATCCGTTTATATGTTAAGGGTAGAATCTTAAAGCAATGAAAGGAATATAAAAAATGGATCAGAAACATTTTCCTAAGGATTAAATGCAAACTTGAGAATAATAAGAAAAAGTCAAGATGGTGTCTGATATTATTTAGTGGAGAATCGGAGTACTAGATTCATATGATGGATAGATTATGTTATAGACGTAGATAAACAAACTTGTTTATGTAAGGAATAGGACTTAACTAGGATCTCATGTCACCATGCCGTATGTGTCATTATCTATTTAGGGCGTAATCCAATAGACTATGTTGATGAATGTTATGGTAAGGAGACATTTAGAAAGATCTACACTTACATCACATTATCATTAAGAAGTGACAAGTTCTAGAAGTAAATTGGAGCTATAGCCCCTAACATGGTGCTTAAGCATTCACATAGGGGAAGATAAAAAAACAAATAGGAGAAAAGAAGATCAAGAGAAATTAAATACAGAGAAATTGCCATGACAGGAAGGTTGATATCATGTGAACTATGTAAACAAAGTGGACACAATCGTAGGAAATGTCATTTAGATGAAAGTTCTTTGCCTTTCTAGTATGAGTAGGTAATGTACTTTCTTTAGCTTACTTGTAGCTATTTGTTCTATTCTATGTAAGCTAATTATGCTACTATTTTTTTTTGAAGCATTCAAAGCATGGCAAGGAGTATAGATAAGCATAATATCATGCCTATGACCAACAAGACCACCAAATTGGTGCCTCTCACAACCTATATGAACAAATAGAGGTAGAACAAAGTTTGAAATTTATTGTTTATAGCAATTCTTTGGTTTTAGTTGAATTTTCTTTCCTTGTTGGTTTCGTGCTAGATTGAAGGAATGGATTATAAGTTTTCTCAAAGTGGGGTTGATGAAGAAGATCTTTCAAACATGTATGACACTATTCGAGCTTACTTACACAATACGGCATTCTTAATCCTAGAGGAGTAAAATGACTAGCAACAACACTAAACCATGATTCAATCTAAGAGCTAGCTAGAAAGGGGTTTTGATAAAGACTAAGGCACAACAAATGTACCTGAAGATGTTGGTGATGGTAAAGACAATGTGATTGAGGAAATGGAGGACAACACCACTCAAGCTAACAAGCAGTTATTTAAGACCACAATGGTCTCATTCATCAAAAGAAAGAGCACATGATGACACCATGCAAGGACAATAGGGAAAAGGGCAGGGGAAAGGAGAAGAAGCCTGGTGAAGTAGTGCTCATTGACTGAAGATGGTTACTAAAGTTTATTATTATTATTATTATTATAATATAAGTACCAAACTATTTATTTTAGGTCAGTATGGCTTCCAAGTGGATATGATGAGACCGATTAGGTTTTATGTTGCAGTAAATAGTTATTTTAGGTGGTAATGTCTACTTTGTGAATGTGATGAAGTTAGGTTAATTTTGGGTTCAGTAATGAGAACCATTTAAGGAATATAGATCTACTTTGTCCAATTTAGTTAGTTACATCATAACTTATTTGATGAACAAGTTTATAACTACTTATAATTGAATCTACCTTTAGAACGTTTTCATTCTTTCCGATCACCTTTATGTTAATGTATGTAATGGTGGGTTGGTATTCATGAGTAGCTTGTGTTAATATATGCTTTTGTTTAAGCTCCACACTCCGATTTATATCAATAAACTTGTGCCTGCAAATTTTTTTTTCCCATTATATTTATAGTAACAGGTGCAGAATTTAGATTTATTTGTTGCTTTTACTTTGCTAAAAATGTTTTCTTAGTTTAACCAAGCTTAAGATATTGCTAAAAATGTTTTCCAAAAGACTTGGTTCATCAAATGTTTAACCATATTCAAGGTGTGTCAAGGTCCATATATTTGCTAGAAGCTTGTAAAGTTAATGAATGGAATTGTGCAATAGCTTAGGGAAGCGGATAGATCATCTTCTAATGTACTGGTAGAATTTTCAAGGGCCTATCACTCTAGTAAATGAAGTCATTCTTGAAGTTACTTTGTGCTTTCTATACCCACGACCTAATCAATATTTTGTAGGAAGGAAAGGAGAGAAAATCCATGTAGAAACATGGGAGTGTTAGATGCAATTTTCAAGAGAAGAGCACATTACTAAAGTTGGAGAAATTTTGGCTATGCAGTGAAAATTTCTTGAGTTTATGTTTGTAGTATAGGAAACATTGCACGTGTATGTATGGTCTTCAACAAATTAAGGTTGTGTAACATGTAGCTTATGCCTTGTGTCATATATGAATATGTATAGCGATTTGACTTAAATGACAATTGGAGAATTTAGTTTTGAGAATTACAATTCACTATTTGTTGATAAGGCTGCAAATGAGCTCGACCTGACTCGAGCTTGGCTTGTTAAAAAAATTACTGTACTCGAGCTGAGCCAAGCTTTTATTGAGCTTGAAAATCATTCTCGTTAATGAATTTGAAGCTTGACTTGTTTAGATCAATGCAATTAAGCTCATTTATTTAAATAAGCCTAAACTCAAGCTTATTCGAATAAACAAGTCTAAGTTGGAGTTCATTTAAATAAATGAGCTTACTTAGGTCGTGAGCCTATTTATTAATAATACCAATGAGAGCTTATTTATAAGTCTATTCATGAATTAATTTATTGACAATATAAATGTAAGCCTACTTATAAGTTTGTTAACAAGTTGGCTTGCTAAAAATATAAACAAGAGTTTACTTATTAGCCTATTTGCGAGCTTGCTTATGAGGTTATTTGCGAGCTTGCTTATGAGGTTATTTGCAAGCCAGCTCATTAACAATACAAGAAAATTTACTCGCAAGCTCATAAGCTAATTTATTAACAATATAAATGAGCCTACTTTCTAGTCGACTTGTAAGCCTAAACAGGAGCCTGAGTTCGACTCATTTAAATAAATGAGTTTTATTTTGAAATCAAACTTAGCTCGTTTATTAACTGAGCTTGAGCCAAGCCAAGCTCAAAGTGAGCCAAGCTTGAGTAGCTAGCGATTAGCACGACTCATTTACAACCCTTTTTGTTGACAAAAAAAAAAGTTTACTATCATTGCCAATGTAAATTAGGATGAATTATGTGGCTAAAAAAAAATGGATGGCATTTATCCTTATATGTCTTCTTTCTTTCTTCCCAATTTATTACATGTTTGAGTTTTTTCAGTACATCAAACAATTAAAGAAGAGTTATACACTGCTGCATATAGCAAGTAAAGAGGAGGCAAACTAAAGAAGATATATTAACACAAACAACCATTATTAATGCTCCCACCATTTAGATAAAATAAAAATAAATCCATTCATTCCATTCACTTTTGCTCATTCTTAAAAAAAATACAAAAAAAAAGGAAAATTAGAAAAAATAACAAAAATTTAGAATAAGTGAAAAGCTTAAAAAGTAAAAGAAAAAAAATATATAGAAAAGCTAAAGAAAGGGAAGGAAAAAACCCCCCTAAAAATTACAAGTTCTAAAAAAATAAAAATGAAAAATAAGAAAAAACCCTAAAAATTTAAAAAATCTTAGCAAAGTTAAAAAAAAAAAAAAAGAAGAATATTTAAAAATAAAAATAAAGATTTGGGCATTATTGGGTTATATATGAATTTTTTAACCTTAACATGTATATTGATTTGATAAAAATTAAGCCTCCAATCAAAAAGAGCTTTGCAAATGAAAATGAAAATTTAAATTGATTTGCTTGTCCACAAACCAAAACTCGAATTTTTTTATCAAATTAGATCAATATCTTAAATATGCATATTAAGCTTAATTTTGAGAATCAATAAGCTTAAGTTAGCCATTAGTCTAAGGTTATTTATAATCAAAGTGGTCTAATAATGATTAATTAAGTTTAATTAAAATTTAATTTCTCTAATAAGTAAAAACAATTTATTGGTTTATTGGATAAGGCTTTGATTTTATATGTATGAGATAAAGGGTTCAACTCTTGCTTTAAGCATAGATTAGGTTTTTCTATATTTTTATTTTTACTTTATTTCGTTTGAAAAAAAAAATGTTTTGCATCAGACGCCTGCTAAACCTAGTTTGATACGTGGAGATCACGCACAGGCACATGCCATGCACATGCGTCTTCATCCCCTACCTCCAGACGCGCGCACGCCATGAACAGCGTGGGAACGAAGGTGCAGTCACGTTGAGGCTCCTTTTTTATCCATTTGGGCACGTTTACTTGTCGAGTGGGTAGATGGAAGATCCAAGAACGCATCGGGGACTTTTAATTGATCCAGAATTGTCGAACATTTAGTGAAATTGGTAAAGGAATCGACGAACCCTAACTCAAGAGGCAAACGAATTAAAAGTCCAATGTTTAGTGCCGTTAGAGTTTCCTAACGTCTAATTGATCCTTGATCTATAAATAAGAGCTCGTGGACATCGATTTCAGGGGCAGAAACGGAGATTAAAGAAAAAAAAAACTCGAATCAAGAGAAATCGGAACTTTCTATCTCTAGGTTTGGAAATCCAGAAAGCCCTTATTTCTCTCTCTAATATTATTCATTTTCTGAGAAAATTCGGACATACGGAAGCAACAGATCAATTTCCCACGCTCAGAGTTACAAAGCCCCAAGACAACTTTCAGGAAACATTTGTGAATCTCGTCGAATTGAGGATTGAAGATCAAAACTTTGCATGCAGCCAATAACAGGGATTAACAACAAGCAATTCGGATGCAAATTGGTTATCGTAATCAATACTCAGAAAAAATAGAATTTTTCATTCATATCCTTCTTTTTTTTTCTCAGCTAGTATCTTATATGATCTTGTTAGTTTCATATTCTAACAACCCATGTGCAGGTTAATAAATTCTAGAATCATTCTAATGGATGGACTTAGTTAATTATTACTGCTTCATAATTGGGCTATCAACCAGCCCATGTCAACCGGCCCTTATATCATCAGTCCATATCCAACTTCATCCGTTGCTCGACCCATCCATAAAGCCCTCACTTGTTGCACGGCGCATCCCCACCATATCAGCCAGTTCCTACACGCACACCTGCATCCCTCTCAACTTAAGCAGACAGTTCCACACACTCGCACTTCCACCATATTCTGCAACACTATCAAACACGCACGCACTCTCCCCTCACCACAGTCAGATTACTTTACTCTTCCTATCCGATCTGACAAACTTCTCTCTCGAAGCTTCCCCTAGAAACCCTAACTCCTTCTCTCTCGTTACAATCCCTTCGTTTGAAATTTCCCTTGTCCACAAGGGTGCATGGGGAAATCTAAGCCTTAAATCTATTAGGAATTCCCACGTTGCATCCGAGAGAGGTCGATTTTTCCACAGTGTAAGCCCCATGGTGTCTGCTTGATTTCCCCTTTTGATCATCTTTCTTTCCAAAATCCTAAGGGGTTCTAACTTGTCTTCTTCCTTTGTAACAGGTAACGATGGCAAGCAGTTCCTTCCCTGACCATGGTAGAGCTTGAGTTGGGAGATGTGAAAGGTGGGATAGATGTTCGCCTCGCTCGGTAGATCCAAACGGTAAGCCACCTTCCCAACCCTGTCTATTACCTTATATGGTCCGTAATACTTAGGAGATAACTTTTGGTTATTTACTTTTCGCATACTTATCTGTTTATAGGGTTGTAACTTCACTAATACACAATCCCCTATGTTAAACTCCCTATCTATCCTCTTTCGGTCAGCCTGTTGCTTCATCCGGTTCTGAGCCCTTGTTAAGTGGAACCTCAAGATGCGTATGGTGTCTTCCCTACTTGTTAACATACTGTCAACCATGGCATTTCTAGAATCCTTAGGAATGTAAGGAAGGTGTATTGGAGGAAAATACCCGTATAAGATTTCAAAGGGGGTCTTCTTGGCACTAACATGATAGTTAGTGTTGTACCAGAACTCAGCTAGAGATAGGTACTGTCCCCATTTCTTAGGGTAGTCGCTTGTCATGCATCTCAAGTAGGTTTCCAAATACCTATTGACCCTTTCTGTCTAGCCATCCGTTTGAGGATGATATGCCGTAGACAAATTTAGTTTAACTCCTTGTAATATAAAGAATTCCTTCCAAAATTGGCTAACAAACACAGGATCCCTGTCACTGGTGATGCTTTCGGGCATTCCATGCAACTTGTACACATGATCCAAGTATAACCTTGCCACTTGTGGAGCTGAGTAAGGATGTGGAAGGGACATGAAGTGGGCATACTTACTCAGGTGGTCCACAATTACCATAACCACTTCTTGCCCATTAGACTTAGGCAGCCCTTCAATGAAGTCTATGGTTACATCCGCCCAACAAGTGCTTGGTATTGGCAGCGGTTGCAACAGTCCTGGTAGGGCTACATGCTCAAACTTGTGTCTTTGGTAGACCTCACACTCCCTTACATATTGCCTTACATCACGCTTTAACTTGGGCTAATAGAAGATAGAATTTATCTTCTTATAGGTGGTATGAGCCCCTGAGTGTCCTCCTCCTACTCCATCATGGTACATCCTTAGTAGTTTCCTTCTAAGCTCCATGGATGGCCCCACTACACACTTGCCCTTCCTCCTCAACAGCCCTTGATCAAAGGTGAAATACTTGCACGCTTCTTCCCTCTAAGGCAATCAAGCATGTTTTGATAGCCCCCAAGAAGAGACCAACTGTGCCTTAGTTCCTCCACCAGTTCTGGGGTGGTAGCAGTGACTGCTATAGCCCTTAACTCTAATTGCCCCATTCTGGACAAGGCGTCGGCAGCTTGATTAGTTCGTCCACTTTTATACCTTATTTCGTAATCCATGCTCAACAGCTTAGTTAGTCATTTGTGTTGGCCGGAAGTGACCAACCGTTGCTCTAGTAGGTGCTTCAAACTTTAGTGATCAGTCTGGATAACAAAGTGCCTCCCCATTAAGTAATGTCTCCACTTCTCAACTGCATAAACTAGGGCTAAGAGTTCCTTCTCATACACAGACATTCCTTGCTGCCTATTGTTCAGTGTTTTACTAAGATAGGCTATGGGGTGATGCTCTTGCATCAGAACGGCCCCCCACTCCTTCTCCACTAGCATTCGTTTCTACCATGAACTCCTTACTATAATCCGGGAGTCTTAAGACTGAGGAACTGGATAAAGCAACTTTAAGTCTGTCAAATGCAATCTGGCAATCATCATTCCACTTAAAATTATCTTTCTTCAGCAATAATGTGAGTGGCCTGGTGATAACACTATATCCTTTAATGAATCGCCTATAATAGCCTGATAACCCCAAGAAGCCTCTCAACTGCCTTAAGCTCTTTAGAACAGTCCCGTTAGCAATGGACTCAATCTTCCTTGGATCTGTTGTTACTCCTTCCCTAGTGATAATGTCTCCCAAATATTCTACCTTAGCAGCCCTAAAGGTGCATTTGGATCTTTTCAAGTAAAGTTGCTCTCGCTTCAAAACCTGGAATACTGCCTTCAAGTGTTTCCCATGTTCTTCTAAGCTCTTGCTGTAGATTAGTATATCATCAAAAAACACTAGGACAAACCTCCTTAAATAGGCCTTAAAAACCTGATTCATAAGACCTTGGAATGTGGAAGGAGCGTTGGTTAAGCCAAAAGGCATAACCAAGAATTCATAATGTCCTTCGTGTGTCTTAAATGCGGTCTTGTACACATCTTCAGAGTGCATCCTGATTTGGTGATACCCAGACCTCAAATCCAATTTGCTGAAGTAAGCGGCCCCACTTAGTTCATCAAATAGATCTTCTATGATAGGAATTGGGAACCTATCCTTGACAGTCTGATTGTTCAGTTCACGGTAGTCCACATACATTCACCAAGTGTTGTCCTTCTTTTTTACCAAGACAACCGGCGAGGAAAAATGACAGTGGCTATGTCTGATTATCCCACTCAAGAGCATTTCCTTCACCATATCTTCTAGGACAGTCTTCTGCATGGAAGAATGTCTATAGGGTTGAATGTTGACGACCTTGGAGTCTTCTTGTAAGGAAATTCTATGATCAAATTCCCTATATGGAGGTAACTCATGTGGCTCTTCAAAAAGGTCGTGGAACTCCTCTAGTAAATCCAACAGCTCTGGTTGCAACTTCTATTGTTTCTTCTTATCATCCTCCCCATTCAAAGCTTGGACTATCCAACATTGGTAATGTAGTGCTCCATTTCCTTCAAACAGCTTGGATAACTCATTTGCTCTCACAACCTTAAGCTGCTCCTTATCCACGGTCAACTCGCACTCACGGCCATTCCAATTAAAACTCATGGTCAGGTGTTGGAAATTCCAGAGGATGGTGCCCAATGACCTCAACCATGGTACTCCCAAAATCATGTCACAATCGGACAAGGTTAGCAAGTACACCTCTGTTGTGAATTCATGTCCTTGCATTTCCCAAGTAAACCTAGAAATCTTGCTTGTGCTAGATAAGTCGGTACCATCAGCCAATGTTACCTTGAGGGAAGGTACATCAGAAAATAAGCACCCAAGCCCCTTGGCCAGACGTTCATCGATGAAATTTAGTGAGCTGCCTGTGTCAACAAGTATGCTCAACTTCCTTTTCTTGTAATATCCACTCACCTTCATACTGCTTAGGCCGTGTCCTTGATCCTGGTTCAAGACGTTGAGAGTGAGCTTAGCGAAGTCAGCTTCCACTTCTTCTGGAGGAATGTCTTCCTCCTCTGCATCTTCCTTCCCATCCTCAGCCTCGACTAACAACATGTTCAGCCTTTTCTTGCATCTATGGCCTGGACTAAAAGGTTTATCACATCAAAAACATTGCTTTTTCCTTCTCTTTTCTTCTAGTTCCTCAGGGGTAAGTTTTTTAGTAAGTCGGGTTTGTGGGTTGGTGAGGTTTGATGGTTTAGGGGTGTTGTTATGTGTTTGAGGGTTCTTATGGTTGCAGTAGTGATTGGTGGGTTCCTGGTGTAGGTTGGGGTCCGATAGGACGGAAATGGTGTGTAAGAAGAGGGTGAATTAGGTGTTGTATTTAGGCGAGGGGTTTTGAGGTATTGTCTAGTGGAAAGGAGGTTTACTTCTTGCAATTTGGCTAAGGAGTAGGTCTCTTGCAGTGTTTGGGGGTTAAACATGCGTATTGGGTATTGTATGGTAGGATGTAGTCCACTGAAGAAGCAGCTTATCAAGTAGGCCTCTAGAAGCTTAACTTGAGTCACTAAGTGCTCAAATTCTTCTAGGTAGTCTTGCAGAGCTCCATCTTGGTGTAATTCCTTAAGTTCTACCATAGGATCTTCATACGCCTTCTTCCCAAATCTCGCTTGTAGTGCCTTAACCAACTCATTCCAAGTAATAGTATGGTGATTCTCTAAGGTCTGAATGTAAGAGTGATACCACTTCAAAGCCCTTCCCTCTAAATACATGGCAGCCACTCTAATCTTCCAATCCTCAGGGGTAGAATCAATTTCGAAAAATTGCTATGCTTTATATAACCAATCCTTAATATCATTACCATCAAAAGATGGAAAATCCACCCTAGGTGCTCGTGTTTGCAGATGGTTCTCTATGGTTACTGCACGCACTAGTGCTAACCCATGTCTATCATCATTTTCAGGAAACTTACCAGGATCCTTTGCTGTGGAGCCAGATGCATCCAATTGGTTAGATTTACTTGTCTTCAAGCCGGTGATGGTCAGTATCTGCTGGTCCATTAGCTCTTGCATTCTCTTGAGTGTATCGTGGATAGGTTTAAGGGCTTCCTCTGTGTGCTCCTTCACCGCATTACGCACAACATCATCAAGCTTCTTGGATTCACGAGTCTCCATGGCACAACCAAGCTCTAATACCAATTGTAACAGGGATTAACAACAAGCAATTCAGATGCAAATTGGTTATTGTAATCAATACTAAAAAAAAATAGAATTTTTCATTTATATCCTTTTTTTTTTCTCAGCTAGTATCTTATATGATCTTGTTAGTTTCATGTTCTAACAACCCATGTGTAGGTTAACAAATTCTGGAATCATTCTAATGGATGGGCTTAGTTAATTATTACTACTTCGTAATTGGGCTGTCAACCAGCCCATGTCAACCAGCCCTTATATCATCAGTCCATATCCAACTTCATCCATTGCTCGGCCCATCCACAAAGCCCTCACCCGCTGCACGGCGCATCCCCACCATATTAGCCAGCTCCCACACGCACACCTGCATCCCTTTCAACTTAAGCAGACAGTTCCACACACTCGCACTTCCACCATATTCCGCAACACTATCACACACGCACGCACTCTCCCCCCACCACAGTCAGATTACTTTACTCTTCCTGCCCGATCTGATAGACTTCTCTCTCAAAGCTTCCCTCAGAAACCCTAACTCCTTCTCTCTCGTTACACAACCCCCTCCAAAAAGCACCATATCACACACTACCACCGAATTAGAGATTGTCCTAGCTCCACCAACATCTGAGAGTGGAGATCAACGCCACTCTCTGACCGACGTTAGCCGGAGCATGTCCGGCAAGCACATATCGTCTCTAAATTATTTCGTAGCTGCCACATTGATTTTCCTTTTTTAAGAGAAAGTTGTAATAACTTTAGCTTACACTCATTTATATATTTGTTTCATTTATTCATGATATTTAAGATGTGCAGATAATTAACCGATACTCATTTATTTATTCATTGTATTACACATCGATTTAAAAAAAAAAATGTAAAGCAAATTTATTTATTTCATTTATTTGATACGTAGATGAAATCAATATTTAAAATACCGATTTTAATATAGAAAATAAAATCAACACTTTAAGTATTAATTTCAAATCAATTTAAAATTAATAATATTTTTCTAAATGGCTTTATAATTAATATATTTTAAAAATTAAAAAAATATTTTTTCCTTTTCTCATTAAGAAAGCTAATGTTTCCTTTTGTTTGTTTGTTTAAAACATTAATTGACTAAATAAGTGTATATATATATATAAACAGAAAAAAATGATGAATTTTTTTGGGTCTATTTTTAACAATTGTTTCTTATAAAAAACATAAAGATTTAAAATTTTTAAATCAAAATTTTCTTCTTTTGGTCATTTGCATGTTTAATGTCACATTAGTGATTGTCATAGATCGATTTTGTTTACATATCAATATTGTCATTTGTGCACTTTGTCATTTGTGAATAAAGTTTAACGTATCGCAGGTAAATTTGTCATTAGCATGTGTAGGGATTAATCAATAGAACTGTTTATTGGCAAGAATAATATGTCAAATTCAAGTCTTTTGATGATTCATGGCTGATATTGCTTGTTAATATGTATATATGCCATTTGATTATTTATGAATAAATTTTTCTTATGTCAACATATCTTTGGTTGATTTAACTCGTTACATGTTTGTGAATGAAATTGCTACTAATAGGGCCATAGCTAAGATTAGATCTTTTACTTAATTCATGAATAAAAACTGTATATCAGTAGTCAGAAGTTATATATATATATATATACATGTCAATAGTGTCTTGTTTTGTGTTTTGCTTATATGCTGTATGTCATAATTAAATGTTTGAAATAATCACGGTCAATGTTATTCCAAAGGCATGATGCATTACTTATAATAGAAAAGCAACGTAGTCTTTGAATTGGAGCCATCACAAAATAATAATAATAATAATATTAAAACAAAAGTAAAAAAAAGAAGAAGAAAAATGTGAATTTGACAAAATTTCAAAATAAATAAAAAAACCAACTCAGTAAAGTTTTTTTTTTCATTACTTATAATAGAAAAGCAACGTAGTCTTTGAATTGGAGCCATCACAAAATAATAATAATAATAATATTAAAACAAAAGTAAAAAGAAAAAAAGAAAAATGTGAATTTGACAAATTTTCAAAATAAATAAAAAAACCAACTCAGTAAAGTTTTTTTTTTTTAAAAAAAAAAAAAACTACGATAGCTTGATTCAGAAACAAGTATGTAGATATCTTTATAGCAATCACCTTAAGGAATAAATATATATATTTTTTTATTTTTTATTTTTATGATATATATATATATAATGAAAAAGAGGGAATTGGTAAATTTTCATTTTTTTCAAATCAATCCTTACATGGTATCTAACTTCGGTTGATGGGGAAAAAAATGTCCTTAATTTTGGTTAAGTGGTTCAATATGAATATAAGTTAAGGAAAATTAAAGAAAAACCAAGCTCGACGATAATTGATTTAGCTTAGCATTACATTCAATAGAATTTAATATACATCACATTGCTTCCACTAACATCAAACTATAGATTGGTCAACCTAGGAATAACAAAATATAACATTGCAACCACAACATTACTATCTTCATGTACACTTAAACATGTATATAGCAATAGCCAACAACACAGTAAGCAAAGTAATCCACTCGAAATTTCCTCAACCAGTTGCATCTACTTCTCGTTGCAATTGCCTTCATACACCATGGAAGTTATGCCCTTATGCTCCCCAAGACTCTAGAATATGATTTATCACCTCTTTCGCCCAATTCAGAAACATAGGGTTGTACCACCTAAAGAACTTGTAGCCACCTTCCATGACATCATCACCAAACATGGCATCTTACACCCATAACATAGCTTGCCTCTATTTTCATCCTCATTCATCATATTAAAAGATCTTCCAAGTGATGAAAGTTGCTCGCTTTAATGCCTGCTAAAGCTTAATATGCTAGCTATGATGTCTTCACAAAGTTGTCCTTCTAGTTCTCCACTTTGATAGGAAAAGAATGATATGTCTATCAAATTGCAAAGGCTAGGGCTTTGACATGTAGAAGAGGGAGATAGGAAATTCATGAGATAAAAAGAGGGAAAGGGATTGCTTTTGTCTTTGGTGCGTATGTCCATGTCAGATTTTCTTTTATTAAATCCTATGTCCACCTATAAAATGAAATAACACATGATAGCCATGTCATATATACTTAATGTCTTATAGTTTAAGATATTAAAATGAACAACTTTGCAACTTTTTAGCTCTAAATTGCAAAATTTAACTCTTTAGACACTTTTCTACTTAAGACAAAAAGTATAACCACTTCTATTGCCTTTTCCCCCCTTTTACGGTTTGCAATTTGCATCATTCCCCTTCTTTCAAAAAAATTCATCCTTAAATCTTGATAGACATCCATTTGATAAAAAATTAATCTATAGAAAACAAATGTCTTCTCTTACCTCATACTAAACCAATCATTAACCAACTTTAAACCTTCACATGATATCTCAATAATACCAAAAGAAATTGAGTGACCTTCAAATAGTAATAAAAATTTAATAAGATGTGCTTTGATCACTGGCTTGAAAGATTGATATTCTTTTGTTGACTGAATGAACAAATTAACTTCTTTGAAAACTTCAATTTTGCTATCAAAATTTGAATCAACATTAGTAATCTCAACATTAGAATTTTCTAAAGCAACCTTGTCTTCATCATTCTCAATAATTGCTTTTTTTTTTTAGCTTCTATAATTTTTTATTTATTATGCTCTACCTCGGTTTCCTTATAGCCAAGCTTCTCTTGCTCTACTTTAATCGTTCCATTATTCACTAGAATCTCTTCAAATCCTTTCTTTAGAGCCTCTACTCATCAACAATCTCCTCTATAGCATCGATATTTTCATGAAGATTCTCATCCTCTATCATAGTACCATCAACCTCTCTTTCTTTCTCCTTCTCTTACAATTGCAAAATCAAAGTTTGCAAATACCTAGGAGTCTCATTCCACCACTTATTTATTTCATCCATTTGCAATAATAGAATCATAGCTTTTAAATCCACTCAAGTCTTCGGCTGTTGCTTATTGAGCTTGATAGATGTCACTCACTCCTCCCCTCTTGACCATTCGATATTTGATTCACTTCCTCTTAACATTATTTTAAAGAAAAATTGTGTTTTTGCTTCTACATTAGAAGAATAAGGTTAAGTTCTGATAAGAACAAGACAATCGAGGCTGATATCAAATTTGGTGTAAGACAGTGAAAGTATAAAATTATAAAATATGAAAAATATGGAAAAGTATGGAATTTAACTAGAAAAGATTTTGATGACCTCACACCATAAATAAATTTTTATGATAGCCTTATACTACACAATATAAGAAATAATGAATCACACCATTAAAGAGAAAAGAAAAAAAAAGGCATTACATCAATATATAATTCAATGCCAAGTAACTCTCTATCTTTGATTAATTGTAGAATTTACATATTTATAAGCCTAAATAAAACCCGATAGTCTACGAAACTAAGATACTAATCTACTTAAATTCTAAAAATAAGAAATTAAATTTAATAAAATAAAAGATAATAATAAAATCATGTCTAGCCTATGTAACATAAAACAAAATAAGATTTTCTTTCTTTTCTTATTCCGCATCATTCCCCCCTTTTAAAAAGATTCATCCTCAAATCCTGAAAGAACTCCACCTAGATTGAAAATTAATTTACAAAAAACAATTTTTTTCTCTTGCTTCATATCAAACTAATCATCAACCAACTTCAAACCTTCACATGATATCTCAATGATACCAAGAAATTTAATGACTTATAAACAACAATAAAAAAGGTGATAGGATGTGCTTTGATCGTTGGCTTGAAAGAATTGATCTTCTTTTGTTTGCTTAATAAACAAATAACTTCTTTAAGAACTTCAATTTTACTATTAAATTTTGAGTTGACATTAGTAATCTCAACATTGAAAGTTTCTAGAACACTATTACACATAGACAACGTAGAAGCAATAAGTAGCCAATATGGATGAAAGATTTTATAACTAATTAGATTGTAAACACATATCACAGTTGTATAATTCAAAATTTTGAAATAGAAACAATTGATAGTAACAAATTGTATAGGTAGGAAAAGTGTAAAAATACATTAATAAAAAGGAACAAAAGAACAAAAAGGGGGTTCATCTTTACCCTCATAAATCATTGTGAGCTTTAAGAGTTGCACCTGGCTCGAATAGGTGCCTCATTTCCTTTCTTGTTTCCTAACAATCAAAACAAAGAATACTAACACATTAGTAGTATATTGAGTGAGAGAGAGAAGAGTACGAAAGAGAGAAATTAGGGTTTTTGACCTTAGGGTAGAAAAATAAAGTCGAGAGAGAGTTAACAAAAAAGAGATGGTATATTAGAGAGTTAATGGGCTAGGCCTATCTTGTGGGCTTAACAAACACCCTTGTCTTTATCGTTCTCAACAATTGGTTCTTCTTTTTTTTGAATTTTTATTGTGCTATGCCTTAATTTGCTTATAGCTAGGCTTCTTTTGCTCTACCTCAACCATGTCACTATTCACTAGAATCTTTTTAAACTCTCTCTGGAGCCTTTACAATCTTCAAGTTATTAGTCTCATCAATGATCATGTTTACAGCATCAATATTTTTACAAGGATTTTTATTCTTTGTCATAGCACTCTCAACCTCTCTTTCTTCTTCCTTTTATTGTAATTGTAGAAACAAAACTTGCAAATCCTTATGAGTCTCTTGCTAGTACTTATTTATTTCATCCACTTGCAATTGTAGAATCATAACATTCAAACTATTACAAGTCTTTTACCATCACCTATTGAATCCAGCTAATGCACCCTTTTCCTCCTCTTTTAACCATTCAATATTCGATCTCCTTAACCTTAACTTTCTTTATTAAAGAAAAAAAAAAGTATTATTCAAATATCAAAATGAAATAAGATAATTGTTTTTGGTACTAAGAAGATTGAAGATTGTTAAAACCAAAATCTAAGAAGAACAAGATAATGACTTTAATACCAAATTTGATGTAAGATAGCATGAAAATTTTTTTATGGTCTCACACCACTGTTAATTGTATGGCCTCATACTACACTATGAAAAATAATGAAATCACATCATTAATGAGAAAGAAAAGCTATCACACCAATTCATAAAATAATTTTATTTAATGATAAGCAACTCTCCATCTTTAATTGATTATAGACATTACTTATTTATAGGCATAAATAAACTTAATATTCTAGGAAAATAATTTTTAAGGAAATTAGGAAATAAAAGATTTACCATCTAAAAAAAGAAAAGCTAATCTACCTAAATTCTAAAAATAAGAAATTAAATCTAATCAAACAAAAGATAGTAATAAAAATTATATCTGACCTAGATAACATAAATTAAAATAAGATCTATTTTTTTTTCTTGTTCCACATCTTTGATGTATGACAATCGAAGTAGAAAAATTATAAAATATGAAAATTATAGAAAAGTACAAAATTTGATTAGAAAAAAAAATTGATGATCTTACACCATCAATAATTTTTCAATGATCTCCTCACATTACACTATGAGAAATATTGGAATCACACTTAAAAAGAAAAAAGAAAAAGCATCACACCAATTCATAAAATAATTTTATTCAATGTCAAGTGACTCTTTGTCTTTATTTGATTACAGACTTTACCTATTTATCGGGATAAATAAAATTTAATATTCTAGGAAACTAATTTTTAAGAAACATAAAAAATAAAAGATTTTCCATATTAAAAAAAAGATACTAATCTTAAATCCAAAAATAAAAAAATTAATCTAATTAAATAAAAAATAATACTAAAATCGTATTGATTTAGCAACCCTATTCACAAGAACTACACTAGAATAAGATGGTTTATTGAGACAATATTGAAAATACTACTAAAGCTTTGTGCAAAAATTCAATTTATTACCTAAAAATGTGTCACTTAATTTAAAGTTTCGTTGTTAGACTTACTACATTATGCATATTAGCTAACATCCATCAAATTAGCCATCACTTTAAGTCAACCAAAACTCAACACATGTCCCTCCATTTATTAAATCATAATAGGCGCCCATATAAGTGCTATTTCAAAAGATAGATTGTATTTCTAACAAACAAAAAACTTTCCTTCTTCATTTTGTTACTTCTCCCTCCTTTTCTTCTTCTAGCTAATATGCTAACTCTATCCCTCATAAACAGGGCTGAACTTAGGGATGGTGGTTGTGGGCAGTAGAGTCCTGGTGTTTTTTTTTTCCTGTAATTTTTCCCTTTTTCTACAAATTTTCAAATTATTTTTTAGAACAACTTGCATGTTTGTTGGCGGTAAAAACATTATTACTAAAAAATTTCCAAACATTTTATATTGGCAACATTTTTTTCGGTGATGATTGATCAAATTACGTCGAAAACTCATCACCTCCTCTTTTTATTTTTATAAATTTTAACAAACTTTTATCATACTATTAAAACTTCTTTTAGATTATAAAATTGTTTACCTGTGATAATGATATTAGCCACATTTTGAAATTAAGTAATAGGGTTGGACAAAAAAATTGATTGAACTGTGAACCACATCAGACCGAACTAAAATGAACTAAAGACTAGGTTCAAACCATCTCTCTAGATTTGAAAAAAAAATACAATTCTAACCAAACCATGAAAAGTTTAAAAAAAAAAAGCAATAAAAATCTAAAAATATATGACAAATGTAAATGGCTAAATTTGATTTATGAGCTTTTAGCTGAATATTTTAAATAATTTGACTCTTTAGACTAAGGTAACATGACTCAAAAAGTCAAGCCCATGTAATATTGAGATAATTAGGAGAGATTTAGTATGATAGCCTTAGAGTAAAGCCCATTGGATTAGCCGGTCCAATCCAATCTTTTTCAATAAGGCTTGCCCATTAAAGACCATCAATGGACCTAGATTCATGAGAGGAATGCTTTTAAATGATGCATTTTTTAAAAAAAAAAAATTTGCAAAATAGCAGTTTTGGAAAAATTATTCCAAAACTAGGTCGTGAAGGTACGGACCTAGAACGTGCCTTCAATTTTGTGAAATTTGGCAAAACTAAAGGCATGGAAATACCTTGTCATGATCTAAAGATAGTCAGATTTATCTTAATGTATTAGCTTGCATGTTAGAACAAATTGAAAAATTGCATAATTAATGATAGATATGCAATGAATCACCTAGCAAGTGTTGATGTTGTACTTATTAGATATTCAAGAACTTCTCCTGATACGAACCACGCCAACCCGTGACGAAACCCAATACCAATACGTTCGGAAATTCGTTACCTACGATGCCAAACACCTAGAGTGGAAACCGCGACCTGTTGCCTATAAGCGAGACAAGAACCTTGGTATAATGTGAAGACGCCACAATCGGGATGAAAGACCAATTGATAAGTCGGGATGAACGCCACGGAAATTAATCCGATAAGTTCGATTTAGTTCTTGAAGAACCAAGAGAGGTGCCTCTTAAAAGTGTTTCATGTTCAAAGATGTAAAATCTAAGTTGTTCTAAACCTTAGGAGCTTTTATACTAGGGTTACAATTTGTGAAAAACAAGTCCAAAATGACGTAGCTTAGATAAGTTGCGTAAAAACACGAAAACAGAACAAGCTAGCCGACAGGGGATACACGGCCGTGTACACGACCGTGTACTTTTCTGTGCACATTCCGGTCACATACACGACCATGTACTTCTGGTCGTGTATCTTTCTATGGATTTGCTTGTCTCCATATACGGTCCTGCCTTTTAGCCGTGTATCTAGCCGTGTATGATTCTGTGCAATCTTGGAATTCCTACACGGCCGTGCCTTGAACATACACGCCCTCTTCAACCCATGTCCGGTGTGACTTGTATAAAAGCAAGGGTCTTCCCATGGTTGTTCCAATCCGTTCCAACTTCATGATTGCTCTAATCCTTTCCGGCTTCATGGACAACCTTTATCAATCTGTTAAGTGCTTCCTTGGATTGTTTCGCTTGATTTCTTGTGATCGGTCTAGGCGGCACTTCAAGAGGATCCACATTTCTTCTTCTGGCTTGGCTCTCATCATGGATCTCATCATTCCCCTCCTCTTGAAAAGGATTTGTCCTCAAATCATTGCCTGCATCAAATGGACTCAGATCAGTAACATAAAATGTGACACTTACTGGATACTCACCTGGTAAATTTTTCTTGTAGGCATTATCATTGATTTTCTCAAGCATCGGAAATGGATCGTCTCCCCTAGGGTTCAACTTGGATCTCCTCTGCAATGGAAAACTCTCCTTGCGAAAATGCACCCAAACCCAATCTCTAGGCTGAAAAATCTTGGGTCTCCTATCCTTGTTCACCCTTGAAGCGACCCTAGCATTTTGTTTTACAATCCTAATCTTTACCTGTGCATGCAACTTTCTCACGAAACCTGCCTTAGAATTAGCATCAAAACTCACAGACTTGTTAAGTGGCAATGGCAATAAATAAATAGGAACCAATGGGTTAAAACCATACACAATCTCAAATGGTGAACAATGAGTAGTGCTATATAAAGCCATGTTATATGCAAACTCCACAAATGGTAGACAATCCTTCCAAGTCCTAATGTTCTTCTCTATGATTGCCCCTAACAATTGAATTAAAGTCCTGTTAACCACATCAATTTGCCCATCAATTTGTGGGTGACAGATAGTTGAAAACATCCGTTTAGTTCCCAACCTTTCCCACAATACTCTCCAACAATGACTCGAAATTTTTACATCCCGATCACTAACAATGCTACTAGGTATACCATGCGGACGCACTACCTCTCTAAAGAACAAATCAACAATGTATATAGCATCATCAGTTTTATGACAAGGAATGAAATGAACCATTTTAGGAATCCTATCCACAACCACAAAAATATAATCTCGACCATGCCTAGGCCTAGATAATCCTAACACAAAATCTATGAAAATATCTACCCTATGCTCATGAGGAATGACACTAGACTCATATAACCCATCTAACATGTCATCTAAGCGATGAATGGGATGACGATACTTTACGGTAATGTTGTTGATGGCGCGGCAGTCAACACACCTTTTCCATGTTCCATTCTTCTTAGGGAAGACATCTTCAAAGTCCTGCACAAGAGACACAACCACACTAGGCAAAGAGTTAGATAGTTCGTTAGTACTCAAACATGTTTCTTTAAAAACCAGCAACAACATAGGTTGCCTCACCACTAACGCTCTCCTTACTACACTCGCTCTTGCCATACAATTCTCCTTTTGCAAGGCTGCCCTCTCCTTTTCACTCACCACCAAAGTTGATCCCCCTTCAACTTGGCCTCTCACACTCTTTCCAGCCTTCCTCTCTTTTTCCTTTTGATCTTGACTTTTATATTCCTTTTCTTTCTCATTGTCTTTTGCTCTCTCACTCTCCCTCTATTTTTCACTTACCTTATGTTTTGCAAAAGACTGTTGTAGCTGCAACTGGTCCTCATACACTTGCTTAGGTGTTAAAGGTTTAAGATTAAAGCTTTTCCCTTGGTGAACAAGCGTATACTTGTTAGAAAAGCCATCATGAACAGCCTTCCTATCAAATTGCCATGGCCTCCCCAACAATACATGACATGCTTGCATTGGCACTACATCGCATAACACCTCATCCTCATATCTACCAATGCGAAAACCAATCAAGGCTTGCTTACTCACCTTAGTCTCACCACTATCATTCAACCACTGCAATTTATATGGACTAAGGTGTCTAACAATTTTGAGCCCCAGCCTCTCAACAATAAAATTGCTCACTACATTGGAGCAACTTCCCCCATCAATAATCAATAGATGTGATCTCCTAGATAACATCTAGTATGAAATATATTCTCTCTTTTCTTATCTCCTCTATCTTCCCAATCCCTAGTTCCTCTATTCCGACCACTATATCTTCTATAACTCCTACCAGAAGGCTCATCAAAGTCATTATCCAACATTTCATCTCCACCCCTCGGTACTCTCCTAGAACGACTCTCCCTCTTACGCCCTTGGAATGCGTTTGTGAATTGCTCTAGTCTTTGCTCTACCGTCTCATGAATTTGTTTCATTCCCTCTTGGAACATCCTCTTCATTTCTCCCCTCAACGCCTCAATTACCAACCTAGCATCAAACCTTCCCCTTTCACCTTCAGGAGAATGTTGTCTCGACATAGTTCCTGCAAAAAAGATTAGTACTAACACAAATATATATATGATTAAACCTCACGATACACTCCCTTACGTGTTTTGCTCAAATGATGATATCACACAATCACTCGTGTATTTTCATAAACAACGATCATATCAACTTGCCAACTTCCTCTTCTCAATTCTCTTGGAACTAACCCGAACTACACCAATCCCCTTCCGTAGAATTCAAAACAACTCTAGGGTTCGTAAATTTTCCTCTATTTTTCTATCAGAATTTTTTTTTTGTCTCTGTTTTTGCTTTTGATCACGTTTCTCTTTCTTTTCTTTTCTCTTCTTTTTTTTTTTGTCGTGATTTTTACTCTTTTTTTTTTTTTGTATCAATCGCCTAGTCGATATTATACTATCAAAAGACAATCAATACTACGAAATTGAATACGATAATTGATATGAACGATTGGAGTTAGGGCTTTTGATATTACCTTCCTCAACCGAACTTGATGTTTTGACAAACCTAAGCTCCGATACCAAACTGATACGAACCACGCCAACCCGTGACGAAACCCAATACCAATACGTTCGGAAATTCATTACCTACGATGCCAAACACCTAGAGTGGAAACCGCAACCCGTTGCCTATAAGCGAGACAAGAACCTTGGTATAATGTGAAGACACCACAATCGGGATGAACGCCACAGAAATTAATCCGATAAGTTCGATTTAGTTCTTGAAGAACCAAGAGAGGTGCCTCTTAAAAGTGTTTCATGTTCAAAGATGTAAAATCTAAGTTGTTCTAAACCCTCAGAACTTTTATACTAAGGTTACAATTCGTGAAAAACAAGTCCAAAATGACGTAGCTTAGATAAGTTGCGTAAAAACACGAAAACAGAACAAGTTGGCCGGTAGGGGATACATGACCGTGTACACAACCGTGTACTTTTCTGTGCACATTCCAGTCACATACACGACTGTATACTTCTGGTCGTGTATCTTTCTATGGATTTGCTTGTCTCCATACACGGCCGTGCCTTTTAGCCGTGTATCTAGCAGTGTATGATTCTGTGCAATCTTAGAATTCCTACACGGCCGTGCCTTGAACATACACGCCCTTTTCAACCCGTGTCCGGTGTGACTTGTATAAAAGCAAGGGTCTTCCCATGGTTGTTCCAATCCGTTCCAACTTCATGATTGCTCCAATCCTTTCTGGCTTCATGGACAACCTTTATCAACCCGTTAAGTGCTTCCTTGGATCGTTTCGCTTGATTTCTTGTGATCGGTCCAGGCGGCACTTCAAGAGGATCCACATTTCTTCTTCCGACTTGGTTCTCATCATGGATCTCATCAGCTCCCGTTCATCCGATATATCAACAATTGATAGGTCCATGCCATCTCATGTATTCCTCATGGACGTCATGAGGGCCCTCTATGTACACCACCTGAGCCATATGCTCTTCCCATAAAGATATGTATATTACATGCTACATTGATCAATCAACACTAACCCACCAGCGTAAGTCAATCTGATGGAGCTCTAGTCGCGTGTTTACATCCTATACAATGTATTAACCCCCCCTAAAAACTACCTTGCAACACGGTCAGTGTAATGCCACTTGACTATGTGGAAGCATATGAGTAGTACCTGAGCGGTCTAAATGTTTATGCCTCCTCTACAAAAATATGGTAGGATATGAATCAAACTCCTAACATATAGCTCCCACTCGACCTAAAGTGTAGCAAATAAGATTTGTTGTTAACGATGCATATGATGAAATGAAAAAATTAAAAAAAAAATGGTTACCGAAATACCTACTCATTACATTGCCTATCAAGAGCATCCCACTATGTGCTAACTACATGGGTCGGGTGATGCTGTATGTCCTTTTGCATCTTCTAGAGGGTAGCCAAGAGAGCTCTAACCTCTATGACAAGCTTGTACTAGCTAAGGGGCACTATATGTGAGAATCTATCCCATGCCCAAACATGTAGAAGTATCACAACCCCCCCAATCTTGTTCACCAATACGGATGATGTGACATAAAGCTGGTAATATAATTAGGCTAGACACGCGGAATCCCAGCTATACGTTCCTGTAATGTTGAAATTCTCTAGTAGAGGCAAAAATATCGTGTAGACGAGGAAGTTAGATTTATCGACAAAAATAAATCCCCCCAGCAGCTACAATATGTACGCACATGTATGGTGGTAAACCTGCTTGCCATTGGCGTGATTCAGAAGGATTTAGTACATATCATGAAGTCACATAACTTTAATGCCCCCCTTCCTCTATTGTTAGACCTTAGCCTTGCCCCGAGTAATCTCTCGCATTTTGTAATCTAATCTAGGTAACAACTCCCTGTAATTGTTTGACCATTGATTGGGAGACTTAGTTGGACCTCAACATCTTACAGGGTGATAGTGAACTCCCTAGTCGACTTGTGAAATGTATGTGTTTCTAGCCTCCATTGCTTGATCGAGGTAGTTAACACGTGCTAATCCAGCTGTATGAATGGCAGGCAGCTTGCACCTAGGAATCCGACCAATTGTAAGAATGGCTCCATTCGAGGATTGATGGGATGATATTCTCATTACGACGAAGTGACATTTTACGCTATCGCATGGTAAGCCATGATTACTCCTAAAATGTAAGAAGTTAAAGGTTGTACTATTGACAATGTAACATAAATCCCCCAATAAGATAAATGTGGTTTACCTCTTCGTTCAGACAACCTGTGATTAATGTTTTTTCTCTTGCATCAAAACTAAAGGATCAAAGAGTTTAGGTTCCATCTAATATGCACAAAATAAAAAACAAAAAATGTTACCATTAATATCAAAATAATTTCACGTTAATTTTCATAATAATATACCAAGATATTACATTTACAACCAATGTGTAATTTTTTTACTAATTAATTTTCTAATGTTAATTAATGACTTATTAGTGACTAATTATCTACTAATTAACGATTAATTAGCAACAACTTAATTTCACATCAATTTTCACAATAATACACCAAGATATTACATTTGCAACCAATGCGTAATTTTTTACTAATTAATTTTCTATTGTTAATTAATGATGTATTAGCGACCAACTATCTACTAATTAATGATTAATTAATAATAATTTAATTTCACATCAATTTTCACAATAATACACCAAAATATTACATTTATAACCAATATGTAATTTTTTCCCTAATTAATTTTCTAATATTAATTAATGATATATTAGTGACTAATTATCTACTAATTAATGATTAATTAACAATAACTTAATTTCACATCAATTTTCACATCAATAACTTAATTTCACATCAACTAGGTCCATGCCTTTAGTTTTGCAAAATTTCGTAAAACTAAAGGTGTGTTTCGGTTTTGCACCTTCATGACCTATTTTTAGAATATTTTTTTTTTGTGCACTATTTTGCAAATTTTTTTAAAAAAAGATGCATTATTTAAAGGCATTCCTTAAATTCATGAAAGGTCACATAAGGGCTCATTCACTTGTGACCATTGATCACCATCACTATTTGATAGATGAGATTCATAACCAGATCCTATAAATACTCAAGGTATCTTCATTAAAAAAGGGGGGAACTTTGGAAAGAGAAAACACTGTTACTATACTAGATTACTGTCTCAAAAGATCAAACCATAATTTAGTGAAAAACATGTGCTTACCATGAAGTGCTTAAGCTTAGTTGAGACTATCTATTCCTCCTCCCCATCCTGTTCAATTATGATTACCCCTATACGTGTTACTTCTTTCATTCGGCTACATATAGCACGTTCTTACACAGTATGCATGTGACCTTCGCACTTAGACCCATACACCCACATTATTTGGCAACTTCACTAGGAAGGAGAAGTTGACAACCCGATACGTCTAAGGAGAAGATTACTTGACTCTATTGATAATATTAATCATTAGCTTGATGCCAATCTTAAAGCTATTGAAAAAATTGCACCTGCCTTTGGTGATGTAAATTAAGAAAACACTACATAAGAGGGTGTACTTAATAATGCTCAAGTCATCCAAGTAATCTAAGATAAAAATAGAGAGATAGATCTTTTCATCACAATGATGACTCAATTCATGTTTACTATGGCCATTGTTACTATTATGCATCAGGGTAGTACTCCATGTGTGACAGTTACTAAATCTGTTAATCATCCTAACCCCATTTCCATTGCATTGGCAAAGGTTGGAACTTCTGCCTCAAGAGGTTCATTAATTGCTAAAGAAGATTTAGATACATATTTGAAAGAGATACAAATGAAATCTACCATAGGGGTGCTGAAACTCAAACTCCCTTACCATTAGTATATCGCTTTGAAACCTTACCCAAAAGACGATGTGAGTCTTAGGTTCATGCTCTTTAATGGCAAGAAGGAATGTGCCAAAGAGCATTTGTTAAAGTTTATTAAGACGCTAGAGGTATATGGGTTGGATGATGATTTGAAACTTAAGAAAATTTTTAAGTCCTTTTCAAAGAAGGCGTATACGTTGTATATTAATCTTTCTCTAAGTTTAATGGATTCATGGGAAAACATGTGTAAGATGTTTTTAGAAAATTCTTTCTCAACTGAAGAGAGGGTGACCCTCACTAACATGGGAAGGATTCGTCAAAAGCCAAGAAAAGACTTCATGGACTACATTGAATGATTTAAAGAGCCCTCTCTTGATATTTAGGATATATGTGATGAAAGGGATTTAGTGAAAATTTGTATTCAGGGAATGTTTATTGAGTATGCCATTCATTTGAAGAATCTATCCTTGGCCATGTTTGCAATATTGGTTGAAAATGCGCAATGAACTAATAACTCCATTGCACAACAAAAGGGTGAGCATGTAAGGTTCAATAAGCGAGGGCCATCTGTGAATTTAGCTCAAGGTGAGGATTCCAAGGCAAGTAAGAAACCTAAGTTTGAGAAGTTGACGTACCTATGCCCAATGGGTAAAGTATATGCAATGCTTGACATATGGCTGCGGGACAGAAATATCAAACTTTCTAGAGTTGAGCGTCTCCCTACCATGGAGGAGAGAAATGATCGAAAATTCTATAGATTTTATAAAATTCTAGGACATTCCACTAAAGATTGTTTCACTTTAAAGAAGATATTTAACAAGAGAGTGCATATTAGAAAGCATATCATTAAAGATAATAACATTTGCAACAATCCCCTTCCATCTCATAACAATCAAGGTAGAGTACTGAATGTTATTTGATAAGTGATCAATTAGATATATATATATATATATATATATATATAGCCAAGAATGACTTGCTTATTATCCGAATCTCAATCTCTAAGGAAGTGAGGTTAATTACCTAACTTGTGAAAAGTAATGTCTTGTGTTGGTATTTGCCATGTAGAAGTTACGACATTATTTTCTATTACACAAGATCAATTTGGTCACTCAATCAGATCTTATCAAATACTTGTTGTCTTGATTAGCTTTGTCTGGTAGAATTGCAAAGTGGTTACTCCTTGGAGAATTTGATATTATTGTTCAATCTCCTATAGCCATTAAATCACAAGCATTTGTCGATCTATTGGCACATTTTCTAAATGCACAAGAGGGCTCAATCACTGAGATCGTACTGATAAAATTCCATGAAGACTCCCTAGTGGTCGAAATAGAAAGAAAATGGTTACTCCAGTTTAATGGCTTTTCTGGAAGTAAAGGATAGGGAGCAGATGTTATGCTAACTTCAAAAAAAGGCTAAGAAATACCATTAGAGTTTAAGTTTGATTTCTATAGCATAAATAATGAGGTGAGTATGAAGCTCTCCTACTTAGGTTGGTATCTACATAAGAGATTGGAGCTCATCAATTATGCATTTGAAGTGATTTTATCTTGATTATCAAATAAGCTAATGGTGAATTTGCACATAAAGAACCAGCACTAGCACTTTATAAAGTTGTAGTGTAGGCTTTAGTGATGAAATTTCAATCAGTATGTTACGAACATACAACTCGATTTGTCAATAGATATGTGGATGCATTAGCCATAATGGCATCAAAAGTTTCTATTCAAGATGCAAGTAATAGTTTGAGTATTAAGAGACTGAGGAGATCTATGCCATGCATTGCATCAAATCTCATTGATGAAGATGAGGAACCACATGATGATTGGTGTACTTTAGTGAAGGAATAATTAGTGCACCCTGATGCAGCTTTAGTTTCAACACTAAAGATTTTATGCAGTTAAATGGAACATTGTATTATAAAGGCCTAGAAGCTATTTTGTCTTGGTATATTAGCACAAAAGAGGCCCATCTTAAGCTAGACAAGTATCCCAAATTCTAGTGTTGAGAGGATAGACCACCACTACATCGTCGGATTCAACGTGATGGATATTACTAGCCATCATGATGAGATCCATGATGAGTGCCAAGCCGAAAGAAGAAATGTGGATTCTCTTGAAGTGCCGCTTGGACCGATCACAAGAAATCGAGCAAAACGATTCAAGGAAGCACTTAACGGGTTGATAAAGGTTGTCCATGAAGCCGGAAAGGATTACCACTTTAGGTGTTTGGGCGTCTTAGGCAACGAATTTCCGAACGTATTGGTATTGGGTTTCGTCACGGGTTGGCGTGGTTCGTATCACATCAAATGTCTAAAGATATTTGAGGTGCAAATGAGTTGTCTTAAAAGTTTTGAGTTACTAGATGAAAAGAAATGTAACTATGTGGTCATGGCAAGGGATTAGAGGCACCTATACATTGATTACTTAAAAAATAATATTTTACCCACCAATAATACTAATGCTAGACTAGTAAAAAGGAAGCCTAGAAAGTATCTCATGCATGAAGATGAATTGTATAGGGTTTCATTTATGGGTAAACCCCTTAGATGTATTGCACCCCCTGAGATAGAAAAAATATTAATTCAAACCCATGTTGGTGAATGTTGGAAACACCAAAGAGGAAGGAAGCTATATTATCATTTGCTTACTATGGGATACTATTGGCTGATTATGGAAACTGTAGCCTTTAATTTTGTTAGAAAATGTGTCATTTGCTAGTAATACGGCAATGCCATTCATGCTCTAGTAGTTATGCTCCATAATGTAATAACTCCACGACCCTTCCACACTTAGGCATTTGATCTTATTAGTCCCATTCACTCACCATCAAGAAGATGCATTTGGATTCCAAAGAGGATTAAGTGTTTTACAAAATGGGTAGAGGCAACTCCCTTAGAGAAGGCTATAAGACCAATAGTTACAAGTTTCATAAAGGAGAATATCATATACAAATTTAGAATCCCAAAGTGCATTTTATTTGATAAAGGGACTCCTTTCATCGACTCTTATGTTCGACAATTATTAGCTTCTTATAGCATTGATCTTGTCAAGTCTACACTCTACTACCTAAAAGGGAATGGTCAAGTAAAGGCAATGAACAAGAGTCTGCTCAAGGTGCTCAATTATGTGGTTCATGATAATCACAAAGAATAGTATGATAAGTTGCCATTGGCACTTTAGGCTTATGGGACATTAAGGTGAAAGCTAACTTAAGCAACACCTTTCTCTTTAGTGTATGGAACTGCAGCAGTAGTTCCCATAAAAGTTTTGATTCCCTTCACACGGTTAGCTATCAATGTTGAGCTTGAGCTACCTTGCGATTGCTTGACTTAGAGGCCCCAAAAGAAAAGTGAGACATTACTAAATGTAATTTAATTCACTATTAGTATAAGTTAGGTGTAAGTTATAGTCTTTTGGTGAAAGAGAGTTCATTCTAACAAGGCAATGTTGTACTTTGAGCAGTTGAGTATGTTTGTTGAGGTACTCTAGTGCCAAAATTTACGTCTAAGTGGGAAGGTCCTTTTGTTGTTGAAGAAGTGTATGATAATGGCAATTGCAAACTCTATAATATAAGAATAGATTCTATCATTGCTCCCATCAACTTTCAACACATTAAAAAGTTTCATTTGTAAAAGTGAAATGTAAAGAAAGTGCAAATCAATGAAAATGCAGTTCAAGTCATGTGAGCCTACTTCCAACATGTTTACTTTTTGTTTTGATGCTTTTATTTGTTATTGCTATCACTTGGTAGTAGATTTATCTCCCAAGTATGCGATTTTTTATGGTCTATATCATGCTAATTGGTAAGAGAATTACCTCCTAGGTGCATGATATAACACCGTTTATAGGATTCATTAGTTAACATGTTCTCTAATGATCCTGAAAATAGATTATTAAGTAGTGGGCAATACCCCCTTAATAGAAAGTATAACTATCACTTACTACATTCTAAAAAAAGAATTGTTGTTAGCACATAGAGCATTCCTCATACGCAATGCTTTCTAATAAAATACTGATATGCAAAAGATCATATTAGTTTTGTTATGCCTACTTTATATAAGTGTTGTTGCATGAGTGTAGCCTCTACTAAGCGCATTGTAAATAGCATACTACTTACTAATGTGAGACTATGCAATTTTATGCAATGACATGCACAAAGACATGAAAAGAGCCTCTAAATCAAAGCGAAGTCATCATCAATTAAACTTAATAATTCTGCATGTAACATATTAAATCAAAGAAACACAAAACAATTGTCAAAAGCAATGTCCATTCAAGGACTTACAACTGATCCTACTGTGGAATTAATATCTAAATCACCTAGGCTTGTTTTTATCTTAAGATCAATTTTCACAAGTTTTGCCAAAATCCCGTTACATTGGTCTACTAAGTCTTGATAATTGAACACCTTCCACACTTTAGTTGCAATAGGCTCTATGCTACCAATCTTAAATTTCAAAGTTTGTGCTCCCTCAACACTATCTATAATGAGCTTCAATTCCTTCTCAAATAATGAACTTCAATGTCTATTTAGAAGAGCCGTAGTTTGGCCAAGCATTGATACCATAGTAGTGCTCAATTTAGAACCTTAGTAAAATGCTTTTCACCAAAACTTTCTCTCTAACTCATATAGACGCTCTAATGGAGGTAGGAAATTGGAGCGAACCATATAACTGGTAAAATGAAGCTATTGGTGGTATACTTAAAGACCCTCCTTCAACTTGTCTTGGCATTTCAATAATTGGGGGTGAAATGGGATGGGTTATAGAAGAGGTGGCTTGACTATAAAAAAGCAATCAATAGAAGCTTCATTAATTGTGCCACCTATTTGACTATCAAAGAGTCTTGCATCTCTTAGAGCATCGACATATGCTTGAATGTCATTCTTTTTAAAGTGCTCGAGATCAAATCTAACTTGTTTTTCTATGTTGTTGAATTCTTCAAGTACTCCAATTTATCATTGCCATTCTTATCTGTTTGAATGGCAAGGTTCACCTCATCATCATTATGTGGCAAGGATTCATTTTGCTTGTTAATGACATGCACAGGAGTACTCTCCTTACAATTGATAGTACACTCAGGGGTACCCTCAAAATCAACTAGCTCATAATCCCCTTCTTCATTTGAAATTTCAACAATAGCCGGTTGATCTTCAATTCGAAGTTCTTTACCAACACTATATCGCTTTAGAAATGGCTCAATGTTAGTTGGAGTTGATTTTGAAGGATTGATGTCTCTTGAAGTATTGATGGATGCATTTTTAAGTTCCTTATTTTTTGATCCACACTTAATTGGAGCATTAATTATATTTCGATCCCTTTTGTCTTGCAAAAGAGAAGAAAAATGAGTTCATAAAAGAAGTTGATGATTGTAGAAATGATAATAAAAATAAGAAGAAAGAACATAAACGATAACAATGCCTCTTAAATACGAGAGCGCTTTACTTGTCTAATAATAAGCAAGGAAGGAATGGAATGGCCACTCTATATCTTGTTTTTTGTACTAGTAGATGGCTTTACTTTTTCATTAGGAAGACGATTGCAATTCATACTTTTAAATGAGCTCCTTAGGTAATTTTTCTTCGATTGCTTTAGATATATATTATTTAAAGTCACCTAAACAATTGGTCAAGTATGTTAACTATCTAATTGAAGTAAGTCCAAAATGTGATGAAGAAAGGAAGTATATTTACCTAACTTCCAAATGAATATCTTTGAAGTCTGCTGGGTTGAGTGATTGGCAACATGCATCAAAGTCTTCATTGATGTTTACAATCTAAGGAATACCTTAGTCAAATCTGAACTATTGAGCAACATGTGAGGTGAATATAGCATAAATTTATGCTCTAAGAAACAACCAGAAGAGTCTCTCCAATCAAGGAGGATAGAAAAGCCTCCAGGCAGACACCACAAAACAAACCTAGCTTCACCAGCATTAAGTTTATCTTAAGCCCCTAATAGATTCACTATATCTTTAGATTCTTTAGGGTAAAACTCTAGGAACCATAAATAACTAGCTAGCCTGTTTGTATAAGGTCAAAAATTCACCTCCTTCATATTATCTATCACATGGAGTAATGAACCTAAAGGTTTTATGTCAATGAAGAATACTTGCAGGAACACCACATCAACATGTGACAATATAGTGTAACATCCCTTTGACTACACTGAAGCTTCATGGTATAAGTCGAGACACTGATACCGGGAGCTAAGATAGAATAATTCTAAGGCAAAGTGTGTTATGCATGCCATATAAATAGCCAAATGAAAGAATTGATGACTAACATCGTTTGCTGGATCACTAAGGCATACACATAGAGATAACAAGCAAGCTAGAAAAGCTTCAATCTCATACCTAAAAAGGGGGGGGGGGGGGGGGGGGGGGGGGGGAAGAAAGCAATATAAGTTCAAATTGAAGTCTACATAAAAAAGGAGCCATAATGCATATAATTAAACAATTACTTATATTAGTCATCTGTATCGTTTGGAACTTTTTGCTCGAAGAAGTACTTAATCTATGTAGAAAATGTGGATTTCTTATGACTATCAATGGCTACTTCTAAAGCTAATATAGTTTCCTAGTCTTCTCTATAGATACTAGCAGTGGTGATATTCATCAACCTAAAGTCATGAAAATGTGGGAGTGTACGTATATCTTCAAATGTAGGGGAGATCTTACCCCTCACAAAATCACAAAAGTGTGTGTTTGTGTGCTCTAATGGGTTATGATCATTCATCAAAACTCCATTTCATTTAGATGAAGAAACCCAAAGTGGGAAGATTTCATTATAGTAATAGATTTTTGTGGCTTGTAAAGCATTTACATATCTTGACTTGCCCATAATATAATTCGCTTAAGGGCACTAACTGGGCACAATTTGTTTAGGAATGAAAAATTGAGTGTTTGAAAGGGAAAGTTCCCCCCTTTCATTCCTAAAGTGTAGTATCGAGCTTCCCTTTATATTTTCTCTATTTTCAACTTAAGGTTCTCGCTTTATGAAGTGCCAAAACGCCATCAGCATGGTTGTGCTCACGCGCGTCTCTTTCAAGTTCCTCCCTTTCATTCCTAAAGCGTAGTATCGAGCTTCCCTTTATATTTTCTCTATTTTCAACTTAAGGTTCTCGCTTTATGAAGTGCCAAAACGCCATCAGCATGGTTGTGCTCACGCGTGTCTCTTTCAAGTTCCTCCCTTTCATTCCTAAAGCGTAGTATCGAGCTTCCCTTTATATTTTCTCTATTTTCAACTAAGGTTCTTGCTTTATGCAGTGCCAAATGCCATCAGCATGCTAGTGCTCACATGTGTCTCTTTCATGTGTACAGGTCCAAAAGTAATCCTTCTTAATTGATGGTTTAGATCATCATGAAGACACTCTTGGCACACAACTATTAAAAAATGCTACTATCTCTTTACCTTTGTTAACGTTATTCTTCCTAGTATCTTTATGCATTACAAGTGCTAGCAATAGCTAAGTCTGATTACTACCACTTAGGGGGAGGAAAGATAGATGAGAGTTGACTATATAATCTCACTACCTGCAAAAATAAATGAAAATGAGTTAGTCTTATAATTAGAAAGGAAGGGGTGCTAAAAAGGAAATGTTGAAGTTTTAAACATTTAAATGCTAAAAGAGTGAGTGCCAGCTTGAAGAAGTGTAGTAATGTAGACATCAAAACACAAGGTTAAGAGAAAATGAATGTAGATGTAGATGAGCAATACAAAGCCAATTATTAAAAAAAAAAAAACTAATACAAGAAATTAAAGAAAGAAATCTAATACTGGATAAAACAAAGTTTCATCACCCTTTCATGAGGTTATCTTTAGTCTCAGTGTTGCCCTCTTAAAATAAGAAGTGTGATTTGCACATGGATAGATTCAAACTCATGACTAACTTGGGAAGATGTGTATGACTTAGCCAACTTAATTGGCTTACTTTCTCACAATTTGCCTCACATTTTTCTTTTTTTTTTTCTTTTTTAATTTATGACTTGAATCTATTAGTTCAAGATCAAAAGTGCACATGCACATATAGTAGGACATATTAGACATATAATAAGGCTCTGATTCTGGTATGGTGGTATTTATATACGTATACATGCATACATCCACCCACCCCCCATCCCCCATACTCGACTTGAAACCATGTCCATACCTTTAGATGAGACGATTAAAGATGGGAGAATAATCTTAGCATTCAAGAAGCTAAGGACTTGTTAATGTTATTCAAGTCTATATAGGAATTGCAAATTACCCATAGAAATGGAAACTTGCCAAGTTTGTTATGTGCTCTTAAGTGATAAAGGCATATGGAAGAACCTATGACAGCAAGTGACAACCTTAGAGTATAAGGCCTATACGCAATAGGGTTAAATTTTAATGAACATTTCTATAATCTATCCTATATGAGCTATAATTTGCAAGGTAAATGCAGGAAAGCAAACCATGTTCAAAGTAATTAGTGTCAATTGTAGTGGAAACACAATGTATTCACGATACATAAAAATGAAAAAAGAAAGAAAGAAAGAAGTGAATGCACTCAATCTATTAATATTACATAAATGAAGGAGTATTAGAGGACATTGTGGTAGCTGATCATATTTCCCCTAATAGTATAATTAAGACATGGAAATGGTATCAATTATAAAGCCGAAAGGAGGCTCTAATAAGCCTACAGGGAAGGCCTGACCCCTTTATATAAGCTCAACTTTGTTACTCCCAACAAAACCTTAAGCCTAGTAATATAATTGCCTCCGATGCTTCATGAGACTCCCTTGGCTACACAATTTTTGTAGGTAATGCCTATGTTGTGTTTTCGTCTTTTTGTTCTTTATGTCTTTAAGGTTTTTGATGTTCTATTCTTTTTTTTTTCTTTATGCATGTAAATTATGGTCATTGATTCCACATTTTTTTTTTTTTCAAATTGTGATCTAACCGCTATGGTTCTAATTGTGTGCTTGGATTGTTTTTCTTGTGAGATTATAGATGATGAAGGTTTGGATTCTAAACTTCGAGTGCCAGATAAAACTCTTGAGAAATCGAATTACTAGAGTATCAAAAGTGGTAACCCCTATCTATTTTTTCCCTTTTATATTTCTGTCATCAAAGTTTTTTACCAAATCTATTGCACATACTCTATTTCTATTGGCTATAGATTTTGATATATTTGTATTGTAATCAAAATTCAATTTTTTTCAAATGTAGCCATCTAAGTATCTTGTAATTCTTCTAGATCTCTTTGGTCTTCAGTGATTGTCATATAAATCTATCTTCTCAATTATATCATTTCCTCCCTCCTTGAAAAGTGGACCTTATATTCAAGGTCAATATGAAGGTAATCACGCACAAAATCTTGTAAGTTTACCCAAGTTGCTTCTATGATAGGAAATGACTCCCACTAAACTAAAACTTATGGTATATCCTGACCTTGTCGATTTAACATACTAGAATTTAGGTTTGCCAATGGCTTAATAATCAAACAAATAGCATAAGGCTCAAATGGTAGTGGAACTAAATGTTGACTGTTACCTTTCACCTTCTTAAGAACAAATATATGAAAGATAAGGTGAATCCTTGACCTTTCTATCAAGTCCAATTTTTAAGCAACTTCTCCCACTCTTGCAATCACCTTGAAAGGATTGAAATACCTTCAGGACAACTTAAATGAAAGTCAATTCGCTAAAGTTGTTTACCTATACTGATACGCCAATCCAATTGCAAACAAAACAATCTTAATTTATGAAACAATTAAATAAGTATGTCCAAAATAGCAAGGATCCCCTTTGTGACGTGGAACCCTAATTTTCCAAAGAACAAGAACAAATGAAATTCCAAATTCTTACGTGATATTACTCACTAGTAGAATGAGGAAATAACTTGCAATTGCTGATTTTATACACAACAATCCAAGCCTCCACTTGCCATAAACCTAAAAGGAATTGATAAGAGTGTATGAAATAAAGAGAAAATTCCCTTTTTCACGTGATGCTTTTTATCGAAAATAAGACCACGTGTCTTTTGTTGTCCCCCTTATAAGTATTTATAGTACTCCTTAAATATGGAAAAACAAGCATAAGAAAATAAAGAAAATATCATAGTACATGGCCGACTCTTTATGGTTCATTTCGGTTTAAAACATAGATTGTGAACCATTCTCTAAAGCATGTGCTAATTAGTTTGATCACTCTCCTGTAATACTGACAAGTGTACTTGATTAAATATAAAACAATCAATGAAGACACTATGTGAGTATCTTCGGGTTCTATTTAATAAAAAAGGACTCTCAATGTCAGGCTCTGCAGTCCTTTAGCTTTTGCATGAGTAATAGGTCCTGTTGTCGAATTGGTTTGATTCCCATCATCTCCTTAGCCTTGTGGAAGATTTGCCCTCAAATCTAATGGGTCTTCATGAGTATTTTCTGGTAAGTAGGGCGATAGATCTACAACATTGAATGTAGCAAAGATGCCATATTCTCTTGGTAACTCCATGCTATAGGCATTTTTGTTGATGCGCTTTAGAATTTTGAATGGTCCATTTGCTCTAGGTGAAAGCTTCTGTAATTTCTTGTGAGGAAACCTATCTTTACTAAGATAAATCCAAATTAGATCACCTGGATTATAAACCTTGGTTTTCCTGTTTTTGTTGCCCTGAAGTTTCTACTGTTCCTGAGTTTTCTTAAGATGCTCAAAAGCTTTTTGATGAAGTTTTTGAATCTCCTTTGCATGCTCTACTCCACTCAAACTTTCTTCCTTTGTTGCTGGATTAGCTATTAAATCCAATGGAAGGGTAGGATTATAGCCATACACGACTTCAAAGGGAGACTTACCGGTTGAACTATGAGTTGACTTATTATAAGTGAACCTAATAATAAGAAGACACAAATCGCATTCGATAAGATTATTGCCAACCGTTACTCTTAGTAAGGCACCAAGAGTACGATTGACAACCTCTGTCTAGTTGTCCATTTGGGGGTGACATGATGTACTATACATGAGTTTAGTACCAAGTTGTTTTCAAAGTGTCTTCCTAAAGAAATTGAGAAGCTTAGTGTCTCTATCAGGCACTATGCTGTAGGGAACAACATGTAATCATACAATTTCCTACACAAAAGGGTAGCAATAAAAAGTGTGTCATCTGTTTTGTGGCAAGGTACAAAATGTGACATTTTGCTGAAGTGGTCGACAACCACCAAGATGGAGTCTTTACCTCTTTATGTCTTAGGAGGACCTAAGATAAAATCCATGTTGATATCTATCCAAGGCTTTGTAGGTAGAGGTAAAAGCATATATTCACCCCAAGCTCCCTTCTTTTCCTTCGCCCTCTTACAAACATCACATCTCTCCAACACCTTATGGACATCCTTTAACATACCCCTCTTGTAAAAATGTTCTTTTAATGACTCTAAAGTTCTCTTCTCACCAAAATGCCTAGATATCCCTCTAGCATGAGCTTTTCTGACCAACAATTCTTTAATAGAACCACTAGGTATACGTAATTTTCCTTCTGTGTACAAAAAACCATCTATCATGTAATACCCATCTATCACATTCCCTCCAGAGCATCGTTTAACAATTAATTTCAGGCCTTCATCATGAACATACTATTCCTTCATTAATTCAAACCCAAGCAACTTTGATTGTAGAGAAGTGATAAGTACATACCTGCGTGACAAGACATTAGCTACAATGTTTGTGCTCCCTTTCTTGTACTTAATCACATAGGTAAAGCTCTCTAGGAATTCCACCCATTTAGCTTGGTGTTTTGACAAATGTTGTTGACCTTTGAAGTCTTTCAGTGACTCATGATTTGTATAAATAATAAACTCCTTAGGAAGAAGGTAGTGCTGCCACATCATCAATGCCCTCACTAAGGAATAGAACTCCTTATCATATACTGAGTAGTTTAGAGGAGCACCACTCAGTTTCTCATTGAAATATGCAATAGGCCTCTTTTCTTGCATCAACATAGCACCAATTCCTACCTTAGAGGCATCATACTCCAATTGAAAATTTTTGTCAAAATTTGGTAATGCTAACACTAAAGCGCTAATTAGCTTTGCTTTTCACTTTCTCAAAACTCTTCTAGGCTCGTTCTCCTCAAACAAAAGGAACATTCTTTTTGGTCAACTCAATTAATGGATTGACAACGCTACTAAAATTCCTAAAAAAACACCTATAGAAAGAAGCCAACCCATGGAAACTTCTTACCTTAGCTATTGATTGTGGTGTTGTCCAATCCATAACAGCCCTCACTTTTTCTTCATCCACCTTTGCACTAGAACTAGTCACAATAAAACCAAGAAATGTTACCTTAAATTGATAGAAAGAACACTTCTTGAGATTTGCATACAATTGTTGTTTCCTTAATACTGAGAAAACTGCCTGTAAATGTTCAACGTGAATTTCCTAGTTTCTGCTGTAAATCAAAATGTCATCAAAATAAACAACAACAAATTTGCCTAGAAATTCTTTCATGACATGATTCATCAGCCTCATAAAAGTACTAGGGGCGTTGGTCAACCTAAATGGCATGACCATCCACTCATATAAGCTATGGCGTGTTTTAAAAGTGATCTTCCACTCATCTCTACCCCTCATATGAATTTGGTGATATCCGCTTTTAAGATCTACCTTAGAGCATACCTATGCACCATGTTGTTCATCTAACATATCACCAAGTCTAAGAATGGGATACTTGTATTTGACGGTAATTTTGTTAATGGCTTTACTGTCAATACACATCCTCTATATGCCATCTTTATTAAGAACAAGAAGTGTAGGAACAGCACAAGGACTAATACTTTCCCTAACAAAACCCCTTTCTACCAGTTCATCTACCTGATGCTTCAATTCTTTGGCTTCTTTAGGATTCATGCGATACGCAGGCCAATTTGGCAAAACTGACCTAAGTTGAAAATCAATGGCATGTTCAATGCCCTTTATGGGTGGTAATCCCTCAGGTAATTCATCTGGGAATATATCCATGTACTTATTTAATACCTGGTTCACCATTAGGGGTAACTATTCCCGTCTATCCATATCCAGTACATACCTTATCTATAACATATACACTGACCTCTCTTCCTCTATTGCCTCCTCCAGTTCATGCCATCCTACTAACAAGGTCTTCTTTTTACTAGTCTTATTAATTTGCCTCTGTGCCTCTTGTACTTTAGTAGGTGATGTGGGGTTCAATACTATGCGCTTATCCTCCTTCTGAAACACATAGGTATTTCTAAAATCATCATGCAACACCTTCCTATCATACAACTAAGGCCCGCCAAGTAGTATACATGATGTACACATGGGAAGGATATCACAAAAAATCTCATCATAGTACTTCTCCATTATGCTGAATAGAACCTTAGCCCTTTAAGTGACATGTAAACTATCTTTATCATTGAATCTAGATAAGTGTAAGAGAAGAAAAAAAATGAATGAGGAGAAGAAATGAATTCAAAATTTTATTGATTTCATTTATGTGGGTTACATTTATTGGAATGAAAACTCAATGAATACTAAACCATGATTCATTCTTACTCTAAAGCAGTTTTATTGTTATTTAAAGGGAAAGAAAACCAATTTTGAAGTAATTGGGAGTCATGAGATATGCCTATTGATTCTTGCTGTTGCCTCTTGGCGAGCTTGTTGGATTTGTCTTCTTTTGCTAGTATCGGTGTCTCAGTAGTGGCCGGGTAGGCGAATGTTGTATGGATTGGTGGAAAACTCATTTAGGTATTGTATAGTCTATCACCCCTTCTTCCCTACTTAAATCTCATTTGAAATTCTTCTTCCGGAGCAGGGACATATCCAAGACCGAATGTCCCTATTTAACCCTCTTTAAATTGCACATTTTTACTTCCTTGTCTTTTGGAAATAGTAATCATGTGAACCTCATCAAAGATCTGGAGTCCAAGGTCATTTGGGTTTTCTTCTCCTATATAGGGTATGGTCATTTCTTTATAAATGGCATAATCTTGTTCGCCTAATACAGTGATGATCAGACCATTAAAAATGAATTTAACCTTTTGGTGCAGGCTAGAGGGAATGGCTTGAGCTGCATAAATCCAAGGTCTCCCAAAGAGCAAGTTGAAGGACCTTGGAATGTTTAAGACTTGGAAAGGAATTCCAAATAATTGTAGGCCAATTTCCACCATTAAGTCGATTTCCCCTATAGTTCTTCTTATGGATCCATCAAAAGCCCTCACTATGGTAGAACTTAGTTTGATGTTAGCTGCATCAATACCTAGTAATTTAAGAGTAGCTAAAGGGCATATGTTGAGGGATGACCCATTATCAATGAGGACTCTAGAAATAATCATTTTATTGCATTTTACCACTATGAAAAGTGGTTTGGTGTGTTGATTACCTTCTTCTCCTAGTTCTCCTGTTGAAAAGGATATCTGATCAATGGCAAAAATAGAATTGACAATATATCCCAATTTTTCAGTAGACATTACTTATAGCACCTTAACCTCCTTCAAAGTCTTAAACGAGGCTTCTTTGTGAGGCTCAGAAGAGAGTAAAAGACCGATAAAGGATATTTGAGCTAGAGTCTTTGATAATTGGTCCATGATTTTGTATTCACTGGACTTAATCATCTTTGAAAAGGTTGTTATCCTTTCTTCTTCTACTTTTGGTTTTATGACTTCATTACTTGATTCACTAGTTTTAACCTTTTTTGTGGTCTTTTCTTTAAGATTATAGACCCTTCTTGACCTAGTGATCCCTCCAATGATGGAACTTGGAAAATTTTCTTAATTCATCACCTCATAATTAAATGAGGTAACCTTATAAGTTTCAGGTGCGAAGGGAATATGGAAAGTATACTTCTTAACTTTTGGGATTTTTTGCCCTTGCTCGGGCTCTTTGTAACATTTTAGGAGCACTGGTTTAAAGTTAGGTCCTATCATGTTAATTGTTTGATCATTCTTCTTTCATTTTGGGAGTTGTCTTCCTCTTTAACATCTAAACCCCAACCACTTGGAGTAAGCTCTTCATGAATCGGCAGTTGGATAGAATAGTTAACAAAATAATTAAACTTCCCTAAAGGTTGTCCTAATAAATCGACCATGGGATCACCTGCATGCCATCTTCTTTTTAATTCCTTTTTAGTTGTTAATCTATTAGGCTTGGGAACTAGCATTTCCCAAATGTCTATTGACTGAAATTTGCCTTCCAATAGCAATTGAGAAATGACTGACTTGGCTTGTATTATGTTACTTGGATTAACTGATAGTGGAAAGCTAGCTTGTTGCAAGTTCTACATTATCTGTTCTATTGGCAAATTATCTAAATCAATTTCTGGTTCAGGTGTTTTTGAGCTGATCATGTTGATGGTAAGGTCATGATCGGGTAGTGGCTTATTGTTGACATTAGGAGTAGGTGACTTAATGAAGTCTAATTGCACTACTCCTGCATCAATTAAATCCTGGATTTTATTTTTAAGTCTCTAGCACTTGTTTGTTGAATGTCCTACTTACCCCATATGCCATTCACATTTGAGGTTAGGGTCATAGTTTTTGGGTCTATATCTTTCATTGGGGATTTCAAAGCTGATTAGATTATCAGCCTTGAGGCTAGCAAAAAATTGGCTTAATGGAATTAAGATACGAGTGAATTGTCTAGGAGGTTTGTTCATTTGAGGTTGGTTGTTTGGTTGTGGTTGGATTGAAGTGTTTGGTGTTTGGAAAGAAAGTTGAGAGGTTGGTCAATTATTCCTACTGGAATTAACCATGCCAATGGTGGTTTCTTTTCCTTTGATGTGATTCAAAGGTTTGGATGAGGTTGTTCTAGATGTTTCAGGCAATTTTCCAGAAGTGATAGCATTTTCGATCCTGCATCCTACTGCTACTACTTCTATGGAGCTTGAAGAGGTCTGCCCAATTAGGTAAGTGAAATAGGGTTTCTCCAATGTATTGATAATGATGGATGTCAATTCCTTTTTAGAGATTGGAGTACTAACCCTTGTAGCTTGAGCTCGCCAACACTAAGAATATTCTTTGAAGGACGCATTATGTTTCTTACCAATATTTCTTAAATCCCACACTGAGGGAGTAACCTCAATGTTGAATTTTTACTGTTCATAGAATGCTCGAGCTAACCTTTCCCAAGTGTTGATTTGGTTGAGGTCTAATTACACATAACAAGTTAAGGTAGGTCGAATAAGACTGTCTTGAAAAGTTTATAACATTAATTGATCATACTGTACATATTTGCCCATTTTTTAGACATATAATATGGTATACATCTTTGGACATCCAATACCATCATATTTCTCAAATTCTGGTACTTTAAACTTTTTAGGATAGGTAGTAATATCAAAAACTATAGAGTTGGATATGTCGATTGGCTTATATCCATCTAGTCCTTCCAAGGTTCTTATTTTGCCAGCAAATTGTTAGTAAAGTTTTCTCTCCATCTCTTTCTGCCTTTCCTCCATTTGCCTTTGCAGATTTTCAGGATGATACTATATTCGAACCTTTGATTTAGGTACCACATCAAATGTGGGATTGTTCATAGAATTGATTTCTTCATTTTTTGGAGGTGGAATTTCAACATTTTTTCCTTTCTGCCCCCTTAAATTGCCTTCCTGATTCAATTGAGTGGATCATAAGAGAGTAAGACTTTCTACAAAAAATTTGACCTGATCATTGAGATTTTGCACTGTTTGTTCCAATGAAATCATTCTTTGATCAGCAGCATTGTCACCGGTGTTGTTGTTGCTTGACATCTTAACTTTGGAATGGGTGTTATATAGACTTCTTATGAGGTTCTGTTGTTTAAGCGCTATCTTGAAACCTGTTCGGGTTAACACTTGTAGTTTTTTATTAGTGCAAAAAGATTTATTATTATGCATGCATGAATGATTCAAGTAGATGTAAGTATGGAAATTGGCAAGTAATTGTTAAAGCTTTATTGAAATTTTATTGAAGCTGCAAATCTCAAAGTTTTGATTACATTGTGAAAAAAAAAAAAAAAAACTAATGTCTGATCTTTCCAATTTTTTTGGCTTCTGGTTCTTGCATTGGCTTCCTTTTATGTCCCTTCACTTGACTAGTTGGGGCTTCTAACTCTTTGATCTTCTAATGAGCCATCCTTAGTTGGGCTTCCAAAGCTTTATTTTTTTAGTGTAACTCTTTGAATCTGTTCTTCCAAGTATCCGCCTCAACCTCCATGAAATCAAAGTGAACCTCCATTCGAGCTTGCACCTGTTCCATATAGGTTTTCATCTCTAGGAAAAGATTACTTGGTGTAGGATGTGTGATATCGAGAGTTCAATAGATTCTCTTGCCGGTTTTATGCAGTTGATTGATGATGAAGTCCCTAGTAGCCCGATGTTTTCCAACGTCGCCTTCAAATTCACCTAAATCAATATTAGGGCTTTCAATTCGGGGTTCCCACAAAGCCTTTATTCCCAAAAACTTAGCTACCTTATGATGAGGATCAACTAGCATTAAAAGGGAATAAACCGAAGTCCCATGAACCCCTACATGGTATTGGAGGCTCAATGACTTGAGCTACAGCTAAGCGGATGAATGAAGCCTTGCAAGGACTAGTCATGGAACTACAAGAGAAGGAACCAAGTTACGCTAAAGGAGAATTGGCCTTTGTTAATTTGATTCAAACGTCCTCAAAGGAGTATAGGACATGAGAACCTAAGGAAGACCGCCAGTTAATGTTACATTAAAGACCACTCGGCCTTTGTAATTTTGATATTTTTTCTTTGTCAAATTTCAGCCTTCTATAAGTTAAATGGCCGATTTTCTATGTTTGGAAAGTTAGGTTTTTCATTGTTATGTGACAACAATATAGCTACACTGAAAAGAGAGGAAGGACGACACAATTATCTTTGTTGTATTGAAACACAATTTTCTTGAGAAAACTCTCTTGTTCTTTGAGAAGAACTCACCGATTTCTTCAACCTAAACTCTTGGGAAAATCATTGATAACTTAGGTTTCAATCAACAGGTGTGGTTTGGGTCTAGTTACGATCACAACTTATTCAAGACGATTTGTAGGGATCCGATTCGCAAATTGATTATTGAGTTCTAGGTTTGACATACCTAAGGTTTGCACATCATTTGGTATCAGAGCTTCAGCTTCTTGAATCAAGTAAAATCTATCCTTATTATTGTTTGTTTTCATTCAATCTATACTCCTTGTTTCATATCTTAGAAATTCGTATAAAAAAAAAAGGATTACAATCGGCCGTAGAAATTGCTATTGACGACCGAGCAACAATTTTTTGTCTTAGCAAAAATTGAAATTCAATCATAGTTCTTGTTCAATATCTTTAGGAATTCGTATAAAAAAAAATTATTATGATTCGGCCGAAGGATTTCTTCAAATTTTTGAGTTGTCAAAGCAATTCCTTACTTTGAATTACATAATCACGTGATACCATACACTTTCCATTTCGTGATTCATCATTATCTTGTCTTTCCAATTTTGCATTAGTATCACATTATCATTCCCTTACTTGTTCGGTGCAATCTTGTCCTTTCTAATTTTATGCTAAAGGATATCTTCTTTGTATGTATTTCCAATTCCATAATGAGTCTTTTCATATCAATTAATCTGTTTTATGTGCCCTTACTTGCCGTGAATTGGAACCGATTAGTTAGTCAATAGACTTGCCTTAGTGGTTTACATTAAGGAGGTTTTCGATCTGAGTTCATATCAAAGAATTGTAAGAGCAAGTTGTGAGAATGTTCTAATTGAGAGCAAAAACATGAGTGAATTGTGAGAACATTACAATTAGAGGCAAAGCACGAGTGAATTGTGAGAGATATATTATCTTTGTTGTTATTAATCTTTTCTTTGATTATAGAAATATGTCGGGATAAAATCCAACTGGAGGAGAGAATGGAGGAGGGGAAAATAGGGTCATGTTTGATTCGTTAATGAAAGAGATGAAGAGAATCACAAGTGGTGAACTAGAGCAAATCCATGAGAGGATGGATAAGATGGAATGGAGTAAGGATAGAAGAGGGTGAAGAAACAGATTCAGGAGAATATAATTACATGAGGGAGAGAGGAAATACCCAAAGGCAAGATAGTAATTTAGGGAGTATCAAAATGAAGATACCATCATTTCAAGGAAAGAATGATCTAGAGTTGTACTTGGAATAGGAGAGGAAGGTGGACCATGTGTTTGAATGTATAATTATACTAAGGAGAAAAAAAGTTAAATTAGCTGCAGTTGAATTTTCAGATTATGCTAGTGTTTGGTGGGACTAGTTAATACGTAATAGGTGTAGGTATGGAGAGAGGCCTATTAGTACTTGGGATAAGATGAAGACCAATATGCAAAAGAGGTTTATCCCTAGTCATTATCATAGGGATTTGCTTAGGAAGTTCCAAGGGTTGACATAGGGGTCCAAGAGTGTAGAGGACTATTATAAAGAAATGGAGATAGCCATGATTAGAGCTAGAGTGGAGGGGGGTGATGAGGCTACAATGGCTAGGTTCATTAATGGGTTGAATAGGGAGATTGCTGACGTAGTGGATTTACATCACACTATTTGGACATAGAGGAGTTGTTGCACAGGGCGATCAAGGTAGAGAAACAATTGAAGTATAAGAGCAATCTAAAATCTAAGGCAACTTCCAACTCATCATGAAAGTCCAATTAGAAGAAGAATCCTACAGATTCGGAATCTAAAGAGGATGTAAAGGCCAAGAGCTCAGTTGCTGCTTCTAAAGGTAAATTTGACACTAAACCATCTTCGAGAACTTGTGATATCAAATGTTTCAGGTGTCAGGGGTTTTGACATATTACATCTCAGTGTCTAAATCAAAGGGCTATGATCATTTATGATAATGGAGATGTCGAGAGTATTAGTTCTGAGGAGGATGATACATCACCCTTAGAGGAATATGATGATGTCGACTTGGAAGGACCCATGAGTGGACAGTTATATGTTACTAGATGAGTCCTCAGTACTCAACCTCAGGATGACGATGAAGGGGTCCAACGTAAGCACATCTTTCATACTCGATGTCACGTGCAGAACAAGGTATGTAGCTTGATCATCGAAAGTAGTAGCTGTACTGACGTTGCTAACACCTTGTTGGTTGATAAGATGGGGTTGAAGGCTATAAAACATCCAAAGCCGTATTCATTGCAGTGATTGAATGAGTATGGGGAAGTAAAGGTGACCAGGCAGGTTCTTATTTCCTTTTCTATAGGGAATTATCGTGATGAGGTGATGTGTGATGTAGTTTCTATGCAGGCTAGTCACCTATTACTAGGTCAACCATGGCAGTTTGATAAGAAGGTGATGTATGATGGGTACAAGAACCAATATTCTTTTGTTCTAAACAAAAGGAATGTGATTCTAACTCTACAGAAACCATGGGAGGCTTGTGAGGATCAGGTTAGGATAGCAAAAGAATTCAGAGAGAAACACATGAGTGTGCAAGAAAAGGGTGAGAGGAAAGAAAAGAGTGAGAGACAAACACTGGTGAGCTATGAGGGAAAAGATTCTGAAACACTGAGAGGAGAGAAAATTGCAAGAAAAAGTGCGGTAAAGAGTTCAATGTTAGCAAGGAAATAATTGCTTGTACTTATATATAAGGATGTGTATTTTATTAATGCTAACCTTAACCCTTTATTGCCTAATATGGTGGTGTCTCTTTTACAGGAATATGAAGATTTGTTTCCTGGAGAAGTTTCGAAGGGTCTACCTCCACTATGAGGTATCGAGCATCAAATTGATTTCTTGCCAAGTGCGTCTATTCCTAACCGGCCAATTTACTGGATTAATCTTGAGGAGGCAATGGAAATTCAAAGGCAGGTTGATGAATTGATGGAGAAAGGATTTGTAAGGGAAAGCCTTAGTCCATGTTTAATTCCTATCATCCTGGTTGCCAAGAAGGATGAAACATGGTGAATGTGTGTTGATTGTCGAGCAATCAACAAGATAACAGTTAAGTACAGACATCCTATCCCTAGGTTAGATGATATGCCTGATGAATTTCATGGTGCTTATTTATTTTCTAAAATTGATTTAAAAAATGGCTATTATCAAATTCGTATGAAAGAGGGGGATGAGTGGAAAATGACTTTTAAAACTAAACATGGGTTATATGAATGGATGGTAATACCTTTCGGCCTGGCACTTTTATGAGGTTAATGAATTATGTTCTACATAGTTTTATTAGGAAATTTGTTGTTGTATACTTTGATGACATCTTGATTTACAGCAGGACGTTGGACGATCATGTTCAACATTTGTAGTGTGTGTTTAATGTTTTGAGGGAAAACCAGTTATATGCTAATTTAAAGAAGTGCACTTTTTGTATGGAAACTGTGGTTTTTCTTGGATTTGTTGTAGGTGCAAATGGGATAGCTATAGATGAGGAGAAGGTGAAGGCGATTCGAGAGTGGCCAACACTAAAGAATGTAAATGAGGTCAGGAGCTTCCATGGCTTGGCAAGCTTTTATAGGGGATTTGTGAGGGACTTTAGTTCCATAGTTGCTCCTCTAAATGACCTTATTAAGAAGAATGCCGAATTCAAGTGGACTAAAGCGCATGAGCAGGCCTTTCAAACCCTAAAAGGTAAGTTAACTAAAGCACCTTTACCAGTCTTGCCTAATTTTGAGAAAGTATTTGAGATTGAATGCGATGCTTCTAGGAAAGGTATTGGTGGTGTGTTGATGCAGGATTCTAAGCCAATCGCTTATTTTAGCAAAAAAACTCAATGGTGCTACATTAAATTACCCCGTGTATGATAAAGAACTGTATGCCTTAGTGATGACCCTGCAAACGTGGCAGCATTACTTATGGCATAAGGAGTTCATCATTCATTTCGATCATTAGAGTCTAAAGTATCTGAAAACTTAGGGAAAGTTGAACAAGAGGCATGCCAAGTGGTTGGAATTTATCGAAACCTTTCCATACGTGATTAAATATAAGCAAGGAAAGGAAAATGTGGTGGCAAATGTACTTTCTCGAAGGTACTCTCTTTTGACTTCTTTGCATACTAAATTACTTGGGTTTGAATGCACTAAGGAATTGTATGAGAATGACATTGATTTCGATCAAATTTGGGCCGCTTGTTTTGAATCTGGATATGTTGATTTTTATAAGCACGAGGGGTATTTATTTAATAAAGATAGGTTATGTATGCTAAAAAGCTCTATACATAAACTGCTTGTGAGGGAAACACATTGTGGCGGTTTAATGGGGCATTTTAGGGTTAAAAAGACTTTGGATATTTTGCATGAATATTTCTATTGGCCTAAAATGAAACATGATGTGCAAAATATGTGTGATAAGTGCATTGCATGTAAAAAGGTTAAGTCTAGAGTAATGCCCCATGGGGAATACCTTCCATTGCTTGTGCCTAATCAACCTTGGACTGACATCTCTATGGACTTTATATTAGGGTTACTACGATCTCAAAGTGGCAAAGATAGCATATTTGTTGTTGTTAATAGGTTTAGTAAGATGGCGCATTTCATTGCTTGTTCTAAAACCAATGATGTAAGACACATTGTTGATTTGTTCTTTAGGGAGATCGTGCAGTTACATGGGTTGCTTAAATCTATTGTGAGTGATAGAGATGTAAAATTCTTGAGTCATTTTTTATGTACTCTGTAGAATAGGTTAGGCACTAAATTATTGTTCTCTACTGTTGCACATCCTCAAACTGATGGTCAGACTGAAGTAGTCAATAGGACTCTTTCAACCTTGTTGTGTGCTGTGATTCATAAGAATTTAAAACAATGGGAGACATGTTTGCCTCATGTAGAATTTGCATATAATAGGACGGTGCATTCCACTACATCGTATTCTCCATTTGAGGTTGTATATGGCTTTAACCCGTTGATTCTATTGGATATTTTTCCTTTGCCTACTAACGAATTTGTTAACCTTGATGGAAAGAAAAAGTCAGAATTTGTTAAGGAATTGTATGCTCAGGTTCGAACCAACATTGAGAAGAAAAACGAACACTATGCTCGTCAAGCCAATAAAGGACACATAAAGACCGTGTTTCATCCAGGAGACTGGGTATGGGTGCATTTGAAAAAGAAAAGATTTGCAGAGCAGCGAAAGTCTAAATTGTATCCTAGGGGAGATGGACCTTTCCAAGTAGTGGAGCGCATCAATGATAACGCTTATAAGATTGACTTACTAAGTCACTATGGTAATTTAAGCGTAACTTTTAATGTTTCTAATCTTACCCTTTATGATGCAGGTGATTCGAGAACGAATCTTTTCGAGGAAGGAAGGAATGATGAGGATCAACTAACATTAAAAGGGAATGAACTGAAGTCTCATGAACCCCTACATGGTATTGGAGGCGCAATGACTCGAGCTAGAGCTAAGTGGATGAATGAAGCCTTGCAAGGACTAGTCATAGAACTATAAGAGAAGGAACCAAGTTACGTTAAAGGAGAATCGGCCTTTGTTAATTTGATTCAAGTGTCCTTAGAGGAGTATAGGACATGAGAACCTAAGGAAGACAACCGGTTTATGTTACATTAAAGACCACTCGGCCTTTGTAATTTTTGTTATTTTTTCTTTGTCAAATTTCGGCCTTCTATAAGTTAAATGGTTGGTTTTCTATGTTTGGAAACTTAGGTTTTTCTTTGTTATGTGACAATAATATAGCTACACCGAAAGGAGAGGAAGGACGGCACAATTATCCTTTTTGTATTGAAACACAATTTTCTTGAGAAAACTCTCTCTTGTTCTTCGAGAAAAACTTACCGATTTCTTCAACCTAAACTCTTAGGAAAATCATTGATAATTTAGGTTTCAATCAACATGTGTGCTTGGGGTCTAGTTACGATTGCAACTTATTTAAGATGATTCGTGGGGATCCGATTCGCAATTTGATCGCTGGGTTCTAAGTTTGACATACCTAAGGTTTACGCATCACCTTATTAGCAATTATCAAGCTAAGGTTTCGATATTTGAATGTAATTGATTGCAGTGATGGCTTATGAACTATATCTTGAATAGTGCCAAATCGACGCACTACTGAATGTGGATGGTAGCCTGTACACCAATTAAGTCCGATTAATGGAACCGCTTGAAAATCTTTGCACTTTAGGATGATTTTGTTGCAATTGCTCCATCTGGCAATCCATAGGATGTCATCCATAGTAAAATTTTTTAGTATCTCAACCCAAGAGTAGCTAGGGATGTCATCAAGTAATTTCATTCTTTCTCCACAAGATTCAATGAGATTGATCTGATGGGCCAATGACCGTCTAATCATGTTCAGCCTAAAGCATTTGATGTAGCTTACAAACTAAATTAAGAGAAGGTTGATGTTGCTTCTGAAGATGGCATGCCCTTTTCTCTTTATAAAGTTTAAGTTGCGAATTTATTCAGCTAAGAGAGCAGGAATATAGGATTTCCCTTCTAGAAACTGGGCTACTAGCTCAATTACCCTATAATGAATATAAAAGACCCTAGTAGGAAATAAGAGAGTTCTAAATGTTGACAGTATATAAGCATAAACTCTGTTTTGTTTGAAATTTTTTGGGTCTCCATGTAAGACATCTTTCCGATCTTCAGCATCATATTGGGCTCCAAACCATGTTTCCAAGTTTGTTAGGTAGATGAAATGTCCATTAGACTTTCCTAATGTTTCGTTAATTACTAATTTACAGATTCCTAATAGCTTGCTGAAAATGCTAGCTAGCCCTGATTCTAGATTTGGTACATATACTCCATTTGCCAATGGAGGGGCTTGGAGAAGTTGAGTATATTCCTCTATTGTTGGCGTGATTTCATGTGGACCAAAGAAAAATGCTACAAATTCTGATTTCTAAAAATGTACCACAGCCCGAATTAGGGAAATGTTGGCCTCAATCTTCATGAGAGATAGAATTGGCCCAATCTTCTTGTTAATGTAAGCTCGTTCTTCAAGATGGTAGAGGGTGAACTAGAAATTTAGTATAAGCTTTAAGTCTAACGGTTTCTCAATGCTAGCCATTCGGAAAATTACAAGAGGAAATTACAACTAACAATCTTTTGTTACAAAAATTCCTACTTTACATTTTTCTAAAAAAAAAATTACATCTCTAATTACAATATTACTTTTACGGGGAAAATACTTCAAAACTTGTATTTGTAGCTTTGTTTTACATCACTTTAGCATTTACTTGCCTAGGTTCTAAAAGTTCCCAAACTCTGTATCCTCTCACATTCTCAAAGAAACGAATCACGGGTTACATCGAAGTTTGAATGGGGTAGCTTATTCAGCCTCGAACGGTGGTCATTCCACTGTGCTTGAAACTTACATAATGGCTCCCTTCCTAAGGTCCTAAGACGGTCTGAGTTTGACTATATTTAACACACATTAGAAATAAATAAATCATAATCCTGCATAAACAAAAGTTAGTAAAAAATATGATAAAGAATAATAATAATAAAACTTCAATGAATAATTCTAATAAATAAATAAAATTTATTTTTTGAAGGTTTGAGTGGCTAGCCTACTTAGGTCCCTAGTGGAGTCACCATCTTGTCGAGCCTAAATTTTTATTCATTTTTCCTAATTTGATTCACACTAAACCTCAGGCCCATTTAATATAAATCCTCGACTAAAATTAGGAAAAATTTTATTTTTTATCTAACTTGGTGAAAAAGGAGTCGCCACTCAATCGAGATCTGGAAAACTATTAAATTAAGACTAATTGAGTAAATTAGTCTTAATTTAGCTACTAGTCCGCATATAATATTTTAAATAAAACCAGATATTTGGAGTCGGAGTCTATTCTATTAAAACCTCAACGTTATCACTTTAACCTTCTAAAATTAAACTTTATTTAAAAAAAATGTTTAACTAAAAAAAATTATTATTTGAAGTCGCCTCGTAGGTGCCTACATACCCGCTATTCGAGATCAGATAAGTCGTAGTTCACTTTTTATAAAAATTTTAATTTATTGGTTTATTTTATATAAAATAAATTTTCACTTTAAGTTATTAACCATTTTTTTTTTTTGAAAAGAATTCTAAAACCCTATATTTTTTTTATCCTTAAAAAAATCCTAAATTTTAGAAAGAAAACAAAACCATTTAAGAATTTTTATTTTTTTAGAAAAAAATTTCCTATATGAGTAATAAGAAAAAAAAATATTATTTAATGTATTATTTCACATAAAAAAAATAATTAGAGAAAGATTTGGAGGCTTACTTTGCGGGCAATTCGACCGATGGTGATTTGGTCAACGGCGGTTCGAGCTGCTTCAGCCAGCAACGGTGCAGATTGAATGGTCGAAACAACTCCTGACGATGTGGAAAACAAAACCCCTCAACTAATTTCTTGATCCGATCTTCTTAACCTTCCCAATTCGAAGCAAACCGAAACCCAAATGATGTAAACCGTGTATCTTGTTCTTCAGTTCAGTTGAAGCGAATCTGAGAAGATTACACTTAATTGACTACTGGGTTTTACACCTCAAGTGATGGGAAAGTGTTTGGTAGTCTTGATTTGTTTCGATTTTCTCTCGTTTTAGAGAAATCGAAAAGAGAGAATGGGAGTTTGCGGATTGCAAGTTGAATGATTTCAACCGAATATTGTGTTTTTCTTTCTGGAAAGCCCCTTCTAAACATTTCCCCAAGGTCCTATTTATAGCTCTATGGCATCAATTTTGAACGAGGAAACTTATATTTACCGAAATTAACTTAATGACTATTTAAGGTTCTTGAATATTTTTGGCTAAAATTGAACACGAATTTGTGACAATTAAAAGTATTGAAAGATATATTCGTGTTTCAGGAGCTTCACTTGCCCTAAACGTGTCATTAAATTGAATATTATACACAAGATTTTGTCTAAAAAAAATCGGACCCATATGTGTATTTCCTTATTTTGGTCGAACTTTGAGTATATTTTTTATGTACTTCCCATTATCAATTTATTCAAATTTGATGTCTTTCAAATTCTAATCCATGCCCTCTATTGATTTCCATTTTTTTAAATTTTATTTGGCCAAAAAATGAATAAAATCGGGTTCAAAATAGGAGGTAAATTTTTTTTTTCTTTCCTATTCTGGCCGATTTATGAATTCGGAAGGGGGAAGACAATGAACAGTGACGTGCCTATACGCGTGCATGTGTTGCACACACTTAGGTAAAAACATTTTTGGACACAATCTTGCATCCCCGGTGTTTCAAACCCAAAACCAGCAGCTTCAACTCACGTATACGGACAACATGCGGACCAGCTAAGCTAACCCATTTCTCGGTTTATTATTGCAATTAAATTATATATTAACCTTTTTTTAAATAAGGAAAAAATGGGGTGTTTACATAATCCAAATTCTATTCATTAATTAATTATTATTCCACCTAATTAATTCAAAATAAGCATTATATATCTCAATTTTTCTACTATTAAACATATTATCAAATCACATAAGAAAATCATACTTTCAAGTTTCAAGATCATACATTCCTCCGATTTAACATAAATATCCCTAAACTTTACCAAACCTAATATCCGTCATGTAGCCTCAATTTTCATCAAATTTAACACTTTGAAAATATGCTAACATGCTAAAAAATCATAATTTGGTAATTAAATCAATTTATTCATCCACTAGTTCAATCATACCAATACCATCAATTCTAACTTCTAGCATGTTAGATTCATCAAATTAATCACCAAAATCCACATACTCACACTTTAATCATCAAATTACCACCATTCATTATTTAAATCAAATTTTGCATGAAATTCAAGTCCCATTTTACTCTCTAAAGTGGCGGTCACCTATACCTATTTACACATCTCAATCATCCTGCATCAAACTTAATTCCTAAACTTCATTTTACACCCAAACAACTTCAAATCACCAAATAAACATGCTATTACTTAAATTAACTCAAATTTGAACATAATAAATAAAAAAAAATTGAATTTAGTAACATAACAAATAATAGTATTCATCATTCTCAAGATCAAATACTCCAATTTTCCCTTCAAATCATGCCATAACTTAGCTAAACCTCATAGAGACTTTAATCCATCATACAAGTTCAAATTCAACCAAATCTTCTGCTTCAAACATGCTTGTAACTTGCTGGAAATTTTGGTTCCATTGTTTATTAATCCAATTAAATTTCAACTTATCAATTTCCACTAAACTTTATATACTAGACATCATGTATTTAGTAATTAGTTCCTAAATCACTATTAAACCCACAAATCATCATGCCAATCATCAATTTACTATACTTTAATGTCCATTCCAGATCTAAAATCATCTAAACAACTTCAATTACTTCATATAAGTGGTGGCAAAACATACATATATTTTCATATTGCAACTCTAGGCATCAAATCCCATTTCAATCATCTAAGCTTACATCTAGCACCACATTTAATCTATTAAATCATCAATCAACCCATTTTCATTCTTAATTCCATTTTCAAAACAAGAATTTGATCTTAAATCTTCTATAAATGTGATGGCACTAAAGGTTTAGATTCTTAATCAAGCTCATCTCATTAAACATCCATTGGTTTGATCTCTTAGCACTCTACATCATTGTTATATACATCAAATGGTACTTGGTTTATGTCCTTACGTTGAAGAGCTTGCACACTTCTCTCCTTCTAAGGGCTGATTGCAACTTGTAAGTGCCTCAAAATGATGTTTTTCTTCACTTCAACACAAGCTCTAGCTATAATATCAACTAATTAGTATTTAGGACTAAGATTAGGATACTAATCTTTGATTACTCCTAGTAGGCCACCCACTTACCTTCATGTAAGTTTGGTTCAAGCTTGCTATCCCCTTTTTCCTAGAGTTCTTGGCCTTGATTTGTACCTAAGACTCAAAGAAATTGACTAGATTAGTAAGGGAATTAAAGGATGATGCTTAAGGGTTTAGGGTTTTAGAGGGTTTGTGGGACTTTCACCCTTAGAAAAACAAAGAAAAGTATGGATACAATCCACACTTTCGATACAAGCAAATTGCTTAAAGGCACAAATCGAATATATATCTTTACAACTTATTTTTAAAATAATTTTTTTGAGTATGTTATTTCTGATTTTAAAAAATTATAGATACTGTTTTAGTTTAAAGCCTAACTTCCATCTATATCGTTAAAAGGTTTAACGATTTGTTTCAATGTAAAAAAGGAAAAAATAAATAAATAAATAAAGATCAGGAACGCTATGTCTGTTGTTGGAAGCCCTTCCATGATTTTTCTTTTTTTTTTTTTCTTTTACAATGTCCCATTTGGGGTAACGAAACTGCCACTGCAGAGAAGGCATAAGGTATTATAAGTACGGCTATCATAAACACAAGTATTTGTGACAATATTGACAGACAGGCATAAATTTCATTGCTGATAAAAAATAAAACACAAACAAGTACTAATGAGATCTCAATCAACATAACATAGTAGGACATGAGTATACAATAAACATTTGAATCGAACTAACGACGACACGGATCACAAACATTATATAAAAAAAAGAAGAAGCAAAAACACACACATACACGCTATGTGAAAAGCTGATCATAAATTAAGCCCTCCTAGTCCTGATGATGATCCAATTCCAGACCCATAATTCATCATGCGAGGTTGCATTATCATTCCTGGGTTGTACTCATCGTTTCTAGTATCAACCACCTGACTACGTTGAGGCGTGACGTTATTAACATTATTACTACAGCTTGCCAAGTTTCCCCAGTAATACTGCGGCAAAACGGAGGTTGACAGCGGGGGCCGCGGCGGCTGGACCGGGCCTGATTGGAACTGCAGTTGCGTCGGCAGTGACGACCATGGCTGCTGCTGCTGGAGTTGTGGCAGCGACGGAGTATAAAGCAGCTGTTGGTTCAAATTTTGCAAGGAGGTTTCCTCGGCCTGCTTTGCGATTTTCATCTTAAGATTCTGAAGTTGAAGCCTGAATTCCTGCAACTGCAACAGGCTCATCTGGTCAACAGTTGGGCGCCCTATACCACTTGCCTCCAAGGCCTTGTTCAGCTGTTCCCCATGCATCTTCTGCAGCTCCAGTTGTTCCGTAACTTGGGTGAGCTGAAAGTTAAGCTCACGCACGGTGTTATTACGGCTAGCCTCGATCAGCTGCATCGTGCTACTAGGCAGCTGTTGTGGTTGTGGATTGTTGTTGGAGAGAAAGCGGTCGGTAATGGCCTCCACACTGGGGTGACCGAAGGAGTAGGCCTTACCACCAGGTGAGAAGACAATGACAGCAATGTCGACGCCACACAGGGTGCTCAGTTCACTCGCCTTCTTGAACAAACCCGTTCGACGCTTGGAGAATGTCACTTGAAGGTTGCTCTCATTTTTCATCTTCTCCATTTGGATTTTTTGGCGTCCCTTTGTTGCTTTCACCATGGCTGTCCTATCCTATCCTATCGCTCGAGCTACCTAAGAGAGAAAAAGGAAAACCCCCTTTCTTTTCTTTTTTTTTTAATTATTTGAGATTATTGGCAACTATAGAATAGGAGGAGTCGGCATATTATTTATAAGCGCGCGTGTTTTCCGGCAACCTATGGCTTACTTTTATCCAGAGATTATTGCACATGTTTGTTTGTCATTCTGACCTTATAAGGTATGTTTTATTCATTTCTTTTTTATATAAAACTTTCCTGCCATGGACAATTTTAAAGTTATATTGAGACAACATGAATAAATATACCTTATACGGTTCTTAACACATATCCCACTGTCACATGTTTTCATATAGACAATACTGTAAAATATGATTTGTTTAGATTTGGGTCATTTCCATTTATCTTATTTTGATTTTTTTTTTTTAATTTATCTCTCTTGAGATACTACCGTATTATCAATGGGCTGAATTGATTATAAAAAAAGCAAATGATATATCACAATAATGTTATAAATTTGTATAAATTTTTAAATAATCATAATGATTGATTTGTAAATTAAAAAAAAAATAAAAATTGAGAGAATCCATTTCCGATTTTATTTTATTGATTTTGACAGAGGTTTTTATTAGATGTAAATCATTGATCTTGAATATATATTTAGTTACTTACCGCTTTTTATTAGTTTTTAACCATTATTTGCCGTTTTTCAAAGTTACTATAATTGTAATATGTAATAGAAATACATATATATATATATATATATATATATAAGAATATTTTTTATTTTCTTAACAATAATTAAACTGCTAAGAAATTATTGCCTACCACTTTGTATACATTCCATCTACCATTTTCATGTAAATTATTTGCAATACAAACAACGCTATGGCAGTGTTCGTTGACACAACTAATGAATTTCTCAAATTACATATTTAATATTCCTAATTAAAGTTTGCAAAAATAAGTAATTATAATATCGTTAGTTTCAATCAACTCAACCGTCTAACTTAATTTTATAACTCCATCCATCTTTATCCCTTTCGAATCTATCGAGACAAATGACTATAGATCAACGTTGCAATGAAAAAGAGGCGGCGGATTTTATTTTGTTTTGTTATTTTCCTATTTTAGAATAGAGTATTTTATGAGGACCCGTATCAAAGTTTCGATTATAAACTAGAATATTCGGTTTATGAATCTACATAAATTATTTTATTTCTTCTATGGGCTTATCCTATTATTCTCAGGGAGCCGATGGAACGTATATTTAGAAGGATAAACAGTTACAAGAAAATGAGATGATAGCTCAAAGAAAGAGTCTTGATAACCTTTATTTGCGTGGAGCAGTCTCTCTATCATTAAATTAGGCATAATTTTCTGTACATGTTTGTTAAGCTTCTGTTTTCTCTCCCTCTCTTTTTTCCCTTTATCTTTGTTCTGGTCTTATTTAGAACATGTATTGTCTGCTAAAATAAAGAAAAGATAAAGTATGAAAAGCATTTATTCATACACCCCTATGTTCCAAAATAGTTGCAGGGAGGACTAAATTTAGGCCTTTTTAGTTCGTTTAGTATTGGTTCCAGTTACATTTTAGTCTTGAAACAAAAACTAAAGGGAACAATCCCCGTTTTCCTAAATCAAAAAAAAAAAGACATTAATCACAATACATAAATATATATATATCATCGGTTTGATGCTATTTTCAGTTATATAATCCGAGTGCTTATATTTTCTATTTTGCTAATTTTTATATATATAATTAACTTGACTTTTCACTTCTTCTTTTTTTTTTTTTTTCCCTTTGCTATTCTGTTATTGCCTTTCTTTTAAGTTACATAACCTTTATAGTAACAAATCCATATTTATCTCTACAGATATATTTCCATATCTTCAACTGTCCAGAATAAAATAATCTCTTTGCCTTCAATATTGCCACGTCAGACCATGTTGCTCAATCTCACCGCTTTAATATATGGTCGCATGAGGAATAATAGGAAGCATAGTGCAAAATGGGCTTCCTCTCTAACTCTTGTTGACGAAAAGGAAAAGGCAATCCATTGGCCAGGAGAGAGGGAAAATAAATAAAAAATAAAAAATAAAAAATAAATCCATCTAGTATTACACGGTTTGATAAGCAGTAGTCAAAGTATACCAATGATGTACAGATAAAATTACAATTTATATTTTTCAAAAACTATCATATACTAAAACTATACAGGTATTTATCACTAATCGATTTATTTTACTTATCTCCTCTTTAAACAGTTCACATATTTTACAATCTTGCTTTTCTCATTTTACTTATCCTTGACCTCCGAACAAGGCTCCATTAGTTTCACATAAACCTTGAACACTGCAAAACATTTTGCTTCAAAATTTTTTCCAAGAAAACAACTTATTGTTATATATTCAACAAATTAAATAAAATGTAAGGAATACATTCCCAGTTTTTAAGTATTCAAATTGGAAACAAATATATAATATTGTTTGTTATGACTTATGATCTACCTAATAATATGACACTGTAATATATTCCATAGAATAACACAATTATTATAGTATTTATAACATTCATATAATACTAGTATTGTGTTAACATGATTTTAATTACTAATTTATAATATTATGATATAATTATAATTAACGATAATATATATTACATAATTAATATATAATAATATAGAATACATGTTGTAAATAATATACTAGCCTTATCGTACATGGCATTATATAATAAAAGTATTACAAGTACTTATTATTTTGTGATAATTAGTTATTAATTAAAATTTTTAGTATAAATATGTTAAGCAATATACAATTAATCTATATTAATAAGATTACAAATTATTAGTGTGATATATTATATAATATATAATTGACATATTATATTATACTGTGTAATATTATATTATTAGTATATAATCTTATTTATTGAAAATGGGAGATTAAGTCTTCCTATATAACTAATAAAATTTTATGCATATAGCATAAATTAGATATTATATTAATATCATAATATTGTTAAACTTATATATTATGACGTTCATTATTATATTAAATAGTTATTAATTATAATATGCAATATTTGTTATAATTATAACACGTAATATATGCTATATCCTATATTAACAATATACTATAATATCATGTCAAGTAATAATTAATTATTAATAATAATCAATATTAAACATAGATTTTATTTTATTTGATAATATATGTATATAATATTAACCATCGTACATTCAATAATATATTTCACAATATAACATAAGTAATATAATATGATAGAATGCAATTAATATAATATATAATGTATTGTCTTAATTTAATATTATGTATCAACTTTATATGTCATCAAAATAAGATTATAAAATATATATTATAAATATTTATAATAATGTTAGTATAGTTATTTCAATATAATACATAATATATACTTTTATATAGTATATATTATATATTTCATTCTATTTTTACAAATTCTTGAAAATTTTAAACGTAGACCTCTTAGACCCAATCAAACCTACTTAAGCCTATGATCGAGCTTCAAGGATCAAAGTCCAAGCTTCCAAATCTTAGTCCAAGCATCGAAGATCATTCGAGCTCCAATCCATAACCCGACATAAGCATTTGATAGACAAGAGACATTGAAAAGATGCTGCTTGCCTAGGAAATTCAACCAGCCTCGAGACGTGCACACTCACCATGCCATTAATGCACTTACTAGGTTATCTCACTTCTAGCACCTATAAAAAGGGGTTAAGACCACTTAGATCCAAATAGAAATCTTAAAACCTTTACTCTCTTTAGCTTATTAATTTCTCAATACTCATTATGCTAAATTAGGCATCAGAGTAGTTATGCCGAGACCACACTTAGTCGACATCCCTTTGAAGCTTACATGTGTTCTTTTGCAAATGTTTCCACTTAAGAGAATTTTTAGCAACAACATTTGGCATCATCTCTATGATTTTACTCACGATCAAAATTTTCAAATGGCACCAAAAAAAAAAAAAAACCACTAATAAAGAAATCGTTGATGCAATAACCATAGACCAAATTGTCTAAGCTATAGTTTCACAAACCCCAAACATTAGTCAAATCAACACCTAACATTTCCTTAACCTAAAAAACCTATGCAAAACACTAGTTATACAAAATGAAACAATAAAGAATGACAACACCAAGCTGCAAGCTCGAATGGTAAAGCTTGAGTAGCTGAACAACATGCCTAAGTTGAAAGGCGTGTTAATATACTCCCTAAGGAAGGGGCAAAACAAACCACCACCACCAGTGGCAACAAATTTACCAATAAATCAGCAAGCCAATAGAGAATTGCAATCAAGAACTTGTTGAGCAACTACTACTAGTGGCATCACACAAGAACATGCTACCATTATCGATATTACCACTACATCCGACAGCCATAACAGCACCGCAACTCGGAACAACAAACCTAAGCCATCAAATGCTCACACAAAAGCCTACCGCCAAGTCGATGAGATGGATATCAACCAAATAGATGAATACATCAAGAGGCTTTTTAACCTTAGAGGGAGCAAGCACGTAGATCCTTTTGCAAGATTCTTAATAAATAAAACCTCCTTCACACAAGCAATATAAGATGAGGTATGACCACCTAACATTAAGCTACCACATCTTGACACATACGATGGCACAACTGACCTAAACGATAACTTGTGCCACTTCTACACAATGATGAATTTACACGGCCTTAATGATTCGGTCACATGTAGAGCTTTTTCACGCACCTTACGCAAGGCAGCTCAGACCTGGTATAACAACCTCCCCTAACAACTCCATCACCTCCTTCAATGAGCTTACACATCAATTCCAACAATACATCCTTGCAAGCAAGCTCCCAATTAAAGATTTGTTGACCCTTAATCTCATCCTATAGGGCTATAATGAGCCAGTCAAGGACTATCTCGCTCACTTCAATGCGACCATACTTGAAATCCCTAATGTCGACAAAGGCGTTGCTCTGAACACCATCATTCAAGGGGTCCCCCAATAATGTCGCCAAAGATTAGAAGCATGCCATCCTAAGCTTCACCTCATACACTTTGTTAAACTAACCAATTAGGAGATATCCTCATGGAAGTCTACAACAAAGGCGTACTGTCAAGACCAACATGCCTTTAGGGTAACCTGAATAGGAGAGACTCCAATAAATACTACAACTTCCATGGAGATTAAGATCATAATACAGATAATTGTTATGAACTCGAAAACACCCTTGAAGACCTTGTCTACCAAGGATACCTTGGGGAATATATTATTAACCCTTACAACTTAATAGAGTGGCCCGCATAGGGCAGGAAAGTTGAGCAAGGTTGGGAAGGAGAAGAGAACAACAATCTAGCCCAAACCAAGCTTCAAACAGTGTCATCAACTAAAGGGGGGAGTAGCACATAAAGATTATTCTCTTTAGCTAAAACGTTGCCCTCATCATAAAGAACATGGTAATGAGTAAGTCTACTCATTCTCATTATACCCATGTAACTATTGAGGTGCTAGTAAAGCCATGTTGGATGGTAGATCATTGGAATTATTAGTAATGACAATTCTAAGAGGCTTCAATCTAGTGAACCTTTGATACATAATTGACATCTCCCTAATCATACCACTTCGCATCAAGACACCTTAAGGAGTTTATCATCACTTCAACATAACCACGAGCACCACCAAAACTCCACACTTAGCAATCTCAAGAGTATCCCTAAGAACATCTACAGATGCAATCAAACTAGAATCTTCACCAAAGGCTGGACTAGCAACAAACACTCTAGACGAAACTGAGGAAACATTAGAGAAGCCCCCTTCAAACTTTCATTTAGGTCAAAAGTAGTCTTCCCAATCAAGCCAAAACCCCTAGCATTAGAATTCAGAGCTTAAACTTGATGAAAAATCTAGTCCTACTATAAGCCAACCTCAATGCAATGCAATAAATCCAAACACAAGTAGAGCTTAGAAATCGCACTAAGCAACCCGTTACAACAACAAGAAGATTAAGCATATAGTCACTCAATCAGATGACCTAGTTTGTAAAAGTTAGGCCATGGTTCAATTAAGTGCAAAATGAGCTCAAGCAATAGACTTAATTGAAGTGAAAAATCTCATTGTTTTACTTTACAAACTTGATTTGTGATTCATAAGTTTTATTCACAATCCCAACCTTTTTCAAGGTGAATAGACTAATATGTCTCATCAAGCCCTAGCTTTATATGAGGTGAATGGACTCTTGATAAGCCCAATCATCAAGTCTTAGCCTCTTTTGAGGTGAATGGACTCCTAATGATTCAAATCATCAAGTCCCAGCCTCTTTTGATGTGAATAGGCTCTTGATAAACCCTATCATCAAGTCTTAACCTTCTTCAAGGTGAACGGACTCCTAATGAACCCAATCATCAAATCCTAGCCTCTTTCAAGGTGAATGAACCCCTAATGAATAACATCATTAAGTCACAACCTTTTTCAAGGTGAATGGACTATTGATGAGCCTATTCATCAAGTCCTAGCCTCTTCCAAGGTGAGCAGACTTCTGATGAGCCATATCATCAAGTTCTAACCTCTTTCAAGGTGAATGGAGTCCTAATGAAACATGCAAATCAAGTCTATGCTTGCACTTTGGAAAATAGGCCCTTACACTTACACTAGTGCCTTAGTAAATGGATTTTTTATGCTTTCAAGTCCACAACTACACTTCGAACCTACACCAATGCCTTAGCCAACGAACTCCTGGTTTTAAACAAGTCCATCATACTCCTTGACAATGTAGAGTCTAAGCACACAACCTCATCAGGTCACATTAGAGGAGCGACACCCTCCAACCTCTTTGATAGCTCATCAACAAGACCTATGTTCAGATGTCTAAGCACACTTAAAGATTCATGCTCCCTCACCACCCAAAGTCTGAGCACATAGCATCATCATGTCACGTTAAAAGAGCGACACCCTCCAACCTCATTTATAGTTTAGCGATAGGACCTAAGTCTAGATATTTGAGTGCAACTAAAGATTTATGCTCCCAGACCACTTAGAGTCTAAGCACACAAAGCAATACCCTCTAACCTCTTCAATAGCTCACTAATAAAACCTAAGCCTTTAAGCACACCTAAAGATTCGTGGTCCTTAACCACCTAAAGTCTAAGCACATGACATCATCGGGTCATGTTAAAGGAGGGACACCCTTCCACCTCTTCAATAGCTCATCAACAAAACCTAAGTCCAAATGTTCGAGTACCTCCAAAGCACACAAAGTAAGGAGATAAAGAATATAGAATTTTTCCCTTTGTTGCAAGATGGTTACAAAACATAGTCCATTAGGTTAACATCTCGAGCAAAATATAGCTAAAGGACATGAAAGAAAAACACGAGCGAAATATCACAAGAACTACCTAATCCTCTAAGTCAGCTTCTAGTAGACATTGAAATGCACCAATGAGACTAGTGGTAGTGACCCCTATGATAGCCACCTATTCAATAGGAAGTGGGGGATTAGAAAGAGAATTATCACTTGGCAAAGGGAGAGGAATGCCCTTGACTTCTTAGGTCTTGGCCTTGCACTACAACTACTTAGCCATGCTCTTTAGCGGGAGTCTCTTTATTTACGCCCTAGCTATAACCGCTATGCAACACCTTCTCCTCAAAGCCATCCTCAATGACTTTCCCACCTTTAATAACCTCTAATCAAACATTGTCAAGGATTTCTCAAAGTATTAAGCTTAGTAAAGTGCCATGCCTATTTTAGTTTATATTAAGGCTAAAAGCACAACAAATCATAGCACATCTGTAGCGACCTACCTACTAGGTCTGATTCTTGAACCTATTCCAAAATTCCTGTAACTATCCTTGGTACCTGTAGGTGGGTTGCTATGCCATCTCTAAATTAGAGATAAGGCAAATTTTGCTAATCTTGAACTTGTAACTCCAACCTATATGTAATTTTATAAACATCCTGTAAAATGGCGCTAACAACACTATCATTTCAAATCCACATCATATTTAAACACATGTACTTAAAATCTCCTGTCACATCATACATCATATATATATATACCATCGGGATCTGCATTCCTAGTAAGTAGGCATAGCTCATGATTAATCCTGTAGCCTTAATTGGCTCAAAAGATTACAAATCCAACTATATACACACAAATATTTATATTATAATATGAAGATTAACACCTGTAGATCTTATTTACAAGCACTACAACATCATGTACAGGACAATCTTATTACAAATAACAGAGGTTCCAAAATGGAACTAAGGGCCTCTTTTCCTCTATTGACGCTCTTCAAAAAACCGAGTCTCCAACAACTTATTCTTCAGTACCTGTACCTAAGGTTAGCAAAAACACTAACCCCTCAACTTCTTAAGAAGCAAAGTGAGTACAAAATTAAGCAACCCAGCAAAAACAAACAACAAAACCACATAATAGTAATCAAAAATATTATCAAATACCTCGAAAGTGATTACTCAAGCAAGCAAGTTTTCAACTCAAAGTTATACTCGCAAGAAACCCAATTCAATTTATTACATTTTAACATCACCATGATCTTACTTAATGATATTTTCCCTGCAATTCCATTTTACTAAACTCATAACCTTTCATTGGAGACCATTTCAATTACTCCCGTTTACTCACAAGTCACAAATTTTTTTAGTTAACCCAGGCAGAGCCTATTAATTGGTAGATAAACTACCCTCATGTACTTTTCAAAACTTAATGTTTTTTCAGCCAATTAAGACATCCTTATATACTTTTTTTAGTTAGAAACAATCAGCTCGCCTTTCACCTACCTCAAACAAAAAGGGTGACCAGATCCCTATAGGTCACTAAATCGGGTCGACCTGTCAACCGTGCCTCAAACCCATCTGGGTCGACTCAAAGGTCGTACTACAAACTTACTAGGCAGGGAACAAGATTTTTCTTACATTAAGTGTTTTGGGTTAGTAGGTACTTATAGCCTAAATCCCATTTTATTATCCATTTAGATATTTCATCGTTACCGAGACAACAATAGTATGAACTTAGCCAATCATATAAACCCCATCCAATAAGCTAAAAATAACCCAACATTACATCACAATCATGAAGCATTCAATAGCTTAAGTTCATTACATCACATACAATCAGGAATAGTATAATCAAATCCCACACCCAACTCTCATTCTAGGATTTTCTAAAATGTTCCCTTTTTTCTTATAATCCAACCATATCATGACAAACAACCAGCCATCAGCAAACTAATGTAATTCAACAACCCTCCTGCATTGAACACAGTAAGTGATCATATAGGGTAATTTTAGCCAACAACAAGTAGTCTACATTATCAACCACTTGTACCCAAAAGAGGAGTTAAGGGGGTACTCACTTGAAACAATATATGCCAATCCAAACAGTTGCACCAGCCAAATTCTTTTGCCCTCCTTACTCAATAGAAATACCTGAATCATCAGTATACCAATCAATGTTACCTCATTCACTCTATTGAACCCTAAATTGCTAATTTAGTATTCCAAACCCCTAAATTCCATCCTAACCTCATATAATCCACCATTTTCCTACAATTTCTAATTCATATACATACGGGTATACTACGCTCTATTATATATTAATGTAATTAAATTTCGATTTGATTCTATATTTAATTATATGGTTCCAAATTATCACGATTTTGCACTGAACACTCCCGTTTTTGTTTCATAACTAACCCAAGCTTTTTAAAATCATATTATACTTCAATGAACCTCAACTGAACATCAAATTCAACTAATCAAATCAAATTCCCTAATTTTGCTAAGGATTTAATTCGGCCAGAACAGGGTAATTAGCTTGAAAAATTCACTAAAAATAGAAAACGACTCCAATTTGAAGAATTATTGATTTGGTGATCTAATACATCATATAAGGATCTTATATACTAAACATTACATAAAAAATACATCATTTGACCTATTCATTTTCCAATGTAATTTATGACCAAAACAGAGCATTTCTTAAGGACAACATATTTTTTAATTAAATTTCAGAAAAATAAAATTATCACATTAATATGCATACAAAATTATGTCAAAATACCAATAATAATATTTTTTAATCAACATTTGATATTTTTAACAAAAATAGGAAGTTTCAAGCGTTATTAGGGGTTGCTTCGTTCACCAGCCTCCGGCAACCACTATGTCGGTCGAAATCCTCCCCCACCCAAAACCTTAACCCTAGCTTGTCCTAGCAGCAGCTTCACCCTAACCCCTTCAAACGAACAGACCAAATCCTCCCCTATTTAATTTGATTGTTTTCTTCAATTTCTTCAAATTCTTATTGCATCCTACTTCAATCTTGTTCTTCTTCCTATCTTGATGATTGCATGTTGAAAATTTCAATTTCAATTTGCCTAGAAATTTTGGATGAAATGGAGAGAGTTTTGGTTTTTTTTTTTTTTTTTCTAATTTTTGATAATTTGTTTTTTCTTCTCTTTATTATAATGTTTATATATATATAATATTACTTACTTAATTTTGCTGACATTAAGTGAGGGTGCTATTCTGCATTTTTTTTCCTCTTTTTTTTCCTAATATAATATAATGTGTACATTATATATATATATGCCCATATAATTCATATTATTATTATTATTATTTTTATATATATTTATTTTATTTTTGGCATATAACATATATATACATATATATATATATATATACATTCATTTTACCTTACACATACACATATATATACTATTTTAATTTTAACATTATTGCTTAAGTTTAGGTCCTCACAACATCACCTGCTCAACCTCACCTATCCACATGCTAGCTTAATAAAGCTACTTAGTCAAGTAATTAGCACTAGTGAAGCTTACCTTAGCCACTTGCTTACTCAGCCATTTCATAAAGGCCACTACCAGTTTAGCTTGACATAAGGGGCATGTCACAATGGTTCAATAAATCACTTACTCGACCTCGCCCCTTATAGTGTCAACTTAAGACCATCATCTCATTGTCAACTTCACTAACATATGTAAAGCTCAACTCAACTACTTGTCTATTTAGCCACTCTACAAATTTAAACAAAATACGCCAAGTCAAAAGCCAAGTTAAAGGCCTCATCTAGGAGATCATTCCAACAGCCAGCTCATCTTGAAGACCTTAGAAGCTAAATGTATCTCAAAATCCCCTCACTAGCCAGCTACTAGTAAGAGTTGGGGGGTGGGGGGGAGGTGTTGATAGTGTATTTTGGACTTAAGCCTCCAAAGCCTAATCAAACCTACTTGTGCCTATGACTGAGCTCCAAGGATCAAAGTTTAAGCTTCTAGATCCCAATCCAAGCATTAAAGATCATTTAAGTTCTGACCCATGGCCTTACACAAGCTTGAGCTTGGGTCAAGCATACTATTTGACAAACAAGAGATGTTGAAAAGATGCTACTTGCCTAGAAAATTCCACTAGCCACAAGACGTGCACACTTACCACGCCATTAATGCACCTACCAGATTGTCTCACTCCTAAAACCTATAAATATAAGTTGAGGCTACTTGGATCGGGTGGAAATCTTAAGCCCTTTACTCTCTCTAGTTTATTGATTTCACAATACTCATTGCATTGACTTAAGCATTAAAGTGACCATGCTCAAACCACCCCCAACATCCCTTTGAAGCTTACATGTATTCTCTTGCAGGTGTTTCCACCTAAGAGAATTCTTAACAACAACAAAAATAAAAAGAGGAAGTTATCTTTTTAAATAAATAACATTTAAGTTTTCTTTTGACTATAAATATATTTTTCATTGACTTAAGCACTTTTTGGTAAATGAACACATGAAAATAAGAACAATAATTCTTGAAAGATGTTTTACTCTCTTTTTTTCCATTCACTAAATATTAAATAATGATAGCTTCATAAATTCTTAGTTGTTTTATTTCTTTGCTAATTTGTACACAATTTTGTAACACTACCACATCCAAATGCACCTATATCAAATGTAGTTCACTTCTCGATTTGTAATTGATTCTAACTTGGCAACAAACTTCTTCTTGCCATTTTAACAAGTTTTATCATCAACCTAACCACTTATGTTCCACTTTTGTAGTTTCAATAGCTAATTGCATACCTTATCTAACGTTCATTAATTCGTTAGACCCAATTATAGGTAGCTTTCTATTAACGACTTTTTTACGGTATTGAATATGATAACGCTTAGTAAATTGTGTTTGGTTTACAAAACCAGTCTCGTATTGAATAAAACTATCTGTGTAATATTAGGCAAATCTTAAAAATTTTGTCCTTCCATTTGGTCATACCAAAAGTATTAAGATAACATAAAATAAAATCTCTTTGTCAAAAACCTAAATTAACATTTTTTATTTTTTTTTTGCTGTCAACACCTCACCACTACCATTACCAACATCACTACCATCGATGATCATTACTTCACCATCACCACCTTGACCTCACAATCATCACCATTACCTTCGACATCATCATCAATATAATACTAGCTCTAAATAGTCACCACCATCACCACATTATTAGCACAATGCCACCACTAGCACTCACACCACCATTACTAAACCACCTTTGCTACCATTGTTACTACTTCAAAAATCTTTATACATTACCATTACCATTATACTATATTATCACTACCACTACCACTACTACAACTTCACCACCACCATCAATATCACAATCACTTTTGTTACATTAATAACACTTCCTCTACTGCACTACAACATCATCTTCACCATTACTCCTATATAGCCACCACCTTGTGATCATCATTTCTACTACCATTGAACTAATATGTGCTACTATCATCACAATGTGCTACACTAGTGGTGAGAAGTCAACAAATATAGTGTTATTATAGTTTTGTGGTGATAATGATGGTGATGCAATTTTAATATTGGAGGCAATGGTGGTGGTGGGATGATGGAGATGTAGATAAATTAAATATAGAATAACATAAATAATGCAACTTATCAAAATCATTATTCTAACGCAGTGCTTTTGTATAACGAACAACATATGATACAAAATAAATCTTTTATTGTACTGAGTGACAAACACATGTAGCACAAGAAACTTGCATTGTACTATTCCCCATATGTTCTCCTTATCATGTGCTATGTTGGATGCCAAATGTTACTAAGGAGGCTTTACTTGATATTGTGTCTCTTTTTCCTTCCAAAGTAATCACTAATAAGTCCATGTTTTCAAACATCTAATGCACATTCACATACAAAGGTTTTAAAGACACATGATGTAGATGTACTGGTATCAAATAGTATATAAGCATTACAGTCGTGTACTTAAAGCATACCTACAATAGCATCCATGTCTAAAATGTCCTAGTACTATTGCTACTAAATAGTAAATACTCTTGTGGGAACCCATTGTCTAGGCCCCCTACCTATGGTCTACCAACCTATCCCCTCCTTAAAGGTCTTACTGCCTATGGAGTTAGGGCTACCTGATTTCCTACTTGCCTTTAAGGACAATCAAGTGCCTTATGTCTCCTCTATTTGCATACATTACAGAATACTAAGGGAATTGACCTCTCATTACAATGTCTACTAATATGTCCTATCTTTCCACAAGAGAAGCATGTGCCCTTTTGCCACTTACATTCCCTTAATTTATGAGGTCTATAGCACTTAGTGCATCTGATAGTAGGTACTGCTGCAAGAAGTGCTAAAGGCACTAGTTTAATCTATAGAGGAGGGGCTACAGTACTTTGTGATATGTTCTAAAACACTTGGGTCCTTTTGCCCTTATCTTGTACCATCATGTTTGAGGTGGGTCTCTTACCCAAAGTGATCTCTACTCTATGGTTCCTCTATTCTTCTATCCTTCTCTTGCTTTGTTCTAGGTATTTAGCCTTATTGACTACTTCAGCATACGTGTTCAACTAAAAGTCCCCAATCTTATGTTAGAGATCTAGCTCAAATCCTCTCAAAAATCTTCTGGCCTTAGATTTGTCATCTACATGGACATTCTTGGGCAATAACTAAATTAGGTGATCCAATTTCGCCTCATACTCTTCAACTATCATATTTCCCTACTCACAATTATAGTATTCATTCTCCATTCTATCTTTGGAACTACCAAGGAAGTGCCTCTAATAAAATAGCTCCCTAAACACCATCCAATTCATACACTCTCCTGCCAGTTTAGGAGCTGATGCTTACCATTTTGCTACAATCCCCTTTAGCATAAACATAACATAGTTCACCTTCCTGTCTTCATGTATAAAAAAAATAGTAAATGTCTTTTCAATCTCCTACACCCAATCCTAAGCCTTAATCAAATCATCTATCTTAGGGTTGAATTCCTTTTGCCACCTTAATGAACCTATCAAAGCTGACCGGTTCATTTACTTTTTCAGTTATGTGAGATATGGTAGATTTGATGTTGTTATATCAACAATCCCACTAGGTTATTCACAGTCTACAACAGTGGAGTAGTCTATTCTGCCATTTGACCTTGTCCCCTTTATTGCTATTGACCTTAGATGTTCTCCTCATTTGGGTGGCTACGTCCAGCACCCCTTCCTAAGCTCGATTCAATGATTCTTTTAGGAGGTATTCTATTTGAAAGAGACAACCAAATAGACTTAAAAGTTAGTGTCATTATGTGTTGGTATATGTATATATATTCCTACAAATAATTGCATACTTATATATAAATAACTTAGCAATTAAAAGAAGTGCAAATAAAATATTAATATGATAAAATAAATTGCTGAATAAAATAATCGTCCTAAAATTTCTATCACTATGCCTTTGGCTCTCAACTTTAGACTACTCACTTTGAGCAATTCTCACTCTACTTCATCAAGTAATCCTTTTCAAGATGGCTCTTTCTCATGTCACTTCTTTTCTAAGTCATCCTTTCCACATGGTTAGCTATCAACAAGTGCACCAATTTGTTTAGCTTAAGACTCACACAGCCCAAGCTCAATAAAAGAACCTTAAAACCAAATTGCCACTAGAATTATCAAAGTGTTCTTAATAGAATATTTTCAAATGTAGCCAAGGTAAAAACCCTAACTTATCCTCTAAGTCAATTGTTCTTTGTTTTATATTCTAACTATTATTTATTGAATATAAGGTTAATCACCCATGGTTGTTTGGTTTTGTGAGGTTGAAGATGGTGATAGAGGCTTATTTCATGATAGCCAATCTCCAAGGCCCAAATTTGGCAAGTAATCTCTCTTGCCTCTTTTCTATAATTATTTTCTCTTTATATTGTTTGTTGTATAGTTGCACTACTCAATGTTTCCACACTCAAATAAAATCTCTATTGATGTTTTCAACCTATATTCTAACTGATTTTCTCACTTAATGTGTACATTTCAATTTGCTAATGCATGCATGTGTACATTCTAATCCATATATGTGTATTCATTCCAGTTACATATGAGTCTTTTTCCCAAGAAAGTGTCTCCCTTTGTCTTGTTGGTCTATTTGTAACAAATATACTAGAGTGGATAAATGTAAATGAACTTTAATAAATTGGAGCATTAAATTACAAAGAAATTTACTATTCAAATAAATAATGAAAAACCCAAAAAAAAATTGAAGGAAAAAAAAAAAACTAAAGGGTCCAGCATTTAGAATTCATTGAAAATTGAATGATAGTTTTCATAAATATAATTTAATGCCATCCTCTTCCATATGCTCTAACAAGATCTTGTTGAGAATGGAGAAAGAGGAGAAAACCATCATCTTTCCAAGTAAGTTCCTAGTCTTAAATGGATTTTAAATTCTAATATTTGGAAGCTTGTTTTTGGAATTTTATCAAAATGATATCGAACAATTCATACTTAAGTAATAGAAAAACTAAAAGGAAATTTACAACTATAAACTTTCTAAATTGCTTTAAATCCGTTACTAGCCCTAATACACTAATTCTTAAACTAAGTGTTTATTCTTGCTCCCAACACTAAAAGGATCAAAAGCCCCACAAATTTCCCAATTAATAACAATTCTAAAACCCTAATTTTTAAATTAAAATTCTTAATTGAATTTTAGAACTTTGTGAGCACAAATCTTAAGTAAAATAAAGGTAAAATGTATGAATCACTCCTAAAAACTTTCATAATTGTACAAACAACTCAAATTTTTAAAATTGAACACTTTTAACCCCACCCCTCGGTCTCCTTGCTTACACATGTGATCCCACTATTTTTTCCTACATAAACTATTCTATGACAAAGAATTGATGTGACAAAAGAAAAAAAAATGCCATGTCAATTCTAAAAATAAAAAATTCAAAAGAAAAATGAAAATGAAAAAAAGAAAAAGTGGCTCATAGTCATCATCTTAAAAACTTCCATTAAATAAAAACTACATTGCTAGTGGGCTTTTTATGTTACATCAAATAAATTAAATAGATAGTCCTCATCTTCCTTTTTTTTTATAGGTACTAAATGAAGATAAATTATTTATTTATCTAAGTCCTTGAAGTAATTTCTAAGAGAGGAAGCTTAGATTGCTACAAAGTTTAGTATTAAAGGAGTGAATGCATCTTGAATCATGATCAATGGGAATATGCATGGTCATCAAGTATGCTAGGATATTTTTGTTTTTACTATATTTAATTAAAGTTTCAAACAAGATGACTTTGTCTTATAATTTATCTTCTTTTCTTTTGATTTGTATTTTCAAAGAAGACAATGTAGTCTTATATTTTTTTTTCTTTTGATTTTGTATTTTCTTTTGAAAATTTAGGATGTCCATACAATTTTAGAAGTTTTTCTTAGTAGTCTATGCAACTTACCCTTAAAATAATTACTAAAATAGTTTAGAAACCTAACTCTATTTTCTAAATTACAAATTTTGGAAGTCCTATTCAATTTTCTTAAATCATAAAATAGGAACCCTAATTATTAATCCATGACCAAAAAAAAAAAAATCATTAGTACTGAATAGGTTAGAAATCATTAAGGATTATGATTTAAATAATGTTTTTCATCCAAGGATTTGATGTTGACTTTAAGCGATCCTTAATAGTGTTAAAGAACTAGAAAATATTCCCTAAAAACCTTCCCTAGGTATAGCCACATTTAACTAAGAAAGTGGATCAATTAACCATGGAAAGACTATGGTAGTCGACCCAAATAAGGAAAATCACTACTTAAGTTCACATTTTTATGGTCTTGTAATTAGAAGATAAAAACTTAAGCAAAGATGATGTAAAGAAATTTTATAACCTTAACATACGGATTAAAAAGAAATACTCAAATTAAGAAAAATAAAATTTTCTTTTAACTCAATTACTTGAACATTTATAGTTTGATAAATGGATAAAATGATGCATATAGAATCATGAGCAACCCAATCGAGTAGTTTACTATTACATGACGGTTGTGCTTGCAAGTCGAGTTTTCTAAAATGGACTTCAAAATATCTGACTCTAAATGTCATGTTGCTTGTGTTCGATTAAGGCCAAGAGATTCAGGTTTACTAGTGATTACTTGATGCCCATTAACTTATAACTATAGTGCCTTAAGTGGAGTAGTGTACTAAAATGATATGATAGTTAGGTGCTAACTTGTTTATTGGGCTATTAATTAGAGTGATTATCATGATATAGGTTAATGTGCTTTAAGGAAGGCGATCAAGTCATAATGTTGGCATGGGGCCCCTATATGGATAATTGCAATTGATTGGTATTATTAGTGGTTAGTTCAATAAGGTCTCTTAAGATGACATAATGAGTTTATGATGTATGGGTGCTTACGAAATACCTCACATCAAATATATGTATATATATGTTCTATGGAGTCATGAATTACAAAATTCTAGGATGTTAGGTGATGTGAATCGTATTCTCATCAATAGTTTCAATGGTTTAAAACAATGATCATCCAAAGGTTAAAACTATCAAGGTTAACAAATATTCATAGAAAATTATAGGAATCATTCCAAAATCATATTACACCAATCATGTGAGTTTCAACATTTTTTGGAGTCATGAAAGCTTGAAAATCAAAGAGAAATTGAAGGAAACAAATCAAAGAGAAAAAAATCTAGAAATTCGTCTAGTTTTGCGACTCGAAGAAAGGACTTGATTTAGAGGTCTAAACAGGCTTGGTTGTCTATGAAAATTGGCATCCAAATCGAAGACATGTGGAACTTTACACAATTGATCAAAGAAAGGTAAAAAGAAAAAAGAAAAAAAAGTCACAAAAGTGGTGAATTGTTCCGCTAAACCAAATTGTCATGTCCTCGAGGTGTGATTTGCACCTATTTAGGAAATTTGAAATTAAACCACCATATTGAATAGGTTTGAGTGCATGGGTGTGTCAGGTTAACTAATAAGAGTGTGTTTTAGTGGGTTTTGGTCATTTTAATTCAAAATTTCATGTATTTTTGTATCTTTAAATATGTAACCATTAACTGCGTAATGGAAGCTACAAATTATGAATAAAATTCTATTGTTTTTCTTGTGAAATTTCCTTTCAAGTGAGAGAGTGGCTTCTTTGAGAGAATTTCCAACATAGAAACTCATTTCTTATCACTAATTTGTTAATGTGGTAAGTTGATTGAGTTTAAGTTCTTATGAATCTAATTTACCTAACGAATTGTGGTGAACACCTTGAGTTATCCATATACATGGTGCCCATTGGCTTATAGTGTTTGATCAACTTGTTCTTAAGATAATCGAATCTTATCATTCTATTTCTAAGCCTAATAGATCGTGGTGATTCAATCAAATTACTTAAGTCTATGGTGCTGTAAGCATATTAAACTGGAGTGATTTGAAATTTAAGGCTTATAACTCAAGTTACAAAATGATATGCTTTCTCTTCCTACATCACTAGGATTATGCTGACATGTTTCCCAATTGGAAATTACGTTTGACTTACAAATGTTTATGGAAACTTACTATGTTTGATATGTGCATGTGTTTGATACAATAGACTATTCATTGTATAATTGCTTATCCTACCTAGAGATCTTTGTTTTTAGGTATTACATTAAATGAATTAGAAGTTTTGAGTGTATTGAGGCAAGCCATATATATTCCTATTGAGGTAAGAATATACAATGGGCTAGCATGTTCCATGAGTTCAATGTGTGACATAATAAATATGTGAATTATTTTATTGTACTAAATAATTAACTTAAATCTAGTACAAACTTTTTGCTTAATATGGTAATAACACTTCAAAAAAAAAAAAGAAGACAAATTTGTTGCGATGTGTAAATCATGAAATTATGATTATTACTCACTTTCTATTTATTGTGGTTAAAATACCATAAATAAGATAAAAAGGTTTTAATACAATAAAATGAAAATTTTATTTGTCACTAGGGATGAGTGGATGAACATGTTATACAAGATACCATCCATACTCTGCTTGACTATGTAGATTTGGGGTGGATATTATAAGTCACAATGTAAGTTACAAGTACAAAATTTTCTAGAATTTACTCTCACAAGATAGGATATAGATGTGAGGTCTTTTTACCATGTACTTACCTTGGAAATCTATACTCCAAGGTATATAGAGTATAGGTTTTAAGGTATCTTATACTTACTCTATAAACTGTTATTAAATAATATTAAACAATAGTATAATTTTTAGTAATAAATGTTTTAGTAACAAAGGAAAAAAAGTTTAAATTCATAATTTCATAACTTTAAATGGTTAAATCTAATACTTCTCCTCTTTATTTTACTTATTTTTCTCCATTTTCCTCTCTAACTTTAGGTTTTCTATTCTTTAGGCTTACTCTTTTTTATTTGTTAAGTAGTAAGATTATAAAACTTTAAAAAATTAAGGGTGAAAATTTATTTTTTAAAATTTCACATATTTTATTATAGGTTCCATAAATTTTGTGTATTAAAAATTCATAATTCATATACAAATTACTTTTTTAATATCATATTAACTTAGAATTTAAAGAACGAAAGGTAAAATTTACAAGTTCCACAAAGTACCATCTACCCTATCAATTTTATAAGTTAAAGAGTATAAGATGATTCTAAAGTGCTACAAGGTAGTTCTGGTTCCAAAAATTGGGAACTTGTACCTTACGGGATATAGTACATATAGGACCACATACCTTATCCATCCTATACTCACTCACCCTTATTTATCACCATGAAAAAAAAAAAATTTACAAGTGAGGAGATCAATGTTTGGAATCAAGTTCAATTAGAGAATTGATCTTTAAAATAGTTCAAATAGAGGATTAGTGTTACACTAAATAATTCAAATAAGGAATTCCATATAACGTCATTACAAACAGTCATAAATTTTCTTTTTAAGCCATTGAGTATGTTTATGAGATAATATCGAACCCTCTATTTTAATCACTTAATAAAGCGTTAATACTTTATTTTAACTACTTGAAAATTTGGTCATCTATTTTAACCACTAAGCATAACATTGACTATTTATTTTAACTATTTAAAAGTTCGATCTCTTATTTGAACTTAACTCCAAACATTAATCCCCTCACTTCTAATTTTTCATTATAAAAATTAAAATAAAATAAAATCTACAAATGGTAAAATCTAAAATGATTTTAATGTAGTAATTAGAATTACCAACTTTTTCTTCAAATAGGACTTCTTACATATAGGTCACCATCATCGCTTAACTTAAAACCATCAAGTAACTTTTACAATAAGTTGCTTAATGACAACTTAAAAAGACATCTTTATTGATTAACCTAATTAAAGCTGTGCAAATGGGTTAAACGAGCCAATTCACTATAACCCACTTAATAAACGAATCCAAAATTCATTAACTCGACCCAACCCATGTAAGTTGGTGGGTTAAGCAAGTTAAACAAGCCCATTTAACCCATTTATATGTTCTAGTGGGTTAAATGGTTCAACCCGACTAGTTTAACCCATTTATATGTTCTAATAGGCTAAGTGGACCAACTCGACCCGCTCAACCCTTTTTCATTTTTTTTTATTTTTTACCATGGAAAAATAAAAATTATAAAGTATTCGAGATAATATATCTAAAGATATGATACATTTTTCACCTCAGAAAATGTATCTAGATAAGTTTGAGCCCAATAATATATGATATTAAAATATGGTCATGTTATATTTTATCTATGTTTTGAAATTTAATTATAAAACTATAACTGAAATATGATCTAATCGATGCAATAATTATTCTTTTGGTAAATTTATTATCATTTTGCACTTGTAGTTTCACATATTTCATGTTTAACTTCATGTTCTAAATAATTTCTTTAGTTGTCTTGCCATCTTCATGCATAAATTGTGAGCCTATGCCACCCCCCATGCTTTGATCCTTCTAGCATTTTTTTTCTACTCAATTAGTGCATCAGCATAATGGATTATGAAGCTTCCCTTGTGCTAACTTGTGTGGTCCTTCTCATCGCTTCTCTCTTCTTGTGGAGCATTTCCAAATTAAAGTCCCACCTATCACCACCACCACCACTACCACCTAGTCCCCCTCTACTGCCAATCATAGGAAACATCCTTGAACTTGTTGGTAAGAAATCCCACAAAGCCCTAGCCGATCTCTCCAAACTTTGACCTATAATGACACTTAAGCTTGAAATAGTCAAGTTTCTTACTTTTACACTTGCACTGTTATTGTGTTGCACACACATGCTAACTACTTTTTTTATTTATAGGTCTTTAAGTAAGCGGGCCAACCCAACCCATTACAGGCCAAGCTTATTTAGCCCACTTTTTAAATGAGTTAACAAATTCAACCCAAACCCATTTTTAAAACAAGTTAAATGGGCCCACCCATGAGTCCTAAGCCATTTACATAACTTTAGATCCAATAATGAAATTATCATGATGTATGTAATGTTACTAAAATGGTGCTACTTATACCAACTAACAATGAAAGTTGGTAGCCAACAGGTAAAACATTTGACAAAATGATAAGTTACAAAAAAAGACTTACTAGCACATAAGATGCAAATCTACTAAGTCAGCGAAAAAGTTGATATATGAAGTTTTACCACATGGAAACTATTTTACTAACTAATATTTAATGTTACCAAAGGACATGGATAGTTGATAATCAACATATGAAATATGTACCAAAGATGACATATTAGCAAAAAAAAAAATGACTTTTCTTACCACATAATATAAAAATTTACCAAATTAGCATAAAAGTTGTTATTTTAAGTTTTACTACATGACGATTATTTTACCAAGTAACATTTAATCTTTCCAAAAAAATGATAAAAGTTTTTAAAAGCTGGAATGTTACCAAAGAAAAAAAATGGCTTTTAGCTACCATATAAGATGCAAATATACTAAGTTAAAAGAAAAATTAGTATTTAAAGTTTTATCACATATAGTTTTATTTATCAACTAATGTTCAATCTTACCAACCTAAAACGAAAGTCGATAACCAACATATGAAATATTTGAAAAAAATAGCAAGTGATCATAAAACAACTCTCTCTATCATATAATATGAAAAATTACCAAATAAACACAAAAATTGGTATTTTAAGTTTAAATAATATTCAATCCTATCAAGTAACTATAAGAGTTAGTAAGTTGAAAAAAAAAAAAAAATGCTACCACATAAAATGTAAATATACCAAACCATGAGAAAGGTTGATATTTGAAATTTTAAACTTTATTTATCAATTCTCTCCATCACTTGTTGAAGAGGTTAAATTTGTTAGGAAGGCAATAATTTATTAGGTAACACTATTAAATATTATAGTTTAAAAAACATAAATATTGTACTTAAAATAATTATTTTTAAAATAGATTTTAACAAAGTATACGCAGTTTGCGATTTTAGGATAAAAAAATTTAAAACTAAAGGCATATATCGATTCGTGTCAATAGTACAATTGTATTGGAGGTGCAGACCTTACCTTTAAGTGGTTTGCATCTTCAGTTTTAATTTTTTTTAATTATAAAATTATAAACCGTATTCATATTTTTAAAATTTATTTTAGATAAATATTTACATAATTTTTTTAAAAACTACAATATTCATCTAATGATAGAGAGGTGGGACTAGAGTCGGGAATGTAGGCCAAATGGGTCGACCTGCCTCGACCCGTGAGTCGTCGTGGGCTAACCCGCAGTAGCTCGCAAGAGTTGCGGGTTACAAAAATTGGCCCGCTCTGCCCCGTGGGCCAATGCAGATTGGCTCGCTCGGTTAGCGAATTTTTTTTTAATTTAGTATTTTTTTGTTAAAGTATATTATGTAAGACTTGCTAGATGAAATTTTTTATTTTTTTTAAATAATTTTTTTTCTTTGTAATTATAATTTATATTACATATTTTTAGAAAAAAAATATAGAAAATTATTTAAATTAATATTTCTACTCACATAAAAATTGTTTTTTTTGCGGGTTAATGAGCCAATCTGTGCCTGCAAAAACTTACCTACCCCAACCTGCGGATCACGCTGACGAAGGCCAAAATTTTTTGCTCTCCCTGCATTTTTTTGCGAGCGGAGTGATCAGCCCGTGAATCCGCCCAACAATTATCAGCTCTACGTCGGGACTTAAAAGGAAGTCGTACGGTGACGACTTATCGAATATCCTCATCCCATTCCCGTGTCCATCCCATCGCTCTATGACTTTCTCTTTCCACTTTCTGCAGTGACAGAAAGAGTCCTACCTTCGACGCAACTAACAAAATTGAAAGCAAAGATTGTTAGGTTATTGAATGGCTGTGGACAATCGCAACTCCAAACACTCCTCGACTTCTGCCAACACCAATGAGTAATTATCATGTTTTCTCTATCTCAATTTTATCAAACTTATGGGTTTTGCGTGTTTTCAAATGGGTCCGGAGTTGATTTTGCTAGTAAAAAGCATTACTAGGTTAAATAGGTGTTTTTGTATTTAATGAACGTGTAGGAGAATGGTGTTGAGGGTTAAATCAAAAGAGAAGATGAAGCGATTCGCTGTTATAAGTAGTAGAGAGGATAATGATGATGAGAGAAGAAAAAGAAGAAGCAGTTCAATGAAGAAGACGAAGAAGAAGCAAATCGCAAAGAAGACTGACCCTAAGATGCCTAAGAAACCACCTACTGCTTTTTTCTACTTTCTGTATGTTGCCTGCCTCTCTTAAAAAGTTTAATCTCTCTTTTTTTTTTTTTTTGTGGATATTACTCATGATCGTTGAATGGCTGAGGTTGGAAGTTAAACCATCATGCATAGGATTACAATCGTTATCTTAATCTTACAAATATATTAGAATTCTTTGATGATGGGCTCAGTAACTGGACGGTTTCCTGTCTTGCAAATGTATATAAATTTTATTGACAAATGATGAGACCTTCCTCTTGTTTTCCTAATAACAATGTCCTCTTTTCTTCACTCAAGTCTCTGCGTTTAACCATTGGCGAATGGTACATTCAGTTACTCATCAGCATGGGTCATTCTATGATCAAGCTGAGTCAATCTTAAATCTTCAATTATCCTTCTTTCAATTGTAAACCTATATAAATTACTTCAGCATTCACTCATGCTTGATTATGAATTATTTTGTGTGTAATAATAATTTAAATTTAAAGTGATGAGCTTATAGCCTTTTTGTTTTCTAAAAAGTAAGGTGGAACTAGCGATCTAAATCCTAGATTTGTGATGAAGAGCACAAACACTTACCATTGGACAAAAAGGCTAGTAGCATGTAATAAGCTTACACTATGCATGTTGTTGATGTATGGATTCGTTGGTGCATGTCATGGACTTCACATGATAAAGACCAATTTTGCTCTTCAAACAGTTCTCTCAAGTGGGATAAAGTAGAGAGGGATCTATGGAGAAAGAACATGAATTATCATTTGGGCCCGTATATTGATGTGACAAGTGATGGCGAACAGAAACATTGAGTTTTAGCTATCTCTAGTCTTTATAGAGCAATGTTCAGTTGGAATGCTAGAGTGAGATCCTATTTCAAGAGCAACCAATGAGATTCAGGAGAGAAGTTGTCAATTTCATATTAAAGCAATTAATGGGTATCCTAGATGTAAGAAGTTGAAAGAAGTAGTAGGAGGGAGGAGAGGGTGGAGTATAAAATTGCTTATAGGACACATTGATCTGGCCAAATAATTAATAGAAAATGGCTACATCAGCATTTTGGATGGAAACGTTGATGAAATCCTCATTTTGCATTTTGAAGAAACATTGAGGACTTAAATGCACATTTTAAAAAGTATAGGATTCAAATAGAAAAATTTATAAAGGTTTGGTACTTCTCATGACATTTTCCCACATATCAATTATTACCTTACGACATAATGAAGATGTTGATTATATTCTACTGACATAATAAAAGAACTCTATGAATAAATCTAAACTTAGCAAGATTCCAACAATCGGCTAATACAAGGATGGAGGAACCCATAAATTCATGAGAGACCTAGTAAAATGCATGATCATGCTGAAACAAGTTGAAATTAAGTGAAGTCTTAAGGAATCCTATTCTTTGCCCAATAATTTTGAGCTCTAAATCCTTGGAAGTCAAGTCTAAAGTTTTGGATCTTGACACTTATCCAAATAGTTAGCCTTAACTGACACTAAGCTTGGCCTATTCCATGTTCTGTGATTTCACCTCCCTACACGTCTTTGTTTGGTTAATGACAATGATGCAGGTTGCATAAGTTAATTCTTGAAGGAGACAAGAATATTCAAAATAATCTGGAATAAAATAACCACACTAAAAGAATCCACGTGGCATATGTGTCTTCTAAGTTGTTAAAGTTTCATCAGTTGTTGGGCTGGCTTTTATACATGTCAAATGCTGCCATTTTTTTTTTAATACAAAAGCTAGATAAAAATATGATCTGTATTCTCAACTATAGAGTTGTCTTGACAATTCTTTTTACTATATTCTCATGTTTTTGAAACTTGGTACTGACCCAAAAAAAAAGTCTTCTGAAAGTTGGAGAGATTCTTAGTTTCTTTTTGAATTGTCTGCATCTAAAGGGAGGACTTTCGAAAGGAGTATCAGGAACAAAACCCAGATGTGAGGACAATGCGGGATGTATGTTCTATTGACAAATTATTTTTAACCCGCTTAACTTGTTCATTGGAGCTAGTTGTTTGTTGTTTCCTTTTCCTCTCAATGTAATTTCTAATATTTCCATGTCCAGATTGGCAAGGCTTGTGGTGAAAAGTGGAAAACAATGACATATGAGGTCTGTTTATTTTACTCTTGACTTCATTTACCTTTTCTGGATTTGCACATCCTCTCTCCTTTGGGATGGTGATGCCAAAAATTGCTCGATGCTCGATATAGAAGTTAAGAGATCTACTTTTACTATGATACTGCATCATATATGTGTTGCATATTTCTTGAAGTTTGCATGTTCTTTCTCATCATCATTATTAGTGCATGATAATGGTTTTTTGACTTTCTATTAATTAGGTGCAAGTTGGATCTATCATTATTTATAAACCACTGTTATAGCTAGAACTAGCAAGCCATGGTGGAAGTATTCCAGTAACATAAATAGATAAAAAGAACTATTTTGCCTTTAATGGTGTCTGTAGTGTGGGTATTATTGAGTGACTGTTTTTTCAGTTTGTTTTTCCAACATACTCTAATCTCTTGGAAAGAAAACAGCCTCCTACAAACAACTTATAACTGAACTTCGGGGTAAAATCAATATGTTAAATGGACCCTGTGATTGCATTTTTGTGTTTTCTTTTGGGTTTTGATTGATAAGTGAATTGCATTTTTCATGGGGCAGTTTTGGGGTGTAATTGAAATCTGGGTGCCATAACAAGTTGCCAACACCTCATGCTGTGCAAGTGTACCATATGGTGGGAACTGGAGAAGACCCCTTTTTTATATGAGACAAATTAATAATCCTCTTATAGTAGTCACAACTGTCTCTATAGAAAGTCTTACGTGGTCCTGCACTGCAGGTAACTAAGGATATGTCTAGTGTTCCATCTCTTATCTGTTTCAAATAAAATGCGTAAGGATAAAGCTAGGAATAAGTAATTGCACGTTGATGTCATTTGAGAAGAGACTTGTTCATCCATCTCTCTTCATTCATGTTTGTTGCAGCTGTTAGTAATTGCTGTATAAGTTATGAAGGCAAGCTATTTCGTTTAGCTGTTACTTTGTTATAAGCTGTAAAAGAAAGCTTCTACATGAGATGTGTGAGACCAGCGTGGAGATAAATACATCATGTTCTTGACTATTTTATGATATGAGCTTCCATTGTGGTGCTTATTAAACATGTTGATAGGGATCAATTTCCTAAGCCTGACTTGAGTAGACTTATGCATGGATTATTGAAGTTGAACTTGCAATTATTTTATTCTTATGCCATTATTTTCAGTATTAAATGTCTATTTTAGGTTAATGGGATTTTCAGTTATGTCTTATATTCTTTCTATAACAGGTTTGTCCTTACAGGTTACTAGTTATTAGAAGAATCCTATTTTGCCTTTATGATGCTTGTGCCCCTAGGATTGTCAAAATTAGTTTATATTCTTGCTAATAGCACATTATTCATTATTGATCCTTGAATATTGAACTCTTGTTAAGAACTTTCCTCTGCAAACCCTAAATCTTATCAATCATAACTAATTGTGGCAATCACCCTCTTAAAATTATTCCATTGTGCTATCATATCGATTGAATACTTTCAAAACCCTTCTTGAATTTAATCAATTCTGCTGTCATATTAATTAATTAATTTCATGCCTCTTCATTATCTTTAATTGTATTGTCATATCAATAAAAGATTTCAAAACCTTAGTTCGAATTAGTTACCGGTACTGTCATATTCAATGATTTGATTCATTCATATCATTTACTTATCTTGTTTCTTAAATAAAAAACCCATAAAAATCATAAAATCCAAATCCCTAAAATTACCAACTTTCTTTAATTTTCATAGTTTTTCAAAGATTCCCTTGAGCTTAACTTAAGTACGGATTTGATCCATATCATATTGGTTTCAAAGGGAGGTTCAGCATGGGAAAATTCAAGATTTGGAATTACACTATACGTGTCTAGGGTTTTCAATAGCCTAGTGGGAATTTATCACTATAATTTTTTAAGGGGCATTCACCATGAGGGAGACTTTAAGAGGAGTGCAATAATCGGGAAGGGGCAACTAGAAATACTGTGGAGGGCACTTGAATATGTTGCAACAAGCGTGATGAGAATCAGAAGCTAATGCAGAAAGCAGGTTTTGGATTTAGAAGGCAAGGAGTGGATAGAGGCTCGAATAGGAAGAAATCAAGTCAGGTTCGTAGGCAAGTGTAGGCTTTGGACTTTTAAAGTGAAGAATATAAATCAAAAGCATGGAAGCTGCAACAAGGGTTGGAGTTCCAAGAAACAAGTATTTCTGAATGATTATCAGAAGGTGGTTAATGGTTCTTTTCAAAAGGCAAATTGTAAGAAGGCTATTAGAAGGTAGATTTCATAAAAATGTGCAATGTAAGTAGCGAAATCAAAAGTAAGCTTATTTGGCCAGCAAGTATTTGAGAACATCAACAATAATGGTGCTTCTAGAGCCCACCAAAACTATAGTGGTGGATTTGATAAGCAAAGTAATAATGGTAGGCATTTGGATGCTGTAGAGCAGCAGATGCATGATCTTACTAGGTCTTTGGAGCATTTGGTTGCTCGAGAGCATGCTCAAGGAGAGAATCCAATGGCTCCTAGGGTGGTAGGACATGGTGAACCAAGGAGGGTACAAGTTGATTAGAAAAAAGATGAAGGAGAAAATTTTGATGTTGGTAGAATAGGCTTTAGATATAACTATAATAAGGTGAAGATTCCATCCTTTTCTGGTAGTGGTTCCCTAGAAGAATATTTAGAGTGGGAGTATAAAATGGAGAAGTTATTTGCCTGTCATAATTATGACAATTATAACAAGTAAAGCTGACTTTATTGAAACTAATGAGGTATGCAAGTTTATGGTTGGAGAATCTAAAGGCGTAGAGGTTAAGGGAATGAGAAGAAGAGGTGAGAACATGGCAACTTATGAAGAGACTGATGCAGAAATGATTCAATCTAAATTACTTTAGGTAGGAGTTGTATATTTGATTATAGACATTAAAGCAATGAAGTATAAGTGTAGAGTATTAAATTAAAGAGTTTGAGATGTTGCAGATTCGATGTGAAGTGACAAAACAAGCAAATGAACATGCTCCATATCTTATAGGGTTAAGATTTGAGATTGCCAATGTGATAAGAGTAGTAACTGTGTGATACTTTGGAAGATATTATCAAGTTGGCCTTAAAAGTTGGGAAGCAAAAGTAGAAGAGCAAAGTTAAGTCTTTTAGTGTGCAACCTATACCATTAGAAGAGGATTATTTTCCTAAAGCTTGTATCAACTAAATCTATAGAGAGAGAAAATGCTCTCACCTCTCTCTAAACACCCCCCCCTCCACTCTTTACCCCCTAAAAGGCCACTTATTTTAGGCTACAAACCCCACACCTAACTTCCTCTACCTCGTATGTTGCTGGACTTGATGGAAGAAGACATCAGCAACCTCCAAGAGACGTCTAGCAGGTTCCCTTCTGGTCGCCGGAGCACTTTGGGCGACCATTTTCCCTCTCATTCCTCATTTCCTAGGAATACTAGGGTCTAGCTCACAAGGCACGACTCTAAAGGTAGTATGTCCTAGGGACTTAAATAAGGAAAAAGAGGGGCACCTTTCTACACCCTAGGAAAAAGCAGATTAAACTTACCCAAAAGTAGAATTTTGGAGCCTTGTGCTCTTCCAATAGGGGACAGCCCAGCTGGAAAACTAGGCAAAGTCCCTGTTAACCCTAGCTACCCAGCCACCCCCTCTGCCAACTCTCAGTCTAAAGGGTTTTCCTCTTTTGGAAATTCCACTTTGGAGAGAGCAAATCAACTTTTGGACCAAATCGATCAGCAAAACCGCTAGGAAAGGCAACCTTTGCCCCACCCTACACTGGCCAAGTCCTACACCAACGCTTGCAACCATCAAGCTTCCCCTTCGATCCCGGACTTCCAAGCTTCGGTTCATCCCACTGGTGACAAAGAACAGTGTCCCCAGAGTCAAGATTCCGAAGACAGTTGAAGAAGAGGGAGCCAACTACTGGAAATCCACTCTGGTAGGATATTTTATAGGGTGCAAAATCCTGTTTTCCCTAGTCCAAGCAACGACATTCAGACTTTGGAAGGACCATGGCCTCCTAAACGTCCTAGCTAACCTAGAAGGTTTCTTCTATTTCCGTTTTGATAGGGACAAAGACATCACCTTGATACTTGAGAAGTTTGGTATTTCTCTAAGTGCTACCTCATACTTCAATGTTGGAGAAAGGGCATGTCACTAGACAAACCTCAGCCCACTCACATTCCGATATGGGCTATGTTTAGCCGCATTCCATGTGAGCTCCTTCATGCTAAGGGGATAAGCTACATAGCTAGTGGAATGGGTTCCCCCATAAAAGCTGATACCCTCGACTTCCAAGCAACGTGCCAACCAAGCCCACATCCTTGTTGAGATTGACGGAAGAGAGTAGTTGATCACACAAGTCGAAGTGGAGAAATTTGATAGCTCCTTGGCGAGAGTCCAAGTTGATTACCAATGGCTTCCTCGCCAATGTAGCACATGCAAGGTCTTTGACCATTCTTACTCTCCAACAACAAACTCGATCCCATACACCACAGCTAGCACCTCCAAACCTAAAGGTGATCAGTGGGTTCAGGTAAACCACGCTAGAAAGGGCAAGCAGAGGGGGCCCATGAAAGATCAGGGAACTTATTCCCCTCTCAAGAATCGGAAAGGCTATAGTGTGGAGGTCCAATCCCCACTAAGACCAGTCTAACCCATGCCTGAAGAATCCAAAAGCCAGGCGGTCGACCAAACAACTCCAGTTGATGGTGTATTGGTTGAAAACCTTGCCTCTCCAGACCACAACCACACAAAATCGGAGGTATGTGGTCCCCAAGAGCGATGGAAGTGGAGAAGGAGACCAACAATGCCATGGCCACCCCCAATCAGGATCAAGCTTCCTCCATTGTCCTTGAATCCCCCAACCATTTGGAGCAAATCTGAGAGTCCCCAGCACTCAGCCTAGCTCCAACCGAGATAGGCAACACTAAGGAATGCATGGACAATGACAACACCCCACTCTACAAGCTCCTTGGTCAGATGAATAGGACTCCAAACAGCAATCCTAGGAGTAACAAAAGCTCTAGTTCTTCAGGGCGCTGGAAAAAGAAATAGAGGAAGCGATGTCACACCTTCACTTAGGTGCAAACAGATCTTCGTTGTCACTCCCATGAATATTGTGGCGTGGAACGTTAAAGGGCTCAATGACCCAATTAAAGTAGCAAAAGTTAGGAAAGAGTGTGACAACGGCAATTGAGGAATTCCAAACTTGCTTGACCAACACTAAGCTGGAGGACTTATGGTATTTGGGTGACTTCTTCACTTGGACTAATCGCTAAGAACATAACCCTATCTTGAGAAAACTTGATTGAGTTCTAGCCAATCACCATTGGATGCAAGTCTTTCTGAGAACCCAAGCCAAGTTCCTACCCCCTTCCCTCTCAAATCACTCACTTGCTATCACATCCTTGGACACCACACCAAGGACAAGGAGGTCACCATTCAAATTCTTCAACTTCTGGATCTAGCATGCAAGCTTCAAGGACATCGTCATCAATACATTGAACAAGGAGATCACTAGATCAAAGATGTTTCAGGTGGTTAGGAAGCTCAAATTGCTTAAAGACAAACTGCAACACCTCAACTGTGCCAAGTTCTCCTACTTATCCAATTGAGTACAATTGGCTAAGAACTTTCTCCATCAGATACAATCTGCCATACATGGCTTTGGTGATACATCACAAATGGAAGCCAAGAGGAAAGCCTTCTGGGAGTACTACCAACTTAGGGGCATTGAAGAATGCTTCTTCAAGCAAAAGTCAAGATCAAATTGGCTAAGACTAGGGGATAAGAACACATCCTTCTTCCACAAAGCTATGTGGAATCATTATAACAAAAGCGTCTTGTATCATATTACAAGAGAAGATGGTAGTGAAGCAGTAGGTGAAGCGGAGGTTAGAGAATTAGCTGTTTTGCACTTCCAACAACTCTATGGCAACACATACCCTCCAATTAACCCTTAGGAGATCCACATCTAGTGACTTAGAGGTTAACAGATCAACAGAAGGAAGAACTACAAGCACTCTTCTCAGATGAAGAAATTAAGTGGGGATTCTTTTCCCAAGCAAATGACAAAGCTCTTGGCCCGGACGGGTACACCGCTAGATTCTTCAAAGAAACATGGGAAATAATAGGAACCGACATTTCTGCCACTGTCAAAGAATTCCTCAGCTCTGGACACCTGCTTAAGGAAATAAATTCAACCATCATCACATTAGTCTCGAAGATAGTTAACCCCTCTAACTTCGGAGCATTTTGACCCATCGCATGCTGCAACGTCCTTTACAAAGCTATATCCAAAGTACTTACAGTGCGACTGAAAAAGGTATTACCCTCTTTGATTGGAAGAGAACAGGATGCTTTCATTTCACTGCGTAGAATCACCGACAATATCTTCATAGCCCAAGAATTGATGGCCAGTTACCAATCATAGAAAGGTGCTCCTCGTTACACTTTAAAAGCGGATCTCCAGAAAGCCTACGATTCTATAAGATGGGACTTCATTCCTGAGGTGCTTAAAGCCATGCAGGTTCCCCCATACTTTTCACCATCATAGAACAATGTATCTCCACTACAAGGTTCTCCATTAACATCAAGGGAGAATTGGCAAGCTACTTCTCAAGCAAGCAGGGCATTAGGCAGGGTGGCCCCATTTCCTCATACTTATTTGTCGTTGGCATGGAAGTCCTCTCCACCCTATTATGAAGGCTTACATTCAACCTTGCATTCTCCCCCCATTGGAGATGCAAACTCGAGCACCTAACCCATCTTTGTTTTGCAAATGACCTTCTAATCTTTGCAAAAGGCAATGTCGAGTCTACCTCCATGACTAAGGATGTCCTCCAACATTTCCAATCGCTTTTAGGTCTGGTAGCCAACAACTCCAAAAGTAGCATCTTCTTTTCCAACGTTCTTACAAGGATCAAAGAGAATATCTTGTGATCTACCCAATTCCAAGAAGGCAGACTCCCGATTTGATACCTAGGAGTCCCACTCCTCTCTACAAAACTCAAAAAAGAGGATTGTGATTCCCTTGTAGAAAGAATCCTAGCTTGTATCAACTCATGGACTTCTAAGTACCTATCTTATGTATGCAGACTACAACTAGTCAAGTTAGTCCTTTTCTCGATGCAGGTTTTTTCGAACTCCATGTTTCTACTCTCGAAGGCTATAATTACAAAGATAGAACAACTCTTGAGAAATTTTTTGTGGAGTGAAAAACCTCACATCAATTCAAAAGCCAAAGTCAGATGGGAAGATGTATGTAAACCAGTCAAATGTGGAGGCCTAGGGATCCCTAATCTCCATTTCTGGAACAAGGCTATACAAATCAAACATATTTGGCACTTATGCAAAAGTGGATCCCGAAGTCTATGGCCCGACTGGTTGCACTCTACACTACTGAAAGGTAGAAGCTTTTGGTCATCATGAGCTCCAATTACATGTTCCTGGACCTGGAAGAAGCTTTTGAAGCTAAGGACCCTAGTCCATAATAGCTTCCAATGGCAGTCAGGGGATGGCTTATCCATCTCTGTTTGGACAGATTTCTAGCTAACAATAGGACCTTTGGATACATTGTACAATGCATGAGAAATCAGGAGCTCAGGCCTCCCTATGCTGGCTAAACTCTGCTCATTAGTGGAAAACAATGTATGGCAGCTACTAGCTAACCCATTTTGGTTGGGTATCCACATTTGCACCCACCTCCAACCGAACGATTCAATTCCTGACCAACTCCATTGGATCTACACCACATCAAGGGAGTATAGTATCAGGAGCAGATGTACCTTTCTCAATCCAACAGGAGTAACCGTTCCTTGGCATAGCATCATTTGGAACAAGTCTACCCTACCTAGACACTCCTTCATATTATGGTTAGCCTAACTAGGAAAACTATCCGCTCTTGATAAACTAGTCTCATGGGGAGTCGTTACATCCCTGACCTGCTTCCTCTATTAGTAGGGATCGGAGGATTACTCACACTTATTTTTTAACTGCGGATTTACATCCTAAGTTTGGGGATTGGTGTGTGAAGTCATACAATGCCCTTCTTCCTTTAAAGATTGGCAAGGCGCTACAAGCACACTGATTGCAACGGCTCAATTGTCCTCCCTCACCCACCAAACATGGAGAGCAAGTATTGCAACCGCAGTGTATTGCATATGGAGGACTCGTAACAAAGTCCGCCTTGGGAGCTATATTCCTAGTACTACCTTTTTAGCCAACTAGATTAGATCTTATGTCATTAGGCCATAATCTGGTAGGGACCGTCCTTATGACGGATGTAAAACTTCATTTCAATCAATAAATTATGAATTATTCAAAAAAACCATTAGAAGATGATAGAGATGGATCTAGAGTTTATAAAGAAAGGAGGAATCCTAGGGTTTTGGGAAAAGGGGAAGTTAGTGACTATAAACTCCTCAAGTACAAAAGCCACATGAGTTTGATCAAAAGCAGATTAGGAGAAAAACAAGTGAGGTTAAATGTTTCAAGTGCTTAGGGTTTGGCTATATAGCTTTTAAATGCCCTAATAAAAGGATAATGGTAGCTAGAAGTGAAATTCCAAATATTGAAGTTGATAGTGAGGGAGACAATGGGGATGGTCAAATGGATATTGAGAAGAGAGTAGCCCTTTCTGATGTGGATTTAAGGCCAAAGGTGGAACCTTTGATGAGTTCGGTGCTAATAGGTTCGCAGATGCAGAGCACTATAGACAAGAGTTAGAGGGAGAATTTATTCCAAACTAGTTGTAAAGTATAGGACAAAGTTTGTTCTTTGGTTATAGATGGAGGAAATTGTACAAACGTAGCATCAAATGGGTGGTACAAAAGAAAACTACTCCACATCCATCACCTTATAGCTTGCAATGGTATAATGATAAGAGTTTTGTGCAAGTTAACAAACAGGTACAAGTTCCATTTTCTATTGGTCGATATTCTGATTCTATTGTTTGTGGTGTGCTTCCTATGAATGCGGCACATATATTATTGCAACAGCCATGGCAATTCAATAGAGAAACTTTATATGAGGTGTTGAAACTCTTATATTTTTCATAATGATGGTAAGAGGATTGAGTTGTTGCCAATGTCAACAAAAGAGGTTCTGAATGATTGGAGGAAGCTTAAGGAGTATCAAAAGAAAAAAAGAAAACAAAGTATAATTATATGCTATAGGGTTGACAGGGTTCAATTTAATTCTTGTCAAGGCCTAAGGTAGATAAAAAATGAGATTTAAGAGCAAATCTTTTCCAAGGCAAGGGAAATGATGTGGATTGGAACCTAAGTTGGAAACCAAGTCGTGGATTTAGAAGGCAGGGAATGGTTAGAGGTTTGAATAGTAAGAAATCAGCCCAAATTCGTAGGTAGAAACAAGGGTTCTAAACTTCTGAAGTAGAGAGTATAAATCAAAAGCATCGAAGTTGCAAAAAGTGTTGGAGGTCCAAGAAACGAGTGTTTTTGAATGGTTTAGAAGGCAAGGAATGGTTAGAGGTTCGAATGGTAAGAAGTCAGCCCATATACATAAGTAGAAACAAGGGTTCTTAACTTCTGAAGCGAAGAATATAAATCAAAAGCATGGAAGTTGCAAGAAGTGTCGAAGCTCTAAGAAATGAGTGTTTTTGAATGATGATTAAATTAAAGTTCATGGTTATCTTTAGAAGGCAAATTGTTAGGAGGAAGATATCAAAAGCATGTGCAATGCAAGTCGCGAAGTTGGAGTCAAGCTTACCTAGTGAGCAAGCATTTGAAGATTTTATTTTGGAAGATACTTAACACAAGTCTTAGGATAGTTTATGCAATCTTTCATATCTTTTGGGTCTGGCAAATTAGAGATATAGAATTTGAATATTTAGAAATAGTTTTAGGTGGCTATTTTATTTCCTTATCTTATGGATATTTTATTTTCTTTTTAGATAATTATTCCTTTGTTCAAGTATAAATATGTCCTACAAGGAAGAATAGGGAGTGTAAGACATCTTTGAATGAAATCGTTCTTATTGGATTTTCTCTCAAATACTCTATTATTATCAATGATTGTGACAAACCTAGTACTTACCAATCTATTTTATAGATTGTGGCATATCCTTGTTTCTATGATTCATGTGTCAAATTGAGTCTTAATAACGAACTCGTGAGTAAATACTCTATGTATCATATCAAATTATTTCTCTAACGCCTAGATTGTATTATCAATCATGAGTCATATCGTTTTTACTTCAATCAACCGTAGTTCGATTCATTATTTGTGAGTCATAGCAAACATTGATTCGTCCAAACCCTCTATATTTCCATTGTTCATCATAAAAACCCTATAAAAAATATTTACTTTCCGCATAGTAAACCCAGAAAAACCTAAAAGATCATACATTTATTCTATGCTGCACTTATCAATCATGTTAAGAATCTATCTTAGATTCTTAGGCACATTAGAGCGCTCGGGTTTGGGAGGTCAGCTGGGCTATTGGGGCACTCGTGAGGGTGAGCGATAGTGTGTGGTGAGGGGGCTGTGCATGTGAGTGGCTGATTGTGTGTGTGCAAGGGCGCTTGATCCATCTACTGAAGGTGCTCCATTTTCTGTAGCAGGCACTTTGTTTGGGTGTTGTGGCAAGTTGTTCAAGGGAGTGTAGTTACAAGAGTGCGTGCAGTTTGGTTGAAGGCACACTCAACAAAGTAGTGTGATTGCAAAAGGTTTGCCGGTGGGTGTGGAGTTGTGTCTGTGGAGTGTCAGTGAAATTCGGTGATTTAAATGTTGCAGGTGGTCATTTGGTGACCATGTGTTGCCAGGGGTTTCTTAGTGACTATGGTCAGTAGTTGGTGTTTGTAGGAACCTGCAGTTGTGGTGATCAAAGGTGCTATGGGTGTGAACTTAGGTGGCCATGTGTGTGTGGATGTTGGTGACCGGCATGTATTGGCTAGAGTGGAGCAAGTGGCCAAAGGTGGTTGGTGGTGCTTGATTTGCCCAATTTTTTTTTTTTTTTTCCTTTGTGATGTCATGTGTGACTCTCTGAAATGAGAAGGTGAAGTGTTTGCAGTGTTACATAGTGAGGTGCGGTTGTGCTATCTGAAGAGAGGAAGAAGGTGATGAACTCTGTTATGTCTTAGGGTTGAGTTGGCAAGTGTGGATGATGTGGCAAGTGTGCAGGTGACATGGCAATGCTGATGTAGGCAGTGAAGTAAAAAAAATTCAAATCTTTAGACTCTTGAATTTAGAAAGTAAACAAAAAAGAAAGAGAATATAGCTGTGGATTATGGGATGGTTAGCATTGTACTGAAGAAATGGATAATAATATTGAGTTATGGAGATATCTTAAAAAAGAGGAAATGGATGCATTGAGAGATCAAAATAAAAAGGAAATGGACAATATGCATAAGATTTTCGACAATTGTTTAGTGAATTTGATGGGGATTTTCAAATCTAGAATAGAGGATGGTAGTTGGGGTCTAAAATGTAGGAAATGTTTGGGCCATGGTCATCTTGCATATCAATGTCTAAACAAGCATAATGTGGTAACGCTTTTGGATAGTGTTCCTATATTTATTCTTGAGTATAGTGCAAATGAGTTGGGAACTTTAATGGAACTTCAGGGACTGGGTTCTATCAACTTGACTGAGGATTCCTGCAATTACTGAGGTGGATGTTGTGGAGAAAGTATAGGTTAATGTAGAGGATCTTGGTAACACATAGAAGTGGTGGAGTTGGATATGGTTACCAATGGTGTGGTTGATAATGGAGATGTCATTCTGCATACTATGATGCCTGATGTGGTGTCAATATTGCTGACTCCTAGAGTTGCTGGTGATAATAGGTACTAGCATTTTAATTTTCCACCATTTAGATCGATTTATCATGATCCATTATTGGGATTGCAAGATATTGGTGGATATTGTAATTCTATTGTTCATTAGACCATATAAGATGTTTATTGGAGTTATATAGATGATTATATGTGTTATAGAGATATTTTACTTACACTTAGTGATAATGTAAGGGAGGTAATAGTGTGTTGCATTAAGGACATCAAGAATACCCAGGAAGAATCCCAAGTATTTTGCTGCATGAAGTTGCAGCAGTCAGTGCATGAAGTTGCGGCAGTCTAGTCACGTGTCATGCCACTTTGAATTAGTTGTTTGTTATTGGTCCTTATTTTTCTGAATTCGTTATCAGCTGTTGGTTATGTATTTGTAGAAATAGGCTAGTGGCTGTGTTTAGGTGAAATAACGGTTGCTATTTCAGTGCAACTGGAGTCCTTATTTTTAGGGAAAGTTGTTAGCATTTCTATTATATTTAACCTTCATGTTAATAAGGAAGGAGGCAGACAATCATCAACTCAAATACCATGGTTATTCTCACTCTAAGTAGAACTTTATTTTCGCTCTTATTCTGGTTTTGATTGGGACCTTTTATAGTGCATGGGAGTTTGAGGCTCTATGGGCATTTTGTGAGGTTAGGGCTCTATAGGCTATCACAGGATTCTATGGTTGAGCAAGCGAATACCATTGTAGCTTGTAAGAGGGTTGACTTATTTCAGAGTAATTGATATTTGATAATGCTAGTTTTACCATTACATGAGTTTGATATTCAGCGGGTTCATATGGGACTGATCGACATGGTGCATGATGAGTGGAAGGAGGTCAAGTTGTGCTTGAAGAGGTTGTGATTGAGGTCATGAGATATGTGTTATGGACATGTTAGGGCTTGTTACTTTAAGTCCAGGTGGTTTTAGGAGTTGTTGAGCTATTTTGTGTCATATGGCTATGGGAGTTGTATGTTCAAAGAGGTTTCTCAGAGCATGCATTAAGGAGCGTGACAGTAGTGCCTGAACCAGGGATGGCTGTGAGTTTTCACTCAACTCTTTTTCAGAATCTATTTTGTAGATTGGTTTTCAACCTTGGAGGTCAAGATTCAAGGTCAAATCTTCTTGAGTCCAAGACGATGATAGGAATTAATTTCCTGAGCCTGACTTTAGAAAACTTATGCGTAGATTATTGAAGCTGGAGTTGCAATTATGTTATTTTTATGTTATTATTTTCAATGTTAGATATTAGGGTCTATTTTAGGCTTATGCTTAAGCTTATTTTCTTTCTATGACAGGTTTGTCCTTATAGGTTACTATTAAAAGAGTCCTATATTTTATGATACTTATGCGTTATGCCCCTAGGGTTGTTGGGGCTGGTTTATATTCTTGTTAACAGCACATTCACTATTGACTCTTTGAATATTGAAAACTCTCATTTGAGAACGTTTCTCTACAAACCCTAGATCTTATCTATAATAACAAACTCTGGTAATGACGCTCTTAATATCATTCAGTCACGTTGTCATATTGATTGATTATTTTCAAAATCTTTGCTATCTTTAATTTTGCTGCCATATTAATTAAGGATCTCGAAACTCTAGTTTGAATTATTTATTGGTGCTGTCATATCCAATAATTTAATTCATTCATATCCTTTACTTTCCTTGTTTCTTAAATAAAAAAACCATAAAAATCATATAATCCAAAAATCCTAAAAATACAAACTTTCTTTAATTTTCATAATTTTTAAGGATTTCCACGTGCTTAACTCAAATATGTATTTGATCAGTATCATATGCACTCTGCTATATGCTTACCTTCTTCCCCACTAAGAAGATGGGCTGCTCTTAATAAAATATAGCTTATGATAATTGTTAGAATTTTCCAAGGACCATAGATTTCTTTCTGGTTTGATCATGCAAGACCTCATTTTATCACTTGCGGTTTTTCTTTTTCTTGTTCATACTCTACCTGGGGTAGCAATGGGACTCAGGCGACAATATCTGACACCCATTAGCTTTTTGCTTGTTCTATGCAGGAGAAGGTTAAATATTATGATGTAGCCACTGAAAAACGGAGAGAATTTGATGCAGCAGTGGCAGAGTACATTAAGAGAAAGGTACATGCTCTTTCCACATGCAGTAGTTCATATCTTCGTGACACTACTCGACTCATCGTGATGCTGGTACTTCGTTCACGAATAATCTTATTGCAGGAAAGCGGTGGTGACGAAGAAATGGGGGATGAGTCTGATTATGATGAATAAGACAGTGTTATTGAACACGGGTAGGATTATGTAATGCCTAGGCCAAGATGTAAATATTAGATTACCATGGTTTAATTGCTTGACTAAATTACTATCCAGTTACTGTTGCAAACCGATTATTGCCTAGAGATGCAGAATTAGAATGCTGTACCATGCAGTATTTTCTTTTCTTGAATTTAGAAGCTGTCAGTAGTTTCTTTTTCTTTTATGTATTTCAGGACAAAGTTCAACAATAATATTTTCAATTATGAGTTAAACAATCATTGCTCGGCCATATAGATTCATCTATCTTTGCAAATTGTCACATTTCTGAAAACTATCTCTATCATGACCGGGCAACACTAGTACCTCCTTTGGAAGCCATCTGCGTAATGCACTAATGATCATATATTCATGGACCAGGGCACAAATCATCTGCGAAAGGAACATGGTCTTTGATCTTCCTTTGGTAGTGTGGCCGACTGTGATCTGAGTTCAATAACCGCATCTCAATTCCTGTTTATTTAGTCGAAACAGATGAAAATTCAAATGTTCCATCAGTAGTTGGGTCAGTTATGCTATCCACTGAATACAATAACTTGGTCCATTGTAAATTTCCATGTTTATTCTTTTCCTTCCCTGATTGCGATTATCTTCAAGCCCCTTATTTTGGAAAGGCTTACTGGAATTTGTGTAATAGTGACAGTGGGTATAACAGTAACGTAAGTATTGAGTTGAGGAATTGGAAGAAGTGTGTGAGTCGTATAGTGTTTGTGGGATATTTCTTTTGGTCGGAATGCATGTTTGAAAAACGTTTTAGTGATCAAATTAAAGTTCTGTTATAAAATCATTGCCATGTTCATATCGTATTATCGATGGGCTATTTTGTTTTAGTAGAGGGGATTACTCTCTTGTGGAGCGGTGTCATCTGTTAAATTCTGATATGAAATTGTTTCCAAATGACATTGTATATTATCATATCACCTAGCAAAAGATAAGAGCAGTTTAAAGTAAAAAACAAAAAGATCTAATTTGCTCAAAAAGAAACTAAACCATGTGCATTCAGACACGGAAAAAAAAAATGATAATGACATGATAGCAAACTTGTTCTATTTTGGAAATTGGAGATTCTGAATTTACCCAACAAAGTAACGAGAAATAGTGATAAAGCCAAGATGTAATCATGAACAGCACAGGTGTTGCGCTGTTATCACATATTTGCATTCAGTTCTGAACGCCGATTTCATCTTGTGCTTACGGTTACCATGGAAAATATAGATCTCTAGAATCAAACTGAGATTTCTACAAAAACTAATAAACATTCACGGGGTTCTCTTTACTTCCACCATACTTCTCTTTGTCAGGTTGATTGAGTCAGCAATACTTCTGACTTCTGCAATCATCGCTACCATGTTATTAAGTTTGTTAACAGCTGAGCCAATACCCTGCATGTCCAAAAAATACAGATTAATATTTAAAAAAAAATTAGGGATGCATTAATGGAGGAAGCTTGGACATAATTATTTGATTGAAATCCAGGCCCTTATCTCAATCTTTTTCAGCAAATTTGAGGTAGAAAAAAAGTGTTGAAAATTACAATTTCCTTGCAACAAAAGTTTGTAATTTTGCTATAAGGAATACTTGCAAACATGATCTTCCTAATTGGTATGAGATCGTGTTTCATTCAACTTAATACTGACTCTGTAAATTTCCAATGACAATAACGAAGGTCAACTGTTTACAAACTTCTAATTCTAGTAAAGTTTCAGAGAAGCATAAAAGAGGCAAACAAAAATGAATTAAAGTAACATACCACTCCAGCAGCTCCAGCAGTGATGGCCATTGGTGCTGTGACCGCACTCAATCCAGAAGAACACATAACTGGAATCTTCACAGCTCGTGAAATAGAGTATGCTGCAGCTAATGTTGGTGTTGCCTTGGAAAAGAAAAAGAAGATTCTTTGTCAGTGAAGTATGTTTTTCCAAACTCAATGTTGGTCTTACTCTATACATCTGTTACATGCGAGACCTCGCGCTCACAAAAGAGGATAGGGCCCTTCGACCAGGTTTATACCAGAAGAAAGCCGCACAAGGGGAGTAGAGAAAAGGGGCTGCGCTCAGCTGAGGAATGCAGGTGATGTGTCCAGCTGACCTTGCTGTGTAGTCATGTCTTAGTTGTTTATTTCTTTTTCTAAGTGTAACATGTCCAGCGGATTATTAGGTGTCCATGTGTCCAGCTGAATGAGGTGTCTCAGTTATTTGTAACCTTTCAATTAATGCAGATAGGTGTCCTAGGGTCATGTCTTAGTGCTGCTGTAATGCTACTGACCACCATGCACACAGTTAGTAGTGGGGGAAAGAGTGGAGTCGTGGGGGAGAAATAGGGGGGCATGGCGAAGAGGCAGTTAGGGGGAGGAAACCCACTGCCCAGATTGTACAAAAAGAACAGAATTGAAGGAAGAAGGCATGCTTAATACTTTTTTCCCAAACACCTTCTGTTAATTCAGAAAATATCGAGATCGTCGGGTTCTCTCTAACAAGCCTAAACCCAATTAGCAAACATAGGAAAGCGAGGAAGAAAAACCCTAAAAGCTACTGTTGAATCTGACCTAATAATTGATCCTAAGGACGAGGGACACAAGAGACGATCCTGTAACAACATCCAATCATCACTACTCCTTTATGCTATAAGTTCACTTTTTGTTTCTTGTTTCTAACAATTTCTTTTCATGGATGGGAGGGAGGAGAATGGGGAGTTGAACCCCTCTGATCTACCAAGCATACCAAGGTTAGTACCATTGGACCAATGCTTGTAACATGTTGTAGTTCCGTACTGTCAAGATTCTTTTACATCCATAATTTCTGGATTCCTTGTATATTGAATGTTAGAGACAGTGCTAGATATCCATCGGAAGCAATGGAAAATTGGGACCTTGGATATTGATCTCAAGTACAATATGTGAAGAAAGGCCAACAGACCTTTTAGACATTTCGTACAAAGAAATGCAATTAGAATGTGCTCTTCCCCATTTTTTGTATATGTTTTGTTGACTTCACAGTTATTTTGACTTAGACTCCAAAGTTTTGAAATATTAATTTACCCACAGGACATGAAACTACTGCACATGCCAGAGATATCAAGGATACCTTCTCTATCAATCCAAAAGCTCCAGATTTTGTAGGGTTGGAGCATTTTCCGCCTTCCGTTTGTATAATATCAGCACCTTCTTGTTCCAGCAGCTCAGCGAGCTTCACCTGTTGATTACGGGAGTTTTAAATTAGTCCACAGTTGTTGATAATATATTTTAATCATGAATAAACAGTTCTATTTCACCTGATCAGGCAGGATTAGTGTGTGGGGTACTGTAACAGAAAGTGGCACAGAAGGAAGAATTTTCTTTGTTTCTCTTGTTAGATTCAATATCTGCAAGGAGTTTTGCACTCTGTGAGATAAATGAAGCCTTCAAAAACTTGCTTCCAAATGTTTGGGTTCTGTTTTCCTTCCATCTGGAATATCAAACATGCACCTTCAATGTATGTCCGTTGAAGTAAGGAGAATGTCCTTTCTTGTTGCACATATGTAGGTGCACGCGGTGCAACATTTTTCTTTGCAGACACTATAGCCTTCCTAGCAACTAAGATTACTTTCGTATCCTATATAAAAAGAAAAACTTCTGTTTTGAAATTCCTTTCAGTGTTGGTTGTGGATAAAGTAGGGAAAATCTTTATCTAGTTGGATCTGAGAAATTCTAGTGATAATCTTCATAGGAAGGTCATGATTAGAGTATGGAAACAAGGCTTAGTATAAGTATATGCAGGGCTATAATACATAATATTATGTGATCCAACAATTTTGGATACCTGCTCGGGTGTGAAAATCATGCCAGTCTCGTAGAACGAATCATAATTTCCAATTTCCACCTGCATTAGCAAGCAAATTCATTGCAGTCGCTCTTGTTCACTTCACTCACTCAATCACAAATACAGCCAACAACGTTATAACATCCAATTAAAATGTTAACCATTAGCGCTCCTGCTTCAACAGCAGCTGCAAAGGCCCCCGGTTGCACAGAAGAAACACAAACCTGAAGTTGGACAGTGAATAGTTACACTTGCTCATAACCAATGGACAATGAATGGTTGAATGACGCCTTTCATGCTCAAATGTTTCTTTTCATTGAACTGGAACAAACAATTCCTGTTCGTTCAGGAGGTAGAATTAAAAGTGGAATATTACCGGAAGAGAAGTCAAACTAATAGCAAGCCTCACTAACTCAGGGTCACAAGCAATGTCAACATGAGTTGCTCCTCCCTGTAGTTGGCATAACGGTCGATTAGATGACTTGACTGGAGATAGATGGCACAAAAAGCGCAACTCAGATAGTCTCTTGAATAGCTTTTTTTTTTTTGGAGTACAATAATGGTAGTAGCTCTTTCGATATGCATCGTCATGGAGAGTGAGTGGTCATGTGAATCTACAAAAATAATGACAATGAAGAAAAATCTCTTGACAAGGAGTGAGGAGAGGAGAGGAGCTAACCTTATCTGCAGCTGTTATGACTGAAGCAACATTCTCTCTGTCGAAGTTATGCAAACCTGAGATAATCTGAAATTGGCAATTTTTTTTTTTTTTGGAGGCAATTAAGTCGTAAGTAGATAGATATACAACCATTTAGCAATCATTTTTTACAAACACCGGCAGACATACCAAGACCAGACCATTTAAAATCTAAAAATCATGTGTATATGTAGTATAGCTACAAAATAAGTTTGTTCAATCATATTAACGAACATGCAGGGCCAGTTGTAAATAAATAAATATTTTTACCTTACCTTAAGAGCTCTTCTTTCTTGAAACTCTTTCAAAGCTAACTCCCTTGAAGTAGTGGAAAGAAGAGCCCCGGCGATAGTTAAACAAGGTCTTCTCTTAGGAGATCGACTTGGACATGGACATGCACATGCACGTGGTTTTGGTGAAAATACGTTACCCAAAAGAGGATTTAGGTTTGGTTTCAAAAGAAATTGAGTAGTAGAAGAAGAAGAAGAAGGGATTTGCAAGCAAATGGATGAATACATGATGATGTCTTAGTTGCTTCCTCTTGTTCTTCTTTTTTTGTTTGGGGTGGGGGGAATGGGTGCAGGTTGTGGCGCCAATAGTGAGGTTGGAGATGAGGAAGGGAGTGTAATTGAATGGTTGCTTTTTTTAGGTTGGAGATAAGGAAGGGAGTGTAATGGAATGGTTGCTCTTTTTATGGAAATCGGGGAATTGGACAATTTTTACGATTCCGTCCGAGCATCGGTTTAATATTTAATTTTATTTTTAATTTATATATTAATAAAAAAATTATAATAAAAAATAATATATATAATTAAATAATAAAATTAAAAATTAAATCAATCTTATTAAAATAATAAATAGAATTATAAAAAATTCGAAACTTAGCCCTGCTGCTTTTATTACGAGAGCCATTTTAAGATTTTTTTTTTTCGTTTTGCCATATTATATCCAAGACGGTTTTGTCTTTTCCAGATATTATGATTATAATAGTTATTATAAATAGAAAAACAAAAAAAAAAAAACTTTTCTAATCTGGTCTAACTATAGGAGGAACACTCATAAATATTGCATTTTTTTTAAAAAAAATCGTAAATATTGTATCTATAATAATTATTTTAAAAATAAGTTTCGAAATCGCGAATCTGTAACTTTTTTTTTCCAATATTTGAAAAACTGAAGGCGTATATTAAGTTTGCGCCTTCAGTACAAATTACTTAAATATGCAAATGAGGTTTACGCCTTTAATACAAATTGTACTATATAATATTTTTGTACATTATCCCACTATCCATGCAATCCTGCAAATTTATAAAAATTATTATATAGTAATACGGTAAAACATATAAAAATTATTATAAAGTGATGTTGCAAATTTATACAATATCACAACATGTGACCTCTAATGTATAGGAAAAAACTTTGTACCAACAGTTTATAATAAATACAAATTCTCAGTTCATATGTTCATTTTTAGATCTTTCAATTTTCTCTTCCATCTTCTTCTTTCTCGCAATTTCAAAATATTCTGTTTTCTTAATTTCCGTTTTACACAGGTTTAGCTTGTTTAAGTACATGTGTGGAAATATCTATAAGATATTTTTCCAACTTCTTCAACAAAGCTATATTTCGGTATGTTTTTATTAAGAAAAAATTAATTTTTTCTTATTATATTACTTTGTATCAATGCATAAAAAATAAATGCAATTATTTGTACTCTACTAATTTTATTAAAAAGTCTGTGCCTTCAGTACAAATTACTTAAAGATGCGAATGGGGTCCACACCTTCAATACAAATTAAACTGTGTAATATTTTTGTCACATTATCTCACTGTCCATGCAATCCTGCAAATCTATAAAAATTATTATAAAGTAATACTACAAAATTATAAAAATTATTATAAAGTAATGTTGCAAATTTACACAATATCACAACATGTGACCTCCAATGCACAGGAAAAAATTTTGTATCGACAATTTGTAATATAAATACGAATTCTCAGTTTATATGTTCATTTTTAGATCTTTCAATTTTCTCTTCCATCTTCTTCTTTCTCGAAATTTCAAAATATTATGTTTTCTTAATTTTCGTTTTACACAGGTTTAGCTTGTTTAAGTATATGTGTGGAAATATCTACAAGATATTTTTCCAACTTCTTCAACAAAGTTATATTTCGGTATGTTTTTGTTAAGAAAAAAATATTTTTTTATTATTATATTACTTTGTATCAATGCATAAAAAATTAAATACAATTATTTGTACTCTACTAATTTTATTAAAAATTTTGCGCCTTCAGTACAAATTGCTTAAAGATGCGAATGAGGTCCACACCTTCAATACAAATTGTATTGTGTAATATTTTTGTCACATTATCCCACCGTCCTTGCAATCCTGCAAATCTATAAAAATTATTACAAAGTAATACTATAAAATTATAAAAATTATTATAAAGTGACGTTGCAAATTTACACAATATCACAACATGTGACCTCCAATGCACGGGAAAAAAAATTGCACCAACAGTTTGTAATATAAATACGAATTCTCAGTTCATATGTTCATTTTTAGATCTTTCAATTTTCTCTTCCATCTTCTTCTTTCTCGAAATTTCAAAAAATTATGTTTTCTTAATTTCTATTTTACACAAGTTTAACTTGTTTAAGTACGTGTGTGGAAATATCTACAAGATATTTTTCCAACTTCTTCAACAAAGTTATATTTCGGTATGTTTTTGTTAAGAAAAAATAATTTTTTTCTTATTATATTACTTTGTATCAATGCATAAAAAATTAAATGCAATTATTTATACTCTACTAATTTTATTAAAATACTAGTAGTTATTAATTAACGTTAATTAGTAATTAATTAATTATTAATATATCATTAATTAACATTAGAAAATAAATTAGTAAAAAAATTTAGCATTTTTGGTAAATAAAATATCTTAATTTGTAATTGTGAAAATTATTGTAAAAATAATCGTTAATGATGAACTAATTAGTTGTTAATTAGTCATTAATGAATCATTAGAAAATTAATTAGGAAAAAAATTTGTATTGATAATAATGAATTATCTTTGTGTGTTATTATAATATATTTTTGTAAAAGTAGTTGTTAAATAACCATTAATTAACAGTAATTAGTCATTAATTAATTGTTAGAAAATTAATTAATGAAAATTTTTGTGTTGATTGTAAATTTAATATGTTTGTGTATTTTTGTAAAAGTAGTTGTAAAATTAAGTTGTTAATTAACAGTAATTAGTCGTTAATATGTCATTAATCCATTGTTAGAAAATTAATTAGTGAAAAATTTTGTATTGATTGCAAATGCAATACGTTTGTGTTTTTATAAAAATAGTTATAAAATTAAGATGTTAATTAACAGTAATTAGTCATTAATTAATTATTAGAAAATTAACTAGTGAAAAATTTTGTGTTGATTGTAAATGTAATATGTTTGTGTGTTTTTGTAAAATTATTTGTAAAATTAAGTTGCTAATTAACATTAATTAGTCATTAATATGTCATTAATTCATTACTAGAAAATTTAGTGAAAAAAGCAAGATTGCTTGTAAATATAATATGTTTGTGTGTTTTTGTAAAAGTAATTGTAAATTTAAGTTATTGTTAATTAACCATGAATTAACTGTAATTAATCTTTAATATGTCATTAATTAATCATTAGAAAATTAATTACTAAAAAATTTAGTATTGATTGTGAATATAATATCTTTGTGTGTTATTGTAAAAGTAGCCATAAACTTAAGTTGTTGTTAATTAACCGTTAATTAGACGATAAATAGTTGCTTATAAGTCGTGAATTAATAGTTAGTATTGATGGTGGCATTTACTAATTTTTTTTTTTAAATTGCATAATAGATTGAGTTTGAACCCTTCGATCCTTCAGTCTTGATACAGTAGGAGGGACATCGATCACAGGTCATTTGGGACGAAAAGATAAACGACCTTTAACTTGTTAATTACTTTATGTTGCATTACGAATAATATAACATTTCACTTATTATCATTTTAGAATCAATTGACCCTCGCTATTTGACGCCTTGTGTTGTTATTCTATTGTGATGAGTGCGTCATCCCTATCGATCCTCAAATGGAGCCATACATACATTTGGCGAGATTCGAAGGTGTAAGCTATTTGCCATTCATTCCATTGGATTGGCATATGATAACTGTATTAGTCAAGTAATGGAAGCTAGAGATGCACACATTCCACATGCTAACAGGGGAGTCTACTATCACCTTGTAAAATGTAGAGATCTAACTAGGCCTCTTTGATGATAGTTAACCAATTATAGAGAGTGGTTGCCTAGATTGGGGTTTAATATGTGAAAGATTGCTAGGTGTAAGGCTAGAGTTTAGTAGTAGGGGGGGCCACATTAGCATGAGGTGGTTGCATGATATGTTTTGAATCCTTCCAAAAGGCATTGAAGCAGAGCAAATCCATCACCATACGCATGCGTATATATTGCAGCTATTGGAAGAATTTATGCTGATAAATCTAGTGCCCTTATCCACATAATGTTTTGCCTCTACTGGAGCATTTCAACATTGTTGGGTCATATAGTTGAGGTTCGCGTATCTAGCCTAGTTATATCGGCAACTTTGTATTACATCATTGCAGTCGGCACACGAGATTAGGGGGGCTACCATTCTCTTATAGGTGTGAGTCTATGATAGATTCCCCCACATAGCGCCCCTTAGTCGGTATGGACTAATTATAGAAAGTGGAGCTCCCTTGGCTGCATATTGGAACATGCGGAGGGACACTCAGTTTCACCCAACCCATGTTGTAGGCGCATATCAAGATGCACTCGATAGGTAGAACATGGCATAAGTATTTCAGTAACCAATTTTTTTTTTTCTAGTTCATCATATTGATCATTAGCATTGAATGTTATTTTCTATCCTTCAGGTCAAATGGAAGTCATACTCTAGGAATCTTAACGTCTTGCCACATTTCTATAGAGGTGGCATGCACATTTAGACCGCTTGAGTTTCACTCATATGTTTCCACATAGTTAAGTTGATGCGAACCCCGCTAACCCGTGATGAAACCTGACGATCTAGATTCGATAAAACTTATAACCTACAGATCTATCAAGAACGATGGAAACCATGACCAGTTGTCTATAGACAAGACAAGAACCTTGGTATAAGTGATAACACCACAATCTATTATGGAACAATCGATTGATAAGTTTGGATGACTGCCACATATTCAAAATCCAATAAGTTCAATAGTTTTATTAAGAACCAAAAGACAAAACTCTTTAATTTGTGAATAATCTTTGTTCAATGTTAATTCCTTACAATGATTCTATGATGACTATTTATAGTCTCACAAGAAAAGTAAACAAAATGACATAAGAAAACCTAATTCGAATAAAGGACAAACAGCAAAGTCAGTGGCCTAAAATATTACAAAGCTGGCCTATAATTACATGTAAAGCCGACGCCAAAGTCAGCGGCTTTGGAATTCTTCAAGCCGACCTTCCCTTGAATTTACGTTGGCCACTTAGGCCGACGACTTACTTTCCAATACCAGCCATTTAAGCCAGTGGCCTTCATCTCCACATTGGCCATTCAGGCCAACGGCCTTTAGTAAGCTAGCGACCTTCAGTGATTTTGAAGCTATCGGCCTTTGATCTCTTCCTCGACTTCTGCCTTCGAGTTTCGCACTTCAAATTGCGCTGTGCTCCTTGATCCAATCTTCCTAGCTTGTCTTCGATCATCCTTAGACCAATCCTCTTAGCGTGACCTTCATCATTCTCCTCCTCTTGAAAAGGATTTGTCCTCAAATCGTCACCTACATTATAAGGACTTAAATCAGTAATATTAAAAATAACATTAGCTTAATACTTACCTGGTAATTCCAATTTGTGAGTGTTGTAATTGATGCACTTGAGGACTCAGAATGGACCATCACCTCTTAGAAGCCGCTTTGATTGCCTTTGTATTGGGAATCACTTTTGACTCAGGTGCACCGAAACCCAATCTTCGGGTTTAAAGAGTACTTGATAACGCCCTTTGTTGGCTCATTTGATGCCTTGCTTATTCTGTTGCTCAATATTGAGCTTGGCCTTTTCATGATCATGAGCAGATCTCTTTGTTCCAAAAAACAAAGCATTTTTAACCTCATTGACCCTCTCATAAAAATTTTCTTTCCACTCTCTTTTTCTCTCATCACTCAATCATTTTTCTCTCATTTCCTTTTCCTTTAACTCAAACTCTCTCTCTTTTTCCTCTGTAATAACATTCAATTTATTTTTATCACTCACTCTCGTTTGCTCTCTCTTTTTTTCTTCTACAACAATACTCGGTTTATTTTTACCACTCACTCTCTTTTGTTCCCTCTCTTTCTGTATCCTCACTTGATCTTCATAAACCTCACTAGTTATCAAAGGACAAAGAGTAATAAGTTTCTGATCATGTACAAATGAGTACTTGTTGGTGAATCCATCATGCTTCACCTGCTTGTCAAATTGCCATAGCCTCCCTAATAACAAGTGTGTAGCTTGCATCAGAACTACATCACAAAGGACTTCATCCCCATACTTTCCAATGCTAAAAGAAACCAACACCTATTTTGTGACTCTCACTTCACCACTATCATTCAACCATTGCAATTTATAAGGACATGGATGTTTAATTGTAAGAAGCCCCAATTTTTCCACCATGGTCATATTAGCAGCATTTGTATAACTCCTACAATCTATAATCACACTGCACACCTTGTTTTGAACTAGGCATCTAGTATGAAAGATATTCTCCCATTACACATTTTCCTCTCCTCTAACTTGTACAGTTAAAGCTCTCTTGGCTACTAACAACTCCCCATCAATAGCATACTCCTCCCCATCATCATCCTCTAAATGGTGGCATAGAATCATGATCTGACTCACTATCAGTTTTAATCTCTCCATTATCCCTCATCACCATAACTCTTCTATTTGGACATTGATTAGCTACGTGTCCTTTACCTTGACATTTAAAACATTTAATATCTCGATTCCTAGAAGTAAAAGGATTAGATTTACCTATAGTCTCATGAAATGCTAAGGTTGATGTTTGTTTTGGTAGTGGTTTGGAGTGGAACTGTTTCTCCTCCTTCTCCCTTGTTTCAGCTCTCCAATAAGATGAACTCGGTATAGCACATGTGGTGCTACTACCCTGCTTGAGTTGCTTCTCAACCTTAATAGCCATATGAACCATATCCTCTAATTCCAGATAATACTGCAACTCCACCACATTCTGAATCTCCCTATTCAAGCCCGCTAAGAAACTGGCCATAGTTGCCTTTCGGTCCTTCTCAATGTTAGCCCTAATCATGATAACCTCCATCTCCTTATGATACTCCTCCACACTACTATTACCTTGCTTAAGGGTTTGTAATTTATTGTACAATTCCCTATAGTAGTATGTAGGCATAAACCGTTTCCTCGTGATCCTCTTCATCTCCTCTTATGTCCATAGTGGTGCTTCCCTATTCCTCCTCCTATTCAATAAAAGTTGATCCCTCCAAACAATTGCATAATAAAAAAATTCAATGGCAGCAAGTTTTACCTTTTTGGCTTCAAAATAGTTGTGGCACTCAAAAATCAACTCCACCTTTTTCTCCCACTCTAGATACACCTCAGGGTCATTCTTCCCTTAAAAGGAAGGGATTTTCATCTTTATGTTCCCCAAGTTGTTATCTTCCTCATTCCTAGCTCCTCTAGTTCTCCCTGCATTCCTCCTATAACCTACAAATGAATCATGATCAGATTTAACTACAGATCCTTCCCTAGCCCATTCATCTTCCTCCATGCGCACTAACCTTCTTGGCATTTTATCCCTCCTATGCCCTATAGAAGCAATCCGTGACTGCTCAAAGTTCTACTTCATCTGCTCATGAAATTGATCCATTTCTGCTCTAAACATTCTCCTCATCGCAATACTTAGAGTTTCAATGATCAATTTTGTGTCAATTCCTCCCATCACACTTTTAGGAGAATTTCTATTCGACATAGTGCTACACAAGAAAATGTTAGGAGTAATAAAATAAAATCTCACAAATTCACTTGCTCACGTGTTTCACTTAAATCGCTCTACTGTTCTCACCAATCCTTACCCACTAAAAAATTCCTCTTTTCGGTTCTTTTAGAACTAACAATCCAATCAGATTTGTTTCTGTAAAAATCCACCCAACTTTCCCAACAGCAGTTTCGTAACACGATTTGACAAGATTCATAGAACACTAAAAATTCAATTAAGGATCACCAAAAACTCTAAATCACAAATAGTTACACAACCTCTGCTTAATTTCCAATTCTCACTTAACACAACCCAATTGACAACAATTTCCTTTTTTTTTCTTTTTCTTCTTCTCTCTTTTTTTTTTTTTACGAATTTTCTTTTATTTTTCTTCTTCTCAATTTTTTTTTTTGGATTCTTGAGAAAGGAAGTGTGTATGATTCCTTTCAAACTCTAACAACATTCAAATCGAAAATCTAACTACAGATCGAATTCAAAAGAATGATTTTTTTTGTTCAAACCCTAGATTTAAGAACAAGTAATTAAAATAACAAGATAGGCAATCTTGATAAACCTGATTGCTTTGATACCAAACTAATGCAAACCCTGCCAACTCATGATAAAATCCGACGATCTAGATTTGATAACACCCACAACCTATGGATCTATCAAGAACAATGGAAACTGTTACTTGTTGTCTATAGACGAAACAAGAACCTTAGTATAAGTGATAATGCCACAATCGATTATGGAACGATCGATTGATAAGTTTGGATGAACGCCATAGATACAAAATCCGATAAGTTCGATAAATTCTATCAAGAACGAAAAGAGAAAACTCTCTAATTTGTGAATAATCTTTGTTCAATGTTAATTCCTTACAATGATTCTATGATGACTATTTATAGTCTCACAAGAAAAGTAAACAAAATGACATAAGAAAACCTAATTCGAATAAAGGACAAACAAGCAAAGCCGGTAGCTTAAAATATTACAAAGCCAGGCTATAATTACATGTAAAGTCGGCAACTTTGGAATTCTTCAAGCTGGCCTTCCCTTAAATTTATGCTGGCCACTTAGGCCAACAACTTACTTTCCAATGCCAGCCATTTAGGTTGACAGCTTAAACCACCAAGGCTAGCGGCCTTCAGTGATTTTGAAGTTATCGACCTTTGATCTCTTCCTCAACTTTTGCCTTCGTGTTTCGCACTTCAAATTGGGTCGTGCCCCTTGATCCAATCTTTCTAGCTTGTCTTCGATCATCCTTGGACCAATCCTCCTAGCATGATCTTCATCATAAGTGGCATTACCCCGATTGAGTGGCAAGGCAATTTGAGAGGTTTCAATATATCCCACAATCGATGCATATACAACCGGAGCTCCATCAAATCGACCTGCATAGGAGGGTTGATGTGGATTGGCCGATGCAACATGTTGTGTATATAGCCTTGTGGGAATAATAGCTCAATCAAGTGTTATACATGGAGGGGCCTAGTGGTGTGCATGAGGAATATATGCAATGGTATGGGTTAATCAGCCGACGATATATCGGACACACAGGGGCTATACTTGGATTTCTTGTAAGTGCAATATCAACACTAGCTGGGTGAATCATTGCATCACCGTTTCTTATTTTATTTACGTTTTTTTTTTCTAATATGTAGGGTAATACGTTAAGACAAATCTATCTATCATCGAATCTTGACATGGTTGTTAGAATAACTACCATGGTCTTTAATTCATGCATCGTCATGTGGGAGTAACATTATACCCATAGGCATAGTGGCAGAATGTGATGGAGGTAGAGGCAGAGGCACAATCGATTGATGTTTTCCAATCTCAACCGATTCCTTCGCATTGTCAAAGCAAGGGACATCATCGAGCTCAAAACTTGGGTAAGGCATAAGAGAATCCAATACAGGACCAACAATTTCCAATGGATTCTAATGTGATGTACGATAGCTTGGGCTCGATTTTCAGCACATACATGATACCACATCGTCATTCTATCAATAGTCCAATCGCAACACCATGGGCCCACAAAAGAAATGCTCTGGTAAATAACCTATGTATCAGGGCAAATAATCAAATCATGGTGCAAAATGGAGTCTAGTGAACCCCAACCCCCCCCCCCCCCCCCCCCCCCCTCGCGCGCTACACCCGAGCATTCGACGATACCCCGTAGTAGCATCTAACACCTCACTCCATGTCCAAGGCCATTAAGAGAGTCGACGAATGCATTTGCCTAACTGGCTAGATAGTTTACCAAGGGAAAGAATAGGATGAGATAAGAGTCTATTTTTTATTATTAATTTCATATGTATAACTTTCATTTCATGTTTTAGATGATGTAAATTAATATGTGAAGGTAATAAATTTCTTACCATTATCTACTAGATCATATATGGAAACTAACGTTGTCTAATGAATTTGTTTAATGTTATTTGACATTGTCTGATAAATCTAATAAACTTTGAAAAGGCTTACAAAAAAAATGTGGAAGAAAACATAAAAGCATATACAACAAAATAAAAAAAGAATAAGTTATTACAACATCTTAAGAAATTGCAGCCTACATATATATAAATGCAGAAGAATCATCAACCTCCATGAATAATACCCTTTACCTAACCTGTAGAATGGAAATAGATAATGTTAGCATTACACATCAATGTATAAATATTTGTGAAATCATGATCGTTTACCATTATCGTATCAACGTGGGCACATTCTTCTATTATGACATTCCCCTTTGCATAGTTCACATGTGATTTTCTCTAGACACTCCTTGATGTCCATCTCCATGTGGTATCTTTTTCACCTCAGTTTTCCTTTCTTCTGTGTAAGGTTTTCACTTAGGCAAAGTGACGGGAAGTGTATCGGCTCCCAATTGAGCTTGTTGCCTATGGGCATAAAGTGCATCCTATATGTTATCTACTAGTGTGTCCACCTATACCAATCAGGTATAGAATGCATCATGTCAAGCTTGATTGACACACTTACTACATAAGCATGGGAGCATGGGATTCTATATATTAGCTACTTTTAGCAACTGCATGTACTACGAGCAAAGTCAACAATGTGCATTTAGTCCCCTCCCCTTAACTCGCTCACCATACAATGACTACCAGTAAGCACTTCAAAAAGTCTTTCCTTGTTGCTATAGTTGACCATGTGGTTGCTAACTTGTGAACTCCATTTATCGATCTTTTCGATTGCATATTTGGTAAAAATTCTACCATTCGCCATGTTCTTCAAAGCGTTCGAAAGCTTTTTCAAGAAGTACCTACACAAATGTAGAATGTCTTCTTCACCAAAGTAGTAACCCCCGAGCCCCCTTCAACACAGAATTGTAGCTTTCAATAATGTTGGAGATCATATACCCAAACCTATAGCAACTATCATGAGCCAACATCTACATATCCAACGACACGTCGTTAAACTAGTCCAACGCATCAAGCTTAATGATCTTCACTTGCTCCATCACAAAGTTTAGCTTTTGAACTTGTACTTGCAACTTGACATATGTAACCAATCTCTTACATTATATGTTTTTATATATCGAGTTGAAGTTGCTTACAAGGTGTCGTAGGGCGCCATCCATTGGCTTCTTTTTCAATTGCCGACTTAATGTCAGTGTGTCTATTTCATATAAGGCAAATGTTTTCATGACCTGCACGGTCATCAACAAAATATTCTTTTAAATTCCTCAAAAACTAGCCTCATATTTCAGCGGTTTCCTAATCTACGAGAGTAAATGCCAATGGAAATATATGATTATTACCATCAACGCCATAAGCAATTAGCAACTTGTGAGTGTACTTTCTATACAGAAATGTTGCGTCAATGGTAACAACTAGTCTAAGGAATCTCCACACTGCAATGCACGGCCTAAATGCCCAGAATACCCACTATAGAGTAGACACCTCAAGGATAGTTAATCTACTCCAGCCCCAATCAATTTGTGTTCCGAGATTTGTATTTTTTTTATGGCATTTAAAAGAATAGGGAGTTCATTGTATGACTTCTCCCAATTCTTGTACACATTCTCAATAGCCAGTTTCTCTCTCTCCCAAACCCATTTCCTGCTTATCCTGTAGCCAAATTCCTATTCAACAACAGAAGCGAGCTTCGCAACCTTTGTATCAAGATTGTCCACAACAAGATTTACAAATCGACTAACAAGAAGATTACAATCCAACTGTGGGTGATTCTAACTAATCAGTGGGTTATTGCATGTGTTTGGACCCTCAAATCTCATTACTACGAACTTGCCCTCTAACTTCTTCTTTTGGGCCCGAAGCCTCCATTTACAACTGTCATCTCTTCTTAAACAATAAATAGACTAAAGCAACAAACTAGATTTTGCAACGATGAAGTTACAATGGTTTTTCACATGGTAAGACTTCATTGCTTAAATCACATTTGATTTTGTTCGAATCTCATGCCCTTGTACAAATCATCACTACTGCTCAAACCACTACAAACCCAGTGTGCACCTTCAAAATAAATTGTACTGAAGGCGTAAACTTGGTATGCGTTTTCAATTTTACAAATTTTGAAGAAAAAAAAAGTTACAAACCGAGTTTGTGCCTTCAAAATCTGTTTTTTAAATAATTATTGTGGGTACAATATTTACGAAATTCTTTTAAAAAAGTACAATATTTACAAATGTTTCCCCTAACTCTCTTCCTTAAATCTCTAAAAACTCTGAAAAGTTCTTTATAGTTTCTCCCTCGAACTATTTTGATTATCATACTTAGTAAAATCTTATTTCTTAAAATGCACTTTAATGCAACCATAATTATTCTGATTTCTTCTTTCTTTCTTTTTTTCTTTTTTTCTTTTGTCGAAACGAACTTATAATTATTCTGTTTCTATATGGTTTATTTAAAATTCTTTGGGACCTCAATTGTTTAGACTAATAATTGGATAAGTTGATTTCTACTTACTGTATGTTTGTGTATGCGTGTTAGGAGAACTTTCAGCAATTTACGTAAGTTTAGCTTGGACAAATTTGGAAATATTTTCAAAGTTTAAATAAATCAATTGCAAATTCTAAAATAATTTTTTCATTGATTGAACTTACTTCCCTTTTTTTTTGGTATTCACTCAAAAATAAATTGAAGCGGAACTCCTACTCTCGATTCTCTCAAAAAAAAAAAAAAAAGAGTTTGGTTTGAGCTCTGGCATTTGTCTTTTCCGGTTAATAAGTCCTGGGGTAGGCGTAGGCATCGGAAGAAAGACAAGTCAATTCAGCCCGATGTCTATTGAGACTTCGGGTAATACTTCTCTAATGTCTATTGAGACTTCAGGTAATAATTCCTATTTCTTTCTTTTTTTTTTTTCCGGATAAGTTCTTACCTTGCTCCATTTCGTATATTTAGATACATTTTTAAAAGATAAAACCACAATTTTATAGAATCACCAATTCTATTTTAAAGAAAGAATTTGATTCTATCCTTAAGATGGTGGAATCATGATTCTATTTTAATTTCTTTAATGATCATTAATTAAAATTATTTATTTAATCTTTAATCTTATTATTACATTTAATTAAAATGATTTATTTAATTTTTAATCTCCTTCAATTTCATGTGTGTTTTCAAATATAACTACGGTTATAATTCTATTCAATTTCATTCTAATTCATTCTATTCTATTCCATACAATTTCTGCATTCCCAACGTCTACAGAATAATATCTTCACTCTCTTCCCTTAAGTAAGAAATCCATAAGTTTTGCTGATATCTAAAAATAGTTGGAATGGAAATAAATTTTCGAAATTTACCAAAAATAGTTTCTAAAATCTGGTTAAATTAATCAATTGGAATACATCTTTCTATAGAAAGCAATTTTTCTTTGAATTAAATTTTAAAATCGTTTTTAGTTCCATTTAGTGTTTGATATTAAAAGAGTCGATGGTAATAAATTAGTTGGCCATCTCGTTGAAGTCCTGGACTTCTTTTGTTATTTTAGAGGTCTAAATATTTATTGTGTTGCATTATTGACCTTAAAAAATACGACCATATATCCAATTCCTCCTTAAACTCACCTCTTTACATATATTTGCCAACTTTTAAGCATATATGGAAGGAAATATGGGGAAAAAAAAAGAGAAAACAAAAGGAAATATATTTTTTACTCTCAAAGGAATGAATATGATAGAAAATGGATAAAAATGTTTTATTTTTAAAGTAATAAAATTTAAAGGGGGGAAACAAAATGATAGCCGTCTAATTTGCCTTTCAAGATATATAATAGGGTTTTACAAATAGCACTTTATTTTGAGGGTATTCTTACATGTTTACCAATTTTTTTCTTTTCTTTTTGGATTTTTTTTAATTTGAAGAGAAATAAAAATGATTATAGAAAACAACTCTATTGATACCACCTAAGTCATAATGCTTTAGAATCTAGAATGCTACAACCCATCACGTATCCCTATTGCGTAGCAACACACTAAGGCTCTAATTCTTCATACATCATCAATTACGTTCATCTCCACTATACATTAACACCAATATAATTTCAACAATAGAACTGAATGATTCTCATGTGAATCATTCCAATTATTGTTACTTAATTCAATTACATGAAACCTCAATCTAAAATCCAGAATAACATCTATCAACCTATAACAATTAACATAATAATAATAATAAAAAAAAATCTACTGATTATCTCCATATCCTTGAATCAATACCCTAAAGTTCTACAACAAATTCATCAATGACTTTCATATTATTCCTAATCGGTATAGTAATAGTGTTCTCTTCCATACTCATCTTAATAGTGATCCACTAAGTTTTTGTTCTTATCATAATCAATATGTTTATCATTCTCACTTACAATTGAAAAATAAAAATGAATGAGCCTAAATCCAGTACATGAGTACTACATAGACATGCGTATGCCACACAACAACAATATTAACACACATAATGCAAAAGCAATACACACCCGATCATCAAATTATTATCTTTAATTAATCAATGATGGTCACTCTTCCAATCATATCAAATTATAAATTTATAACCTATAGAAATCTAATGACCGAGCTAAGCAAGTTTACCTATCTAATTTAGTATAGATTGCAATGGGTTTTGTCTTTAAGGGTCTTTAAAACAGGTACAAGTATCACCGTTTTTCTATTATTTAGTCTAAATCTTAATGTAAGATTAATGAATTAAATTACTAATTAACTTACCTAAAAGCCTTTAGATTAATTATAATCATTTTAATAAATGAATTCAACCACAAAAATATACCATTCATCTTGATCCACTCTAAACTTAGCTTTCTTATAATAAAGTATTAATTAATAAATTGTTTATACTTTGTACTGAAGGAATTCTCAATTAAACTAATTACTCCCTCGAGTCAATTAATTAATAACCCTATATGGAATAGTGAAGACCTCTCCCTCACTATCGCCATATAAGATTTCATTAAGTTGATAATTCCTAAATAAATATTTATTCTTTGTGTAGAAAATCGAAGTTTTCCTACCTCTAGGTAAAGCATGAAATCTTTCTATTCATGAGGATCTATCCTATTAGATGAGACCTCTCTCTACTTAACAAGAATCAAATATGCAATTAATTTGTGCGCATAAATTAATCACAAAAAAATTAAAATACATTAATAGATAAAAAGGCATAAAGTTTTCATTAATCAATAAACATTTTAATTACATGGTTTAGAGTTTCACAAGATGTAGGTATATAAATCTATTCATACATCGAATTTACAATAATAATGAAAAATCTAGAGGAGTAATAAGAAATCATGATGAAAAGAAAAAACCCTTATAGATGTTTTGATGATAGGAATCAAAATCTGACAAGACCTATCATTAGGGTAAGAACTAAAGAAATTCGAATTTTGGCGATAAGGGCCCATTTTGAGCAGATCAACCCCGGAATTATTTATAAATTAACCTCTTTTCTATTATTCTTGTAATGTGATTTCCAATAGGCACACTTATCATATTTTATAGGGCAATAGACAAACTCCCTTAGACTCAGGTTGTGGGTTATCTATGGACCGACCTAAACCGGCGATGAGATGGGCCGATGAATCCTATAGAAAACCGGAATCTTGAAGACCAATTTCTTTTATATATTTTCCATTTGCATGGACTATTTATGTTGTAATCATTTTGGAAGACTTTTATTTTAATTGTAATTTTCATTTAGGATTAGCTACCTTAAAAGTGGCAAACTTGTAATTTTGACCATTTTCTAACCCTAGGAGTAGCAAGTATAAATACTTGCTTATAGTAAGGTTTGAGGGGGCTATATTTTGCAGATTAAACCTAGCACTTCACGTGTGGAATTAGGGTTCATCCTTAGTTCAAAACCTCTTATCAATTTTAACCCAAGAATTGGAATTGTGGCGAGTGCGACAAAGGGGAATTATGAGTCATATCGATTTCATCTTTGTTGTTTTTCATTTCTTCTCTAGTGAGTCATATCTAAGGTGGATTTGAATCTTTCTTGGAACTATTGTGAGTGTAATTCATGAACAATTGACTTGTTAAGATTGATTGTTCTTTTAGTACTTGAATTATATATATCATTTGGTGTTGGCGTGCATTTGAATTGAAGGGGAAGTGAAATTCACGGTTTTGATGCTATAATCTTGTTCTGATTTCACATGGATCTAATCTCTCTTTGTTGTTATTTGGTGAAGATTACAAGTGGGGATTGCAATTACATCATTTGATCTACATTTTTCCATCAAATCTTAAAGGGTTTCACGTGAATTGTTCATCCACATTGAACCGGTTTTGTGATTGAATTGTGACTTGTTTTCTTGAGTCATTTGATTGTGCTTGAACTTGATTTTGAGCACATCATCTTTTGGTATCAAAGCACAAGTTGAGAGAAGGGATTAATTGTTGGTTGATTTCGTGACTATCATCTTCAATTAGGGTTATTCAATTTTGAACCGCAATTGTGTTGTTGTAGCTTTGAGTTGCAAAAATTGCCCTGATTGAAATTTGATTTGCTGCTTGTTGGAGTTGGATTGGGAAGATTGTTGTATCTTCTTGTGATTGATTATTTTCGTGGAAGGGAAGGAGAATAGAAGTGTTGTTGATTCAACAATTTTTTGAACTTGAAAACTTACCATTTTCTTGCTGTGACTAGCTTGTTGCGTGGAGGAGGTTGTGAAGCTTGTTGTTGTAATTCCATTATGAAAATTCTGAATTGGGAAGTGTATTTTACATATTTGCATTGTGTTGATTAGCAAGGAATCTATTTGAATTCAAACACATCCATTAAGTTGTGGGAGTTAATGAGTGTTATTTGAATTTGAAATTCATTTCTTACCAATTGAGGAAGGCTTGCAATTAGTGAAGAGGTTGAAATTCAAATTTGAGTTGCTGCCTATTTTGTTAAGTTGTGGATTAAATTTGTGGAAAGTGGAGTATATCTTGTTATCCATGCCGTAGAAGTGGAAGTGTATTTGTTGTTGTTGCCATTTCTTATTGTTGCCGTGGAAGTGGGGTGTAATATTTGTGTTGTTGCCGTGGGAGTTGATCCAATTTGTTGGCGTGAAGATTGACCTATTCCAATTTTGTTGTGGAAGTATTATCTTGTTGTTTAATTGTTGTACACTTGGAGGCTTGAACACTCTTGGCTTCCTTTGATTATTAGCCATGATTGTATAGTAAATTTTGAAGCAAACCGTGAAGGATTGAGAGTAGTGTTCAATTGGTGAAGTGGATTTGTGTTGTGTACTTTTGTTTTTGGAAAAGTGGAGGAGTAACACTTGTATTTCCATATTTGAATTCAGATTTGAAGTGTGAATTAAGAAGCCAATTTGAAATTTCAAAACACACATTAAAGTCATTGTTTAATTGTGTGTCATTTGAATTTGAAATAGCTTTTTACCATTTATGGAATTGTGTACTTATTGAACTCCTTTTTGAATTTGAAAGTGGGTTGCCTTATCTTATGTAGAAGTTGTGGTTTTGGTTGTATTTTTTAATTTAGTGAAGAGTGGGTGCATTTGGTGTGGGCTTTGGTGTGTGTAGTATAGACCATTGTTGTTGGAGGCGTGATTGGTGTGGAACCGTGAGTAAAAGGGGAGAAGTGTGGTGGTAAAGTTGTGTATTTTTGTATGTATTGAGGTGCTATCCATTGTGAAGTAATTGGTGTGAAACCAAAGCAAGGATAAGGAAAGTTGAGTAGTAGAATTTAAAATTCAAACAAGTTATTAAAGTGTGAAAGTAATTGAACTAATTACTTAAACACTAGTAGTTGACTTTAATTCTATCTAGTTGAAAGTAGTTGTGTGTGTACTTCATTTATTTAACTTTACTTGAAGTACCAAGAATTATTTCATTGTGCTTTAATTATTTCACTTGACTTTACTTGAAGTAACAATAAACATTTCTTGTATTGGTTGATTGTGAGCATCGTGGGTGTGTAGGGGTGTATAAGGGTGTGTTGCCGTGGTGTGGTGAAGTGTATTGAGGTTGTTGAAATTAGTAAGCAAAAATGTCAAGTGAGTTGTATTTGTCTACTAACATATTGCATTGGGACTTGACTTCCTTTCAAACCATTGATGAGGGATAAAGAGAAAACTTGTTCCATATTTCTTATAGGGTACAAGGAAACTTGTGCATAATTATTATTGATGGTGGTAGTTGTACTAATGTTGTAGCTGCATCATTAGTATCGAAGTTGAAACTTGAAACTATTCCACATCCCAAACCCTATACATTACATTGGTTGAATGATCAGGATGGTCTTTGTGTTACCCAAAGAGCTAGGGTACCCTTCAGTATAGGGGACAAGTACTATGATGAGCTTGAATGTGATATTCTTCCTATTTGTACATCCCATATATTACTTGGTAGACCATAGTTGTATGACATGATGGTATTACATGATGGGTGTAGAAATACTTATATGTTCAAAAAAGATGGTAAACGTATAATATTGAACCTTATGTCGCCATCAGAGGTCCAGGAGATGCAAAGACAGATAAAACAACCATCACAGAATCTTGAGGATCATAGCCACATGATCAAACCTTCAGAAGACCAAACTATGTAAACGCAGGTATGCCAACCTTCAAAGGTTCTTGAGGGCTCTAGTGACACGAGCCAACCCTTAGAGCATAAAATTTGTCAGACACCGATGTGCTAACCTTCAGAGGATCTTGATGATCATAGTTAGACGAGCAGACCACCAGAGAGCCAGACTGTTCAGAGACAGTTATGTTCACCTTTAGAGGTTTTAGAGGGTAATGAGTAGTTGGGCCAACCATTAGAAGACCATGAGGATCAGCAACATACAGATGAGTTAGAAAAGGAGGAAACGGTTTCAGTGGAATAGGTTGATACAGGGGCGACTTTATTGGATAATGGAGCATTATTTGTGTTGCAGATGAGATACATCCTAGAAATGGAGGAGAGAAAACAATCACCACCCGTGGTATTTCAGATTTTGGGATTCTATAGTGATATTTCTTTAGGTGGCTTGTTAGGTGGAAATAAAGTCTCTACTGCATTTGATCTACCAAATTTGAGGACAGATCTTTTTGAGGCCCGAGGAGATGATAGGAATCAAAATCCAACAAGGCCTATCATTAGGGCAAGAACTAAAGGAATTTGAAGTTTGGCGATGAGGGCCCATTTTGAGCAGATCGACCCCGGGATTATTTATAAATTAACCTCTTTTCTATTATTCTTGTATTGTGTTTTTCAACAGGCACACTTATCATATTTTATAGGGCAATGGACAAACTCCCTTAGACTCAACTTGTGGGTTATCCATGGACCGACCTGAACCGGCGATGAGATGGGCCGATGAATCCTATAGAAGACCGGCATCTTGAAGACCAATTTCTTTTATATATTTTTCATTTACATGGACTATTTATGTTGTAATAATTTTGAAACACTTTTATTTTTATTGTAATTTTCATTTAGGACTAGCCACCTTAAAAGTGGCAAACTTGTAATTTTGACCATTTTCTAACCCTAGGAGTAGCAAGTATAAATACTTGCTTATAGTAGGGTTTGAGGGGGCCATATTTTGCAAATTAAACCTAGCACTTCACGTGTGGAATTAGGGTTCATCCTTAGTTCAAAACCTCTTATCAATTTCAACCCAAGAATTGGAATTGTGGTGAGTGCGACAAAGGGGAATTGTGGGTCATATCGATTTCATCTTTGTTGTTTTACATTTCTTCTCTAGTGAGTCATATCTAGGGTGGATTTGAATCTTTCTTGGAACTATTGTGAGTGTAATTCATGAACAATTGACTTGTTAAGATTGATTGTTCTTTTAGTACTTGAATTATATATATCATTTGGTGTTGGCATGCATTTGAATTGAAGGGGAAGTGGAATTCATGGTTTTGATGCTACAATCTTGTTCCGATTTCACGTGGATCTAATCTCTCTTTGTTGTTATTTGGTGAAGATTACAAGTAGGGATTGCAATTACATCATTTGCTCTACATTTTTCCATCAAATCTTAAAGGGTTTCAGGTGAATTGTTCATCCACATTAAACTGGTTTTGTGATTGAATTATGACTTGTTTTCTTGAGTCATTTGATTGTGCTTGAACTTGATTTTGAGCACATCATTTGAGATCTTCGATAATGGTCCAATGATTTCTCTCCCCAAATTCGTAATTTTCTCTCCTAGGGTTTTTAGAATAACTATAAGCAATAAAAGATGAGGACAAAAACTTTATACATCTTTTACGTAGAAGGGGACAAAAAGGGTAGCTAATAAGAAGGCAAAGTAGCTAGTTTCCACATCACAACAATAGCAAGAAACAACCTCTCGCTCTCACAAGAGGCTAAGAACCCCTCTACAGCAAGAGGTAGTGGAAGATGCACCTGCTAGATACTCTATAAAGAGTGGAGTAAAGACCGACGAAAAAGATTAGAGTCACTGGCTTTTGGAAATAATGAATACCTTTATTGGAAAATACTTAAGGCATATGGAATCAATGAAAAAATCCGTGAAATAATAAGTGTTGGGCCCTATGCTACTTTCTTTGAGATAAACGAACTAGCTTATAGAGAGATTACTTTTAAGTTTCTCTCCACATTGCAGTTTGATTGTCATTGTCTCAATTCTTAAGTATATGGACAAAATCACACTGTCCCCTCATATCAATTTAGGAGATACTTGGGCTTGTACTCTATATCAAAATGAAATATAGTGGAATTCTAGCGACTGCCAACTACTTGGCCCGAAGATATGTCCACCCGTAAATATTGGGAACAACTTTGTGAGGCAAAAATCTGTTATAATCCTTTTAAGTCCAAGACATCATCCATTAGAAATGTTGATCTGAAGGTTGTTCACCACCTTTTGGCACACACTATTGGAGGATGAAAAAGTAACCATAGAGTGGTAAACAAATTTGAAAATTTTCATCTTTACAATATGACTAATAAATTTTAGATCAATGTAGGTGTAGAAGTCACAGAGTTCCTACATCGGCAGGCAATTGATCTTTGAGCTAAAGGAATATAGTACGGGGACTATGTTACGAAGTTCTTAAAAGGTTATCATATTTTTTTTAATCTCTAATCCTGAGGAACCAGGCATCCCTACTACGAAAATTTCTAATGGCCCATTGCATCTGTGGGGAATGATTAAGTTAATTGATCTCCTCACTCCATTAAGGTATTCTGCTCCACCTAAAAGAGTTTATACTTTTGGTGCTACATCTACTTCCCATGCTCGACCTCTCCAAAATGAACTTTAAAGTTTGAAATGGGAATTTTAGGATGAGAGGGAACTAAATAAAAAGGAAAGAAAGAAAAATAAGTGCTTTAGAAATGCGGTCTAAACATTTTTGGGAAAATTAGTTGGCTATTTCTCCTCACCACCCTTCACTTGAATCTAATTCACTTAACGATATTACTCCTAGAACATCTAAGAAAACTAGAAAGGACCTAGTTATTGTTGAGTCCTCTATTTTTGAAGAAGAGGAAGATAAGGGAGATGATACAAAAAAGGTGGATGAGAATGATGATCATCATGATGATCAAGGGGATAATGCTGCAGCCATAGAGGTTGATGATAGTAGCGAGGAAGCGGATTGAGAGCTAGATTATCTGCTAGCTCTATATCTTCTTACTTAGCTTTTTATTTTTTTCATAAGACTAATTGATATTTTTTCTACACACGATTTGTAACTAATTAAGCTTCCTTATGGAAAGACTCTCTACCTAAATCCGATGAATGTCTTAGTCTTTAGACTACGATAGGCTAACTTTTATTTTTATTTATATATATTTTTTAGTTTGGTGTTTTCATTTTTTTTAGGGTCGATGATGTACAATTTTTTCTTTGCTGGATTTCCAACTCACAAATGATGACAATCGGGGAAGCCCATAGTGTACTTTTTCTTTTATCTCTTAATTGTTTTTCCTTTTATCTCTTTTCTTTTTTCCTATGTGTGCTTACTTTGAAAAGACATTGGGGATAATATCTTAAACAAGTGTAGGGAAAGGATATAAAGACAGAAGAAATTAGGCTCTAAATTGTTTATGTATCTTATGCTCTTATTGATCAAATTTTCTCTCATTTACAAGTTTGCAATTGAGTTTTAATTCTGATTTTAAATTAGTAAAAAGTGAAAACTTGGAAATTGTACTCATTAACATGTAAAAGTAGCATTCTTGTATACACATATGTAAAAGTAGTGACTTTGTGTACCTTACCCACCTATTGTTGGGCTTGGTATACTTAGTTAGACTTTTATGATGAAATCTAAGTAGGGTAAATCTATTTGCTATTTAATAGCTAAATTCGAAGTTATGAAGTAAAGGAAAATCCGTAGTTTCAAATGAATTAGTTGTGTTTTTAAGCTGACTAGCTAGTATATTTAATATTCAATTATTTTGAAAGCTTATTCAACCTTTTGTGAAAGAAGAATGTGAAATTGTTAACTTGGTAATCCCTTTTTGAAATGATTTCTTTGAAGAAAAAAAATGGTTTACCTAGGTAATGAGTATCATTATTGAGCTCCTATGTGTTAAGGCAAGAGAGATTCGATGGGATTCCTTTAAAACCTGGTCACCTAAGGCCATCTGTCTTAAGATTGATCGACCGATGAAATTACAATAACTTTAAAGGAACTAAACAAGGCAAGTTTAGTGAGTCTTGTAAGTCGGGTAAATAAGCCCGTAAGGATGCTCTCTATTAAGAGAATAATGTTTGTTAACTTGGGTGATGGGCCCAAGATTATTGGCTAAAAGCTCGCTACATAGGTGACTTAGCTTTATCCAACTAAAAAAAAAAAAATTGAAGAGACTTCAAAGAAAAAAGGAAAATAATCTAGGGGAATAATAGATACCATATACTTTCACTTCTTGTCGTTGTGCTTTGAAAATAATTGAATGTTTTATATACTTTTTGGTAAGTGGAAAAATGCAACTAAGCAACTTGGGTTTTGTTTGATTTGTTATTTCCTTCGTGACTTTGAAAGCGGTTGCTAAACGGTGAGGGTAATGTTTTAACTTACTCAAATTAATATGAAAAGTTTAATTATTGTATGCTAGGTACACATACAATTATGATAGGTTTGAGCAATAGGCACTAACGAGTTACTAAGAATTAATTGAGTAAAGAATGTTGCTTGTGATTTGAAGTTCATAATGAGTATAATTAATGATAGAGTCTTTTTCTTGTCCTTATTTTATTTGCTTAAGGACAAGCAAACAGTTAAGTGTGGAGACATTTTATAAGTGTTGAAAGAATCTTATTTCTAGTATTTATTTAATATAAGTTTTTATTAATTTTATGTTAATTTATCAAGAAAAAGATACTTAAGTGCTTAATATTTGATTTCAGGATTTAAAGAGTGCAATTTAAGGATTTAAAGAAGGCTTGAGCGAAAACAAGGCAAAATATAAGAAAGGATGATTTACACATGTACACAACCTTTAGCATGGCCATGCTAACATCAGTGTTGGAGCACAAAAAGTGATCAAAATGTATCGTGAAATTGTACCCTGGTTACTGCATAAGCTATGTAAAGAGTACTGCTGAAGGAAGAAATCTGAATTGAAAGAAAATAAAAGAATTCTAGAGTGCACAACCCTGAGTACAACTGTGTAGGAGGCCATGCAAAACCCTAAATGCTAGAATTTCATGTTATTCTAGAGTACACGACCCTTAACATAGGCATGCACTAAGCTATGCATGCTATAATTTATTAATCATGATGTCAAGATCAAAATTTTCAAAATTGTTTACCATCCCATAGCTACTTTTCGTCCCTTAATAGTGAGCACGAAAAGGTGGTGAACAACCTTTAGATCAACATTTCTGATGGATGATGCCTTGGACTTGAAAGGATTATAACGGATTTCCGCCTCACAAAGTTGTTCCCAATATTTTTTAGTGGACATATCTTCAGGCCAAGTAGTTGGTAGTCATTGGAATTCTACTATATTTGATTCTAATATAGAGTACAAGCCCAAGTATCTCCCAAACTAATATGAGGGGATAGTGTTTCTGTCTATATACTTGAAAATTGAGACAGTGACAATTAAATTGCAATGTGGAGAGAAACTCAAGATTAATCTCTCTGTAGGCTAGTTCTTTTATCTCAAAAAAAGTAGCTTAGGGCCCAACACTTATTATTTCATGAATTTTTTCATCAATTCCATATGTCCTAAGTATTTTCCAATCAAGGTATTCATTATTTTCGAAAGCTAGTGACTCTAATCTTTTTTGTCGGTCTTTACTCCACTTTTCATCAAAGTATCTGGCAGGTGCATCTTTTACTACCTCTTGCTATGGAGTGGTTCTTAGCCTCTTGTGAAAGTGAGAGGCTATTTCTTGCTATTGTTGCGATGGGGAAGCTTGCTGCTTTGCCTTCTTTTTAGTTGCCCTTTTTGTCCTCGTTTACGTAAAAGATGAATAAAGGAGTTTATGATAACAAAAATCAAAGTCTAGCTTTCAAAACTTAATGTATATTTAGAACAACTTATATTGATGCTCAATATCTATAGAAGGTGTGTATAGTCAAAGTATAACGAAAAAAGCATCAATTCTTAAGGATAAAATCATAAGGTAAAGCATGTAAAGTCAACACGAACTAAGAACAGGTAAAAATTCAAATCAACACAAGTGCGAAAATTTAGTCATGCTTAAGGTCGTGTATGAGTTTTAAGATAAATGAATGGACTAAAACCAACATTAAAGCTAAACAAATTTCTACTTTAATACTTAAATTTGTAAAAATCCCCAATTTTGCATACTTAGGAACCCTAAATTTTCAAAATAAGCACTATAAGTAAAAAATATGGAAGCTACTTGTATCAAATGACTTCAAAAACAGTTGATTGCGTAAAATTAGTAAACGTTCCAAAAGTTATGAACTCTCACAAAATGTTCATGAACCCTAATTTTTAGATGAGATTTGATATATAAATATATAGATAGATAGAGCTCATCTAAAATCACAAATAGGCAAAAGAAGAAAATGTTCAGGACAACTAAAAACTCATCAAACATCAATCACTACCACATTCTTACCCATGTGCAAGAACCTATTCAAATATGGCAAGAACCCAATAATATAAAAAGTAAAATCATGTATGCAAATCATATAGAATGAAAAGAAAAGAAAAACCTACTTAGATTTGTAGTCTAGATTCTATGGAATGAAGTAGAAATGGAGGAAGAAGTGTGTAGAGTGCAAAAATGTAATTTCATGGGGAGGAGGCAGAGGAGAAGTGTATTCAATTGGAGTAAAATCAAAAAGCGTAAGGAGAAACTGTAAGCACAAATATATATAGATGGACACTGCACGACCTTGTACATGAGCGTGCTCGAGGCTATACAAGGTTTTGAAAACTATCCGAGGTTTGATACGATTCCAAGAGCTAAGATACGAGCGCCAAAGAAAACAAAGTCAATCCGAGCTCTAGGTGGCAGTGCGGGGTCCAAAAAAGGAGGACATAAGCGTCGAGAGGACCCAAGGTGAAGTTCGGCCAGCCTTAAGCCGACCTTGAATAAAGGCCGATCGAGTTAGCTTCAAGGCCGCCGGCCTTGAATGGTTTTGCACAATTTTTTTTAGGATGATATAAATAGGCATCCTTAGGGTTTTTCGAGGGAGGATGTTATTCTTTTTTGTTGTAAACAAACACTTGAGCGGTGTGTGAATTTATCTTTGAGGATTCTTGAATATTGAGAATTGATTTTCACTTTATTCGTATTGTTCTTATCAAGTTCTTGGTTCATATAGAATTTGTGGCGAGCATTGTTATTGAATTCTTAGAATTCTTTAACCATAGTGATTGATTTATAGAACGTGGTCTCTATCGTTCTATGATTTGATTGCGAATCAGTTTAATTTTATCAATCTTGGCATCTATAGATTGGTAATTTTATCAATATCTTTAATCTTTACTTCGTTAGTACCAAATACAGAAAACCCTAAAAATTGTAACATTTGATTGTTATTGACGATTTCATTTGTGTGAAAAGAATTCGATTCCGAAATTCGTATCATTTGGTATCAGAGCAAAGGTTGGGTTCGTAAGGATTCAGAGTGAAGGATTTGATCAGAACGTGGGTTAAATCGGTAAGGCTGTTGAATCTCAACTCAATTGTAGTTTTAATTCAATACTGCTGTTGGTTGGGAAATTTGGGAATTTATTTTGATAAGTATTGCTGTGAATTTGATTGTTGGGCGTTGAATTGGTGTTTAGGGCTATTGTTGAGAATTAGGGTCTTTGGTGAATTTCTATTGCTGAATTTGGATTGGTAGAGATGTCGTCGCATGGAAGTGTTAATAACAATAGCAATGGGAATGATGCTGATAATGGGGGTGAGGTTATGACTAGGGCTGAGTTCAACCAAATCCAAGAAAATCTTAGATTGATTATGGAGAGATTGGAGGTTAGGGATAGAAGAAGCCATAGTGGTGCAGGAATTAGGAGGAGACATTCTAGTGGTGAATCTGATGCTGGTAGTGAAAGGAGTAGGAGAGGAAACAATGACGACAGGCATAAGGGGATTGAAAACATTAAGCTGAAAATTCCACCTTTCACTGGTAGTAGTAAACCAGAGGAATTCCTAGATTGGGTGCCATGGGTTGAGAAGGTGTTTGACTGCTATGAGTGGGATGAGCGCATGAAGGTGAAAATGGCGTCTCTAGCATTTTCTGAATATGCTAGTCTGTGGTGGGATAAACTACAAACTAAGAGACGTAGGGCGGATGAGGAGAAAGTGCGTTCATGGGCTTTGATGAAAAGGTTGATGAGATGCAGATTTGTGCTAGATTACTATAAACAAGAGATGCTGATGGAGTTGCAATCTTTGAGGCAGGGTAAGAGAAGCATAGAAGAGTATGTGAAAGAGTTTGAGACACTAATGGCAAGGTGTGATATTAGGGAATCATCAGATGAATCCATAGCTCGTTTCATCAATGGGTTGAAGATGGACATTGCCAATGTAGTGGAACTCCAGCATTATCAGACTCTTGAGGATGTGATTAAATTAGCCAATCAGGTTGAGCGGCATTAGCGCGGGCAGGATCAGAAATCATATCAACACCATAAGTCAGATGATGGTGAGAGGGAGAAGGAAAGGAAGGAAAAGGGAAAGGCAGTCGCTAGTGAGGCTATTGACCAAACACAACAAAAGAAGAGCAAGGATATCAAATGTTTTAAGTGTTTAGGACTTGGCCATATTGCTTCTCAATGTCCTAATAAAAGGGTTATGGTCATAAAGGGGGATAAAGTTGAGAGTGAGGAAGAAGAACAGAAGAGTACTGAGGCAGAAGAGGAAGATGAAGACGTTATAGCAAGTCCAGTACAGGGTGACTTGCTAATGGTTAAGCAGGATGAAGCTATTCATAATCAGAGAGCCAATTTATTTCATATCCAAGGCATGGTGCAAGGGAAGACTTATTTGATTGTGGTTGACATAGGCAGTTGCACTAATGTTGCTTCAGCAAGCTGGGTTACTAAGTTGGGTTTACAAGTGGAGCAGCATCTAAGACCTTATGCACTTCATTGGTTGAGTCCACAGGGAGCCGTTTATGTACACAAACAGGTTCGTGTTCCATTACTTATTGGTGATTATACTGACGAAATTGTTTGTGATGTAGCTCCCATGGAAGCTACACATTTGATCATTGGAAGACCTTGGTAGTATGACCTCAGAGCCAAGTATGATGGATACACCAATGAGTATACCATTCAGCAACAGAACAAGGCATACAAGCTTCTTCCTATGAGTCCAATTGAAGTACAACAAACAAGGCTGATTTGCCTTAAGAAGCCCAAGGGAAAGAGGAGTCTGTTTATGTGGCTTAGCAGGATGGACGATTCAAATTCGAGGTCGAATCTTTTTCAACATGGAGGGAATGATACGATTCCAAGAGCTAAGATACGAGTGCTAAAGAAAACAAAGTCAATCTGAGCTTTAGGTAGCAGTGCGGGGTCCAAAAAAGGAGGACATAAGCGTCGGGAGGACCCAAGGCGAAGTTCGATCAGCCTTAAGCCGGCCTTTTCAAGGCCGCCAGCCTTGGAGCCAGCCTATGTATTTGGTCACCGGCCTTGAATGGTTTCGCACAATTTTTTTATGATGATATAAATAGGCTTCCTTAGGGTTTTTTAAGGGAGGATGTTATTTTTTTTTTTTGTAAACAAACACTTGAGCGGTGTGTGAATTTCTCTTTGAGGATTCTTGAATATTGAGAATTGATTTTCACTGTATTCGTATTGTTCTTATCAAGTTCTTGGTTCATATAGAATTTGTGGCGAGCATCGTTATTGAATTCTTAGAATTCTTTAACCATAGTGATTGATTTATAGAACATGGTCTCTATCGTTCTATGATTTGATTGCGAATCAGTTTAATTTTATCAATCTTGGCATATATAGATTGGTAATTTTATCCATATTTTTTATCTTTACTTCGTTAGTACCAAATACAGAAAACCCTAAAAATTGTAACATTTGATTGTTATTGACGATTTCATTTGTGTGAAAAGAATTCGATTCCGAAATTCGTATCAATGTTCCTATGAGATACCAGAGTGCCTTAACTTCTATACGGCCATACTTAGGACCATGCAAGGTTTAAAAAACTATCCGAAGGCTTCTGCTATTAAGGCGTGCCCTAACATCTGCACAACCATGCTCGAGGCCGTGTAGAGTTCCAAAAAGTGCCAAGAGGCTCCTCTTTAGGTGTGCACTGCCTTGAGCACTACTTGTGCTCAAAGTTATGCCGGTGTTTAAAAATTGTACTAAATTCAAGTAAAACTCTCCAAGTTATTTGATCTATGTGATTATTCATTGTACACTTTAACATAACTAAAAGAGCAAAAAAATGACTTACCAAATACACTTGAGAAGTTAAAGCTTGAATTTTCTTACTTGATAGATGCTTCCCTACATTTAAGAGTTAACTCTTATTCCCCTCAAGTAAACTCACTTCCTCTCCTATAAATTTGCAATTTTTTAACAGGAAAGACTTAGGGTAGTGAAATAAAAATGAAACAAAAAGAACTTAACATACCTCAATTAGTCATGAGTTACCTTCTAAGAAGCGCACTGTTTTAATGTCGTTGGCTTGACATCCTTCACTTTTTAGCTAAATATCTAGTAATTGGAGTCTAGCCTCTTCTCGATACTCATGTTCTGTTCTGTCTCCTATATATAGTTTCAGTCTATGGCCATTCACCTAGAAATCATCATGCTTTGGGTGTTTGAGCTCCATTGCACCATGTCAGAAGATTTTCTTGACCACAAAAGGACCAGACCATCTTGACTTCAACTTTTCAAGAAAAAGTTTTAACCGAGAATTAAACAAAAGCACTTAGTCCCCTTTCTTGAACTCCCTTGGATGCCAAATGTGCCTATTATGGTAGTCCATCTTCTCCTTGTATATCTTCATATTCTCATATACTTTGCCTTATCTACTCATCAAGTTCGTTTAATTGCAGTCTTCTCTTCAATCTAGTAGCTTCTAAGTTGAAATTGGCTAACTTGATTGCCCAGTATACCTTGTGTTCAATCTCTACCGAAAGGTGGTATAACTTCCTATAAACTAACCTATAGGGAGTAATCCCTAAATGAGTTTTGTAGGCTATTTTGTATGCTTACAAGGCACCATCAAGCTTCTTTGCCCAATCTCTTCTATTATGATGCACCGCTTATTCTAAAATCCTTTTCAACTCAAGATTAGAGACTTCCACCTGTTCGCTTGTCTAGGGATGGTAAGGTGTAGCAATTCAATGTGTCACACCATATTTTCTTAAAACCTTCTCCATTTGTACATTGCAAAAGTGTGTTCCCTTATCGCTTATAATGGTTCTAGGGGTTCCGAAATGAGAAGATAGCTTCTTAAGGAACTTAACAACTACTCAGGCATCATTTATAGATAGAGCTTGTGCCTTCACCCATTTAGACACATAGTCTACCACTACCAAAATGTACTTGTTCTCAGAAGAAGTAGGAAATGATCCTACAAAGTCAATGCCTCATAAGTCAAAGACCTCACATTCTAAAATAAATTTTTGAGGCATTTCATCTCTTCAGAATATGCTCCCTACCCGCTAACATCTATCACATATGACGTAGCGACGATGAGCATCCTTAAATATCATATGCCAATAGAAACCAACCTCCAAAACTTTGTATGCAGTCCCATTAGCTGAGTGATGACCACCGATAGGGCCAAGGTGACAATCACCGAGAATTTTCCATTCCTCTTCATGTGAGACACATCTCTTTATTACTTGATCTCCAAAAACCTGAAAAAGAAAGGAGTCTCCCCAGTATTAGTATTTAAGTTCAGAAAAAAAAAACTTCCTTTGTGCGTGATAATTAAGGTCATTGGGGAAGACTCTTGCTGCTAGATAGTTTACAAAATCTACAAACCATAGGGTTTTCATATTCATGAGCTAATAAACTGCATATAGTTTTTCTTTAGAGAATGTGTCATTGATGTCCTCTTCTTTAAGCTCCTCTAAATAGGGGTTCTCAAGTCTTGAGAGATGTTCGGCTGCTAGATTCTCTACTCCCTTTTTATCGTGAATCTCTAAGTCAAATTCTTGTAAGAGCAAAATCTACCAAATAAGTTTAGGCTTTGTATCTGTTTTAGTTAGTAGAAACCTCAAGGTAGAGTGATCAGTGTAGATAATAACCCTGGATAGAATTAAATATGGCCTAAATTTATCAAATGCAAACACTACGACTAACATCTCTTTCTTTATGATAGTGTAATTCACCTGGGCATGATTAAAAGTTCTGCTAGCTTAATAGATAGGTTGGAAGTGTTTGTCTCACCTTTGTCCCAAAACAGCCTCAATTGTGTAATCACTCGTATCATACATAAGTTCAAAGGGCGAGTTCCAATTAGGAGCTATCATAATAGGCGCATTTGTTAGTCTTGCCTTGAGCACATCAAAGGTATGCTAGCATTCAAGAGTGAAGTTAAAAGGCACATCCTTTTCCAATAGCCTAGTCAATGATCGAACTATTTTAGAGAAGTCCTTTATAAAGCATCTATAAACACCAGCATGGCTAGAAAATTTTGTATAGCCTTAACTGAATTTAGTGGAGGAAGTTTTTCAATCACATCAACCTTTGCTCGATCAACTTCAATGCCTTTATGTGAAACTTTATGGCCAAGTACAATGCCCTCTTTGCACATGAAGTGGTGTTTCTCTCAGTTTAGTACAAGATTGGTCTTTTCACAACGAATAAGCACCTTTTTCTAGATTCTTTAAAAAGTTAGAAAAAGAATCACCAAATATGGAAAAGTCGCCTATGGAGACCTTCATAATTTTATCTACTAAATCATCAAATAGCTAACATACACCACTGAAATGTATTCGATGTGTTGCAGAACCCAAATGGCATTCTCTTATAAACGTATGTGTCATAGGGGCAAGTGAAGATAGTCTTCTCTTAGTCCTCTAGAGCTATCAGTATCTGGAAGTATCTAGATATCCAATCTAAGTAACACTAGTACATATATCCAACCAGCCTCTCCAACATCTGATCCATAAACGGAAGCGGGAAATGATCTTTTTAAGTAGCATCATTCAATTCCTGGTAATCTATATAAATCTGCCATTTGGTGATGGTACGCATTGGTATAAGTTCACGTTTCTCATTAAGGACCATAGTCATCCCTCTTTTTTTTGGCACTACTTGTGTTGGACTAACCCAAGAACTATCTAATATAGGATATATCACTTCAACATTAAGAAGCTTGATAACTTTCTTCTTAACCACCTCTTTCAGATTAGGATTTAGCCTTTACTATAGTTGCACTACAAGCTTAAATCCTTCTTCTAATAATATCTTATGTGTATAGAAAGAGGGGTTGATACTTTTGATATCTGAAATCTTCCAAGCGATAGCTTGCTTATGTGCTCCTAGGACCATGAGCAATTGATCTTTTTGCTCTTTAGATAAATCTGAGGATATGATAGCCAGTAGCTTGGAGTCTTCTGCAAGGAAGGTATATTCCAGGTAATCTGGTAGCTTTTTTAATTCCAATACTAGTGACTCTTCGATGGTAGTTCTAAATCTCGCCTCATTACCTTTATTCAACTCTTCAAATCCTCCATGAGGTGTAATTTCTTCTACAGCATTAAGCTGCTCAATAAATGCCTCAACCTTAGGGTTGTCAATGTCCTTCTCCTCTCCTCTCCTCTAGTCAAGCTTAGCTCTAACTTATTCTTGCATAAGATCTCTTTAATATGGTCGTCTACTGAGGAATCAACAATATCAACGGAATAGCATTAATCATCTACTCACGTGAAGTGTTTCATGGTGATAGCCATTTTAATCACCAACTCTTCATCCCCTCCTAACAGTAGCAAGGAATGGTCTTCTAAGGATTAAAGGCATATCTTCATCCTTATCATGTCCAAAATTACAAAGTTAACAAGGTATATGAAATTTCCTGCCTTTACCAAGACATCCTCAATGATTCCCTTAAGGATTTTCACGGATCGGTCAACAAGCTACAAACTCATTCTGGTAGGCTTTTGGTTAACTAAACCCAATTTCTTAAAGAAAATGTATGGCATGAGATTGATACTTGCCCTAAGATCAGCAAAGGTTTTATCAATTGAGATGTCACAAACCAAACACAAAATAGTGAAGCTGCATGGATCCTTTAGCTTTGGAAGGAGTTTGTTATGAATGATGGATGAGCAATTTGCTCCAACTTCTACTGTAGAAACATCCTCTAACTTCTGCTTATTAGATAAGAGTTCCTTCATAAACTTAGCATATTTTGACATCTACAAAAGCGCCTCAACAAATGGAATATTAATATACAGCTGTTTAAAAAGTTCAAGAAATTTACCAAACTACTTCGTGTCTTTGCTTTGATTGAAGCAAGCTAGATATGGAATTTTTAGCGCATAGTCCTTGACAATTGGAGATGATTTCTTTTTAGGTTCTTGCTTCTTATGTTCCGCCTTCTCCTTCTCGAAAAACCGACCGTCTTCTCACTTTTTCTCAGGTTCTTTTTCAATTCGCAACTCCTTCCCACTCCTCAAGGATATGGCTTTCACCTGCTACCTTGGATCATTCTCAGTGTTACTAGGGAGGGAACCCAGTTGCCTTTCAAACATCATCTTGGCCAATTTACTTCTTAAGGTTGTGAATAGAAGCCTCTTGATTCCGATGTCTTGCCTTAGAACTTTGAATGAATTGGCTCTTCAGATCTTCCAAACTGGTTTTCTTCTCCCACTGAAGTGGTTAGATTGGTGGATGAGGCATAGGCTGGTAGGGTAGCATTTGTTGCTTTTGGAATCCTAGTGGTGGGAAGTTAAACCTCTAGGCATTCCAATTTCCATAAGAGAGGTTGGGATGGTTTCTCATGCTAGAATTGTAGGTGTTATTGTACAAGTTATATTGCTACCTATTCCAATTCCTAAGATAATCTACTTACTCATACTACTTGCGGAAGCCTATATTCTCGCTAACATCTCCCACCTGAAGTTGTGATCCTTGGGAATTCTTAAGGGTAGAAACTTAGTGGCTGAAAGCCTCCATCTTTGCCACTAAAGTAATCATGAGATCTACTTTATACTTGCCTACCACTTTTTGGTTGCCTCCATTATTGCCCCACTAATAATTATTTTTAGCTATATTAGTAAAGAGTTTTAAGGATTCTTCTTAAGTCTTAGAATTTAATGTACCGCTAGTTGCGGCGTCCACCAACTGACAAGTGGTCTAGTTAAGTCCATTTAAAAAGGTCTGAACCTACATCCATGTGGGTAGCTGATGGTGTAGGCACTTTCTTAACAATTCTGTCCATCTTTACCAAGTATCATTGATAAGATCACATTATAATTATATTTTCTTTTGGACTTATATTAAATTTATTTCAATATTATAAGAAAATATAAAGAAATGATACTTAATGGTGTTTATTGTGAAAATACAGGTTTTGAGGACCCAAAAGTAAATTATAATTTAATTGGAGGAGTTTTTCACAAAATTGAAGAAGCGAGCGGAGGATTGCAATAAAGGCCGCCGGCCTTGGGCCGGCCTACATTCAAAGCCGCCGGCTTTGAGCCGGCCTATATTAAACTGGCCTTAAAAAGCATTAAAGCCGCCGGCCTTGAGCCGGCCTTGAACCAGCCTTCATTACTCCTCTTTGGATCTATAAATAGGCCCCTTGTGTGAACCTTGGGAGCATCCCCTTTTGTTTAGAATCCCCTTTTGTTTTAGAATTCTTTTGTTTTGATTCTTTGTTTAGCATCATTTGTCTTTCTTTGAAATTATTAGAATTCCCTTAGAAACTTTAGGATTTTATATTTTCTTTAATTCCTTTACATTTCATGTTATTCCAATTTTTAGTTTGAAGAAAGAAAGTTATTTTGCTGAAGTTTGCTTTCAATTGAAGAATTCGAGAAATCATTTTGGAAGATTGAAGTTCTTGAAGATTATAGCTATTGTTTCATTTACTTTATTTTCTTTTATGCCATTTATTAGTTTATTCTTGTTGTTCAATATGAATTCCATTACATCTATTTATTTCAATTGTTGTTATATTCATACTATAATGTTCTAAATCATCCTTGTGGGAAACATGATGAAGCCATAATTCAAACTAAAATGATCATTGTATTCATGTTATAGGAAATGTAGATATGCGGAATTTTCATATAAGAAGTCCTGCTATGAATTGTATTTTGTAATTGAAATCAATGCATAGAAATGTAAATGACTCGAAAGAGAAATTTAGGTTTTATCAGGAATTCCTAAGTAAGATTTAATAATTCATATGGAAGCAGCGTTATTGAATTTTATTAGAAATTGACCTAAGTGTTTCATGCAATATTTTTATTAAATTTTTCACTAAGGGATTAGGAGAAATTATTTTAAAGATATTAGGCAATCATATAATTGGGAAATTTATGATTGTGAATTAGAATCCTCATTTGATTTGAATTAGCGGGAGCTATTAAATTAAATTGAGGTAACATTGCTTTAAAACTTGATAAAGGATTAAGGTTTTGTTAATTTCTTGTGAAAATCCATATAGCTATGAGTTATTATAACATGAAGACAATATGATTAGTGGAATTAGGGTGGATTCTATTTCCCACCATCAATTCATCATTTTTTAAACACAATTCTCTTTTTGAGCATTTAGTATAATTCATTCAATTCTCATCAAACATCATTGCCTAAATAATAGTAGAAATTGATATAGGTTTATTACTTAATCAATCTTCGTGGTTCGACACTCTTCTCTCACTATATTACTTGATCCGATCCGGTACACTTGCCGGTATTTATTCACGCTCATTTTATATCTCTTTTTGCGTGGATCAATCATACATGGTCTCACCATCTTGTTGCATGAATGATGCAATGTCATTCTAAAGTTTGGCTGTCTTGCAAGGAGGGAAGTAGATATCTAGAAATTGTTTACTGTATCATCCCATGTAGTTAAAACTCTAAGACCCAACAATTGAAGCCGGTTTTTAGCCTTCTCCCTCAGTGAGAAAGGGAATAATCTAGTATACACTACTTCATCCATTACCCCATTATTCTTAAAGGTCTCATAGATTTTTAAAAATGTTTGAATGTGAGCATAAAGGTCATGATCTGATAATCATTGAATTGGCAATATTGCTGCAAGAGTTGAATCACCACATCCTTGATTTTGAAATTGTTAGCCCAAATGAGAGGCTTCACAATAGTTAGCCCTTTTCCATCTAGGGGGGGCTTTGCATAATCTAGATTGGTCTCAAGTAGATCCTCAGCTATTATCTCATGTGTTTCCTCTTTAATATTCTCCAATAATCTTATCCTACTATCTAAAAATTCTTTAGTTGATTCCTCTTCCTTTACTGCTATTGCGACTTTTATAATAGACGTTTCTCCCTTAATTGCCGTTGTCTAAAAGATGCAACATTTCTCCCTCAATTGCTGATTGTCTAGAAGATCCAACAGTTGTGTTCTCCGAATCTTGCAAAGTGTTCTCTCAATCTCAGGGTCTAAGTAAAAAATGTTAGAAGGGAGAGTCCTTATCATGCACTACAAAAGCAACAATCAAGAGTTAGAGTATTCACAAGATGGGGAGAGTAAAAAGAAATAAAACAAATAAAATAAATAACTAAAGTAGCAGATAATAATATTTTTCCTAATATTGTTTTGCCAGATCCCCGGCAACGATATTAAAAACTTGATGGTCGCTCTTCCGATCATATCAAATTATAAATTTATAAACCTAAAGAAATCTAATGATTGAGCTAAGCAAGTGTACCTATCTAATGTAATATAGATTGCAACAGGTATTGTCCTCAAGGATTTTAAAAACAAGCACTAGTATTACCATTTTTCTACTATCTAATCTAAATCTTAATATGAGATTAATAAATTAAATTACTAATTGGCTTACCTAACAACCCTAAGATTAATTATAATCATTTTAATAAATGAATTTAACCACAAAACATACCATTTATCTTGATCTACTCTAAACCCTAGCTTTCTTATAATAAAGTATTGATTAATAAATTGTTTATACTTTGCACTACAAGAATTCTCAATTAAACTAATTACTCCCTCGAGTTAATTAATTAATAACCCTATATGGAATAGTGGAGACCTTTCCCTCACTATCGCCATATAAGATTTCATTAAGTTCATAATCCTCAAATAAAGGTTTAATCTTTGTGCAGAAAATCGAAGTTTTTCTATCTCTAGGTAAAATATGCAATCTTTCTATTCATAAAAATCTATCCTATTAGATGAGACATCTCTTTACCTAACAAGAATCAGACATGCAATTAATTTACGTGTATAAATTAATCATGAAACAATTAAAATACATAAATAGATACAAAGGCATAAACTTTTCACTAATCAATAAACAACTTAATCACATGGTTTAGAATTTCACAAGATGCATGGTATATAAATCTACTCCTCCATGGAATTTAAAGTAATCATAAAAAAATCTAGAGGAATAATAAGAAATCATGATGAAAAAAATAAATCCTTGTAGATGTTTTGTGATCTTCGATGATGCTCCAACGATTTCTCTCTCCAGATTTGTAATTTTGCTCTCTTAGGGTTTTTAGAGTGATTCTGAGCAATATATACACCGAATCCCTAATTTTTGAATTAAAGTGAGTATTTATAGAATAAGAAATAGGGTAGCATGCATGGCTTAGTGCATGCCCGTGCTCGGGGTCGTGTACTCTAGAATAATGTGAAATTCTAACGTCCAAGGTTCCGTATGGCCGTGCTCAAGGTTGTGCACTTTGGAATTCTTTCACTTTCTTCTCTAGTTAGATTTCTTTCTTTGGCACTGCTCTCTACATAACTTATGTAGTAGCTAGGGCACAATTTCACAATACATTCTGATCACTTTTTACCCTCTAGCACCGGTGTCAGCATGGCCATGCTAAAGGTTATGTACACGTGTAAATCATCCTTTCTTATATTTTGCCAAAATTTGCCTCGTTTTGCTCTAGCCATCTTTAAATCCTTAAATTACACTCTTTAAACCCTAAAATCAAATATTAAGCACTTAAGTGTCTTTTTCTTGATAAATTAACATAAAATTAATGCAAAATTAGAATCAATAAATACTAGAAATAAGAGTTTTTCAACACTTATCAATCAACATACAACATATGGGTACTAATGACCTCGATACACTTATAGTATTTACTTAATATAATATTAAATTGGGAACTATCATTATAGGCCCTGTCTAACTCTAATCTACCACAAATCATTTCGATATACGACTCCACTAAGGATAACGCGACATACTGATCATCGAGGTGTCCTTAAGGATCTACCACTACGAGCCCCTAAGCCAAGCCAAGCACAAGTAACATACACACTTAACTCCAATATTCCATTAAATTTCTTAAACAAGCTATGCTAATAATCACAAGCAACAGAACAAGGTAAGTATGTACTTGGAAGAATGTTCTCACTATAGTCTCTTATGTCTCTAAGAAAAGGATGTAGACCCGTTCAAGTATAAAGAACTAAACTTTGTTCTATTCTACAATTAATTTAGGTTTACTAATTGATTAGGTATATTCTAATTGTATAATTCCCTTCCCCAATGTCTAGTTATACTTAATTCGTAATTTAAAATTAAAATATAATGAAATAGAATCAAATAGGAAGTATTCCTAAACAACATGGTCATGTAAGAGACCATGTAGAGGAATACAGGCCAAAGCATGGTTATGCTAGTGGTTATGTATCTTTCTATGTAATTTCGTCATTTTAACATGCTTAAGTACACAATCGAGTAACTGGCCCTATACCTTTCTATAGATTTTTGTAATTTTGACACACCTAGGTACACGGGTGTGTTCTTCATCTGTGTACCTTTTTATACACACTCGTGTTTTTACACAAGCAAGTACATAAGCGTGTATCTGACTATATACAACATTATTCATCACGAACCTTTATTCCCTTTCTGCTAATTCCTAAAATTCTAAGTCTAATTTATCTATGTATTTACTCATTCTAATGCATAATTTAAGTCTTGTACACTAACTTCATTCAGAATTCTGATCGTAATCCTCGAAGTGTTTGATCCTATGCTCGTTCCAACACATCCTTTGTTCTGATCTCTATTAACATAGCACCAATTTACTTAGATTCATGAATCATCATAAAAGATAAACTATTGATGCTTAGAATCCTTATATATCTTAACTAGGAAAAGACCTAACTACCTTCATCTTTTTGTCTTATTTATTTATTTACCCTTAGTCCTATTTTATAAAAATCATGTATTTACATTCTCACCACCCCTCACAACCTCCCCACCTCCCCAATAAAAACTTTCATCCTCAAAAGTTACTTAGGATTGGAAAGAGTTTCGGATGCTTCATTCTCATATCTTCTTCTAATTCCCAATTCGCTTCCCATTCCATTTGATTCGTCCACTACACCTTCACATAAGGAATTACTCTCCTTCTTAATACTTGCTCCTTAGTGTCAACTATTCATATAGGTCTCTCAATAGATGATATATCTGGTTATACCTTCAAAGGTTCCAAAGCCACTACTTAGTCTAAGTTTGGTACAAATTTCCTCAACATTGATATATGAAACACATCATATACCTTAGCTAGACTTGGTGGTAGAGCCAACCTGTAAGCAATAGTACTAACTCTTTCTAGAATTTTGAATGGATCTACATATCTTGGATTCAGCTTCCCTCTCATGCTAAATCTGATTACCCCTTTAGTTGAAGATATCTTCAACAAAACCTTATCCCGACTTGAAATTCTAAGGGGCATCATCGTTTGTCTACATAACATTTTTGGAAACTTTAGGCTAATAGAATCCATTGTCTTATCACCTAAACCTCGCCTATTGCTTCCTGCACTATTTCTAGCCCCATTATCTATCTTTCACCAACTTCATCCTAGTGTAAGGGAGATCTATACTTCTTGCCATACAGTGCTTCATATGGAGCCATCTAAATAGTAGCCTAATAGCTATTATTATATGCAAACTCTACCAAGCGTAGGTGATCACTCTAATTACCCCCATAATCTAAAGCATAGGCTCATAATAGGTCTTCTAAAATTTGAATGGTTCTCTCAAACTACCCATCTGTCTAAAGGTAGAATTTAGTACTAAATAATTTAGTACCCTAATGTAGACTTTTCCATAACTTACTTACAAACTAAGTATCCCTATCAGAAGTAATAGTGGCTGGTACACCATGTAATTTGACAATCTCCTTAATATATAGTTATGCAAACTTCTCTAATCTGTAGTTTACCTTAATTGGTAGGAAATGGGTGGACTTAGTCAATCGATTTACAATTACCCAAATTACATCATATTTCTCCTTGGTTCTTGGGAGGGTTATCACAAAGTCCATAATTACATGTTCCCACTTCCATTTAAGTATATGAAGTGGTTGCTTGTAACTCACTAACTGATCTTTAGTGTCCAATCTTGATTTGTTAGCATGTTAGGCATCTAGATACAAATTCAACTATCTCTTGTTTCATATTTCTCCACTAGTAATGATTCTTCATATCTTTATATATTTTAGTGCTTCTGAGATGTATAGTATATCCTGAATAATGGGATTTTTTCATAATTGCCTTCTTTAATTCCATGTTATCTAGCACATATCATCTCATGCCATATTTAACCACTCGTCTAGCATCTATATTGAATTTAAGGGCTTCTCCTTGTTTGATTTTTCTTTTGATCTTTTAGACTCCAAGATCTCCAATTTGTGTTATCTTAATTCGATCAATGAGGGTTAGTTGAATACAAAGAGCAGCCAACCTATTTTCTACTTCATGTGTCACCATCTCTAATTCTAAATTAAGCATGTCTTCCATTATTTGTCTTTAGGAGATAATTATAGCTGCAATGTTGATTTGCTTCTTCCTACTGAAGGCATCTGCTACAAAATTAGCCTTCCTAGGGTGGTAATGAAACTCTACATCATAGTTGTTTATTAATTCTAACTACCTTCTCTGCCTCATGTCCAGGTCCTTCTATGTGAATAAATATTTTAAGCTCTTATAGTCTGTGAAAATTTTGCACTTCTCCCCATACAGGTTATGTCTCCACAATTTTAGCGCTAAGATTATAGCTACTAAATCTAAGTCATGTATGGGATAATTCCTCTCACATGGTTTCAACTGGCGAGAGGCATGGGCAATGAAACTTCCATTTTACATGAGTACGCATCTTAAGCCAAGTTGACACATCACTAAAGACTTCAAATTCTTCCCATATCTTTGGTAAAGCTAGTATTGGAGCTGCCACTAATGATGGGAATCAACCTTGCGGTTCCAGCAATGGGAAACCCGACTTGGATACATGAGCCCAGAATCCACATATAGTCACATTTTATCTAATAACGTTTTTATTTTGCACTTTAACAGGTACATTCATCGGTTTTACAGGATGGCCAAATAACATGCACTAAGGATCAACATGCGGGACATTCTTGGAGTCACATATAACGGCCCACAAATTTTTCAGTTGGCGTGAAGAACTGGCCACTTGAAGACCATTTATATTTGTAATTGTTGCTTATGAGAACCAACCATATTATTTTGTACTTGTAATTTATTTTTTGGGAATCGACCACTTAAGTGGCATCTTTGTAATTTTTTGTGTGTTTTTACCCCAATAGGAGCAAGTATAAATACTTGCTAACTAGTTTTTTTAGGGAGCTTTTGAAATTTTGAGAAAATTATACACTTTGTGCTGTGAGGGTTCATCATTTGCATACAAAGATCTCTTATCAATTTCTTTGTGAAATTGTGGCGAGAGTCAACTTGAGTGGACTATGAGTCATATCAATCTTACTCTTATTGTTTTGCAAATTGTGTTTAGTGAGTAATATCTAATTATAATTTGTTGGCTACTTGTTCTTATCACGTGAATTAGGGTTGTATATTTTCATATTTGTTCATTTCAATTTGAGAATGAATTCGAGTTCATTTGCATGTTTTTCCAATGAAGATCACACACTTGTTTGTTCTTACATCCATTTAGTGTTCAAACTCATGAATTGAACTTCCAATTTGAAGTAATTTGATACGCCATTTTGTTAAGGGAGTTGGTTGTTCACGCCTTGTGATTGATGTGTTTGCTATCCAATTTGGTTAGGCACATCATAATTTTTGGTATTAGAGCATAAGTTGTAGAGTAGGGTTTGCGTGAACTTCAATTGAGATTTAGGGTTCTTGAATTTTACTTCTTGATCCGAATTGTTGAAGTGAAATTGTAGTAGTTTATTGTAGTTTTTGTTGCATTATATTTGTGATTGTTGAAGTGGAAGTGGAGATCTTGTAGTAGTCCTTTTGTTCTTGAACTTGCCGTGAAGAGAGGGGGAATTAGGAGGTGTGTTTTCCTTGTGCTTGTTTCGAAATTAGAGATACATTCCTTGAGACAAAAGAGGAGTGAATTACTTGTTTGTGGTTTCGAAAATTGAGGATTGTCAATTGCATTTTTAGATTTGCCTTGCGTGGAGAATAGGGAAATTATTTGAATTCAAATACATTCATTAAGTTTGAAGAAGTTATTGTGTAGTATTGAATGAATGCAATTTGAATTTTGAATTGCTTCTTACCATTTGTGGAGAGGCTTTATTAAGAAGTAGTACTTAAATTGTTATGTCATGATTGTGTTGTGAAGTGAGTGTTTTGTAGATTGTAGAAGTGCTACACCTTGAAGTGTAAGTGTGGGTTGTGTTTAAAGCTTGCACCGTGGTTAAGGTGTGTATGTGTGGCAAAGTGAGCTTGTGTTGTGAAGGGTATTGCAACGTGTTGTGTTGTTTGTGTTGTGGAGAAGGGTATTGTACATGAAGTGTAAGTGTGTTTATGTGCCGTGGTTGAAAGGGGAGTTATAGTGGTCAAAATTTGAATTTCAAAAAGCAAGTATTAAAGTGTGGGAGTTATTATGTATTAATGCTTGAACACTTTGCTTAGTTGAATTCATTAACCTACTGTTTAGAGAAGTGTTTAATTATTACTTCTACTTGTCATTGCCATAATTGAAGTGTGGAAGTGTGTGAAGTTAAGTGAAGTTTTGTGTTTACTTTTGTAGGTTATTTGGTTGTTGTGTGGCAGTTGAAGTGTGGTTGTAGTGAAGGGAGTGTACTACATTACTTTGAATTATCTTTGTAATTCAAAAAATCAAGTCCACAACTATGTCGAATGATAGTGTGAATGGGGGAATTGGCAATGAGGCCAATAGCCAAGTTGGTGGCGGACAGGGTCATCGTACTGCAGGTGGAAGAACTTTCGAGGAACAGCTTCAAGACCTTACCACTATTGTTGCTATAGTAGTAACAAAGATAGATAGGATAATAATACCACAACCATTAGTGGCAAATCTTCAAGCACCACCACCTACAGTAGCTCCTCAGAATGTTTAAAGGGAGGGAGCAGTAGGAGGAAATATAGGAAGAAGAGTGGAAGGAGGTCATCAGGCACTTAAGGAGGAAAGAGATGATAATTTTGGGGCTAATCCATATCCGAACAGGGATTTCAGGCCACCTAGGAGAATAAAATATGTAAAACTGCAGATGCCTTCATTTAATGGCAGGAGCTTAACAAATGATTACTTGGATTGGGAAGATAAGGTTAAGGGCCTTTTTGAGTTTTATGAGATTGATGATAACACCAGGGTTCGTCTTACAGCTATAGAGTTCATAGGTTATGCCGCCTTATGGTGGAAGAATCTAGTGATTAGCAGGTGAAGGGATAGAGAGGTTGAAATACACACCTGGAGAGACATGAAACGGGTTCTAAGGAAAAGGTTCATTCCCGAGCACTATAAGCAGGAACTATTTATGTGTCAACAAACACTGAAACAGGGAGGCAAAACAATGGACAAATATGTCTAGGAGTTTAAGACATTAATGATCAGATATGGATCAGTAAAGCCCCCTGAACAAACCCTAACACGTTTTATGTTTGGGTTAAAATACGAGATAGCCTGTGTTGTTAAGCGGCAAAGGTATAGTACACTTGATGAGGTAACCACTATTTTTTGCAAGTATGGAGGATTGAATGTTTGCTCAATGAAAATTTAAATAGTGAAGATCATATCATAAGGGAGATGTCCATTAGAATGAAACAGAAGTTCGATAAGTATTGGAGTGATTATAGTGTTATCCTTGCACTTGGAGCAATCTTTGATCCTCGAATGAAATTTGATTTTTTGAACTTTTGTTTTAATAAACTTGATCCCCTCACTTGTGAAGAGAAGATGGCTCATATAAAAAGCAAGTTATATAAACTTTATGGAGAATATGAGAAGAGCAAAACAGATCACATATCTAGAAGTAAAAGCAACCAGGTTGGATCATCTCCTCAAACACAAGACATATCTAAAGGTAGCAGCAGTAAGGGAGCAACAACACATAGAGCTGGAAAGGGCTTGGAGATTGATTTTGCTACATTAGTGGTAAGTTTAATAATTTTTTATTTCCTTAATTATTTTTTTTTGTAATATATATTGGTATGTAAATAGTTTTTTCTTAATAATGTAGGAATTCTGATACCGTCAAGTAGAAGTACAAAGTTCTGGTAAATCTTCTTTAGATATTTATCTAGATGAGCCAGTAATGAATATGGACTTCTACTCAGAATTGGATGTGTTATAACATTGGAAGAGTTAAAGCCAGAGATATCCTGATTTATCTATCATGGCCTCCGATGTGCTTAGCATTCCAATTACTATTGTAGCATTGGAGTCAGCCTTCAGTATCGGCGCTCGTGTACTTAATAAGTATCGCAGTTCTATGCTTCCAACCGATGTAGAAGCTCTCATTTGTACACAAAATTGGTTACAAGGATTTGCATGTGAATGTAATTTTTTTTTGTTCTATTCCTAATATTTTCTTTTAATGTATTGTTCCTAATATAATATATTCCTAATTATATGTGTAATCTCATAAATTGTAGATCAAAAAGAAGACAATGGGAGTGTGGGTGGGAGTGCGACTACTTCATCGAAAGGAGACTCCAATTTAGTTATTAATGATTATGATAGTGATGACTGATGTGATGATTGATTTATATATGTAATTTTATTTGCTTCATTATTATATTTGTTTTCCTATGTAATTAGTAAAAACTGAAAAGTACTTTATCATAATTGCTTGATTATCGTTTTAGGTTATTTTTTTTATCGTATAAAAATGGGATTTAAGAGTAAGTACATATAAATTGAAGTTGTATAAGGAAAGTGAATGAAAAAATTGAGCGATATGTAATATAAATTATATTTGCAAAGGAAATAAAGGTTTAACTATGGAAAAATAAAAAATTTTATTTAACATGTTATAAACTTATAATTTTAATTATTTACACAAGAAAAAAAAAAATTTTGCGGGTCGCACGGGCTAGCCCGCGGGGCGAGGCTGGTCGACTTTTCTGACCCACCAGCCTTGCGGGCCACTGATACGAACCACGCCAACCCGTGACGAAACCCAATACCAATACGTTCGGAAATTCGTTGCCTAAGATGCCCAAACACCTAAAGTGGAAACCGCGACCCGTTGTCTATAAGCGAGACAAGAACCTTGGTATAATGTGAAGACGCCACAATTGGGATGAAAGACCGATTGATAAGTCGGGGTGAACGCCACGGAAATTAATCCGATAAGTTCTAGTTAGTTCTTGAAGAACTAAGAGAGGAGCCTCTCAAATATGTTTAATGTTCAAAGATGTAAATTCTAAGTTGTTCTAAACCCTAGAAGCTTTTATACTAGGGTTACAATTCGTGAAAAACAAGTCCAAAACGACGTAGCTTAGATAAGTTGCGTAAAAACACGAAAACAGAACAAGCTGACCAGCAGGGGATATACGGCCGTGTACTTTGGCAATGTACTTTTCTGTGCACCTTCCAGTCACATACACGACCATGTACTTCTGGTCGTGTATCTTTCTGTGAATTTGCTTGTCTCCATACACGGCCGTGCCTTTTAGCCGTGTATCTAGCCGTGTATGATTCTGTGCAATCTTGGAATTCCTACACGGTCGTGCCTTGAACATACACGCCCTCTTTAACCCGTGTCCGGTGTGACTTGTATAAAAGCAAGGGTCTTCCCATGGTTGTTCCAATCCGTTCCAACTTCATGATTGCTCCAATCCTTTCTGGCTTCATGGATAACCTTTATCAACCCGTTAAGTGCTTTCTTGAATCGTTTCGCTTGATTTCTTGTGATCGGTCCAGGCGGCACTTCAAGAGGATCCACATTCCTTCTTCCAGCTTGACTCTCATCATGGATCTCATCAGCCACTGCGGGCTAGCCCGCGATGACCCACAGGTCGATGCGGGTAGGAGCGGGCCGGCCCGCGATGACCCACAGGTCGATGCGGGTCGGAGCGGGCCGGCCCAGTCGGCCAGCATTACCGGCCCTAGGTACTCATGACCCCGATACACATATAGTATTTACATAATATAATCCTAAATTGGGAATTTCCACTATAGGCCCCATCTAACCTTAATCTATCCTAGATAATTTTGATACATAGCTCTACTAGAGATAATGTAGCATACCAATCATTGGAGTACCTCTTAGGGATCTATCACTATGGGCACCTAAGTTGAGCTAAGCATAAGCAACATACATAATTAACTCCAATATTCCGTTAAATTCTTCAAACAAGCCATGCTAACAATCACAAGTAATAGAATATGGTAAACATGTACCTAGAAAAGTATTCTCACTCGTCTCATACGTCTAAAACAATAATGTAGACCTACTCAAGTATAAAGAACTAAACTTAGTTCTACTCTACAATTAATCTAGGTTTACTAATTGATTAGGTATATTCTAATTGTATAATTCCCTTCCCCAATGTCTGGTTATACTTAATTCACAATTTAAAATTGAAATATATTGAAATAGAATCAAATAGGAAGTCTTCTTGGACAACACGGTCATATAAGAGACCGTGTAGAGGAACATAGGTTAGAGCACAGTCATGCTAGTGGTTGTGTATCATTCAATGTAATTTCATCATTTCAACATGCCTAAGTATACAGTTGTGCGCGGGCTTACTATGGATTTTTGTAATTTTGACACACCCAAATACATGGACGTGTTCTTCATCCATGTACCTTTCTATACACACTCGTGTTTCTACATGAAGTAGGTACATAGGCGTGTATCTTACCGTATACAACACTGTTCATCACAAATCCTTATTCCCTTTCTCCAATTTTGTTCCTAAGCCTAATTCCTAGAATTCTAAGTCTAATTGATTAATGTATCTACTAATTCTAATGCATAATTTGGGTCTTGTACACTTACTTGATTTGAAATTGTAATTGGAACCCTCCAAGTGTTTGATCCTATGCTCATTCCAACACGTCTTTTGTTCCGATCACTATTAATATACCACCAATTTACTTAGATTCATGAATCATCATCAGAAATAAACATGTTGATGATTAGAATTCTTATATGTTGGAAAAGGGTCGATTTTATCATGATCCTTTAGGTCACTTATGGATCTTTAGAGTGTTTCTTAGGTTGTAACTGCACAAATAAGGGGGAAAAAAAAGAGACACTAGGTTAAACAGGCTTATATATCCTGACTAGAAAAAGACCTAACTACTCCCGTCTTTTTGTCTTATTTATTTATTTATTTACCTTTAGTCTTATTTTATAAAAATCGTGTATTTACAATTAATCAAACAATTAAATACATTATTTTTCTTTTATTTCTATCAATTTCCTTAAATTTCTGTAAACTTCACCCATTCCTAGTTGAATACAAATCTTATCCATTTTATAGAATAAATTCTTGTCCCAAGAAATACCTGCTTCCTACTAACATGTAGCCAAAAAAAATTAACCAATATTATTTATGCATCTATTGCTACAAAACTCGTTGACATGTAAACAAAATAATTAGTCATAACAAATTAAATAGGCATTTTCTTCATGGGAGATATGTATGTATTTCATTAAAAGAAACATCTTTTAAAATCATCGAGCATGATTATAGTTTCAAAACATGTCATATTAACCATTAAGTTTTTATTTTATTCAATAAAAACACTACTTTTCTAAAAAGGTCTAATTACTCTAGGTCATATAGCAATTGAAAATCCTATCTGACGTATCTTTCCTATTATTGTCATATTTTATTTTCATTTTTTCTTTCCCTTTTTAGTTTGTTATTAAATAAACCATGTGAACTGATGTGGGATTCAAGGAAAATGAATTTTACTTTTAGTAAAATGGACTTTGATGATTCTTTTAACACCTGCCAAATATTTTAAGGAAAATGCTTTATAATTTAATTTTGAAATAAATTTTAAGTATAATTTTATGTATTCATTTTATGTATATTTAATCTTCTTATATTTAAAATTAAGTAATTAAACTCAAAATCATTAAAAAATGTTTTTTAATCTTTACATGACCATTTTAATCTTTAAAATATTATAAAAAGGTGTATTTATTGTATATTCATTTCAAGTTTTGTAACCCTTTTTTCCCATTCCATTGTTTACACTACTGTATTGTAATATTGAACTACTTGGTACATCATTCTATTCGTGTAATATATTCCTTGATTTCATTATCTCACTTTTTTGTTGTTTTTCTTTTCTAATTTTCTTTATCTTAATTCCTTTCTTATTTCTGTAATTTAATTCTTAACCACTCTCCCCCATTCTCTCTTCCTACACCAATAAACCACCATCCCTACCTATTCTAAAATATCTCATATTTTCTCCTCTATGCCTTTCATTATATTCTCTCTTCGACTCATGATAGATAGAACAAAATCTAGTTCCAAAATCATTAAGAAGGTACATGTTCAACGAATAATTACACTTAGGCTTTTATTAGTTTGGCATGCAAGAATGCCCCTAAACATATGGTATAGTCGGTATACACTTAAATGAAGTGATGTTTATTTAAAGCTTTTGAGATTATCAACTCGATTACATCTATTTTTATGCTAAGGCACTGATATAATGTGTAATTCTTACAGCAATGGAATGATTTTATTGACATAAATCTAGTAGAGATGACAGTATCAAGTATGTTTGATGCAATGTGATTCTATGGTCATCCAAACACAACCCACCTACATGATTTGTCGAGCTAACATATGTTGGTTCATATGAGGCCACAAATTCCTTCATGCCCTTCATTCATGAGCTACTCTATTTCTTTCTCATCCACACACTAATACTTTATTTGGTATAAAGAAAAAAAATTAAAAAGAAAAGAATATAGAAAAAAAAATATGAGTAATTGATTTCTCTAATGTGTTCAAATAATATAAAAAAAATCTTAATCATTATTAAAAATAAAATAAGATATAACATAAAATTTTCAATATATCATTATTATAGATAAAATAAGGTACAATGTAAATTTTCAATATGTCCATAAGAAATAATAACATTTACATGTATATTGTTATCCAAAAAAATAATAACATTTACATGACAAATATGTTATCCTCTATAATTCACTTATATTATTATCTATATGTATATACTATATACATATATAACTGTATATTTATATAGATACATATCATTGAGTAAATAAATGTTATTGGACTATACATAATTTACAATTCAACTTTTCAAGGCTAAAATGTAGAGGATGTGGGAAATAGTGGGATAGTGGATAGCTACTATGTGACCTTATTATAAAGAAAAATAAAAAATATATATATGTAAAAAAGCAAAAACTTAGAAACTATATTTTCTTTTGTAGTTCTATTAATATTTTTATTCCTAAATTATTAAAGTACTCAGTTCAATATACATATCTATATTGTACACCCATTGGCTAAGGTTATATTTTCTTTTGTAGTTCTACTAACTATTGTATATTTGTCATATGATGTACAAGTCATATTATCATATTAAGCAAATCATTGTGATTTTTGAATACAAAACTAACTATATTAATTTCAATTATGCTGTATAATATACGAAAAAAATTTATATACTCTATAATTTAGATATATTGTTATAAATATTTATCATATATACAATCTGTATGTTATATTTTCGATTTACTTATGTACAACAATGTACGTGCTATATACCATAAAAAAAATGAAAATACTTACTTCATTCTAGGTCATTCGGGTGACGAAGGAATACACCCCTAGATGTCCCATTATGTTAGTCTGCCTTGTATCAAATACATCATATCTGTATGCTATATATTTGCATACAGATATACTAGCAAAATTTCTTTCTTTCTTTCTTTCTTTCTTTACGTCACCACTACCCTAAAGCATGTTACGAGCTAGAAATTAAATCATTTATTAGTTTTCACCTTTTATGTGCCTGTGGTAAATGTATATACAAGTCCCATCATAGTTTATTTCTAGTTGGAGTAACTCCAAATTTTAGATCCTAGGTGATTCGATATGCAGATGAATATATATTTTAATATATTAATCTTATAAAATTTATTTTATTAACACGTTAACATTGGAGTTACTACCCAAATTTCTGCAGCACATATTGCATATATTATGAACACGAATTTTCCGAACTTATTTTTATGTTGAATTAGTATTTTTCCATTTGCCGGTATATATATCATATTATGGACAGTAATTAACACCTTTGACACATTTCGCTTTTAATTCTTATCCTACTGGGTTCAGTGTATATATATATATATATATATATATATATTATTTTAAAGTATCCTAATTAGTCTTTTTAACATTCTGATTAGTCTTGATTTAATTCAATTCATCAACCAAAGCATTAATCGACATGAACTAGAATAATATAAACTAACATTGCTGATGCTGTCGGTCAGTAGAAAAATTTTAAATTGTTCTCTACATTTACTCTAAAAGGGTCCTCGGTTATACATGTATATGTCCATATTGTTATCTCTAGTTTTAACATTTCATAGTTATCCTTGCTATTTTATGTTAATAGTGTTATTAAACCCGAAATATAAAAATCCATTTAGCTTGGTGTCTTTATTGTTCACGGAATATATATGCAATCCAAAACATATTGTATTTTTTTTTAATTGAGAATGCAAGAGGCATAGGTTTGAATCAAGTACAGTAAACTCGATAATCGTCCTGTTACCCTATAAGGTTACCTAAACCCATCCCAAACATTATAAGGTTTTTTATCAAGTATCCGAAACCTGTTTCAAACCTATAGGATTTCAATAAGTAACCCGAAACTTGTCCAAAACTCATTAATTTTTTTTAAAATATTCTATTGTTAGTTTTAAATATTTACTTATTTATTATAACTATTTTTGTAAAATATAGCTTACGTTCTTGCAAAAAAAATAAAATTTACACTTTCAACGTATCTAATCATATGTATTTTAATATTGTTCTAAAGTCTACAAGTTAATAAATAAAGTTGCTAATATGAAAACATTTATAACTATAGCAAGATACAAATTATCTAACCAACCATACAACTTAATAAATAATATAAAGAAATAAAACGTAATCAATAAGTAGAAAAGTTCTAGAACATATAACAAAGACATTAATCCTATATTTTGTGTAATTCCTCCTTGACTCTCATAGTCTTCACATCCCATCTTCTTCATCATCTATCTTTGAACCTATCAAAAGAGGTGGGGGGGGTGCCTGGTTTTGGAAACCCATATAACATATTAGAAATTAGGTAAATAATAGTTGTTTCATGTATAAAAAGACTCATTATTATATAATTAAAATTTTTACATCTCCTTTCATTTGATAACCAACTATAAGTGCACATCAATGCTTCTATTATATCAAGATTTAGTTTGCTTCCATACGAGCTAATTACTTATCCACTAGAACTAAATGCACATTTAAAAGCAACTGTAGACATAGAAATAGCCAACATATTCCTAGCTAGTTCTTGTAATGTAAGATATTTAATTCAATTTATTTTCCACCAACTAAGAATATCAAAATTATTACTCCAAGGTAACATAGGTTCTTTTAAATAGTGATCCACTCTAACTTTACCTTGCCATTAGCACTAATAGAGCTTAAGTATTGCACCAACCTTGATTTCTTAATAAATTTGAAAGGAATAGTATGAGGAGTTTCTGAAGTATCTACAAAAGAGCTACTACTACTACTCAAGCTTTTAGAAAGTCGAGATTTACTTCTTGATTGATATTCCTAAATTAGCTCATAACAAATGTTTATAACATTTTGAATCTTTAAAGATACATTTGCTCTATAAACAGAAGGAAACACAAAGTCTACAACCTTCATCTTAAAACATAGATCCAGAAAAATCATAATATTGTGTATATCACCCCAATATTTTTCAAACTTTTCAAATATTTTTCCTACCATCATACTAATATTCACATCTAAAACTCTTCCAATCAACCAATGTTTCCCTAATATCAAAAACCTTTTCAAAATAATAATTTACAGTTGGATATTGGATACCAAAAAAAATATTGGTTACATCATAAAAGATTACCAACTTCTTGTAAATTTCTTTTGCTACCTCCTAATCATCATCGATTGGAAGACATTTTAAATATCTATCCATATATTTAACTCTATTAAAAACTTCTTTATATCTAAAGGTTGTCACTAACATGTCATATGTAGAGTTCCACTATGTTATGCAATCTAAGCCAAGTTTTCTACCATATGAAATATTTAGCTGCTTACATACCTCTCCAAATTTCTCGACTCTTGATGGTATTGCTGACCAAAATGCAACACCTTCACAAATCTTCTCAATCACTCTCTCTATCACGATCATACCCTCCTTCACAAGTAAGTTCAAAATATGTGCACAACAACACATGTGGAGTACCTTTCCCCAAAGAATTAACTGATCTTTTTGTAACTTCAATATCAAAGTTGTAATCATGGCATCATTTGTAAAAAAATTATGTACAATAATTGTAGATAATTTTCTATCTAGTCTCTATGTCATCAATGAATTAAACAAACAATTGGCGAGCATCTCATTTGTGTATGGCATTGGAACATACAAAAAGATGCATAAAAATATAAAAATAGTCAATAAAATATAATTTTCCATTATTTATTATGAAAAGATAATTTAAGTAAAGAATCTTACTCTAAGAGTCGACTCTAAAGCCTCCAATTATGGTCAACAAAGTGTGCTATGACAATCATATACCCCTTTTTCTAATTTGATGTCCATAAATCTGTTGTTATTATAACTCAAGAATTGAGTCCTTTCAACAATACTCTCAATTTTTCCTTCTCCCCATTGTAGATATTCATGATCTCCTTTTTCATGGTAGTCCAACTCACATGATTAAAAAGTGGTTGAGTACTTTCAATATAATCCCTAAAACACTCATGCTCAACTATTGAAATGGGATATTCATGAACAATGATTGCCTTTGCAAGTTTTTTCTTAGAAATATCTTGATTAAATGTCCAATTTCCTATTTTCAAATAAATCTCATTCTCATTTTGTCTTTTCTTAATGAATAGTAGACATTGCCTTATATCTTTTTTATTCTTTCTTTGTGTGCACTTTAAAAAATGATTGCACAAGTGCTTAGCTCCATTTTTACTACCTTCTTTTAGTGTTTTAGAACAATGATTGCAAGTAGCAAAATCCTCTCCATTGACCATTTTCCTCACTGTCTCATTCCATATAGGATAAGTCAACTTACATTCGCTGGGATTATCGTGTTTATCAACATTGCTTCCTACTTGAGAACTTCTTTTAGTTTTCGTATTTGTTTATGGTGCTTCCATTTTAAATCCCAGTAATGAGAACGAACCTTCCTCTTCCTTAAGGTCAATGAGATTTACACCAATGGGCATTTTGAATTCTTCCATATTTACATTGCATAAAAGTATGAATATGTTAAGATATAGAATTTGCATAAATTTTTTTATGCTCTAAGTCATTACTCTCAATATATCAAATACCCTACACAAAAAACTTTATGTCCTAAGCAAGCACTCTTCCTTGATATAAGGATTCTATATTGGGCTCTAATAGTCATTACACTACCTCATAATTCTAGTTTCTCTTCTTATTCACATAATACCATAGTGAGCTAGCTTGCTTTCCTACATCAAATCACATGCATGATTTCTTTACATTACAAAAAGGTTATGTTCAATGATTGGAGCAATTGTCATGATCAAAATGTCATGACACCCCAGTTAAATCCCAACACAAACTAATAGTCGATTGAGATAAATTTTGATAGAAAAGAGACCATTGCTAATAAATTGGACTATTTAATAGCAAAAGAACTTAACATTTCAATTGGAACAAGCGTGATTAACCAATTTTTAACAGGTCTATCTTCTATCAGAACGATAAACCACCATTTTAAGCCCTTTTTGGACCAAACTTTGTACTCCTTATTGAATGAAAAAATGTAGCAAGGTTGTATTACATCATTACAAATAGCATATTGCTGAATTCTAAGGGCTAGTCGAAGAGTTTTATACTTAACCGGCTAATTAGGACATTCATTTTAATCCCAATCACTTACAAGACAATAAATCAAGTTTTCTTTCTCCATAGAGATGATTCATGAAATCAAAACTTGCAATTACCCATTAATTAGTTTCCATATAAATTTGTTTAATTCATTGAAATCCTAAAAAAAATGATGAATTATTCATGACTCAAAGCGAAGTGCAGAATAAAGAAAAGCAACAACAAAGGCTAACTTAACATGAACAGTGAACATAGTGGCTAGTGTGTGGTGTGGACGTAGTGCCTATGTGTTCACCATACCAACAACCAAGCCAAGAGAGAGAGAGTCAAGAACCAAGAGGGGAGGATCAGCTAGTCAGGTGAGAAGTGAGATATAAGATTATATCACAACACCATACCGACAAATGAGCCAAGAGAAAGAGAAAGTTGAGAGCCGAGAGGGAGAGGGGAGTGACAATCAATCAAGTGAGAAGTGAGATATGAGATCATATCACAACACTAATCAGAGAGAGAGAGAGAGAGTCAAGAGCCAAGAGGGAAGGCTACCCAGTCAAGTGAGAAGTGAGATCTAAGATCAAATCACACCGGGACACTGGACAGTAAATAGGAATAGCCGAACAGATCACAAATCTAAAGTGAAGGCCGATGACGGTTGGTGCTTCATAGATGATGGATGCTGGAGGAAGTGGAAGGGCAACCAATGATGATAAGCTCAATAGAGATTAGAGAGAAATAGAGAGGTAAGGGGTTTTTTTTAATTTTGGCCAGAGTTGTTGCGTTTTTATTTTTTATTTTTTTAGCCAAAGAGATGATTGATGAGGATGAGGGCTTCCTTTCTAGTTTCCACTTCCCAGCCATGCCTTGCTCATGTCATGCATCGTGCCTCCCTGTCTCACATAGTGATAAGTTTTTCCTTTTTTTTGAAAAACATTTAATAAATATATTAGTAATATTTATTTACTTAATTGTAAAAAAAAAAATAGCATATTCAGGTTCTCAATGGATTTAATATTTGTCTAATTACCTATTCCAAACCCTATAAGGTTTTAAAAAAAAAAACCATAACTTATCTTAAATAGGAATGTAACCAAGCCAAGTTTGGGATGGGTTCTTGGAAACCCAAACTCGACCTAGTTAGGAAATACATATCCCAAAACTTGTGAAGACCCTATAGAGTTTTTTTTTATGTATAAACCCGAACTCGCCTAGTTAGAAATTAGGGAACCCATGATCCGACCCCATAGTTGCTTCAACCTTCTTCTTTTTTTTTCCCAATACTTCAACTTATTTTAATTTGTTATTTCTATAATTTATTATTAATCTACTTGTGATGCAAAGAAGAGAGATATCAAAATCTTATGAAATTATATCATATGAAAACATAACATATATTATATTAATTTGTGTCCAATCATAAGAAACCAAATTTAAAAAAAAAAGGCAAAATTAAATTACACCATATAGTGAACATCAAGACTAAGAGAGGAACAAAACCATAGGTATATTGAACGTCAAGTAGGTTTGTTTGGCGGGAAATTGCAAATAAATAATATTATATATAAATATAAAAAGAATAAAATAAAATGTATTCATTAAAAATTATAATATTAACTTATTATTTAAAAAAATATATAGTTAGGTTCGATTTAAAAGGGGAGAAAAAAAAATACCGAATCATACCAAACTGAACCACGTCCACCTTTAATATAAATCGGTAAGTCATAAAAAACTATATTGAGTATAAAAAAATATAATTCATTATTATTTCTCTGATATCACTCACTATCTTTAACATCCATTTGACATATCTAAGGAGTTTTTACCATCTCTCTAAATAAATACCGTTTCTATATTAATCAATAAGCAAAAAATACAAAATAAAAAATATAGTGAATTGCTCAATGAAAACCAATCATGATGGGGAATTGAATAATTGATATAAAATCATCTTTTTTAGTCATACATTCCTAAATTTTAATCACTATTTTTTTTTTTTTTACTCCCAATGGTTTGATTCAATTTAGTTCGTAATTTTTCAAATTTAATAAAAAAAAATTTAGTTCGATTCATTTTAAAAAAATTTTAAACTTAATTTACAATTTGATTTAATCTGACTTATGATTTGTTCGGTTTTTTTCCTAACCCTAATATCGAGTACTAATTATAGACCAGAGGGGGAGTAGTGTGCGTCATTTCGAATTTCCAGGAGAAGTAAGATGGTTAGTCCAAAAGCCACTGGGATTGGCTAACCGAAGACTGGGCTGCAAGTTTGTGAGTGTAGTGGGTGGTTGATGAGAGGGCTGCTTAGTTTCCTTGTGGGCTTAAGTTTAGTTCATTGAAATGGGAGATTCTCGGCAGATTTGGAAAGATTTCTCGTTGGATTCTGTTTAGACAAGTGGCAGAGAGTGCTCCTGGGCTCCCAAGTGGGCGTTGGGCTGGGCTTTCTTAGTTATAATGAGCTATGGGTCGGGTAATCTTTATCTTGCAAATCTAATTGGGTCAAGTTGTAGTAATTCTAATTCGTGTCCGCACTACTAGGCCGGATTATGATTTTATTTTTTAAGAAACTTTCTTAAAAACTTTTAAAATATATGAATTATTTTTTTTTTAAGTTAAAGTTGTAAGATCTTTTTATTTTATGAGTTAGTTGCCTATATGTCTCTTCTTCCTTTTGGTAATTTATAATTTGATCTGTTCTATTCTTTATTCACATGCAGTTTTCCTTGCACTTGGTACCAAAAGGCTCCTCTTTCACTAACACATAGTCCCGGAATAATTTCAAAAGTTGCCCAATTTAAGCATGATATAATACATGCATCGTTACTTGGGAAAAGGCAATTATTGAATTCAGTTTGAAACTTTCCTTTCATTGAGAAAATAAAAAAAAAAAAATTTGTGTCGTCATTTTATAAATGACATTTCGTTATAAATTTTTTATTATCTTGCTGTTTTACATGACCTAGACTTTTTTCTTGTCTATATGTTAATTCATTTGGACATAAAGACGTAACTGGATGGGTCATTATAGTGTATTTGATATGTCTAACGGTTAAAAACCTTATAGGATAGAATATTATTCTGCAAAGTTTTTATTGAGTTTTGAGACAAAATTCAAAATCCCACAAAGTTTAGAATTGGGTTTTGAAATTACAAAAAAAAAAAAAAAAAGCCACAAATTATTTTATATATATATGATGTGCCTAAATGGGATTTAAGCACAATCAAATGGAGTAAAGGAAAAACTTCAATTCACAAATCAATAACCGATTCAGAGGGGTCAAAAATGGCGTGAACCCTAATTGAGGAATGATGAATCAAATGATAAAGTCAAGGAAATGAAATCCACAAAGATGTTAATCCTCAATTTGAATCAATTAACCAACTTAATTCCAAGAGAAATCCAATCAACAATACATAAATCTAACCATAATCCTCCTTACAACAAAGAAGCTCCACACCACAAGAATAATTACAAATTGATGGAATTAATAAGTGCTAAAAGCCATTCAATTATGCAATGATGGTTTGATTACAAATGCAATCAAAAATCTGACCAAGAAGACTTCAATCTAACCCTAGATATGACTCACTAGAGATGAAAAGAAAACACAACAATAAGAAATTGATATGACTCACAATTTTCCCTTATTGCACTCGCCACAATTTCAACTCTTGGGATTGAAATTAATAAGAGTCTATGACAATTAGGAGAACCCTAATCCTCATACAAAGTGTTTCCCGAATCTGAAAAATATGGCCTCCTTAAACCCTACTTTAAGCAAGTATGTATACTTGCTCCCTTTAGGGTTAGAAAATACACAAAATTACAACTATGCCACTTTTAAGGTAGCCGGTCCTAAATGACAATTACAATCAAAATGAAAGTGTCCCAAAAGAAAATTACAACATAAAACGGTCTAAATAACAATTACAAAATAAAAGAAAATAGTCTTCATCATGCAAGCTCTTCCATAGGATTCGTCGGTCCAACTCATCGCCGGTTCAGGTCGATCAATGGATAACCCTCAAGCTAAGTCTGAGTGAGTTTGTCCATCGCCCTATAAAATATGATAAGTGTGCCTGTTGGAATATATAATACATGAATAAGATAAAAGAGGTTAGTAAACAAATAATTTCAGGGTCAATTTACTAAAAATGAGCCCTCATCGCCAAGATTCGAAATCCTTTAATTCTTGCCGTAATAATAAGTCTTGTCGGATTTTAATTCCTATCTACATATATATATATATATGTAATACCTAAAGATTTTATTTCTTAATTTATTTAATATATGCATTATCACAAAGAGCTAAGGACGAGGATGGAATTTTAGAAAATTAGAAGGGGCAATTTGGACAATTCACATAGAGGATATAAATACTGAAATAAACCTAGAAAACCTAATTTGCCATTGTCACAGTAAAATAGCAAAGGACAGATGCTCCATACAAGAAACCCTAGGACAATGAAAGGAAAAATGAGCAAATCAATTCTAAGTACGCAAGGTAAGGATCTTTATACGGATTCTAAATTATGTTATCAGAATTAGACCTCATGGGTATCGTGTGCGCATCAGGACTCGAGATTTGAGAAGGGACGATATGAAAACAGAGAATCAACGACTCAAGGTTGCGATTTGTGGAATTGTTGAAGTAAATATGAAAATCCTTATAATCTAGATGCAATTACGTATTTTAGAGATATAATTGAGCTTAGGAATAGAGAAGATTGAGTTTTGGAAAATTTGAAGTAAAAGAAATAGGGTTTGTGGAGATTGCCGAGGGTAACACGACCTACCAACAAAGTCATGTTTCAACCGTATTGAATTCGAAGAGTACACTGTAAGATATACGGCCTCCCAACACAGTCGTGTTTTGACCGTGTTGAGTGTGAAAGTTGCACCAAGAGATACACGGCCTTTTAACACAGTCATGTTTCGAACGTGTTAAGTCAAGGGTAACATGACCTCCTAGCACGGTCGTGTTTAGACTGTGTTGAATTAAGAAGAACACGACCTCTCAACACAATCGTGTTCCAACCGTGTTAAATCCAAACTTTACACCGAAAGATATATGACCCTTAACACCGTCGTGCCTCAACTCGAGTTAAGCAAAACGATCCCCAACATAAGCATGTTAAATAAAGTATAAAGTAATTATATGTTCATTTAACTTCAAATAAAGCTAATTTCCACACAACCTAAATAACTAGTAAGGCCCTAGAGAAATTAAATAAATAAGATAAGAGAAGTAAGAGAATGATATTGATTTTAGATTAAGTACTAAGAAGAGCTTGTTGATTTGTATAGATTTCCAATTAAATTAAGTCCAAGACTGGGAAATGCTTAAGGCTATAATTCAAGGTACGTGTAACTTGTGTGATGATTTGTGCTTGTTTAAGTTAGCTTATGCATTGAACTTGATTTAACTGAATGATTTGACTTAAGTGTTTAAGTTATATGCTATATGTTCTTGGCTCGACTTAGGGGCCCGTAGTGGCAGATCCCTAGGGAGCACCCCAATGATCCTTGTGTGATGTTGTCCCTAGTTGAGTCGTGTTAAGAAATGATCTAGGTTGAATTTCAGTTTAAAAAGTTTAAGCGTACATGGGTGTGCAGCCCGTAGTGGTAGTTCCCATCATTAGGACTAAGTGGTTTAAGTGTACATAGGTGTGGGACCCATAAGGATTAAGGGATCATAGGTGTGGGGCCCGTAGTGGTAGTTCCCATCACCGAATCATGTTCCAGTGTGTTAAGGGGGTCATGAGTATCATATTGCTGCTTATTGACATAAATTGTCATATGAAATGGTTGTCTATGTTTAAATACTGCATAATGTATGTGATACTTGTTCATGTTTATTCATGCGTGTATGTTTGTGTTATACGTACTAAGCATTAGCTCACCCTTCGGGGAACATTTTTAGATGCAGGTGTTGAAGGAGATGAGAACCTAAAAGATGACTTAGGTTTAGATAAGCCATAGAAAGAGGAAGACAAAGATTTACATTATTATTATGGTGATTAAGTTTTGGGAGATTTATGTTATTTAACTAAAATAGACAGTATCTTTTGAGAATATTATTTTAGTGTTTAAAGACTTTCGCTATGCTAGACGTTTGATATGGTTTAAGTTATTATTTGAATTTTTGGAAATATATGAAATTTTTTTATATAGGAGTTACATGGTAAAATGTATCAAAGTTGTTTTAGAGCCTTTACGTATTCTTATAAAATAAGGACACGTGGCGGGCAGTAGCACAATCCAAGGTTTCAAGGCATTACAGCTTAGGTGGTATTAAAGCTTCAGGTTCATGATCTTTAAAGACTTAAGTTTGAATCTATAGGGAATAGGTTATTGATCCATATGATTTAAGTTTTGATCTATCAAGCATAGGTCATTGATCCTGAAGAGATTAGGTAACAATCCTTAGAACTAAATGATGACCAATAGACATAAGTTTTAAACCAGTAGAGCATAAGATATAATCTTTAGAGGATTTAAGCACTGGATCCATAAGATAGTGAGGCATAAAGAGAGTAGTTAAAATATGGGACGTTTACTTAATTATGTAATTATTTTCTTATATTATTACTTTACTTGCATTCTTCTAACTGCTAAGCTATATATACGAGTAGACCCATGTGTAGTAATATATGTGTATATACTTACACACTATGAAATTGGCCATGACTGATATTAATTCAAGTAGATCCGATTTTCTCTTCTTGAACAAAATGCCTCTAAGAAGAATCACCGGATCAGGAGCTGGAAGGGATGCTAGACATGATAACCCTAACGAGGAGAAAGTTCAAAACCCACAGCCATAAGGGGAAAGAGATCAAATGGCTAAAGAGACAGTTCAGCTACTGCATACTGTGAATCATCTGGTGGGACTACTGGCACAACAACACCAAGCCCCCAATGTCTCACAGCACAAAAATGCTAACGAACTCATTAGCGTTGATAAGCTCATAAGAGTGGCTAAAGAGTTTAACCTCATAATGGATGACCCAATCGAGGCTAAGGATTGGGTACAGGAAATTGAGAAGGCATTTGCTACCTTCCAGATACCAGAAGATAGGAAGGTAAATTATGTTGCATTCATTCTGAAGGGAACTGCAGCAAAATGGTGAGCTCCAGTCCCTAGACTTATAAGGGGATGCATGAACTGGGTGGTATTTAAGGAGCTGTTTTACCAGAGATACTTCCCCAGCAACTCTAGAGATATAATGGAGAATGAATACTACAACTGTGAACAGGGGAACCGAACAGTTGAAGAGTATGAGGCAGAGCTAAATTACCTCATTCAGCTCCTTCCCAGAAATGTACGTAATGATGATAGGTCCCAAGCTAGAAGATTCTTGAGAGGTTTGGATTTGGACCTAGAACTTGTAGTAAGGGCCTTTCAATTAAATACATATACTAAAATGGTTAACAAAGCAAAGTACCTCAAGTAGAATAAAAAAATCATAGAAGAGCAGAGGAGCCACTAAGTAGTAATAACTCTGGGAAAAAGACCTGCCTCTAGTGGAATGGGGCAATACAAGGGTAAAAGACATCACCTATTGCAAAGTAGAATACCGAGAACTATAGCCCGTCCTCTCTAAATCAAACAAGTGCCTTTGGTACTAACTGCAATAGGTCTAGATGTTAAATGTCCTAGATATTACGAACCCCATGAGTTAAGGAGTGCAGATGGCCAGATGGGGCATGTTTCTCTTATGGGAAGATAAGGCACATTAGTAGACATTGCACTGAAAGATCAGTTCTCCTAATCTTTTATCATGTGTGCAATTAGAGGGGACATAAGGCAATCAACTGTCCTTAGGGACAAATCAGAAATTAGGCAGGACTAGTTCAATAGGCAGCTAGACCTCCGGTGAGAGGACATGGAGGTAGACCACAGGCAAGAGGTCCTAGACAAAGAGTTCTTACCAGGATGTTTGCCATTCATCAACGACAGCACCAGGATATTTTGGATGTGGACAACATTACAGGTATACTTCCAGTACACTCTTGTAATGCATATGTGCTATTCGATACCAATGCGTTTGTGTCTTGTATGTATGAGAATTTTGTTTGTGCATGTGCTTTGGATGTTGAAAACATGAATAAATGCATGGCTATTAGTACTCCTTTGGGAGTAGGAGGAAGAATAAGTAGGATATACAAAGAAGTGATAATAGAAATACATGGCTAGGTGATGCCAGCAAACCTCCTAGTATTAGAGATGATAGAGTTTGACATGATTTTAGGTGTCAATCAACTGTCAAGATATCATGCCACCATTGATTGCCACAACATGTTGGTGCAATTTAATATACCAAGGGATTGATATTTTGAATACAAGTTAAAAGTGCTAAGATACACTAGATTGCATATCTATGAGATGTGAGGAAAAAGTGTACTGGCAACCATATCTATTGAAGCCAGTGAAGAAGTTAAGATGGAAGGAGTACCAATAGAGAGAGAATTTCTTGATGTGTTTCTAGAAGATCTTCTTGGTTTACCCTCAGCTAGGGAAATAGAATTTAACATTGACTTAGTACAAGGTAAGTACCTATATCAAAACTAGTATGCAGGATGACACCAGTGGAATTGGAAGAATTAAGGAAACAATTATAAGAGTTACAAGATAATGGTTTTATAAGACCCAGTGTCTCTCTTTGGGGTGCACCAATCCTGCTCATAAAAAAGAAAAATGGAAGCATGAGACTCTGTATATATTATATAGAGTTAAACAAGGTCACCATAAAGAACAAATATCCTCTTCCCAAGATAGATGATCTGTTTGACCAGTTGCAAGGAGCTCAAGTGTATTCTAAAGTAGACCTAAGATCAGGCTACCATCAACTAAGAATTAAAGAAGAGGACATTCAGAAAACAGCATTCAGGACTAGATATAGGCACTATGAGTTCCCAGTAATACCCTTTAGACTAATGAACGCACTAACTGCATTCATGGATTTAATGAACAGAGTATTCAAGGATTTTCTGGATAAGCTTGTAATCTTCTTTATAGACGATATCCTAATATACTCTAAAAGCACAGAAGAGCATGAAGAACACTTGAGACTAATATTGGGCAGGTTATAAGATGAGAAATTGTATGCTAAATTCAACAAATGTGAATTTTGGCTGGAACAAGTAGTCTTCTTGGGTCATGTGGTTAATAGGGATGGGATATCTATGGACCCAGAAAAGGTGAGAGCGATAGTAGACTGGCATAGACCGAAGACAGTTACCGAGTAAGAAGCTTTCTGAGTCTAGCAAGCTACTATAGGAGATTTGTAAAAGGGTTTTCCAAGATAGCAACTCTTCTCATTAGATTGATAAAGAAGAATGTGAAATTCGAATGGAATGATAGATGTGAAGCCAGTTTTCATATGCTCAAAGAGAAACTGGTGTCGATGCTAGTTTTGACTTTGCCCAAGAGTAGAGAAGAATTTATAGTGTATAATAATGCCTCGGTTCAAGGGTTGGGGTATGTATTGATTCAAGGTGGTTAAGTAATAGCTTATGCTTCTCGACAATTGAAGCCTTATGAAAAGAACTACCCAACTCATAACTTAGAATTAGCAGTTGTAGTGCTAGCTTTAAAGCTATGGAGGCATTACTTATATAGAGAAAGGTGCAAAATCTTCACTGACCATAGAAGCCCGAAGTACATATTTACGCAGAAAGAGCTGAGTATAAGACAGAGGAGATGGTTGGAGTTAATCAAATATTATGACCTGGAGATACAATACCATCCAGGAAAAGCCTTTATGGTAACATATGCGCTTAGTAGAATGAAACAGGGTAATGTAGCGACTCTCATCACTTCATAGAAGGAATTGTTAGAGGACATGAGCAAATTGGAGTTAGAAATTTTAACATAAGAAGTGGGAGAAAAAATGGCTACCTTAAGGATTCAACCAACCATAATGGATAGAATTAAATCGGGTCAGATGGAAGATAAGGATATTCAAGAGATCAAGAGTAGAATGAAACAGGGCAAGGCACCAAAATTTAACTTAGATGCAAAAGGAACCTTAAGGTACAAAATGAGACTATATGTGCCAAAGGATGCAGAATCGAAAAGAGAAATAATGATAAAGGCACATCATTCCTCCTACACAATATATCCTGGAAGTACCAAAATGTACACGGACTTGAAGAGCTATTATTGGTGTAGAAACATGAAGAGAGAAATAAAAGAATATCTAGCTAGATGCCTCACATGCCAACAAATCAAAATAGAACACCAGAGACCAACTAGAGAATTATAGCCTCTTCTAATACCGGAGTAGAAATGGGAGCATGTGATAATAGATTTTGTTATAGCCCTCCCGAATGCCAAGGATAAGTAAGATGCAGTTTAGGTTATAGTGAATAGATTGACCAAGTTCGCTCATTTTATACCTATCAAATTGGGATGCAAATTGGTGAAACTGGCTCAGATATACATATAGGAAATAGTTAGACTACATGATGTGCCAGTGACAATCACTTCTGATAGAGACACAAGATTTGTGAGTAGATTCTGGAGCAACCTACACAAGGCATTGGGTACCAAACTGTAGTTCAGTACAACATTCTACCCATAGACAGATGGTCAGTCTGAAAGAACTATACAAATATTGAAGGATTTGCTCAAGGCATGTACACTAGACTTTAGAGGTAACTGGAATGAGCATATACCTCTGGTAGAGTTTGCTTATAATAACAGTTACCAGGCAACCATCCAGATGACACCATATGAAGCTCTTTATGGAAGAAGGTGCAGATCCCCACTACATTGGGATGAAGTGGGAGAAAGACAGATGATGGAGTCAGAGTTAGTATAAGAAGTAGTCGACAAGGTAAAAGTAATCAGGCAGAGAATACAGACAGCCCAATCTCAACAAAAGAGCTATGCAGAAAAGAGAAGACATCCTTTGGAATTCCAAGTGGGAGATAAGGTATTATTAAGGATTTCTCTAACAAAGGGAGTGATCAGATTCCGGTTGAGAGGAAAGCTAAACCCAAGGTATATAAGCCCATTTAAGATCTTGGATAGAATAGGCATAGTAGTTTACAAGTTAGCTCTTCCACCGAATTTGGCTGAGGTACATGATGTATTCCATGTATCCATGCTAAGGAAATATGTACCTGACTTGGATCAAATAGTGGCTTTGGAACCACTGAATGTACAGCTAAATCGGACGTCTGTGGAAAATTAGAATTCTAGACACTAAAGAACGGGTGCTAAGACTGAACAAAATCCTTTATGTTAAGTACAATGGACAAACCAAACTGAAAGGGAAGCGATGTGGGAATTGGAAGCAAAAGTGAGGAAGAAGTATACAAAACTCTTCCAAAATTAGGTACTTTCGAAGACAAAAGTTTTTATTAGGGGTGGAGGGGTGGAGGAGAGAGAATGTAATACCTAAAGATTTTATTTCTTGATTTACTTAATATATGTACTATCATAAAGAGCTAAGGACGAGGATGGAATTTTAGAAAATTAGAAGGGGCAATTTGGACAATTCATATAGAGGATATAAATACTAAATAAATCTAGAAAACCTAATTTGCCATTGTCACAGTAAAATAGCAGAGGACGGATGCTCCCTACGATAAACCCTAGGATGACGAAAGGAAAAAGGAGAGAATCAATTCTAAGTACGCGAGGTAAGGATCTTTACACCAATTCTAAATTATGTTATTAGAATTGGACCTCATAGGTATCATGTGCACATCAGGACTCGAGATTTGATGATAGGAATCAAAATCCTAAAGGACCTATCACAGAACAAGAGCCAAAGGGTTACAAAATTTGGCGATGAGGGTCCTCTTTGAACAAATCGACCCCGAAAATATTTGTATACTAACTTCTATTTTATTACTTATTTGTTGTGCATTCTAGCAGGTATATTGGTGGGTTTTTACAGGGCGATGGATAAACTCGCTAAAACTTAACTTATGGGTTATTCATGGGCCGACATAAACCAAAGAAGAACTGGTCCAACAAATTGTTCACTTGAATCAAAGAATCGGTCACTTGAAGAACATTGTACTTGTAATTGTTGTTTTGAAAACCAGCCATTTCATTTAGCAATTGTAATTTCTTTTCTTGGAACCGACCACTTAAGTGGCTTATTTGTAATTTTCATGTTGTTTTTTACCCTAATTGGAGCAAGTATAAATACTTGCTAACTAGGGTTTTTAGAGACTTTTTGTCAATTTGAAGAAAAATACATTGTTGCCATGAGAGAGTGAGTCATCTTGCTAAAACATACACTCTTATCAATTTCTAGGAAATTATAGCAAGTGAGGCTTGGAATTTCTTGTGAGTAGTATCAAGAACTTCTATGTTGCTTCCTTTTTATTACTAGTGTGTAATATCTAGTGATAATAGGTTGTTTTCCAACTATTAGTTGTTCATGCCAATTAGGGTTCATATTGCTCCAATTTTACAATATTGGAATTGCATTTTATATGTAATTTTATTGGTATTGGAATCCTTTGTAATACTTTCAATTTGGTTCACACCATTTAGGGTTCACTTGATACTTGGCATCACGCCATTTTTATATCCTATTGAGCATTTGAGATTGATTAATCATTTGGATTGTGTTCATGTGCTTTGGATCAATTATTAAGGCACGTCATTTGAGAAGGGATGGTACAAGAACGAAGAATCAATGACTCAAGGTTGTTATTTGTGGAATTGTTGATGTAAGTATGAAAATCCTTATAATCTAAATGCAATTACATATTTTAGAGATATAATTGAGCTTAGGAATAGATAGCATTGAGTTTTGGAAAATTTGAAGTAAAAGAAATAGGGTTTGTGGAGATTTCCAAGGGTAACATAGCCTACCAACACGGTCGTGTTTCGACCGTGTTGAGTTAAGGGTAACATCGCCTCTCAACACGATTGTGTTTTGACCATGTTAAGTGTGAAAGTTGCACCAAGAGATACACGACCTCTTAACACATTCGTGTTTTGAACGTGTTGAGTCAAGGGTAACATGGCCTCCTAACACGGTCGTGTTTTGACCGTGTTAAATTAAGAAGAACACGACCTCTCAACACGGTCGTATTACAACCGTGTTGAAGCCAAACTTTACACCGAAAGATACACGACCCTTAACACGGTCATGCTTCAACCCGTATTGAGCAACACGGTCCCCAACATGGGCGTATTGAATAAAGTATAAAGTAATTATATATTCATTTAACTTTAAATTAAACTAATTTCCATGTAACCTAAATAGCTAATAAGGCCCTAGAGAAATTAAATAAATAAGATAAGAGAAGTAAGAGAATGATATTGATCTTAGATTAAGTACTAAAAAGAGCTTGTTGATTTGTATAGATTTCCATTTAAATTAAGTCCAAGACCAGGAAGTGCTTAAGGCTAGGATTCAAGGTACATGTAACTTGTGTGATGATTTGTGCTTGTTTAAGTTAGCTTATGCATTGAACTTGATTTAACTGAATGATTTGGCTCAAGTGTTTAAGTTGTATGTTGTATGTGCTTGGCTCGGCTTAGGGCCCATAGTGGCAAATCCCTAAGGAGAACTCTAATGATCCTTGTGTGACGTTGTCCTTGTGGAGTTGTGCTTGGAAATGATCTAGGTTGAATGTCAGTTTAAGAGATTTAAGTTTACATGAGTGTGGGGCCCATAGTGGCAATTCCCATCACCAAAACTAAGTGGTTTAAGTGTACATGAGTGTAGGGCCTATAATGGCAGTTCCCATCACCAAGTTTAAGGATTAAGAGATCATGAGTGTGGGGCTCGTAGTGGCAGTTCTCATTACCGAATCCTGTTCTAGTGTGTTAAAAGGGTCATGAGTACCCTATTGCTGCTTGTAGACATAAATTATTATATGAAATGGTTGTTTATGTTTAAGTACTGCATAATGTGTGTGACACTTGTTCATGTTTGTTCATGCGTGTGTGTTTGTGTTATACATACTAAGTATTAGCTCACCGTTCGAGGAACATTTTTAGATGCATGCGTTAAGAGAGATGAGAACTCAAAAGATGACTTAAGTTTAGGTAAGCCACAAAGAGAGGAAGACGAAGATTTACATTATTATTATGGTGATTAAGTTTTTGGAGATTTATGTTATTTAACTATAATAGACAATACCTTTTGAGAATATTATTTTGGTATTTAAAGACTTCCGCTACGTTAGATATTTGATATGGTTTAAGTTATTATTCGAATTTTTGGAGATATATGAAATGTTTTTTTATAGGAGTTACAGGGTAAAATATATCAGAGTTGTTTCAAAGCCTTAACGTATTCTTGTGAGATAAGGACACGTAGTGAGCAGTAGCGCGACCTGAGGTTTCAAGGTGTTATAATATATATATTAAGATTAATATTTGCTTTAAACTATACACTACATACACTCTATACTAGCTCTACAGTGTACAGAAGATTTAATTTTCAATTTTCATTTATATGTAAGTTAGTGTAACCTTAACTTTACCTAGCCACTTAGTACTTTACTCCCTATTTTATCTCATTTAAACCTTATAAAAATCTAACCTACTCTTGTAAGTTAAGAGCAAGTTTTGATAAAAGGAGAAAAACCTTATAAGGTTTTTATAGGGTTTTAGGAAGTACTAAATCCTACAAGGCAAATTAACATTTTGTAAGACTTATCCCAAATCCACTTCGATTGCATCCCTAAATAGATGTAGCGTAATTTGGTTGCTAGATTGAATGAGCAAATACTACAACTTTAATTTTCCTTTAATTTTCTTCTATTTTGTAAGTTTACTACAATGTTTCTACTTTTTCAATCTTCTAAAATTTTTAGTATTTTTTAGCACTAACTGATTAAATATATTAAAACAAATATATTTTTTAGCATTAACTAATTAAATATATTAAATTAACTATGTAAAAGGAAACACATAGACAGTTAGCTCATAAGAAAATGAGCCCCATAACCTTTTTAAGGAGTATAAGTGCCAACTTTAATAAAAGCAAGAGGTCCATATAATTTACCTTTATTTTTATTGGCTTATAATTTATTTTTTGTTTAGGAAAACTTTTAAAATAAAATTAAATTATGGAAATATAAAGTGGAGTTGTTTTTGGAGTTAAATTTGATAAATTCTCTTAAGTTGTATTAATTCTTTAGGTCTATCTATATATGAAGTTTAAGATTCATATTTTAATTTGCCAGCCTTAATTTTGCATGATTCCTTGCCTAAATCTATTTAATTAATTATTTTGTATAATTTGTTGTTCAATATTTCATTATTCCTCTTATTGCTTATATATGAAATTTCAATCTAATTCCTATAGTTTTCAATATTTACTTGATTACTCTTATTTGACACCTCATTGTCCTATCATGAATGGCTAAATATTTGCTCACCAATCCTTCTAAAGATTTCAGTTTTTACCACATAACCTTTTGAAAATGTTATATTAAATATAGAATTATAAATCTTATATGTTTGTAGCTTATTTTTTTATTATCAATAATTATTGTATCTTATAATAGTATTTTATTAGCATGTTATATATGAGATTTATGATCTTGAGTTCATAATGTTGTAATTATTTGCTATTGATTTTGTAAAGAATTGTAATAACATTTTTAATTTTACTCTTTCCTTTTATTGAGAATTTCTTACATCTGGTTGCCATTAAAAATGGAATATTGAGCATTATATTGCATTTATACTTTATCAAATATTTTCAAGTGGTTCCAAGTCTTCAATTGTAAATGTTGATTACTATTATTATTGACGTTGTTATTTACCATTGTTATAACTTATTAATGTTGTTACTTTCAATGTCATTGTTGTTATGATATTGAGTTCTAATCATAAGGTTATGTGTTTTATACTGTATTCAAAATACAGTCTATTTACATAATACATAATTCTTCTTAGTATGTTCTTTTATATAGGAAAATAATTATTCATATATAAACTTCACACTTTTCTCATGGGTAATTTCTTAAGGTAATTTGAATTTTTATTAACTACAATAGAACTTTTGAAAAACCACTATTGCGAAAAAGTCTTAATCGCCATTTATATAATAGTAATATCAATAAAATGGTGCTACTTTCAATTGATTATTTACGTAACATTCACATAAGATTATTATTAATATAAGAGTCTATAAGGTCCATCCGATGTGCATTATTTTAATCGAGCACATTCATTCAAGAAAATTATGTCCATGTGTTCACATTATTATGTACTTTTAAATTTAATGTCAAGTATACTTTATGATGAAGCATCACAATATAGTTATATACAGTTGAAATTTATTTTAGTGTAGGCTTAATAGTTCAGGGAATATAATTGATTATAAGAGTTTTGGAATTTCAATGAAGTACTTAGAATTATCAAGTCATTTATTTAAAATATAAAAGTATATTTATGAATGTAGAATAAAATAATAAATAATAATCTTAGCAAGTTTAGGTTTTCCATCGACCAATGACTGTATCCCACAACCCAACCCAAACCTTATAAGGCTTTAAAAATTATCCCAAAACCCATCATAAACCTTATAGGATATAATACCATATGGTAAATGATAGGTTTGGATGGATTATGAACCCTACTATAACCCACTTGCTTGCATCCCTATCTCAAGGTAAGTTTCTAACTGCTATTGTCGAGTCTAGTTTTTAATCATTTTCCTTAATTATAATTCATATTAAATCCTACCCATTTAATATAGATTACTTGACTAAATTAAGGAAAATTAATTTTTAAAAGCAGTCACCATCAACCTAAGTTAGAAAATAAAGTTAAGGTTAATTAGATGGATTAACCTTAACTAGCTACTAGTTTATGAATTCTCCAAAAAAAAAATATTTCAGAAAAATATGAACCAAATATACTGGATTTGGGGGCTAACCCATTAAAACTTAAACAGTTACCATGTAAAAATTTCAAGAATATTTGCTAAAAGGCCTTTATATTCGTATTTTTATTTTTCATGTATCTACTACTATATATTATGCTAGATTTTGAATCTAGGTTAAAAAAGAAAGCAAAAAAACTAAAGTTTGAAGTTTGCTATACTAATTTTCTAAAGTAATCTAAAATTTTTATTTTTTTAATCTAATAACCTAAGTCTTTATTTATTTAATTTTTCTAAAGATTTTAATTTTTTTTAAGTTTTTATCTTACTCAATGTTTATAAAGTTTTCATTTTATTTAATTTTTAGAGTTTTTTTCTTATTTAATTTTTTTAAAATTTTTATCTTATTTGATTTTTCTAAAGCTTTTATTTTACTTAATTTTATACAATTTTATTTTATTTTATTTTTTTAATTTTATATTTTATTTAATTTTTCTAAAGTTTTTATTTAATTTTTATAAAAAAATTTCTTTTATTATTTTATTTAATTTTTCCTAACCTAAAGTTTTTAGTTTATTATGGTAGCTTAGAAGGTACCTACATACCTGCTAGCCAAGATCAAATCATCCATTGTTCGCTTTTTCTTTTATAAAAATTTTAGTTTGTTGGTCAAATTTATTTAATGAAAATGCCAGGTTTACGTTATTTAATCATGTTAATTTTTTTTAAGAAAATACCAGATGGCCTAGATTATTAAATGTTATTTTTTAAAAAAAAAAAATCTAAGATAACCTAAGTTTCGGAAAAAACAACATATTAAATTTTTATTTAGAAAACCTTTAAGTAATAAAACCCTAAAAGGCTAAGTTTTATTAGAAAGTTTTTTGTTTTATTTTTTTATTCATTTTTATTTTTCTTTATTCCCATTCCATACTATTCCTAAAAATTTAATTAAAAACATTATAATAAAAAAAACTTTATTTTTGTATTTTTTTATATTTTTCACTTTTTATACTAAAGCTTTTTTACTTTATTTTTTTTAAAGACTTTTATTTAATTAATTTTTAATTTTTTTTAGATTTTATTTTTCACCATCGGGCAATGGTATACACTACGACAACCTAATGGTTACTTTATTATTTTCAATTTTTAAACTATAGAAAAGCTAAAAAAAAATCTAATAATAAATAAAATAAAATAAAAACATAAGAAGACATTAAAACCGAAATAAAAAAATTCACCAATCGCATTACTAGAATGGACGTAAGTCGGGTCGCATATGGGTACAGTTTCTACATATGCAGGTTAGATCGGTCGAACCGGGTCACTTTAGGTTGTAAGTCGAGTCACAATCACAACAGCTGGGGGTCTTTGTTCGGGGCACTCCGATCACTGTTGAGGGTGGTTGAAGGGTGTTTTCTTAGGTTTTCGAAGGTGTAGATTCAATTGGTGGCGTTGGTTTAGCTAAAAACTAGCCTAGAGGGGTGTTTTAGAGGTAGTCAAGAGTGGTGGTTGTAATGGTTTTTCAATCCTGTTGATCTAAGCAAAATTGGACCAAAAGATGGGGCTTTTCCTCTTCTACGTGACCTAAGGAATCTATTGGTGCCTAAATGGTGGTTAAGGTTGTATGTAGGTAGAGCTATCCTAGAGAGAAAGTGGAGGCCAATGCTGTGGGTATTCCTAGAGAGAGAAAGTGGTTGTGTGAGCTTGTGGGTGCGTGTTTTTTAATGCTTTCGAAGGTCCTCAAGTTTCTCAAACTCCCCTATTTATAGTGGTGGAAATCAAATCGTATTTGGAGCTCGGGATAAGGTTAGATCATAGACCATCAAAGATTTGTTTTTATCAAATCTTCAATTCGTTGTTAGTGAATCCTTAAGATTTAAATGAACTTTTGAAGGTTTTTTAGATAATTTTGTATCAAATCTTGTTGAAAAGTGTAAAAAAAAACAAATCCTGCACCTTCACTGGATCTTTTGCTTTGCCTACCTTATGTCCAACGAAGCTAGTCGAAGAAGATGGTCATGGGGGTGGCACGTGACCTTACTAGGGAGGGAAAAAATTTTCGATGGCCTGCATGTAGATTGAACCTAGGACCTCTAAAGATTTCTGTAACGCCTCGAAACCTAAGTTGTGCTACTACTCGCCACGTGTTCTTATCTCACAAGAACACGTTAAGGCTCTGAATTACTCTGATACTTTTTTGTTCTATAATTTCCTATATAAAGACATCTAATACATTCCACAACTTTAAAACAAATTTCATAAATCCATATTCAACACTTAATGCAATGGAAGTCTATAATCTCTAATTTTAACAATCTCCAATGACAATATTGATTACATTCAATTAACATAATTCTTCTAAATTCTAATCACTATAATAATAATGGTAATCATCTTCTTTCTCTCTTTGAGGTTCACCTAAACCCAAGTTATCTTCTAGGTTATTATCTCCCTCGACACCTGCACCTAAAAATTATATATTCCCCGAAGGGTGAGCTAATGCCCAGTACGTATAACAGAAGCATACACGCATGAACAAATATGAACAAATATCACATGCATTATGCAATACTTAAACACAAGCATTATTTCACAATACAATTTAAGCTCACAAGCAACAGGGTACTCATGACCCCCTTAACACGCTTAACATATTGGAACATGTATTGGTCATGGGAATTGCCACTACGGGCCCCATACCCATGATACTTTAATCCTTAAATTTGGTGATGGGAACTGCCACTACGGGCCCTACACCCATGCTCACTTAAACCACTTAATCTTAATGATGGGAACCGCCACTATAGGCGCTACACCCATGTTCACTTAATCCTCTTAAACCAACATTTAACCTAGATCATTTCCAAGCACGACTCTACTAGGGATAATATCACACAAGGATCATTAGGGTGCTCCCTAAGGATCTGCCACTATAGGCTCCTAGGCCGAGCCTAGCACATACAGCATATAATGTAAACACTTAAGCCAAATTATTCAACTTAATCAATTTCAACATATATACTACTTAAACAAGCACAGAACAACACATAAGTTACACATACCTTAAATCTTAGCCTTAAGCACTTCTAGTCTTCAACTTAAGCTAAACTGAAATCTATATACCATCAACAAGCTCTTCTTAGCACTTAATCTAATATTAGTATCAATTCTTAATTTTCTTAATCATATTCATTTAAATTCTCTAAAGTCTTACTAGTCATCTAGGTCACATGGAAATTAGCTTAATTAGAAGTTAAAAAGATATATAACTAACTTATGTTTTACTCAATACGGCCATGTTAGAGGCCGTATAGCTCAACACGAGCTAGTACATGACCGTGTTAAGGGTCATGTATCTTTCAATGAGTTTTAGCTTCAACACAGTTGGAACACAGTCGTGTAAATCGACCGTATATCTTTTGGTACGCTTTGTACTCAACACAGTTGAAACACAACCATGTAGGTAGGCCATGTATCTCTCAATTCAACACAGTCAAGACATGGTTGTATTAGGAGGTCATGTATCTCTCGGTATAAGCTTTGTATTCAACACGATCGAAACACAACTGTGTTGGGAAGCCATGTATCTCTCGGCAATTTCTATGATCCCTAATTTCTTCATTCCAACTCCTCCTAAACTCGATTCTCTTTATTCCTAAGCTTAACTTAATCCCTAAAACATGTATTATCTATTTAATTTACATGGATTAGATTACTTACTTCAAAGAATTCCACAAGTCATATCCTTGAGCCATTGATTCCCGTTCTCATTTCGTCCTTTCTCAAATTTTGAGTTCTAATTTTCATAAGGATTGAAAAGTGATTAGATTATCCATTCCACACTTAAGAATCACCAATTCACTACCTTTCTTACCTGATTTTACTTGGAATCATCCCTATAGTTTGATAGTCTACCTTTTTCCTTTTAGAGCATCTGTGTTGTTACTGTAAGGAAGTAAAAAAAAGAGAGACGTTAGGTCATCTAAGGTTAAATACTCCTTTCGTGGAATGCCCAAATTGTCCCTTGATTTTATAAAATCCTCGTCCTTATCCTTAGCTCTTTGTGACAATATATATATATTAAAAATAAAATAAAAATTTAGGTATTACATTTTCCTTGCATGCGTGGACAACACATGGACTAATTAGATTGGCCCTTTTCTTGTTTGTCTATTATAATTAATTTATATTTCAACCAATTGTCTTGATTAATTTTTTTTTTTTTTGAAGTTCCTAAGTTTAATTTAGAGACCCATATCTCCTTGCTTTTATTGAAAATATTCAAATTTTGTTTTTATTTTTTTATTTTTTATTTATCATTATTTTTTAATTTTCTTATTAATTAAAAACTTTATTTTTTCTTATTATTATTTTTTTAATTTTATTATATTTTATTGTTATTTTTATTTTTATTTTTATTATCTCGTAAGCCAAGCTTTTTATTATTACTATTTTTTATTATTTATTATTTGTTTATTTATTTATATTTTTTAAAATAAATCTAGACGGGAGCAAAAATAGGGTTTCTACAACTGCCTCTCTTTATAGTGAAGTTCGAATATAACTTCACTATAAAGACCAAAAAAGACATAATTTTTGCCCTAAGTCCAGAATAACACACCTATTACTGACGAGATAGGACTTTAATATTTACCACCTACTGACGAGGATGGTCTTAAGTATGGTGCCATCTACTAACAAGAATGGACCTTAAGGTTTGCCACCTACTGACGAGGATGGTCTTAAATGTTTTGCTAGCTACTAACGGGATTAGACTTAAAGGTTTGCCTTCTACTGATGAGGACGGACTTAAATGTAATGCCATCTATTGATGAGAATGGAATTACAAGATTTGCCACCTACTAACGAGGATGGACTTAAATGTGATGCCATCTACTGACGAGAATAGACTTACAAGTTTTGCCACCTACTAACAAGGATGGTCTTAAATGTTTTGCTAACTACTAACAAAGCTAGACTTACTTGATAAATGCTCTTTATGTTGATCTTTTGGGGTTTCAAAAGTATGTTGGAACATGATCTCCAGTAAAAATTACTTTACAAATGAATGGATCTTACCACTAATCACTCGCTTGCTAAGGTAGGACACCCTAACAGAATGTTTGCAATGTCATTCGTGTATGTGGTAAGATCAAATCTTTGCTTAACTATGACCTCCGAAGCATATCGACTCCTAAAATTGAGTTAGTCCTTTCTTTGGCAATAATTTTTTTTTAAAACAGGGTTAAGTCATAATGAAGCATTTAACCATTTATCACTTATCCAATTTTAGTTTATGGGTATTAGCTTTGTTTGCGTTTATGATGTAGTGTAGAGAATCTAGGAAAAGGAACTTATAGATGAAGTGTATAGGCAAGGGTTAATCAATGACCAATCCAATGTCGACAACTATAGAGGATATTAACTTTGCTCGTAAATAATGAAAATTTCATCATAAAAAGATTAGTATCGTCGACGATCTCATGGAGTTTGGCAAAAGATTTCATTGATTACTCATGGGTAATACAATTTCATTGCATCTAAGTTAACGGGGCCTCTTAAATTTGTGCCATCCATATTAGCTAGCACTAATGCCCCCACCCCCCCCCCCGGTCAAGACTTTCTTTACAATATAGGGTCCTTCACAATTTGGAGCAAATTTTCCTCTAAGGTCTTGTACGTTTGGCAACACTTTCTTCAAAACTAAATCTCCCTCTTCGAAGCTTCTTAGTCATACCTTCTTATTGAACACCCTAGCCATTCTCTGTTGGTAGCATTGACCATGGCATAATGCTGTGAGTCTCTTTTCATCAATCAGATTCAGTTGATGAATCCTTTTCTTTACCCATTCTGCTTCATTAAGTTCTGTTTCTGCCAATACCCTAAAAGATGGAATGTCCACTTCTACGAGCAACACGACTTTAGTTCCATATACTAGTAAATAAGGAGTGGCTCCAGTTGAGGTTCTTATCAAAGTTCTGTAGGCCATGAGGGTGAATAGTAACATCTTATGCCAATTGGTGTAAGTGATTGCCATTTTTTCAATAATTCTCTTAATATTTTTATTGGCAACCTCAACCACTCCGTTCATTTGATGACGATACAGAGTTGAATTTATGTGATTGATTCCAAATTGTTGACATGTCTCTATTACTAATTTATTATTTAGATTGGTTCCATGATCTGTAATAATGGATTCAGGTGCCCCATACTTAGAAATTATGTCTCTTTTTAAGAACTTAACGACCACTCCTTTGGTTACATTAGTATATAGAAAACGCCTCAACCCCTTTGGTAAAAATAGTCAATAGCCACCAAAATGAACCTATGCCCGTTTGACGCTTTTGGAGTTATTGGACCAATTATATCAATGCCCTACATGGAAAATGGCCATGAGGTAGACAACATGTGTAATTCTTGAGGTGGAGCATTGATTTTATTAGCATAAACTTAGCATAAGTGACAATGCCTCACATGTTTAATATAGTTGTTTCCATAGTCATCTAGAATTAACTCATCCTCATGATTTTGAGGGCTAGCATATATTTGTTCATGTACAGCCCACAAACTCCTTCGTGTATTTCTCACATCAAGGTATCCACTTCCTCTTTGTCAACACACCTTAATAGAGTAGTATCGAAAGATTTCTTGTATAATGCGGAACCATTGAGTAAAAAATGCGTTGCTAATCTCCTTAATGCCTTTTGGTCTTTCCTATCCCCCTCCTCTAGATAAGTGCTATTTTGAAGGAGTACTTTGATATCATGATACCAAGGCCTTCGATCTTGACTCTCTTCAGTAGCTAGGCAGAAAGCTAACTTCTCCTCAATTTCAATCTTTAAAGGTTGAATCTCTACATCGTCTGAGATTTGAATCATGGATTCCAATGTCGCCAAAGTATCAACGAATTGATTTTAGGTTTTAAACACATACATGAAAGAAATTTTCTTGAACCTTTCCACCAATTCGCTAAAATGCTGGTGGTACGATATTAATTTGCTCTCTCTGGTTTTGTATTCTCTCAAGGTCTGGAGAATAATTAAAGATGAGTCTCCATATACTTCTAATTCCTAAATACCCATTTCTAATGCCATCTTGAGCCCTATGATACAAGCTTCGAATTTTGCTATATTGTTAATATATGGGAATCTTAACTTTGCTGCTATGGGAAAATGCTTATCTTCAAGAAATATTAAGATTGCCCCTATTCCACATCCAAAAACATTCACAGCTCCATCAAAATACAACTTCCGCTACCGACCTTCTGATCTTTTGTTGATAGTGACCATAATCCCTTCATCTGGAAATTGAACTTATGAGATTTCTAACATATCTTTCCCCAGATATTCCTTCAACCGGTTTTCCAAGGCTTGTCCTTTTACTGAATTCCGATTTACATAAGTAATGTTGAACTCTGAAAGCAACATCTACCAATTAGAGATTCTTTCCATCAAAGCTGGTTTTTTTGTTAAATATTGTAGCGGATCATGTTTAGTCAATAACTTGATGGAATAATACAGGGTATATTGCCAAAGCCTATACATTACCCATACCAAAGCACAACAAGTCTTCTTAACTTCTAAATATCTCTATTCTCCTTCAATAAACTTCTAGCTTAGATAATAATTAGGGTGCTCATTTCCTTCTGTCTCATGTTTTTTACCCCAACACACAACCCATGGATTTAGGAAGTATGGTCAAATATAAGAATAAAGGCCTCCCAAAGGTAGAAACCATCAAGACTGGAGGATTCATCAAATATCTTTTAATTTTAGAAAAGGCTTTTTCACATTCTACATCCCATTTTATTGTGGCATTCTTCTTCAAGAGCTTAAACAAAGGCCGACACTTATCGGTAAGTTGAGATATTAACCTGGCTATGTAGTTTAACCTTCTCAATAGACCCCTTACTTCTTTGAGGGTCTATGGGGCTAGCATTTTAACAATTTCTTTTACCTTTTCTGGGTTTACTTCGATCCCCCTCCAACTGATAACAAACCCCAAGAGCTTCCCTGATGTTACTCCAAATGTTCACTTCTTAGGATTTAGCTTTAATTGAAATTTTCAAAGCCTCTCAAACAACTTCTTGAGGAATTTTACATGATCTTCCCCTTCACAAGACTTAGCAGTCATATCATTGATGTACACCTCCACCTCTTTATGCATCATGTCATGGAACAGTGTTACCATAGCCCGTTGATAAGTCACTCTCGCATTCTTCAAACCAAAAGGCATAACTTTATAACAAAATGTTCCTCATGTAGTGATGAACGTTGTTTTAGTTTTGTCTTCTTCTAACATCTTAATCTGATTGTACCCTAAGAAACCGTCCATGAAAGAGAAAAGGTGGTTTCTAGTAGTGTTATCTACTAAGACGTCAATGTGTGGCAACAAAAAATTATCTTTTAACGTCGCTTGGTTCAAGTCTCTAAAATCAACACAAACTCGAACTTTCCCATTTTTCTTAAAGACAGGCACTACATTCGCCACCAATTCCAAATAATTTGATACCTCAATGAACCCAACTTCTGACAACTTCTTCACTTCTTCTTTGATTTTCAACAAAATGTCAAGTCGAAACCTCCTAAGCTTTTGTTTTCTCGGTCTAAAGTCAACTTGAGTAAGCAGCTTGTGAACCACTATTGAAGGATCAAGCCCTGACATATCATTATATGATCATGTGAACACGTCTAGATACTCGAATAATAATTGCAACAATTTTCCCCTATGCTCTTATAACAAACCATTCCCGACCTTAATGTTCCTAAGGTTTTCATCCGTACCCAAATTTACTTCAACAATTGGTTCATCAAAGATAATTTTTCCCTGCTTAAATTGATGCCAACTCTTCTAAATCACATTCAACTTTTCGACGTCACCTTTGATAACTAGCCTAGTAAGGTCAAAAGTGATATTGACATTTTCATCATTTACAGGAACAAGATACCCTCCATTTTCATCGATTTTGTTCGATTTGAGGAATAATAGTGAATAAGAAAGCAAATAAGCAATAAAAGAAAACACATGAAGAGAAGAAGAAATTCAAAACTTTATTTATAGTGAGAGAAATATTTATTGTCTATCAAGACTAAACTAAACCGTGCTAGAATAGTAAAGATGAATTAAATGCTTCTCATGACCCTATCTCTAGTCTAAAGAAACCTAATGCCATTGATTGGGATTGAGAACCAATTGTTCAATTGGCCTTTGCTAATACTATCTTCTGTCATGCTGATGGTGCATTACTAGTTAAATGAGTCAATTAACTCGAGTAATTCCGATTGCTGGGTGTAAGCTAGTGCTGGAAATGTGTTGCTAATGTCTAGAAACTCTAGTTGAGCATGGTAAAACTTCTTACCTCTCTTCTTCTTCATTTTCTACCCCAATGAGTCAATTTATACCCTAACCCAAACTTGCCTATCTGTGGTTAAACTAAGAGTGACTCCTCATCTGTTGCCACATACACACCATCAAAAATTTGCAATCCCAGTTCTTCGACCTCTTCGCCCTTAATATATGGAATGGTCATCTTTCTGTATATAGCATAGTCTTGCTCCCCCAACACAATCACAACCTGGACATTAGGCACAAACTTGACCTTCTAGTGTAGGTTGGATGGCATAGCTTTGACTAAGTGTATCCAAGGCCTCCCTAGCAACAAATTGAAAGACCTTGGTATGTCCAGCACCTAGAAGGGAATTGTGAACCCATGTGGATTGATTTCAACCTGCAATTCAACTTCCCTCAATAACTCTCTCTTAGACCCATCAAAAGCTCGCACAGTGATCGAGCTTCACTTCAATTCTGATCCGCCTATCCCCAATAGATTCAACGTAAACAGTGGACACACATTTAAAGACAAGTCATTATCAATCAATACTTAAGCTACTACCATGTCCTTGCACTTAACTATAACGAATAGTGGCTTAGTTTGCTAGTCACCCTCTTCTCCTAACTCTTTTGGCAAGAAGGCTATTTGAACCACAACAAAGATATAATTGATTACTAAACCTAATTTCTCAATTGAAATACCTTTAGGAACCTTGACTTCGTGAAGTAATTTCACAAGTGCCTCATAATGCAATTTAGAGGACAAAAGAAGGCCTACCAAGGAGATTTGAGTAAAGACTTTAGCCAACTATTTTATGATCTTGTATTCACTAGCCTTTATGATCCTCTTAAGGGGGTTCTGATCCTTTACTTCCCCTCTATCATTAGGCCAAGGGACCCCTTTAGAGGACAATTCCATAGCAACCTTCCTCTTGATCTCCTCAGCCGAATCATACACTCTCCCTGAATTAGTCAATCCTCCTATCATTGGGGGTACCTTTGTAGTTTGATTTATAATTTAGTAATTCAGTGGTGTAGCCTTTTAATTTTTTGGTGGCACTAGAACGTTGAACATGAACTTCTTAGGTTGAATGGTGATTGTCACCTACTTCTGCTTGGGGTACTCGAAAATGAAAGACTTGGGGTCAACTTCCACCATACCTACCATCTGCTCAGATTTCTCTTCCTGACTTCTAAGGTTATCCTCTTCCTCGAATTCCGGGCCCTAGCCCATAGTTGGTGCATCTACGTAGACTTTTGGCACGAATGAATAGTCTACCAAATATTCAAATGTCCCGAATGGCTCTCCTGGTGTATCGACGGTAGGATCACCCGCTAGATACCTTCTTCTTAACTCCTTCTACGTACAGTTCTTCTTTGGCTTAGGGTTCATCATGGCCTGAATCTCTTCTTTCTTTACTTTCCCTTCCCTAAGTAATTAGTGAATTGTGGGTCTGGTTTTAGTCTGGTCTCTAAGGTTTCATATATCCTATAAGTGACCTTTCTGCTTCAAGTTCCACACTATCTATTCCATTGTAATGGAGAGCTCATCTAAATCTATCCCTAGCCCACATTCTTCAGCAATGATCACATTGACGGAGCCCTATAGTTGGCAAGGGATTGCTATTGACATAAGGTCTTGGAGCTTCTACAAAGTCCAATTAAACTAGTTTAGCTTCTATAAGGTCTTATATCTTACTCCTCGACCTCCAATAGTTATCTGCAGAGTGCCCCTCTTACCCCCAAATGACACTCACAACAAAGGCTGAGGTTGTAATCCTTGGGTCTGTAGTTATTAAGAGGTATCTCGAAATTCAATAGACTCACATCCCGAAGACAGTGGAGAACCTGACTTAAAGGGATAGGGATTCTAATGAACCGCCTTCTCCGTTAGCATTGGTTTGGATCCCACTCAGGGATATTCTAGTTTGTCTAAATGGTCAATTATGGCATTGGCCTAACATGATTCCTTGTGATTATCATACCGAAAATTGTTTCCCAACCTTTGCTAACTGGCCTTAGATGTGTGACTTTCTTTTCTACCTCTTCCAAAATAGGAAGCCTCCCTGAAGAGATTACAATCTCGATACATCATCTAACATCTACTATCTTAGCAAAACTCGCAGCAGTATGCCCCACTAAATGCTGGTAGTAAAGCTTGCCTAAGATATTGACTAACATGTAAGTCAGATCTTTCTCTGGTAGGAAGGTAGTTATTCTAGCAGCCACACCCCTCCATCGTTGTGCATATTCGTTAAAAGACTCGTTACTCTTCTTCCTCATATTATTCAGGTCCCAAACAGATAAAGTCGATTTAACATTAAACTTGTACCGGTTATAGAAGACCCTTGCTAATTTATCCCATGTGTCCATCTCATTAAAATCCAACTGGGTATACCACGCCATAGTTGGCCTAATTAAACTGTCTTGAAAAGTCTGCACCATCAGCCTCTCGTACTTGGTATATTTAGCCATTTTTTCGATATAGTTTGGCATGGAGTTTCAAGCAGCCTATACCATCATACTTTCAAAATCTAGGATCTTAAACTTATCAGGGAATTCCTCATCTTCATAAATGGGCAGGTTAACTAGATTGGTCCACTCAAATCCATCAATTCCCTCAAAAACCCTCATCTTCTCGTGGAACTTTTAGAGTAGCCTCTTTTCCATATCCCGTTGTTTTTCCTCAAACTCCCTCCTTAAACTTTCACCACTATCATTTCCTAAGTCATATCCATGGTTTGAATTGACAGCATGCTGAAAGTCAATCTAATCTACTTGGACTACTTTATCAGCATGGATTCGGTTGATGATATATGTTAAGGTCTGCATTTGCTCAATTAGTGGTAACATAGTTTGTTCGAGAGCCATAATTCTCCTATCGAGGTTGCCATGACCAATGTTTTCAACCATGCTAGTTCTTAAGCGGGTGATAATTAGGCTTTTGAGAAGGCCTACCTGCTTTGAAGCTATCTTTGAGATCTGTAACATGATCCAAATCCATTATATTTATTTAGATCCATAATTTTTCTTTTTCCTTTTCCACGCGTTTATATATATATATATTTGTTTATTTTTTGTTTATTTATTTTGTTATTATTTTTTTGTTTATTTATTTTTTATTTCACATAAGGACGTATATAAATACATACATGGCAATAATGGATAAATACTGTGACAAATTACAATTGAATAGTAATGTAGCACATAATTTGACTTGTAAAATTGCAATCTCTTATTAATGTACAGATGATTACATGACCTAAACAACATAAAGTTCTATATGAAATAAAGGAAAATAAACTAATAAACCCTTTTATTTATTTATTTATTTATTATATAAAATCTAACTATACTATAGCTTTCTCCTATACTAACTTGGTCAAACTGCTTCTGCTTCTTCCATCAATTCTCGGACTCGCTCATCCTTTTCCTTCAATTGGTCTTTTAAGTATTGGATAACCCATTGGGACTACCCATGCTTCTTTTTCCAGTAATTTGTAGCCTTTGCTTGTATGATGGCTTTGTATCTCTCCCCTTCTAGCATCAGATTTTGCAATTCTAACTCATGCTTAAACATGCCAGGAGACTTATATTGTGCTTGACCAATGTTCATAAAATCGTACATGAACTCTCAAGTAGCCCTATGGGCCCCAATCCTTCCGTCTAATTCACCCAGGTCTATTATTTTCTTTACCTCCCTATTCTCCCATAACTTCTTGATATTGTTAAGGCAGACAATCTTGGTTGCCAATGGTATGTTAACATCTTGATAGTTGAGGGTTACTCGTTCCAATGACCTTATGTAGGTAATGTCTTCCAAGGGGCATAACTGTCTTATAACTTAGGCTGGGAAGTAACCCGTACAGCCCATAATACCAATTAGAGGCACACTTGGATACTCCTCACATCTGAGTATGGCTTTAGTGTAATGGTTCCACCTAGCCATCCATGCGATATCTCCTAGCTCAATCATCTTAAGTAGCCTACACCATTGCCGAGTTGATATGTCACTAAGCAACTTAACTCGAGTAGAAAAGTTATCTACTATGTCTAAGGACCCCCTCATCAAATCTGCTCCAAATGCCTTGATGTAACTAGCAAACCATACTATTAACAAGGTGGGCCCTCCCTTGAACATGCAATGACTTTATTGCTTCACAAAATTTAAGGCCTAGATCTATTCTACTAATATTGCTAGGACGTAGGACTTACCTGCTAGAAATTGAGAGACTAATTCAACTACCCTGAAATGGATGTTGGATCGCCCTTATGGGAAAAGAATGGTTGCAAATGCCACTAGTATGAATGCGTTGATGCGGTTCCTTTGCCAGTCATCATATCCTCCACAAAAAATGTCCCGCCTATCGAGATACGCTGATGAGTACGCATACCAACTACCCAATGTGGAAAACCAAATACACTTGTCTTTGCATTAAATCAGTGCTTCAGTAATTTCACTTTTCTTGATTCCTAACAAATGGTAGAATACATTCACCAATTGGGCTTCCAAATTTGAGGTCACCATTCCATTTTCCATGACAAGGACCTTAAGCAATTAGGTATGCTCCTTTAAGGTAGGTGCCAATTTATAAGGCCCGAAATCAAATGATAATGACCTAAAATCCCAAAAATGAGCCAAAGCTCTTATCATATCCCACTTGAATCACTCCTTCATTAGAGAAATTACTAGGCTGATCTTTTGAATAACACAATCTTGATGTTCTTAACTGAAGGTGCTAAACCATCTACGCAAAGTTTATGGGATAAGCATACTAATCCATGTAGATTTCATTGACATAACCTGATTGATTTTCGGTTTGGTTCTCCATTTTGCTACAAATTACAACAAGAAAACAAGAAAAACCAAAATTTTACAAAACTGAAGAAATACAAGGAAAAGGGTTTACAAAGACTATGATTTTTAAACATTAATAAGGTTGCAGCTTTACACTCATAGTGCCACATTACTTTTCATTTGTAGAGGAACAAAAAAAATAAAGCATAAAATAGATATAAATAAATAAAACATGCATGCACGGAATGAAGGTAAGTTCTAAAGGTCCCCCGGCTCTATAATCAATGGTTACATCGAAACTTGGAGCAAAATCACCTAATTGTCATCAAGTGGTGGTATAAACCACTACAACCTGACGAGTACACAATGGTGTTCCATCCTAATTTTCTAAATAACCCAGGTCCAACCATATCTAGACATGCATAAAAAAAGAAATTCCATGGTGGCCCATTAAGCCCTCTTTCCTCCTTCATTTTTTCTTCTACATCAGTCAAAACCCAATTAGTACCACTAGTTACAAAAATAATTCACAAGGTATGCAATAATATAAGAAAGACATAGACAAGAAATTAAAGGCCTTTTAGATAGATTCAAAAAAATTACAACATGGCTAGCCTACTTTTGAAAAGAGGTCCCTAATGGAGTCACCATCTTGTCAATGCTAGTTTTTTATCATTTTCCTTAATTATAATCTCTACTAAATCCAACTCATTTAATACAGATTACTCAACTAAATCAAGGAAAAGTAATTTTTAAAAGGAGACGCCACCAACCTAAGTTAGAAAATAAAGTTAAGGTTAATTGGGTGGATTAACCTTAACTAGTTACTAGTCTATGAATTCTCCTAAAAAAATATTTTAGAAAAATATGAATCAGAGATACTGGATTCAGGGGCTAACCTATTAAAACCTAAATGGTTACCATGTAAAATTTTCAAGAATATTTACCAAAAGGCCTTTATATTCCTATCTTTATTTTTCATGTATCTGCTACTATATATTGTACTAGATTATGAATCTAAGCTAAAAACAAAAAAACAAAAGTTTGAAGTTTGCTATATTAATTTTCAAAGTAATCTAAAGTTTTTATTTTATCAAGCTAATAACCTAAGGTCTATTTATTTAATTTATCTAAAATTGTTTTTTAGTTTTTATCTTTTTTTTTTTTTTTAAGTTTTTATTTTATTTAATTTTTCCAAAGTTTTTATCTTATTCAATTTTTATAAAGTTTTCATTTTATTTAATTTTTCTAGAGTTTTTATCTTATTTAATTTTTCTAAAATTTTTATCTTATTTGATTTTTCTAAATTTTTTATTTTACTTAATTTTATAAAGTTCTAATTTTTTAATTTTTTATTTTGTTTAATTTTTCTAAAGTTTTTATTTATTCTTTCTAAAGTTTTTCTTTTATTATTTTATTTAATTTTTCCTAACCTAAAGTTTTTAATTCATTATGGTAGTCCGGAAGGTACCTACGTACCTGCTAGTTAGGATCAAACTATTTGTAGTTCACTTTTTCTTTTATAAAAATTTTAGATTGTTGGTCAATTTTATTTGAAAAGCATCGGGTTTACTAAAAACCTAAAGTTTTAGTTTATTATGGTTACCCAGAAGGTGCTTACATACCCACTAGCCATAATCAAACCATTTGTAGTTCACTTTTTCTTTTATAAAAATTTTAGTTTATTGGTCTATTTTATTTAATAAAAAGCAGTGGGTTTACGTTATTTAATCAGGTTAATTTTTATTAAGAAAATACTAGATGGCCCAGATTATTAAATGTTTCTTTTTTTCTAAAAAATCTAAAATAATCTAAGTTTGGGAAAAACATCATGTTAAATTTTTATTTAGAAATGTTTTAAGCTATAAAACCCTAAAAGGCTAGGTTTTATTAGAAAGTTTCTTGTTTTATTTTTTATTCATTTTTATTTTTCTTTATTCCCAATCCATATTGTTCCTAAAAATTTAATTAAAAACATTATACTAAAAAAAATTATTTTTGCATTTTTATCATTTTCACTTTTTATTGAATTTTTGTTTCTAAAATTTTATTTATACTAAAGATTTTTACTTATTTATTTTTATTTTCTAAAATTTTCATTTTTTTTCTATTTTTTTTATATCTTAACATATACTGAAAAATTTATTTATTTTATTTTTTATCTTTATTTCTTACACCCTAGCTTATACTAAAGATTTTTTACTTTATTTTTTTAAAAGACCTTTATTTAATTAATATTTAATTTTTTTAGATTTTATTTTTCACTATCGGGCGATGGTATAGACAACAACAACTCGATGGGTACTTTATTATTTTCAATTTTTTAACTATACACAAGCTAAAAAATCTAATAATGAATAAAATAAAATAAAAACATAAAAAGACATTAAAACCAAAATAAAAAAAAATCATCAATCGGATTGCTAGAATGGACACAAGTCAAGTCACGCGCAGGTACGGATTCTACAGACACGGGTTGGATCGGGTCACATTGGGTTGTGAATTAAGTCATATGCATGGCAATTAGGGGTCTTCGCTCAAGGCACTACGATCACTGTTGAAGGCAGCTAAGGGGTGTTTTCTTAGGTTTGCGAGGGTGTAGATTCAATTGATGGCATCCGTTTTAGCTGAAATCTACCCTGGAGGGGTGTTTCAAAGGTAGCCGAGAGTGATGGTTGTAGTGGTTTTTTTATCCCGTTGATCCAAGCAAAATTGGACCAAAAAATGGGGCTTTTCCTCTTCTACGCAACCTAAGGAATCTATTGGTTCCTAAATGGTGGTTTAAGGTTATGTGTGGGTGGAGCTATCCTAAAGCAAAGGTGGCGGCCGGCGATGTGGGTATTCCTAGAGAGAGAAAGTGGTTGTGTGAGCTTATGGGTGCATGTTTTTTAATGCTTCCGATGGTCTTGATGTTTCTAGAGCTCCCTTATCTATAGTGGTGAAAATTGAATCACATTTAGAGCTCGAGATAGGGTTAGATCATGGTTGGCTAGTGATGTGGATAGGGACCATCAAAGATTTGTTTTTATCAAATCTCCAATTCATTGTTAGTGAATCCTTAGGATTTAGATGAATTTTTGAAGGTTTTTTGGATAATTTTGTATCAAGTCTTATTGAAAAGTGTAAAAAAAAAAAAAAAATCTCGTACCTTTGTCGGATCTTTTGCTCTACCTATGTCCAATGAAGCTAGTCAAAGTAGATGGTCACGGGGGTGTCATGTGACCTAATTAGGAAGGGGAAAAAAAAAATTGATGGCCTGCGTGTGGATCAAAACTAAGACCTCTAAAGCTTTCCTTGTGTGTGTTGACAACACACGAACTAGTTGGGCTACTAGCCCTTTTCTCGTTTTTCTAGTGCAATTAACTTATATTTCAACCAACTGTCTTGATTAATTTTTGCTATTTTGAAGTTCCCAAGTTTAATTTAAAGATTCATATCTCCTTGCTTTTATTGAAAATATTCGTATTTTGTTATTATTTATCTATTGTTATTATTTTTTTAAATTTTCTTATTAATTAAAAATTTTATTTTTTCTTATTATTATTTTTTTTTTGTTTTTTGTTATTATTATTTTTTATTATTTCTATTTTGTTATTATTATTTTTTATTTTTATTATCTCATAAACCAAAATTTTATTATTACTATTAATTTTTATTTATTTATTTTATTTATTTATATTTTTTAAAATAAATCTAGACGGGGGCAAAAATTAGATGTCTAGAACTATCACATCATCTTAGATAGTATATTACCTCCTACCTTCTTTGGTGCAATGACCTAAGGTGACCATATAATTTATAAGAAAAAAAGGAAAAATCAAACGAATCTCATATGTGACTTTGATATGGCTTAATCATACCTATTTTATTAGGTAACTTTTATCATGTTTTTATGAATTAAATGAGTGTTATGATCAATTTTCATGCTTAATTGAATTAAATTTGATTTTCAAGGTCTATGGAGTTAATTTGAAGAAAAGAGAAGAAATTCGACCAAGTTTCATGTGATTTAGAGTGAAAATGAAGAAAATATGAAATTTGCAAAAAGATCACACCTAACATCATAGCACATGAATTTCAACTGTGAAGAAAAAAGAGGAAGAATGGCTGACTAAAGAGGTTTACGATCAGGATCACAACTATGACCCTACCCATGAACATGCACAATGGAACAGTTTGCGTTAAATAGATACAAGAAGATCACAGTCTACTTCACAACCTTGATTATGTCAAAATTTGCGAATTTTCCTTAACTATTTAAGGATCTTCAAGATAAAAGAGAGGGGACTTTTGGCATTCAAAAATATGAATTAGGTTTTGAAGAACAATAGCCAAGAGTCAAGAAAAGTGTAGATCTAGCAAGTTTCATAAGGCGTTTTATAATGAATTTTATTTTATTATTTTTATTCTTTATTATTATGATTAGATAGTTGTGAGACATTAAAACCCTTGGAACTATGTAATTAGATTTCTATTTTTCATATTTTAGTTTCATAATTCTTGATTAATTGAAATCTAATTATGTGTTCTTTATTTGTTGTTTAGATTAATAATTCTAGAGTATTAATTTAAAGTTTGATATTATAGATATAGATTGAGAAATCATATATGTAATTAGACCTACGTAATTAAAAGGAGTTGCATGTAACCCTAGATATAGGATGACGTAAATCCTTCATATTATGGTCAATCCTAATAGCAAGATTCATATAAAGATAATACCACTCGAGGGGTTTTAATTAATGAGAAGTTCCAATTAATCAATCGAGAATAGGAATTAATAGCCTCAAGAGAGTTATTAATTTAATTTAGGAATTTTCATGATTCAATGAAATTAAGATGAGACTAATGGAATAAATTATATAGTTTTCCTAGGGAATTCAATGTCCAAATATGTAGTTTTTTATTCTTTTATATTTTAATTATTTTTACTTGTTAAGTTAGTTTAATAAAATTAGTTTAGTTTAGTTTAGTTTAATTTATAAACTTTCATTCGAATGTTAGATAATAAAGAGAAAGGGGAGTACTAGTAATTAATTTGTCTCTATGGGTTTAACCTAGTCTCACTAATAACATTGCAATCATGACCTAGTGCACTTGCTAGTATAAGTACACTTTTGTTTTAAAGTAGAGACTAGGTTTATGCGTATTAAGTTTTTAGTGCCATTGCTAGGGACAAGTTAATATTAGGAAAATTGGAGTACCTTATTAATCTAACAAATTTTTCTGATCCTAGTCTTTCTTTGTTATTATTTTGACTATTACTAATCTCAAGTTTTTTGCAGTTCATGCCTTAGGACTACAAAGGAATAGTTAGAGGTTTGATGTTTTAGCCTAAGCATTTAAGATGAGCATTCATTAATCATGAAAAACAATGGCAATGAACAAAACCAAAGGACAATGTCCCATTACTCTCGACCTTCATTGGATCAAATGAACTTTAGTGTTGTTAGGCTAGCCATTACAATAAACAGTTTTCAGATTTAGTCAAATATCATTCAAATGCTACAATAGACTATGCAATTTGATGGATTGTCGGATGCTTACCGGTATATGCACATTACTAGTTTTCTAGAGTTATGTGATATATTCAAGATTAATGGGGCTAGTGATGATGCCATTAGGCTTAAATTGTTTCCTTTCTCTCTTACAAGTAAGGCAAAATAGTGGTTAAACATACTACCTAGAGGCTCAATCATGTCTTTGGAAGATATGTTAGGAAATTTTGAGCATTTTCCCACTACAAAGACTACAAAGTTGAGGAGTTTCATATAAGCTCATTTTCGAATGGAGTTAGATAGTTTATATGACACATAAGAGCAATTCAAGGACTTGTTGAGAAAATACCCACACCATGGACTCCCACTAAGGATGCAAATTCAAACCTTCTACAATAGTCTCAACATGGCTACTAAACAAATGATTGATGCAATAGCAAGAGGCACTCTAAATGCTAAGACATCTAAGCAAGCCTAAACATTGATTGAAGAAATGGCTATGAATGGGTATCAACGGTACTTAAGAAGGTCAAGGTCGAAAGGGCAATAGGGGTCTATAATGTAGATACAGTTATAGCTTTAGTTGCAAATGTTGATGTCTTAAGCCATAAGGTTAATGGTTTGATTGTTTCATAACCAATGCAAGCAATGGCTTGTGAGGTTTGTTGAAGGAGGACAAGCAACTCAAGATTTTCAAGTTATTAAGGGTATAAACAAATAGGTTGAACACATGAACATTATAAGTAACGCCTTTAAACCCCAATTCAACCCTCATAGCAATATGTACAATCCTAAGTGGAGGAATCACTCCAATTTCTCCTAAGGAGGTCAAAATTAGTAGAGGAATAATCTACCCCCACAAAGATAGCAACAACTTTAAATATAGCAAGAGAAGAAACTTGATCTAGAAGAACTTTTGACACAATTCATCAATAACGCTAAAACTCATTTTCAAGCAAATGAGACTGTTTTGAGTAATGAGGCTTCTATCCATAATCTAGAAAATCAAATAGGCTAGATAATGAGGTTTTTGTTGGTAAGACCACAGGGCACCCTGCTAGGTAACACCAAGTTAAACCCTAAGGAACAAGTCAAGATAGCTTCCCTAGGGAATGGTATGGATTGATAAAGAAGGATAGGATACATTAAGCTAAAGATGTTAAACAAGTGCTTCTTAGGAGGCAACCCAAACTTACTTTAATTTTCAATTCTTATTTTAGTTTTTATTTCCCTTTTAGTAGTTTTAGGTTTTTATCGATTTTGCCTATATTGACACCTTTTTTTTTTACTAAGCAATAACCTTAATTTGGTTATAAATTAGTGTAATTGTATTTTTGGTTTGTTTTTAGGAATGAGAATGAATATCCGAGAACGAATGCATATGGCGGAGATGAATTTTGTAATAAACAATGGGGTTCACGAGTAGAGATCACACCCCATGAACAACTCGTAATGCTCTGAGTTAGTTTGTTTTATGTAGGTTCATAGAGAAGTTTGTGGGTAGGATTACGCCTATGACCACACTCATGAACACAACACTTAAAACAGGTGCATCAAATCACAGTCTGAATCATGGTTATAAACTTATCCATGATCCAACTAGTTTATATTGTGATTCATGCCCCATGGTTTCTTCTCTTTCTCTCCCCTCTCACATTTTCTCCTCTTTTTTCTCTCTAAAAACCCTAACCCACCATGATCCTCAACTCCCTAAGTTGATTTTTCTTATTTTAGGCTTATTTTCACATTTTTCTTCAAATTTCAATTATGTTATTCTTCCTTTCTTTTAATTTCTTTCTCATTTTGAATCTATTTTTCTTGCTCTTGTCCTAGTTTTTTGCATTTGTATACTAGGATATGTAGGTATGAAGTGTCTTCAATTTATTGTTTTCTAGGGAGATTTAATGAGTTTAATCGCATTAAAATGACTTTTTGTCACATGATTATGTCATGAATCTAGTTGGATGACAATAAATTATCTTTTAGGACCTAGTATTCATGTTTTTCGTATTAGACACATTCTACCCATTTTAGGTATTATATGTGATTTACGTTCTAGAGAGTTATATATATATATATTAAAAGAAAGAGAGAGAGCAAGGGGGGGAGTAAAACTTTAATTTTAGGGTTCCTATATACTATGATTGAAGGGTTTTGATGATTGGAGGGAAAAGATAGAACTAATGGACTATTTGCTATAGTTTAGTTCTATTAAAAGTTCAATTTGCGTTACTTGATGTATAATGGAGATAGGTTCATGAAGCTAGTTAAATTGTTAATGGAGGCATTTGTATGATTTCTCAATGACTAGTTTCATATGTCTAGATCAAGTAATGCATTGCCATGTTGTTTTGATTTTTCTTTCCTACATTATGTGTTGAGATTAATTCCTAGTTTTCTAAATAAGTGTGGGCAAGAATTTTCTAGTTTAGGCAAATGATCACTTTTGTTTTCTATTTCAAGATGCCTAATGTTAAATATATAGTCAAAAGAGGTGGATCTAGTGTGGCTCATGAAAACCCACCTAAAGTTGCAGGTGCTCACCAAATGCTTCATTTTATAGAAGATGAGCATAGGAGGTGTTTTTCAAAACATAAGTCCAAGCCTTTTGGTCAATCTCATTACTTCAACCAATATATTCTTGCTCAAGCTGGTTTTGAAGGACCTATTGGATACTTAATTAATTTTGGTAGATGGGAGCAGTTGTTCTCTAGTCATAAGCTGACATATAGGGTACTAACACTTGAGTTCCTATCTACCTTCAGATTTGATAGATATGAAAGCGTTCATGGAGTATAAAATGGTATATCCTTTCATGTGAATGGTTAGGATTATAGATTGTCTTTTGAGAATTTTGTTATGTGAATGGATTTATCTGATGAAGATTATGTCAAGACCCCATAATTTGCAAAACTTCTAGTACAGTTACCTAGGGGCTTGAGTGAAACACTAGTGTAGAGGGAGTTAACACATGACATAAGGTATAATCTAGAGATATCCACAGCATATGTCTTAAGGAATCCAACTCTTAAGGTAGTGCATTGGTTGTTAGTCCAAAGTTTAATGGGTAAGGGGAAATAATTTTTGAGTGGTTACATTAAGTGATATGATCTGTTTGCATAGCATATGTGAGCAAAACCCTACTAGTTTAGAGGTTATGTTGGCATTTTACTTGCACCACCAAGCGTAAAATGCTCGTGTTCGGTACATTACGCGGTTGGTCAAGAATTTGGGCATATTTAAAGGATTAACTACAACGTAATATATAAATAATAACAAGCTAATGCCATTAGAATCCTTGAGATCAATGACAATTCAACCTCTAGTAAAGCTTAGAGAAGAAGAGGAGGAGGCTATGGAAGAAGATGGAGTGACTCCACTAGTCACTCTATCACATCAAGATGTACTATCCATATTTACGCGCAGCGCACATTTTCTAAGGTTGTTGGGATTCATTGTCAATTATGTAAGATGTCAAGAAGCCAACAATGTTTGGAGGCTGGTAAAGAGATACTTCTACAAGCACAGGGACTTCAAATGCCACCTCCACTTGAGGACTCAAAAGAAGAGAAGATGATGATGATGAAGATGTGGAAGAGACTAATGATGCATGATTGTGTTTTGTTTGCTTTATTATGCACTTGATTGGACTTTACTTGACTACTAGTTTTATGAGGTATTTTGTACTACTTTAGTTGATTCTATAGTCCGAAATGCAAGTGAACTCGTTTTGTTTTTTAGTAGTTTTAGTGATCATTTTCTTTTATTTTCCTTTTAGTTTTTATTTTTCTTCTTTTGATCTTTTAATCTTTTGCTCTTTTTCTCTTCTTATCTTGCAACATATTTTTATGATGAATTCAAAAAATTCACAATGCAACTTAGTATTGGCAATTTAATTAAATCAAGGAGGTTTCAATTTTCTTTATCCTTTTCCTCTTTGGTTTTATTTTGTTTTATTTTAGTATGTACATTGGGACAATGTATATCTTTATGTGTGGGGAAGGGGTAGAGTGATATATAGATGATATCAATTATTCTTCTTTTTCATAAGAGCATGATTTCAATTATTTAGAATATATCCCTATACTTGATTTATTTTCAAAATTGTTAAGTTTACAAGGAAATTAAGTAACTATCATTGCACACTTTTATGTAAAATTGATTTGCATTTAGAAAAGAGAGCAACTTTTTGGAATTTTTTATTTCAATTTTTATATAGCTTTACTTGATTCTTTATGATTTTTTTTTTTTTTTTTACACTTTGCTGGATTTGATCAATCAGATCTATATAAGGTTTAGTTTCTTGTCATTTAAGCTTAGACTTGAGACTTGGAATTAAGAGGGATATTGCTAATTAAGGGATAGTGGTTTGTATTTTCAAGCTTACTTTAATGCATACCCATTCCATAGAAATTTCTATAACATAATAATTTTAAGTAAATGAACAAATGATATTTATCTCTTGAAAGTTTCTTGAAAATCAATTAAGTTGGAGGTTAAATAATTAGCTAAAAAAGGAGAGAGAGAAAGATAAAAGTAATAATAAAGTTTAGTAATGGACCTTGTTTACTCGAATAATTAAGTTTGAAAGGTGCCTCTTTTCAGGGGAATAACACATGTTGAATTAAGTGATAACATTGGATCATTGATTGAAAGCTAATAGAAAAGATTAAAAGAAAAGTCTAAGAAAAGCTAAAATAAATAAATAAATAAATTGAAGTGGTGGATGGCTCAAAGAAGTATTTTAAAACCTAGTGGTCTAAGGTTGTCTAGCTTAGAACTTACTAACCAAAGAAACTACTTTATTTTTAAAAAAAATGCCTTCCAACAAGAAAATCAAAATTAAGGAAATAATCAGGAGATGAGTTAATATAACATACATTTACTTAAAATTATTATGTTTAGAGAGATGGAAGAGGGAAGTGTATACACTTTAGTTAAGTGTACAAAGTAGGGATCACTTTCTTTTGATAGTTAATCTCGATCCTAATTTTGAGTTTGTAAGTTTTTGTTTAAATAATGTAGCTAACTTTAGCTTACGTAGATTAGTTGTTGAATTCCAATACACTAGTAATTTAAGTGTTTTAAGGGCATAAATACATAATTGAGTAAGATTATGTGAAGTTAAAGTTGCTAAGAATTAGATATTTAAATTCTTGGATGCAAATTAATAAAAGATTATGATCTCTTGAACCTTAAGAAGATTGTGTGTAATATATAGTTAGTTTTCTAGATAAGAAGTGTGTTCAATGAGAGTATTCTGTTTGAGAGTTTGAATGATTAATTTATTTTGCTTGAAGACAAGAAAAATTTTAAGTGTGGAGAAATTTGATAGAGTTTAATGATAGCTGGGGATTTTTATCATGTTTTATGAATTAAACGGGTGTTATGATCAATTTTCATGCTTAATTGAATTAAACTTGATTTTCAAGGTCTAAGAAGTTAATTTAAAGAAAAGGGAAGAAATTCAGCCGAGTTTCATGTGATTTAAAGTGAACATGAAGAAGATATAAAACTTGGAAAAAGATCACACCCAATATCATGGCCCATGAACTTCAACTGTGAAGAAAAAAGAGGAAGAATGAGTGACTAGAGAGCTTACAATTAGGATTACAACTTTGGTTAGTTCTACCCATGAACATGCAAAACGGAAGAGTTCATGTTAAATAAATACAAGAAGATCGCAACCTACTTCATGGCCGTGATTATGTCAAAATTTGTGAGTTTTCCTTCACTATTTAAGGCTCTTGAAGATAAAAGAGAGGGGACTTTTAGCATTCGAAAATACAAATTAGGTTTTAGAGAGGAGTAGCCAAAAGTCAAGAAGAGTATAAATCTAGCAAGTTTCATAAGGGATTTTTATCATTAATTTTATTTTATTATTTTTATTCTTGATTATTATGATTAGATAGTTGTGAGACACTAAAACCCTAGGAACTATGTAATTGAATTTCTATGTTTCTTATTCAATTCTATGATTCTTAATTCATTGAAATCTAATTGTGTGTTCTTTATTTGCTTTTTGAATTAATAATTTTAGTTTATTAATTCAATATTTGATATTATATATATATATATATTGAGAAATTGTATGTGTAATTAGATCTACATAATTAGAAAGAGTTGCACACAACTCTACATATAGGGCTACGTAAATCCTCCATATTATGGTCAAATCTAATAGCAAAATGTATAGAATGATAATGCAATTTGAAGGGTTTTAATTAGGGATAAGTTTCAATTAATCAATTGAGAGTTAAGATTTAATAATCTCAAGAGAGTTACTAATTTAACTTAGGAACTCTAGGCAATTGGATAAGATAGAACTTTTAGTATAATATTTGGTTTGCAAAATAAATGCTGAAGTAAACGAAATATCCCTTAAAGAACAAGACAAACCAAATAATATATATATATATATATATTGTTTCATCTAATAGGTAATACAAAACTATTATTACCAAACAAAACAAAGGTCTTCAAGAAATCCCTTATGATAATCCTCTTATTTTCTAAAAAGACATGCACCAATCGCAATAGAAAATAAATGTGTTATGTTGTATATTTTATATTGTGCTATCCCTTTTTTTTTTTTGTCAATTGTGTTCATATATAGGAAAAGAATATCCATTGAACTGGAGGCATGATGGGCTTTTGTAACAAATAAATGGAAATGATTTGACTTTCGAAAATTGAGATGACTTGTCAAATAAGTTAGGTTGAAACTCTTTGGAGAGTAAAATTGTAAATTGCTAAAAAAATACAATAATATAAATAAAAACTCAATACAATTAAGAATATAGTATAGAGATAAAATACAATAACCTGATAAGTGATATAAAAAAAATGATTACAGTGCAAATAAACACATAATATAAACTATTTATTTGTGGTATCAATTCAATTTGTGTGATTTGGTACACATACAAATTTAGACACAATATGGGACATAAATCTAACCCAATAACACCAACTACCAGTCATTGCACCTAGAAAAAAAATACAACAATTGTCAATTCTACTTTTGAAGCCTCAACTGCTAAGAAGAAATTAGAAGTTTAGGCTTTTTGTATTATCTAACAAACAAAAACGATGGAGTTAGAGAAATACAAGAAAACCCATGTACTTGAGGGACTATGTAGAAACATAAGGAGTCAAAACAGTGTATAAATCAAATAGTAGTTGAAGATTGTAATAGAATAGTTATAACATATTACAATGGTAAAATGAAAAAGGAACTATAAATATGATACAATATAGAAAGAGGAAACATCTTTTTCCCTAAATTGTTTCTAATCAAAGTGCTCTGAACCTCGAATTCCAAAAATTCATCTTCTTTCTTTTCATTGTTACTCACATCTACAACTTTAACAAACCCTAGATTAAAATAGAGAGAAACCCTAAAAGAAAAAAGAAACGAAATATGATGAATAGAGATAGAGAGATCATTACTAAGATTGTATATTTTGGAAAAGGAAGTGTGAGAGATAAGTTGCACAATTTTACAAGGGAAAATGGGTTAGGCCTACCGCAGGCCTATTAATTGGTGCTCTCGTTCAATTTTTTCCATTACAAGATTACAACATTTTTCCAAGGAGATCGGTCGCAAAATGAAAAAATTATAAGATGATGTTCATATGCATGTAAGTAGGGTAGAGGCTTTAAAGAAGTGCAGAAATAGAACTGATGCAAGATTACTAAATTTGGAATAATTAATGGCTTCAATGTATGAAGATATCAAGAACATGATGCATAATTTTATGAAATAGTCAAGAAATCAAAATAATTCGGTTCACCAGCAAGTTTCAATGGATAATTCATCATCTTCCCAAAACGTAACAAGAGAATCATTTGTCAACCGAAGTATCAAACTGGATTTACCAAAATTTTTAGGACAAGATCTTAAATTATGGACTTTCAAAGTCAACCAATTTTTTTATTTTCATCAAGTTTCAATTGTGAACAGATTTAAGATGGCTTCTTTTTCCATTTAGTTGGTTTCAGTGGCTATCCAGGAATAATATGTTGACTGCATGGCAGGCATTTCTAAAGGCATTACAAATGAGATTTAAGCCTACTTTGTTTGAGCATTTCGAAGGAAAATTATCAAAACTTACACAAATAGGGAGTGTAAAACATTATCAAAGTGAATTTGAACCATTATCAAACTAGGGTAACGGGCCTTTCAAACCATTTCTTATAAAGTTAGTTCATTTCAAGTCTTCAACCTGTTTTGTAAGTAGAGGTAAAATCTTTTAGACCTTCTTCTTTATTAGAAACCATGAGCCTTGCTAAACTTCATGAGTCTAAATTGCAACAATTATTTCCCTCTTGTGTTTTACCTTACCAACAAAATAAACCATACAATTTGAATTCAAATAATCGTACAAATGTTTCTTTCAAACCCATTGCTTTTTCTCAAAACTCTAAATGATAGGAATCATATACCTACAAGACCTATCACCAAAGCAAGAGCCGAAGGGTTACAAAATTTGGCCATGAGGGTCCTCTTTGAACAATTAGACCCCGAGAATGTTTGTTTAGTATCTTCTTTTTCATTATATAATTGTCGTGTATTGCAGCAGGTACATTTATCAGTTTTACAAGACGACAAGTAAAATTCACTAAGGATCAATTGAGGGTCATTCATAGACTTATATCAACCGGTCTAACAATTGCTCCATGGAAGTGAAGAACTGGCCATTTTGAGGGTTTATTTATAATTGTCTTTTGTTGATTCAAAACCGGTCACTTGTTGGTCTTATTTGTAATTTTGTTTAGTTGACTTTACCCTAATTAGAGCAAGTATAAATACTTGCTAAGTAGGTTTTAGAGGGGACTTTTGAACTCATATATTTCGGCTGCCTATTTACATGAAAGAGGGTTCCTTCTTTTCACAAGATACTCTTATCAATTCTTCCATAGGATTATGGCGAGTGTACTTGGATTTGTTGTGAGTAGTATCAACAAATTACAAGTTGATCCTAATTCCAACTAGTGCGTAATATTTGGTAAGGAATTAGTTACTTTATGTTGTTATTAGTTCACGTCAATTAGGGTTTATTCTTCAAGTTTTGATTTACACCATTTTTATTTGAAAATTGGATTCAAATAGTGTTGTTTATTTCATTGGTTTTGGAATTCCAATTGAGTTCATGTAAATTGCATATTCAATCAAGTGGTTCTTGCAATTAAGGTTCACGTGGAAGTGGAATCACGCCCTTTTTTTATGATTTATGTTTAGTGGATCATCCAATTAGCATTTGTATGATTGTAATTGGATACTAGGCACATCACTAAACCTATGTCAAATCCTTCCAATTTAGACCCTTCTAATTCAAAGAAACTTTTACCTATTAAATGAATGTCCTTGGCTGAGTTAGACTAACGAAGAGAGAAAGGTCTTTGCTACAATTGCGATGAAAAATTCATAAGGGTCATGTTAGTAAAGCTAAATTCTTGATGATAACATTATCAGAAGAGGAAGTGTAGAATGAACATCAAGATGAGGAAGATGTAGGGGAAGTGAATGTGGAAAATGAGGAACAATAGTTGCTGCAAGAAATCGTGGAAATTAGTTATCATGCGATTTCGAGAGTATTAGCCCCTAAAACTTTACGTTTACAAGTATTCATGGGAAAAAAGTTTCAATATTGGTTGACTCAGGAAGTACACATAATTTCATACAATCTAGTGTAGGTATGAATTTAAATCTTCCTATTATTGCTATTCCTCAATTTTCTTTGATGATTGGAAATGGTGATAAGTTGGTGTGTTCAGGCATGTATCAACAAGTTCCTTTGATATTACTTAGAGCACATTTTTTTGTTAATTTTTAATTTTTGCAAATACAAGGGGCTAAGTTGGTTATAGGAATAAAATGGTTAACCACATTAGGTTTAATTACAATGGGCTATAACAAATCAGTTATGAGTTTTATGTGGGAAGGACAACAGTTGGAACTACAGGGGAGTATAAACATGGAACCTAGGCAAATTGAGCATAATCAATTAAAAAAATTGGTGCAATTTGATAATATTGCATGTATGTTTCATTTAGTGACTTGAAAGGAAACTTCATCTATCAATAGTATCAACAATAATGCAATACAGGCATTATTGAGCATATTCGAAGATGTGTTCATGACTCCTTCATCATTAACACCACTTCGTGATGTCCAACATCATATTCATTTGAAAGATGAGAAGTTGTAAATGTTAGACCATATAGGTATTTATACTTTTAAAAAGGAGAAACTAAAAAGTTGGTAAAAGAAATGTTGGAGAGTGGAGTCATTAAACCAAATACAAGCCCTTTTTCTTCTCCTATACCTTTAGTCAAGAAAAAAGATAGATCATGAAGATTTTTTGTAGATTATCGTGCATTAAACCAAGCCACTATTTTAGACAAGTTTTTTATTCCAACTATTGATGAATTGTTAGATGAATTGGGGGGAGCCACTATTTTTTTGAAGATGGATTTGAGGGCAGGTTATCATCAAATCTGAATGTATCCAGCAGGTATTTATAAAATAGCATTTTGCACTCACAAAGGACATTATGAATTTTTAATAATGCCATTTATACTTTCTAATGCACCTTCAACTTTTCAATCAGTAATGGATAATACTTTTAGACCATATTTGAGGAAGTTTATTGTAGTATTTTTTTTATGATATTCTTGTCTACAGTAGAACATTTGAGGAGCATCTTCTACACTTAGAAAAGGCATTACAATGTTATAGAGAGAATACAATTTTTTTTTTTTAGAAGAAAAACAAGTATTCTTTTGCTAAATCAACTATGGAGTATTTGGGACATATTGTGTCCAAAAAGGGGGTATAGCCGGATTCAAATTAAGTAGTAGCTATTCAAAATTGGCCATAATCTACATCAACAAAACAATTGCATGGATTTTAAGAATTATGAGATATTATAGACGTTTCATTAAAGATCATGCAAAAATAGCATTTCCTTTAACAAATTTGTTAAGGAAAGATTCTTTTGAATGGAATAAGAAGCTAATGAAGTTTTTTTGTAGGTTACAACAGGTTTTGATATCAGCTTTAATATTAGCACTTCTAGATTTCACTAAAACATTTTTTGTGGAAACAAATGCTTCTGGGACAAGGAGTAGTATTACATTAGGGATCGAATCCTATTGCTTAATATAGCAAGAAGTTAAATTTATGATTACAGAAAGCAAGCACTTATGTGATTGAACTAGTGGCTATGGTGGATTCAGTCAGAAAGTGGAGGCAATACTTATTGGGTCAACATTTTGTTATACAAATAGATTAGAAAAGCTTAGAAGAGATTTTGTTGCAAGTAATTCAAACACCAGAGTAGCAACAATATTTGGTTAAACTATTGGGGTATAATTATAAAGTACAGTATAAACCAAGCCCATAAAACAAAGTAGCAAATGCTTTATCCCAACCGTTTAGAGGAGGTATAAACATGCATGCTCTTTCTATTCCTACTTTTGATTGTATTACATTACTAAAGAAGGAATTAGCTACTAATGAGGAATGGATTACTTTAAAGGATAAATGTCTTAGGGCGAGTCACTTTTTATACTATTGACTTTTAAGGATGATTTACTTTTTGTGGATCTAAGATTTTTATTCCAAGATCATCTTCTATCATTCCCACCTTGATTTTGGAATTCCATGCTATACCCTTTAGAGGTCATGAGGGATATTGAAGACTTTTAAATGTCTTAGGAATGCTTTTTATTAGCTAGGGATAAAGGATAATGTTGAGAAATTTGTGAAGTAGTGTCACATGTGTCAATAAATAAAATACTTTACAACATCACCAATTGATCTGCTTCAGCCATTACTTATTCCACAATAAGTTTTTGAAGATATTTCAATGGATTTTATCACAAGTTTACCATTATCTCATGGGTATTTTGTGATCATGATAGTTGTGGATTGTTTCTTAAAGTATTGCCATTTATGACCACTATAGGCTACTTATTCAGCAATTTCTATAAACTGTTTATTGATATTGTAGTTAAACTTCATGGAGTCCCAAATTCAATTGTTTATGATAGGGATATGGTCTTTTTTAAGTAGATATTAGCAAAAGTTGTTTAAAGCAAGTGGTACTAAGCTAAAGATGAGTTCTACTTATTACCCACAAACAAATAGAAAATCGTAGGTGTTGAATTGATGCTTGGAACATTATTTGAGATCATTTGTAATAAATGCTCCTAAAAATTGGCCTAAGTTTTTTTCATGGGTGGAATTTTGTTTCAGTAACTAGTACACATATGACACCATTTAAGGCTTTATATGGTCATGATCCACTAAAGATCCCAGATTATGTTAAGGGATTCATTGTTGTAGAAGTTGTAGACTAGGAATTATTGGATCTAGATGAAATTTTAATGGTGTTGAAGCTTAACATACAAAAAGCTCAACACCTTATGAAGAATTTAGTTGATCAAAAGCGTACAAACAAAGTGCTAGAGGTCAGAGATCATTCTTATGTCAAATTACAGCCCTATCACTAGACTTCCTTAGCAAATAGGCTATCTTATAAGCTTTCAAGGAGGTATTTCGAACCTTTTAAGGTTTTGGCTTGTTTTGGTCCAACTGCATAATAGTTTAAACTACCAAACCATTCCCAAATTCATCCAATATTTCATACTCTTTTGTGAAGAAAGTTGATGTTAGTAATTGGGACAAATGTCTATTAACTATAGAATCATTTGGGAACTTTTCGATTATCAAGCCTTTAGTAGTTCTAAACTACAAGGAGTTGGTTTGATAGGGACACGCAGTACCACATTTGTTAGTACGATGGGAGACCCTACCACCAGAAGACACTACTTGAGTGGACGTGGTTGATTTTCAAAGCGATTATCCTAATTTTAACCTTAAAGATAATGTCACAACCTTAAGGAGGGAGGAATTTGTTATATCCGACAGATAAAAACAATAGAGTAAGAGAAATATGAGAAAACTCATGTACTTGAGGGACTATGTAGATACATAAGGAATCACCATAGTGTATAAATCAAATAGTAGTTGAAGATTGTAACAGAATACAACAGCTATAACATATTACAATGTTAAGATGAAAAAGGAACTATAAATACGGTACAATACAGAAAAGGAAGACATCTTTTACCCCCAAATTGTTTCTAATTGGAGTGCTCTAGACCTCAAATTCCAGAAATTCATCTTCTTTCTTTTCATTATTACCAGCATCTACAACTTTAACAAACTCTAGATTAGAATAGAGAGAAACCCTCAAAGAAAAAGAAAGAAAATGTGAAGAAGAGAGAGAGAGACTTGTTTTGAGATTTGTATATTTTAGAAAAGGAAGTGTGAGAGATAAGCTGCACAATTTTACAAGGAAAAATGATGTGCCTAAAAACGACTAAGCACAATCAAATAACAAATGGGAGCAATTCCACAATTGGCGTGTTCAACAACAATTGATTAGAAGCCCTATTCACGTGGATTCAAGTGGAAATGATACCAAATTATGATATGGATCGGTGTAATAGCGAATTGAACAATAGATAAGATATGGATGAATTAAAATTCCAATCAAATTGAATTAAATTCAAATCTGAAAATTATGAACCCTAAATTCACATGAAAGAAAGGAACAACGAATAGCACTTAGATATAACTCACTAAGTACAATTTGTAAATAACAAGAAATGATTGATATTACTCACAATCGATTTCAAGTCGATTCTCGCCACAATTTCAATGATAAAATTGATAAGAGATCAATTGCAAGTAAGGAGGACCCTCACGGTAACAAAAGGGGTGTTTTCTCAAAATGTCAAAAGCTCCCTAAAACCCTACTTAAGCAAGTATTTATACTTGCTCCCTTTAGGGTTAAAAAGTTCACAAAATTACAATTATGCCACTTTTAGGGTGGCCAGTCCTAAAAGACAATTACAAACAAATGAAAGAGTCCCAAAAGAAAATTACAACATAAATAATTCAAGTAAATAACAAATATATATATATATATATATATATATATTAGTCTTCAAGATGCCGGTTTTCAAGGTACTTTTGAAATGAGCCTTGATGAGGATCTCGACTCACTCAAAAGTATAGGTGATTTGGCACCCTGTAGAACTAACAAATGAACCTGTTGGAATGCATAACAAGTATATGATAAGAATGAAGAAATTAAGTTAACTTCCTCAAGATTAGGTTTCTCATGAAGATTTCTCAAAGCCAAGTTGTGTAAGCCCTTAACTCAAGCCCTAGTGATAGGTCATGTGGGAATTTGATTCCTATCATCTCCTCAAGCCTCTGGAAGATTTGCCCTCAAATCTTATAGGTCTTCATGCATGTTGTCTGGTAAGTAAGGTGATAGATCTACAGCATTAAAGGTTGTCAATACCCCATACTCTCCTAGTAACTCTATCCGGTAGGCATTGTTGTTTATGTGCTTTAAAACTCTGAACGGTCCGTCGGATCTGGGAGACGACTTTTGTGATTTCTTATGTGGAAACCTGTCCCTGCTAAGATTAATCCAAACTAAGTCACCTGAATTATAAATGTGATTTTTCCTGTGTTTGTTTCCCTGAATTCTCTGTTGTTCCTGGGTCTTCTGAAGGCATTCAATTGTTTTGTCATGAATTTGCCGAATCTGCTTGGTTCGCTCAACTACACTAAAAATCTCCTCCTTTATTGCTGGTCTTGCTATAAAATCCAATGCAATAGAAGGATTATAGCCATACACAACTTCAAAGGGAGACTTACCGGTTGAACTACGAGTAGACCTATTGTAAGCGAACTCAATAATAGGAAGACACAAGTCCTAATCAGTAAGATTCTTGCCAATCGTTGCTTTAAGTAAGTTTCCAAGTGTGCGGTTGACAACTTCTGTTTGGTCGTCTGTCTGTAGATGGCAAGAGGTACTGTACATAAGCTTAGTACCCAGTCTTCTCCATAATGTCTTCCAAAAGAAACTAAGAAACTTAGTGTCTCTGTCTGACACTATGCTGTGTTGAACTCTATGCAATTTGACAATTTCTTGCACAAAAATGTTAGCAATAAAAAGGGCATCATCTGTTTTGTGATAGGGCACAAAATGAGACATTTTGCTAAACCTGTCAACAACCACCATGATAGAATCTTTTCCTCTTTGAATTCTAGGTAACCCCCAACATAAAATCCATATTGATAGCAGTCCATGGTTTGTTCGGTATAGGTAAAGGCATGTACTCACCCTGTATGCCTTTCTTCCCTTTAGCTCTGATAGAGCCATTTTATACTCAATCTTTATAGTATGAATTGTGTTAATTTATTATTGATTTTATAGAAATCATAAGGAAATGGTACTTAATTTTATTATGGTGATAAATCAGGTTTAATGGAGTCAAGAGTGCTAATTCAAGTGATTTAGAGAAGTCATCTACAATTTGGATCAAAGTCAAGGATTTACACCACCGGCATACAAGGGAAGTACACGGGCGTGTATTTCCAGAGCACGGCCGTGTATCTGGCTTGAAGAACCAACAAAAGCTTACACGGTTAAAGTACACGGCCGTGTATCTGGCTTGAAGAACCAACAGAAGCTTACACGGTTAAAGTACACGGCCGTGTATCTGGCTTGAAGAATCAACAGAAACTTACACGGTTAAAGTACACGGCCATGTATAATAGTGAGTTGAGACCGTGTATATGGATAAGTTTGGTCGTTTCAGGAGATCTTTCGGTTTTCTTATATATATCTCTTCGTTTTTCAAAAGGAGGGAGTTGAGGAGTGAAGAAACCGAATAGGAAAAGCAAGAGACACCTGAAACAAAGACTTTTCATATTTTTTCACTATTTGATTTCAAATGGGGATGAACATGTGTGGCTAAACAGATTTTCTAGCCAAAGGATCATCAAAAGTTTAATTCTTCAAGAATTGTGAGATCTAATTGATTTGTTTTTATTCTATTCTTTGTTTTTAGGTATTTATATATCTTCTGAATGTTTTGTTATTATTATCTTGTTTGATTGGTATGAATTAGAGCTCTTCTATTCAATTAGCAAGTCAATATATTGTCAACTAGTACGTCAGGTCTGTAATTGTTTGATAGTTCTAGTTTCTGTGACACAATAACATGTTTGATTATAGAATAGATAGTCAAATTCATGTTATGGAGATATATAATCTTGTTTAAATAGGTTATCTTATAATCTACTAGCATGAATTGGTAGTCTCTCTTGTTTTTAATGCTATTGATAGATTAAATCCTAAGAGCATGTTTAGGGTTGTTTAATCAATAAGAGAAGTAATCAAAGAGCTTGTTTTGATTATCAAGAAAGTAAGGAGAGATAGGTTATTAGATCTTGTTAATAACCATAACCAGTTTATCTTAGATAAAGAATAGAAAATATTTGCATTAATGATCAGTTCTATGAATTAAACTATAGTGATTCCTTTGGTTAGGCTTTCATCATTATTCAATTTTATTATCTGATTTCAGTATTATTTCAATTTACAAATAAAACCCCCATTCTTCTTTTTCTCTCTATTCTCTTTTAATAGAAATATATTTAACCAATCCCTGTGGATACAACCCTACTCACTGCTGTATACAAATTATATAATTGTTTAGGAGTAGGTTTTAATTTTGTTGGATTCGACACCTATCAAGCTCTCTTGCAAACGCCACACCATTCTAACACCCTATGAACATCCTTTATCATACCCTTCTAGTAGAGATTCTCTCTCAATATGGCTAGGGTTCTCTTCACACCAAAGTGTCCAAACAATCCTCCTGCATGTGCTTCCCTCACCAATAGCTCCCTCACAGATCTAGAAGGTATACATAATTTTCCAGATTTATATAGAAACCCCTCAATCACGCAATAACCCTCATACATCTTGCCCCCATAACACCTCTCCATAATAGCTCTGAATTCCTCATCACGCGCATATTGTTCCTTTAACAATTCAAAACCTAGCAGTTTTGACTGAAAAGAAGTGATAAGTACATACCATCGTGATAAAGCGTTAGCAACAATACTCTGATTACCCTTCTTAAACTTTATCACATATGCAAAACCCTCTAAAAACTCCACCCACTTGGCTTAGCTCTTAAACAAGTTCTGTTGTCCCCTGATATGTTTCAATGACTCATGATCTGTATAAATAATAAATTCTCTCGAGAGAAGATAATGCTGCTACGTCATGAGAGCCCTTACTAAGGAATAAAATTCCTTATCATAAATAGAATAGTTCAAAGTTGCACCACTTAACTTTTCACTAAAATATGTTATAGGTTTCTTTTCCTACATTAATACAATACCAATTCCTATCCCAAAAGCATCACATTCCAGCTCAAAAATTTTGTCAAAATCAGGTAAAGCCAATAATGGAGTACAAGTGAGTTTTTCTTTTACCTCTTCAAAACTCCTCTAAGCCCTTTCACTCCAAATGAAAGGTACATTCTTCTTAGTCAGTTCTATGAGAGGACTGACAATGCTATTGAAATTATAGACAAAGCACCTATAAAAGGATGCTAGCCTATGGAAACTTCTTACCTCAATAACTAAGGTGGGTGTTGGTCATTCCCTGATTGCCCTCACTTTCTCCTCATCCACCCTAACACCTGAGCCAGATACAACAAAACCCAAAAATGTTACCTCGGTTTGACAAAAGGAGCACCTTTGCAGATTTGCAAACAGCTACTATGCCCTCAACACTGAGAATATTGCCCGAAGATGCTCCACATGATGTTCCAGGTCTTTGCTGTATATCAAAATATCATCAAAATAAACAACAACAAATTTTCCTAGAAATTCTTTCAATACATGATTCATCAGTCTCATAAACGTACTAGGAGCATTACTCAAACCAAATGGCATAACCAACCACTCATATAGTCCATGGCATGTTTTAAAAGCGATTTTCCATTCGTCTCCCTCTCTCATCTGAATTTGGTGATACCCGCTTTTAAGATCTACTTTAGAGAAAACTTGTAAACCATGTAGCTCATCCAACATATCATCAAGTCTAGGAATAGGATACCTGTATTTGATGGTGATTTTGTTGATGGCTCTGCTATCGATACACATTCTCCAAGTACCATCCTTTTTAGGAACAAGAAGGGCGGGAACAGCACATAGACTGAGACTCTCCCTGACAAATCCCCACTCAACCAACTCATCCACCTGGCGTTTCAATTCTCTAGCCTCCTCGAGATTCATGCGATATGTGGGTCGATTTGGTAATACTGAACCTGGCATAAGATCAATAGCATGCTCTATCCCTCTCAAAGGTGGTAAACCTGCTGGCAAATCATCAGGAAAAATATCAGTATACTCATTTAATACCTGAGAAACTACTGAAGGTAAAGACTTAGGTTCTTGCACCCCTAGTGCACATCTCAACTGGAGCAAATATACTGGAGTCTCTTCTGTAACAATTCTCTCTAACTCACCCTATCCCCATCAACAATACCTTCTTTTCCCTAGAATTATTAAACTGTACCAAAACCCTTTTTACCTTAGATGGCCTACTGATCTATTGCTGAACCTTTTGAACCTCTGAAAGTGACATCGGATTCTGAATAATGCGTTTGCCCTCCTTCTGGAATACATAAGTATTCCTGAAGCCATCATGTAAGACCCTCCTGTCATATAACTAAAGCCTGCCAAGCAATATATGGGATGCACACATAGGCAAAATATCAGACTCAATCTCATCATAGTATTTATCCCCTACACTGAATGGTACCCTAGCTCTTTGGGTCACATGCAAACTCCCCTGATCACTAAGCCAATGCAATTTATATGGTTTAGGATATGGAGTGGTGGTAAGTTTTAGTTTCGATGCTAACGATGCGGCTACTACATTAGCACAACTACTACCATCAACTATAAGGACACATAAATTTCCTTGTACCCTACAAGAGGTATGGAACAAGTTGTCCCTTTGTTCTTCATCCTTAGTAACAAATGTAATCAGTGTTCAGTGTAACACATTAGCATAATAAAACATCTCACTAGACATTGTTGTATTTTAATTCCAACAACACAATAATAATCCTTACACCTCCACGGCTTAAGTACACAACTAAACCACAAATGAAGTACACAAACAAAACTACTTTCAAGTAGATACAATTAAATTCAACTACAAGTGTTTAAGTAACTAATTCAATTACTTTCACACTTTAATGACTTGTTTGAATTCAAATTCTACTACTCAAACTTCCTTTTCTTGTCACGATTTCACACTACAAATAACCACAATATGCAACACTTTAACACATACAAAAACACACAACTCCACCGCCACACTACTCCTCTTTTACTCACGGTTCTACTCCAATTACGCCTCCAACACAATTGTCTATAATGTACACACCAAATGCACACAATCTTCACTAAATTTACAAAACACAACTCTACACACATACACCTTCAAGTCACGGTGCAAATGATCCTTTTATTCAACACACAACAATTCATGTTGCAATCTATACCACAATCCACATACAAGGGCAGCAAACAATAATTCAAATAACTCCACTAAATGCAATCTTTTCCATAAAAGGTAAGATAATTCAAATTCAAACAACACTCCTTAATGTTACTCAATAACTACTTCAAGTTAATGGATGTTTGAATTCAAATGATTTCCTTTTTTCCACACAATGCAATCTGAAAATTGCAAACACACTACTCAATCTCCGAAACAAACAAGCAAGGATCACGCTTCTTCTTTCTTCACAAATTTAGATACTTCCCAATTCTAAATTTGGTTCAAGAAATGCACTACTTTCTTCCTTTCCCTTCACAGTGACTTCAATAACAAAGGAGCTACAACAAGACCTCAGATTCTACTTCAACATACAACAATTATAACTCCTCAACAACACATCCACGCAATTCAATCCTCAACACACACAATTTCATATCAAAGTGAAGAACCTTAATTGATAATAAAAATCACGAATTCAATCAACACTAAATCCCTTCTCTTAACTTGTGCTCTGATACCAAATATAATGTGCCTAAAAACGACTAAGCACAATCAAATAACAAATGGGAGCAATTCCACAATTGGCGTGTTCAACAACAATTGATTAGAACCCCTATTCATGTGGATTCAAGTGGAAATGATACCAAATTATGATATGGATCAATGTAATAGCGAATTAAACAATAGATAAGATATGGATGAATTAGAATTCCAATCAAATTGAATTGAATTCAAATCTGAAAATTATGAACCCTAAATTCACGTGAAAGAAAGGAACAACAAATAGCACCTAGATATGACTCACTAAGTACAATTTGTAAACAACAAAAAATGATTAATATTACTCACAATCGATTTCAACTTGGTTCTCGCCACAATTTCAATGATGAAATTGATAAGAGATCAATTACAAGTAAGGAGGACCCTCATGGTAACAAAAGGGGTGTTTTCTCAAAATGTCAAAAGCTCCCTAAAACCCTACTTAAGCAAGTATTTATACTTGCTCCCTTTAGGGTTAAAAAGTTCACAAAATTACAATTATGCCACTTTTAGGGTGGCTGGTCCTAAAAGACAATTACAAACAAATCAAAGTGTCCCAAAAGAAAATTACAACATAAATAATTCAATTAAATAACAAATATATATATATATTAGTCTTCAAGATGTCGGTCTTCAAGGTACTTTTGAAATGAGCCCTGATGAGGATCCCGACTCACTCAAAAGTATAGGTGATTTGGCACCCTGTAAGATTGACAAATGAACCTATTGGAATGCATAATAAGTATATGATAAGAATGAAGAAATCAAGTTAGCTTCCTCATGATTAGGTTTCTCATGAAGGATTCTCAAAGCCAAGTTGTGTAGGCCCCTAGCTCAGGCCCTAGTGATAGGTCCTGTAGGAATTTGATTCCTATCAAAAAAATGGGCTAGCCCTACCGTAGGCTTATTACTTTCTTGATCATGAAAATATAACTTTTACCATAATCCCTTTCATGCATAAAATATTTTTAGGTCCGAAACCCCATTTAAGTCAACCACTCTATACTATTGCATCCTCCTTCTCTAACCACCACAGCTTAAGCAGCAACTACCTTTAAATTCTTAACACAAAGCACACCTGATAAGAACTTACACAACACTTAAATACTGAAATAGAAGTAAGAAATCTTGATCTAAAATCAAGTTGAACTCGTTTTAAATATGCATGTAACTCGTAAAATTAAATTATCTTAAGAAACTATATCTCAAATCAGTCCCTATGAATTGTAAAGCACTTTAACATTATTCTTGATCAATTCAAACAAATCAAAATGCCTTAGGAGCTAAAAGTCACAGTAGAAATAAGAAAATGGTTTAGGAATGAACTTTTAGCAAATTAGGTACATTTTGGAAACAAATGGTGATAGTAGTTTATTGTATCTATCAATAGGAGTTTTTAGAGATTCAGAGCTACCATCAGATTATGAAGCAATTGGAAATCTCTATGAATATGTGTTTTATATTTGCTATTTGTCCCTTAAAGCTACTGCTAGTGTTGTGTTATTATGAGCATACGCGGCTTGTTTTCCTAAGAAGATTGTCGTGTGTGCTCAAATTATATGTGCATTTGCAACGTCATGGGAATGGGTTACACACCCTATGTTGTGAGTGTTGTGGGTGACTGGAATATATAGAAGGGCATAGACTGATTTAACTAAAGGGCTTGAACTAGTTTTACTTTTAATTGCCCGAGCTAGTTTTATTTTTAATTGGTTAGGTTTAAGGTACCAAATTTTAAAGGATTGGGATGGCTTTAAACATAAACTTAACCTTATTTCACCACATATGTAAGATTTTAGAATACCTTTTTTTTATTATTTTTTTATCATTTCCTTTCTAAACAAATTTAGAAAAGTACATCTATATAGACATATACATATACACATTGCTCTCTCTCTCTATCTCTCTCTATATGTATAGGGAATAATCAATACATATATGTATATAAATATGCCTTGTAATTAATATATGTGAACGAGTCATATGCCCAAATGTTTATTAGGAATACAAATCAAGTGATCTCTAGCTACCTATTCTATATGTAGCTATTTAGTTATGTGGTTGGTCACCTCAAATCAAAATAATTAAAATTTTGAGTTTTAAATAAAGTTTGATATGCATTATACGATATCTTATATTATTAAAAGTCATCACTACTACAAGATAGAACCGAAAGGCTATGTGAGCCTCTCATCACCTTTTGCAAACTAAATGTCGTGTGAAGTGACATGCATTCCTTAAAGTTTTTGCTACCATTATAGGTCTTGCGCATGTGAATCCTAGGGTGCGTTAGGTACCATGGAGGTCATGCAGGGGAAATGCTAGAAAGGGCATTGGGCATTTGGTTAGGGATGCCACTTATTAAATGATATAGAAAATGATAGTATACACAAAATTAGAACTACAAAACGAGTGGAGTCAAAATAATATAGTACTTAGCTTGAACTCATGTCGAAATTTCAAAACTTGAGCTCAATCGAGCTTGTAATATTAAGCTCAAGCTCAAATCAAAGTGGTAGTTGATGAGCTTGAACAAGACTTGATTATTATTTTTTATAGAAAAATAACATTAATATTCAAACTCAACTTGAAACTCAATTAGCATTAAAATTTGGCTCAAGCTCAATTAAGCTCACAAGCTAATTGAGTCAAACATTATGAAGCTTGAGCTCAATTCGATAAACATCTCAAGTAGCTCAAGCTTAACTTGACTAATGTCAAATCAAACTCGAGCTTTTATCCAATCAAACTCAAGTAATTTGCGCATAGACTTAACTCACTTACACCCCTAAACAGAATCCCTAACTAAAAGTCAAGGGTGTAATACCTTAAACTTCACATCGATTACTAAAAGACCATGCTTAATACTTGCTTTTATTTGGATACTCATGCATAGTATATATTTGATAACTTGCTTGATTTTTCCTATGTATTTTAATAGCATTGAGAGTTTTCCTCACTATGCGATGGTTTGCTCACACTTTTTAGATTTATATATATTTCAAATCCGCAATACTATAACATGGCAAGGAGGTTTGTCACCGATAAGTGTATTTAAGTGTTAGCTTTTAGGTCTAGGTTTAAATTGTTAAGTGAGAAAAGAAAGACTATCCTTTTTTTTTAAAGCCTATTTTAAGAAATTATGGCATATTTTGTATGAAGACCCTATGAGGTTGCAACTGTCGATGATATTTTTTTTTTCGTTAATACTTTTGGAAGATTTTATGACCTATATGAAGAAATATAAAGTGTTAGCATGTTTCTAAATTTAATTGTTTTAAAGTTAGTGTTCCTATACGTGTTTCATAAATAGTAAATGGGATTTAGAATACTATGGATGGAATTTTCTACCCCAAGGAGTATTTACGGTGGCTTACCACTATTAGGGTATCTAAGTGCTTTTCAATAAGTTAGGATTTTAGGGAGTTATTAAATTAGGAGATTTCTTAAATTTTTCACCAAAAAAAAAAAAGAAAAATAAAATTGTGATATTTTTTAAAAAATAAATAGACCAAATGCACTAAGGTTATTTAAGTTTCTAAAATAAGGAAACAAATTTCTGCAAAAAATAAAAATAAAAGAAAAAGGAGCAAATCTGCCTTGGGAAAATTGTTATTAAGTAATCTTTAATTATAAATGAGTTGACCTCAAACCTGAAATCTATAGTTACTAAAGGAAATTTTCTATAGACTACTAGCTAAATGAGAATCATTTCACTTTTTTAATAATAACTTTTTTTTTTCTTTTTTCCAACACCAATTAATGCCAATTCTAAAAATAATTTTTAAAAGAAAATTTGAGGAAAAAAATATTTCTAAAGGTTTAAAAAAAAAAACTTTCCTTAATTTTCTCTAAGCAATTTATACAAAATGGATTGTATTTAATATAAATTAAAATTAAAGGGCAAGTAAAATTTTCTTGCTCCACAATATTAATAATAGGGCCTCCATGAAATCAAGGGGCGGTTTTTACACGTTGCTAGTATTTGCTTGCCAATTGGGTGGAAGCAGAAAAATCTCTCTTGAGTGTTCGCCAGCGGCCAAGTCCCCGATCGAAGGCTGTCTGTCGGTAGAGAGATAAGTGGCGTCCCCACCAGACGCAAACAATCAAAGTGAATTGCGATGGAGCAATTGACAGATCAAGGAGGCTTGCAGGTACTAGATTTTGTGTCCAAGAACAGCTAGCTGCCGTCATCTTTTCGCCTTGTCAAATAGTTGAAGTAGAAGAAGGAGAGGCTTGGGTCATGTTTGGAAGAGTTGCAGTTTTCGATTTGGAAAATCTGGAAGGAAGTCCAAGCAGAAACAGTTTTCACCATCGTCTTCAATAGCATCCAGGACTCATTATAACCCTTGCTATCCTTTTCAGGTGTGTTTTATTATATTTCTTCTCTTCTTCCTCGTTCAAGTCATGCCGGCAAACCATGAACCAGAGTCATGGGTGGCATTGGACTAGTGGTTGGTGATTGGTGTTTGGTGGTGACTAGGACTTATTAGGGTTAGTGACAATGACCGGTTTTAACTTAAAAACATATGGGTATTTTTGTAATTTTACTAACACTCTCTCCCTATTCAATATTTATATTAATGTTCAACTAAACCAAATAATTACTACGTGTCTATTCCGTTGCTATTGGCCCATTATTTTCTTTTATCTATTAATAACGTGAAAGTTCGACTGGCCCCCCCACCCCCACCTAACCCTAACCCTAAAAAAAAAAAACAAGAAAGTTTCAGTTTCTGTGGGTAGGAGTGGAAGTTGATAACTATAATATACTAGGTCCAAGTTATGACTTAAAGAGAAAACTAACATACAACCCTACGTTTTCGCAAGGAGCGACTCATCTCCATGGGAATCATGCAAAAGTTCTTATATTTAAATTGATAATTTACTTCAGCCCTGGGCCCTCTAGACTTTAAAAAAATAGAACGGAGCACATGCAAAATCAAAACGGAGCCAGTTTTATATAAATGGAGAAAACCTACCTAAGTTTTGTCATATAGCATTGGAAGTTCTAAAATAGCATATTACAACTTTTGCAAAATAGGCATATAAAGCTAGTCAAAGTGAGAAGATGAGGTCTCCAAGCAGGCATGGACAAGATCAAAATGCTGGGGAATGTGTGAAGAAGGGCCCATGGAGTTCCGAAGAAGATGAGAAACTGGTAGCTTATATCAAAAGATATGGCATTTGGAACTGGACCTACATGCCAAAAGCTGCTGGTACGTTTTCCTTATCATATATTGTGTACTGAAATTGTTTCTTATTTCTATAATTTATGAAAACCTCCGATCTGTGTTTTCATCTTTATGTAATTTATTGTTCTATATATGATCTGTGTTGTCCTCGGATTTAAGCAACCCTTAAATTCTCGATTAAAATTCATCGGTTAAAAAAAGATTAAAAAAAAAAAAAAAAGAACCTTTAGATGATTCACCCTTTTTGTTTTCACTGTATCGATACGATTCAATCGCATAATATTGTTCATGGATCATATATATATACAGGTTTAGCAAGGACAGGAAAAAGTTGCAGACTTCGATGGATGAATTATTTGAGGCCCAACATCAAGCACGGCAACTTCACCAGAGAGGAGGAGGAGACCATCATCAAGTGGCAGCGTCTTCTAGGAAATCGGTAATTACTTCTTGTCCGTCTCCGACATATATATATATATAGTAATTCATAATGGACCTCACTCCGAACACTAAGGCAAAATGTTCTTAAACTTATACTGTTCATCTCGGACACTCAAGCAATCCCTTTTTCTTTTTTTCTTTTATTTTATTTTTTTGAAAGCAAGAAATATGATGCCCAATTCCATGGGATGTATAACAAACAGAACGCAGAAAGATTAATTGATGTTGTTGACCATGATCAAAACTATAGAATAATAATAATATTCAAGATCTTCCAGAGATTAATAGATGTTTTCTGGAGATTAATTAATGTTTTCTAGGGAAAATCGTCGTATTCTAACCAAAAGGAACACTGTTCAATGCATCAAGTCACCTAACTTCTTTCTTCAACTACTGTCATTATTAGCTGGCCATGTTTCACTTTAACACGTAACCCCTTTTGTTTTTATGCCAGAAGCATGACAGCAGAAAGATTTTTTTTTCCCTTGTGGTCAACGATAGGGTTAGTTTAATACCTAATCATTGTACATAAAATAAGCATTGACAGCTTAGGGTAGCATGATTTGTAAACATATGACTCGCCAGTAGTAAATTATGCATTATAAATGTGTAATGTGTAGCCAAAATTAGAGTAAATAATTAACTTTTGATGCATTTTTGTTGTTAATTAAGCTTAGCTAAGCCTTCATTTACTTTCTTGTATTGTTGATATGGTGATAGATGGTCTGCGATCGCAACCAAACTCCCTGGAAGAACTGATAATGAGATAAAAAATTATTGGAACATACGATTAAAAAGACGCAATTCACAAGATGATGGGCACATACAAACTACAGCGGTTGAGACAAGAACTCCACTGGGAATAGATTTAAACATCGACATATCCGGTGATGAAGAATAATACTTACTGTATTATGGCAACGATTTCAATGGAAGCCCCAACTTCGATCAAGTGTACATAGTTACTGTCCATCCATCAAGCTCTGCAAGTTCGGTTCCAACATGGTGAAGAACATTCAAGATCGTTAGATGTGGTGGATGATGAACTTCAAAGCTTTTGGGAAATATTGATTTGACATTGTCCTCTTACCCATTGCAAGAATTCACATATTGAAGTGACTTAACTGGAGATACTAGTTTTGATCTATGGGAAAACTCATATCTATACTTAATTAATTGAGATTAACATCCATTTATGTTGTGACTTGGATTGATTTTATTTTTTTTCTTTCCCTTTTCGCAATTAATTCATATATCAAATCTTTCCATATGCAATTTTATCATAATGAGCTTTACAAGTGGGTCAAATGCATTTTGTGATGAATGGTATTGTGTTCTGTTAGCAGTTGGAAGTTGCTGCAAAATGTAGCAGTTGACAATGAATTCAAATCTCATGGCATCATCACCATCAAGATTCCAAAATAATTATTTTGGGGAAAATTGCAAATACATTCCCTGAATTACGTGACTTTTATAAGGAGTGGAGTTTCGGGTCTTTAAGCTTTAGTAATGCTCTAAGATGCATGTGCATATTTTTAAAAGATATGGAAGAATAATACTGTGTTTGGCTTTTTCCATAAAGACAAATGAGCAAAAATGAGTAAAGCAGAGGAGAAAGGACTGAAGATGGGGAAAAAAAAAAGTAATTTCTGCTGTGTTTAAAAATACAAGGGTAAAAGTAAAGGAAACGGAGAGAAATTATTTCACTTTCATTATTGGGTTGGTCTTACAAAAGGGAAACGAAAAAAAAAAATGGTGTTAGTATTTTATTTTGATAAAAATTATCATGGAGGACAATATTATAATTGTATTCTCATTTTCATCTAATTTCACTCATTTCTCTTCAATTTTGAAGAAAAAAGAAATGGATTTCAAATATCAAATATATCATCTTCTTCTATTTAAACATACTCTAAAAGTCATGCTTAGAAGTTCAAAGAGTTTACTCGTATTTACTTAAGAGTTTAAGGGTAATTTGTATAGTAATTGGTGTGAATTACTTAGAGGTGTAGATAATGAATGGGCTTCGACTAATTGAGTACATGATGCCAATTGTGTTTGTCTACCATATAATTTGTTTATGCATGTTTTGTGTAATATAAGTGATGAAAAGTATCGAAAGTAAGAAAACTTTGGATTTGCAATTTTCGAACGGCAACGAGCTTAAAAATGAGACCTTGTTCAAACCTTCTTGTTGAAGCCAGTGCAAAATGAGACGCTGCTTAGACATCATATGACATATTAATGAAGTGTCTTGAAAAGTTGCAAAATTAGAGAAGCATTTTCACTTGGAAAAAGCATGGAATGTCCAAACGAAATATGCTAAATCGAACGGCTAATGAAATATGGATATGATATAGAAATGTTGCATGAAGGTTACACCAAGGTTGAAAGTTCTGACGATAGCAGCAGTTATGTTAAATCCTCTGAATAATCTAGGATAATCCGCTTTCGACCTCTATTATAGATCATAATCAATTTTTTAGTCCAGCTCATGCTTCAATTTAAGTTATAAAGTAAATCTAATCGAGCCAAACTTAAACTCATTGATCATTACTTCAAGTCTAGTTTAAGCCCAAAATATCCGGCATGGTCAAGCTCCATTCTAACTCAACCTATGATATTTTTAGCCCGACCTTGAGCTCGAAACTAGCAATTTAGCATCCCAATTCAGCTCAATTACACCACCAAATGAATATTCCGATGCTGGCCACCAGCTATTTAACTCCAAGATCAACCTTAACATTCTTGCTTAAGGATCGGTACAACAACCCAAAAAAAAAAAGGGGCTTGCGGACCATGTTTTACCATTACAAACAAAAGGGAAGAACATAATCTACTTGCCTCTATAGCAAAAATAATATCATGTGATCTAGAAAATCTTATTATCATGCCAGCATCATCATCCATAGATTATGTACCAAGAAATGGACAAAACGAATCACTCACAAGGATAGCTCGGGCAAGAGATAAATCAACAAGTAATAAAACTCGAAGCTACAGTGTAAGACTTGTCATGTCCCTCAACCAGGAGGCCACTTCATTTGTCTCCCTCCCAGGACGTGCAAATGAAGATGATAAACAGATTGACCTGAAGACAGAGAATGAGGAAAGTTAATTATACAGAGCATTTCTCAGCCAGATCCAATGAGGCGGAGGGTCTCAAGAATTTACACCATATATAGTGAAGAAAGGAAGAGACTTACAGGCAGTTGGACCGCTATTGATGACAACACGGAAACCATCAAGAATTCCTTCTTTTTCAGCCACTATCTTTGCAGCATATAGAAGTTGACCTAGTATTTGCCCATGCCTTTCTTCAGCCTGTCAAAGAAAAAGCAGAATCGAAAAAACTATCAAGAATGTTCACAATGCTTCTCAGCTAGAAGAGAGAAACCACTTGATATGGATTCTGGAAGCTACACAGCAACAGCAAGAAACCACTGAGAGTAAATAATGACTAGCATAACTTCTAGTACACATCCTCACAGCAACAGCAAGAAACCACTGAGAGTAAATAATGACTAGCATAACTTCTAGTACACATCCTATATGGGTGCCTGATCATTCCAGAACACCATATTACTGACAATAGCTGCCTCTCTTTGCAGAAATAAAACCAAGCAATTCTTTAATGGGAAAACTGTCTACTCTAATGGTGCTTTCTGTCTCAAGAAAGAAGTTCTGAATGGTGTAGTATTAATACATCTCAGCAGCTCACTTTTTCCCTCACATAGAGGAAAAAACCTTATCGAGGATCCTTAAAGTAGATTAAAATACAGAACAGATCACTGCCGAACACTGAGTTCCTAATGCTTTTGATATTTTATAGCAGAATAAGTAAGCCTAATAAATTTTTAAAAGATTATAAGCCTCAGTTGACCTAGAAAGTGTCTGACCAAAAGGGACATGAAGAGCTAGTATTTGCACATAATCAGTAAGCATAACAAATGCTAGTGACTTGAGCATACATATGTGCATGTGATCTGTGAGTACTGAAATCAACAACACATTTGCATAAAATAGACTAAGAAGTAACCTTGCCAAGTTGCGTCAGTCCATCACTGAGCTTTGGAATGACTAGGACATGAACCGGAGCTTGCGGGCTGATGTCTCTAAATGCCAAAACATTTTCATCCTCATACACAATGGTGGATGGGATTTGCTTAGCTATGATCTTGTCAAATCTGTGTAGACAAACCCAAGCATTGCCATGACAAAAAATGACCATTGGAGAATATGCTTTTTCTTATTTGTAGAAATCTTTGGTACTTAGGGTGTTGTTCGACTCACAAAAAAGGTTCTCAGAACATTTTTAACATTTCTTATAATCAAAGTAATAGTACTGTCACTATGTTTATACAAATAATCTCAAGAACTGGTAGTTACTTGGAGTCTTTCACGACAATACATGGCGCAAGATAGGTGATAGCCGATGATCATGGTTAACCATCACTAAACATATCCATAATAAATCATTTCTAGCTTTAAAAAAGAGGAAACTACTGTCCCCATTGTCTATTGATACTTTTTATAGCTGTTAGCCACCAACATCAAGGGCCAATCAATACCATTGTCTTCCAAGACTAGTCAAAACTGATAGCCACTACATATGCAATCTCTTGGAATTAATAAGATCATATTTGACAAATACAAAGTTTAATTGTAACAAATATCAAGAAAAGCTTGAAAAAGATTTTTCATGAAAACGAACACTCTTATGACCAAAGAATGGATAGAGAAATGTATTAGCATATTAGATAGAAAATTTGTTGGGTCTTTTCAAATTAATTAGATGGTTAAGAAGTTAGTAGCTTTTGACCAAAAAGTATAAAGCTTCTTACAGGAAATTTGATACATCCATGCAAATAGATTCAAAATTCTAGAAATTTTTTCTATCTCAATTCCTCATTTTTCTCTTGGATAGGAGTGTTTCGCATTTCATAGGCCAAATTTCAAAGAACAATTCTAGTAAGCCGGTTTTAGCAATCTAACAAACACAACTAAAGTGAATCAACAAGCCAGTTTATATAAAAGAACTCAAGAACAAATGTAGCTGAGTAAGTACATTGTAGGAGCTCCAGAATCAGCAACTGAAGCAGCTGCTTTGGCAGCATCTTCCTCATTTGCAGTAGCATTAGCACGTACAACACATCTACATACCCCAAATCAGAAATTTTTTTAATTGATTTATAAACTTCCTTCAAATAATAATACAAAAAAACAAGGGGGGGTGTGTGCAAAACCTTATTTTGAAATTATTAAATCAGGAAAAAGGGAAAAGGAAATATTCCACTTACCTCTGAGAATGAGAAAGAAGGGGAAGAGGAAGAGGACGCAATGATCTGGAGGAATTGAAAAGGAATTTCGAATTCCAAGTGGTAGTTCTAAGAGCAGTTGCCCCGAAATTCCTGTTACAGATAAGAATAAACTATACGCTTTTCAGTCGAAGAAAAAGAGAAACACACGTACATAAAGATTAGAATGAAAATCATATGCACGGAGGAGATGGAGTAGTACCTACCGAAGAAGAGAGGATGAGGTTAGAGCTTGTGCAACTGCAGCCATTATCAAATATCAGTTGAGCAGTTGATGATGTCCGGTAAAGAGCTAACCTAAACCAACACTAACATCCTTCTCTTTCTGGGTCTTTTACCTTTCACATGTTTGTAATTTGTATTCTAGTCTACTCCGTGTGAAAATCACAAAAACATTGTCGTTTTCAAATATAACTCTTAAAATATCTCCGTTACAAAAGCATTTCCTAAATAATTTTATATAAACTTTTTTATTTTAAAGACACGATTTTCACCTGCATCCAAAATTTGCATCACCATTCAAACAAGTAATAAATATAGAAAAGAGGTGGGCGATATTAGGATGTAACCAACAAGTTGTTATGATTTATTCAATCGGGTTTTGAAATATAATTTAGAGTTGGATTTTGATATTTTAAAAAATCTAATAAAGATTAATATATTAATAATAATATTTATTTTTAATATGTTTTATATTAATTTTATATTATATAATACATTAAATTTTTAAATTTTATTTATATATAAATTAGTAAATATAATCTAAATATAACTAATTATTATCTATTCTATTTTTTTCTTATCTTATAAAAATCCAATCTACTGATCAAGTTTTGCTAATAAGAGTAATTACTTTATAGGGTTTTTATAAAATATTAAATTTTATAGAAGTAGATTAAAATTTTATAAAATTCACACACATCCTAAGTAATAATGTTCTAACCAAAACCGACGGGTAGCGCGTCTCCTAAATGAGAAACTATGCCCAACTCGTCTGAAGTCGGTTTGTTGTTGGAATTTTCGATTCAGTAGTTCTGGCAAGTTTGGAGTCTCTATCATGGTTCCTTAACCCGTCAAATCGAGTTTCCCTTATTTATTTATTTTTTAGTTAGAAATTTCCCATTCAAGTGCAACAATAGATAATTTCATCAATATTTAGGGGAAAAAAAACATATAAGAGCATTACTTCCTTTAAATAAAATATAAACATGATAAAAATAAATAAAATATTATGATTATTTACATAAAATTTTAACAAAAGGAGATAAGAAAATCACTAAAATCTACAAGTTATTACCATTTTGTAATATCAATGTTTTGCACTTATTATAAAATTTTATAAGTATCTCTATAACTTGTATTACAATCACCCCTAGCATTCCTTTATGTAGCATTACTCTTAAATGTTAAATTTAAAAAATCACTCTCTCTCTTGCTTGAAATATTGAAGCAAGCAATTGGCATCAAACGAAATATAGAGGTCAAGAATTAAAAAAAAAAAACACAAGATAAGGATTCTTTTAATGTTAGGTTGATTAGAATACCAATTCCATAAAGTAATTAATTTTGGAAATATATGTGGAAATTTGTCATAATTAAATATGAATTACAATTAGTATTGCTATTGCTTTCTATGGCACTACTTGCGTCGGTTATTTCTAAGTAATCACTACATCCCCAATTTGCTTAAAATATTCACTACCTAATCCATTATGTCTAGTCACTTGCTTGAACTTTAGTATCAATCAAGTCTTTCTTAAATGGTACAAATGTTCAAGTAAGTGACTAAACAAAAGCAAATTAGGCAATGGGCATTTCATGAAAGTTAGGGATAGCAACAACCCACACTAAACCAACACAAGTAGTGACATCAAAAGAGATAGTAATTATGATTACAATACATATTTAGCTCTTAATATTTTCCACACAAACTTTAAGATTTACAAGTATTATGCAATAGTGTAAGTGAAATCAACTTTACATTAAAGCAATTGCCAACTTCTTCTTTCTCTAATCCTTTACTTTTATGGTTTTATATGTCAATCACCTATTTGAACATCTCAAAATTGAAAGCAAAACAATTGAAGTAGCACTAGAAAAATATTAATATTTATTGTAATAATTATACTATATAGCAGATATAAAATTTAATAATATATGGAAAATATTAGTATAAGAGACATTAAAGAAGAAGAGGGAAGAATATTTACACACTCTTCTAAGGAAGGCCTATATGTACATGTTTGTGTGAATAAGAGTTTGTGGTTTGGGGGTGGTGGTGGTGGTGGTGGTGGTGTGGTTGGGGTGTTTGTTTGTGGTGTGGCATGAAACATGCTTATGTGGATTGAAGAGACTCATAAGTGATGATACAAATTTGAAGTCATGCCTACCAAGCACAAGCTTTGTTTATTTATTTTTTGTTTTTTTTTAGATGTTAGCAATACTTGGATGGACCCATCAAGTCTATTGGTCTAGGGTTATGACTCGCTCATGACCCATGAGCTCATTGAGCCTATACACAGGTTGCTACTTGCCTTCTTAGGTTGGTTTAAGGTCATAGACCATGCAAGTTGGTTGTAATTAAGGCATAAGTCTAGTGTAACCCATACCCATGTTTATGTATACCCATTCCACCATCTATTCAACCACATCCATGCCTTCTCCATAATCTATACTTCTTTATACTTTACATTTCAAATAATAACAACAAAAATAAAACACAATCTATGAAAGACATCAAAAAAATTAAAAATAAATAAATAAATGAAACAAAGTTTATGATTGCATCTACTTTTATCTAAATGTCCTCATCAGCTAAGTATCTAGCTTTGTCCTCAAGTTAAGGCATAGTAACTGGTCCATATCCAGTTGCATAATATATGTGCCATCCCAACCTCTATTTACCAAGATAAGGGGGAGGATTCATATACATCAAATAAGATTGGGCTATAGCTACATTAGGTACTCCCCCTAATCTTGCCATCTACTAAGCTACCTATTTTATGGAGTTGGAGGAATTTCAAAAGGAGTAGCAAAACTCTCTAACAATGGCACCTTGTATGGTGATGGTGGTTATGTGACAACATATAACGTGAAATTAAATTAGGTTATATCACAAACCGTTGATTCTACAAATACCCGAAGTGCAATATTCAAATATCAATCGATTATATGAATTCGTAGGTATTTGGCATCCAAATTCGACAATTATATGAAATTCAAGATTTTGGGAAGAAAATGAGCAAAGATGACTCCAAATTTTGATAATACTCAATGAATAATTTGTCTCATTGCCTTAAGGCATACAAATGGTAACAGGCACAAAGTTGCCACAAATAGAATATAAAAAACCTCCAAAAATAAAAACGCCTAAAAACTATTAAAAATGAAAATGTCTAAAACTTAAGAATATAAAGTAAATCAAAAGACAAATACAATTTTATAAATGAAACTTAAAATAGAGATGTCTGTAAAAAGTTATAAGGAATCTAAAACTTACTAAAAATAAAAAAATTACTCACTTGAGGGTCTAAACAAAAAAAATTGCTCTAAAAGCAGCGTAGCCCAACACTAAAGATACTGACTTCTTCAAGTTAACTCATTCCCCCCAAAATAATGTTAAGAAATAAAAAAATTGCAACTGATCTATTTTTGTCCCATTTAGTTATATACCTATTTATTAGTATCTCCACCTCACCATTATGTAAATGGACTTGACCTATCCAAAAGCTTATGCACTAAAAGATTTTTTAAGTGACTATCTATAATTTGCCAAGTTATTATAGTTTAGTGGTAATGAACACAAATCTCTTAACAAGATGGAATAGGTTGAATGCTCCCCTTTCAAAAGCTATAGATTGTATATTAGTTGGGGAAAGTGGGATAAGATTGTATAATAGAGGAGACTGTGATAGTAATAATGTTAGTGGTTCTTTTAAAATAAGAACACGCAATCAATCAGGATTAGGGTGGGTTTTAAAAGTCTAAATCCAACCCAATACCTTGTTTAAAGCAACAAAACTTAGCCCAAATTTTATAGTACTTTTAAAATGTGACCAAAATCCAACAAATACACATAGAGAGTACCCGAAACTAAGGTTGAATAAAAAAATCGATGAAGCCAAACCGGATTGTGAATTATGTTTAAAATATTTTTTTTAATTAAAAAAATTACCAAGTAAATCTATTTATTTTATTTTAAATTAAAAAAATATACATCGAATCAAATTATAAAAAATTTAAAAAATAACAGTAAAAATCTAAAGAATAAAAAACAAGAATTCCATGATTTTTACTCATAAGTCGCATCAAATTGAACCCACCTGCGAGGGCTTGGTGCCTAAAAAACATAAGACAAAGGTCTGTCAGTTGATCTGATTTTCTGTCCTTAGAATAGAAGAAAGTGAACCACAAATACAAGTCTACACACAGAGACAGAGAGAGAGAAAGAACATTAAAATTCTCATGCATTGGACAGCTTAGAAATGCTTTGGGAAACGGAAGCAACAACGTGAATGCATGTGTGGGCGGTGCCAACTTCCACCCGACTGCACATGTCGCTCCCTTAGACACGGCCTCTTGTTCCCCCCATCCCTATCCACTAACATCCAATTATATATATGCGTATATATATATATATGTATCATCTGGCACATCATACTCATCTATACAATTCACAATTCACAACGAAGGACAGCTACTTTTACTGTAACACATAAAAAGCGTCCTACATATAGGTAATTTTTTTTTTGCTTGATATGCAAGTCTTTCGTGCCCTACCCACCTTTTACTCCTTACTCTCCGTAAATATCGAAAGATGATAGACTTTTCTTATCCCGTATTCAAGTTTTATTATATTAAGACTCTATTGTTGTTGTTGTTGTTCTATTGATTTTGGTCTGCCACTCAGCCTACGCCATGCAAAATGCAATTGAACTTGTCATTATTGACTCCCATGTGAACTGACTCAGCTTTACTGTATTCATCATAATTATTTTAATTAGTGCGAGTACGTGCATAAAGGCATTTTGGCAATTTGCCAAAAGGGTGGCTCCTCCTAGTATTATCTCCAATGGCTAGAAGAATATCTTTTTCCTTCCTTTGGTTTATGATTATGAATACAGCTAATAAAGTCTACACATACATTAATGTAAGAATAAATAAAAAATTAAACCCTTAAAAGTTTTTAATTATAGAAATAATTAGAAAAATATCAAATACTTAACATAAAAACTGTATATATAACACGGTTAACAAAGTCAAAATGTCAAAAAATCTAAAACCATAAAAACTGAAACTAATAGTTTCAAAAGAACAAATCAAAACTTGAGATAAGATTAGAATCATCAAAGAATTATGGAGCAACAGAGTTTGCACAAGAAAGGAAGAAAAAGAAACCACCCCCAAAAGTTTGGAAAAAGGCAAATGCAAACATTAGAAGATCATTTACAGACAAACAATGTCATCTACCATCTGCTGATGTGAATGACTCTGCAAATCCAGATGGTCTAGTAGGTATACTAGTCTGAGTATTATCCATACTTGGGAGTAAGGAAGATGAAGATGACTCCAGTTGACTAGTCCCTTCATATGCCTGCCATTTCTTCAAAGCCTGAGGCAATGACATTTCCAGGTCAATGCCGTATATGTCTTCTAGATTCGGATCACTTGGCTTCCATAGCTCTACTAAGGAAGATAACACATTCACCGTATGTCCCATGTCAGGCCTTTGGTATGGCTCCCTAGCGCAGCAGTGGCCGGCTAATTCAGCCACCGTGCCTACGCTAGCAAGGGTTTCCTCATCAATGTCGATGGTCAAGTCGATTGCTTTTTTGAATGAATCCTTGTTTAGGTGCATTCTCTTGAACCATGTAACTAAATGCATGCTCTCCTCGGGCTGACTCTCGTCTAGCGCCTTTCGTCCGGTTATTAGCTCCATTAGGATCACTCCGAAACTGAAAACATCTACTTTTGTTGTCACTCTCCCCGTCACTGCAAATTCACATTGCAAAAATCAATACTGGAATTAAAGACTACATAAACAGCAGTTTCCGATGCACGAAATTAGCATATTGATGAACTGCATTTCATATTTCCGTATTCAAAGATTTGGTATGTATTCAAAATAAAATCAGAGACAGTAATTAAAAGGAAATTGAACTGAAGGCAAATAGAATGAGAAACCATATTTTACCTGCATATTCTGGTGCCAAGTAACCAAATGTTCCGGCAATTCTTGTTTCAATGGACCCTTTTCCTTCTGGAGCAAGACGAACGAGGCCGAAGTCTGCAACCTTAGCTCTCATATCATCTCCAAGGAGAATGTTAGATGGTTTCAAGTCACGGTGTATAAAGCTCTGGTGAGCCAAACCATGGAGGTACTCCACACCCCTAGCCACATCAAGCGCAATAGTTAACCTTTGCTTCCATTCAAGCGGCTTAAGCCCTTCATCCGACCAGTTGAATAAATGCCTGCTAAGTGTCCCCTGAGGCATGTATTCATACACAAGAAGCTTCTCATTGCCATCCAAGCAGTAGCCTAGTAATGCTACCAAATGGCGATGCCGAACCTTGGTGAGAACTGCAATTTCGGACATGAATTCTGCTAGGCCTTTCCCCGTTATGACCCCACACTCCATTCTCTTGACTGCAATCTTTGTCCCATCGTGTAACTCCCCTTTGTACACGGTCCCGAAACCACCCTGTCCTAGAATATTCTCTTGGCTGAAATTGTTGGTAACATTCCTAAGGACTTGGATTGAGATAACCATATTTCCTGCTTCCACCATCTGGATATCCCCACCTTCACTTCCTGGAATCGTATGCGTCTCACTTAGTGCGCCCACGCTCATACTCGATCCAGCAACAGTAATCTTGACGCTCTCGTTATCAGAACCCGAATGCCGTGGGTGGATCACCATGGCTGCATTGGGACTCTGCACTCTGGTGAACTTTTTCTGCCTCTTATACAAAAAGAAAGCCAATAAACCAAGCAAGGTAATAAGGACCAAAGCCCCAATGACAGAAACCACTATGATTCCAATCAGATTGGCAGATTTATTCTTCTTTGGCGAGCTGCCATTATTCCCACCACTTCCATTTGGAGAATTACCATTATCATTTTCATCTGAAGGCGGTGAGATGCTCGACTTATCCTTGCCAATGTCAGGATTGCCATTAGTGTTCAGCATAACATTTGAGCTAAAGCTAGGCACTTTTCCATATAGATTGTTGTTTGACAAATCGAGAAGCGTCAACCCCGTCAAAGAGGCAAGTTCAGAAGGAATAGTACCTGTGAGGTTGTTATCTGCAAGAACTAGCCTTTGAAGAGACTTGAGGGAAGTAAATTCAGGGGATATAGTACCATTGAGATCCATTTTCTGGAAATTAATGACGGTGATATTCCTGTTGTTACAAGTCACTCCTAACCATTCTGCACAAGGATCATTCCCTTTCCAATTTTCCGCAAATCTCTGCGGATACCCCATCGATTTTGCAATGGCCAGCATCGTATTTACTCTAGGATCACAGTCACCGGGAACACTAAGGCAGAAGCTGTTAGAGCTGGAGTCCTGATTTCCAGACATGAGAACGTCAAAAGACGCGGACGACGAGTTTGAGACTGGAAGAGGACCTTGAAGCAGATTGTTAGTCAAATTGACATACTTTAAGGTCTCTAGACCAAGCAAGGACAATGGAAAAGGACCAGTGAGACGGTTGTCCCTTAAGCTGAGTCGCTGGAGGCCCTTGAGGGCTGAGAAATCAGGCAAAGGACCTGAAAACGCGTTGGAATGAAGCCACACTTCCTGCAAGGAAGTCATGTTTTGCAAAACATCGATGTTACCACTAAGCTTAGGTCCTCCATCCTGACCTCTACCATTCAGCCATAGAGACTGAATAGGCGAACCCGAAAAACTGGCAGGCAGGCCACCGTGGAGATCATTGAGTGCCAAGTGAAGGACAGTAAGACCCGGAAAGCGGTCAGGGCTAAAGAAGTCAGGGATAGTTCCGGTTAGGTTCACGGAATTAGCAGAAAAGTTCTGCAGGGCAGATGCATTCTGGAGGGCTTCAGGGATGGACCAGGATGGGAAAGGGTTGTCATCCATCTCCACAGATTGCAAGGAAGTCATTCCTGTGAAGAAATCTTCAGGGACTGAAGTGAACTGGTTGTTTGTCAGCATTAGGACTCGGAGGGATGCAAGGCTTGTGAGACTTGGGAGTGGACCGCTTATGCTATTGAACTGGACCTCCAGGCGTTCTAGTTCCGTCAGGTTGTTGAGTTCAGGAGGGAGAGTACCGGTGAGGTACTGGTGACCGATTTGGATCCTGGTTACCCGTTTTTCCTTGGAGCATACTACGTGTTCCCATTTGCATGGGTCAGGGTCTGACCACCCCAGGGATTCAGGTGGATTCAGGCTCTTTTTCAGAGCCAGCATCGCAGGTGCATCATCGGCTAACCCACAAAACAACCAGGATAACACCACCACAAGGTTTAACGACCTGGTGGTTGTCTGGCTCGCTCTCATTCCTAGCTGACTCTTGTCACTGTTTTCCTTTGTTAATCAATTTGGCTAAAATAAGAGAAGTTTTTTTTTTTTTTTCTTTCTACTCTTTCTTCTAAGTGGAAGCTAGTAAGGCTTTAGGTATGGGTGCATAATTGGTATATGGTAGTGGGAAAAGTTTAAGTTGAAGAAGGAACTTGTAAAGATATGGGGGAAAGAGAGAGAGAGAGAGAGATGCACATGGGGGGGTTGTAGTGGAGTGGGGTAAAGGGCCAAGGTGTCAGGGTGGCATGAGAGATGACAGTAGTTATGGAGTTGGAAGGTGTTGATTCCTGGGCCATGCTTTCTTTATTTGACTTGGCTTTTTCCTATTTTTTCTGTGGAAACTGGAGGTTGCATATCTCCACTCTACAATCTTCTTTCTTTCCTCTCGTTTTCACAGCTAGTTAACAGATATTCTGTAAAACACTTATAATACATTTAATAATAATAAAAAAAAACTATATATTTTTATATGGATACCCCTTTTTTGTGAAGATTTTTATATATATTTATACTTTTTCATAAACTAATGATATGTACATATGTTTAAATAAATATCTAGACGAATTTATAAGATATGCTGCATAGAAGATCATGTTAGCACGCATGTGTTTGTTCAAAGTAAGTAATCAATATTCAAAAATATATAAAAAAAAAAAGTTTTATTTAAGCCTTATCAAACATCTTAAGATACGTGCTATCATGCGAAGAACTGCACGTATTTGTTAGAAAGAATACCAAATATATACGTACATTTTGCATGTAAGAAATTGATAGATTAATTCATATGTGGGAATCACTATGTCCGACGTCAGACACAGTACAGGGAAATGATTATTTATGTTTTTAACTTTACTCGAGTATGTCCTGCGCTTCACCAGGTTGTCGGAAAATTAAGAAATTATAATTTTTCATCCTAAAAGTCAAAATCGTGTCCATGTATATATGATTATTTGTAGTAAAATACGTTATTGTTTAATGTTTGTTAATTTAGCACAAACATCAAGGACAAATCATGTTCAATTGTTTAGCACAGATATCGGGTTGACGTAATTATAATTTAAAACCGAATATACACTTCACCGAAAAGACAAGTGTATAAAATAACGTGAAATTTTCTTCTTTTTTTTTTCTTTTCTGTTAATGTTTTTCTTATAATAATATAGAGATATATTTTATAAAATTATGATAGAACTATACTATGTATCCACAAAGTGTTCATTTTTAGATATAAACATCATGAATAATCTGTACATTATTGTTAATATACACACAAATGCATGGCTGCACCCGTATATATATATATAGCATATGTATATGTTACAATGTAATTAATTATGTATTACAGCTCCTTTTTCCTTATATTATTATCCTTACTTTCAATTAATCAAATAACCAAAACAAACAGTCAACCCCCTTTTATTCCTATTTTCTTCCCTTTTTCCATTCTCTCCCCTAATTTCCTAGTTTTCCTTTCTCACAACCTATGGTTCTTTTTGGCAAAAAAAAAAAAAAAAAAAAAAGCCTATGATTCATTTTCGATTTTTCTCTACCATATTTTTTCTTTTTTATCTCTGCTCATGTCCTAACTTCATTTTTCTTCTTCTCTGACCGGGACAAATATCATCCTTCCCCCTTCTAACATTCAATATATATATCTTTATGAAACACTACTATATTCAATTTTCCTTATATATTTAAAAATCTAGATTATGATATTAAAAAATAAAATTTTATAAGATGATACTGACTATAAAATGGGAAGAAGTTATAAAAAGTGTCTCTATTTTTGGATTTACGTAATTTAATTTATGAAATTTTACTCCTTAATTTAATACTTAATAGAGGTAATATATCGTACATTATTTTAAAATGTAAATACTAAATTAAAAAAAATATTTTAAATATTAAATTATCTAAATCCAAAAACAAAGATACCTTATATATCTTTATTGCGCTATAAAATAATTAAGACTCTTTTGTACTTTGACATGTCTTGCTTGCATTTATTTTATACTAAGCAAAGGCTAAACCACAAGCTTTTATGCATCTGGGAAGGAGCATTGAATGGTGCCAGAGAATATATTTCCAGCCCTTATGAGATGTCATCTTTCAACATTAAGGAATCGTGATTACTCTAACTAGCCTTAGACCAAACCAAACATTTCACTGTATGTACAGGTAAAAAGCTCACGCTATATGTGGATATTGATTTAGAATAGATTTATTGATAAAAATAATATTTAAAAAATTATTATAATTGATAATTGATATGTTAATAATATATATTTTTAAGTTGTTATAAATATGCAATTACATTTGTTCCTTATATTAGTTAGATGTTGACTTTTATTACAACTTGTTAATGCCTTGTACTATACAGATTTTGTTTTAAAGTAGATGCAATTAAAAATAAATAAATTTAGTTAAAAAATTATCACAATTAACATATATGATGTCATCATTTGTTATAAATATGATGTGAATAAAATTGTTTAATTATATAACTATATATTTTATATATTGGCCATATATGATTATTATTGATGATTTTTTTATATTTATCTAAAACGTTATGTCATTTAAAAAGATTATAACCCTTTGAATTAAAGAATATCATATATTAAGGATTGTATTAAGTTATACAAATATTATAATTAGAATTATGCAAGCAGGACGAAACGCATTGGTCAACCAGTTTAACTTAAAAAAATTGCAGGGTGGGTTGAAAAATTTTGATCTGCTTTAATCACAAGCCGTTTAGTCTACCCCGCTTAATCCACCGAGTCGAGTTGTCCCGCTAATCTAAAAAATAAAAAATAAAAAATCCATTTTTTTTTTCCATAAGATCCTAAATTTCCCTCTAGCCCGTCTCTGCCTGCATGGTTGTATTTGATACATAATGTATTATGCAAAGCTACATTCCACCAAATTGTCTAGTTTCAGCTGCAACTTCGACAACTATGTTTGATATCCCGAACTCAATCGTTAATACACGATCCAGAACAGCATAAACAATTAATGGTAATGTTCAATGCTAAGTATGTCTTACTAAGCAGGGTCGGATACAAAAATATGAAAGTGGGTGGCAAAATTTATTATATTTAAATTAAAATTATATATATATATAATTTTGCAAGCAGCATAATATTTTCTAATATTAAATAATTATTATCAATGGAAATATAATATAAAAATGTTTAATTAAAAAATTAATAATAAAACTAAAAGAGCAACATAATGTAAATATAAGCATTCTTTGATTTCTTTTTTTTTGAACAATTGCTCTACAAAAATGTATCATTAGAAAGTACTATAAAAATTATTAATTTCATATAATTAGTCAGGTAATCAATCGTTCCAGAATCTATATTTATTTTCATAATATTAATTGTAAGAAAAATATATCAAGTGATATGATTATTATTATTTACTAATATTTTATGTCATAAGACCCAAATATTCATAATGTTAATGTAATTATTATTTATAATTATCTAATGATAAATAAATAGTAATTTAAGAACATTTATTTAGCTTACTATAATTTTATAATAAACAAAATTTAATTCTATGAGTTATTATGAAGAAAAAATAAAAGAAATAAGTAAAAAAGAATGTCATTAAAATGATAAATATAATTAAAAAAAATCAAAATAATAATCACAAGAACTAAACCCACGATCTCTACTATGTAAATTTTTATATTTATCACTAAACCATATATTATATTATGTTAATAATTACTCTTAAAATATACATATTATATATATAACTTTTTTATGTATTCAAAATTATTTTATAATTAATTTTTCTGGAATCCGCCCATGCTATTACAAAGCTAGCATAAACAAATGTTGCTGCGTGTAAAATTTGTGTCCAGTATCAATCTCTTTCTCGGAAAACGCGTTTCCTAAACCAATTGCCCTTGTATAAAGTTCAGTTTTCTTTTAGCCTCCATCATGTACGGCTTCAACCAGAGAGCCAGACCTTCATGAAGGCGTATTCACCAATTCCAGAGCATGAACACGAAGGCAACAACGTCGATTCGCCTTATCATTAAAAAAGCTTACAGTTAATAGTGAAGGTCCACGTTTGGATTGACTCTACCTCCTGCTGCTTGATTACTCCTTCAATAATCAACGTTCCAATGGCTAAGCATCAGAAGCTGTATATGCCCGGCCCGGTTTCAGCAAAACTGACCATCAAAAACAGTTTACTGTTCACGTTTTTAGAGTTTGTTGTTGCAATTTGGTGGGTTAGCCCGCTTGATACACCAATTCGTAATGAGACAGGCAATCCATTTATTAAGATGGCTAAAGTAAGTTGGACCAGCATCATATATTCAGACAGTTGACCCATTTAGTCCGCTTTCATAACCTTTTATAATCCACCTCTCCCAATGTATTATTTTTGGTATAAAAGACACGTATTTTTTATACATAATTAAGGATGCATATCCTCTCCCGTTCGCAAGCTTCTAGTTTTGTCTAGTTCCCCTATTAGATTCTTCTGCGTTGCAATATAAAAATCAAGGGACCAAATGGGTTTTGAGATTCACATAATTGCGCATATATATATATATATATATATGTAGTTAATTCACTTACCTCGTACGCTTATGTTGTATGCATAAATCGGCTTATGTCCTTAAGGTCTATTTTATTTGAACACGATTCCAAAATAGGAAAGTATCTAAACTAATAAGAATAAATTAAAAAGGTGAGCTACCTCTTTAGAGAACACCTTATAAAATATTTCCTAACATAAATTGAGTGTCATTAAGAAGTTATACTTATCTAAAATATAATATCCTCACAATACTATAAAAGGAGATCCTTCCAACCAGATAAATTATTTAATATTCTTTACACACTTTGATTGCCATACCCTTATACTACTTCTCTAACTTAAGCGTTGAAATTCAAATACCAAAGGCACTTTTGTAGTGCCTTTATAGCTCACGTTTGTTCATTTTGCAGGTTACATTATACTAGTTTGAGGACTCAATCTAGCCTAAGACTACTTTAAGGCAACAAGAGCAATCAACAATTGGTGCCCACCATCTTAAGGCCAATTAAAACTATGGTTGGCACAAGATTTGAAAGGAACTTCAACAAGAATATCCTCGATGACCTTAACCCACCTACTATTGAAAACAAATACCCTCTAACATTGCCAGCATCGTCTACAACACAATAAGATAATGAAGATAGGATGTGAGACTCGAGAAGCAACTCGCCAACTTGGTGGCTGAAAATCATCATTTCAAATATCAGGTTGACGAAATTAACAAGTGCTACCAATGACACTCTCAACCAAGAAGTGAGTAGTAGGATGATAATGTTTCACAACACAACAAGAACATGCAGCCAAATCCAAATAAAGCTCCTAACCCAAGGGACGAGCAGCATAATAACAGAAATGATAATTCTGAGGTACAGTGTACAAGATCCTTGGTAATCAGTCTATCGACAACATAGACAATATGATCAAATACCTAAATGAGCTTAAAGATAATAAAAAATCTAACCGTTGGAACATGTTTACAATTGGCAACTCTCCCTTTATGCAAGAGATTTGAGATGAACAGCTTCCTACCCACATCTGAATTCCCCAATTGAAATTCTATAATGGGACATTCAACCCAATGGAGCACCTAAGCTATTATATAGCTCGGATAAACCTCCTTCATATCTTTGATGCTATAACTTACAAGGCCTTCCTAAGAACACTAAAGAAAGCAACATATACATGATTCAGATTCCTTAAGTCGAATTCTATTTTCAATTTTGAGAGCTTACCATGCAACTCTACCAGTACTTTTTGACAAGTAAGATGCTTGCATGTTATGGCCTGAGAGTTTAGAGTAAGCATGGAGAGACCAACTTAAGCATAGAATGTAGTGAGTGGCATTGGCAGAGTAATGTATTCTAGAGAGTTGCATTCTTTGAAGGTGGGTTTAGCCTTTTACAAACAAACTGGTCAGGAATTGATGCCACTTTCCTAATGACGGCCAGAGTAGGGAGAAACTAGTTAAGGTAGTTGGTCCTTTCAAACACACAGTGGATTGTAACTAAGTTAATAAGGCACTCTTGAAGTGAAAGATGGGCTTGGAACATATCCTAAAAGGATAGGAATGAAAAGGTTGACTCAACATCTATAAATGAGATAATTATGTAAATCAAGGAATGGTCAAGTGCCATACGAGTACTTTAAGAGGGGAGAACCTTTCGTCCCATAACAAGTGATATCAGAGCTAATGTTTTAACCACATCAAGCTACCTAAATGCTACCTAAAGTATCATTTAAGTGGGTAGTACTTATGAACAGAAGGGCTCATGTAGGTTAAGCTTGGAGCAACCACTAGAGAGAGAACATTGTTGCTAGAGAGCAGTTGTGTTGTGAATTGTGAATCAAAGGACTCGTGTGGGAAAAGCTTAAAAAGAAAAGTAGCCACCAAAGGGAAGATATTGTTGCCAAAGGGCAATTGTGTCATGAGTTAGGTATAACAAAATCTGTTTAAAGTCTTATGAAGAGTGAGTGTAAGCCTCCTTACCATTAGATGACTCGGCCAGAGAAGATCTGGGAGGATAAAGAGAAGGGTGAGGGTGAGAGAAAACCTATGGAATCCTAAAGTCCTAGCATAGATGATCTTAGGTAGAGTCTAACAATGGGTTGAGAAGGATTGGCAATCTGTGGCAAGACATTAGCTTTATGACAAGAGCGTCATGAATTTAGGTGAGGAAGATGCTACTCCATAAAATGTATACAAATTGGATTTTTCATTTCCTTTTTTTTGTAGTAATTACATTGGCATTTGTTTCATAATCTCCACGAATGTACCTACAAGTTACAATGACAATATCATGCTAGGCAATGATACCCCATCCTATATATGCACCTTTTATCATATACAATATAGTATATGATCATTACAAGATTAATTAACCCCAACACACATAATAGTCTTTGCAACATCCTTTCTTTAGATCCCAAGCATTTATTCCTATGGCGGAATCTCGCTTCCCTTTCTTGTGAAAGATGTAACTCATGCTCAAGTTTCATCATTTTTTCCATATACTTCTCAAACTCAAGGTCCAACTTCTTAATCCATCCTAAAACCTTCTTTTCACACTCAAGGCCATAAGCACATGTTGGAGGATCTAGCCCTTGAAAGAACTTACAGCTATCTCCTATCTACATGTTATAAAACTGCTAAGTTTACTTCAAATAGAATAATAAATGAATATGAGAACCTCAATATGGAGTAAATCCATACCTAGTACTTAAGACATCCAAGAAACGTTCTTCCAAATGATCCTGGCTTCCAAGATGATTCAACTACACATCATTCCCCATAGTGACAGCCTATGTTATTCCCTTTTGAACCCGAAGAAGTAACTGAACCCTTGCCACTGCACATCATTACCTACTGCAAAACAAACAAAAAAATTGTTAATCCTTATTGTAAATATAATCAAGGTTCCAAGCAACTCTACCCTGATTAGTTGACAAGTACCTCAACAAGGTAAGAAACATACATTTAATAAACAGATAGCAACAAGTAATGCATATTTATGGTGGTGAGCAACCCATAATAGGATAAGGCAATTGTAATGGCTACAACAAAGCCTTGTAGATAATGTAATTCATAATTCATGACTTCTCCTTGCATTTACACCTCACACGATAAGAAATGTGTTGTTTAAATTTGTCATTCCATTTCTAGTTTCATGATGCAATTGTGAAATCAAAATCTCTACTTATCTTGACTATTACAGAAAAAATATAAATAGGATGGTCATTCCTAGCTAATGATACAATATCATAAAAGGATGGACATTATAGGAAACTCAACCAAATCTTGATCAAATTCTAACACTTGTGTTGATGGTGAAAATAATTGCTTTGTATCATAAACCAAAGTACTCTTTTCAAAAAAAATTTCCCCTAATTAGATTCTAACACTTGTGCTATTGCTTGATGTTAATAGAGAAGTCATTTGCTTCTGTATGCACATTGTAACAATAAGCAAAACCAACATTAGAATGAAAATTGTAGGAAACTACATCAACAAAAGGACACCAAAAAGATTGGCCTCTTTGATTATCGTTACAGTTGACTTTGCAATTTCATCATTAGAGTTCAATATTTTACAGCATACACAATTGAGATATATCACAACATCCACAAAATTGTTAAATCATTTTTCTTTTTTTTTTTTTGTCCAAAAATGCACTCATCCAAAAGATAATTACTACAACTTCAATACCTCAAAGAGATAATAAATTTTTCACTATCTTTTCCCATGACCAACAAAACTACAATGCAACAACATCCAGCATACATCACGTCCTCTAGCTAACATATTAACCAAAAATAATTGATTTTAAAGGCATTTAAGTTGAAAAAAACACAAGAATGAAAATTTACATTTCCGTTTTACTCTCAGAGAAAAACCTAATAGTTGCTAAAGAATTCCTATCATTGGAGCAAAGATGTGTGGTCTAGGGTTTCGATTTCTAGTTAAGGTTCTTAGAATACGGTTTTGAGATTTTTCAATTATTTTGGATTTGAGGCTATTAGTTCCTAATTGAGGATATTTTCAAATTGAGTTTAACGTCTGACTACTTAGGACTCTTGTTAATAATAGGACGTTATAAATACACTAGGGGTATTTTAGTCTTTTTATATGATATTCTCATTCCATTCCTATCTCCATTTTTCAAGAAAACAATGTAGTAATTCAATGACAAGACAACATAATAACCAATCACACTTAAAATAAACAGCGTAATAACCATTCAATACTTATTACACCTTTACTCCACTCTAAAGTAATAGTAATTCATTCCCCCCTTATTCTATTCAATGAACTAAAAGAGACCATAAATGCTAGACAACTCAAGAGGATATGTGTCCATAATTAAAAATAATAAAAGCAATTTTTAATAGTGAAAAAGGTCTAAATGACAAATTGAAACTTGAAAAATTATATACCACCGAAAGGTATTACTAATCAAAGGTTAAAAATGACCAAATCTTCAAAAATTATATATATATATATATGTAATGTAATCAATATGTGAAATAGAGAACTTTCTCACTTGTTTTATTAATCGTATAATGAAGACTTTATATACAATTACAGTGTAACTAAAAAAAGAAATAAAATCAATTCTAATTAAGTTAGTATCCTAATTTATTCCTATAATTTTACTCTCTAATATAGGAAAGACAATTATGCATTAATTTACAGATCTTATAACACTCCCCCTCAAGCTGGAGCATAAATATCAATAATGCCCAGTTTGTTACGAAGGTAACTAACACGGGTTCCATTTAAGGCCTTTGTAAATAAATCAGCTAACTGTTCTCCAGTCTTTACGTGTCCAGTACAAATTAAGTGTTCTCGAATCTTTTCCCGGATAAAATGACAATCAACCTCAATATGTTTGGTCCTCTCATGATACACCGGATTTCAAGCAATGTGAAGAGCAGCTTGATTATCACACCATAACTTTGCTGGCATAGGATGCTTTAATTTGACTTCAGTCAAGAGATGGTGTATCCACATGATTTCACATGTAGATTGTGCCATAGCTTTGTACTCCGATTCTGCGTTAGATCGAGACACAACATCCTACTTCTTACTCTTCCATGATACTAAGTTTCCTCCAACAAATACACTGTAGCCAGTAGTGGACCTCCTATCAGTTTTTGATCCAGCCCAATCAGCATCTGCAAAACACTTCATGCTAGTATGTCCATGATTGCTATACAATATACCAAGACCAAGTGCTCCTTTTAATTAACACAAAATATGCTGCAAGGCTTCCCAATGTTTAACAGTAAGTGCAGATATGAATTGACTAACAATACTTACTGGAAAAGCAATGTCAGGTCGAGTCATCACGGTGAGATAATTTAATTTTCCCACTAGCCTCCTATATTTTTCTAGATCATCAAATGGATCACCCTCATCTTTTGTCAAATATACATTAGGAATCATTAGAGTACTGCAAGGTTTTGCTGCCAATTTTCCTGTTTCTGTAAGCAAGTCAAGGACATACTTTCTCTGAGATAGAAAGATACCCTTATTACTTCTTGTTACTTCTACTCCCAAGAAATACTTCAACTGGCCCAAGTCTTTCATGTGAAATTTCGAATGCAAAAAAGATTTCAGAGAAGAAATCCCTGTATTCTCACTACCTATAATAACAATGTTATCAACATACACGATTAGGAGGATACTACCATTTGTTGTGTGTCTGTAAAAAACTAAATGATCACATTTATTCTTTTGTAACCCAAACTCTTGAGCCACCTCACTAAATTCGCCAAACCAAGCATGGAGACTCTGCTTCAACCCATATAAAGATTTTTTTTAAACGACAGACCTTCCCATACTCCCCCTGAGCAAAAAAAATGGGTAGTTGCTCTATATATACTTCTTCTTCGAGATCTCCATGCAAAAAGGCATTCTTGATATCTAATTGTAGAGGCCAATTCTAAGAGGCAACCATAGAAATAAATAAACGAACAGAAGTAAGCTTGGCAACTGGAGAAAAAGCATCAAAGTAATCCACTCCATATGTCTATGCATAACCTTTAGCCACCAATCTGGCTTTAAGCCGAGCTACTGAACCTTCTGCATTACATTTAACTGCAAACACCCACTTACACCCCACAACCTTCTTGCCTTCTAGCAAATCCACTAGTTCCCACGTATTATTATCATCATCAAGGGCCTTTATCTCCTCAACCATAGCATCATACCACCCAGAATGAGATAAAGCCTCTTTCACTGTCTTAGGGATCGAGACAGAGTCTAGTGAAGTAACCAATGATCTAGATGAAGGAGATAAGTGATCATAGGAAACAAAATTAGAAATGGAATAATTAGGTTTGGAAAGGGTGCATTGGCGTGTACCTTTACGAATCGCAATAGGTTGATCAAGGTCATTTGGTGGAGGATCAAATGACGAAGGAGCTGGTGTAAGACATGTATCATTAGCCTCTCGCCTTCTGGAATAGACCTGAATAATTGGTGGTCTTGCTGGAACTGATTGCTCAACAAAAGATGTTTCAATATGAGATTGCTCAGCTAGAGGTTTAACTTCTACTTGCTTACTTGGTGATTTGTAAATCAACCATTCTTCTTCCTCCCCCTGACTTGGATGCGTAGTTGGTGGAGGAAAAAATGGAGTTGTCTCTTAAAAGATCACATCAGTTGAGACCACATATCTATTAAGCTTTGGAGAAAAACACCGACAACCTTTTTTAAGGTGAGAATAGCCTAGAAATACACACTTCAATGCTTTAGGGTCCAATTTAGTAATATAAGGTCGCACGTCTCGAACATAACATGTGCTATCAAACACCCTTGGTTCAATTGAAAACAATGCCTTGTTAGGACACAAAACGTTATAGGGAATATCTCCACCAAGAACAGTTGAAGGCATTCGATTAATTAGGAAGTTTGCTGTAGAAACAGCATCAACCCAAAATTGCTTAGGGACTTTCATTTGGAACAGTAAAGCACGAGCCGTCTCAAGAAGATGCATGTTCTTCCTCTCTGCCACCCCATTTTGTGCTGCTGTGTCAACACAAGAGGACTGATGAAGAATCCCTTGTTGAGTCATGTATTGCTGAAATGTTTCTGACATATATTCTTTAGTATTATCACTTCTCAATATATGTATGGAAGCATTGAACTGAGTCTTAATCTCAGCATAGAAAGTAGAAAAGTGAGAAAAAACTTCAGAACGATTCTTTATAAAATAAATCCAGATCATTCTAGAAAAATCATCCACAAAAGTAACAAAGTATCTGAACCCAGTTTTAGACAAAACTGGACATGGACCCCAAATATCTAAATGAACGAATACAAAATCAGACTCAACCCGTTTATTTATTCTAGGACTTAAAGTAACACAACGAAGTTTGGCGAAATGACATGATTCACACTCTACTGAAATTACATCATAAAACTAAGGGCACAACTTCTTCAAAACAGGTAGAGAAGGATGTCCCAATCTACAATGTGCTTCAAACGGAGTGACAATACTAGAGCATGCAACCAACTTAGATACCCCATCATCAAGAACGTAGAGTCCATTTGATACATGTCCTTTACCAATAATCCGCATCATCATAAGATCCTAAAAGAGACAATGGTTAGAGAAGAATGGGATACTGCAGTTTAAGTCTTTAGTCAATTTACTCACAGAAATCAAATTGAAGGCAAGACTAGGTAAACTCAAGACAGATGATAAGGTAATGTTATAGTGTGAGCCATCAGCTATAGTTACAAAAGATGACGATTTTTTAGATTGAAAGCTAAAGAAGAGTTTCTGATTACCTATCATGTGATATGTGGCACCAGAATCAATGACCCATTTGTCTAAGGAAGAAATAAGGCATTTCTTACCTGATTCAGCAACAATTGCAACTGATGGAGATTCTTTAATTGACTCTTGATATTGGGAGAATTTAGCATACTCATCAGTTGAGATTGTAATAGTCCTCTCAGAAGGTGAGCTAGAAACCACGGCTGCCACTGTAGCATTCCGAGTCCTCTGGTGGTTGCAATTCTTGATACATGTCCTTTACCAATAATCTGCTTCATCATAAGATCTTAAAAGAGACAATGGTCAGGGAAGAATGGGATACTGCAGTTTAAGTCTTTGGTCAGTTTACTCACAGAAATCAAATTGAAGGCAAGACTAGGTAAACTCAAGACAGATGATAGGGTAATAAAGGAAGTAGCTTCAACAGTTCTAGACCCCTTAATGTTATAGTGTGAGCCATCAGCTATAGTTATAGAAGATGACGATTTTTGAGATTGAAAGCTAGAAAAGAGTTTTTGATTACCTGTCATGTGATCTGTGGCACCAGAATCAATGACCCATTTGTCTAAGGAAGAAATAAGGCATTTCTTACCTGATTCAGCAACAATTGCAACTGATAGAGATTCTTTAATTGACTCTTGATATTGGGAGAATTTAGCATACTCATCAGCTGAGATTGTAATAGTTCTCTCAGAAGGTGAGCTAGAAATCACGGCTGCCACTGTAGCATTCCGAGTCCTCTGGTGGTTGCGATTCTTGATACATGTCCTTTACCAATAATCTGCTTCATCATAAGATCCTAAAAGAGACAATGGTCAGGGAAGAATGGGATACTGCAGTTTAAGTCTTTGGTCAGTTTACTCACAGAAATCAAATTGAAGGCAAGACTAGGTAAACTCAAGACAAATGATAGGGTAATAAAGGAAGTAGCTTCAACGATTCCATACCCCTTAATGTTATAGTGTGAGCCATCAGCTATAGTTACAGAAGATGACGATTTTTGAGATTGAAAGCTAGAAAAGAGTTTCTGATTACCTGTCATGTGATCTGTGGCACCGGAATCAATGACCCATTTGTCTAAGGAAGAAATAAGGCATTTCTTACCTGATTCGGCAACAACTACAACTGATGGAGATTCTTTAATTGACTCTTGATATTAGGAGAATTTAGCATACTCATCAGCTAAGATTGTAATAGTCCTCTCAGAAGGTGAGCTAGAAACCGTGGTTGCCACTGTAGCATTCCGAGTCCTCTAGTGGTTGCGATTCTGTAATTTCTTACAATATCGCTTTGTATGTCCTGGTTCCTTACAATAATAGCAAACAATATCATTGTTATTTCCTCCTTTATTATTCTTTCTTCCAACATCATTCCCCCCCTCCTCCTCTAGCAACAAAAACACTAGACTGCTGATTAGATGGAGTATTCTCTGTGCGTAATAGTCGACTAAAAACTTCTTGGAGTGAGTTGACTTCTGAACTCGAAAGAATCTGAGACTTGACAGTTTCAAATTTGAAAGTTAGACCACTCAAGAAACTCATTATTGCCATTTGTTCTCTTTGAGTCTGTTGCACCTTAATATCAATACTAAATGGCAAGAGCATGTTCAGTTCCTCATACGTCTTTTTGAATTCCATAAAATATGTTGTGCGAGGCTTAGATTCTTTCTCAACACGATAGAAGGCCTTGCATACATCATACATTCTAGACACATTTCCTTTACCAGAATACAAGAACTCTAAATACTCCATTAACTCCTTAACAAACTCATAATGATTAATCAAACCAACAACATCATGTTCAATAGAATTTATAATTTGTAAAAACAATTTAGCATCATCTCGCAGCCAAGCTTTTCTAGTATCATTCTTTGGAGGATTCTCAATCAAATGATCATTTTTTTCAACACTTCGAAGATAAAGCTTAACGGTTCTACTCCACTCCACATAATTAATACCATTCAATTTATACTCCATAATCTTAGACATAGTAGGCACCAGTTCACTTTTAATATCACTCATCTTAGGCAAAAACCAATGTCACAGCCTCAAAACAGAAAATCAAAATCAACTCAGCAACCACAACCGCGAGTAATAGTACTCAGATTGTCTACCACAATAAGAACATATCAATACTCTGATCCCAACCACCACGAAAACACCGGAAGAGACCAATACACCCAAATCTCAATCACCACGACACCACCAGAACAGATCAATACCCAGATCGCAACACCAGAATGTAAAAACTGACAAAAACGTTACGAGAAATACCTGGAAAAATGTTCCCGTTTCAGACCCAGATTCCAAACACCAAACCAACACCGGAATGTGACCGGAGACGCTTGGACGACACCGGAGAAGAAGCCGGGCCACCACCGGAGCAACCATGCGCCTTCACTCCCCGGCCCATGAGAGAGAGACGAAGGACAAGAGTGGCGCGTGAAGCCCACTTGCAAGGAACCCGGCAGCCGGATTTTGAGGGTCGGCCGAGAAACACTAGGCGCACCTCCCTAGGATGGCGGTGAGATAAAATAGTTACCCGAACCGGTGACTCTGAAGAAAAAAAAAAGTGTAAATTTTTCCTTTTTTTTTGTGACGAATATTCAGAAATTTGAAAAATTAGAAAACGAGCCTAAGGCTCTAATACCATATAATGTAATCAGTATGTGAAATAGAGAACTTTCTCACTTGTTTTATTCATCGTAAAATGAAGACTTTATATACAATTACAGTGTAGCTAAAAAAGGAAATTAAATCAATTCTAATTAAGTTAGTATCCTAATTTATTCCTATAATTTTACTCTCTAATATAGAAAAAACAATTATACATTAATTTACAAATCTTATAACAATATATATATATATATATACACACACACACAAGGATGGAAGATACCCCACCAATTGACAAGTTTATGAACAAAAGCCTTTTTAAAACCCATCAACTCATTATATCTCCATTATTCCAATTTGTTGATGTCATTAATTATTGATTGAAGTTTCCATCACTTCCATTATCACTAGCCATTTTGTTCTCAAAAACTAAAAGCAAATCTAGCAATGGCATTAAAAAAAAAAAAAAAAGAGGAACAAGAAAACATTAAATCAAAAATGTTTTGTATCATAATAATCCTGAGATGTCAGATATTTAAATTGCACAAAATATGACATATTGCTGAAAAAAAAACTGAATAGCCATAATCAACAAAGAATCTGCAGTTGAGCATATTGACAATGCATTGCACATTTGAATGGCTTTGCCTTACCATTTGACCTCCCGTCCATGCGATTCGGAAAGCTCGGTGACAACCTGTGGAAATAAGCTCATCTATGCTCATAAATGAATAGGTATGAGATGAACAAAAACGGAAAATTTTTGTGCATAAGATCATCTTTCTTAACATGGATGAAAAGCAGATGGCACTCAGCTACAGCTAGATATCAACTCCCCAAACTGGAATACTTCTATTTTGAACAACTTTAGTCCCAGGGACCAGGACCAGGTTGCCACATTATTCCTGATTCTTTCAGCACTATAAAGTAGATGCTTCCAGGCTTCCAGCTTTTCTGCAGTAACATAAAGAACAAATGGAAAACGCAAAACACCAGAACCATAGCAAGGTGTCACTGTCCATAGGAGCTTATACTGAGTAGTGCAGATTTGGTTGTTAATCTGATTCATGGCAAGGGGAGTCCAAATCAGTTTACACATAATTGGCAAATTGATATAGCTTCACATGCCAACACAATCAAAAGAAAATATTTTTTAGGAGAGCAACACATGGCATATTATCTAATTACACAATCACTAAAGTTCACATGGAAAACCATAATATAAAGTATAACAAGCATATCAAAGTGCCTGCATGCATGAAAAGTGTGGCAATAATGTCATGGCTAGTACAATCTACATTTTATATCAGATTGCATGTCAATTTTTCTAAATTCCTGTCCATTGCATTTCAAGTATCTAGTACAAGTCCTGCAGTGTGCTTGCCTCAAAGGTAACGAATTTGTGATCTATAGATGAGCATAATAGCCACTTCACAAAGAGGATACCCTTTGGTTTGACACCACAATTAACATGCTTCATGCAACTACAGGAGCCAAACCTAGCAATAGAATTTGCAATTTGCTTAAAAAAAAGACACGGTAATTAGACTGTAAGAGTTAAATAATTAAGATAGATTAAAAGCAGATAGAAAGACTTGTTCCTTTTTGATAGAACGAAAAATAGAGAGAATCCTATGCTTTTCCAATCTAATTCTCTTTCATTTCATGTACACCTTTTGTCCTTTTCACAGTTGCTAAGCTATTTAGGTACTTGATTTTGGCAGACACATTCCTTTTCTATAAAACAAAACAGTACTACATTTTGTATCCCTTTTTGGTTCTAAAAGATGTAAAACATTCTGATTCTAACTTGAAACAAAACTATTCCTTTCTCCTTATAGCATCAGTCCTCAAATGTCCTACAAGAAACCAGCATTTACCCTTCAATTGTCACCTCGCTCTTCATGTTCCAAGTTCAGGAAATCAAATGGAAGCTATCTTCTTAGGTGTTAACTAGGATATAACATTTCCTCCTAATTTAGCTACAAAAAAACAAACATAGCCATAGAACACTGTAATTTTACACATCTTTGGTTCCATACTGTCCCAAATACTAAAAGCAGACAATGACATCCCTAACATGTTTCCAGAAAGAAAAATCAACATCACATTTTATATAAACATGCATCACAATCCATAGGTACAACTGTTTTTTTTTTTTTTATGGTAATTATGTATCTTCTCCATAATTTTGATACTGCCAAAAATAGAAAAAGAAACATGTGCGAGCATAGCTTCAACATCATATGTCTGTAAAGCTTGTGCATTTACTCATCATGTTCCTAACTTCAAGCTTTCAAGTACATGCTTCATTAAAATCAAGTAACTGCATGCTAAAATGAAGCAAAAAACTTGATTTTTCATCCAGTATCAATTGAACTGAAATGATTTCCTGGTCATATCAACACCCCAAATACAAAGAAAACTAAGTGATTTAGGGCAACCAATTGTTTTACAAAGAAAATGTACTCATACCAGGGAAATTCTGATGATCTAAGGCCTCAAGACATGAGCAGCCCTAAAAGAACAATGCTTGAAGAGCGTTCACTGAAATTAATCCACATCCTCATACAAAGTAAGGTCTATATCTTGAAGGGTGATTTTACCCATGTATAAGTCACTTGCATGAACAGAACAAAGAGAAAGGCACTTCCTATCCACACTTTCATGAACTGCACCCATTCCTGAAACCCACTTTTCAGCATCAAGTGGATTCACATTCAATCGGTTTTGCAGCAAACGTACTCGGTAAAGTGCTGTATCCTTTCTGTCACAGAAATGAGCTACACAAGAGTGCAAAGGCTCATTATTGCAAGCCAATTTGATCAAGGCTAAAGATAAGGCCCCATCTACAGGTTTAGGGTCTGATAGGTTTCTGTCTCCCATCATCTTGACCTCCCTCTCGGAGGGAAAATAAGTCACCTCATTTTCAGCAAGATCATAGACTTTTAGATCCTTAGTATAATGCTTAATTGCTTCATTTTTTGTTGACTCATGCTTCTCAGCTAAAGTCAAAATAGATGAGAACCTCATGTGATAAGTGACGACTGTCTTCACCATCTTGAAATTATGGCAACAGCAGAAGAAGTCAAGCCATCTTCTCCCTACACCTGCATACCATTTCACAATATCTGCATCGTCAAGTGCAATGAGCAGCTTGATTGGTCTTGGACGACCCATTTTATTGGTAAACCCAGCCAGTTTGACTGCTTTCCTTACAAGCTCTATAGGTGCATCCACTTTAACAAGCAAGCTCGTGAGATCATCAACTGTTCTCTTAGCATATTTTTGTTCATACTCCTCCTCTTCTTTCCTTTGTTTCTCTTCCAATGCTTTCATGGCTGATACTGGGCTCAAGTGCTTATCCACTTGCTCCATGAACTTGTCATATGAATCAACAAGCTCTCGTGGCAGTTGATCTCTTATACATCTTAAAGAAAGAAAAGTTCCAGCAGAGAGAATCCGGTGCCAATCATGTTTCTCCTCCAAAGACCCCAAAAACTCCTGCACTACTTCATCACCCCAGGATCTAAAAATCTCCTGGACCTCACTCTCAATGTGAAATTCAAACTTGACCTTTTCACCACGCTTTAACTTCTTGAAAACATGATTTAGTATCTTCAGTCCAAGTTTCTTCCTATTCCTCTCTCTAGCATTTCTCAATTCTTGCGTCTTCACTTCCTTTTGCCTAAGATACTTTTTCCGTGCTCGTATCGCTTTCTCTGACATGGGAGGATGCAGAACCGAAGGTGGAACAGCCTGAAGTTCCATTCCCATAAAGTCAACCTTTTCAGAAGTAGCACTATGGATTGAGGTCTTCATCCTATCCACCTTAAGCTCCAATTCCTCTTCTAAATATTTCAAAACCTGCATCTTCAAATCCATCATCAGCATTTTTGAACCCGAAGCAACTGCAATCAAAATCTCATCCAAGTACCTAACCGCATATATCTTCATTGGTCTATAGAATACATTTGTAGCAGAAACAACCTTATTGTCATCACAGTCTTTCTTATTCAACCTGAGCTTCAAATCTTGAATTTTTTTGTCAAATCCACTAAAGTAAATATTCATCAATACCGAACACAAACCACTTTCCTGAGGAAACCCTCGACCCAAATAACATGACCCAAACTCGATACACACAGCATTACATTCAAACAATCTTTTAATCAAACCAATCAGCAAATCATCACTTATCTTCTCACTTATAATCCTACATAACCTATTCATATGTCTAGAATCAAAACTCTGTTTTTCGACAAAACCAACAGTAAACCACCAAGTGGCGTTCACTACAGAGTTTTTCAAATACCGGACAGCGGTATGCCGGCCCATACCGACCCGACCACCATAAGCAAAAGTAACAAATCTATCATCATACACGATTTCCAGAACAACCCTAATAGCTTCAATCAACACTTTCAATTTCAAATTGGGTAAAACCAAGGACTCACCTTTGATCCTAGAGGGGACCATTGTGACGCAGCAGGAGGCGATATCGAACCGGCTCTCGGAGAGTTGGCGAGCCATTTCATGAAGAGAGAAGTGGTTGGAGACCTCATGAAGAAGGGAAAAGGAGGAGTTCGAGTCGTGGGAAGGGAGGAGGTTATGGGAAGCGGTGAGGAGGACATGGGGTGTAGCGACGACGTTTTGGAGTAGGTTAGAGAATTTAGCGGTGGTGGGTGAGTAGTAGGAGAGAACTAGGGTTTTGAGTTGGGGTTTTGTGAGTGGGTTTAAGGGGTTCTGCTCAAGTGGTGTTGAGGCTATCAATCTGTGGAATGCGTAGATGCTGGGATGGTTTCTTCTTCTCCGGAGCCTGAAGAAGGCTCTAAGCATTTCAAATGGGAATCGAGAGAGAATGTGCAGAAAATGGTGTCAACCTTCGCTCGCGCCGGAAAGTGGAGGCAACCGCTTCCGGCGTCAAGCAGTCGAGCCACTTTTGAGTGTTTCTCTAGTAATTATTTTCTTGGGTAAAGGACAAAAATATTCCCAAATATCCTTACTAAATTCATTCCAATTTTATGGTATGTTATACAGAGACGAGCCCCTTTATGCTTCCTCCCTCACTTCTCACTTCACTTTATCTCTCTACAAGAACACCCACCCAAAACCCTCTCTTTCAATCTGACTTCTTTTTGCTAATTTTACAAAAAATAATAATAATAATAATGTGTTCAACACACTAAGGGCTCTATCAGTAGTTTTATTGCAATAGAAAAACGGATATTAGCGGAAATTTATGGACTCTCCCTCTCTAGAACTTAATTCACAATGGAGGTAATTTCGTATCATTTTTTTCCTACCATTATAAATGTTTAGTAGCCAATGGAAGTAGTTTTCATGACGGTGCATTAGGGAGAAATTGTAGGGTTTTTTTTTTTTTCAATGTTATTTTGGTATGTGCAGTATTTTTTTTTTTTTAGAAATGTGTATAGCAGCTTTGGAATGATGGTGCATTTGTAGTTTCAATTGTTGGTTTTTTTTTTTTTCCGAATTTTGCATGGCATCTATGAAAGTATTGCTACTTTGAAATTGTACTTATATGTTATGGCATGTCCTCATTACATTGAATCAAGTGTTGCATTGTAAAAAATGATGTTTGAATTGTGGATTGTGACTTGAGTGTTGAATGGAAATTATGATAATAAGATGTTTTTCATGATTTTTGGAATGGGATGTTAGCATTATAAGTAGTTACTTACATGATCTTTGTTTATATTAGAAGTTAAGTTTTGACATGTGAGAAAATACTTTTTATTTGAATATAGGTAGGTGAGAAAATGATTGAGATTAGAGTAATTTGCTATGCCAATGGGAATGTCGTGGATGGAGACGATGAGGTGTCTTATGGTAGACACTCAACAACAGTGGTTAGGATTCCTTATGAATTGAACTATGAATAGTTGTTAACTATCATTTGAATTGATCCATAGATACCTAATCATATAAGATACTAGGGATTGATTCTATATGATGCCTATTAATGATGATTATGATGTATAACAAATATTGCCAATTTAGACATACGCTATGGGGTTAGTGGTACTGTTGAATTATATATGCATATATTTGAAATTGACTTGCCTACTACAAATGAGAATTATTTAGAAGGGGATAATAATATTGATGATACATTTGAAACTTAGATACCTGAATCTCAATTTAGTGAAATAATTGAAGAAGTAGGTATATTAATCATAAGCTTCTTGAAGTTGATAATATCAAGACGAACGAAGTGAATAGAGAGACATATGTTGAGATTAATGAAGATCATCAGGCTCCTACAAATGTTTTTGAGCAAAATTCATTTGATCATGGTGATGGTGCTAGTGACTTAGATGAAGTTGAAGGTTGAGTTGAAACACTCAGTACTCTACATGGGTCAAGCAAAAGAAATGATTAGTGGCTTCAATTTTCGATGAACGTCGATGTTGTTAAGAGTTTAAAACCCATGCCGTTCTTTTTAGTAAGTATGGGCACAAAAATATGTATTTGATGAGAATATAGGTGAAGAAGACTAAAGCTTTAGCGATGAATTTAAGGTGGAGAAGCACTTTAATAAGAAAGAACACTCGTTATAAGCAGTGAAAGTACATAGTATAGTAAACCATCATAACTACATTATGGATAAATCATCTCCCAAATTCCGAGTGATTAGTTATGTTAATAGCCCTAGTGGTTGAAGTGGAGATTTTGTGCATGCTTGAAAACATGTTGGTTGTTTTCAAATCACAATGTTTAAGGGTCCTCATACGTACCTAAACCTCGCTATTAACCAAGATCACCCTCAATTAGACTTTACTACTATGGCCAGATATCTTATATTAGAGGTACAAGTTGACCCAATGGCTTAGATTAAACAATTGTAAACCTCCATCTATAAGGAATTTGAATACACTGTGTATCCAAAGAGAGCCCCGGAGGCAAAGTGGAAGGCAATTAAACAAATATATGGTAGGTGGGATGATTTTATACTATGCTCATACACAAACTGAATGTTATATAAGAGGTAAACTCGGGCATGATGGTAGAGTGGAAATGCCTATATACCAACCGTTAAGGCCATATGATATTCAATAGAGTGTTCTAGGCATCGAATCATGCATTGATGCATTTATCCACTGTAAAAATGCACAAAAAAAAGAAAAAAGAAAAAAAAAACAATCTTATTATAAGCATTGGAAACCTAAACTTACATGTATAATTGAATAGCTTAATAAACTATTTCCTTGTTTTTAGCCAGTAATTACCATTGACAAAAGTTTCCTGTATAGGAAATGCAAGCACAAGTTACTCATAGTGACATACTTAGATGGTGAGAATCATATCATACCTTTAACATTTGCACTAGTGAACAAAGAATGAGAAGACAATTGCAATTGGTTCTTGAGATGACATGACAAATGACTAGTTGATGTAAACCCATAGATTGTGCCATATCTTCAAGCATCAAGCTACATAAGGGCATCGAACATGCCATTCATTCAGCTAAACTAGCATCTACTCACTACATCAGTCGACTGGTGGCAACCAGAGACACATACATTCCACATCTCATCGGGCGAGCTCACAATGACACTACAAGACATTTCTATATTGGTAAGATTACTAATGGATGCCTATGTTACCTTTGGCAGTACGCATCTTAGTTGGTTAGATATTTGCCACCAACTATTGGGTGTTCAACCCTCAACAGGAGCTATTTGGGGAGATCAGCTAAAACAAACATAGTTGAAGGATAAATTTAGCAATCTACCACAGTATGCAGATGAGATCACCATCCAACATTATGTAAGAGCACACATTCTATTGCTGATGGGCAATATGATCTTTACCAATAAGTCGTAGAACCTAATGCACTTAATGTTCCTCCTGCTTCTATCTAACCTTCAAGTAATTGGGTAGTACGTATAGGGGATAGCATGCTTAGCTTGGATTTACTGTCAACTCTGCATTGCATCGCATATGGATGCAGTTGAAATAAGTGACCCATTGGTGATATTACAAGTATAAGCATAGGATCACTTCTCCCACATTGCTCCTTTATATTGTAGAGTGACAATAGCGGGTTGAGGGTTGGTCACTGACATGTAAATAGGGAGCTATTTTTTTATATTACTCAACTACTGGCACATGTAGTCATATAGTGCCAAGATGCCTTCAACCGTTAGATCCTAGAATAGGTATTTTCAACCTTCTTCACTATTTTAATTTCCTCTTAGAATTTCATGATTTGATGATATTATAATATATTAGCTTTTAGGTTATTTGAAACCCATACATAAAAGGAGGATATTGTGACACTAACCCCTTATAGTTGGGAGGGTTGTGATATTTGACTTGCATGAGTACTGCTTATTTGCTTCCACATGATGGAGCTATATTTCCTAAATTGCATCACTTAATAGTTTAGAGGTCTCCAAAGGGTACCAAAGTGTACCGATACATTGAGACAACTCCTTGAGGTAAGCTTGCATGATAAGATTAAAACAATTAGGTGACCACTCACTCAATTTGGTTAGAATAGTTAGATGATTGTCGACATTAGATCATCCATTTAGAGCTAAGCAATGACTCATCAAACAATATAGCCCTAGGCAATGCTACTTGGTATTGGTAGATCACTCGACAACATATAGGTAGGATTGGCACCATGATAGGTTACATGATATGTATCTGGTCTTCTCATTCTCAGACATTACTATGTTTTATATTTTGCACTAAAATCATATGGTTTGGTTTTGTTTATAGGCTAATTTTATTTATCGTTTGCTTCAGATATGATGTCACCATGCCACATGGTAACATCATATCTGAAGCATTGAAGGTAGCTTGGGTAGTTTGTCAATTTAGGGGCGACAATACACTACCAGTTGGACATGATGCTAATAATTGCAAGGACTTGCTACCACCGTAGCCCTCTTAGGGAGGACATGCTTGAGCTCGAGGTTTGGTAGAGGATAGGGTTAGAGATGTACACAACTAGAGATTAGAAACAACCATGATGACTCACCTCCCAAATCCCCTACTCAGACCGCAATGCATTATGATGAGCCAAGTCCATCTACACCATTGTCTTTGCCCTTTTTCACCCCTCTAGGAGAGAGTTTTAGCATTTATTCCCTTACTCCTCCAACCTCACATAAAAGGTGACCTAAACATAACAATAGTGATATGGGTAAGGGGCTCATGCAAGTCAAGTCCACTCTGATTCCTTTGCACATTACACCTCCACACAACTCCTTTGGTGCAAGGTTGGATGACATTCAAATTATATAGTTAGATATCAATTAGATGGTGTAGTATCAACCGGACCCTATGCCAAATACTTAAGGTGTGCATACATTCAGGGGATGAGGGAGGAAATAACCATAAATGCCCATTAGTTTATACATTTAGTTTATGGCTCTCTATATGCTTTGTTTTGTATCTATATAAAAACCATTGTATATGTAATTAAAACTTTCTATTTCTTTATTTAGTTTCATTCTCCACTATTTTCTTTTATTTTGTTTCATTTCATCATATTTCTTATCGTAATAAAACATCTCATATGGTTTGGGAGTTCAAAAGTTGTTAAATTTGATTAAAATGATGTGTTCTTGTTGCAGTACTTAAGCAGTTTTGCTCATTTGTAGGGATGTATGTATGCATGGTTGAATCAATAATTAAGCCGGTGCATTGATGTTTCATGGCACTGTGGAGTTTTTTTTTTTTTTTGCAAGTGACATAAATTTTAAAGTTAGATAGAATTTCAAGTCACTATGATGCACTATAGTACGAAATCGCTTGTTGAACACTCAATAAAATCAAGTGCTCAACTGCCAATTTTAAGCCTACTTAATATCAATAGTAGAATACCCAATTTTAAATGTTATATTTTTATTAATACTTTTATCTTTGGTATACTTTAGGAATTTTTTTAAAATAATAATATTTTTTTCCTTTTCCCTAGGATAGGTACACAATTCTTATATAAATAAAATAATATTATTTAGTATAATTAATTAAATAAGATAAAAAATTAAGATATAGAAAACAAAATAAAAGGTAAAGTCTAATCAATCCTAAAAAGCTTTACCAACAATCTTTAAGTTAAGAGATAACATTTGGGTTCGCAAACCCCATTATTGATGGCCGCCGTCCTAATGTTTAGATCACTTGCAAAGGCTAAAAATTATATTTAATATTCTCTAACCACCTTTAGATTTAAAAAAGAAAAAAAAATCAATGTAACCTATCTTTAATTTGACATGTTTTTCTTGGTTTACTCTTTATTTTAGGTATAGCGACCCACCATGACTTTTGAAACTTCACAAGACACCCCTTAGTCATGAGAGAAAAGCTTCGTGTTTTAATATTATTAGTATTTACCTACCACTCATTCAAATGCATAGCATATTAGTAAGCTTATGCTCTAATACAACAAACAAGCATACAATTTATAGTTATCTTAATTAATATAAACAATTAACATAGGAGGACACATGACTTTGGACAACACGATTAGAGAGCTAAGTTTTGATTCCACTACAGCGGTAATCGAAAGTGGATAGAAGTAGCTAGACTCTATGTCGTGAAACTGAAATTAAGTAGTCTCATCTAAGTGTCATTATTGTTATATAGTCCTTACTAATCATAGTCTAGCTATCTCATATTTCTCATCAAAACTCATAATCCCTAGATGACTCTCAATATACCTTTTCTCTACTTACAATGTCTGTTATCTAACACAATTTTATTTATCAATTGCCCCTCGAGCCATTTCTCGATAACCTAAGTGCCTAACTATTGGGTTATTGAATTTAGAATGTAACCCTAGCCTAGGCCTAAGGCTTCACTCTCTGGCTCGAGACGACCAAGCACAAGCAACACCTAGATACTTAACCAAGTTTGATTATTAATCCAATTTAAGTCTCCTATTATAGCAAGTAATACGCATGTTACTATATACCTAGAAAGTGGAAGATCTAATGGAGCCAAAAAACCGTTTCCTGACCATCGCAATCATTTAATTGTTATGCAATTGAAAAGAAGAAGTTGTGAGTTAGTAATTTATATTTATATAATGAATTGTTATTAGTGTTGTTATGGGTTTAGGTTCTTGGGGTTTCTATATATCTAAGGCCTATATTAGTTGTAAGCTCAAAAGGGATATAAGGGCCCAACTAGCCTTTAACTATAATTAGGCCTATTCATTATTTAAGGCTTATTAATTTAATTAATTCATATTATTATACTTGTTAATTATCAATTTAATTATCTAATCTTTATTAATCCTTAATTTAATATAGATCTTACTTATTTAGATTCTTTATGGTCAAGCCTTTTAGGCTTTAGCCCATTTTAGTTTTAGGTTTTTTATTATCTTCTAAGTCTATATCTATATGTTTTATTATGGCCCAATTAGGGTTTTAGTCCTTAAAGGAAAGTGAACCCAATTAATTTGGAATTGAATGCACTAAAGTAACAGTTGATTAATTAAGTTTATTATCAATTAATTAAGTTAATTAATTAACCTAATTACTTAAGTTAATTATTTGGTTAACTTAGACCTAGTAGATTCAATATATTATTTTAAACTTATGTCTTATTATTTTTAACCTAGGCCCATATAGGTTATAGGCCCAAGAAAAGGAAATGAGGCTAATCAAAATCAAGCCCACTATGATTTATTACTCAATTTGATTTACCTATTACCTACATTAATTTATTTATACCTAAACTATTAATCTAAGTCCATCTAATTAACTATTTAATTTATTAAATCTAATTAAATTAGTTTAATAAGGTTTAAAATAATTTAATTTATCAACTTCAGCCCATTTAGGTTTTCTATATCCAATTTATTTAATACAAGCCTAATTAATTCGTTTAGGCCCATTAAGGTCCATTATGTATATATCATTCCATTTAGGCCCATTTTGCCTAATTTACCTAATCAAGGCCTAGATTATCTAATTTAAGTCTATTTAATTTCCTTAAGCCCATTATTATCTATTTTAATTATCAAATTCAACTTAGACCCATTTTCAACTATTATGCCTGATCTAGGTCCACTAGGCCACCCAAATTTTCATATTAGTTTAAGTTACAAAATTTTACTTTAAAAACCTATATCATACTCATTTTAACTGTAAATCAATCCAAACAAAAGCTCATTTGTTCCTAAAAATTCCTACTTCCTAAATCATTTTTCAAGCCTTCATTTTAAGCAAAATGAATATCTAAAATAATCAAAACAGCCTCAAATCATCTAGATGGAAAGAATCCCATTCAACATTCCATTAATTCATCTCCAATTTGGCTTTTACACATCATTTGATATCCAATCACACTCAATTAATAAATTAACATATTGTAGTTCAATTAATGATAGTTAATCACAATTTACTCTTTTTATCCGTGGACTTTAAAATATTAGTGGCAATGTCACGCTCTTAGTAAACTATGGCAACAATAGTTTCCATGTAACCTATTTAATTAAAATACATAAAATTATAGTTATTAAATGAGTTTCTAAACCAATTTTAGGACCTTGAAATCATTTATTAGTTTTTAAAAACATTTTAGTAAAACATTAGATTTTGAAAATATTTGATGGGTCGTGTTTCATGTAAAAGTGTGGTAAAGTAGGATAATATAGTTTAAGTTCTAAGGCCTATAGGGCCTACAAAGTGCATCCAAAAAGGGAAACATGCTATAAAGCCACAAGCAACTCTCAATAACTTTAACCGTAAACTAAAACATAAAAATATAGTATGGAAAAAGGAAACATCACTCAATCATAATCATAGATAACGTAGTCTATATTCGTGGTCTTATCCCAACACTCCTCCTCTGAGCCATATCCCATTGAATCATAAAGTAGATCGGTAAAATCTTTATCTGAAAAAGAAAAAGAGTGAGCCATAAGGCTTAGTACACAATAACATAAATACATATACACATGTCAAGTAGGCCTATAGGCTAATACATCAAACAATCATTCGATTTGATTAATTATCTTATTTAAACATCCAACGCAGGAGTACTCATAACTTTAACCATCATGACGAGGAACATGAGGTCTAATTCCACCACAATGAACATCAAGGATTGACAAGAGTAGTCAAACTCAACTTCACCGAAAACTAAGTGCCTAAGTAGCCTCATCTAAGTGAACCCACCATTATACGATCTTCACCAATTATAGTATAGCTATATTGTATCACCTGTTGAGACCCTTAACCTCGAATGACTCCCGATATACCTTCTCTCTATTTACAATACTCACTATCTATATTTTCGCTTATCATCTACACACCAACCTACCTTTATTGGCATAAGCGCCTAACTACCGTATCATTTCAAGGGATACAACTGCAACCATAATCTTGATCCAAGATTTGTCACTTGTTGACTCGAGTAATCACGCACAAGTAATAAGTAGTTACTTAGTTAGGTTGATTATCAGTCTAGTCAATCTTTTTAACCTAGTACGCAACATGTAAGTTACTATGTACTTGGAAAGGTCCACAATTCCTGAATCACAATCCGAGTTTTGTTTGAATTGATTGAATTGACTTTATGTATCAAAGAGAAAACTTAAATCAGTTGATTATTCTAAATGATTGAGTTCTATTCTAATATTTGTTTAGACTACTTAAGGCTTGTACAAGTTACGAGCTTATTTAAGGTTACTTAAGCCCGATTAACTTTTATCTAATTATGACTCGAATCATTTAGGGTTTATTCATTTAAAACTAATAAGTTATTTGAGTTTTTAAATCTAGTTTTGCTTAAAGCCCAATTAAGGTGTTTGAACCTTTTAAGAATAATAGACTTAATTATATTTGGAATTAAGCCCACTAACCCTAATTAATTTAATGAAGTCTAATTAGTTACTAAGTTCATTTTAATTCCAATTAAGCTACTTCAATTTAATTTAATTACCCTACACCCATTATGTCAATTAATCTTATTTGTTATGTTTTTAGGCCCAATTGATTATTAGATCTAATTTCAATTTCATTTTAAATTCTTAATTGATTTAAGGAAGGCTCAATTAAATTTGATTACTCATTAAGGCTTATTTAAGATATAGACCCTAAAGATTAATGGGCCCAAAAAGTTGTTAAGTCTTGAGCCCATTTAAGTTTTATTATAATCATGCAAGCCCATTTTACTTTATTAGGTTTATATCTAGTCCATTTTAATTAGTTAATTTGATTTAGACCTTAAAATGATTTGAGGCCTGATTGAGTTACTTATTATGTTAAGGCCTATTAGGATATAAGTTAAAAGAAGAAATGGACCCAATTATGTTTTGAATTTTGGATCTTGAGCCCATAAGTCTTTAAGTTCACATTATCATGTCTAATCTTATTTTGGTCCAATTATGATAGTTAACTCAATTAAGTTCAATTGATCAACTTATGTTTAATTATATTAGTCATCCAAAGGGTTAAGTAAGAGGATAATCCTTGGGCCTATTTGGTTAAGCCAACTTGAGTTTGGGTCGGCCTTGACCCGGTTTAGTTAAACTAACCATTTATTTAATCTTAATTTGTCACAATTGAATGCTTTAAATTAAATGGCCATAACTTACTTAATTTAAACCTAAATCAAATGAAACAAAAACCATTTATTTCCTTATCACTTTTACTACCCATTTTAATATAAAAAGCCTTATTTATTCAATTTAGAGCTCTTGGACTACTAGACTAAATATAATTACAAATTTCCAACTTTAAGAGCTCATAACTTATTCAATTTAGGTCAAAATCACTCCAAACTAAAGCCCACTTATTCCTATTCTTTTCTAAAGTTTAAAAAATCATTTATTTTTCATTTTCAAGCCTAAAATATCATCACAATAGGGCAATCAAAACAAAGAACACCTCAAATTGTGTTTTTTCCTTCCATTAATCTAATGTCTGTACTTCATCACTTGTAGGCCTCATTTTATATCCAATCCAACTCTTATTCATTAATTAATCATAATTTCACCAAATTTACTCAAAATAAACATAATATATCACAATTTTTCCAAAATCAACCATATTGATAAATCATGTAAGAAAATCATAAATTCAAGTCCATATAATCTTCCAATTTAACCTCACTCATCCTTAAATTTTACTAAACTCAATATTTATCATGTAACTTCAGTTTTTATCAAATTTATCACTCTAAGAACATAGTAACATGTAGGAATTAGTAAATTGAAAATTAAATTAACTCATTTAATCATACCATCAATTCTAACTCTCAAGATGTTATATCCATTAATTAATCATTAAAATCATTTTAGATATTACAAGTTCATACTCCAATCATCAATTTATCATCACCTAACATCCCAATCAGATTTAACAAGAAAAATCAAACCTCAATTTTATTATTCTAGTGGTAGCATGAGCATCCCATAATCATATCCTCAATCATCATACATGAAACTTGATTTATATCCACTAATTCAACACCCAACATCACATTTATCATGTTCTTACATAGATCTACACCCTAATTGTCATATTACATTCAAAATGCAACATTGTAAGTGGAACCAATCATGGGTGTTTACATTACACAATCATAATTCAAGAAATCACTAAACTATTATGTTTATTTGCTTATAATCATCCTAAATCATAAAAACCATCATTAGATTTAACTTACCTTGTTGGAGATTTCACTTATCCTCCCTGCCTAGTGTGAGACGTCACTCCCAAGAGGTTACCTTGTTTTTCTAATAATATCCTTCGTAAGAACTTCACTAAGCACTACTTGGATTTAATCTTGATGAAGTAAATTTCACTTAAACCAAACAAAATATACTTTACTTGAATTCAACCATAACTGTGACTTACGAGCCCCCTTAGCTAGCAACTTCACTTAATTATCCATCTAAATCTCACCCCCCCCCCCAAAAAAAAAAAACTAGATTAGTAAAGGGTTTAATGGGCATTAAGAAGTTTAAGGTATAGATGAGGCTTAATGAGTTTTCAAAAGTATTTATCTTAAAAAGTTTTCTAGAAAAATGAAATGGGAGGCAGCTAGGTTATACAACATTAAGGGGTTTTTAAATGGGTTTTTGGCTAGGGTTTAAGGGAATAAAGCAAATGGTACTTTAGGGTTTAAAGGGTTTATGCTAGGTTATGGAATGTGTATCCAATTTTACAAAAAATGCCACCTTATTTTTCCTATTCTCCTCATTCTAATTTCGGTTGAAAAAAATTATTCTTTTCCCATTTTTACTCTTAAGAACTTAAGTATTTAGCCACCCTTCAATAGAATTAAGTGTAAAGGTATTTTGGTCATTTTACTCAATTGATTTCCAAATTCAAATTGTCCGTTCCTAATTTTCTCCAAATATTTTGTATTTAATTTTATTTTACCTTATTAAGGTTTTGGAGCTATATTTAAGGTCTTTATGAAATTTGAGGTCTAATTTTGATAAAATCGATTTCAAGGATAAAAAAGTCTTTTTTAGAAAAATTGATGTTTCTAACTTGAAGTTCCTTTGTAAGTTAATCAAAATTTTTCCTTTTTGTTTTTTGATCTCATTTATTATTTTTTTTCAAGTTTTTCAATCAACATATCAATTTCTATCCTTACTCATCATTTTATTTACTAAACTCTGTCTAAGCTTTATTTAATCAAATCAACTCTAACTTAACCTCCATTTCCACTTCAAATTGGCTTTATACTTGTTGGAAATTTTAGTTCATCAACTCAAACCAATTGTTTATTCATTAATTCACTAATTTCATTCATTTCAACATATAAGCCTTACCACTCTTCATAATTATCACCCATTCTACATCCTAATCCACAAATCATCATTCTAATCATCAATTTACTAGATCTTAGCATCCAATTCAAATTAAAAAAATAAAAATAAATATGAAAGTTAATCTCTATTTCATCATGTAAGTGGTGATGCACACATATGCACTCCCATCATGCAATTTCATGTATCAAACCCATTTTCAATTACCTAAACTTGCATCCAACATCATGTTTGTCAAGTTAAATCATCAATCATAATTCATAAGCATTACAAAGTATCTAAAGATGGCATTAAAGGTGGCGGTTTATAAAGGTTTTTGCTCCAGTCAAACATAACTTCACTAATCGTCCATTTAATAGTCCTAATCACACTAAACCTTCATCACCCATCAAGCTAATTTAGTTGGATTTCACTTACCTTGTTGAAGAATCCCAAATGGCTCTTGTTCTAGAGTTGACCACCACTTCCCTTAGTCTTTGATGGTAAATTTTTCCAACACCCAACAAGCCCTAGCATCATAATTAGCTAATTAATGTTTAAACTTAGGATTTAGGCATCTATATCATGCTTAAGGTGAATAAAATACATGCTTACCTTACTTACTCCCTTAACCGAACCTTAAGAGCCCCCTTTCTAATTCTCACATTGATTTGGACCTAAAACAAGCAAGTAAACAATACTAGATTAGAGGATAATTAGGGCTTAAGCTAGGTTTAGGGGTTTTGGACATTAGAGAGGGTTGTACCTTGTGGAATGAGAAAGAAAATGAGGATGGAGGCTGCTGTAATTTTTCAATTTGGGGGGTTAAAGGGTTTCTAAAGCCTTCGAATTTAAGGAGAGTAAGGGGGGACCACATGTGTTGATGCCAAAACACCTAAGGTTGCCAAATGTCCCTCATTTTTTACATGTGAAGCATTTTCCTTCCAGTTTATTCCCACTTCATTTTTGCCAAAACTATTTCATTCTAAGTCTTTGAATTAAATTATTCATTTAAAAAATTTAGTCATCCCTTAGTGAAACGAAGCTTATGAGCATTTTGGTCATTTTACAAAATTTATCTCCAAATCTTAATTTCTGTTTTCTAATTGACTCCAAATATTTTCTTATTGATTTCATCCACTTAATTAGGATCTTAGGACTTCATTTAGGGTTGTTAGGCTAGTTCAAGACTAGTTTCGATAAAACCAAATTTAAAGGTAAAAGGTTATTTTGGAAAAAAAAATTAGTCCTAAATCTTATAAAAAAAAATTTAATTGACTTCAAAATTTTCTTTTTTGATTTCATTCATCTTATTTATTAATTTGGAGTTTTCCAAAATCAGATCAAATGAATTATGGTTTCACCACAAAAAGAAAGAACAAAAGCGTCATTTCCAAACGAATCCAATTAGATGGACTTTTTAGAGAAGGCCTACGTTAAAATAAACACATACGCATCTAAAAGATCAAATGCAAGGCAGACTACAACTGGAGAGGTGATTCGAGATGAGAATGGCTATTGGATTTTCGAGTTTGGTAGAAAACTAGGGAACATTCCAGTCCTTTAGGCAGAAATGTGGGCTTTTTATTGGGGATCATGGGATTTAAACAAGTAGAGCTATGCACAGATTCCCACTCAGCTTCAACAATTTTAAATACACCTGCAAATCAATTATGATTATTCTAATGTTACTCTTGCTTGTGGGCACACACGTTCTGAATTTGAACATTGCAGAATCCAGTACGCAGCAAGAGAAGTTAATTCTGTTGTAATTGTGGATCTTTATGTACCTGTTCTACCGAAAAATATTGTAGTCAAATAGAGGCTTCTTCGTTTAGAACTTGTAAACAGGTAAAATCATAGTATGTTCACTTTTTAATTAAAAAGGTAATGGGGTTAAATCGAAGGTATTTTGATTTATATTAAGAAGAAGAAGAAGAAGAAGAAGAAACTTAACTAAAGATTTTATCTAAGTTTCATAAACATTATAGTTGAGAGGAATGGAAAATTTGTATAATATTATCTTAATTGAAAGCTACTCTTTACTAGCCTTGGAACTTGATAAAATGATATTTTACAAGATCTCCATGTTCTAATTGTCCCTCCTTTTTGTACCTTATTTATGAAACACAAATTTGTTTAGAAATTTTGAAAGCAACATGGGAGCCCTCCCCATACTGAAAATGATTGACAAGGGAAAAAATTATGCTTTTGGAACACATTGCAAAAATAAAATAATGTAAATACTAAAATCAAAATGCATTGCTATACTATACATAGCGTAAGTGCAAAATATGGACTTGAACAGAAAAAGATCACTAAAGCTGTGGAGAAACTTAGGGATGGCACCATGACAAAATTTGCATGTATTAGCTACTATATATATTTACAACCGATCGTAAATGGAAATATAAAAATTGAATAAATTACAAGGTTCCCTTTTCCTTTCAATTCAAAAACTGTCTACTCGTATCATTGGAAAACACCACATATTCACTAGATTTACTTTTCTGCTCATGTTAGCAGCGATGCTACTTGTACGAAATTGGTCCAGACCGGGATACAGCAAATCTTGGCAATGGGCTCGGACCTCTGCTTCCTGAGCTTGAACCTTCTACGTATTTTGTTTTCCGGGCAGAGCTGTAGTCCAAAGGCCCCGATCGACGACCATTCCTGTGCCTGCTGTCAACGCCATGTACGCTTCCACCGTCAGCATCATGGAGGACTTCTTGGCCATGAGATGAAGATCCTTTGAAATATCCAGAGTCATTGGCAGCATAGTGAGGAGTCGAATCCCCACGGGCTTGTCGTGTAAGGGGAGAGGGATGTGCCATGGTTACAACAGGAGAATGATGGGGTGAAGCGCTGAGAAAGGCCAGAGGTGTGGATGATGAGTTACCATAGTATTGGCTGTATATTGAACGAAGAATGGCATAAGGTACATGTGCTTCAAGAGTGCTTCTCGGAAGGAATGGCGATAGATCACACAGTTGATCGAGAAAAATAAGCTTCGAAACCAGATGAGACCTGAACAATAAGTCAAGATCATTAACTCCTGGCAGGAATCTATATACAGGATTCAGATCCATTCCCTAGCATATTACGTTATATCATACAATCTCATCACAGATTCTGCTCTTACACCCAGGTTCTGACGACTATTATGTAGACATCTACAGTGCCTTTCACAAGGTCAAAATTGTTAGCGGCTTGTTTCCTCGCAAAGTTGAAATTTCTCACACCAAAAGAAACAAATATCTTATGATAATTGCAGGTTCAATTCACCCACGGATCAGCCACCATGTCTCTCTATGTGATTAAGTATGGTAGATATTTATGCCAAGGGGTTAAGGACAGGTTACAAGATCATCAACATAGAAGTTCCAAGAAACTCTATAAACCCCATATTTCCTCATTAAGAAAATGTCCTTCGACATTGAAGTGAAACCTAAAAAAATTAATTTTACAGAAGTACCACTGATTATAAGACTATTCATATATAAAAAAAAACTCCACATCAATGGTTGCATATAAGATAGACCTTTGATTAAAACCTTAATGGTACAAGTCTCCAACAAGCAATTGATACATTCATTACTGAAAGATGTCAGAAGAACTACTAATTTCTGTGACATGAGTAATGGCAAAGAATATTATTGTTCTAGCAACATTCACAGAGATGAGATGTCTCTCAACAAATATAAAAGTAAATGAGCATGAAGTATAAAATGGTGATTGAAAAATAATGCTTGCTAAGAGGTCTGATTTGCCAACCAAACATGAAAGGTAAACCAAACGGATACTGGTAAACGTTGAAGTTCACAGAGACAGAAAGCAAAGTAATATGAAGCAAGGATAGACTAGTGTGCACAAAAAACCTAACAGTGCACCCTGGTATAAAATGGAGATGAAAAAGCTATACATGTGTATATAATCTCACTAGAACTACATATTAGCCGATGCATTTTAGTAGCATGAAACTGAAATAACCTTGTGGGAATCTGATAAAAAAGTGAAATACTAATGTCCTATTGTAACTTAAGGAGTTAACGCGTTGCAAGTAAGATTGCATGGCCAAACCTGTTAATTTCACTCCAAGAATCCAAAACAATTCCTGCAGAAAATTTGACAAAGTGTTGCATTGCAGATCTAATGATAGCTTCAGCAGACAAGTGACCCTGTATATCTGAATCCAACACATCACTGACATGGCCATTTGAATAAGATTGTCTCTGTTGGTGTTCCCTTTCCAATCTAACATGCTCACTTCCAGCAATGACAGCACTAATACACCTGTGGATAGAAGTGATTGTGTTCCATCATCAAGTTAAAATTCAGTACCCACATATCTCCATCTTTGTCTAAATCAACAGTATTTGTTTGCCAATGCACAAGTGAATAAAAATGTGTATCAATTACAATTGGGACACAACTATGTCCATATTAGTCACGAGAGGAAAGAAAAAAGGCATATGCCTGCCAATGTACTAGCAAGAAATTTACTATTAAGATACCCCTGAACCTGATAGTTATCTAACCGCAGGAAATGCTGTTCCCTCCTGAAGACTGTCTGGGATAGCATAATTTGGAAATGGTCTTGAACTTTCAAAAAAAGAAACTGTGGAGCTGAATTAATAGTAAATTAAGTACTACAAAGTGAGCAAGCCAATAACATCTGTAGAAAAGAAAAAAAAATATATGGATTTATTTTTTTAGAGATTATATGTATTTATTTTAGATATTGTACAAATATAGTTTAGAAAATTATTTTTTAGGAAAGTTTCCTAATTAATATTGTAACTATATAAATTCCTAGGGGAATAATCAATGTATGAGAGATTAGAACCCTATTTTTGATATGGTATCAGAGCTTTAAGAGTAAAAAATCAGATTTTTTTGGCCTTCATCGCCGAAACCCTAATTTCTTCGGCCTTCATTGCCGGAATTTCCTTTTTTATTTATTGTTGACTCACTCTAAGTTGTCCAGTAACCCCGATCAACTCTTATTTGCGGTGGGTGGTCGAATTTTTTCCCATTCTCGTCAACACCTAGTAGGAACCGAACCTGTCGACCCATGAATTGTAAGAACCATCGTGGTACATCAATTTTTGGCAACATTTTTTAGGGTTAGGTCATTGACATTTTTGTTGGTCACCGAAGTCGCTAAGGTCACCGAAATCCATGTTCCATCTTCATCGACGTTGCGTTCTGTGCTCGTTAAAGTTTCTGTTGGTCACTAAAGTCATTAGGGTCATCAGAATCCGTGTTCCATTTTCATCAACGTTATGTTCTGTGTTCGTCAATATTTCCGTTGGTCACCAAAGTCGCTAAGGTCATCAGAATCCATGTCTTCGTCGATGTTCCTATCATCTTCTGGTGTTCCAGCAACATTGCTAAGGTCGCTAGAATCCATGTGAGAGGGCAACTTTGACTCTGTGTGCTGCTTGATTGGGCGAGAGGTTTTGGTGGGTTTGGCTTGGTGTGCTTCGCGTGTTGATCTGGTTGTGATGTCTGAAATTACAGCACAATCTGATCACGTTACTCGAACTATAGAGGATGGAAATCGTTTTCAACAACCTGGAGAATTACAACACATTCAAGCAACGTACAGGTTGGATGGGAAGAACTATTTGAAATGGTCTCAATTAATTCGAACTATTCTGAAAGGAAAAGGAAAAATAAGTCATCTAACTGGAACAGGACCACAACTAGGAGACCCATTGTTTGAGAAATGGGATGAGGAGGACTCTATGATCATGGCGTGGTTATGGAGGTCTATGATCCTAACATAAGTGATACAGTGATGTTTATAGCCACAGCCAAGGATATTTGGGATGCAATCCAACAAACATACTCAAAGGCTAAAGATGTAGCTCAAGTATACGAGGTGAAGGTTAAGACGATGGCTGCAAAACAAGGAAACAAAACAGTGACAGAGTATGCTGATCAACTAAAATTCCTATGGCAAGAACTTGATCACTATAGGGTGATTCAAACTAGGTGTTCAAAAGATGCTGCAATTCTCAAGAATTTTATCAAACAAGATAGAGTTTATGATTTCCTTGTTGGTTTGAATCCCGAATTTGATCAAGTTAGAATTCAAATTCTTGGAAAACAAGAGGTTCCATGCTTCGATGAGGTAGTAGCCATTATTAAGGGTGAGGAAAGTAGGAGGATTCTAATGCTTGAGTCTTCTGACACAAAGGGCTCAACCATGATAGCTAAAAATGCCAAAACTAGTTCAGGAGGAGTAGAAAGAAATACTAGTTTTGAAGCTATAAAAAATGTTCAATTCAAGAGCTTAAATCGAGAAGAATTATGGTGCTCTTATTGTAAAAAACCGCATCACACTAAGGAAAAATGCTGGAAATTACACAAAAAGCCTTCAAGTTGTGAGTGGGGATAGAAAAGTAGTCCATCTCGTGGCTCAGGACAAGCTCACATTGCAGTTAATGCAACAAAGGAAGAGAACCGACAGGAGCTAACCGGTTTGAATCAAGAGGAGATTGAAAGGGTAAGATCCTTCCTTAGTAACATGGAGAAACCTTTAGGTATTTGTTTTTTGGCATATTTAGGTGAGAAGCTTCTTTCATTTGTATTTAATGTCTCAGAAACGTCCTTACAACACTCTTGCATCATGGTTTCAGGAGCCACTGACCACATGACCCACTCTTCTAAATATTTTTCCACACACACCATGTCCAAGTAATAAGAAAATTACCATTGCAGATGGAACCCTAGCAACTGTAGTTGGTATAGGAGATGTTCGAATCAACTCATCCATAACCTTAAAAAATGTCTTTTCATGTTATCAAATTATCCACCAATCTTATTCTTATACAAAAACTCACACAAGATTTGTCTTGCAAGGTGATATTTTACAATAATTATTGTATATTTCAGGAAAAGAATTCGGGGAGGATGATTGGACTTGCTAAAGAACGGAATGGTCTTTATTGCCTTGAAGAGTCAACTAAAGCAAGAGATTTTAAAAACAGATTTTCTCATTCTTTCATGTCTGCATCCATCTTATCCAATAAAGAAAGTTTTCCTTTATCATTGCCGTTTAGGTCATCCATATTTTAGGATTGTTAAAGTTTTATTTCCTTCATTATTTTCTAAACTTGATGTTGAGTCTTCATTGTGAGGTTTGTGAGCTTGCTAAACATAAGCATGTACCTTTTCCAATAAGTAATTGATATGGGCCGAGAAATTGTAGTATATCAAAGGAAAAAGGGGAAAGAAATAGGAAGTACAACAGGGGAGAATAACAGGGCCCAAACCGGGTTAAGGAGTGAAAAAGGGGCTGAGGTGGAAAGGGGAGCTGAGCTGGAGGAAAAGGCACGTGATGGAGAGGGAAGCAGGATCCGTGGCAAACGAGACGTGGAGGAAAGAGAGCCAGTAGGGGGGGACCAGATGGGATCATATATATAGTTGGTTAGAATTGGAAGAGGGAGGTAGACAGAGAGAATTATCCAGTTAGTTAGAGGAGAGAGAGGTAGCTTGACGGAACCAGCCGTAGGTTGCCGGAGAGAAGAGAGAGAGTGTTATTGTTTTGGTTTTACCATACATTCAATTGTAAAAAGGGCCATTGGAATCGGCCCCATATCAGAAATTATATTACTCTAACTTCTTACTCTATTGGAGAACGTAACAATTATTGGTTCCGTTGCCGGGAAACGAAGGACGTCAGCCACGAGAGTGTTTACCAATTAAGGAATGACACGGATGGATAACCGAGTAGAGTTGTTGGAGAGGAATGTCGAAGGAATGCACCTGGAGGTCACGAATGTGCAGCAACAATTGGAAGCAATAGGGGAAGAACAGAAACATATGGGAGGGGAAATTACCGCCATACATAGCAAGATGGATCGAATCCATAAACTGATGGAAGATCTTTGGCACCAGAAAGAGGCAGGGGGGCCATCGGCAAGTAGCTCCACCTTGACAAAGGACAGAGGCAAGCAAGTGGCGGATCCACAAACTATAGACAATCCTTTGGGAGCAACAGCTGGAAGAGAATTAAGAATGGAGGTGGATGAGGAATTTCGCTCCAACGCTTCACGCCTCATACTGCCGGAGTTCGATGGAGAGGACCCTTCCAACTGGATTCTGATGGCTGAGCAATATTTCTCCGCACAACAGACCAGGGAGGAGAGGAAAGTGGTGTTAGCTGCCATGTGCATGAGAGGACGGTGCAACCATTGGTTTCGGATGTTGCAAAGAAGGGAAGCGGACCTAACCTGGTTCCGTCTGAAGGAGGAGATTATGAAGAGATATGGAGGATGGTTGGCATCTAACCTTTTTAAAAGTCTATCCCAACTAAGACAAGGAGGTACGGTTCAACAATACATTGAGGATTTTGAATCCCTCATATCCCATGCACCAGCAATGCCTGAAATGCAGCTGTTGGGATACTTTCTAGGGGGGCTACGAGACCCCATACAAACATGGGTGGACACGTTTGCCCCCATAACCTTGGAACGAGCTATGGATTTGGCGATTAAGATCGAAAGGGAGTTCGACTGTGGCATATTTCTGACGATGGAGCAGGGAAATGGGGGTCGGGCAGACTTCCGACCAGTAGCACCTCAGGCCAACTATCTCCAGCGAGGGAATAACAGCAGCGCAGGAGTCATGGCCCCCCCTGTAACAATGCGGGGTGCCAAGGGGTCTGTGAGTGAGGAAGTCCGAATAGCTCCGAGAGAGGGCGCTATCTTTCCCAGGAGACAAGACCCTTCTATGGTTGGGGGAGGGCTGTCGAGCAGTGGGCACGGAGGAGTTAAGGAGGGAAACAGAAGGGTTCCGGGCCAACGTCAATTGTCCCATGCTGAGTTTTTGGACAAAAAGGCAAAAGGGTTGTGTTTTAAATGCGATCAACCCTTCAAACCCGGGCATCGTTGTCCAAATAAGACGTTCCAACTGTTGGTGTTGGAAGAAGAGAGTCCTGGTGAGGAGATATGGGATAAGGAGGAGCAAGCTGGTGTCCAGACATCCTTGTCATTGTCATTATTGGCTATGCAGGGATTTAACGAACTCCATACAATGAATATGCAAGGTATGTTGAATTCGTCCCCTATTGTAATTCTGGTAGACAGTGGTGCTAGCCACAACTTTGTGTCGATGGAATGGGTTTTACGACAAAGATTGCTCTTATTGGATGACCGACATTTCAAGGTGACCTTGGGGGATGGGCAGTCAGTGGAATCGGAAGGATTTTGCTCTAACTTGCAACTCCAAGTGGGACAGCATGGCACACTTGTAGACTGTTATGTGATGGAGTTGAAAGGGGTCGACTTGATCCTGGGCGTAGCTTGGCTTAGAACATTGGGGGAAGTAAAGGTCAACTGGGCCAGGATGACAATCAAGGTTACTCAAGGCATGAAAGAATATTTGCTATGTGGAGATCCAACACTATGTCGTTTTCCCATTTCTTACAAGTCGTTACAAAAGTTGGACGACATGGAAGTGTGTAAGGCGCTATGGGTTATGGCCGCACCACCACAGAAGGGGAAAGTCACTACAGAATCAAATGTGGAGGGGTTATTGTCCCAATACAAGGATATCTTTGAATCCCCACAGGGTTTACCCCCCATTCGCCACATTAACCACCACATTCCATTAGTAGAAGGGAAGGGACCCATATCGGTAAGACCTTATAGATATGCATTCATACAGAAGAATGAAATAGAAAAACTGGTGCGAGATATGACTGAGGCCGAGATTATTCGCCCAAGTAGTAGCTCGTTTTCTAGCCCGGTGATCCTAGTGAAGAAGAAGGACGGGTCTTGGAGATTTTGCGTGGATTATAGGGCCCTTAATGAGGTAACGGTGGCCGACAAGTATCCCATACCAGTGATTGATGAATTATTGGATGAGTTATACGGAGCAAGAGTGTTTTCTCGGATTGATCTTCGATCTGGTTACCATTAGATACGCATGGCTGACGAGGACATCCACAAGACAGCCTTCCGCACCCATCAAGGACACTATGAGTTCTTGGTGATGCCTTTCGGATTAACCAACGCCCCGGCCACGTTCCAAGCAATGATGAATGAAATCTTTAGACCATACTTGAGGCAGTTCGTCTTGGTATTTTTTGATGACATCTTGGTATATAGTGGGAGTTGGGTTTCTCATTTGAAGCACTTAAGCAAGTCTTCTGTGTTCTACGGCAACAACAGTTCTTTGCTAATAAAAAAAAATGTATATTTGGACAAGATAAGGTGGAGTATTTAGGTCATGTCATATCCATGGAAGGGGTTGCAATGGATCCTACCAAGATAAGTGCCATTGAGGAATGGCCACAACCAACCACCCTTAAAGGGCTTCGTGGGTTCCTCGGCCTATCCGGGTATTATCGCAAATTCATTAAGAACTATGGCAAGATAGCAAGACCCCTAACGGATTTACTCCGAAAAGATAGCTTCCATTGGTCCGAACAGTCTAGTTTGGCATTCCAGGAATTAAAAGCCGCGTTGGTTACAGCACCGGTGTTAGCTATGCCGGATTTTTCAAGCACCTTTGTTGTAGAGTGTGATGCATCGGGGAGAGGCCTAGGAGCAGTACTACAACAAAACAACAGGCCCATTGCTTACTTCAGCAAGGCATTGGCTGATAAGACTTTGGCCAAATCCGTCTATGAAAAAGAGCTGATGGCCCTAGTGCTCGCAATACAACATTGGAGACCTTACTTGTTGGGCAAAAGATTTGTAGTCCGCACCGACCAGAAGAGTCTCAAGCACCTATTGCAGCAACGAATCATGACACCGGATCAGCAGAATTGGCTTCCTAAGTTGCTGGGGTATGATTTTGAGGTGCAATATCGCAAGGGTGAAGAAAATAAGGTGGCCGATGCTCTCTCAAGGAAGGATGAAGAGGTTCGCTTGCGGCAAATATCTGGACCTGTTTGGACAGATTTATCACATATTAAAAGGGATGTGGAAGATGATCCAGAACTAGCAGCGAAGACCCAGCTGCTACGGAAAGGGGAGCCAGCTGGCAAAGGGTTTCATTTGGAGCAAGACACACTTTTCTATCATGGGAGATTAGTTGTACCAGCAACATCTAAGTGGCCAATGATATTCCTCCATGAGTTTCACTCTTCCCCTATTGGGGGGCATGTTGGATTCCTCAAGACTTATAGAAGGGTAGCTGCAAACGTATATTGGACCGGAATAAAAAAGGATGTGATGAGCTTTGTAGCAGCGTGTGCGGTATGCCAACGTCAAAAATATCAAGCATTGGCACCCGCTGGTTTGCTTTGTCCTCTGCCCGTTCCTCAAGCCATTTGGGAGGATATTTCCATGGACTTTGTAGGTGGGTTGCCCAAGTCCAAAGGGTCCGATGTTATATTGGTGGTGGTTGATAGGTTGTCCAAATATGGACATTTCATTCCGGTCAAACATCCTTACACAGCCAAGGGAATAGCGGAACTTTTCATGAGAGAGATTGTAGGACTGCATGGCTACCCAAAAACTATCGTGAGTGATCGAGATCCAACTTTCCTAAGTCATTTCTGGACAGAGCTTTTTAGGTTGCAAGGAACACTCCTACACTTCAGTACTGCATACCACCCGGAGACTGACGGGCAAACAGAAGTATTGAACCGCTGTGTGGAAAGCTATCTTCATTGCTTCGTAAGTCAACAGCCAACGCAATGGAAATCTTGGCTCCCTTGGGCAAAATACCACTACAACACCGCATATCATACCGCTTCGAAAATGTCTCCTTTTGAAGTGGTGTATGGCAGGCGTCCTCCGGGGCTGTCAACATTTGTTGATAAGGAAACAAAGAATCCAGAACTGCGGCAAGCAATGAGAGATCGAGACAAACTTCTACAACAGTTGAGGAACAATTTAGCTCACGCCCAGTCTATTTATTGCAGGAACGCCAATAAGCATAGGCGGCAGGTGGAATATCAGAAAGGTGATTGGGTGTTTTTGAAGCACCGCGTGGTCTTCAATCCACGGCTCAAAAATGCTTCCTCGAAACTGACTCCAAAGTTTTACGGACCATTTAGAATCATGGAACGCATCGGCCAAGTGGCTTATAAATTGGAGCTTCTAGCGAGGAGCCGTATACACCCGGTATTCCATGTATCTCTCCTAAAGAAGGTAGTGGGAACTTTTTCCTCAACAATAGAACTTCCACCAGATGTAGAAGAGGACATTATTACACCACAACATCTGCCTGTAGCTGTCCTGGGGAAACGATTCCGGAAAGATGGATCAATAGCCATTCCTCAAGTTTTGATACAATGGCAAGATGGAGAGCCAGATCAAACTTCATGGATGGATAGCTCAGAATTCGCATCCCTTTTCCCTGATTTCATCCTTGAGGACAAGGATAGTTTGGCCAGGGAGGCAATTGATATGGGCCGAGAAATTGTAGTATATCAAAGGAAAAAGGGGAAAGAAATAGGAAGTGCAACAGGGGAGAATAACAGGGCCCAAACCGGGTTAAGGAGTGAAAAAGGGGCTGAGGTGGAAAGGGGAGCTGAGCTGGAGGAAAAGGCACGTGATGGAGAGGGAAGCAGGAACCGTGGCAAACGAGACGTGGAGGAAAGAGAGCCAGTAGGGGGGGACCAGATGGGATCATATATGTAGTTGGTTAGAATTGGAAGAGGGAGGTAGACAGAGAGAATTATCCAGTTAGTTAGAGGAGAGAGAGGTAGCTCGACGGAACCAGCCGTGGGTTGCCGGAGAGAAGAGAGAGAGTGTTATTGTTTTGGTTTTACCATACATTCAATTGTAAAAAGGGCCATTGGAATCGGCCCCATATCAGAAATTATATTACTCTAACTTCTTACTCTATTGGAGAACGTAATAGTAATAAAAGTACTTTTCCCTTTTATCTTATTCATATAGATATTTGGGATCCCTCCACTATTCCTAATATTTCTGGAGCACGATGGTTTGTAACTTTCATTAATGACTGTACTCGAGTCACCTGAGTTTTCTTGCTCAAGCATAAATCTGATGTCGGTTCTATGTTTCTTAATTTCTTTTTAATGATAAAAAATCAATTTGGTGTGAGTATTAAAAGACTAAGATCTAATAATGCTCGAGATTATTTCAATCAAATTATTACTCCTTATTGTGAAAAAGAGGGAATAATTCATGAATCTTCATACGTCAAAACACCATAACAAAATAGGGTGGCTAAGAGAAAAAATGGACATATTTTAGATCAAACACAAACATTGTTATTCCAAAAATGTGTTCCAAAACATTTTTGAGGGAAAGCTGTTCTCATAACCACATATCTTATTAATAGACTTCCCACTTGAGTATTAGGATTCAAGAGTTCAATGGAAGTACTTTCTTCTTTCTATCCAAATTTGTTCATCACAAATCATCTTACATCTCGCATTTTTGGGTGTGTATCCTTTATTCATGTCCATAATCAAAACAAAGGGAAATTTGATCCTCGAGTCCTAAAGTGTGTTTTTTTAGGATATTCCTTAACTCAGAAAGGATATAAGTACTATCATCCTCCATCTAAGAAATTTTTTGTATCAATGGATGTCACTTTCTGTGAGCAAGAAGCATATTTCACCCAATCTTATCTTCAAGGGGAGAGCTTTAGGGAAGATAAGTTGAGTTCGGAGAGTTTTCTTCTTGAGTTGAGCAATCTTTTTCTACCAACTCAATCCCCTCAGCCTACACCTATTGAGTCCACATCAGTGGAGTCTCCAGCTACTAGCCCACATGTTTCTAACTCTGAAAAATCTGTTTTTGAAGACGTGTGATTTGGTAAGAACTTGGTGTACTCAAGACATGTTTCTAACCCACATCTCGCATTTTTTGGTGTGTATCCTTTATTCATGTCCATAATCAAAACAAAGGGAAATTTGATCCTCGAGTCCTAAAGTGTGTTTTTTTAGGATATTCCTTAACTCAGAAAGGATATAAGTGCTATCATCCTCCATCTAAGAAATTTTTTGTATCAATGGATGTCACTTTCTGTGAGCAAGAAGCATATTTCACCCAATCTTATCTTCAAGGGGAGAGCTTTAGGGAAGATAAGTTGAGTTCGGAGAGTTTTCTTCTTGAGTTGAGCAATCTTTTTCTACCAACTCAATCCCCTCAGCCTACACCTATTGAGTCCACATCAGTGGAGTCTCCAGCTACTAGCCCACATGTTTCTAACTCTGAAAAATCTGTTTTTGAAGACATGTGATTTGGTAAGAACTTGGTGTACTCAAGACAAAAAAAAGGACATTCACATTCCAGAATTTGTGCAAGTTCAAGAATCTGACTTGAGTCCTTTAAAGAAGATAACAAATTTTGATTGCCCAGCTTTGAAAAGTGAAACTGAACCACAAAATAATGATGATGATCAAAACCTTCCAATTGCCCTTAGGAAAGAAAAGAGATAAAGCACAAAAAGACCACTATACCCCTTGTCAAACTACCCTTCTTTCCAAAAATTCTCCCCTAACTACAAAGCCTTTCTTGTCAACCTTAACACTGTCACCCTTCCTACTACCCTATCTGAGGTATTATCTGATGAAAAATGGAGGCAAGCCATGGATATTGAAATGGAGGCTCTTGAGAAAAATAGGACTTGGGAACTAGTCAAATTGCCAACAGGAAAGATGCCTGTAAGTTGCAAATGGGTCTATATAGTAAACTATAAGGCTGATGAGTTGATTGAGAGATATAAGGCAAGGTTAGTAGCCAAATGATACACACAAACTTATGAAATTGGGTTGGGCTAATGAAACTCTATTGTGACAATAGATCAGCAATAAGCATAGCTCACAACCCAGTTCAACATGATCGAACTAAGCACAATTTCATCAGGGAAAAATTGGATAGTGGCCTAATATGCACTCCATATGTATCAACACATGAACAACTTGCAAACATTCTCACCAAAAGGTTGAATAGTTCAACGTTTGAGAGGATTGTGTCTAAGCTGGGAATGGGAAGTTCCAATTCACTAGCTTGAGGGGGAGTATAGAAAAGAAAAAAATATATATATGTATTTATTTTTTTAGAGATTATATGTATTTATTTTAGATATTGTACAAATATAGTTTAGGAAATTATTTTTTAGGAAAGTTTCCTAATTAATATTGTAACTATATAAATTCCTTGGGGATTAATCAATGTATGAGAGATTAGAACTCTATTTTTGACAATATGGATGAAAGTGAGCAAGCCAATAATATCAATGAAGTTGATGGATCATTAAACTTGATGTTATCAAATAATAGAGGCTTGGCTGTCCTAGTTAACTATAAAAAACAATATTGCATTAAAAGAAGCTGCAGTAATAAGTGAAAAATACAAGAAAAATCACATACATTAAATGAAGCCCCTTTGGCAACTATAAATAGAAATCAACTAACCCATCATATTAATTTTCTCCAAGGTAAATGTGTATACATGTAGTTCTATATCATTGTTTTTGCTATTTTCATGCTTAATAGTTGATTGCAATCTATTATTCCTTTTTTCTTGTTTTCAGGGGGATGGGTTTCCAATCGAAAATTACACAGGTGAAGAAGGAATTAACATTGCAATGACTTAATTGAAAAATTTATAAAGTTTGGGATGCCCAGATCATCAATACCTACTATGTAACCAATTTGATGCATTTACCAACTTTTTAGAAATGAGAAGCACAGAAGTTTATCTGACTTATAGCCTTTATAGAGTTGTCTCTTCTAATTTAAAAGCATGAAAACCAACCTTGCCAAGCAGTGAATGTTATTGTTAAAACCTCCTGTTTCAGTGTTGAAAGCTGTTGTATTCCAGATATTGGATGTCATGAAGGTGGCAAATAAGTATGGCAACAAGCTCCATGAGATGTCATTTGCTCCTCCAACGTCTTCCATGATTGATCTTACCAGCTCAAAGTCATGATCCAAGACCAGTCCAAAGTTGTTCGCCACGGCTCTCATCCTCGTAATTTCTTTCTTCTCTGGTATCTCATCAGGTATGTGCTTCATCACTCCACCAAGTAGTGAGTATATAAGTGGAGCACCTTCTTCAAGCACTTTTCCAGCAGCATCAGCTAGAAGACCATCAAAAGCAAGTGCTTGTCCTGCTTGAATGCAAAACCCCATCACAGTATCCATATCAAAAATCTGCTTGAGAGAAGCATCCCTCTCAATTCGATCACCAGAGTGCATGCTACCAGCAACAGTCTCTAGAACTTCACGATTCGACCTCAATGATGTATCTATGCAGTTTAAGAGTGCAGCAGTGTGCTCTTTCATCATTTTGTCCAGCTTGTCGACTCCATAGCCACCAAATATCCGAACAAAAGCTTGCAATTCTCGTAGATCAGTGACTGACTCAGCAAAATATCCTCCAACTGGTCTTGTACTCTTGAAGCAATTATGGATTGGTGCAAACAGGATTCCTGCACCCGAAACATCCTTGACAATGTTTTCTATGTACCAGTTGCATACAACTTCAGTGGCTGATCCTGTGTGTTGCTCTGTTGGTTTCTCAAATGCATGTAGGGAAGAAACCGGTCCACAAAAAGCCTCTGTAAGTAGAACTTCACGAATACCATGAGTAAGGTCCATGCTAATATGTTGCTCTGCTAGGTGGACAATGCTTATATGTCTTCGGATGAAAGACTCCATTACAGTAGGGCGGTTCAGATCATTATCGGTTTTGAGTAAAGCAAGTAGTCTTCTTCTGAAGTTTCCAAGCAAACATTCTCTCATATACTGCATGTGTAAACATTGTAATATAAGTTGACAATCCAACAGGACACAATGAGATGCTCCCGAGACGTGACACTCATGCCATCATAACATTGTGCATAATGCCAAGTGGATGCCAGAGAGAGCATAAACAGCACAAGTATTTGAAAAATCTAGAGAATTATGCATGGTTTCCACTACTAGTTTACCATTTTACTCAAAGGAGAGCAGCCCAAATGTACTTAGAAATCTTGTTATTCCAATTATTACAGAGGAACACGCATAAAAAACAAGCTGTTTCAGAGAAAGTCCCACTTTGAAGATGCTATCAGGTATAGCTTGTAACAACAATGGCATGGCATCACTACCAGCTTGCAAATTTGTACCTATATTTATGATAAACTTCAGCCTTTTTTTGCATGCATTTACTCAACCAGAGAACACACATATACCCCACAGACTATGCATAAGTGCAGGCAAACTTAGATGCTACAGTGAAAGTAAATGCATAAAAGCATTTCTACTCTACTTACAAAAAAAATTATGTAGAATTTTGAATTTTGAATTGTGAATTTTTCAGTGGCAAGTTTCACAAATGGGATGAAAATTACTTAAGATCAATAAAATCTTTTCATTCACTTGGCATCAGCATCAACATCAGCAAGCAATAATATATACATTATCGATGTGGAATTTGGATCTTTTTTTTCATAATCATAACCCAATCATAAAATTAGTTAAAACCTTTAGGAATGGATTCAAATATCACATTCCAGTAACCAACTTAATACACTCTAGAGGGAGCTCTGCTGCCCCTTTACTTTTTGAGGTAAAATGCAAAAACAACCCCCCTCCTCCACTTTAACGAAGATGTAAATATATCCTCTAAACTTTCAAATGATGCAAACTACCCCCTTTAAACTTTGATAAATTGGCAAATAACTCCAAAAGTTGTAAAGAAACCCCCTTAAATTTTAACCTTAACCTTAATGTGGAATCAGCCCCCAAACTTATCAAATTGTACTGTAGCACCCCCTAAACTATAAACTTAGTGTATTTGTTAAAATTAAAAAAACCAATGTCTTTTATATTACCAATTTATCAAAGTTGAAGGAGGTTATTTACAGTATTTAAAAGTTTAGGGGTCTATTCACACCTAAGTCAAAATTTAGAAGGGTTATTTGCAATTTCCCTCCTTTTTTCTTTTTATTTTTTGTGCTGCTGTTTGTTTACTGTTTACCAGGCCGTAAATGCCAGCCTATTAAAGTTTAAAATAGACAAGCTGACAGAAGTGCTTATAGTCAATAGCAGAATAATAGGATCCTCTTCTTCAAAAGAAAGAAACTTCTGAAACTACAGAAAAGAAAAATATGCAAGCAACAGCGGATCTCCATATTGAAGAAAAGCTAGACAGTCTGTTATGAATCAACAGACAGAAAGCGGAGTTAGTATAATTACCTCTCTCAGTACAAATACGTGATTTAGGACACATATAGGTTCCATGTCATTCAAGACTGAACATAAATTGGTCAACCTTTGCATTGCAGCTTCCAACCTGCAGATTCAGCAACACCAGAGACAGTAAGTCCTCCCCTCTGCAAACTTTTCCCTCAAATGAAGAATAAAAATGAGAAGACAAAACACAGCTTGCAGGTTGAAGGCATTCCTTACATTTTGATTGAACTGTTATTTTCTGGATAACTCTCATGACCTGGCAAAGCAAAACCAGCTGGTCCCTTTGGAGATTTCATGGAAGGAAGTGAAACTCTTGATACATAATTCATATAAAAAGCTGCTTGCTCCGGAAGAAGCTGTGGATATTCTTATATTAGTTTTACGCATACCGACTTTTCTTATATTAATCATGCAATGAATTCTCAACCTCCATTTCAAACGGAGGTTCTCATTTACCTGCATTTCAAGCGCACCAAACCCTCCTTCAGAATCGAGGATATTAATCAATCCCTCCAATCCCCCCGTGATGGATTCTATAAGTGATTCCACATAAAGGACAGCATCCCTACCAATTTTAGTTACCTGACAATAGATGGTGATCAGTTCTATGAACATCTTGCTCAAAAATCACCACGCAACTACAAAAAAGAAATAGTTTTGGCAGTAATTATCCTGGTTACCTCCTCCGAAACTATTGGAGATGCACAATCTGGAAAACTGCTTGCAACCCCAAGCCATGCACAGCAATGCTGAGGACGGCCTTCAGGCCCAAACATGGTGTTCCTGAACACCTGTTGAAGCAATGATCAGTAAGCGAAGAATCACACTTGCATTCAACCCATAGTCACAACATAAATTTGGGTCACTTAGTTCAAAGAAAGAAAAGAGCCACGATATGCTGAACTCACTGCTGTAAGATGCTGATGGTAAAAATATAGCTTTTTAAGACTACCATGCTTTGACAGTTGAGATTCCAGCTCATCAACGCATCTGAAGTGAAGAGAAGCTATGAGCATCCATTCATGGAATTATGAATAGTTTCTTCAGATCCAGACTTGAGTAATTTATGGACTAAATATTGACTCATTTTCGTGATTTTCCATAGCCAAGTTGTTTATAGGAGACATGGATTTTCTTTGATTATTATGATTCGCCTTTATTTTATACTGCTCATGAAAGAAAGTCTCTCTTTAGTCTCTCTTCATGACAGGTTTTTGCAAATTGATGAAATTTAATTGAACTAAACAGCCTACCTTGACCAATTATATGCAGCATTTCCTTCAGACAATAATCCTTCCTTGCCTGTGGAAACTGTAGCTTTCTCAAGGTGTCTGATATTTATTGATGACCGAGAAGATGTGACAATCATCAGTATCGACAGCCAATCCTTTCGAAATTCCTGATGAGCAGTTGCAGGTTACAAAACTTAAGCTAAACAATGCAAGAATCTGGGAATCTGATAAGATCACAAGACACTTAAAAACCGAAGCTGGCCATGATGTGAAAACTACATTTATCAACTTACAGAAGCAATCTTATTAAGAATCCTAAACAGTTTATTAAGCTTGAATTCTTTAAAAGGAAAATTCTTTCAGACTAAATAACAGTTAAATGGTATCTTCTTACAGAGAGATCGCATGTAATGGCAGAAATATTTTCACCCTGGGGTTTTGGAATGTTCTCAAGGTGCTGAACAATCTGCTGGAAAAGTCCTTTCAAGCTTGAACCCAAGTCAAGAGCAACCATTCCAGGGGTTCCCAGTAAAAAGCGAACTCTACCAGCACATGAGGATAGATATGACAATGCATAACCTCTTATGGCTGCACAAGAAATTAAATAGGCCAAACAAAATTCATTAATCTGGATGAATGTGTGGCCATATTAGTTATTACTGCTAATTATCTTGTTTCAGTCTCAGTTGCCTGCAGCAAAGACCCTATACTTTGAATATGAAGGTGCATAATATAGAAGGTATGCTCTGAGCAATCGCGATGAAGCGATATAAACACATACTTTAGGATCTTGAAGTTATGATTGAAGATAGTACCCCAAGAGAGGGAGAAGCAGCTGAATTGCAAAAAGTCTAGGTAGGGCATCCCAATGAAAGATTGAAGGTAGAAAGGTTCAACCGGTGATTTGGTCTAGATTTCATTTTAAAGTCATATTTGATTTCCTATTGAAGTACACTAACCTGCAATGTATTTGCGTACTAAACAACACAAGCGGTCCATTCCATCTAGCAAGAACCCAATAGTGGGGTCATTTGGATCCTGCAAGCAAAGAGTTTGACTTGAATTTACTTACTTAATCAAACATTGGTCAATTACCGGTCAAGGGTAACACAAGGAAAATACAAGCATAAAAGCAGCTTACAATGACAACTGGTACAGAACGAGCAGCTTTGGATTTTGAGGACACAATTCCAACATGTTGGAAGTACCAAATGACCTCAGATTGTGCTAAAGCCAAGGCAGAGAACACCATCTGTGCACAGATATACGTATCAGATGGTGAAAAGAAGAAAAGCTCTGCCCTTATGTTGAACTCAACAAGACTGGACAATATTTATGATATTACCAACCATAAGCAAGTCATTATCAGAAAAGAAATGTTTGAATACTTTGTACAAACACATAGTGCAACTAAAAGTTATAATCTTCACAAGAATTTACTCCCTGCTCAGATTTTGCAAGTTACCTTCCTGCCTCATCCCAAGCTCAAATAATTCCGTTCATAATAGTATAATATCTTCAGTTCTTTATCAGTGTAAAAGTTGGTGAACCATCTATTGCCTTTTCCATTGCAAGGTCCTCGAGACTTGTAATTGTGTAAAGTGAAAGCAATATTCACTTTAGACTTCTTTTTTGGTGGGTAAATCACTCTAAACTTGTTTTCCCCTATTCACCTTAATGATTTTTTTTTTTTGAACGATATTAACTGACCTTTTCATGGTCCTTGCGAGTAAGCTATGAACGGGCTTGTATTGAAACCATATGTTTGTAAATATTTATAACAAAGTCCACAAAACCCCAAGCAACCTTATCCTTCAAAAAAATAACAAACACCCAACCATTGTGTATTTCTTAATAAGCAACCACAATGAATCAGAGCATTTTCACAAGAAACTGATGATGATAGATTGGGACTAATTAGCACATATCCAACAAAAAAGTTGGATGATAAACAAAGAGGATAAATACCTGTATGTTTGGAGCCAATAAACTTGGCTGATCAGTGAAAAACAGCACCATTCGCCCAATCTCTTGTTTCAACAATGTTCTTCTTTCATGGTGAATGGCATCACATGAGAATAATGCTTGCTCATGCACCTCACTGCAGATAGATGTGTTGAGCACATTACAGATTATAAACTTTCCTAAGAAACCAAAAAAGGGAAAAATGAAAATAAACAGGTTTGTCATATATGTACTCCTTACAGCTCTAAAACAACTATCATGAATCTATTTAAAAGCAGGGGCATCAGATATCAATGTTATTTATGAAAGCAAGGTTGTTATCAGGACATGTTAGAAAACAATTATGGTACTTAACATGCTCTCACTGCATTAATAATCGCATTGTCCAGCAGACTCATCGATCAAATCTTAGGAATGATCATGCCCAATATAATTATCATAGCATCTACAGCTGCCACTTCATGCTGATACAAAACCAAGCAATGGAAGTAACACATTTTGAGTTAAACCAGCATCATTTGAAAAGAAATGGGTAACTTACTGTGGCACCCCTTGAAAACTATCAAAATTGCAGAAAGACTATGAATTTCTAAAATGCAACACTAGGATCCCTTTAAAAGCTTTGAGACTGGAAAATTTTCATCAAATGCAATGACAAATCAGCATTTTTACATAAATATATACATCTAATTATTTTTTTTAGGCCAATTCTTCTATCAATTTGAAAGATTTTTAACATAATTAATATTTTTTTGGTCAATATGGGTCAATTTGAGCAATAAACCACCTTCAAAAAATTATTGCAATTATATACTAGTATGAAAGACCATGTTATTATCTTTGATGAAAATTTTTTGGTATCAAAATTTCTAAAATGCCTTAAGTGTTGCATTTAAAATTCCAGGTCCTTCCATAATTTCGATGGTTTTCAGGGAGTGTCATGCAATTTAGCCAAAAGAAAAAAGATAATTTTTATGCAGCCTCTCACTTCATATATTACAGCATTGACTATGCCTTTGTCCTACATGTTTTCTACATCAGATAAAACTCCTTCAAATTCGAATTCTGGGTTTATGATAACCATAAAAAATTATTGAGCTTACCTTATCATTTTCTCAACCTGCTTTGCTACACTATACTCTAAGTCAGCTTCTTTTTGCTTTGTTCGCCCAGCTTTTGCCATCTTTTTGGATTCTAGGATCCGTGGTAATACAAAAATTTGATAGTACTCATGCAAAAGTACATACTGCAAATGTAGTAACTGGTAATCAGCAATAAGTATGATAGCGCTCAACAGCACCCAAGAATTATTACCTCGTCTCTGAACAAATTCAGAACTAAGTTTTCCTTCAATACCACCTGGACAGAATACATATGGTGGAAGAGAAATCAAAATGATAAGCAAGCAATCCGGTATTTCAATCAAATAGCAAACAACTTATGCATCCTAACACAGATTGCATAACAATATTCCAAATGCCAATCACAATTCATCTAGCAATTTCAGCCTTAAAAGTGAAGGATTTTAATGAGGTGTCATTTATCATGAGAACATATGCACAGTACTTAATAAGAAGTCAAAATGATAAGAATTTTTTCACTATAAGCAGTCAATTATGTCTATGTTGAAGTTTACTCCATCAGTATCAATATCAAACCATATAAAAGTAATTGTTGTATTTGGAGTCTGAAAAGAGGTCAGATCTCAACCAATCTAAATAAATAGTGGCCTACAATGCTTTCCCCGGACACATATGATTGAATCACAGAAAACCCATACAGAAGAAAAGGGGGGAAGTCAGAAAATGAAGCAAAAGCATTTTTCATATGAAAATCTACATAAAAGTAAGCCGCCCTAATCAGAACATGCTTTAGTTGTCATAGACTCTCTGTTACCATTGCACCTATTCAATTATATCTTTACATCATTTCTCAATCCGAAGACATGCATGAAAATGATCAGGAAATATACCAAAGCAATGTCAATGCTCGTCACTCGAAGTAGCTCATCTGGGCAAACAAGATACCCCAACAGTACCCACTCTCTGTAGGAAGTAACATTAGCCAGATCTTGTGCTCTCTGCAATATAAATGGATGCACCATGGTTGATATTAGTTTGTATTTAATAGGCCAAAATGGAGTATTGGAGTCAAATAAACATAAAAGAAATCTGGAAATGATGAGAATAAAAGCTACAGATTTTCATGTGCCACAACATGAAGTTTGTTGGATCAAGTACTTAGATGCCAAATGACAAAGCAGTAAAATCCTACCATTGGGTGAGCAGAATTTGTAAGTATATCCGGATATCTGGGATGATATGGACTTAAGAATCCTTCATTTCTCAGCTTCCTTGTATCTGCTGATAAAAAAATAATAGGACCTACAGCCTCCAAGACCTGAAAAGGCAACTAAATGTGTTGATATATTGATAAAGTGAAAGGCATGCTCTTTTTTTTTTTTGGGGGGTGGGGGAGGGGTTGGTGTGGCCTGTGGGCTGAGGGAGCCTAATACAGTTGAGAATCCTCAGTATAGTAAGGAGGAAAATGTAGAATTTACAATATAACAAGTTCCTATGTATCCTCAGTCAACAACAAGCTCTTCTTTATACAGAAATATATAAATTCTCTGTAATCTATCATTCCATTGTATGCTGAGACATCCATGGATCAATGAGCTTCTCCCCATATTGAAACTGGAAATTAGTATGAATTGGTAAACAACTATTCCAAGGAAGTATATTATAGCATGACTAGCTCTAACAAATGACAAATTGACTTATTGGGGACCCACTGGATCTAAGACATTTCTTAGTGCTATGGAAGTGATGAAAATCAGGAGCATCTTTTCTTTAACTGCATAATACAAGTCAGATCTGGAAAAGAGCACAAAAGAAGTTCATAGCTGAGTCATTTTGTGGACAGGAACACTATTTTCAGCAAGCTGGAGCAACTAGCAAGATCCAATAATGCTGGCATCACTAATGGAGAATGGCCTTCCATGTGACTGTTTATTTTGTATGGATGGAAAGTCTGAAATGCGCAAAGGACTGTGGAGCAAGTATCCAGCATAGGAAAGGTCACTAGCATAGTATTGCTATATACTATTAGAACCGTAAGTGACTACAGATCCATTCATTGAAATTTTCGTTTGCCCTCCTATATTTTGTGTAGGCTTGCAAATGATGTAGCTAGACTCTATAGTGTTTTAGGAACTATGAGCTTTACCACTGGTAGTGACTAGTACAATTTGTAAATATCAGTACCATCTCACTTTCCATTTTACAATATCTGATAAACAAAGTTAACCAAAAACATATCATATGACTCTTGGTGGTCCCATTCACCCTCTGCCAACAGTAAGGAAAAAAATATCACAATAAGTAGATGTTAAAGTGGGATACACGATCAATATCAAAAAGATTAAATATTACAAAATGTTCCACAGCATACTTCCAGATAAACAAGATAAAAAACACTTAATTGAATGATGTGGGGACAGAGCCAGAACAAAAAGGGTTAACTAAGGAAATAAAGGAAACAAGATTAATAGGAGACATAATTCTAATCAATCTCATAGTGCTAGAAAGACAATGACCTCTCCAACACGAGGGCTGACAAAGTTTAGGTCCTCCTGCAATCCCTTCAAAGGTGGATCATAAGAATCAATGAATTGCACCAACCTGAAGTTGAAACAACACCACAAATTCTGTTTATTGAGAACTTTGAAAACAAAAAACTCATATGCAGTTTGGTTAGGATAGGTTGATTATATTTTAACAACTTGTCCAGAAAAAAGTGTTTGTAAGTGTAGGGACAGTTGAGTTTGAATTTCTCAATGGTTGCACCATTTCAGTGTCCTCGATCAAACACCACATCCTTTTGATTCAAAAAAAAAAAAAAAAAAAAGATTTTTGCTTTTTACACATTCTATAGCTTTTTATATACTTCTCTATCTGTAAGGTGAAATAATAAAATGAGCTTCTTAAGTATGTGACAGTATCTAGGGAATAGCAGAAGCACATCCTCATTTCCTTTGAGAACTTACATGTGCACCAAAAAGCTCATCAATCTTAAAAAGAATTTCTTACCGATGATAAAAATCACAATCTCTCTCATTCCTTGACATGGAATATAAGAGGTTGTACATCTGAAGCAGCATTTTTCTTGGTAACTGTTGTCATCAAATATTTTTGGGGTAAGTTTTATCATCATATTTCAAAGCTATTAGAAGAAAAATAAACATTTCTCTTACAACAATACATGTTGGCTAAACAAAAGAAATGGACCAAATGATGATCAAGAGTTCACTTGCCTTCTCCGAGAAAAGATTGACACGGACAAAAGAGCAAAAGAGATCCATAAACGCATGCAATATAAGAGAGTTTTGATGTGGCTGCAAGATACTATACAGCATTAGGAGACATATAACACAGAAATCAAGAACCATATTCTATGTATAAATAAGCAAAAGAAAGTAACCATTTGCATATGTCAGTCACATGAACAGCAAATAAAAGATAATGCTCCAGATACATATTAATTAATTGGGCTCTAGAAGTCATTGCTATATCCCAGTCACATGACATAAAGAAACCACTTATATAGCATACCAACAGTGTGATAACTGTGCTGCTAAGATCCAAAATAAGTCGTAGCGCTTGTTCCCGGTATGCCATCAAGTCAAGCAGAAGCTGTTCCAAAAAAGAACTCAGTAAGCCATCCACATACTAAAGCAATGGATGCACTTAATATATTTTTTTAGTTTCCTCCTTGCAATTAATGAAAATTCATGATTGGAATAAAAGATCAATGATAAAAGGCAACAGAAGACTGCCTGGCAGCTTGCTGCACTTGGTGATCACTGCCAGATGGATTTAAAAGCAGATCATTACAGAGAAAAGTGTATGCACCAGCAAGATGAGATACATAGACAAGAACTGAATAAAGAGCTAAAAACCACAAATATACTATTTATCTAAAAAAAAAATCACAAATATACTTCAATTTTTTCATGAGTGAGTGAGATTTAAGCCTCCTACCTGAATCCATGTCTCTAACCTTTGCAAGTGAAATTCAGCATTCTCATTTATGGCTTCCAATGCAACTTTATCGACCTGCACTACTTATCTCCACATCATTCATATATATATGGTAGACAGGATTTGATTTGATGCTAAGCATAGTCAAAAGGAAAATAAGATAGTAAGTCTCACACGTTCAAGCTGCAATCTGCTGAAGTGCTCTGGAAATTTCTTGGCAAGCAACATACAAACTCTTGGACTATTAGGGAACACCCCAGCTTTCCAAAATGCTTCTGAGTAGGCATGAGCAACTGGGTCTGGAAAGTCAAGAATTTGATTCAACCGATACATTTTTGCCATGAGACCTTCTGCAACTTCATTTAGCTGAACTATCCACTGCATGTTCAACCCCTTGTGAGAACCACCTGTGCTCTGAGCCTGCTCATCAGTACCCACATTCCTAGATGTCTGAGAGGCCATAGGAGAACTTGTGTCAGGACTAAGGTATTGAGTCCATCTCGATGGACCCTCCCAATCCCGTGATTTAACCGAAGCAAATGACACCACTGAGTCTTGGCTTGAAAAATATTGCCGCGCTTTTGCCATTACTTGCAAATTCACTCAATTAACTAATCATTACTGTACGCCAAGAATCAATAAACAATTTCAGTCCCATCCCATAGTTGATTAACAATGATGATATGGAAACATTATTGATCAAGAGGAAATTCAGTAACACATATGCAGGCACAGCAAAATTGTTGCACTTCTATTCAGCATCAACAAGTTCCACGATGGAAAGAAGAGCAATGTCAAGTTTCTGCTTTCAAATTTTTACGATTTGATTTTCTTTTCTATTTTGTACTTTTACAACTATGACCATGTTTTCCAGTCCAGTATTCTCATTCATGTACTTGCCAATCATACGTTACCATGTACAAAGAATGATTAACATGGACATCACCGTTTCACTTTTCTACTTGTAGCAGCGTGAAATTTTGACCCAATACTGTATAGTTCTTTGTGCCAAATGATTAAATTCAAATTGCTCAGTTTCAAGACACGGACTCGTCCTTTTTGCAAAAGTGCAAAGAAAAGACTGCATACATATGCGTCCTCCCTCTTCCCACCTCGCATTATTCAGGTATCGAGCCCTTTCTAGTTTTTCTTGCAAAATAAAAATTTCAGCATATCATAAACCAAAACAAGTCTCCCTGGCTTCAATTTCGAGTTACCCGAACATATATCCATAAACCTCCCTTAATAAAGCCTTAAAATCCAACAAAATTGCAATTCATACCCACATTCGTAATTCTACATCATCTCATCAAATAAAAGTGAAAAGCAAGAAAACAAGAATGCCTTTTGCAACATCAAGACGCAAGATACTACGGCTTTCCTAAATTGAGCAAAATGCATAAAACCTAAGTGCGAAAAATTCGTGCTTCACATGAATCATTATTTCAGTTGAGAGAGGGAGAGTGGAAGACGCACAGTGAAGAAAGCAAAGTCGGAGAGAGAAATGGAGCTGAACAAATGCCTTTCAGATCTGAGTATCAAAGAGAGGGAGAGGAAGGAGAAGGAGAAGGAGAGATGAGGAGGATTCCCAATTTAACACATTAACATGAAATTAAGGAATGAAGAAGTTGGAAGTGGAAACGTGCTTAGCATAGCAGCAAGTACGAAAACCAGAAGGAAAGTGTGAAGTGAAAGGCAATTACATGTAAGTCCAGAAGAAGTAATAAAAAAAGCCTGATTTTACATGGAAACTCATCTGACCCTCCACCGTCCTCAAATAATGGAAAATAAATAAATAAAAGAAGTAAATTCTACATGATATAAAATAACTATTAATTAAATAAATTTGAAAATAGAATATATATATATATATATATATATGTGTGTGTGTGTTAGTAGCAGTGAGATTTGTTCACTTTTTACCGTTTTAATTTACTGACGTTGACCAAATAATGGTAACGTGGTTCTCCCCTTTAAGTTCGCCGGATTTCCTCTTGGAGCCCAAACCCCTTTAATTGCCTTTTGGAAATTTTAAATGTTTTTTTTTTAAAAGAAATTTAACCTATACAACTCTCAATCATTACATAATCAACGAAATTGATGACGAAGTTAGAGAAACCCATTTAATAATTAAGTTGTAAGAACCGGGGCAAAAGTTAATTTGGAAATATCGAGGAGTTAATATCAGTAAAATGTAAAATTATTAAAATATAAATTTTATTTTTTCGAGTAAAACCATCCTTTTTCTAATAGGTCTTTAAAACTAAAAACTAGGATTTAGGTTATTCTTTTTATTAAAATATGCTTTTTATATCACCGAATTATAATATATCTAATGATTTAAGATATAGAATCCTATCTTATATCTATTATTAGGATGAATTCCTAATTGCTAGAATGTTACGTTAAAACCAAATTTTGAAAACATTCTTGATTTGGTAATGTTCTAAAAGAAAGTGTTCCTATTTAGAGTACGGAACTTATAGTTGAGTGATTATAAGATATTAAATTATATTTTATGTTTATTTTATCATTCAAGTAAGATTTTAGTATATCTAAACCTATCGATCTATTTCTCTTAGGCTTACTATTTTAAATTATTAAAACAAATCATTATATAGTATCTAGGTGAGTAAAATCTCATATAGATTGTAAGAAAAAAGAATTAATAGTTGTTCATAAGCAAGATGGTAAATATCAACTTGACATTAGCTGTGGGCTTTGAGTTAAGAGGTTGAAAGGATCATTGATCACTTGTTAGTCTACTAATTACTTTAAGTAAATGGTATCCCAATAAATACTCTACGGGCAAGTGTATGATTTGGGAACGAACCAATCAATTTGTTGTTTTAAAATCTTCATAGTCATATTAGTCTTAAATAGCCATAAGAATGAATCGACTCATACATTAAAATATAAAAGAACTTGGGTCAAATCATAAGGTGATATTATAAAAATATTGCATATATAAAAGAATTAACTTAATAATATCTTATATTTATGCACAACTATGCATTTAGATTAATAAAAATCATGTATAGTGACCTTAATATGTCTTGTATAAGGCTGGAAAAGCACTCTCGAACTCAAAAATTATGAAAAAAGTTTGTTACTTGCCTGTTAATACACCCAGAATTATGAGAAAGTGCATAAATAATGAGTTTAACCATAACAATCAATCATATTTACTATTCAGTGAATGAGTAAAAAAGAAATGAATTCATACCTTCGCTTAGTTCATAGTGGAGGCAGGTAGCAACTTATCTTTTCTTTGAAAAAAAAAAAAAAAAGAATAGAAAATATTTTAGATTGCACTGTAAGGAAACAAATCCTTAAACTAGAGTCTAAATGTCCATTTTCTATCAAGGTTGGTTGGAGCTGTTGAATTTTTATGTTTCTCCCTATTAAAAGTACCTGGGACTTGACAGTTAAGTGCACACGTTTGGAAATGGCCAGATTACATGAGCTATGTATTTAAAATAAAAAATAAAAAAATTACAAAACCGATAATCATATTGAAAGAAAATTACGAAGCACTAATTGAATAACATGTATCAACAAAAATTTTCCAAAATGCAGTGCTCTAGTTAACTTCTAAAACAAAACATATTATTGGATACAACACTATTTTCAAATCATGTTTCGATAAATTATTTCAAACATCTCATTAATTCAGTCATAAATTGGATTCTTTTCAAAATAGTTTATGTCAGGTCAACATATGAGCAAATGAATTGAAAAGAAAAGATAGAAAACTAAATTGTTGTTGAAAGATTTAAGATTAAATGTAAATTCTCCAGCACAAAGAAATGTCCAAATGTATATGATTTTCTGCATGACCAGAATAAATGCCTTAAGTGAACTACATCTATTATTCTTTGAAAGAGTCTTATCTGATGGTGAACGAGTAGAAAGTGGGATGCATGATTATTTATGGATTTATATACTTTCCTATCGATGACTTTACGGGAAAATGCAATAAAGTAAATATCTGTAATAGCAAATGACTTCTTTTTATGTGCAATGTGCATGGTAGGAGTATGTTGGAAGGATCCTTCCATTTAGGAATAGTGAGGACATACTTGGCTTAGACATTAAGCCAGCATCATTGCCTAATATTTTTGCTAACAAGGAGTGGAGTACAGGCTTAATAGGTTATACATAGCATAGGCCATTAATGGATAGTGTTGCTTCCACCTAAAAATATATGGACATGTGTTTTCTACTTCCACATAAATCTTTTTCACAACCTAGAATCACATGTCATACTCTTTTGGTTTTTTCGATCAATAGTAACCCTTAGTTGAAAACATGATTGCTCATGAAGCCACCTATTGCATTTAGAAGCAAGAAAATTTTAAATTATAAACAAGTCGAAAAGAAATGATATGATATTAAATTGTAATTTAAATTTAATTTAAAAATCAAAGGTAAACTCATTAAGCCAAAAATTATAATACTCAAGCTCGATTCATGAACCACTTGACTAGTTGAAATTCAAGCTTTACTCAACTATGTTTGAACAGAACTCAAATAAATATCAAAACTAATATCAAGCAGTTTTTTCATGAAGTGAATAACCAATCTTAAAAAGATCAAAAATTTATTGTTTAAGCCCTTCAATTAATATACAGGACACCCATCAATAAACTTGATTTATAATTATATTAGGATCGTGATATATTATCGCAACCTCTCTTGATGCATAGTTATAAAATCGAATCAACATCTGAAATAATTGTTGACATAGACAATAAGTTATGCCTAGACCATTGACACTTCAACAGCAAGAGATATAAAATGGTTGCTAGAAAAGACAGAGCAATTTCACCTGTTAGTCAAAACTCCTTTAATTTCAATTGTTAAAGAGGATAGAGGCCCATGAAAGCAAAAAAAAAATTGTTTGTCCTATAAAACCAACAAATCACCTATTTAACCATGATTCCTTGACAAGTTTAGGGGTAGGCTACCCTCGACAGCTAAAAACGAAGTCAACATTTTCTTTTCCTTTTTGCCCCCCAAGTAATAAGGAGCTTAGCTATAGAATAACCGACTAGTTCTAGACATATGAACTACCTAACAAGATACATACAACCTAAAATTTAAATAGCTCTAAAAAGTTTCCCTAATGAGATTTGAACTCAAGACCTAATGCAAATTGTCATTGCATGAATGTACTAGGCCATAACTACTAAGCCAACCCCTTAGGTACTTGGCCAATTCTTAGATCTCTTCATTCCAGCATTTGCAACCGAACCCATGCATTCATTGAGTAATTGTAATTTTAACAAACAAAACAAACCAAAGGAATAATAACTTCCTCTTTAAGTGTTATGAAATAGGGATGTAAATAATAGAAATAAGTTGTATTATTTCTTTTCTTTTTTTTAAATTATTCCCTTTCCTCTTTTATAGTTTAAGTCATGTATATATATAAACTTGTATATTATTTAAACAAAAAATATAGAAAAAGTATTCTCCAATTTATATGGTATTAGAGCAAATCCTTAGGATTTATTTATTTTTTTCTCATTTCTCTCTCCGGTGTTCTTTAGTTGCCCAATGAGCGACATAAAAATTTGCCTTGTGTGATTAAGGAGTTTAGAGGTAGAAGATCCGCCATGTGTGGGACCGAACCACCACTAGTTGACGACCTCTTGTCCTTTGACGAAGACACATTAAACCCTACGTCACCAACATTCTCTTATTCTTCGTTTTGCTGGGTTAAACAACATGCTTAGTGACGTGAACAACAAGATTGGAAACACTCGAAGAGGAGTGCCATCTCATTACGAGCATGTTGGGGAGGAGCGTCATCTCATTGCAAGTGCGTCAATAAACTCTAAAGGTGCTCCAGTCAGCGCATGAGTCTCACGTGCCACTAAAAGCTTATTCTGCGAGTTCATCTTGTTAGCGCATGGAGGTGCATGACAAGCTATTTCATCCTCCAACCACCTTCTATGGTGTCATCGACCACTTCTCTTCCCCTTTTGTAAGTCGTTCAGCTATTGCATCTTGCGAGTCTTCCTTGGTTTACATGTTTGTATGATACTGCTTGTTTTGATTGCTGCATTGAATCAAAGAGATTTACAAAAGCAAAGGTTCCATGCCGCTTCCCCTTTCTGATTCAATTTTGTGGTAAAATATTAGTTAGTTGATTTTTAGTTTCTCTAGGTGAAAAACTTTTATCTACAAAGTTGTTGAATCGTTTATAGAGTTTTATCTATAGTTCCATTTTGTGATTTCTATTCAACTACAACTACTTGAATTTAATTTGGGTATACATGGGTGAAGAGCAAAAGACTATAGTGATTTCTAAATATGATCATCTTACTGATGATACTTGTAAAGAATGGTCGAAAAATGATGCTAGGTTATTTTTGCAAATCAGAAATTGCATTGATACTGAGGTGATTAGTTTAATTAATTATTGTGAGTATGTGAAAGAGTTAATGAAATATTTAGAGTTTTTTATATTCAGGAAAGGGAAATCTCTCTTGTATGTATGAAGTGTGTAAGGAACTTTATCGTCCTGAGCAAAATGATTAATCTCTTCAAGCGTATTTTACAAAACTTAAGAAGATATATAAGGAATTAAATGTTTTGTTACCATTTAATACTAATATCAAAGTGCAGTAATCACAATAGGAGAATATTGCAATTATGAGTTTCTTAGTAGGACTTAGTCCTTAGTTTAAGATTGCTAAGTCTCATATTTTATCTAGTTTTGATATTTCTCTCCTACATGGTGTTTTCACTAAAGTTCTCAGAACAAAAGCAAACACTTTTGTCATATCTCCTACTCCAGTCTTGAGTGCTCTTGTTAGTCACAACAGCAAATTGGGAATTTCAAGATCCCCTATTTAGAATTATAATAAAGGAAGCAGTTGAAGTCAAAATTCAAGGGAAGTTGAGTGCTATTATTGTCATGAGCGTGGTCACACTAAGCGCACATGTCAAAAACTACTCAACAAAACTCAAAAGCCTCACTCAGCCAATATTGCAGCCGTTACTATTCCACATGGTCCATCTTCAGAATAGACAGTTAATGTGTCTATAAAGGTATTTGCTAAATTCCTTCAGTATTAGGAAACATTGAAAACTTCAACTCATTTTGTTACTACACTTGCTGAGCCAGGTAATCCAAATAAGTGCTTAGTTTCCTCCACCTCGCAATGGGTTATTGACTCAAGCGCAGGTAAGTCTAATCTTTTCAAAAAAATTCACCACATACCTTTTTTTCTCTAGTTACTTTAGCGGATGGTTCTACATCATTAGTTTTAGGGTCTCACAATGTTCAACCTACTCCATTCATTTCTTTATTATCTGTTTTAAGTATATCGGATTTCTCCTTCAATTTAATTTCTATAAGTAAAGTCACCCATGCTCTAAATTGTAATGTCTCATTTTTTTTCCCGATTATGTCTATTTCAGGATCTTTCGACGAAGAAGATTATTGATAAAGGACATGTGTTAAGAGGTCTCTATGTTCTAGATACTCAAGCAAATGTCTCCCAACCCATTGCTTACTCAAGTGTCTTAACACCTTTTGAAGCTCATCGCCAATTGAGCCATCCTTCTCTTTTTGCTTTAAAGAAGTTGTGTCCTCAGTTTCAGAGTGTGTCATCTCTAGATTGTGAGCCATGTTAGTTTGCTAAACACCATCATCAGTCTCATGTTCCCTATGTCAATAAAAGAGTCAGTGCTCCTTTCGAGTTAGTACATTCAGATGGTTAGGGTCCTTATCTAGTTACGTCCAAAACTGGAGCTCATTATTTTGTTACTTTTCTTGATGATTTTTCTTGAATAACTTGGCTTTATTTAATAAAAAATCATTTTGAGCTATTTTCCCATTTCACTATATTTTGTGCTAAAATTCAAACCCAATTTTACACTTCAATGAGGATTTTGAGAAGTGACAATGCCAAAGAATATTTTTCTAATGTATTTAATAATTATATGACCAAACATGGCATTTTTTGTCAATCTTCATTTGTTGATACACCATCTTAAAATGGTATGGCTGAAAGAAAGAATAGATATCTTCTTAAGATAGTCAGAGCACTATTATTTCAAACACATGTTCCTAAACACTTTAGGGCTGAAGTTGTATCCACAACATACTTCTTAATTAGCCATATGCCATCACCAGTTCTTAAAGTTGAAGTTCCTTACAACATTCTTTTCCCTACAAAATCCTTATTCCTCATTGAGCTTCGTATATTTGGCAGTATATGTTTTGTTCAAGATGTCTGTCCTCATCTCACCAAACTTGATCCTAAATCTATGAAATGTGTTTTTTTAGGTTATTTTCATTTACAGAAAAGGTTATTTGTGTTATTTTCCTAGTCTTAATAAAATTTTCACATCTACCGATATCACCTTTATGGAACATTGTCCTTTCTTTCCTATTTCATTTGAGCCTACTGATAGTAAGGGGGAGATTGATGATTTATTGGTTTACTACATTACCTACCGGTCTCCCAATGTTGAATTTGCACCATTGTCTCATCCACCAATTTGTCATGTATATACTAGACGCCAGCATCCTCCTATAACATGTCCAGCTCCAGTCTCTTCTTTGGTATTTGATCCTATAGATAATGATCTTAATCTCCCAATTACTCTTTGCAAAGGTAAACAACAATACACTTACCCTATTTCATCATTTATGTCATATGATCACTTATCATCTGCCTCATGTTCGTTTGTTGCCTCTCTTGATACTATATCCATTCCTAAAACTATTCATGAGGCCTTATTTTATCCTGACTAGTGTATGATAATGATAGAGGAGATGAATGCTTTAGATGCTAATGATACTTGGGATTTGGTTAGTTTACCTGCAAAAAAAAAGGCTATTGGATGTAAATGGGTGCTTGTAGTTAAAGTTAATCTTGATGGATCTATTGCTCGCCTTAAAGCTCGTTCGTTGCTAAGGGCTATATCTAGGCCTATAGTGTAGATTATTCTAATACCTTTTCTCCTGTAGCTAAATTAACATTTGTTTGTTTGTCTATGCTTATGGCAAATGCTAATTATTGGTCATTGTATTAGCTAGACATAAAGAATGCCTTCTTACATGGTTTTGTTGCTTAGGGGGAGAATGAGAAAGTTTGTTATCTTCGAAAATCACTATATGGTTTGAAGCAAAGTCCTCGAGCTTGGTTTAGCAAATTTAGTAAGGCAGTTGAAGGGTTTGGAATGACTAAAAGTAAATCTAATCATTTAGTGTTTTATAAACTCTCTTCGTCTAACATTATCCTTCTTATTATGTATATAGATGATATCATTATTATAGGTAGTGATGATGTAGGAATATTTTCCTTGAAAACTTTTCGCCAAAGCCAATTTCACATTAAGGATTTGGGGTCTTTGAAGCATTTTTAAGGAGTTGAGGTGATGATGAGCAAGAAAGATATTTTCCTATCTCAATGGAAATATGTGCTTGACTTCTTAACAGAGATAGGAAAGTTAGGTGCAAAACCATGTAGTACTCCATTGCCACCTAATTTGCAACTCACCAAAGATAGAGAGTTATTAGATAATCTTGAGAAGTATAGAAGATTAGTGGGAAAGTTAAACTATCATGCAATAACTCACCTTAATATTGTATATTCTGTTAGTGTTGTGAGTTAGTTTATATCTTTTCCAACAATTTATTATTAGGTTGCATTGGAACATATTTTGTATTATTTGAAGAGTACTCCTAGATAAGATATAGTGTATAAGAATTATGGTCACTCTAATATAGAGTGTTTTTCATATGTTAACTGGACATGATCTAAAACAGATAGGAAATCCATTACTGGCTATTGTTTTTTTTTTTTTTTGTGAAAATCTGATTTCACGGGAGATTAAAAAACAAGATTTTATGTCTAAATCAAGTGCAGAATCACAATATAGAGCTATGACTCAATCTACTTGTGAGGTGTTATAGATATATCAATTACTAATTGAGGTTAGGCTTAAGATTTCAATGTTAGCAAAGTTATGGTATGATAACCAAGTTGCACTTCATATTATATCTAATCTTGTATTCCATGAGCGAACTAAGCACATTGAGATTGATTATCACTTTATTTAAGAAAAAAATACAACAAAATTTGATTTTTACAGAATATGTAAAGACTGATGAGCAACTAGGAGATCTCTTTACAAAGCTCTATATAGACCTCGAGTTAATTATCTTTATAACAAATTGAACATGGTCAACATCTATATTCTAGCTTAAGGAGGAGTGTTATGAAATAAAGATGTAAATAGTAAAAATAAATTATATTGTTTCTTTTCTTTTCTTAAATTATTCCCTTTTCTTATTTATAATCTAGATCATGTATATATATAAACTTGTATATTACTTAAATGAAAAATATAGAAAAAGTATTCTCCAATTTACATTAAGCATCAAACCTAGTCATTGTGATGCATTTGAGAGCAGAAAACTATCGTCTTTCAAGTTAAAGCATGCATGTGGATCCGATATAAGTTACAAGAAATAAAAAATGCACACAACATTTCAGCCCCATAGGCTTTACAAAAAAATGGTATTCTTCCTAAACAAAATATATTACAGAGAAATAAAAGAGGCCGACTTATAAAAAAATCTATACCTAATGTGTTACTTCTCCATGGTCACATAATCAAGTTGACATGTTACAATAGATTCCAAAAATGCTGAGTATTGTCTATACAAGCCCCATGTTGTATAGGGATCTCAATCCACAATGACTTAGAACAGAACTGGGGCAGGATACTAAGGTTCAGCAGGCAGACAGGCAAGATTACCATCATGATCATGCCAGAGTCTAAGCTCGATGCTCATTTTCATTTCTTCCCGAAAATGTCAACTCGGACATGGACTCTGCATGGCACAACCACATTCTAGTGGGCCACAACTTCATCTGCAGCTTTGAATTGCCTCACTGTTTTAAGGAGTGATTCCAGGAACATGAGGAATGGGCGACTTCGGTGTCCTTATTTTTTCCACCAACACTGCTTGTGCCATCAGAACTACCCCCGCAACAGAAGCTGCAGTTTGCAGTGCAAATCTCGAAACCCGGCAAGGATCAATAACTCCCTTGTCTAGAAGATCATCATATGTTCCCGTCATTGCGTTGTACCCACATCGCCAATCCAAGGTACAGGTTTTCTCTACTACAAAGTCTCCATCTACTCCAGCATTACTTGCAATGGATTTTGCAGGTGCAAGGAGTGCCTGCAATCCATCATTAGCACCACTATTTAGAATGGATATACCTTCTGGACATATTGATACCAAAGTTCCCACACTTTAATTATTATTAATTTGTTTTTTAAATTACACCGACATCCCCTAAAAAATATTGAATGATGAAGTAAAGGACAACGCAAAAACAAAATGTTCTATGCAACACAAATTCACCTATGCTCTATGGTTGTGACATTGTAAATGTGTTCTCCTCATTTTTTATCTTCCAGTATTATCTTTTTTTTTCCCCAATTTCATGGCCCATTATCTTCAGTGTTATCCAAACATAATTACCGTGTGAGAAACCAGCTATTCAGCTTCTCCATGCATGTATAAACTTCAAGAAAAAGGAAAACTTATCTCACCAAATTATGCAAAATTTTGACAAAGTAGGCTCTAAAACGATCCTCTAACAAATAACAACAAAAAAGAATACAGGAGAGATAACTGATCAAAGCAATACCGTCAGAACGACATCAGCCCCAATGTGCTCATCTCGATCAGCCATCTGATTCCTTATGAGAGGAATATGCTTGGAGAGGTGTACATATGCAGCACCACCACCAGGCACGACACCTTCATCTATTGCAGCAAATGTCGCATGTTTTGCATCCTCAATTCGAAGCTTCCGGTCTTCTAGCTCTACCTCAGTATGAGCTCCCACCTAACTTGCATGTGATTCAAGAAGATACTGGAATAGGTAAGATTTAGAAACATATTGACTGTAGGTTTTATATTAATAGAATGATGGAAGAACTGTGCACTTGTAGTCCAAATTTTGGGATAATTCTAGTACTGCATTTCTTGAAAATGCTCATCACATATCATTTCATTCTTATGCAAGCTTCACCTTCTCCTAAATTCTGATAAAATTTAAAATTTACCAAATTGCCATTCATTTTACACACAAAGCATTCAGCAGTCAGCATCTCACTAGTACGTGTGCATTTTCTGAAAATTTTACATTCTTTGTTGAGAAAGAATTATTTCTCTCTTACTCATTTACTGTTTTCTGGAGTCAGCCTGCATAAAATGAAAGAAAGACAAAGTTGCATATCATTAGGTTTTCTCTGTAGATGGGCATCACACTGCTAGACAATGCTTTTAAAGTGTATCCATAAGCCTACTGCACATTCAATCATCTATGTAAAATGTAAATGGTTGCAAGATGCACACTACTCACTTTTAGATACACAGATCTTACCGGGTTTATCCAAAGCTGCCTGCACTTCTTAGATTCAAAACACTCAGGTTACCAAAATATGGTGTCAAATTAGATAAAACCGCTATATGTACTATCCAAATTCATGCATTTCTCAGTATTGCCAAACTGGATACCTACACTGCAAGGCTCTTCAAAAGACAAGTCTTATAATGAAAGTGAAGAGTATTTTATTAAATATTTAAAACAGAAAACCATATGATACGATACCTTGATGATAGCAACACCACCTGTGAGCTTAGCAATCCTTTCTGCAAGCTTCCTAGATTGATAGGCACTATCTGTTTCTGCTAAATCTTTCTTGATCTGCAGAATCCTAGCCTGTATTTCAGCTTTAGTGGAAGGATCAGCAACTATGACAGTTGAATGACTACTTATCGTCACTTTGCTTGCAATACCAAGCTGATCCGAGGTTGCACCTTTGAGCGTTAAGCCCAAGTCTCCAGAGAGAAAATCAGCACCTGATGACATGAAAAAAAAATAAAATAAAGGTTGATAATTGCACTTACAGCCTTTCAGGTAGAGCCATTATCAAAGTTAAGGCCCTCCAAAATTTCTCTCCCTTTTCTTTAGCTGGTTAGCAGCATTAAACAAGATACTACATATAATCCTAGAAGATAAAACTTTGCCACGTATTAAGACATTAACTAAGATCTTACATGGAACTAACTAATTAAGAATTCAAACAATGACGGGGGACTTCAAATTATAGATATACATTTGATTTAATATTTATATTCCGACCACTAGGATGCCTAATGGACCTGTTTAGAAGTTTGTCCTCGATGCTGGAAAACTATGTTTCACTCTCACCTTCTGGAATATACTCTCAGTTAAATGATAATAGCCCCATTGGAAAAATTATCCTCTCTATAAAAGGGAAGTGTTCAGATGAAACTGAAGACCCATACAAGGAATCAGAGCTTTCACAGATGTGATCTGACCTATTCTCGGTATTTGCTAATACCTTTTCTTCAGCAAATATGATTTTTTTCTTTTACTTGGTAACTGATTCTTTATATCTTTCATTGACTTGTAGAACCCTTAGGTTTTTCATGTCCAATTTTCACTTCTTCTTTTCCTTTTTCACTTTTCTTACTTTTTTCTTCAATACCTAGAAATAGCATCAATGAGGCGATAAATTTTAGGAGTAGCCATATGATTAAAGAAAATGAACTTATTTATAGGTGCCATAAAAAATGGGATTGCCCAATCCAAATGGGAAATGTCTGAGAGTAACAAGTTGCCAGAACAATCAATAAAAGTAACTATTATATGTCTAACAAGAATAAAAAGCAACACAGTGGTTTGAGGCTCCTTGAACCACTCCTACGAAAGAAAAGTAACCAAAGGACAGTAAAATTTCCCTTCCCACACATATTCAAACCTCAAACTCCTGCCCAGTCAGGGATTCTGAATCAACATGCTTTCTAGTATAACAATCTAGGATCTACTCTCACTGTAAATATTCATCATGAAAGCTCTTATATTTGGTTGATTAGTGAATCAGGAAGATTATGTTTCCTTAAAACATTAAAGACCAAGGCATACCATGCAAGTTAAAGCCTCCTTTATTTCCTCAACGTTGGGGAGTAACATGTTGCTAAAGCTCAAAATCTCATTGGATTTACCTGTCATTAGTGCAATATCCTGCAGAACACCTTTCTTTCCTTCTCCAAGTCCCGGACATTTGATGACAGCAACATTGATTAAACCTTGCTTCTTGTTCACTACCAATGTTTCCAGTACATTCCTAGAGATATCCTCAGCAATGATCAGCAGAGGGACACTAAGCTGATTTGCCTTCTCCAGTAAAGGAATAATTTCCTTGACATCTGAAATCTTCTGATCAGTCACTAGGACCTTAGCATTGTCAAATTCAACAAGAGACCTTTCCTGGTTTGTGATGAAATGAGGTGACATATAGCCCTTCTCAATCTGTAGAAAAGATGGTGATATAGACAGAGGAACTCCAGAAATTGGGGGAAAATATATGACAGATCATGATCTTCAGATCTGTGGAGTCAGTTGGAATGCTTTGGCTCATTAAATTTATATCACCATAGCAAAGCAAAACAAGAAACTGCTATTCCTATCATAAATGACCATAATCTATCCCTTACTTTCATAAAAGGTCCAGTCTAGCAGGTCTAACCAAGTTTGACACAGATTAGCTGAATTCCCCAGATTGTCAAATCAATAGTTTGAGCTACAGGAAATATATTACCTTCATCCCTTCTTCGACTATGACAAATGATTCAGATGATGACGATGACTCAATTGAGATTACTCCATCAGGCCCAATTCTTTCTATAGCTTCAGCAATCAGGGCTCCAACAAACTCATCATTTCCAGCAGAGATTGATGCCACAGCTGCGAATTTATAAGCTCACTTCAGATATAAATATATTGACAAATCGTTTTGAAAGAGCCTTTCACAACAATGACCTTTAATATGGTCCCTCCCTTTCACAGGGAAACTTTTTTTCCTCAAGATGCGGACTAATTCTTTCACAGTCCTATCCAATCCATTTTTGACACCAATTGGATTAGCTCCAAATGAAACTGCCAGCAACCCCGATTTGATCATTGCTCGAGCTAAAATGATTGCTGTGGTCGTGCCATCACCAGCTAAATCATTCATTTTGCTGGCAACCTGAGCACATATGTACATTATCCCACCTTAAGAAAGGTTGATTCCAAGTTTACAGCAGCAGAAACTTCCATGAGAAAAATAACTAGCAGTTATGAGTAACAATATAAATATCCCATGCTAACAAAAGCTAGTTCCAAATTCACAGCAGCAGAAACTATGAGTGACCTCTTGGACTAACAATGCTCCAGCATTCTCAGTTGCATCTGAAAGTTCTATAGCTCGAGCAATAGTGACACCGTCATTTACCACCTTGAGAGTTCCATTATCAGAAAGAACAACATTTCGACCTGCAAAAATGAGTCCACTGGTTCCGATCAACAAAACAAGCAAAAGCTAGTGGACTATCGTTAGAAATCCATTTTTATACCTCTGTGTTTTCAGATCATACTTTTCACATACATAGAGGCTCTATTAGGAAACATGATTCCACATAAATAAGTTCATCCAAAACCAATTCCACGAAGCTTGAACTAGAAAGTAAGGGTGAGAATCTGTTTTTGGAAGTCGTATTCGCAATTCATTTCTTACCTAATTCAAATCAGTCCTTAACATTATAAATTTATTCTATGATTCTATTAATTTGCATCACGTTGGAAGCCTTGACAATAGTCAAGCTGATCCCTAGTGAACTGTAGGTCATGGATTCGAGCCCAGAAACAGCCTCTTTGCAAAATTATAATATAACCCTGAACTAGCCATGAGCTATTTGTGCATGATGTAAAACCTTTTTCATCCAATTTGCAACATATTGCACGGGCTAACATTAGATTAAACATGCCGGGTCGGTGTCGGTTATGTCAGAGTGTTGTTGCAACGGGTTAAGGATTGGAAACTTGCAAGTACAAGCAAATAGTGATATTTTTTCAACAGAAAAAAAGCAAGAAAAAGAAGAAGAAGTAAGAAAGAAAGGAAAGTAGAGACCTTTGGGACCAACAGTAACAGAGACAGCATCAGCTAACTTATCAATACCAGCTTGTAAAGCTAGTGTGCATTCCTTCCCAAAACTTATCTTTTTGGGTCCGGCTCTAATCACCCTAACTCCTCCTCCTCTTCCTGGGTTTTGCTTCCTTCCATGGGACCTCTGCAAAAACAAACGAACCGAATAAGAAAGTTCGTAGCTGGAATGAAAAATGCGAATCCAGGAGAAAGAGAAGGGAAGTAACTTCCACGGGAAATGAAAAGACTAGTCTTTGAGACGAAGAAGCGAGCAGGGAGTGCATTGGTTTTGCCGTTTCTCTTCGTTGGGTTGGGAAGAGGCTTTGTAGGGGTTTACGGTTTTTCAATTTTTTTTCCTTGTCTAACTTCCTATCGATAATTTTTTCAAGGCGATAGAACTGGATTTATTAAACTTTTAAATTTTTTTTAGAAAAATTGTACTCTTGAAAATCCACTAGGTAAATTGTGGTTTACTTATTCGAACCCAATCAAATTGAATTGAATCTAATATTATAGTTTGATTTTTTAAATTTAAACTTAAAAAAAAGTATTCGATTTGATTCAATTCGTAATTTGAATCAAGAATCACAAAAATATTTTATAAAATTACATTTTGACTTGAGTTTTTTTTTTTTTTTTAGCAACAATTGAAAAAAGTATTTTCAATGTAGTTTTGAAACCAAGAGTTGAAAGCTTTTCTTAGATGTAACATTTTTTACATTCTACATGATTCAAAATTTAGACATTTTTAACATTTTATCGAGTCTTTTTATGATTTAGTTGGTACTCTAAAAGTTGAGATGCACACAGACAGGTTTTTGTAGGGTACTCAACCCAACCAGTTATGGGATCAAGTTATAAACCCGATAGGAAATTAGGTTGATGTTGGGTTCTCATTGAAACCTATTTGAAGACTCGCCTCAGTAAGAAAATTTCAAAACAAAGCTCAATGATTGACACAAACCACACAACACAACACTCCATCTTCATAGGGCCAACACACAAGTTCCACTCCCGCTTCCACAAGTAGACTAGATTGGTTGGCATTAGCAACATTCAACACTCAACAAATCAGTAGCACACAGACTGTAGAGTAACTCTAGCTCACTACTCAAGCACCTCACCCTCCTTATAGTCACACAGTTTGATCCCTTCATCGCTAAAACCTTTTCTCCATTTGTTTATGTTCTTCCCTTCCCATCCATTGCATCGTTTTCTTCCCGTCGTCCTCTCAACTCACTTGAACTCCACTTATTGGAAAACTTATCTTCTCTATGATCACTGACGTCGATCAACCACTTCATGCCTTCATCCTCTATGGCTCTACCAGTAAGGTAGTAACTAGTTAGTTGTTGACTTTGTCTTCTCCATCCTTCAGCTTTAGTTCACATCTCTCTTGTAATGTCTTTTTCTTTTCTTCTTCTTCTTCTTCTTTTTATCTTATTAAGTCTTAATTCTATTTTAACATCTCAACTTGTTGATTTAACCAAATAATGTTGTCTGAGTGAGGATGTTAGCTCACACTATCTCAAACTATTTGCTTTAGTCGCAGTCTTGACTCGTGAGTCATTAGTCACCGACTCGTCGTCTACTCGAGAGCTTCACAAACGGTTTAACATGGCGACACTAACACCAACTAACAAGCCCCACTGTCTACGCTACTTCAGTACTCCCACTTGCTAAGTAGCTAGAGCTTTTTATTTTTTATTTTTTTTGTTGCTGTTGTCCAATGTCTATGTTGATGTTGATTATCGAGTTTAACTATTGTATTATATTTGAAACTTCAATTTGATTGTACATATCTTTAGTTGTGTTGATTTCTAGGTTTTTTGAACAATTATGGAGATATTTGAACAACTATGGTATAGTGATATCAATTGATAATTGGTGGAATTCGAGGTGGAATAGTCTATTTGACATAAAAATAAAAGTTAAGTTGATAAACCAAATTACTAATAAGGCAATGGGTTAACATAGTTACTATTTTGATCAAATTAGCTTCCAATTTCGGTCCAATAAGATTGAACCAATTAGTTAGATTTAGGTTGGAACAATTATAAAACAAAGAAGATATGGAATGGGAAAAAAAAACACAAAAAAAGCAGATATAGTAATTGAAAGACCCTAAGAAAATAATTAATTTATAAATAAAGGTATGCTGGTAATTGTACCCTTGACCTTTTTATTATATATTGATAGCTAACCTTAAGTCTTTTTTCATTAGATTCCTAATGAGCCATTAAAGGAAGCTCACCCACTCTCCCCCTCCCCTTTATTGCCACCCTCTCCCTCTTTTGATGTCATTATGTGGTTTTTTGACAGATTTCTAAAATAAAAACTCTTGCTTTTTCATTAAGAATTATTGCTTTTACTTCTATTAAGATTGAAAATGGATTACAAATTAGTTATTGATAATTGTTTAAGGAGACCAAGTTAAGAGAACTTAGCGCAAGGTGAATAAAGATTCATCTTATTGTAACTATTGTGGAAAGGTAAGGAAGCCATGATTCCTATGTGGAAATTTAGATGATAGTAGAGTTTGTTTTGTTTCCAACTTCTTGTAAACGTTTTATGAAGGGAAAATAAAAAAAATGACGGTGAATTGATTGCCAAAGAAGTTGGAAAAAAAATTCAAGATTTTGACTAAACTCAAATAGATTATGTTTTACCTTAGGGTATTAAGATACTATATGATTTAAGCCACAACATTTGAAGGATTTTATCTCACCGGTCTTCCTCATGTTCTGTCTTTGCTTAGTTTCCTACACATTAGGCATATGGAAGATTTTCTTCATAAACTTTTGTCAAATGCTTCACTTACGCTTCATATTCTTTGTATTTGTGTTATTGTGTTATGTTTAATAATATAAATGACCTTTGTATTGTTTGATGAAGTGAAGACATCTTAAGAAATTGTGTTGAAACTTTTTTTTTGTGTGTAATGGTATAGGGAAAATGGATTTAGATGAATTTGAGATTGACGTGGATGTCAATGGCAATGATGTAGAGGAAATTGAAATTTCGAAAACTAGATTTGAAAAGGAAGAGTCATCAAGGAAAACGGCAACTACATCAAGTTTTTAGGTTGCAAGCAATGCAGATCAAAGTGATAATTCAAACAAACGTAAATTAACTTCTACTGTGTGGAATGATATGGTGAAGAAAACAATAAATGGGGTGGATTGTGTTGTATGCAATCATTGTGATAGAAAATTAAAAGCAACTAGTGCAAATGAAATAAAACACTTGCATAACCATTTGTCAAGGTGGTTACAAAAAAAAAAAAAAAAGATTAAAGGGACATAAGGTAATGTCTTTTATCTATTCATAAAGAGAAAGTGAGAGTGGAGGTAGGTTAACAATAGAAAATTGGTTCCTTAATCAACAAACTTCTAGGTAGAAATTTGCAAGAGCTACTATTATCCATGAGTATCCTATTTCAATTACTGAGCACAAGTACTTTAAGGAGTATATTAGTAGCATTCAAACCCTTGTGCATCATGTCAGTTAAACCACTATAACAAAAGAGATAATAAGCATTTATTAAGGGGAGAAGGAAAAGTTAAGGGTGCTGTTAAAAGGAGTTCATTCCCGAGTTGCGATCACAACAAATATGTGGACATCAAATCAAAAGAAGTGATACATGACCATCACAGCACTCTTCATCGACAATAATTGGAGGTATCAAAGTTGGCTCTTAGAGTAAGCTTTTTGTTAGCATATATATATATATATATATATTATTTTATCTAATGGTGAATTGTTTTTTCTCTAACTATATTTACATTTTTTTTAATGCAGTTTTGTGTATGTTTTGACACTACACACAAATGAGGTTTTAAGTGATTAATTATTTAATTCACTAATGAATTGAAGTCTAGATAGAAAATTATCTATAATCATTATAGATAATTGTTCAACAAATGATGCCATGATGATAACCTTATTGTTGAGGCTAAGAAGAGATGAATTGATTCTTTGTGGGAATATATTCCATATGTGGTGTTGTGCACATATTTTAAATTTAATTGTTAAGGAAGGTATAATTGTGATTGAGAAGGCGATAGAGAGGATTTGTGATAGTGTCACATTTTGGTTAGCGACACCTTCAAGAGTTAAGAAATTTGTAGAGGCATGCAAGTAGCTAGATGTTTCATACCATAGGAAGCTTTGTTTAGATTGTAAGATGCGATGGAATTTCACATATGATATACTTCTCACAGCCGTTGAATATAATGAAGTTTTCTATAGAGTGCAATATATGGATAGAAACTATAAAACTCTTCCTATAGATGAAGATTGGGAGTTAGCAAATGAAATTTGCACGAAGTTGGCCATATTTTATGAGTTAACTAATCTCTTTTTTGGCACTCAATATCCAACTACAAATTACTACTTTGAAACTTTTTTTGAAATTAGGGAAGCCTTGATTGGTTGGAAGAAGTCATTTGATATGAATATTAGTACAATGGTCGATGGAGTGTATGAGAGTTTGAAAAATATTAGGGTGATGTGCATATTATCATAACTGTTTCTACTGTTTTGGATCAATGTTTTAAGATGAAGATTGTGAACTTTATATTTCCTATTGTTTATGGAGCGAGTTCTTCATTGGAGACACAAAATGTTAGAGACACTTATTATCAATTGCTCTAAGAATATCAATGTAGAGTTAAATCTTGCCATAGTAAGAGTGTAAGTACTTCTTCTATAGTTCCTTTAATAAGTGGTAATGGTGCTTCTATTGATTTAAGGAAGAAATCAAGGTTTGTGCAATACTTAAGCACCATTAATACTGCTGGCCGAGTAAAATCAGAGTTAGACCACCATTTAGAAGAGGTTGTATTGACTTGGACTGATAATTTGGATATCTTAAGTTGGTGAAAATTGAATAGAATCAAATATCCTACATTACAACAAATAGCCAAGGATTTGTTAGCAATTCTTGTTTCCACAGTTGCCTTTAAATCAACATTTAGTACCAGTGGATGGGTAGTTAGCTAGTATAAAAGTTGGCCTAGTTTAGATATAATAGAGGCATTAATGTATTCCCAAAGTTGGATATTAAGTGAAAAAAGAGGTAATGTTTTTTATTGCATACTATTGGTTTTTTTTACTAATGAAACAATATTCTATTGCTATTTTTTCTACTATAATTATATATTTTTTATCCTTGTAGGTGTAGAGATAATTGAAGAAGAGGATGAGATATGAAGTCTCATGATTAAGTTCCAGTGATGAATGAAGAATGATGATATACGTAATTATTTTATTCTATTGCATGTTTGAATTTTGTATGGACAATTGGTGGATGTTTATGATTTTCATATGGCCTGTAGGTGTTGGTTGGGTGTATAGTATGAATTATAACTATCATATAGATAGATATTGATATTACTGCTATTATCATTTATGATACTTTCCTTTGGTTTTTTTTTAATGAAGGATTAAAGTCCATTTTGGAATCTTTATATTTCATTTTCTTTTTTAACTTGTCAATACTTTAAGTAGCACATGCAAGTCAATTGTCATGTTGAGGTCAATCTAAATCTAATTTGGGTACTTATTCAAGCTCTAATATCAAGTTTCCGAGGGATAGATTTACTATTGAACTTCTAATTTTTTCTTTTTAATTTCGATCACTATGAATTATGATCAAGTAAAATGACTAAAAAAAGTTATGTAACTTCATTATTAGATACACAATTGCTAAAAAGACTTGGTATAAGTATGGGAAATTGTCTACACCAGTCACAAGAAACTTAAGAAAAAAAAAATTACAAACAAGGTAAGATGGGGCAAGTTCAGGTAACACATACCCTATAAGGTACTGGGTTGGGTTCAAGTTTTCCAAAACCCATCTTGAACCCAACCTTATTACATCCCTATCTAAAAGTTGGACAGCATATAAATCAACACAGCAAAATAAAATAAAATCATTATTTACTTGTTTCCAAAATCTACAAAATGTAAAAAAAATATTTGACTTAAAAACTATTCATCACATTTTTAATTAGAAATAAGCTTGCAGACTATCAACTATCACCTAAAATGGTTTGTGCAAGTGTCATAAACCAATTTCAGAGAGTTACATATTATGGTTTGGTATAGCCCAATTAGTTACAATTTATGATGGGGGTTTGCCTAGAAACTTGTGGATGTAATTATCTAAATTCTATGTATATTGTAAGTGAAATTAGGTTTGGTAATTATATTGGCAATAGATAGGAATTAATCTTAGCCATTAGATTAGATTGACCTCAATTGTTAGATTAAGAAGCCCTTTGTATAAATAGGAGATCTCCTCTCATTTGTACCCATCCATTCTTTAGAGAAATATTATTTTTTTGAAACCTCTCTCTATTTTCTCTTTCTAAAATTTATGTATGTTGTATGTTTAGATTGATTTTGTACTCTCATCAAGCTTAAAGTGTGTAAATGCTCAATGGGAGCACCCTAGTCTCATGACACAAGCATCATTGATGGCTAGCTAAGGAAGTTGTCTTTTTCCCCTTAATTATATCTATATATAAATATTTACCAATTGTTTAGATAAGCTAACATTTTGGAATTTTTTGTGTATGCACAAAATAAAAGACAAAAATTATTCAATATTAAATGTAAAATATTAATATGACATGATTACATATGTTGGTGGAGATGCGGGTAGACAGTTGAGATGACCAGTAAGAGAAGAAAACAAGGTTAAAGGGGGTATTGGAGAGTACTCTAGCATGACTACTTTCAATGCCAAATTCAGTACAAACTTTTTGGAGGATGATATTTGTAGAATGTAGAGGGTTTGAATCTTTTACCATGTGTCTCATCTCTTATTTATAGGGGATGAGACCAAGCAATTTTTGGAGGGGAATTAATGACCTTAAGATTCGCTTCGAATTTGGTAAGATTAAAATCTTCAACTTAGATCCTTCCTTATTTGTCAAGTGGCTTTAGTGTGTTCCTTATTCGAACATTTGGCGGGACTCAGCTGACCCACCCTTAAGATTGAGGTCCTAAAGCAAGTGTAGGTTTCCAAGTTGTTTTAGTTTAGTCTAACTCTAAGGTAGGTTGGTGAGATCTACTATTGCTTGGTCTGACTTCTACAGATTGTGCTTCTTGTTATAAAGGTTAGGTGAGAATCTAGGAGCTTAGATTTGGTCTCTAGAGCTCAACTCTAAGCTTAGGCAAGTCGGATTGGGCTTTCGAAGTCTAAGTCTGAAAAGATCTATCAACAACATATAATTAATATATGTTTTTTTTTTGTTAATTTTCTTGATTTTTGCATGATGGTTAACGGGACAACTTTTGATCTTTTTGTTAGTCACTAATGTATTTTTTTTAGATTTCAAAAGTTTTGTATTATATAGTATGGAGTTAAACTATATGTCTTTGCCTAATAATATAGAATAGATGACACATTTCATACACCCAATATTCTAAAATAACTATGTGTTAAATGCACATTTATGAAAGTATGCATGGTACTAAACATAGCTATAAAAAGTTTAATTAAATATTAAATATTAAATGGAACACTCCAAAGATTAGAGATATATAATTGTAAATTTTTCCCATAGCAAGGCATTGGTGTTTTTGTTTCTCTTACATTTGGATTTTTTTTTTCAATTTATTCTGTCTTTATTTAATTTTGTGCTTTTTATAAGTAAAGGTTTTTTTTTTTTTAATTTGAAACGAAAATTCAAAGTGAAAGAAAAGAGAGAGAGAGAGTGATGAAGAGAAGGGTAATAAAATATAGTATTTTCTTCTTCTTTTTATTACATAATTCTCGATGTATGGTCAGGATTCCAAAAATAAAATACATGAAATCATTAGTTCAACACACAATTTTGAAGTTGGTATATTATCATTATTTTGATGTTGGGTTAGTCTACATGTTATGAAATCGTGATTTCAAGACATGAAACCATTCATGGTGTCATTCCTTCTTTTTAATCCAACTACCCTATACTTCTTGTCCATTCTCTATCTTATTTCTTACTAGTCACTCTTTTTAGATGGTGTGTACCGTATGATTGTATATATGTTTATGAGGAATGTGAACCTTTAAACCTTATGTTGATAAGTTAATAAAAATTTAAAAGATTCCATACCCCACAAAGAAAGGGAAAGCTCTATGGCTCTTTTGCCTAAATGACGTAAATATATATTAAAGGCCAGATGGTGTTTCTCTACGGGCTTGTTGCACAACAAAAGGATGCATAATCACAATGTTGAAATTTTATCCATTTTCTTCTTGATTTCTTTTCCTTAAGAAAGAAGAGGAACATTGTTGGCCAAAAATTCAACCTTTTCAATTTTAATTCAAAATTCAAGGTCTTTGATCAATACTCACAGTTAGTGCTTCTTGAGTTTTATTCAACTTTATTTTTTATAGTTTCTATAATTTTAGTGCTTATTTTGTGTGTGGTGTGGACCTAGTTCACTTCCATGGTGATGGAGACAATAATAGGACATTTTTTGTTTGAAAGAGATGTTGCTTTAAAGTCGTACTATAGGTTAATTCACATAAAATCTTGCGTTCAACACATGATTTCAAGCTAATTTAAAATTGTGTATTCAACACATGATTATACATTGTATTTTGGGCAATAATTTTGACTTAACCATATTTTAAAGATTATTTTTAATGTGTATATTATTTTTTACTTTTTCAGAGCACATAATGGGATAAAGATGTGCAAACAAGTAAAATTAATTGTAGTAATAATTATTACTTATCAAATACTAAATTCCACTTAAGGGTCATTAGTTTACTTGATTATGTTGGTGAGTAAGGAGAGTTTGGGCAAGATAGTCCAAAGGCTTAAGTACCGTAATGGGCATATTAGGTTTAATATTAACATATGTTATATAGAGACTTAGTTTGATAGTTTAATATTAAGACTTGTTGAGAGAATTTAATATGGGCTTCTCTTAAAAACTCAATGTTCTTTTCCATTTTGATAAACTACATCATTAGATAGTTTCATTCATATAATGGTTAGCAATGGCATCATCTTTGGATGCTAATAGATGGGATCTTCATGAAAGAAGCTCTTCTAGTACATTTATACTTGAAATTCTCTGTAATCATCTAATGCACATGTGTGTTTACATACTCAATTCCCCCTTAAATGCATCCATGTCTCCCCTCATACACTAAAACTCTCCCATCACATGTGCAAAGAATTATGTAATTATTTGTATGTTATTAAAGAATAGGGTACAACAACCTTTTATATACTGAAATACAAAATTGGAAATCTCCTAAATGTCTTTATTCTATGAGCTAACTTAGAAACAAACTATATATGACTAGCAAAAAATTTGTACATATAGAAAACATGTCCTACAACTATTTATTATAAGTATAATGTCGAAAATAGGATATATAATCTAATGCATAATTACCTACACTCCTCTCGAGTTGGTGAGTGGATATCTTCTATTCCTAGCTTGCATGATGCCTTAGAATCATGTATTTGATAGCCCCTTTGAAGTACTTCTACCAATTGTTCATTAGAGGGTACGATAGGGAAAATTACAAGTAAAGAGATTAACGTTTGAGGTTAACTTTAAATAGATGATCAAATTTTTAAGTTGTTAAAATAGAATATCAATATTACTATAAATAGTTTAAATAGGAGATCTTATTATGACATCACTATAGATAGTAAAGAAATTATTTGTTCGAACCACTTAACATGTTTACGAGACAGTCACAGATCATTTATTTGAATCACTTACGTAATGTTGATCATCTATTTTAACCACTTAGTATAATATTGATATGCTATTTTAATCACTTAAAAGTTCACTTGTCTATTTAGATTTAATCCCCTCGCTTGTAATTTTACTAGGTACAATATGATGTAGTGATTAGCCCATCATTCAATTTTCTACTTTATTACCCGTTTGTCTAAATCTATGCACTTAGTTTAATCATGTTAATTCCATTAAGTAGAATGCTAATTATTGATTTGTTGCCCCAAAATCTAAAACGAATATAGCCCGCTATGTGCTATCACAATGTAATGATACGTAAAGGCTCAAAACAACTATTAAGTCCACAATTGATAATAACGTCAATCAATTAACAATTAAATTCTCCACATGATACTAATGAGTGGCTCTAAAGTATTTCACTCTATAACTACAAACATGCAAAATATATCTAGAAAACCAGAGTTTATCTTCTGCAAAACAATAATACCTAAACAAATTATATCATAAATACCACTCTCGCTACACATGAAATGGGGTCTCATCTCCATCACAAACTAAACCAAGCGATGCATCAATTATCATTCTTCCAATACTCTAGTCATCATAGTAATAAATGTAGTCCACATCATCCCTCAAATCTTGATAAGTATCTACACATGTGTCATTGTATACTGTGATCTCACTAGATGACTTACAATTGAAAATGATTTCCCATGACGGGTAAGCTAATGCCTAGTAATATGTATACTAGTAAACACACATTCACGCCTTGCAATTCCACATTCACTAGCAAATATGCAATAGAAACATTGGAATTCACCAATTTATTATCTTTTATTGAGCATGACAAATAGTACAGTCTTAGCGTTCCAAGACTTAAGGTAACACAAAACCTTAATCTCAACATATATAATGCATACATATAGAATATTGGGCACTACTTAATGTTCATGAGTCCCTGAGTCACCTAAAAATTTACCTAAATTATTTTGATACATGACTTCACCCAGGTCAACGTTACACATTGATCATCAGAATGCCACTCCAAGATCATCGGTACTATTAGTCCCTTAGGGTTAACTAAGCACAAGCAATAAACATTTATAATCCAAGTACAATTTAAGTTCATGTTATTTCTAACCTAATAAGTACAACAAATAAATATAGTATACATGCACCTAAGGTCACAACTTCCTTACAATCTTACTCTTTTGAATTCCAAACATGATTTAACATCATAAGTAACATATGATTTAGGTTCTAAATAGGTTAAACTAATCTAATTTCAGCCATTTAGTTGTTTAGAACACTTTATAAGGTGTAACTTGATAGAAAACATCATTTTAGTCAAAGGTGGAAACAACATGGGTGGGTACATGAGCATGATCTTGCTCGTGTATCTCACTAGCAAAGCGTGTTGGTTAATACAAATAGAAACATAATCGTGTTTTTGCTCGTGTACCTGTTGGCTAAGAAAAATTTTCTTTCTTTTTCACACTACATAGTTGTGAACATGAAGAGCATAGATAACAACACTATGGTGTTGGACTTGTATACCTCTAGACATCTTTCACATTCAAGAAAAAGTCAATTTTCTAAAAAAAAAAAAGGAAAAAAAACGCTTAGTTCCATGATTATAATTGCTATGAAACTTGGTACCTACACAACCTAATCCAACACTATACTTCTAATTCAACATACATGCTCTTCAAGTTCATCATAGTATATGAATTTCCAAGATACTTAAATTTAACGTTCCTTAAGCCTTCACACAATATTTCTGTACACCCCATCAAACCAACTTGATTTTGTTATCGAAGGCACTTCACAAACAGCAATATACAATTGTAGCACTAAAAGATATCAATAATTGACTTACCACTACCCATTCAACTAGATAATTACTCCAACACAGCCCCTCCACTAAAGTCAGGTGATGATTTCGTCTCTACATGTGAATCCCCCACTTTAATATTCCATTTTTATAAAGTTAAAAAGAAAGGGCATAGAAATCGTTCACTTACCTTTGCTTTCTAGGTGTGTGTGTGTTGGTTAGGATAAGAAACACCCTCACTTTCTAGGTGTGTACATTGGTCAAGATGAGAAACTGCTAGAGAGAGAAGTCGTTTGAGAGAGAAGAAAAGAAAAAAAAAAGAAAAAATAGAAGGATATATATGTTATTTAATATTACAGGAGTTTAAAACTTTTGGTTAGACGAAAAAACCCCTATCTATATCTTGTAATGTCAAGAATGCCCTAAGTTCTAAAATAGTTAATTATTTACTATTTCCTAGTTATTACAATATTGCTTGTTATTTACTCTTCCAAGTGATTAAATTTCCTCTAAGAAATATGCAATTACCTATAATAGACCTCTTATCTATCATAGTGCCTACATAATTTGCATTAATATATGCTTCTAAGACAATTTGATTTCCTTTCTTGAATAAGATACCATGTTTGAGAGTAAACCTTTGATAAAGTAAAATTTGTTTACTATTTGCATAAGTGCTTGACATGGGTTATGCCTAAATTAACTCATTGTCCCTATTGCATAAGTCATATAAGCTCTAATGTAAGCCAAATATATCAATCATCCCATGAGGTATTGGTCATTCCCTACAGTTACTCCATCATCTTATCTTTGTTAGACTACACCTAAGCTTCCTAATCTCCTTTAAAAAGTTTAATGTGTGTTCCATTCAAGACATAAAGATCCTCTTTTTTGAATAGGCTACTTTTATCCTTAGAAGTATCTTAGCCTTCCGAGATCCTTAATTAGAAACACTCTAGCTAGTTGCTCCTTAAGATTCCTTTGTTCAAGGACATCATCCCAAATGATGATTATATCATCTACATAGTCAAGGAGGATAATTGGTTGACCTTCTAACAAATAGAGTGTGATCACCTTGGCTCTATTTGTATCTTCTTTGTAATTTGTGAGCCTTTTAAGTTGTACTCACGTTGACTATTTTAGGCTATAAAAAGCCTTCTTCAACTCGTATGCTTCGTTATAGCTAAACAGTCCTCTAATAGAAAATTCCACATAAACCTCATCTTTTAGGTTGTCTTATTGGAATGCATTCTTTATATCAAATTGTTACAAATTCTAATTTTGATTAGCTATAAGAAAAAGGACCATTACTATATTCATTTTTTTCCAATAGGGAAAAGGTTTCTTGGTAGCTAACTCCATATGTTTGTGTATACCTCTTAACCACTAATTGCTTTATATCTCATTGAAGTTCCATCTACTTTATACTTTAATGTATATACCTATATTCTCCCAATTACCTTTTTCTTGAGAGGATGATCAATTATTTTCCATGTTATATATCTTCTTAAAGCTTTCATTTTTTATTACATAACACGTATCCAATTCTTACTTTGCAATGCTTCTTGAAAATTCTAATTAAATGACGGATTGTGAGAAAAAGTTTGTGCTGATGAAACACACAATTGCATCAGATAAAATGATTAATAGGATGTTGAGCATACTCACATGTATGCTTTCTCAAGGAAATTGGAAAATCAGTACTTATGGGCAAAACTCTATTAGTCATTACAAGAATGTAAATAATTATCTTTACTCATGGTTGATTCTTGGAGTAGCTTTTGCTTTGAAATATCCTTCTACTTTCTTGGGTAGATAAACCTATATTGCTTAAACTTTTCCTTTAAAGCAACAAATCGAATGGACTATGGGAATTTAAAGGTTGACTTGAATAATTAAAACACTTAAGAGGCTAAATAAGATTGGTTTGAGTTGTTGTATTAGGTTCAATTAGGTTAAGAGCCACTGTATCAACTGTATAAGAGGCTATTGTTTCAAGGATATTAAGGGTTGTTATATTAGGTGTATTAGCGGCTATTGTATTTAGTGTGCGAGGCTAAATTGAAGCTGTTTTATCATGTTGAATAGTCTTGTATTGGGTTAAACATCAAGCTAAAACAAGTTTTCTCCTTTAGATAAATTATCTTCTTAAACTTAAGACTTTAAGATAGAGTAGTAAGTTTTGCATTTGTGAAAAATGACATTTACAAAAATAAAGAATTATATACCTGGAGGATGGTAGCAATAGTAACCCTTTTTTGTGTGTTAGAGTATCCAAAAAAAAAAAAGCCATTTAAAGGACTAGGGTTGTAACTTAGTATGGTGGTTGTTGTAGTTATAGACATAAACAAAGATAGAGGACATGTGATGGAATATGATTAATGAAATAGAAAATCATAAGGGCAACTTCTTCTAAAAAATGAGATGTTACATGATGCTTAATAGAAGGGGGTCAAATTGTATTAAGAAAGTGGAATTTTTTCCAGTTTTGCCCCTTCATTTTGTTTTAGAGAGTCAATATAAGAAAGAAGTTCCATGAATTATGCCACTAGCTTTGAAAAATGGTTGAGGTATAATTACATATTTGCATCCATTATTGGTTTTGAAAGTATTTAATAGAACTTCCATGCAAATGATTGTAAAAATTCTATAAAATAGATGGAAGTTGAGTTTTTTAGGCAACTAATAAACTTGCACCATTCACATGGGGAAGTCTTAATGGTTCCCACACACTAAAATAAACCATATTGAAAGGTGATTTGATACTGATGAATGCGGAAAAAGATTGTCTTTAATTTTTGCAAGAACAAAACATTATTCTTAGATAGCCAAAAGTTACATGACCTAGGCATTGATGATGAACCCAAATTTTTTATTCTTTTTAAGCAAAGTATTTTGTGTGTTGAGCCTTGGCAATTGTCAGGCTATCTATGTCACCAAAAGATTGAGTTTGTTGTAAGCTATAGCCGTTCAAATTGTCTTTCTCAAAGTTTGGTCTTGAAAAACACAATGAGGATCAAAGAAAGTGATAAAACAATCAAGGTCCTTAGTTAACTAGCAGATTGATAGAAGATTTGTTGTTAACTTAGGAAAGTAAAGCACATCCTTAAGTTGGAAAGAGGGATTTATGCAAATGCTCCCTTGCCCCTTGACTTAAATGATAAATCCATTTACTACCGTAAAAATTAGTCATGTTGTTTGTTGTACAATAATCTACAACCAAGAATTAGAATTGGGCTTCGTAGTAGCATCAAAGGATGAAGGAATATAATACATATCATTCTGAGCTAAATAATAAGAACCAGAAGATTTAGAAAGGGAATTTAGCAAACCTTTAAGGTGGCAAAGGTCCTACTTGTTCAATTTAACTTGTTCCTTAATCAGGATAGGTTAGCTTGTACTGTAACAACATGAGCATCCCAATTCTCTTCCCTTTTTACTACATCCTCAATTTCTCAAGTGGAAAAGTTCTCTTTTATTGTTGAAAATCTTTAAGCACTATTACAACTAAGAACATTTTCCTTTTTGTAGAGTTGATAGTTTTATCTATTGTGTTGTAAGTATGTGCACCATAGATCCTCCTTATTAGGTATGGCGTGGATGGGGGCTTTATTGCTAACCTTAACTTTGAGTTGCCATAATTGATATAGACCCATCCATATTTAGTTCCAACATCACACTTTAGTAGCTCCTTTTCCTTTCTCACAAGGGGAAAAAAAAAACTTTACACATAGATGGCAACTACTCCTTACTCAAAATTTATAGTCCATTCGAATCAAATTCACTATTCATATCTACGAGAAAATTAATTACATGAGTTTCCTCAATATAACTCAATCCTTGTGTCTTAATTACACAATATGTGGAGATCTTGATAATGGTATTTTGAGCCATAAGCCTTTAAGACAATATAATACTCAATAATTAAGCTATTTGCTTGCTTGCAAACTGGTAACTTGGCTCTTATCTTGTATAGGGCTACCTTTTCCTTTCTATTTGAATAGTTTTTTCCGTTAATGACATGGGTTAATAGAGAAACATGCAATTTTTGCAACGAAGGGGTATCGTAAATGTCTATAACTATGAGCATAGTTATTAAAATTGTGATTTTACTTATATGATTTTTCAAGTTTATTGTTTTAGAATATCTTTTGGAGTAAATTCGGGTATAGAATCATTTTCATATAAACTCGTGTTACAATTATGAGGTTATACGTAAAATCGGTAGAACTTTAAGTTTTTAATCGAATATATCAATTCTACCTATTAAAGTCAATTGGATTAAAGATTAAAAAATATACCTTAGCTATTATAAGATATGAATATTATTTGAAAGATTTGGAATTAAAATATAAGAATATAATTAATAATAGTATCAATAATAATGTTAGTTTTGACGATAAAGTTGGCAACGATGATGATTATAGTGAAGAGAAAATTGAGGATAGTTTTTATTTTTAATGATGAAAGGGAGTTAACAATTTTTTTATCTTTGTATTTTATTATTATAATTTATATTGTAATGCATTTCATATTGACACTATGTTTTATATTATAGTTTTATGCATTAGCATAATAAATTATGCTAACTTATTTGTATTATAAATATATAACTTTTATTATGAGTTGTGACTAAAATTATATTAAATTTATTTATTTTATCTTATATTTTTTATTTTTTATAATTATAGTAAACACATCAATAGTTTTTTAAGTTATTTTATATAGATCGTAGAAAATTATATTTTTACATTTTGATTCTACGTTTCAATTTTATAGACCATTTGACGATTCTAGGTAAAATTACAAGTTTGACAACCTTAATCATGATATTGTCGTATGGTTCAACATCCTAACTAAAAAACCTAGGGCCACCTTGACTAAGCTTAGTTCCATGTAAGTGATTGATCTTGTTTCAACCTTTGGGATTGGTATGGACAACATGAGCCCTAGATAAATAATTTGTTCCATCCAATCAGTAGGATGGTGCCATAACTAGGAGATCATTGTTGGTCCCACTTGAAGAGCTCCCATTAAAAGGGTTTGTTGTTGAGTTGTGATGGATTGATCTAACACTTGCTTTTAATTTTCATATGGAGATAAGATTTGGTGCTATTATTGGTTTTCTATGATACTTGATATTTAAAAGGAAGGGTTTGATTGGCAATTAAGGGGTTATGCTCTTAAGTTTTTAATTTTTTTTAATTCTAAAGTCACAAATTGTATACGTGCCTTTGAAACCTATTTTAGGAATAATTATTTTAGGTATAATATTTACGTAATTTTTTTTTCAAAAACTACAATATTTAAGAGCGTTAACCCAACAATGAAAGCTAGAGGAAATCATAAAGAAAAAAAAAATTTACAAACCAGAGTTTAAGAAGGGGAAGAAGGCGTCCTTGACTTGCAGCAGAGGACTTTTTCCTAAGATTAGAATGGCTTTAATACCATGTAGAGAATTATATAATTATTTTACATTATTATAGAGTAAGGAAGAACAACCTTTTATAAACTAATACACAAGACTAGAAATCTCCTAATATGAACTTACTAGGAGAAAAACTCTATACAAACAGGAAAGAAAACCGAAAACTGTACATATAGAGAAAATACTCTAAAGCTATTTCTAATAAATACAATGCCTCAAATAGGATATTTCTTCTAATATGTGATTTCCTACGTCATGTTTAAATCCCCATATGCATTCAAATTCTCTTCACTTAGTTACCTCATTCAACAAACCATACTAAGCTATAAAGCTTATCCATTTCAAAACCTATTACATTACATGTTGGTCATCAATATTTTCAGCGGATAAAGTATAATTGTTTTATACCTAATAATCAAATAAAAGATCAAACGGTCCATGCATATTTCAAATAACTCAAATTATTATGAGGCCATTACTTCTTAGAAACCTACAAGAAGTACCTCTTAGAATTTTCTAACAAATTTAAAATATCACTATACGGTCGATCCTTTGACAAGAATGGTCATGTAATAAAATCTCAATGATTCTTGCATATTGCTAAGAAAAATGACAAATCTATCAAAAACCTTTTATGAAAATCTGCTCCTTCTAATGTGGCTTGTAAAGAACAATACATTGAGATTCTCGCATTAATGTACTAGTTGTATGGTTAATAATGACAAGTCATTCGGTTGTAAAAGTTTGAGATAACCTCCACCCTCTCTATTGCTACTTCATCGCTAATTATTTCAGGTTGCATATCGCTTCTAATGAGCCATTTCTCGTATATGAGCTGCTCCATCAGTATGAATAAGATATAAAAAAAGTGACCTTACCTAAAACATTTATGATACCAAAAGCCTTGGGACATCACATATGAAAGCAGAATTACAATATCTCAACTACTAAAGAGAGTTTTAAGCCCCTTACGTGATGCAGCCTAAAAACTTCCCAATTTTCTTACTTTGATCAATTTCCTCTTTCTGATCAAATTTGGACTTCATTGTCCAACACTCCATTATGCAAAGCATCATCATACTTTCTTATAATCACAGCTGTGTGACCAGAACACAGATCCATCTTCCTTAGGTGGATGGATGGATGCCTATAAAGGTGCAGATATTAAGGTAATACAACGTCAATGTGAAACTTCCAAAATCATTCTACTTTCTCCTTGAACTATGTTCAAAGCCCATATGTGGAAAAAAGTTTTATCGAAGGAGCATGGAAACAAAAATAATTAGAATGAATTACCAAAATTAATTCTCTCTTATATTCATTTTCAAAAATGCTCTCTCCTTTCTCTACACACTTTTTCCAAACTTCTCCTTTCTAGTAGTGTCAATGTTTTTTACCTTAGGATACCGACTACTCACCATGGCATCTTTGGTGAGTGAGGAGGCATCTGGCTAGCCAAAGGTAGAGCTGAAGTTGGGGACGACGCACTGTGCTACCATGGGGAGCATCCCCTGCCGGATTATGTTGGCAAATGAGCTCGCAAGGTGGTGGACACGGATCTAGGGGAGGCCTTGCATGTCAACCCAAAAGAGGCAAGACAAATGCCTATTTTTGAAGCATTGGAAAGTAACCCTCAAGATATAACTAAGAAGGGAAACTTGGAGCCTTGTGCCCACATGGGCTGTCCTAGGTCTGGCACCTACCAACCTATTTCCCCTAACACAAAAAATACCAAGCAACCTATCACCGGTCCACCATCTTCCCAAGAATTTCCTTCTTTTGGAAATTCAACTTTGAAAGAAGTCAACGTGTTGCTGGAGGAAGTTGAGGACCGCAACCGGAAGCCACCTAGTTACGTCTACACAGCCACTGCGAGGCCTCATAATGCTAAAACTTATGCATAAGCGTGCACTTCCAAAAACAAGGACACGTCTCTGGTCTTTAATCTCCGCTTCATTCCTCCAGCGACTAAAGGGACTATGCCAAGGGTGAAAATTCCTAAGGCAGTGGTGGACTTAGGTGTGGAATATTGGAACTCAACACTAGTGGGCTATTTTCTTGGTCGGAAATTGCCCTATTCTTTAGTCCGAGCTACTGCCTTTAAGCTATGGAAGGAGTTTGGCCTTATGGATGTACTAGGAAGCTTGGATGGTGATGGAAGCCATGATGGGAACCAAGCTAGAAGGTGGAATGTGGATCCTCTTGAAGTGCCACTTGGACCAATCACAAGAACTCTAGCGGAACGATTCAAAGAAGCACTTAACGGGTTGATAAAGAATATCTAAGAAGCTAGAAAAGATTTGAGCAACCATGAGAATGAACTTGCATTTGTACAAGTCATTCAAGGTTTTAACAAAGGAGATCAAAGCTGCCAGCTTAGGTAGAGAAACAGCCGGCCTTGAAAACACAGATTTTCTACGCTGGATTAACGCTGCTAGCTTTGAGCCGGCGTTGAAATTAATGCCGAGAGCTACAAAGGGACTACGCCGCCTTCTATGCCGTCGGCGTATATCCGATGTACATTGCCTGACGAGAAGATTTACTTTATTTTGTTATTTTTCGCAACTTTATTATGTTATGTCGTTTTGGGTTTTTTCTTTACAAGTTGTAAACACTATTAATAATCTGTTAGGGTTGGAAGAATTTCGACTTTGATTAATATAATTTGAAGAGTATTTCTCTCTTGGTTCTCCAAAGAACTTCTCTTGAACTTATCGAATCTCTTCCGTGGCGTTCAAACTCGACTTATCAATTGGTCTTTCATCCCGATTGTGGCGTCAAGATAGTATACCAAGGTTCGTACCTCATCAATAGGCAACGGGTCGCGGTTCCAATTCGATTAATTGGCATCTTGGGTTGTAATTCCAAACGTATTGGTATAGGGTTTCATCACAGGTGGGCGTAGTTCGTATCAAAGCCTAGGTTTGTTAAAAATCGATATTTTTTTTTCGATTTGAGAAAGGTAACATCAAAACCCCAACTCCAATCGATCATATCAATCGTTCGTATTACCATTGCTTCGTATTCAAGTTCATAGTGTTAATTTTTTCTTGAGTAGTTTAGTTTCATTCTATCAATCCTTATTTCAAAAAAAAAAAAAAAAGGGAAAAGTCAAGCCTGGAGATTTTGTTCTTGAATTCTATGGAAGAATTTGGTATGGTTTGGGTTAGTTCCAAGAGAACTGAGAAGAGAGATTGGTGAGTTGATATCATCTTTGTTTGTGAGAATACACGAGTGAATGTGAGATATCCTTCTTTGAGTGAAACATGTGAGGGAGTGAATTGTGAGGTTTAATTCTATATATATATTTGTGTTAGTACTAACCTTTTATTACATAAACTATATCAAGGAAAAATTCTTCTGAACATGAGAAGGGGAGGTTTGATGCTAAGTTAGTAATTGAGGCGTTGAGGAGTGAGATGAAGAGAATGTTTCAGGAGGGAATGGAGCAAATTCATGAAACAGTGGAGCAGAAACTGGAGCAATCTAAAAACGTCTTTCAAGGGCGTAAGAGGGAGAGTTTTTCTAAGAGAGGACAAAGGGGTGGAGATGAAAATTCTGATGATGAGTTTGATGAACCTTCTATCAGGAGTTATAGAGGTTATGGTGGTAGGAATAGAGGAACTAGGGATTGGGAAGATAGAGGAGACAAGAATAGACAGGATAATCAATTGGGTAGTATAAAGATGAAGATTCCTCTTTTCCAAGGGAAGAATGATCTCGAGGCATACTTAGAATAAAAGAAGAACGTAGAGCTGGTGTTTGATTGTCACAATTATAGTGAGAGAAAGAAAGTGAAGTTTGCTGCCATTGAGTTTTCAGATTATGCTATAGTGGTGGGATCAACTGATGTTGAATAGGAGAAGGAATGGCGAACCACCCATTGAGTCTTGGGAAGAGATGAAGAGGGTGATGAAGAAACGATTTGTTCCTGCTTACTATTATCGCGAATTGCATAATAAATTGCAAACTCTTAAGCAGAGAAGCCGAAGTGTGGATGAGTATTTCAAGGAGATGGAGGTTACTATGATTAGAGCAAATGTTGAGGAGGATAGAGAGGCTACCATGGCTAGGTTTCTTGCTGGGTTAAATAGAGAGATTCAAAATGTAGTAGAATTACAACATTATGTGGAATTGGAAGATATGGTCCACACGGCTATAAAGGTTGAGAACCAACATAGGAGGAAAGGTAGTAGTACTGCCCGGTGTCAACAGGGTGCTGGTTCATCTACTTGGAAGACTAACTATTGGAGGAAGGAAGAAAAGTCTTTACCTACCAAGCCAAAAGGAGAGCAAAAGCAAGGGGGTTCTATTCCTGGTAATCAAGGTAAACCTGATTCTTCTACTCCTAGAAATCGTGACATTAAATGTTTTAAATGCCAAGGAAGAGGCCATATTGCTAGTCAATGTCCGAATAGACACGTTATGATTTTGCACGATGATGGTGAGTATGAGACTGATGGGGATAGTGAAGATGATGATATGCCTCCATTGGAGGATGTTAATGATGAAGAGGAGCCTGTAGCGGGGAAGTTAGTGGCAGTAGTGAAGCGAGCTTTGAATGTGTAGGTGAAGGAAGAAGAGGAGGTGCAACGGGAGAATATCTTTCATACTAGATATTATCTAGGTGACCATATTTGTAGTTTGATCATTGATAGGGGGAGTTGCACTAATGTAGTAAGTACTTTCATTGTTGAGAGGTTGGGGCTCAAGACCACTAAACACCATAGCCCTTATAAATTGCAGTGGTTGAATGATAGTGGCAAGACTAAGGTGAGTAAGCAAGCCTTAATTGCTTTTCGCATCGGTAGGTATGAGGATGAGGTATTATGTGATGTAGTGCCGATGCAGGCTTATCATGTTGGGGCGGACATGGCAGTTTGATATGAAGGTTATTCATGATGGCTTTTTTAACAAGTATATACTTGTGCACCATGGCAAAAGCCATGATCTTAAACCCTTAACACTTAAACAGGTGTATGAGGATCAGTTGCAGCTACAACAATCTTTTGCAAAATATAAGGTGAGTGAAAAACAGAGGGAGATTGAGAGAGCAAAAGACATAGAAAAAGAAAAGGAACACAAAAGTCAATACCAAAAGGAAAAAGAGAGGAAGGCTGGAAAGAGTGTGAGAGGCCAAGTTGAGAGGGGATTAACTTTGGTGGTGAGTGAAAAGGAGAGTGCAGCCTTGCAAAAAGAGAGTTGTGTGGCAAGAGCAAGTGTAGTGAGGAGAGCGTTAGTGATGAAGCAACCCATGTTGTTGCTGGTTTTTAAGGAAACTTGCTTGAATACTAACGAACTTCTTAACTCTTTGCCTAGTGTGGTTGTGCCTATTTTGCAGGACTTTGAAGATGTCTTCCTTGAGGAGATTCCAAAGGGGTTACCACGTATTCGTGGTATTGAGCACCAGATTGACTTTATACCCGGAGCATCTATTCCAAACAAGCCAGGTTATAGGAGTAATATAGAGGAGACAAAGGAACTCTAAAGGCAAGTTAATGACTTGATGGAGAAGGGGTATGTGAGAGAAAGCATAAGCCCATGTGCAGTGCCTGTGATTTTGGTGCCTAAGAAGGATGGGTCATGGAGAATGTGTGTTAATTGCCGAGCTATCAACAACATCACGGTAAAGTATCGTCATCCCATTCCTCGCTTAGATGACATGTTAGATGAGTTATATGGGTCTAGTGTCTTCTCTAAAATTGATTTGAAAAGTGGATATCACTAAATTAGAATGAAAGAAGGTGATGAATGGAAAACAATATTTAAGAAAAAATATGGTTTATATGAGTGGTTAGTAATGCCTTTCGGTTTAACTAACGCACCTAGTACTTTCATGAGACTTATGAACCATGTTTTGAGGACTTTTTTTGGCAAATTTGTGGTAGTCTATTTTGATGATATCCTCATTTACAGCAAGAGTTTGGAAAACCATATAATTCACTTGAGGGATGTTTTGGAAGTGCTTCGAAAGGAGCAATTATATGCTAACCTCAAAAAGTGCACTTTTTGCACAGATAGACTTGTGTTTCTTGGTTTTATTGTTAGTGCACAAGAAATACAGGTTGATGAAGAAAAGATTTGTGCGATCCAAGAATGGCCTAGTCCAGCTAATGTAAGTAATGTTCAGAGTTTCCATGGACTAGCGAGCTTTTATAGGAGGTTTGTGAAGGATTTCAGCACCATTGCAGCACCACTTACTGAGGTAATCAAGAAGAAGGTGGGGTTCAGTTGGGGAGAGCAACAAGAGAAGGCCTTTCAGACGCTTAAAAATAAGTTGACTCATGCGCCACTACTTGCTTTACCTGATTTCTCTAAAACTTTTGAGATTGAGTGTGATGCTTCTGGAATAGGTATTGGAGCAGTTCTCATGCAAGAGAGGAGACCAATTGCATTCTTTAGTGAGAAGCTAAGTGGGGCAACCTTGAACTACCTTACTTATGACAAGAAGTTATATGCATTAGTTCGAGCTCTGGAGACTTGGCAACACTATCTTTGGCCAAAAGAGTTTGTGATCCACACTAATCATGAATCCTTCAAGTACTTGAAGGGACAATATAAGCTGAACAAAAGGCATGCTCGTTAGGTGGAGTTTATCGAAACATTTCCCTATGTCATCCATTACAAGCAAGGTAAAGAAAATGTTGTTGCTGATGCACTTTCTAGAAGGTATGCTCTTATCTCTACTCTTAGTTCTAGATTGCTTGGTTTTGAGCATATTAAAGAAATGTATGCTGTTGACCAAGATTTTTGTGAAGAGTATGTTCGTTGTGAGAAGAGTGGTCATGGTAAATTTTATAAGCATGAGGGATTCTTGTTTAGGGAGAATAAACTTTGCATTCCCAATTGTTCTTTAAGAGAGTTATTAGTGAGGGAGTCTCATGGAGGAGGGTTAATGGGGCATTTTGGAGTAGCTAAAACCTTAAGGGTTTTGCAGGAACACTTCTATTGGCCTTACATGAAACGAGATGTTGAGAGGATTTGTGAGTGATGTGTCACTTATAAGCAAGCAAAATCTAGAGTCCAACCTCATGGACTTTATATCCCACTTCCAATTCCTCATGAGCCTTGGGTAGACATTTCCATGGATTTTGTGTTAGGATTACCCAAGTCTAGGTATGGTAGAGACTCTATTTTTGTAGTCGTTGATAGGTTTTCCAAGATGGCACATTTCATTCCTTGCCACAAAACAGACGATGCTTGTCATATTGCTAATTTGTTCTTTAGGGAAGTTGTGAGATTGCATGGTATGCCTAGAACAATCGTATTGGATTGGGATGCTAAGTTCTTGAGCTACTTCTGGAAGACCCTGTGGGCTAAGTTAGGAACTAAGTTATTGTTCTCTACTACTTGTCATCCATAGACTGATGGTCAAACTGAGGTAGTAAATCGAACTTTATCTACTTTGTTGAGGGCTGTCATTAAAAAGAACATTAAGAGTTGGGAGGATTGTTTACCTCATGTTGAATTTGCTTATAATCGCACAATGCATTCTGCTACTAAGTTTACACCTTTTGAAATTGTGTATGGTTTTAATCCACTAACTCCTTTGGATTTATCTCCCCTTCTTATGTTTGAGTATGTCAATCTAGATGGTAAGAAGAAAGCGGAGTTTGTTAAACAACTCCATGAGAAGGCAAGGCTCAACATTGAGTGGAGGATAGAACAGTATGTGAAACAAGCCAACAAGGGTCGTCGACAAGCTGTCTTTGAACCTGGAGATTGGGTTTGGGTTTACATGCGTAAAGAGCGGTTTCTTGTGCAACGTCAATCTAAATTACTTCCTAGAGGCGATGGACCATTTCAAATTCTTGAGCGCATCAATGATAATGCCTACAAGTTAGATTTGCCAAGTGAATATCAAGTAAGTGCTACTTTTAACATTACTGATATGAGTCCTTTTGATGTAGGCGATGATTTGAGAACAAATCCTTTTCAAGAGGAGGGGAATGATGGAAGCCATGATGGGAGCCAAGCTAGAAGGTGGAATGTGGATCCTCTTGAAGTGCCACTTGAACCGATCACAAGAACTCGAGCGAAACGATTCAAAGAAGCACTTAACGGGTTGATAAAGAATATCCAAGAAGCTAGAAAAGATTTGAGCAACTATGAGAATGAACTTACATTTGTACAAGTCATTCAAGGTTTTAACAAAGGAGATCAAAGCTGCCAGCTTAGGTAGAGAAACAGCCGGCCTTGAAAACGCCGATTTTCTACGCTGGATTAACGCTGCCGGCTTTGAGCCGGCGTTGAAATTAATGCCAAGAGCTACAGAGGGACTACGCCGCCTTCTACGCCGCCGGCGTATATCTGGCGTACATCCTATGACGCCTACTACGCCGCTGGCGTACATTACCCGACGAGAAGATTTACTTTATTTTGTTATTTTTCACAACTTTATTATGTTTTGTCGTTTTGGGTTTTTTCTTTACAAGTTGTAAACACTATTAATAGTCTGTGAGGGTTGGAAGAATTTCGACTTTGATTAATATAATTTGAAGAGTATTCCTCTCTTAGTTCTCCAAAGAACTTCTCTTGAACTTATCGGATCTCTTCCGTGGTGTTCAAACCCGACTTATCAATCGATCTTTCATCCCGATTGTGGCGTCAACATAGTATACCAAGGTTCGTACCTCATCAATAGGCAATGGGTCGCGGTTCCACTTCGATTAATTGGCATCTTGGGTTGTAATTCCAAACGTATTGGTATAGGGTTTCGTCACAGGTGGGCGTAGTTCGTATCAGATGGGTTCTTCTACTTCCAGTTTGGCTTGGGAAGTGATCTCACACTAGTCCTTGAGAAAACGTGGCACTTTGCTCAAAGATTCCTTATCTTACAGAAGTGGAGGAAGGGCGTATCGCTTGACAAACCACAACCTACTAACGTACCCGTGTAGGCAACCTTCTCACGCATTCCTTATGAGTTCCTTGCTGTTGAGGGACTTAGCCATATAGTGAGTGGCATAGGTGTTCCGTTAAAGGCTGATGTGTTGACGTCAAATAGGCAAAGGGCGAACCGTGCTAGGGTCTTGGTCGAACTTGATGCACGAGATGAGCCGGTTACCCGAGTGGTAGTTGAGGGTGAGAATGGCACTACTGTTGTTGTCCATGTTGAGTATTAGTGGCTCCCCCAACATTGCACTAGTTGCAAGGTCTTTGGACACAAATGCAGCCCTAACCAGGAACAATGCTCGTTTAACACCACATCAGTGCGTAAGGAGGAGTGTATGCTAGCACACCATGGAGTTAATGGAAAGATGAAGGTGCAAGACGTGGAATGCGAGAAGGATGGATCCCTTAGTGGAACCTTACAACAGTGGTTGAAGAGTGTCAACAAGGAGAGCCTTTCCAAGAGTGCCACACATATACAGGTGGCCGAGGGACAGAGAGAGAAGGCTATGTCGAAGGGTTTGCAAAGCTTGGATAGTGTGCATGCTAACCAAGGATTGACAGCTGGTGAGGGTATGGAGGTTGATAGGACTGACAAGGCACTTGGAACATGTGAAGGCACGAGCCTTGACCTGTGTCTAAGTTCATTGGTAGCAACTGTGGTGCCGGAGTCCCCAGGTCACGTAATAGATGTGCAGTAAGATGCCCAAGGTAGGGATATGGTAGACGGATGTGATGATTATGAGAACACCCCTCTCAACAAATTATTAGTTCTAATGAACCAAGCATCGAGAAGTCATCCCAAAATTAGCAAAAGTTCTAGCTCCTCTAGTCGTCGTAAGAAAAAGCAGTGGAAGAGGAGGTAGAACTTCACCTAACTACCTATCTCCGCAACTCCATGTCGCTAGCAACATGGAATGTACGGGGTTTTAATGACCCCATCAAGGTTTCGGAGGTTAGGAAGTTATGTGATACGCATAGTATTAGCTTTATTAGCTTGTAGGAAGCAAGAGTAAATGTTGCTAATGAGAACATAATTAAGAACATATTGGGTTACCTTTAGCAAGTATGGATCAACGTTGCGGTAAGGAAACATACTTGGATCACTTGGTAGCTAAGGGAGTGGAATGTCCAGGTGGAGACCGAACATGTGCAATTCATACACTGTATAATGTCTAATTTGAGAGCATGTAGTGACATGGCTATCACCTTTGTTTATGGTTCCAGCAATGACCAGGAATAGAAAGAGTTGTGGTTGAACCTAGAGACATTGGTACATAACGTGGGACAACGGCCGTAGCTGGTCATGGGCGATTTCAATTCAACCAGATCAGTCACTGAGAATAAAGGAGGAAGAATTATGGTCATAGACGCCATGGTAGAACTCCAGAGATGCATTGCTAAATTGGAGGTGGAAGACCTAAGATACACGGGATTTCTTTACATGGTCCAATAAACAAAATCAAGTGCCTATACTAAGGAAACTTGACCGAGCCATGGTTAACCTCCCCTGGCTGAATATGTACCCAAATGCACATGCTAAATTCCTCTCACCTATCCTATCTGACTACACACTAGTTGTGGTTTGTATGGAATATGGACTGAAAGCCAAAAGGAGCCCATTTAAAAATTTCCATTATTGGGCAGGCCATGAGGGGTTCAAAGAGCTAATCGGTAACATGTGGAAGAGGGACATGAAAGGGTCACAAATGTTCCAGGTTGTGAAGAAGCTCAAACTTATTAAAGAGGGACTCAAATGTTTGAACAAGTCTGAGTTCTTCGACATTTCACAACGAGTTCGGAGGGCGAAGCATCAATTGATTCAGCTGCAAACCAACATACATGCGACTGAGGATACCTCTTGATTAGATGAGGAGCATCTGGCCTACAAGGAGTATTACACACTGCGAGGGGTTGAGGAGAGCTCCTATAAACAAAAATTTAGGACAAAGTGGCTGAAGTTAGGTGATAAGAACACAACCTATTTTCACAAGGCTATGAAGAGCTTCCACAACCGTAGCTCCTACACAGATTGACTAGGGAGGATGACAGTGAGGCGGCCGGGGAACGGGAGTTCCAACAAGTAGTCCTTGAGTATTTCCAGCAGCTCTATGACCCCCTTACAACCCCTAGCACCCTCATTGACGAGGAGAACTTAATGCCCCGAATATTGAATGAGTAGCAACAACTCACACTTGATGCTGCGTTTTTGGATGAGGAGATCAAATGGGGTTTCATATCGCAAGAGAATGGGAAGGCCCTTGGCCCAAATGGGTTTTCAACTCGTTTCTTCTAGGAGGCATAGGATGTCATAGGTGCTGATATGATTGCTACAACTAGAGAGTTCCTGACTACAAGCCACCAACTTAAGGAGATTAACAGTACTGCTATCTCCCTAATTCCCAAAGTTGCAAATCCTATTAAGCTAGGTGATTTCAGGCCAATAGCATGTTGTAATGTGATCTACAAGGCGATCTCCAAGGTCCTTACTATAAGGATGAAATCGGTGTTGCCAGCTCTGGTTGGGAGGGAGCAAGCAACTTTTATTCTAGGTAGGAGGATAACCGACAACATTTTCATGGCTCAGGAGCTTATGGTGAACTACCACTCTCATAGGGGTGCTCCCCATTATACGCTTAAAGTAGACCTTCAAAAGGCCTATGACACAGTCAGATGGGACTTTATCTTAATGGTGCTTAAGGTCATGAACTTTTCCCCTCATTTTTGTAGCCTCATTAGCTAGTGTATCTCTATGCCCAAATACTCCATCAACGTCAATGGGGAAATGATGGGGTTCTTCGCAAGTAAGCGAAGGATGAGACAATGGGACCCCATATGCCCTTACTTGTTCATCCTGTACATGGAAGTTCTCTCCACGCAGTTGAGAAGATTGATTTATAACCCCAGGTTTTCATTACATTGGAGATGTAAGATTGACCCACCTTTGCTTTACAGATGATCTCTTAATATTTGCTAAAGGAAATATTAAATCTATATCCCTAGTGAAAGAAACCTTACAGAAATTCCAAACCATCTCGGGATTGGTAGTCAACAACAACAAAAGCAACATTTTCTTCTCTTATGTCTCGATGCGCACCAAAGAGGCCATTCTACAGTCTACCTAATTCAGCAAGGGTCGATTGCCAGTACGATACTTGGGGGTTCCTCTCATATCCTCTAAGCTCCAAAAGCAGGACTGTGAGGTGCCAGTGGAGCACACTCTGTCACGGATTAACTCTTGGACGGCTGAATACTTGTTTTATGCTAGTAGGCTTCAATTGATAAAATCTGTCTTATTTTCCATGCAAGTCTACTGGTGCTCAGTTTTCCTACTGCCTAAGTCTATTGTCTTAAGGATAGAATAACTACTTCGGAATTTTCTCTAGAGTGGCAACCCATATACTTTCACAAAAGCTAAGTACAGATGGGCGAAAGTGTGCAAACCCATAAGAAATGGAGGCCTAGGGATCCCAAATATCCATCTTTGGAATAAGGTAATCCAAATCAAGCACATATGGAGACTATGCAAGGAGGGAACAAAGAGCTTATGGCCCAAATGGGTTCATTCCACAGTACTAAAGGGCAAGAATTTTTGGTCCTCTAAAGCACCAGCCATATGCTCATGGAAGTGGAAGAAAGTGCTAAAGCTGAAAGGCTTGGTAAGATCTTGCTTCTTTTGGGAACCCAACAATGGCCTTGAAATCTCACTATGGGCAGATTTCTAGCTCCCATTAGGACTTCTTAATACATTATTTAGTGCTCGGGCCATGGGTAACACAGGTTTTTCACATACTACGAGGCTCTGTTCCATTATGGATGGGAATGAATGGTGTATCCCTGATGGCCTGTTTTGGACTAACATCTACATCCCACCCCCTCTCAAACCAAATGCTACAATTTCGGATTGTCTTCGCTAGATACACTCATCGTTAGGAGAGTATACTATAAAAAATGGATATGGTTTTCTTAACCCTCCTGGATCCACCATATCATGGCATAAAGTAGTGTGGAATAACTTTTCTTTACCTATACACTCCTTTGTCCTATGGTTAGCCTGGCTAGGGAAACTTTCCACCCTTGACAGAGTATTGACAACTTTTAAGAAAATTGGCTAAATGACCTCTTTCCTTTGCTTTCATTCCAATAAATAATGATTTGTACAATCTATTTTAGGTAATCTAATACATATTCCTAATATAAATATATTCAGCTATAAGAAAAGAATATGTACAATTAATAAGAGAGGCAAATCAGGAGAGAAAAATTGGAAGCAATTTAAATAAAGAAAACTCCTAATTATAGCTGCCTAATTTAAATAAGGAAACTCCTAATTATAGGAAACTCTTTATTATAATTACCTAATTTCTGTCATTCTTGATTGATATCCCCCCTCAAATTGATGCTGACTGATCAAGAAGCATCAATTTGCCAACAAGAAACCGATGACGTTGTTGAGAAAGAGCCTTAGTAAATATATCAGCCGTTTGAAGATCAGAAGAGATATAGGGAAGAGAAATAACACCATTATCATAAGCTTCTCGAATAGAATGACAATCCACTTCAATATGTTTCGTACGCTCATGAAAGACAGGATTAGCAGTAATCTGGATAGCACTAGTATTATCTACGTAAAGTGAGGTAGACCCAAGTTGAGGAAAACCAACCTCAGCCAACAAACCTCGAAGCCAAATGATCTCAGAACAAGCAGACGACATAGCACGATATTCGGACTCAGTAGAAGACTTAGACACGCGATCTTGTTTCTTACTCTTCCAAGAAATTAAAGAGTTGCCAAGAAACATACACCAACTAGTAATAGATCGACATGTATTAGAACAACCAGCCCAATCAGCATCACTATAGGTTGTTAAGCGAATAGGAGACTCTGCAGAAAAGAATAAACCATGATGAGAAGTACCTTTCAAATACCTAACAATACGTCGAACTGCAGCTAAATGAAGATGTGTAGGTGCCTGCATAAATTGACTAACTTGTTGCACAGCAAATGAAATATCAGGACGTGTAATAGTCAGATAATTGAGACTCTCAACAAATTGTCGATATAGAGATGGATCAGATAGAAAGTCACCATCATTCCGTTGATATTTAACATTCACTTCCAAAGGAGTATCAACAGGACGACCCTCTTGGAGACCAACCAAAGCAATGAGTTCCTTAGTATATTTATGCTGATGAAGAAAAATACTAGCGGAAGAAGAGTAAACCTCAAGACCTAAGAAATAAGTTAAAGATCCCAAATCCTTCATATGAAATAACCTTGAAGACGCTCCTATAACTGAGACATCAATTGAGTATCAGATCCTATGATGACAATATCATCAACATAGATTAATAACAAAACAATTCCCTTGTCAGCTTTGCAAAGAAATAATGAAGAATCATACTGACTTTGAATAAAAGAGAAGCTAAGAAGAGTATTACGAAACTTTTCAAACCAGGCCCGTGGAGCCTGCTTCAAACCGTATAGAGACCGTTTGAGCTTACAAACATCATGTGAGGGTGTAGAAAACAAGCCTGGAGGAGGAGTCATATAGATATCTTCCTTGAGGTTCCCATGTAAAAATGCATTCTTAACATCCATTTGTCGTAAGAACCATCCTTTAGATGCAACAATAGATAGAGCAAGCCGGACAGTTGTCATCTTAGCCATAGGTGCAAATGTCTCTTCATAATTAATTCCATATTCCTGTCGATTGCCAAGAGCTACCAATCTCGCCTTATATCTGTCAAGGGAACCATCAGAGCAGAGCTTAAGAGAATAAACCCATTTACAACCAATGGGTTTAACACCAGTAGGACATGAAACAATATCCCAAGTGTGATTGTCTTGAAGTGCTTGAAGTTCCTCTTGCATGGCTTTTATCCAACAATTCTGTTTAGCAGCCTGAGAACGAGAGGTAGGAAACTGTAGTATTATTTAAAATTGTAGAATAGCCATATCTATTCGGAGGACGAATGTGCCGAGTTGATCGTTGAAGAATCATTGGAACATTTTCAGGAATAGGGTCGGGAAGGATTGGAGACGAAGGGAGCATGCGTCGTGTGTAGACAAGGCTAAGCTTGAACCGTTTATCAAAAGGAGAATCATCAAAGTGAGGAATTACAACAGTATCAAATGTTGAATAGTGATTGTGAAAATAGTATTCATGTTCAAAGAAAATCACATCCCAAGAGATACGCCATTGATTATTAATCGAACCATAACACACAAAACCTTTATGATTAGGACTGTAACCCATAAAGGCACATCGAGCAGACTAAGCTAACAACTTATGACACTCATGAGCAGATAAATGAACAAAACAAACACATCCGAAAGTATGTAGCATATGATAATGAGGATGTTTACCAAAAATTCAATAGTAGGGAGAATCAAACTTCAATTGTTAAGATGGTAAGCGATTAATCAGATAAACTGTAGTAGATAAAGCTTCGGTCCAAAACTTAGTTGGAACAGAAGATTCTAACAATAATGTGCGCACCATATCCAATAGATGTCGATTTTTTCGTTCGGCAACTCCATTCTGCTATAGTAACGTTGTGAAACAATACCCTTGTTATGAAGAAATGCTTGAAACTCATGAGAGATATATTCACCACCATTGTCAGACCGTAAGATTTTAATACAAGTGGAGAATTGAGTTTCAATATATGTCACAAAGGTTTGAAACACAGTAAACATGTCTACTTTAGAATGCAAAAAATAGATCCATGTGAATCTACTGTAATTGTCAATAAATGTCATAGAATATTTATACTGAGCATGTGAAATAATTGATGTAATTCCCCAAACATCACTATGAATAATGTCAAAACATTTATTGGCACGACTACCCAAAACAGGAAAAGGTAATGTCTTACTTTTGCCCAATTTACAAGAAGAACAATCAACTAATAAACTCTTATCTGTAGAACCTAAAACACCACTTTGCAACAAATGAGTCAAAACAACATTATTTGGATGACCTAAGCGCCCATGCCAGATGCCAACCTTATTTGCAACAACTGAAGAAGCTAATGACAAAGTCCGAGGAACAGTAAATTGTAATGGAAATAACCTGCCCACTTTAGGCCCCTTCACTATCACCTTCCTTGACACTTGATCCTACACAATACAACCATCATGAGAAAAGTGGACATCACAGTTATTATCCACCATTTGACCAACTGAAAGTAAGCTAGTAGATAATTTAGGAGAAACCAAGATATGTCAGAAGGATAAGCTAACATCACCGACTGTCGTAATTGGAATATTATTTCCATCAGCAACCTGAATATGTTGAGTACCAGTATACGAGCGTTGATTATGTAATAAATCAAATGTGCCAGTCATATGATTTGTGGCATCGGAATCAACAAACCAAGAAACAGAAGTAATAGTCTTACCTTTCCCTTGAAGACCAATAGTAGAAAAGGTAGAGAGAATCATCTATTGGACCATATCTGGTGTGAGAACGGATTGATTATTGCCAACAACTGTGGATGTCGAACCAATATTGCGAGAGTCGAATACCATAGCATGAAGGGCTTGTGGTCTTCTGTTTTGAGGACGTGTAGGACACTCCTTAATAATATGTCCGTTTTGCTTGCAATAATTACATAACTTCTTACTATAATGGCGAGCAATATGACCAAATTCTTTGCAGCTGTAACACTGCATTGTTCCCTTTCCTCGGGTCTGAGCAACATATGCAACATTAACTATTTTAGATGATCCACCAGCTGCATCGATAGCGGCTTGTGTCGCCAATCTTCGTTCCTCGCGCGGCAATTCACTAAAACATACATCCAAACAAGGAACCGGATCTCTATTCAGCAGCCTAGCCAGAGTAGTTTCAAATTCAGGTCTAAGCTTCATAAAAAACTGATCACGACAACTCACTTCATGAATAACCTGAAGACTAGGTAAATTCTCCTTTGACACCTTAGCATAGATAATACCAAAATATTCGCTCCATAAATTAAGAAAGCTAGAATAATATTGTTCAATTGAGAGATTACCTTGACTATAATTACTCGTATCAAGTTCCAATTGAAAGCGTTTTGCAGTATTATCTTAATTGTAGACGCGCTTCAAATATTCCCACATTTCTTTAATTTTGCCAAAGGATCGTAAATTGTTCACCATATGAACCTCAATAGATCCTAAAATCCAAGAAACAATCTGAGCATCCTTTGCCTCCCATTGACCATGATCTTTCGACTTTGTAAGAGCTGGCAAAGACCCATCACTATGACCCCAAAGCTCATTCCCTTTCAAAAACATCTTGAACTGAAATTCCCATGCTGCATAATTCTTTCCCGTAAATCTAATAGATAAGATTTCATGTGTTTTCTCATAAGACATTCTAAACAGAATTGTCACTCGTAAGTTGATTATGAAGAAAATTGTTGATCGGAATTAATCAACCTAAAAACCAAAGAAAACCAAGAACAAACCAGCAATTCTAAGAATAAAAGAAAAACTATAGATTTAACCAAGTATTCAATTGTGTGGCTTTGATACCATGACAACTTTTAAGAAAATTGGTTGAATGACCTCTTTCCTTTGCTTTCATTCCAATAAATAATAATCTGTACAATCTATTTTAGGTAATCTAATACATATTCCTAATCTAAATATATTCAGCTATAAGAAAAGAATATGTACAATTAACAAGAGAGTAAATCAGGAGAAAAAAATTGGAAGCAATTTAAATAAGGAAACTCCTAATTACAACTGCCTAATTTCTGTCATTCTTGATTGATATCCCCCCTTGACAGAATATATAATTGGGAACTAGTGCAATCAACTACCTGCTTTCTTTGTAACCGATTTCCGGAGAATCATGCCCATCTATTTTTCGAATGCATTTACAACTCTCAGGTTTGGCATCTAATGTGTAACTTTTTGCATTGCCTAGGTTCATTTAGCAGCTGGTAGGGAGCTACCAGTCATTTGGTGGCACTGGGGGATTCCCCAACCCATCAGAACTGGCGGGCAGCGACATTAGTTTACTGTATATGGCGTGCTTAGAACAAAGTGAGACTAAGGGAGATCCTCCCGGGGGTTGGCCTATTAGCTCATCAAATTCGATCCTATACTAAACCATTGTAATTTAGCATCGATGCTAAGCATCTAGTTTTGCTTAGCACAATGTTGTAACTTTTTATTATTCGCTTGTCGATTGTACTATTTCTCATTCAATAAAATTTCAATTATCCAAAAAAAAAAAGTTTTATTGAACAGATTATATTATATGAAAGCTAAATTGGCTAACAAATCATTCATAGAAAGCAGAAACAACAAACAGAATCTTCGGCAGGAAGATGGTTATCTCCTTCAAGAAAGGTGTAGTTGCTGCTCAAACATCAGCATGCCAATACTAATTACTTTATGCTCAAAACTAGCTCCTTGGAAGTGATTTCAGTATTACATGACCAGGTTTTACTCAATCCTTTGCATCTTCTTCTTCACAGAATTTGGAGTACTTATCCGAGTCCATTAGGTTCTTCAACTCAGCCGTATTGTTCATTTCTACTTTTATAATCCATCCATTCTCATATGGACTTGAATTGACCTGAAACAACAGTCAACAAAACAAGGTGCTACTTAAGGGTGAGACAAAACAGAAGCTCACAAAAACAAACGCTCTGACTTTGTTTTTATTTTCCCTCCCTTTCTTTGTTGTCCCACAAAAATCTGGAGAATCCTGATTCCTGAAAATAGTGTTGGAGTTCCAAAATAGGATATATCAACTTAGAGAACTTTGACAAACATCTCCAAGAAATATTAATACTCCCGGACGAAGAAATGGATGAAAACAGATTTCAGGTAAGTGATGAAAGCAGTAACTGAGCGAAGAGCTCCCTTGCACTGGTCCACTATAAGAAGTTCCAGCAACATTAACTACACATCTGCAATTTGGGGGAACATCTAGTGCACTGCTATGCCACCTAGACAAAGCATGTCCTCCTCAATTAAGCATAGTCTAAGAGAACAGCCATATGAATTACAACGAGAGAATATCTCAAGTGATTTCAAATGTTTGATTTTACTGCGACAGCGACACCACACATAAGAAATAAAATGCCACATTTCCATTGTGGCCATGAATAAAACTGGAGGAACAACAAAAAGCATATCAAGAAAGGACAAATCAAATCATTACACATTAAGAAACAAGGTAGAATGAGCACTCACTAGTCCAGGAGAATTGTTGAGTTCTTCATTAACATCAACAACTTTCCCTGAAACAGGTGACATTATATCACTTGTGGCCTTCACACTCTCAACTGCTCCAAAACTGTTCCCTTGTGTCACCGTAGCACCAACATCCGGTAGCTCAACGTACACAACATCGCCCAAATGGTCTTGAGCATGATCAGTTATACCAACGGTTGCATGATTATCATGAACTTTGGCCCACTCGTGCGATTCAGCATATTTCAGGTCCTTGAGAACTACCACACAAAGGGAGCACAATCATTAAACTATTTATCCAACTGAATGAACTGTAAAGAAATTTGACCGAGCCTAGAGTCACCGCCATTTGATCCAAGAACTTCCTTGAATAATATTAACAATGTTGAGGAATGAAAAGAAATTTACTGTTTCAAGGTTACAGATTTGGAGCATTTATGAAGATTTGAAATGCACAAATATTTTTTGCTCTTCAGCAGCAAGACGGGGGTAAAAAAAGCCATCCCTTTTCCTTTAAATCTGTGTGTCCTATTATGATTTGCATACATGATACAGATTACAATTTCTCCACAGAGAATATCCGTATTCATCGAAAACAGAACTAGATGCTTTCATGTGGATGAGAAAAGCATCACGGTTGATACCTCGAAAAAAGGTTCGCCTAGAATGATCAAATTTAGCGATATGACTACTCATATTAATCAAACTGAAGAAGACCAAAAAAGACGGAGAGAAACAGCTCACACAAAAGCTATGACATATTTAGCCATTGAAGAGCATATGATCCGCTAAAGTATGCAATGGCAAAACAGAATCCATTGTACCCGTGCCACCGGGTGAGAACAAGGTTTGAGCGTCATTGTTGATCAAAATAATGGCAATTTGCTATATAATTTGAGAAGCTCTTCTGACACAAAATGATCGAAATATAAATGTCCACCCAATATCATAGTATTATTATTCGGCCTTGGAAGCGAAGCACTGCTCCTGACGATGATCGACAACTAAAATGGCAGCGTTCGAACAAGATGAAACACAACACAACACTAGTGAAAAACAACGCGAGAGACCAGAACTTATATTGGCAAAAGTTAAATAAATAATGTTAAACTATGCAATAGGTATTAAGTTTTCAAAAAACACCCGATTAGTAAAAATCGGATATTTTACATATGGCATCATCTTAGAACATGAATGAATAGAACAATATATCATGTAATTACAAAACACAACAGGAGTGATGAAGAAAAGGGTGGTGAGTGTGAGTATGGGCAAATTTATAGATACCTGTAGAAAAGCTCCGGTGGGTGTTGTAGAGGGAGTTCCGGAGGTAGGAGGAGGCGGCTCTTGAAGCCCACAACAACCTTGAAGTTGAAGCCATGGCGGTGTTTGTTGTTTTCGGTGTACGATGTCTGTGTATAAAACAACCCAACACAACAGTAGCGTTTTTTCCTTTTTTTTGTTTTCTTTTTCAATATGTGGGGTTCTTGATTTGGTGTGACTGGTGCAGTGCTCCTATCCTATGTTGGTCAGGCCTATGAGCAATTAACGTAGAAATTAATTGATTATAGTACTCCCATGCTGTTTCTCGACAAGTGGGTGTCAGCAGCCATGAATGATGTTTTCAAAACTCAGCAGTGTTGGAATTTTATAGGTAGATTTTCATGAACGCTCACGTGTCAGAGAGAAAATACATGAATACTTAAAGTATCAAGAATGATTAAAATGGTCATGAGGAGTTTGTAGATATTAATAGGTTATTGGTGTAAGTCATCATAAAATGCAACCACAATTTCGTCCTTGGCAATCATAAAAAATATATATATACTTAGTGTTTAAAATAGAATAGAAAGAAAGAATGTTATATTTGGTATTTAATATGAAAAAATTGATTTAGATTAAAATAGAATAAAATGAAATTGAATAAAGTAAAATTAATAATGAAATACTAAGTCTATTTTTATTCTAAAAAGATATATAATAGTGTTTATTAAAAATATTTTAAATTTATAGATGTAATAATTATATATTAATAAGATTAAATTATTATTTATTAAAAATACTTTAAATGAGATGAAATCAAATTTCTCTTTAAAACTTGAATTGTTTATTTTAAGAAATTTCATTTTTTAAAAGTACTTTTGAACATGAATAAGATAATAAAACCTACAATTGTGATTTTGGTCAATTTTAGTGTATCGAGTATGACATAAGTAAATAAAAAGGATATGAAAATGAAAGAAAATATATTATATATTTTTCTCCCCTTTAATTAATGGGCCAAATTGATGAAAATGATTTCGCAATGACAAAAATACCCTATTAATAGTACATATCAAAATGAAAAAGATCTAACTTTATCAAACACTCAACTTTTTTTTTTTTTAAATAACAACCAAAAAAAAATTGAAAAATTTCTTGCTGTTTTCCTTCAATTTCTTTCTATTTTTTCCTATAAAATGATAATTACAGTCCCTATCATTTCCACTGTTACCTTCATTTTCACTTGTCCCCACAGATTTCTCTTAAAAAAGTCACCCTGTTTTGAAAGTATAGGAATAGGTGAAAAAGATAGCCAGATGAAAGAAAAACAAAGAAGTAAATAGTGCTTCATAATCATAGTGGAATGTGGGCCATTTTGTCAATAAAACCTTCTTTGGTAACATCAGACGTTGGTGGATTGCTGGCCTACTCAGCAGGCTTCAAGAAATATGTCTTCGGTAAATTTGATGGACCACTTAGTCTATGATAAACTATAGTAAAGTCTATTATTATGCTCAAAGCTTACAATTATTAATGCGATATTATAATATAAAGACAAGCAAAAATTAAATTACTATACAATTATAGTAACACAAAATACTCATTAATACAAATTTGCCACCCCTATCCATATATGGCAATCATATCTTCATGACAACACCAAACTAATATCACCTTGGAAGTAAACGAACCAAAACATATCTAAGGTGAAAAACCTTAACCCAACAATCCTCTCTAAAATTTTGACATAATTATAATCAGACTCTTCATTTCCAAAAGTTGCATTTTTCATAGCCCTTTAAAAATTATACTGTCTTAACAAGTCAATAAATGCTTTATTATCTTCTGTTGTTTAATCCATGGCCAAAAGGGATTAAAAAAGAGGAGAGGCTACAAGATTAATGCTATTACTATAACTGCTGGCTTATCTCAACGAGGCTACAACAGGACCTACACTACTTGGTCTTGCTCATAACATAAACCTCAGTGGCCACTGAAGTCAGTGGCGTAGTGGTGTCTTTAGACACCCAATGTTCCATGAAAGAGATTAGCTGATAATTCACTATGGGGACTCTGTGCACCACTACATACTTCATTGGTTCCATAGGAATAAGCTCGTCCTTTTCAACTTACTCGACACAGAATCCATGAAGAGACACGGAACACAAGGAACTTAGACAGGCAAAGCACTCATATCCTTGTGCATTGTTCTAATGACAGCAGTGACCTGCTCTACCTGATCATCACTAGAACATGCTGAAAGAAGCACTTTTGCAGTGCCTCCATCTGGATAGCAGCCAGCATCAATCATTTCCTCAAATATTTCCAGGCATCTCCCATACAATTTCTTCCTGGAATATGCTCCAATACGAGAGGTCCAGGTCACAACATCTGGTTTCAAATTTTTAGATGGAAGCATTTGAAAAAGTTCTTCCATTTTCTCTAGATATCCAGCCCGTCCATATACATTGATCAGTATGTTGTAGGTGCTAATATCAACTGTACAAAATCCATTTCCCATCACAGCTAACACTTCCTCCATCTTCTCAAACTGGCCTAACCGGCCGTAGAGGTTCAACATACTATTGACAACATAAGTATCTGGTTTCAAACCAGATTTTTGCATCTGCCGCACGATGTCCTCACATCTAGCCACATTCCCGCATCTGGAGTAGGCTGATAACAGTAACATGTGGGATTTCATGGTGGGAATTATCCCTACTTGTTTCATACGTTCAAAGACAGCTTCTGCATCTGTGTAACATGAGAAAACATATATTTATGTAAACAGATGAAGGCAACTAGGTTCATGCAGTATGGGCATTTGCCTGAATCTTGGCAGTAGTCAATGAACCATTGGATAATGGATTAGAACATGAACGTATTTGGCTGCATCAACAAGTAAGAGAAACAGTGAACTCAGCAAGCATATGTGAGGTCTAGACATCTTTAAGTGCAGCTTTAAGCACTGCATTCATCTAATATGGAAATTTGATGTTATACTGTTCAGGACTATCAATATCTATCTAATCAAAACAACAGCATCTGAGATATCAATTCATTTCAATACGTCTCCATACTTTCAAGATTTTATGTTCCAAATTAACTCCCTTCTCTAGAATTTGTCATGAAAAATAGTATACCTGAATAGAGACCAGATCTCCCATATGCATCTACCATGATATTGAATGAAGCTCCATCAGGATCACAGCCCATATGTTGCATTAGTGAAAATATTTCTGCAGCTCCAAAAGGATAACCAGCACGGCTGTTAAATAATAGACTAGAAAGAATCAGATGAATTCCAGTGGATTTTATATTTGAAATAATGGGAGGATAAGTTACTTGAGTTGATCTAAGTTGACCAGTGTAATGATATCAATGTATTCCAACCACATGGGCCACTAAATATCTCTTAAAAAGCCACTCAATAAGTTTGCATTTATTCAAGAGTGAAAGGCTGAAGATCACAATCCAGTCTCATGAAAGCACAGCAAGATGAACTTGTTTATGTAATATTATTTATTCTCGCTATTATCCTGGCGGAAAACTTTTGAGAAGAAAGGTGGCAATAGAATTCCGAACCTCATCAAATACATATCCATCTATCATGGCCAAATATATATCTATTACATCAATGAGCAACAAGGAATGGAATTAAATTGATTATCAACCTGTAGGCTTCCATGAGAGCATTATAAGAATACACGTCAGGTTCATGCCCAGCTTCTTGCAGTTGCTCAAAAATCTCTTCTGCTTTTTCACAGAGTCCCTCCCTGGCAAATGCATTTATGAGAGCAGTGTATGTGCAAATATTTGGCTTGCACCTGTGACTTCTCATTTCATGAAACAGCTTTAGGGCCATATAGGACTTGCTAGCCTGGATATGAGAAGATGCATGTTAAAACCTGGATAAGTCTTAAATATACAGCCTAATCTACCAAATAACTCACAACATTGTTGGCAAGCTCTACAACTTTGAGAAATTTATAAAAGGATAGGTAGATGCTGTGTTTATCTATGGAAGCAATTAATGGTTTACTTTAAACAATAAATATCAAAAGCTATAATATCTGCATCTTAACTAGGAGCTATCACCATAGGAAGTGGACCGAACAAGCATAAAAGTAGAATTGTCCGAACAGCTTATAATCAACAGAATTAGCTAGCTTACATAATTAAATCACCAAAGATAACTTGCCTAAGAACCTTGGGTCTATATAATAGGAATTGGCAGAACAGAGACAGAATATGATGCAAGACTACCTTTCCATACAAGTTAATCATTATTGTGTACGTATCTACAGATGGTTGAACAGAATCCCTTTTCATCCGTCCAAAGATAGTTATGGCTTTCTGGTGCTGGCCACCTTTCATTAGCCCTTCAAGGTAAGCATCATATACAATGGCACCTGTACAGGAAACAACATTCTACTGCTTACAAAAACCTCTGTGGCTTTTAGAATTCAAGAATGAAAATGGCTAGAATCCACATTAAAAAAGACACACACACACACACATATATATATATATATATATATATATATTTGGGGGTAAGGAGTGAGAAACAATATTTGGCACTGCAAGATTGTAATGAAGCAAGACCTTGTAATTATGCTTCAGTGACTATTGTAAAATTCTGACCCTCTCCCATTTAAGACGAAAGCATTTAAACAGCTACACCTTCTAGATTGACTAGAAACTGGGCCATAATGCTTGAGATATTTAGGTTCAAGGAAATTTGCATCTTAATGAGCATATTAGGATATTAAAATCACAAGTTGAAATATGCTATAAGATGAAACAGCACAAGAAAGAATGCATAAGATTATCAAGAATGCAGAAACCTTTTTTCTTTTTTTTCCTGGGATGTATCATGATGTTATCAATTAGAGATATCAAAACATACTTGGGGGGAGGCCATATTTTCTCATCTCCAGAAGGACTGCTTCAGCCTTCTCTAGCAATCCTGATCTGCAGTAAGCTTTCAAAAGAAGGGCATAAGTGTGATCATTAGGAACACACCAGGCTTCTATCAGTTCCAAATACACGGCCTCTGCCTTTTGATGTTGTGATTTTTGGCCATACACATCTATAAGTAAATTGTAGCACATAACATCTGGCTGGAAGGAGCTCCTGTACAATAGCCAGTTACCTATCTGGATAGATCAGAGAGAATTGATATACTCATTGTATCAAAAGTAGCAAGAATGCCTTAGTAGACAAAACAACAATGTAACAAGGAAGAGACGATGTTTGATCAACCTTTGAGGCTTTTATCACTGCAGCCTTAATTTTCTCATGCAGAGTCTATATATACAAATAGTTTCTGAATTAATTGAGCTCATGTAATATGGGCAAAAGGAGTTCCGCAGTTTGGCAGGTGCACTGAAGAAATCATATCTATTTTTATAGGATCACTTTGCTAGAACATCTTTCTTGTCTCTCCATGAAAAGGGTTGCAAGTGCTGTTGGGAGGCCTATCTAGTCCACAAGTTAGGCCACAAAGGACTGATCGTACGAGAGAATTATTTAATTTTGCTTTCTCAATTAAACCAGCAGCCATAGAGCTAATAGAAGTGTACATTTTTTTAGTACTTAAAAACTTCTAGAGTGAGTGATAATTGTCACTTGGGAGGATAATATGCATCTAAGCTAACACTGAGCAAAAAGAGCTAACTGCTTCAACAAGATCATTTTACTAATTGCCAGAAATTACAGCTATATGATCTAGCAAAGTGCTCCAAAGCTTTCAGAGGAAAAATCTATAGCTAAAATTGCATAAATTACATAGTTAACAAAATGTGCTATGCATTACTGTATAATTATTATACAGTAATACTATGAAGAACCAATTATGCAGAAATTTTATAAGGAGGAACTCCAAATTCTTACCAATAGAATCGAGTCCCATAACTTATTTATCCTAAGTTGAGCAGCAATATTTATAATATCATCCCATGTAGTATGAGTTGGTTGAAGTTTATCAAGACAATCATATATCTCATCAACATCCTTGTGCTTCTGTAAAAGCCGCAGAATTTGCTGAGCGGTAGAGCTCAATACTGGGAACACCCCATCAACAAATCCAGACCCATATTTCCATCCTTTCCCCTTCAAAGTCCCACCTGCCAACGTTGTCACAAGTAATCTTCAGATAATGACACATTCATTAAGGTGAGTCGCTTCATGGAATATGTAATCAGGACCTCAATAAACGAAAATGCATTGATCAGTTAAAGCAATTTCCATTCAAACAGAACTAGCTGAAATTGTTTTACTCAGTCCTCAATCAATTCCAATGCAGAAATTTACTACCGCCACCAGCCATTGCCTCCCACCATCTCCAACCCCTTTGCACAATTAGCTACAATAAGAAGCAATCGACATTTCACGATCAAGGGTGTCCTGCTTTCAATACCCCTCGTCATGAACTTTAGATAAAATAAGGGATGATTACAGTAGGACTCATAGAAAACACTAAAATTATACTTCCTAACCATCCAATTTCATAAGCACTTGCGGCACCAGCCTAATATTAATGCAGTACCAAGTGAACATTTTATGTTCAATTACAATTATGATTCTTTCTTTTTCCTCATTTATCATCCAATTTAATCCGTCTTAAACAGATTAATAGTCAGTTTTGTCGTGAAATGTCTTTTTAGCAAAGAAAGGTGGAAGCTATCTTTATGAAGGCCTGAAGGCACTTGTTCCTAGAAAGGAAGCATATGGGAAAATAAAAAGTTACTTTCGAGTTATTGACAAGCGTTCAAGGGCATCCATTAACATTTTCCTACTTCAAATCGGGTCTCGCAGTAGTTTATCCACTAAACTTTGAAGATAGTTTCCAAGAAAACCACGCACCCTGACATATTTAGAGAAGATTATCACCGGCCAAATTTTCATATTTCGTACCATTGCTAATAAATTTCAATCTTGAACTCAACCAACGCACAAGCAAGCGAGAGAGAGAGAAGCAAAAGGAAGAGGTTCTGAAAAATACCCTTTTTTCTGGAGAGCTTTTTGTGAGGAAAGTATCTGACTTTTCCACGTTCATCAAAGTAAAAGCTGTCTTTCTTCAGCTTCTCGACGGCAGCCTTCTGGTCAGAAGTGTCGGAATTTAATTTCCACCTGAAATTGCTTTGTGGGCAACATCTTGGTGTTGAAATGGGAATGCCGCATGCAAATATCAAATTTTCAGTCATAATAGCTAAATCGTGTAGTACTTGCTTTTACAATCCTTATGAGTGTTTGGAGAAGATAAAGCTCTTATCTCATGTTCGTTTATTTATAAGAAAAAGGCAAGAAGATAACAAATATCTGCAGGGAAGGATCCTCTGTTTTCTTTTGATTGATTATGCATGGATATTTCAAGGGAGAAATGGATATCACAATGAGCAAAAGTACAGCCACGATATTTTTTGGACTTGTAACTTTGAAATTCAGCAATATAGCGTCAAAAGTATTTAAAATATGCATAACAGAGTATTAATTACATGTGCTTAAAAATAAAAAAAAGGTTAAAATTCAGGACATTTATATTGTGCATTTTTTCTTTTTATTTAAAGTATTTCCATCTTTAGCTTTTGACACTAAATTCAAGATTAAGAAATAACTCTTGAATGGTAGAGAAATGTCTTTATACTTTTTAGGATCCTTCATTGAAGTTGAAGCGGTGTAAATTTGATTTTATTTTAATTTTCTTTTAATAATATTTAGAAACTCTCCTTATGTAATTGAGTGTGAGTAGTACCTGAAAAAGATTTAAAGATAAAGTGAGAAGATACTTAAAGAGAAAATATTCCTGAAGTGTTCATCTGACACTTAGAAATCTTAAATGAAATACTTAAGATTGCAATGCTCTTATAAAAAGTTGCTTAGGAAAAAATTGAGATAAATTGTAAATACATTTTTATATTTGTCTCAAGTGTTCATAGCCTTTTTATCTATCAGCTTGTACATTTAGATCCTCAAATGTTTTTTTTTTTTTAAAAAAAAGTGCACCTTGACATCTACATTATATATTTTTGTATTTATTTTATTTTAGTATTTAATTAATTTATTCAATGATAGAATAGTAAAATAAGACTCAAGAAATTATTTATTAAATATCTAACTTCCTACGATTTCTATATTTTAGCATGGAGTTTGGTAGGGAAAAGGAAATTAAAATTGTTTTTTTGAAAAAAATCTTAAAAATAGTGTTTATGTAAAAATAATTCTAAAAATACAATACTTAAAAATTGTGTTTTAGCAAATAGACATTAAATTATCTTAAAATCATGTATTACACACATATTTTAAAAGTATTTGATTCCATAGCCATTGATATTCAATTAATGCTATACATGAGGATTGAGCGATATATTGTGAATAGAGTATGAAGTCTTACTCATATCTTATCTTGTAAGGTATAGGATCCTAAATTTTGAAACCAAAATCTACCTTATAATACCTTTAAATCACTTTGTACCATGTAAGACTTATAAGATATAGAGTAAATTGTAAAGCATATAAAATTTTCCCTTCTTCTTGTAAAATTTTAATTTATATAATATTAAAAAAATAATATATATATATATATGATATTATAAGTTATTCATATGTAAAACTTATAAAATTAAAAAAGTAATTTTTCCTCTATTCATTATTTCAAATTTATGTGATTTTATGACTTTGGAAGTAGGAAATAATACTAAGAAAGAATGAAAAATATAAAGTTACAGACAAAGGAAAAGAAAGGAAAATATAAAGTGAAAAAGACGGTATTAGTTTAACTATTTAGGTTATTATTTATGGACCTAGGTTCCTTTATTTTTCCTTTTATTAAAACATTTATTAGTTGAAAAATATAATGTTATTATTTATTATTTATTTATTAATATTTATTAATAATTTTTTATAGGGTGAGTATAGGGTATTGTGAAACATGTATCATATATACTTTAAAGTACATGTTCTAAAGTAGATATAGGATAAGAAAACCTTATGCCTATATCTTACTTTATAGGAGTAAGTTCTGAAAAATTTATATCTTGAGCCTATCCTATAATTGTCAATACTCACTTGAAACCTATTTGGGAAAGTAAGGTATAGGTGTGTATTATGTAGAGCAGGGTTATCCGCTCACTCTTATCATACATCATTTTCTCTAACATGCACAGTCTCTCTGTATTATGTCTCTCTCATCTTTATTTTTTTGGGTTTATTTTATATTACTTTTTCTTTCTCTCTCTCCTCTATTTCTTCTCCTTTGCTATCCATTTGTTTAATAAAACAACTAGTACAAGTACAAATATGGGTAAAAAGAAACATAACTTTTTGAAAGATCTCACAATCATGATTTGAACTTACAATTTTTAAAATCATGTCTTAAAAATGAAATTTTACTAAAATTTGAAATCGCATTTTAAGAAAGACTTTAGGTGCTGTATTTTTAGAATTATTTTTACAAAAACATTATTTTTAAGTTAAAAAATATTAATTTCCTTTTCTCAAGTTTTTAACTAGTTTTAGTTTATAGATATAGATGAATACACTTGTTGTTCTTGAAGTTCTCTTGAATAGAAATCACCTACAATAGAGAACTAATAAGGTTCAAAGGGACATTGAGGGTGATTCTAATATAGTCACTTTGATACCTAAGTTAGCTTAAGTGTGTTTACAAAGCCAATAAACTAAAGAAAGTATTAGGGTTTAAGATTTTAAACCTCAATTTAAGTGGCGCCAACCCCTATTTATAGGCATTGAGATTGAGACAACTTAGGGAGGTGGAATAATGGCGTAGTAGGTGGAATTGTCTCATGTTGCGCATCTATATTGTTTCCCTATGCAAACTGTGTCTTCCCTGGATCTTTTCGTCTATCAGCTAAGTACGATCAACCTAAGCTCATGCTTGGTCCGAGTTATACACTAAAGCTTGGACTGAACCTTAGTTCTTGGATTAGGATTTGGGAGCTCATACGCTAGTCTTTAGAGTTTAGTTATGGGCTTAGGGGGCTCAAGTCCAAAAAGTGTTATCAACACTCCACTTCCCTCCCTCCCTCCCTACTCTCATCAGTGACTTGGTTAGTGGGAATAGTTGGTGATAGGTTAGGCTCTAAGGTCTTCAGGACGAGCTGGCAGTTGACATGAGCTCTTGGTTAGGGTCATTAACTTGACTTCTAACTTAGTGTGTTGTTGTTTGGATGTGTTTTGAGTGTCTAAGCAAGTAGGTGGTTAAGTTAAGATTCACTCATGCTAGTAGAATTAGTGAAGAGGGGATAGTCTTGAGTTAGGACTTCAAGGGGTAAGGGTAAGTCTCAAGCTATTATGTCTTACTCCTTAGGTTGCGTTAAATTGGTGATGGCCCTCGTAGATTATTTGAGTAGGCAAGTAATTGAGCTAAGTTCTACCCTATGCTGATAGCTTGGTGACGAGATTTCCTCAAGTTGGCATCTAGAGGGATGATGTCAAGCAAGCGATATATCGAGTTATATCGTGCTTTCGCACACGACCACCATAAACCCCCCCTATTGAGCTAACATGAAAATCTCTTGACAACATTTAATCTTAAGTTACAACGACTTTTTGTAAAAGTCCTAATTTAATTTGTCACAAGTGTATAATTTTTAGCGCATTTAATGCTAGCAATAGTGGTCATGCTTGTAGTAAGCAAGGTCTACCTACGTTAGGCACATACATGAGATCTTCGTTGTTCATTTGAATTATGGGACGTGCATCGAGATAAAAGGTGTTATGTCATGTTGCTTTAGTTAATTGTCTCTTCATTCCCCATGTTGTTGCCTATATATGTTAGTTGATAGCTTCATTTCGAAACTTTCAACTCTGGTGACAATTCCCCTCTAATCTTGATTGTGAAACTAAATTTTCTTTGCAATTTCATTCAATCTTCACATACACTTTAAATTTCTTTCTTTAACCCATGCAAGTATGGTAGATATCTCTTCTTCTTCTTCTTAGACATTCTCATATCAGGAGATCAAGCTCCCCCACCCCCCCCCCCCCCCCCCCCCCCCCCCCCCCCCCCACTTTAGCAGTAGAGGAAGTCTCACAGCGATCATCCAACACGGTTAGAGAATCAAGTAGTGGGAGCTTAGGGAGAGAGATTGATACTGCAGTAGCAATTGCTTAGATTCCCTACAATGTTTGTCTTGACGACTGTGAACATATAAAGTTGTGGCCTATTTACATAGTGGTGGAGGATGGGAACACTCATAATGGTGTTGAGAGTACCCTCACTTATGAGGAGCTAGTGAACCTTAGAAAGTACTTCTAACCATGTCCTCTAGGGTGGAAGTTAGAGCGTCTTTAGGTAGAAGATAGTGTTGCTCTTGTTGTAAGGCACCACTCCTGCTTGTATATGAAGTATTTGGATTTCGGACTATGAGCTCCATTCTCTAAATTCTAGAAGGCCTTTTTTTCATACCATCAAGTCTTATCAACACAGCTCATGCTTAATACATGTCAGTTGTTGATTGTGTTTAAGGTACTATGCAAGCATTTTATGTTACGTTCTACTCGTTAGCTATAGAGATATTTCTTTGGGCTAAAGAGATCAATCAATGGGTGGTGTTGTTTGACGAGCTAACTTGGGTAGAAGTTGCTAGTTGGCTTAAACTCATTACATGGTTAGAAGAGCAAGTTTTTTTTTTTTTTTTTTTGTAGTGATTGTCAAGGAGGATTTAGACTTTTAGACGAACTAGGTTGACTTAATAAGGATTTTGTCAATCCGGTCTTTAGGTCCTCATGATAGAACTATAGCAAATTAGCTTCTTGTTGAAATGAGAAGGAGGTTAGCGGGTTCCAGAATGCCTAGAAGGTTGTCAATGATTACTTATATGACAAGAAGTTGACCATAAATGTTTTCATTGAAGGCAAAGGAGGTATGCATGCTTTTTTTGCCGTGCCAAGGTTAGCTTGTTGTGGAGAGGTCATTTATCTAGTTCATTGAGGATGGGGTCTCCTTGAAAGCTCATACTTAGCATGGTAACATCTATTTTGTCCTTTGTTATATCTTCTCTTGACTTGTTCTTTACTTTGCATAGATATGTAATTGAAAAAGAGCTCTACTATTGACATGTTGGCTAGGTGTAAGGCTACTATTACCATAAAGAGGGGTAGGAATGCTGCTACTTAAGTTGCTCCAAGGAAGTTGCATCCTCCAAAGACCTAAGATGCATTGTTGATGATCAGGAATAAGTACATTCCAGTTCTTACTGGTTAACTAGCCTTATGTCCTTCAGCGAACTCTTTGGCTCAATTAAGGCCAAAGGAAAAAATCGATGATAGGGTTGATTAAGGCTCCTAAAAGAGATCTTGGGAGGAGGCCATCAAATTGGATAAACTTCTTTCCCTTGAGTGCAAGATGTAGAGGAGAGATGTTGATTTAACCCACTATATTGAGGAGAGGGTTAAGGAGGTGGCCATGTTGACCCCTTTGTTGGTTGAATCTGTTGGGGTTAGGGATAAGACCTTCTGGCCTAATTAGGAGGTCTCTAACTTGAGCTTTGTGTTGGGTGACGGCAAGAAGAGTCACAAGCTCCTAAAGGGGTCAATCCTACCTTAGGACGTGGTCACCATTAAGGAGAGCTTCTAAGGGATGACTAAAGAATCGATGAAGAGACTGATTGGTGTTAAGCTTCACGATGTAAGTGTCTAGTTCTTTGTCTCGTTTCGTTGTCTTCACTCTACTTAGTTCATCATTTTAACCTTGTTTTTGTTGCTTTGTAGTTTTCAGGGAACTTGATGAAGTCCTTAGATTCCTAGGGCTCGGACCTCGAGTAGGTGGGAGAGCTTCTTGAAGAGTACATATTTCTTAAGTGGAAACATCAAAGGCTATATAGAGGTTATTTGAAGTTTCTTAATGATAGAATTGTGTTGACACAAGGAGTAAAGTTAGTGGAGGTGGAGGTCAGGAGGGTCTGGGTGGAGGTTTGCTGTTATTAATGACCTTTGAATGAGGGTGAAGGCTAAAGTTAAGGTGAGAAACCTTAAGGCTCTGGTGGAGTGTGAAGCCTGGACTAATGTGGAACCAAATGTTAAGGTCGGCCAACTAGAAGAGTGTAACCGAAATCTCTCCAACTAATTAGTCGAGATACAAAAGCAGCTACAAGCTCAAGAGGCCAACTATGTTGTGATGGAGAAAGTCTTTGAGAGGAGATTTAGCGACTTTTGATTGAGGTTGATTAGATGAAGGCTACCTCTAAGTTGATTAAGGTGGCTATAGAGAAGAAGCTCTTTGATAAGATAATGGTGAGTGATAAATGGGTAGCCTTTAAGGAGAAGAAGTTCACAGAGGGCATCGAGATAGTCAGGTTTGAGGTTTTAAATATTCACCCCGCTTGCAACTTGAGCTACTTAGCCTTCTATGATGATGAGGAGGTCAAGGCCTTTAAGGTAGCTGGGGGTAACAAAGCTATTAAGGATGGCCTTGAGTAGGAGGTGTTGTTTGGCAGTTAAGGCTAGGATGTTAAGGAAGGGGCCTATGTTGAAGAGCAAGGTCATGCAGCTAAAGAGCAAAGCTAAGACCAATACGTTGAAGATCTTCCTTCTCCTTGCTAAGTTCTGATCCTCCTATCGACCCCCCACTTCGGATCAAGCCAGCTCCCATTAAGCAAGTGATAACTTCAAGTGTTAATAAAGTCTTCAAACACTTAATGGAAGCTAGTTTGGAGGACTAGGTAGTCTTTGTTTTTTTCTTTCACTTGTATTTCATTTCTTTCATTGAGGTTGGTATGCTGACCTAAATCCATGTAGTTGCACCTAGATTAGAATCCATGAAGGAATTTCTTTAAGTGTCTATGTTGCCTCTTTTGTGTGTGTATGTATTATTCTCCACTCTTTTCCTCGCTTTTTTCCTTTAGTTTGCGCATTCAATGGGTACTTGGACATTTGGAATTAAGTTTTGTTAATGAGTTACTAGTATGGTGGGAGGGTATAAATCTTTCGATGTAGCCTAGAGAGGCCTATTGAAGGGGTACTTAGAATTTGGTTGGAGAGTGTAAGTCTTTTGACATGACCTAAAAGGGCTAAGTGCTTTAACATTTGAGGAGGTCAAGGAGCATGTAAGTCTATTCTCCTTTGCTTAAGTATGGACTTAATTGAAATTAAGAGTCCATTTGCCAAGGCATTAGCATAGACATAAGGGCCTACTTACTTGAGTGTTAATGAGGACTTAATATTATTGAAAGTTTGTTTATTAAGGGATTAATGTAGATGTGTGGGTTTATGTGCCTAAGTGCTAGTGTAGACTTAATGTATTTGGGTAATTATGAGTTTATTTATCTCAAATGGAGATTGAGAGTTGAGCGAAATTTTATAATGGGGTGTAGTATAAGCTTGTAATGTGAGAATAAGAAATGAATTTCATTATAAAGGTCTATATTAAATAAGCTCGTTCTACACTTAATTAAAATGTGATCTAACTTTTACAAACTAGGTCTCCTAGTTGGGAGACCATATGCTTAACCTTCTTGTTGTAGTAGTAAGCTACTTGGTGTTGTTATCCGAGCTTTAGCTGTGCCTTAGATCTTTCAATCTTTTTAAGGTTAGCTTGAAGTTTAATTTGTTGGCATATGAAACTTTAGATCCTTGTGGTCCTTATGTATGATGCGATTCATTTAGCTTTTATAAAGATTCTAGTTTGGTTGTGACTGTAGTGACTTTTATAGATTGGCTAGAAATTACAGTGTGGAGTTATTGTCTCTACTCAAAATCGTGCTGAGATGATAGAAGATCTCTATAAGGAATCTCAAAATCAGTAAAGAGCTTTAGTGATTGATAATCGTTTTCAAAGATTTGCCATCCTTAAAAATTTAGACTTTACATTAATAACCATGTAGGTATCAAGGGAATAAGTAGGCCTACTCATTATTATATCTTCTATGATGAGTTCAAGGCTTGCTCATTGCCATGTCCTTTATGATGAGTTTAAGGCTTGCTTATCATGATGTCCTCTATGATGAGGTCAAGACTTGCTTGGCTTAGAAGTTTCGATTTGTAAGCACTTCCCCTCCCCTTCATTTGATGACGTCATTGGGGGCTTGGTTTTGGCAAGTGTTGTTGTTGTCTTCTCCATCTTGACCTTGCTCAGTTTACCTCCTCTACATTTTCCATTCTATGAAGTTATCTAGGTCAATAATATATGATGTGCTCCAATGGTAATTCAATACAAATTAGAGAAGGAAGAACAATTGATTCCAATTTCTAACCAATGGCGTGAATCCTAGCTAGAATAAGAACCCTAAATTGCGTGAAATGAAAAGAGGAAAAGATAAATCCAATTACATACAAGATATTACAAACTAGTAATAATTGGAAACAACTTGCAATTGTTGATATTACTCACAATAATTGAAGTCCCACTCGCCACAAGCTCAATGGAAATTGATAAGAGTGTGTTTTTGTGAACAAAGGCAGCCCTCTCCATGTGAAATGCAACAAATTATGATATGAAAAAATGTCCTTCTAAAACCTTACATAACAAGTATTTATACCTATTCTAAATAAGAAAAATTCAACAATGTAAAATGATGCTTGAACCAGTCTTATGGGAGCATTTGGCAGCCGGTTCATCTACGTGAAATGAAGTGAAGTATGGCCGATTTCTCTTATCTTTTGTAGGTCCAAGCATAGCCCACACACACAAGCATTAATGTGTATTGGTTTACTAACCTGTAATACCGACAAAATGTACCTAATAAAAAAAATGTAAAACAATTACATAAAATAAATAAAGACATTATGTGAATGTCTTGGTTACCTTTGTTCCAGAAGGCTTCATAGTGCTAGGTCAAGAGGTTTGATTCCCATCATCTCCTCGAGCCTATGGAAGATTTGCCCTCAAATCTAATGGGTCTTTTCCCGAACAGAAAACCTTAGTTTGCATTTGCTTATCGCCCTAAAGTCTTGATTGCCCAGTTGTTTTGTTGATCTGTTTTTAGAACTCATGTACCTCAATTGGTGACATAGGAGTCAAGATAATCCATTCAACATCCTTGCAAAACACATAGGTGTTTCTAAACCCATCATGCACCACTCTCCTGTTAAACAGCTAAGGTTTATCCAGTAGTATATGAAATGCGCATGTAAGAAGAACATTACAAACAATTTCATCATGGTATTTTTCCCTAATGCTAATTGGAACCTTAGCCCTCCGAGTGACAAATAGACTGTCTTGTACACTCAACCAATGCAATTTATAAGGATGAAGATGTGGACTAGTGACTAGTTGCAATATATTTACTATTGTAGTAGCTATTACATTAATGCAACTACCACCGTTAATAAAAAGAACACATAAATTACCTAGAACCCAACTGGGAGTATGAAATAGGTTTCCTTCTGTATGTCCCCAACATCTGGAGATAGTCATTACCCTATGCAACTCATTAATAGACAGATATTTATCATTTCCCTTATCTTCATGTGCCTCAACATCAGGATCATCATAATAATCTTGTAGCACTATTGACAAATCATTAGGCTTCAGTATCTCTTCCTTTCCCTCTGTATTCTCCACCTCTATAGTAGTCATTACCCTTTTGTTGGGACATTAAGCAGCCATGTGTCTAAACCCCATGCATTTGAAGCATTTGATTTGATGCATTTTCCCACTTGTTGATCCTGGCACTGTTTGTCGGATATCAGCCCCAATAACCTCTTTTCCTTTTCTTGAAGTTTCTCTTTTCCTATTAGTAATAGTTATATTTGTGCCCACAGTCTTATCAATTCCCCATGTGGTTTTGTAGAAGTTCCATACCTATTACTTGCTACTCTAAATAGGTTGGATCACCTCTGTCTTTCTACTTTTAGAGCTAGCTAGATGGCCTTATCAAGGGTGTTATACTTTTGGAGCTCCACAATGCAGACAATTTCATACTTTAACCCCAACACAAATCATGCTAGGGTTTGTTCAGGAGGTTCGACTGATCCACATTTGATCATTAGTGTCTCAAACTCCTGTACATACTCGTCCACTATTTTGCCTCCTTGCCTTAATGTTTGGAGAAGCATAAACAACTCCTACTTATAGTGCTCTGGTATAAACCTCCTCCTTATCACCCGTTTCATTTTCTGCCAAGTATGTATTTCTGCATCACCATCTCTCCTTCTACTGGTTATAAGGTTCTTCCACCATAAGGCAGCATATCTTGAAAACTCGACTGCTACTAGATGAACCTGAGTGTGATCATTAATTTCATAACATTTAAATAGGCTCTCTACCTTATCCTCCCAATCCAAGTAGTCTTCTACAGAACCCCTTCTAGTAAATAAAGGCATATGTAATTTCACATATTCTAAGCCCAAGGTGGTCTGAACTCACGGTTTAGGTAAGGTTCATTCTCAAAATTATCATCCTTTTCCTCTCTAAAAGCATGATAATCTCCTTCCATCCTCCTATCCCTATTTCCTTTAACAGCTCCTTCCCTATGAGCATGCTGATGGATAACCTGAGGTGGGGGTGCCTGTGGATTTGCCACTAGTGGTTGTAGCATTCTTATTTGATCTACCCATGTTGCTAATGTAGCAACAATAGTGGTGAGATCCTGTAATTGTTCCTTTAGTGTTCTCCCACCTATAGCATGATGGCCTTGACCTCCTCTAACTTGACTATTAGCCTCATTGCCAATTCCCCCATTCACACTATCATTCGACATGGTTGTTGAATTAAGCTTTTGACAATTCCTTTTCTCTCTCTCTCTCTCTTTATATATATATATACAATCACAACTTCACAACAACAATTCCTCCAACCAAATATTCTTTATGACAACACATAAGAACACTTCAACACAACCTTCATGGTCACACTTACATCCTCGGCATAACACACACACTTCACGGTACACACACCCTCAAACCACAACACACACTCTCTACGGCTTCAATTCCATAATAACTCTATCAAATAATGCAATCAAAGTAATTCGATGTGCAATTACTACTCAATTACACAATGATGGAATTAATCGTAGTAATTTTTTTTTTCACCTTCCAAGGTTAGAACTTATGGCACACCTTAGATGTCACTTTCCCACTTCAATCCGCAATGGATCAAGACAGTACACGGCAACACTAACACACTTTCACGGTATTCACCAACAACAACACAACACCTACACGGTTCTAAACACACACATAACCCTACTATAACACTTTCACAATCACAAAAAAAAAAAAAAAAATGATTCCAAGCTTTAGTTAAAGTGCATGTAAGGAAATTAATGCACAATTACTCCACATGGTAATTATGGAATTCAATTTGAAAAGACTTCCCTATTCTTCCAAGTGGTGACCTCATGGCAAGATGACTAGCACAAGGAAAATTTTGAACTACACACTTTCAGTTTTGAATTCAACAAGGAGTAACACGACACACTTACACAATTACACTTCACTCGACTTCAATTATGAAATGGAAGAACAAGAACCCTAAATCCCCAATTTGTAATTCACAAATTCCCTTCCACAAACCTTTGCTTTGATACCAAATTATGATGTGCTCCAATGGTAATTCAATACAAATCAAAGAAGGAAGAATAATTGATTCCGATTTCCAACCAATAGCATGAACCCTAGCTAGAATAAGAACCTTAAATTGCGTGAAATGAAAAGAGGAAAAGATAAATCCAATTATGTACCATATATTACACACTAGTAATAATTGGAAACAACTTGCAATTTTTGATATTACTCACAACAATTGAAGTCCCACTCGCTACAATCTCAATGGAAATTGATAAGAGTGTGTTTTTGTGAAAAGAGCCAACCCTCTCCACGTGAAATGCAACAAATTATGATATGAAAAAATGTCCTTCCAAAATCCTAAATAACAAGTATTTATACCTATTCTAAATAAGGAAAATTCAACAACATAAAATGATGCTTAAACCGGTCCTATAGGAGCATTTGGCAGCCACTTCATCTACGTGAAATGAAGTGAAGTATGGCCGGTTTCTCTTGTCTTTTGTAGGTCCAAGCATAGATCACACACACAAGCATTAGTATGTGTTGGTTTACGACCTTGTACTACCAACAAGATGTACCTGATAAAAAAAATGCAAAACAATTACATAAAATAAATAAAGACATTATGTGAATGTCTTGGTTCCATTTGTTCTAGAAGGCTTCTTAATGCTAGGTCAAGAGGTTTGATTCCCATCGATATATTCCCTATGGTATCTTCATTGGATAAGGTCCTTAAGGGCAATCTTGAGCTCATAACATTTGTTTGTATTGTGATCCTTGTCTTCATGGAAGTTATAGTACTTATTAGGGTTCCTTCTATTTAAATTACCCTTAAGACATGATGGTTTAGGTAGTGCCTTAGTTGTGAAGTTCCATAAAGATGTCCCCCATTGGTTAGTTCAGCGGGGTATAAGTGGTGAAGCTCAGAATCATGTGTTGTTGATTTCTAGCACCACTATCTAAGGATGACCCCTGGCCATTTTTGGGGTCAATTCAGTCCTTAATGGACCTTCTCTCTTTATCCTTCCTTTTTTCAAACCTAATTTGGTTAGTATCCTTCCAAGTTAGTATGAAGTCTTCATGTTGTATGTACTTCTTGGTCTTCTCTTGGAATTTTTCAAAGTTTGCTAGGTTACTCTTCCCTAATGACTTGAAGAAGTTGTTACCTAGTAAGACGCATTGAATTATAGTGTTTAGAGCAATGCCCTTATCGACATTGGGGATCTCCAGCATGGTTGCATTGAAGCGAGTAAGGTTTTCAATAATTGGCTTGTTGTGGCTTTATTTGATGAGTTTTTGATTGGGAGCTTGCTCACCAAGAAGTATTGCTAGAATTGGTTTGCTAGCTCATTAAAGGAATTGATGGATTTGTTGGGAAGGTTATTGTTACATGTCTGAGAAGCTTTGCATAAACCACTAAAAAATGCTTTGCAGGTGACTGCATCATTGAGACTATGTAGGTTCATCATTGTGCGAAAATGGCATAAGTGGTCATCTAGATTTGCTATGCCATCATATATGTTGAGTTGTGGTAGCTTGACATTAGATCACAAGATCTCATCTTATATTGCCTACATGAGGGGCATTTTGTTTATTGAGAATCTTATAGAGGGATTCACATGTTTGCTTTCTTTAAGGTTAGAGAGCCTCTTGATGTATTCATCTATAGTAGCACATTCCCTTGTGTGGTTGTTGGCAAAACTTGTATAATAGGTTCTCGGTTATAGTGCTCTATAGACTAAGCTTACTGATTTTGTGGTGGCTCATTTGTGACTAGTAGTGGTGGTAGATTGTTGTGGTAATTTGTTAGAGAGTTTGTTGACACGTCCTCCAATTTAGGCATATTGTTGAGTTATTGAATTAGGTTTAATTGTAATTTATTACAAATTATGAACTTTAATTAAAATTTAACAATAAATGGATTGTTGTAAATTAAAAGAGAAAGCATTATAATATTTTTAACACGAAGTTTAAACCACTCCCACTCTCAATGACCAAGGATTTAACACCACTTTTATTAATCACTACAAATAAGCTCAAATGCTAATTGCGTATGTGTTTTTCACTCAATAATTACTAACGTATTGCGATTACATTTGATTACAAACAATAACTTGTTGTTTTGCATTACACTCAACTCTCACTTTATGTGACACAAATTAATGAATAAGGAGACAATAATAATAATTATGAGCAAGAATATGAGTTATAGAATTTCAAAGGAGTGCAATTTCTTACTTCAAATCTTCCCAAGAACTTGTATTTATAGGTTTCCTAAGGAAAAAAACTGTTGGACAAAAAGAGTACTTTAAACTTATAAAATTTTATACAACAATGGCTATTTTCATAAGAAGGTTCGAACCTTTTAGTAATACCCCAAACTCTTTTGTGCGTCCTAAAACACTTTCTTCTTCTCATTAAGGAATGGTTTGGACTTTTTTAGTAATGCCCTGGACTACTCCTTGGACTTGGAGCAACCCTTTTTCTTAGCATAAAGTGTTCCGGGCTTAACTTACAATACTTTGAGTCATTCCATTATTCTTAATTTTTTTTTTTAAAAAAAAGCACTCTAGACATCAAGCTTTGAACTTTTTTTCTTAGTAATCAAGTTTATATCATTTTATAACTTTAGAAAGCATTTTAGCTAGAAAATACTTGCTTAAATATTTAAGTCTTAGTTTAGTCGCACTAAAATTAATTAAGAACCTTATGTTTGAACAAGTTTAGGATCTCAGAAACATATTAAGTCTCCTAGTGCTAGAGCTACAATTTCATTCTCGCTAACCATTTTTCACTCCACTTATCTCTCAAAGTCTTGGCTTTTCATCTTTGTTGATTAAATTCAATGTGTATATGCATATATGTGTTAGAGTGATAATATATAAGTGGAAACTTAGTTAATAAAAAATAGACCTCAAACAAATATCAACCATATATGTGTTTTAGTTGCATCAGTATAGTCAACATGTTTCATATATATATATATATATATGTGCCAAAGTGTAAGGGGGAAAAAATCTTTTATTCTAAATAGGGATGATCAACCATATATGTGTTTTAGTTGCATCAGTATAGTCAACATGTTTCATATATATATATATATATGTGCTAGAGTGTGAGGGGGAAAAAATCTTGTATTCTAAATAGGGATTGCAATTCTTACAAGATAAGATAATACAACCATGAATACAAACACGATACAATCATAAAGAAAAAAAATACGATAGCGATACATACATGATACAAAAGTAATACAATTATAACATTAAAAAAAAAGAACAATTACATTTAATGGAACATTTATAAGCTTGGAGACAAAAGAAGTGCCATCTTGTTTTTCTCTTCTTTTGACCTCATTTAATTTTTCCATATTCTGAATTTCATTTCGCACCTTTGTTTGAGTCTCCTAATTTTTAGAACTTCTACCTTCGATAATGAGAACTTCTTGAACTTCGCTTAAAGCTTGATTCTGATTCTAAACTTATTACATAAAATATACTTTATTCTTTTCTTGCACACTTAAATAAATTTATTAGAAAACACAATATATTATTTTGTTATCTTCAAAATATCTTGGGAATATACTTAACACATATTATGAAATCATTATATTTTATACTTTTACATTTAAATAAAATATTTGACATTTGTATTTATAATGCAAATAATTGGAAATATTGTAGCTCCATTGATGAACACAAGCTCTTAGAAAGTATATTGAGTAAAGTGAAGAATGGAGTCTAAAAGTTAGTTTCTGAGTTTGTTACAATCACTATTTACACTACAAACTATGTACAACTATGACCAATAAAGAAAAGACAAGTAGACCAATATTAAAACTACATGTGTTATTAAATAACAAAATAACAAGGTATACTTCACATTTGCCCCTCAAGTTGGAGCCTCTTGTAAGCTTAACTTGTCACACAAACTCCAAAGAAGTGACAAAATTAAAGATTTAGTAAGAAGATTTGCAACTTAAAGAGAAGAAGGAAGATAAACCGATTGAAGAAACCTTGATGCTATATGATCTCTAATAAAATGCACATCAATGTCGATATGCTTGGTCCTTCCATGAAGACAAGGATTTTATGTAATCATCAAGGCAAATTTGTTTTCACAAGAAAGTGTAATAGGAAAATCAACATAAATATGTAAATCTTGAAGAACATACAACACCTTTTTTATCAACAACTAAACTCCTATATTCAAATTTTGTGGTAGTTTTTTTTTAGTCTTCCAAGAAAAAAAATACTTCTAAGCATCACGCAATAACCTGAAATGGACTTGCGATCCAAAATACTGGATCCCCAATCTGAATTAGAGAATCCCTAAAGCACAGTTGTAACCTGAAATGGACTTGCAATCTAAACTACTGGATCCCTAATCTGAATTAGAAAATCCCTTAAGCACAATTATATTGGTGGATGAATAAAACAATCCTAGAGGTGAAGAAACTTTTAGATAATGCAAAAGATGAAACAAGGTTTACAAATGTGGCCATCAAGGAGAAGAAAGAAATTGACTAAGCCTGTGAACTGCATATGTGATATTAGGATATGTGAGAGTAATATAAAGTAAATGTCCAACTAGTCTTCTGTAAAAAGGCAGATTAATCAACAAATTTCTTAATGTATTGTTAAGATGTAACCTAGTTAGTAGAAGAAAAGACATAGGTTTAGCACCTATCAACCCAGCATCTTATAGAATATCTAATATAAATTTTCTTTGATTCACAAGGATGCATCATTTTATACGACATAACTCCAGACCAAGAAAGAAATAGGCATGACCAAGATCTGTAAATATGAATTCTTCTTCCAGTTGATGTTTAATTTTAGAAATAAAGACTCATTTGAACCAATAATCAATATATCATCGATATAGAAAAGAATGAACACACAACCAGCTGAATCATGATGAGTAAGCAATGAATAATCATGCTTGAATTGAGAAAAACCAAGAGAAATCAAGAACTTAGAAATTTCTAAGTTCCACTATTTTGAGACTTGTTTAAGTCCATATAAAGACCTCTTAAGCTGACAAACTTGATTAGGAAAAACCTTATAATATCTTTTAGGAGGTATCATATAAATATCTTCATCAAGATGACCATGTAGAAAAGTTTTATTTACATCAATTTGATATAAAGGCAAACTATAAGCTGCTGCTACAATAAACATAATGTGAACACTACCCAATTTAGCAATTGGAGAAAAAGTCTCATGATAGTCTTTGCCTTCTACTTAAGTAAAACCCTTAACCACAAGCCTAAGTTTACACCTCTCAATAGTTCCATTGGGTCTATATTTTATTTTATAGACCCATTTGGATCCAGTGGCTTTGTTTCCTATAAGCAAAATAGTTAACTCCCAAGTTTCATTACTTTCAAGTGTATCAAGTTCATTTTGCATAGCAATATGCCATTCTTTATGTTTAGATGCTTCTAAGTAATTATTTAGTTCTTGTGTAATTAACACTTTAGCTAAGGAGGTTACAAAATAAGTAAGAAAAGTAGCAAATGTGGAAATGCCAAATAAAGGGTATGAGTGAGAAGATGTTGGTTTAATCGATGTGGATGAAATAACAGTAGCAAGTTCATGATGAGCTATATGTACAAAATCTTGAAGCCACCTAGGAGATTTTCTATTTCTAATTGATCTACGTAGAAAAGATTGAGAAGAATCAACATGCAAAGGAGAAATAACAAAAGACTAAAACTATGTTTGTTGATCAATAAATGACTAACTAGGAAGCTGTGTTTGTTGATCCGTAGATGATTGATCAAGAGGAAAAGTTGAAATAGGAAGCTATGGCTTGAACATAACATGTTCTTTTAGAAATGTTGAAGAACTAGTATTGGATTGAACCTTAAAAGGAAAGATTTTTTCAAAGAAAATGATAGCTCATGAAACTAAAATTTGTTTGTGAGAAGGATTAAACACTCTATAACCCTTTTGTTCATGTGCATAGCTTAGAAACTAAAATTATCTTATGATAATTTGAGGGTTATGGCTTTTTAATTTTTTGGTCTTGAAAAATGCATTCAAATGCATAAAAAATAGTAACAAGTTGTTGGTCTCTAGAAACACTATTAACGAACAAAAGATTATGTGTGAATTGAGGTATAAGAAACACATTGTGGACACTAAGAGAGGATGTAATAAATGCAAAAGCAACCTATTTAACTGATATGGTCCTACCATTAGGTAATTTGACATTTATTGGGTGCAAGAGGTTACAAATATTGCACAAGAGTAAATAGTAAAGAGCCAAAAGAAGATGCTTTGGGGGTATAGATGAAGGATTATTTTTCTTTAATTCTTCAAATGCCAATGGTAGTTTGGTAGGTGGGAGTAGACCAGAATGAAGTTATGATTTTATATTGTATTGTCATTCTTACATTATGATACGACATTGTTTGCCTAAAAGTAGATATGGTTACAGAGTGGAATTGCCTCAAACGCGAAACTGTTGATTTCGGTTTCTAAAATAAGGAATTGGCCTCGAAATCATGGGACTTGATTTTAGGTTAGGTTCAAGGACTTGCTAGTTCACACGTTCAATTCTAGACTTGTGAACCGACCTTAATTTTTTTTCCAAATTAAAAAAAATATATAATTAAAAAAATAAAAAATTTCAAAAGATTACAAACTTAAAAATTTTAATAGTTTTTAGTCCATTTTGTAAAAACTTAAAAAGATTTGCATTTATTTATATACAATCACATCGAAGCTTAGTTGTCATTGTAGTAATATGAATAAAAGTTTACAAAAGAAAATTAAAAGATAAAAGTTAACTTTAGTTCCACATTGTTAAGAAATGAAAACTTCCTTTTATTGAATTTATAAATATTCAATCACATGCTCTTCTAGTGTATTTATTTTTTTATGTTGTTAATAATAACAATACATTAAATACTGTGAATGGGAAATAATTTTTTATGAAATAGTTCAAATTTTTAGTATTATTTTAATTTTAATTTTCTTTTTTTTTTAGTAGGTTGGAATTGTCGGCTCCTACAAGTTTGATACGTTGATTTGCTACAACTTGTGGAACTAGTAGTTCCATATTAGGTTAAGAACTATCTCGACGGTTCAGGGTTTCGAGTGGAAACCGATGGACTAATTTCGAGTTGGTTTATGACTCTGAATCGCCCTGTAACTGTATCTACTCAAAAGGAAGGGGATTATTCATTAACCAAACTCAATTGAAGTACAAGCTTAGGTCTCACTGCTTAGCCTCAATATAAGAAGAAGTTGAATACAAAGAGAGTAGCGTAAGGAGCCAAGATAGGGTGTTCAACCACTAATCTAAAGACCATATCATTTTCTTAGCATTAATAGCTATCCAGTTTGATATTGTATTAGCATTACTTGAAATATTTACAAGTAATCCAATGCTAAAGTTAACTAAGTCATGATTCATTTCCTTTATTAAATGCTTGTTACTCTTAAAACATGGAAGAATTCTGACTATTTATAGTAGTTAGTTAGTCTATGAAATAATATTATAAATAGTTTATTGTAAAAAAAAAAAGAGGTTTGCATTCATAAATGAAACTTAGGAAAGTCTTCTCTCTAACATTCTCTCTTCTTTCTCTATCTCAATTCTAGAAGTTAGTCTTTGACTCAAATTAAAGATAATATCATTTTCTTGTTTCTTTTAAGTTGGGCTACGCAAGATTGTAACAATGGTGCTCTTGTTGATCTAACTTCTTAGTTTGTTATTTAATTTTATTCTTGATTTTTAGTCATGATCAATATGTAAGATCCTATTGCATTGGAACAATTATTGGTGCAAATAATGACGCAATTGCAAGAATTACAATAGAAAATGATGGCATCGCTCGACAAAATGACAATAGATACGAGTAAATTTGTGGACAGTCATAAGTGGATGAAATAATTAATTGTTGAATGTATTGAAGAAGAAGAAAAATTGATGAAAGAACATGGTGGCGGTATTGCATCAATTGTAATGCCTCGAAACTCGAGCTGCACTACTACTCTCCATGTGTCATTATCACTAAAAACACGTTAAGGCTCTAGTCTACTCTAATACCTCTTAATCTTACAATTCCTGCAAATCTCCATTCATTATCTACAATAATACCATCAGGATATAAAAACATTTCAATCTATTATTCACCCTTGAAACCAATTTAGCATAAATCCATAACGAATATCTAATGTAATGGAAGTATATAAAATTCCATTTACAAATTCTCCAGAAACCACTATTTGTTCCAATCAAATAGCAAAGTTATTCTAAATTCTATTTTCCATAATAGTAGTGATAATCATCCTCTTCCTTCATTCTTGGTTCATTCACTCCCAGTTTTGCTTTAAGGTTATTGATATCCTCAATACTTGCATCTAAAAAAAAATATTCTTCGAAAGATGAGCTAACACCTAGTACGTATAACACAACCACACACGCATAAACAAACATGAACAAATATCACATACGTTATGCAGTACTTAAACACAAGCACCGTTTCATGATACAATTTAAGTCCACAAGCAATAATAGGGTACTCATGACCCTCTTAACACACGTTGGAACATGAATTGATGATAGGAATTGCCATTATGGGCCCCAAAACCATAATCCCTTAACCTTTAAACTTGGTGATGGTAACTACTACTATGGGTCCTACACTCATGATCATGGTTGTCAAAATCGCGATTTTAGTTGGAATTGAATAGTATACAATCGGTAGAATTATATAAAATCGTATAAAATCGGTAGAATCGGTAACTTGTAGAATCGTATATCTAAACTCATAATTATATCAAAAGTTTATACCTAAATGATTTTTCTTCCATTTTGATTTTGAAAAACTTGATAAAATTGCCACTACAGGCTTCACACTCATGTCCACTTAAACACTTAATCCAACATTCAACCCAGATCATTTTTAAGCACGACTCCATTAGGGACAACATCACATAAGGATCATTGGGGTGCTCCCTAAGGATCTATCACTATGGGGCCCCTAGGCCAAGCCTAGCACATACAACATACAACTTAAACACTTAAGTTAGTTCTTCCAATTAAATCCAATTCAATACATATACTAACTTAAACAAGCATAAATCAACACACAAGTTACATGTACTAGACTTTGTGAAACTTGGTTTGTCTTATACTTTTCTAGCTTTACAAGTCTCCTAAACCTATACATGGTTCAAATTATTTACTTTTAGAATTGTATTCTTATAAATATCAAAAGGAAAATAGACGCATTTCAACTCAACATGGTTATGTTAGGCTGTGTAGTTAAACACGAGGTAGTACATGACCGTGCTAAAGGTCGTATACATTTCTCTCTCTCTCTCTCTCTTTTAACATAGATGAGACTTGATTATGTTAAGGGGTCATGTATCTCTCTATTCACTGTTCATCAAAACGATCTCAACATGTTTATGTTGAGAGGTCATATATCTTTCTGTCCACTATTCATCAACATTGTCTCAATATGTGATTTCTAATAAATTTAATCTAATTAATCTATGTAATATGAAATTTACAATGTAATACAGTAGTTGGTACAGTTATTTAACCCAAATTGTTATTGTGATGGATGAATAGCTTGTTTTGTCCCTTGTGTATCACATATTGATCTAGATCTGTAAATGAATCTTAATTCATTACTCTTTACGCTACCATATACATGCATAAAGCACGATTCATAATCATTGATCTATGTACTTAACTTGATTTGATACATTCGTTGCAGCGCAGTTGTCCTCTCCTCTTTTAGGTGTACATAAGAAGGCTCTAAGGTTTTGTGAAGTGCGCAAATGAAGCAAAAAGGTGTTAACCCTAAGTTAGATTCACTTATATACTTAGGTCATAAAATTACCATCTCGCCCCCCACTGCACTAATCTATTTACCTTCTTGTCCTTAGTAGATATATATATATATATATATAACATTATGAGTAATTACATTCTCCCCCCTTTACAAGAATTTTCGCCCTAAAAAATTACCTGGATTATTGAAGAGTTATGCATATCTTCTTCTCATCTCTTCTTTTGATTCCTAGGTTGCTTCTCTTTTTATTTGATTATTCAATTGCACTTTGACATATTTGATAACCCGCCTTCTCAAATTGCGCTTTAGTATCCACAATTCTAACAAGTCTCTCCACCATTGTGAGAATTGGCTGTATTTGTAGAGGTTTTAATGCAGTGATTTGATTTGGGTTAGGCACATATTTCCTAAGCATGAAAATTTGAAATACATTGTGTACTCCAGCTAGACTTGGCGAAAGTATTAACCCATAAGCTACTGTACCTATTCTTTCTAAGATCTTAAACGGGCCTACATATCTTAGGTTTGACTTTCTTCTTAACCCAAATTTGATTCCTCATTTTGTTGGAGAAATTCTTAGCAGAATCTTGTCCCCTATTTGAAATTCCAAAGGGCATCTTCTCTTGTCTGCATAGCTCTTCTATCTAAACCGAGCTATCTCTATTTTTTGCCTAATTATTTTCACCTTTTCCATAGCTTCCTATACTAATTCTAGCCCCATCGTCTGTAACCACTTCATCTTAATGTAGTGAGGATCTACACCTTCTTCTAAAAAGAGCTTCATATGGAGTCATTTGGATGGTTACTTGGTAACTATTATTATAGGCAAACTCCACTAGAGGTATACGCTCATTCCAGTTGCCTCCAAAATCTAGTGCACATGTTCTGAGCAAATCTTCCAGTATTTTATAGTCCTTTCAAACTGACCATCCGTTTGAGGGTAGAATGTCATGTTGAATTGCAATTTGGTATCCAAAGTTTTATGTAAGCTACTCTAGAATTTACTTACAAACCTTATATCTCTATCAGAATTGATGGACACTAGCTTACCATGCAGTATAACTATCTCTTGTATGTATATCTAAGCTAGTTTTTTCAACTTGTATCCTATTCTGATAGGTATAAAATGAGCAAACTTGGTCAATCTGTCCACTAGAATGCAAATTGCATCCTGCTTCTCCCTAGTGTTTAGAAGGGTTGTAACAAAGTCTATTATCACATGCTTCCATTTCCACTCCAGTACTAGAAGAGGTTGAACTTCTCCAGCTGATCTCTGATGTTTTATTTTGATCTGTTGGTATGTGAGATATCTGGCTACGTACTTAGCTATCTCTTTTTTCATATTTCTCTACCAATATTGACCCTTCAAGTTCTTGTATATTTTGGTACTTCTAGGATGTATTGTGTAGGCGGAATAATATGCCTCTTTCATTATCTCCCTCTTCAATTCTGCATCCTTTGGCACATATGATCTCATTTTGTATTTTAAGATCCCCTCTACATTCAAGTTGAATTCTAGAGCCTTGCTTTATTCCATTTTGCTCTTAATCTCTTGCATATCTTTATATTCTATTTGCCCAGCTTTAATTCTGTCCATTATGGTTGGCTATATCCTTAAGGTAGCCATTTTTGCTCTTACTTCTTGATTTCTAGTTCCAATTTACGCATGTCTTCTAATAACTCATTCCGCGAAGTGATGAGAGTGACTATATTACCTTGTTTCTTTCTACTAACGACATTTACCACCATCTTAGCTTTTCTTATATGGTATTCTATCTTGAAGTCTTAATCCTTGATTAGCTCCAACCATCTCCTCTATCTCATATTTAGCTCTTTTGTGTAAATATGTACTTTAAGCTTCTGTGGTTAGTGAACATTTTGCACATTTCTCCATACAAGTAATGCCTCAATAGCTTTAAAGCTAGTACTATAGCTGCCAACTCTAAGTCATGAGTGAGGTAGTTCTTTTCATAAGACTTCAATTAGCGAGATACATAAGCTATTACTTGACCACCTTACATCAACACACACCCCAACTCTTAAATTAAGGGCATCACTATACATTGCAAACTCTTCTCCACTCTTAGGCAAGGTTAAAACTGGTGCTGACACAAGTCTCTTTGAGCATCTGAAAGCTAGTTTCACATTTGTCATCTCATTTGAATCTCACATTCTTTTATGTCAACCTGGTGAGAGAAGTTGCTATTTTAGAAAAACCCTTTACAAATCTTTTGTAGTAGCCTGCCGGACCTAGAAAGCTTCTAACCTCTATAACTATCTTTGGTCTATGCCAATCCAATACTGCTCTCACCTTTTCTGGATCCACAAATATCCCATCTCTATTGACTACAAGACCTAGGAAGACTACTTGTTCTAACTTGAATTCACATTTACTAAATTTGACATGCAACTTTTCTCTTTATAACCTACCCAATACCAACTTCAAGTGTTCTTCATGCTCTTCATTGCTTTTAGAGTATACTAGGATATCTTCTATAAAGACGATTACAAATTTATCTAGAAAATCCTTGAATACTCTGCTCATTAAGTTCATGAATATAGCCGGTGCATTCGTTAATCTAAAGGGTATCACTAGAAACTCGTAGTGCCCATATTTAGTCTTGAATACTATTTTATGAATGTCTTCTTCTTAAATCCTTAGTTGATGGTAATTTGATCTCAAGTTTACTTTAGAGAATACCTAAGCTCTTTGCAATTGGTCAAATAGGTTATCAATCATGGGGAGAGGATATTTGTTCTTGATAGTAACCTTGTCATCAAACAGAGTCTCATGCTTCCATATTTCTTTTTCACAAATAGGATTGATGCACCCCAATGAGAGATACTGGGTCTTATAAAACCCTTATATTATAACTTTTGTAACTGTTTCCTTAGTTCTTCTAATTCAACTGGTGCCATTCTATAGACTGGTTTTGATATTGGTACTATGCCCTGTACTAAATCAATATTAAATTCTATCTCCTTAGCTAGGGGTAAACCAGGAAGGTCTTTTGAAAACACTTTAGGAAACTCCCTCACTACAGTACCGCTTCCCTCTTCGTATCTTCATTAGCTTCAATAGATATAGTTACTAGCACACTTTTTCCCCACATCTCATAAGTGGGTAATCTAATGGGTCTTTGCACTTTTAGCTTATACGTAAAATATTCTTTCCCAGGCATGTTAAACCGCACCACCATGTTGTGGCATAGTACTTTGACAACTAATTGACACCCAAAATTATGTCAAACTCTATCATTTCCAATATTAAGAGGTTTACTGGCATCACCCTACCCTGTATTTCTATTACCACTCCTCTACATATTTTACTTATTCTTCCTCATTAGGGTTACCACGTTTAGTACTCCTTCCAACTTCAGATCTAGTGATTCTTCTTGGAGGCATTCTAGTTAAAAAGAGATAACTAGATTTACTTAAGTTAATATCAATCAAGGTTAGTGTCATAGTGTAGGTATATACACATATACCACTGCACATACTGTATGCTCATATATATAACATAACAGTTAGAATAAATAAAAATAAAATAATAATACAAGAAAGTAAATAAATAAATAAACGTCCCATAACTTTACCCACTCGATTCATGTCTCACCATCTGATAGATTAAGTATTTAATTCCTCTAAAGATCTTATCTTATGCTCTGTTGTTTTAAAACTTATGTCATTGATCATCACTTAATTCTAAGGATCATTACCAAAGCTCTTCAAGATCAATAGCTTATGCTCTAGAGATTAAAACTTAAGTCTTAAGGATTATCAACATATCATTTATAGATTCAAACTTAAGTCCTTAAAGATCATAAACCTGGCCCTGATACCACCTAAGCTGTAATACTCCAAAACTTGGGTCGCACTACTACTCGCTACATGTCCTTATCACACAAGAACACGTAAGACTCTAGTCTACTTTGATATCGCTTAATCTTACAATTCTTACAAATCTCCATTCATTATCTACAATAATACCATTATGATATAAAAACATTTCAATCTATTATTCATCCTTGAAACCAATTTAGCATAAATCCATAATGAATATCTAATGCAGCGGAAGTCTATAAAATTCCATTTACACATTTTCCAGAATACCACTATTTGTTCTAATTAAATAGCAAAGTTATTCTAATTTCTATTCTCCATGATAGTAGTGATAATCATCCTCTTCCTCCATTCTTGTTTCATTCACTCCTAGGTTTGCTTCTAAGTTATTGACACCATTAGTACCTGCATCTAAAAAAAAATTCTCCGAAGGGTTAGTTAATGCTCGGTACGTATAATACAAACACACATGCATGGACAAACATGAACAAGTATTACATGCATGATACAGTACTTAAACACAAGCACCATTTTATGATACAATTTAAGTTCATAAGCAACAATAGGGTATTTATAACCCTATTAACACACTTAACACGTTGGAACATGTATTGGTAATGGGAACTGCCACTATGGGCCTCACATGCATGATCCCTTAACCTTTAAACTTGGTGATGGGAACTGCCACTACGGGCCCCACATCCATGTCCACTTAAACACTTAATCTAACATTTAACTTAGATCATTTTAAAGCACGACTTTACTAGGGATAATGTCACATAAGGATCATTAGGGTTTTCCCTAGGAATTTGCTATTAGGGGCCCCTAAGCTGAGTTAAGCACATACAGCATACAACTTAAATACTTAAGCCAATTCTTTCAATTAAATCAAATCCAATACATACATTAACTTAAATAAGCACAAATCAGCACATAAGTTACACGTACTTGACTTTGCAAATTTTGGTTTGTCTTATACTTTTCTAGCTTCACAAGTCTCCTAAATCTATACATGATTCAAATTATTTGCTTTTAAAATTATATTCCTATAAATATAAAAAAGGAAATAGACGTGTTTCAACTTAACACGAGCATATTGGGCTGTGTAGTTAAACACGAGGTAATACATGACCATGCCAAAGGCCGTATACATTTCTCTCTCCCTCTCTCTCTCTTTAACATGGGCGAGACTCGATCATGTTAAGGGGCCATGTATCTCTTTGTTTATTGTTCATCAATACAGTCTCAACATGGTCATGTTGAGAGATCATGTATCTCTTTGTTTACTATTCATCAATACAATCTTAACATGGTCACACTGAGAGGTCATGTATCTCTCTGTCAACTATTCATCAACATAGTTTTGTTGAGAGGTCATATATCTATCTGTCTCTCTATCCACTATTTATCAACACGGTCTTAATATGGTCATGTTGGGAGGTCGTGTATCTCTCTATTTATTCTTTAAATTCAATACGCCCATAACACGGTCATGTTAAGAGACCATGTATCTTACTACATACTTCATAAATCGATCCCTCAGTTTGATTTCTAATAAATTTAATCTAATTGATCTATCTAATATGAAATTTAAAATATAATACACTAGTAGGTACACTTACTTAACCCGAATCATTATCGTGATGGATGAATCGCTTGTTTCGTCCCTTTTGTATCACGTATTGATCTAGATTTGTAAATGAATCTTAATTCATTACTCCCTACGCTATCATATACATGCGTAAATCATGATTCATAATCATTGATCTATGTACTTACCTTGATTTGATACACTCATTGCGGTGTAGTTGTCCTCTCCTCTTGTAGGTGTATACAAGAAGGCTCTAGGGTTCTGTGAAGTAAGTAAATGAGGCAAAAAGGTTTTAAGCCTAAGTTAGATTCACTTATATACTTAGGTCATAAAATTACCATCCTGCCCCCCATTGGATTAAACTATTTATTTTCTTGTCCTTAACAGATATATTAATATATACATACATACATATATATATGTAATATACTGAGCAATTACATCAACTATAAAAGTTTCGAATGGAGAAAATTTTCAAGAAATGGTTCAAGACAATGATCAAGAAAATGTTGCCATTGAAGAACAAGAAGATCTCAAGATTATTACCCAAAACGATTTTCATAATAATCAAGAAATCATGAAGGTTGATTTGGAAGAAAATGTTATGAAAGATCAAAAGAAGATAAAACTTGATGTCAAATATTACAAAATTACAAATTTCAAGTCGATGTACTAAGATTTAGGTGGTAAGTGTCAACTACCATTCAAGGGGTTTGTCATTGATGATGTGGTTGCAAACACGAATGGCATTAGAGGTTGCTCCATGTTAAAGAGAAAGATGGACATAGTTATTGCATTTTTTTATTTTATTAACTAGAATTACTTCACCATTTTTTTTTTGTTTCCTTAATATTGAGGGTATGGTTTTTATCAACAATGGAGGAAATTGTTATGATCTTGAAAATTAAATAGAAAAATTAGTAAATACTTAGAATAGAAGGGTTAGTTAGGAAATTAGTAGTTACTTAGTTTATGAATTAATATTATAAATAGTTTGTTGTAGAAATAAAAACTGGATCTCATTTATATATGAATTGAAGAAAATTCTTTTTCTAAATTCCTCTCTTCTTTCTCTATTTCAATTTTAGGAATTAGTCATTGACTCAAACCAAAGACAATATCATTTTCTTTCTTTCTTTCTTTTTTTTTTTTTTTTTAAATTTTTTTAAGTTGGGTTATGCTAGATTATAACATCTAATTTTGTAATGAAGGACTAGCAACCATGAGCTTGGGCTAAAGTTAGGCCTTTCTTGATAGCAAGTGTTATACCATTTCTAGATTGTAAATATCTTATTTTTGTCATTGTATCTTTAGTTTTCATAAATAAAATGAGTCCTAAATCAAGAAACAAGGAAGAAAATAGAAAAGTACAAAAGTATAAAAATTGAAAAAAAAAAGAAATGATATGAAAAATAAAGAAATAAAATTATGAAAAATACAAAAATCACAATAGCAGGTCGTTTTAGGATCCATTCAACTTGTCAAGGGGTATAATTTAGTGAAAGGCAATTTAAGGAGAGAAAACAATTTTTAGAGTGTATATGCAATTTAGTGAAATGTGAGTTTTATGGTAAAAGCATCAATTTTTATGAAAAAAAAAAAAAATCTGCAAGCCTAGTCTACGTTACTTGCATTCAAATACAAGAGATGTAATTAAATTCAGTAAATTTCCATTTCAAACGGCATTTCAATCGAATTTAAGATGATTATTTTTTAAAGAAATAAAATTTTTAGTTAATTGGACCGCTTACGAACTCGGGTCCATAATTCCGCTAAATTGGGCTTGTTTTTGTAAAAAGAAAAAGAAAAAATCATTTACATATGCGCCATGGATTTTTAAACTGTTTTACATTTAAAATTGTGTAAAAAAGCTAAGGCAATCAGCGCTAGATTGCTTTAATTTTACTTTGTGTGCATAAAAAAAAAGGGCGGGAAATCTACTCTCTTGGTGGCTGGTGTTCTGGTTTATACATTAGCCATAGCTCTTTGTAGGAAAAAAGGCCACGAAGTGTTTGTATTTTTAGATTTGAATAAATTAATATTTAAAATTTTATTTTTTTAATTCATTATTTAATAAAAATATTATTTTAAAATATAAGTATTAAATTTTTTAAAAATAAAATTTTAGATGTTAAATTGCGGAAATCCCAAATATAACCTTTGTTTTGTGTTTTTCAACTTTTGTGTGTGGGTCCCACAGGTTGACTCTGACCCGTCTTTTCCCCGCTTTGCCATTTCCTGATCGTGTAACGAAGCAGCCATGGGAGTAATTTTTGCGCCGAACTCCATCATTTTTCTGCTCCAGTTTGACTCAGTTTTTTTTTTTTTTTTATGTGATTTTCATCAAATTAACGATGAAATTACATTATTGGCAGAACATTTTTTTAACATGCAAATGAGGATTAATCATGTTTTTTCATTCGATCTTTTAGTTGTATTTTAATCATGTATTTGTGAGGAAAAAAAAAAAAGTAGAAGTACAAGTAGGATTTACATAGATAGAATATATAAGTGGTCTATGATGAATTTTTTTTTTTTTTGGTTGTACTCTTCTTAACTATTAATCTTTCTTTTGTTCCGTAGGTGCTTTTAACACTCTGCATCTAATAAGATCCAATTCATTGAGAACATTTTTTTTTTCTAAAAGAAAAACAATTTAAAAATAAAAATAAATTAAAAACTAAAAAAAAAGGAAGAAGAGAGAACATGCACTATAGGATTCTCTTTTATCACCCTTTTGAAAAGGGGCTATCAATAGATGTGCTTGTACATACGCAATGTGTTCATTGATTTATTTATTTATTTATTTTTAAGATGCCCTTATGGAAATTTAAATAACTAGCCTTGTTAGTATGTGTCTAAATGAATAAGTTAATATTTTCTTTCATGAAAATTTTTCATCAACTCTTTTTTAGTTATTTTTTTGTTTCTTTCTAATAAGATTCTACTCACTGATTTTTTTTTTCCTTTTTTTGGTAAAAAAAAGAGAAAATAAAAATAAATTACATGTTCTTTTCAAATTCCCTTGATAATTTGTGTCACAGCTAACTACTCGCTGTGATGGATGAACGCGGATAGAACAAATCTATCTCGGCTTAGTGAGTAAAATATTATTTTATGCTTCCTTTCTTTCTTGATTGCTTTATTGATTGATGTCTTTCTTTATGGAAAATCTCAAACCAATTTATGAACCGAACCTCCCCATTCATCAAAGAGATACGGCCATCTCTCTAGGTTGCACACCCCCCTTTAGATCGTTCTATTCGTGCTTGAAAAAGGACCCCATCGGTCCGCTCCTTTTACCTTTTAATGGACATTCTTAGCCGTCCTCCGAGGGTTCCCATAGATCTTCTTTTTGTTCTGCAGGTATTTTTATTGTTATAAGGTTTTCTTTATTTGGGGGAATGGAATATTCTTCAATAATTAAAAAAGAATAGAAAATAAAAATTTGAGATTTAAATTAAGCCTTTCAAAAAGGCTATTTTTATGTTTATGTAATCTTTTGATACTTAGTTCTTTTACTAGGATTGCTTTTTTTTTTTTTCTTACTATTTGAGCCATTGAACAAAAATAATTAAAAGAAAAAACAAAAAGAAGGGAAGTTTTTGCACCATATTGTTGTTGACCCTTTTTCTTTCTATACGTGCCATTGATATGCATATGATTTTTTCAATGTTTAATAAAATTCTTCTAGTAAATCAACCATGTCAACCTTTTCACTTAACTTCTTCCCACAAACTACCCAACACTGAATAGTAGTATTGTTTCTAGTGGTTAGAGCTTAGATAAGATCTTAACTTCGATTTCTTACACAATTTCATGTTTAGTTTCTAAGTGATAGGCATATTATTTCTGTTTGAATTCCATAGTGAGTTGCTTAGAGTTTCACTTGATTGTGTCCAACCTTAACAACTAGGCCATTCCTAAAATAAGGTCATAGCTAATTAGTGCAAGCAAGTATACCTTGACTTCAAATTCGCTCCCTTGCATCCACCATGTAAGGCTACAATTTTGGCATGGCTATTTAAACTTGTCCCATTAGTAAGTGTAACTCTGATAAAAAGAACCTTTGTTAGTGGACAATTAAACCCCTTAATTAGCCTATTATCAACAAGGTTCAATGAATTTCTACTGTTGATCGAAATATTTAACTTTTGCTTCTTAAAATGCCCTTTGACCTTCATATGACTGATGTCTTTATGCTTGTCTTCGTTCGAAGCACATAGAGTAAGTTTAGAGAGTTTAGTCTCCAGGTTTCAATTGCTTCCACTTTACTCTCCGTATTTTCTTCTTCTTTGTCATTTTCCACAATTTGTATGTTCAAACTCCTATTCTTACATTTATGGTCAGGCTCAAAGGGCTCATTACATCAAAAAAGCAATTTTTTTCCTTTGTTTTTCTTTGAACTCTTTAAGGTAAGGCAATGGGTAACTTTAATGTTATTTTATGGAGTTGTGGTGGGTTTATAAGGAGAAATATGGGTAAGAGTATTGAGCCTTGCGTTGCAGCCAATGTTTGCAAGTTATGTTTGATTTGTAATAGTATAATTTCAAAAGAATGAGAGATAAGGTTGGTAGAGAGTGTTTTGGATATTCTTAGATTATGTCTCGGTGAAAGTAAGGTGGCTTCTTGTAACTTTGCTAAGGAATTGGTATCTTGCAAGGATGTAGATTGAAACATTTGAATTGGGTATTGAAGAGTTAGGTCTAATTTGCTCAAAAAACAATTGATGCAATTTGATTTGGTAAGTTGAACTTGTGTGGTTAAACACTCTAATTCCTTTAGGTATTCTTCTGTTTGTTGAAATTCTTTTAGTTTGACCATAGGATCCTCATATACCTTCCCACGAAACCACTTTAGCGTAATTGATACCATTTCACTCTTAGTAATTAGTTGCATCTAAATCAAAGTATTGATTTGCCTTATATATCCAGCCTTTAATTCTATCATTATGTTTAAAGCCGTTGTAGCTACTAAGTAGAGTTATTTTAAATAAAGAGTTTGATTAAAAAACTAAATTTGATTAAAGATTATTTGTAGGGAAATTATTTATTTACAAAAAGTTATTAATTTCAAAATAAGCTTTTATTTTTATTTTTCTTTTAAAGGTGATAACATTTATTATTTTTTAAGCCACTATAGAGGATATCTACATTGAATGATGATAAACACCATGAAAACCCAATGGCTACACAAGGGATTTTGCTTTTTGAAAGCATGAGCACGTGTGAGCTTGGCACATAACATATAAGCATGGGCATGTGAAACATGATGAGGTTCATGAGCTACTCAAGCACTAGTATGCAAGCACATGTACATCATGCGAGCTTTTTTATTTTTTTGAAATTGATGTTGAAATACTATTTAAGTAGTTTTTTTTTAATTGGATAAGATACTTAATTTAATTAATTTTTTAATTAACATACCACAATTTATTTTTGAACAACTATACGATTGTCTTAAAAAATTGTATACTCTTTTAATTATTATTTTTACTATATTATATCATTATATATTTATTATTTATTATTATATTATGTAAAAAATATATTTAAAATTATCATTTTATTAATTTATTTATTATGAACCAATTTAAGGTTGATATGTGTCATGGATGGATGAAAAACTTAATAAATTTTATAGAAGTCCTTTTTTTTTTTGGGTAAGGTTTTGAAAACATTGAGAATGCAAAAAAAAATAAAAAAAAGGTTAAAGATTCAAATAAAAAAGTAAGTAAACGTTGAGTATTAAAATGCATTTTTCCCTTTAGGTTAATCATATACTACTTTGAGTTATAATGTTTTTACTACACTTATTCACACATTTAATTGAAAAATAGAAAATTATTTTTTCAAGCATTGGTACAGTTTTCAATACAATTTCCTTTGTAAGTATTAAGCAAATTGAATACCACATTGGGTTTTTAAGATAGAGATATATTTATTTAGGTTAATTGATAAACGAGTTGAAAACATATTTTTCAAATGGGTTAGGTTGTAGGTTTAGGTTTTCATATAAGATTAATAAATGAGTTATGTTATTGATTGGGGTTTTGTAGATATGGACCTGCTTGGATATGGGCACGAATTGACACAAATTACTAGCTTTAATTTCAGAATTCAACTAAGAGAATTTTAAAAGTTTTAAGAGTAGTTTTGCATTTTTCTTGTTAAATGATAACACATATAAAGTAGATGATAAAAATGTCTTTTATATTCCAATAACAGTTTGATTCATCTTTTTAGTTGAAATGCAGATTGTATATTGTTACATGCACATTGAGTGAGCTCTAACCCTATCAATGAAATTTTTATCTTTAATCTAAAACTACCCACTATAGATATTGTCATAGGTTGGGTTCGAATTGGATCAATGGGTTTAAACCCGAGATCGACCCCATACGGCTAGTTTTGGAATCGTGAAGGGATGGATGTGATGATTCAATGGGTCTTTGGTGGTTCAATTGCAAGACTCATTAGACCTACCAAGTTTGACCTGTCCCTAAAAAAAATTAAAGAAAAATAAATTAAAATTAAAATACTATTAAAAATTTAAACTATTTTCATGTAAAATAGAAAAAAAATAATTTCCATTCACAATATTTAATATATTATTGTTATTAACAATATAAGTAATAATATATTAAAAGAGCATGTGTGGTTGGATATTTATAAAATTTATTAAGTGAAAGTTTTTATTTCTTAACGATGTGGGATTAAAACCAATTTTTATTTTTATTTTTTTTGTAAACTTTTGTCCCACATTATTAAAATGATAATTTTATTTAAGTGTGATTCTATGTAAATAAATTTAAATCCTTTTTAAGTTTTTACAAAAATGGTTAAAATTATTACAAGTTTTGGACTTAGTTTTTTTTTTAATTATATATTTTTAATTAAAAAAATTAAGGTCGATTATAGGGTCTGGAGTTGGCCTTGTGAATCAGTAGGTTTTTTAATCCGACCTGAAACCAGATCCCACGGATTCAGGATCGATTCCTTGTTTTAGGGACCTAAACTGCTGGGTTTGAGGTGAGTCCACCCCGTGCCCTGTTGGCACAAAGATCTATAATTGCCGTAAAAGGTCCAATCTATACACATGATTGCACCATTTGAATAAGAGTCGGACAAAACAATATGAAATCAGGTATATTTTCGCATGAAAGAGAAAAAAATATAGTTATGGAACATTCTAAAAATATACAAAAATACCATTTCAAAACCGTTTTACCAAAGAACTAATTTGAAATAATTTTGAGGCATTGACGTTGAGAAATAATAAGAATGAATGCCACCTTGACATTATTATAACCACCACCCGCTTAAAACGCAACTCATCATCTCTCTCGAGGCACCTCTTGCCCATACACACACACACTAACGAACATATCCTATGATTCGATGTTGTTGATATCTGTCGTATCAATCCTAAGAACACCAATTCCGTATTAAAATCGAAAATCAAAACTCGGGTCACCGTCATTGTCATTTATAGATTGTTCTTTTATCATCATTTAGGGGGTTGGCTTCCCCTTCATGTTTTGAGCGAATCGTTTACCATTTTGATGGAAGGAAGCCCGAGAGAAGGAGATATAAGAGTACAAATAATTATATGTTTTTTCTTCTTATGCGTAGTTGGAGGTGGAGTTTTTCTTAGTCTGTACATATTTCTCCCCGAGTCAGAATCCTCCAGTTGGTACTACATTGCAGGCATCATCCTAGAAGGCATTCCATGGACTTTTTGGCTCCTAACCTACATCTACTCATGTTTCAGGCCTAGAGGAGGAGGAAATGAAACCCTGCAAAAATTCGGAGGAAGCATTCCTAGGACGCCTTCTCAAGCCACCAAAACCGACGTTGGTCAGAATGCAAGGGCCGAGGATCGTAATGGTCAATCTTCCCCAGTCTCTTCTTCCGGAGGTGATGATCAAAAGCACGTGCGATTCGGGGGCGTGGTTGTCATGGAAAATGATGACAACTGGGGGGTTGCTTCAAATGAAGAACGTGGTAGAGAAGATGTGTCCTCACGAAAGAACTCTAATTGCGATACGGGATCGAGTAGGAGTTCTTTGAATGATACTGCTGCAGGATGCTTGATCGGATCACGGGAATGTGAAATTCCTTTAACTATGGGAGTCTCGTCTCGTACACGATGAATTGGTGATTGTGAGTGTACCTGTGACATGAGGTCAAGAATGTGTAGGTATGCTTGCCCTTTTGATTTATTCCCACTCGTGAAGTTTAAGGTGAGATGGTAAATTCAGCTCCCATATTGCTCAAAACTGCGAGACAAAAGGCAAGAGACCGACCAGTTGTGGTTTAAGGTTTACCTGATCTTTGGGATGATAAATGTGAAACGTGAATTTGTGTAAGCCTTTGTTAGACATGTAAGTTGATGTGGTAATAGGGACATAAACATCGGGATAAGTATCTTACATCTAAAAAAGTTGTCTTAGGTTACGGTTTTTATTGATAGAAACTTGTCAATTAATGTTCTGATTGTTGAAAACATATAAAACTTTATTCAATGCTGCTTAATTAAATGCAGCAGCGGAAGCAAAATAGATCCTTTACATACCTCCAGCCATTGCAAAGCAAATAGGTGTCCTGTTCGGTGGAGAATGATGTTGCGCCTCAGTTACGGTTGGTGCTTCTAAACCTTAACTTACTCAATATAGATGGTGTATTTTCTATAGTGGTGAGCAGGATTAGGGACCCCGTAGTACTCCTATTTATAACTCATTCCATCAATGAGTTATTCCACAAAATTAGGAATTATTTGGAACATATCTTTCCTGATTTAGTGGGATATATTATTATTCCTGATTTAGTGGGATTTATTGTTCCTGATTTAGTAGGATAATATTGTTCCTTTATTATGGGATTCATGGACCATATCTAGAGGTTATTTGTTTCCAATCAAAAAGGAAAAAGAATAACCAACATTCTCCCACTTGGTCCATATATTCCATAATTTATCTTAATGAGAAACAAAATTCATGAATTATGGTGATAGGTTCTCTAATGACGAGTATTATCTCCCATGTATTACAATGCATTGTGCTTCTCAATCTCATAGAACTTGATGAATAAACTCGATGTTTATTCTGGGTCCAAACTTAATGATATTTCTCAAAATAAATGAATAAACAAATGTGTACACAAGGCTAAATGAGAAAACATTAACTGAATAAGAGTTTCATTAACATTAAACATAATAAAAAATTACATTATGGAACCAAGTCCCATTCTCATCACATGATCCTTAAAACTCTTTAGTTGCATGCCTTTAGTTAAAGGATCAGCTATCATTAATTCAGTGCTAATGTAATGACCACTTTCTTTTCCTTAACATGTTCTCTTATGGTTAAGTACTTGATGTCGATATGTTTACTTCGACTACCACTCTTATTGTTCTTAGCCATAAATACAGCAGCTGAGTTATCACAGTACAATCTTAATGGCCTAGAAATAGAGTCGACAATACTAAGGCCAGATATAAAACTCTTTAACTATACACCATGTGAGGTAGTCTCAAAACAAGATATGAACTCGGCCTCCATCGTGGAAGTAGCAATCAAGGTCTGCTTTGCACTTCTCCAAGATACGGCCCCACTGGCAAACATGAAAACATAACCAGATGTTGATTTACGTGAATCAACACAGCCAGCAAAATCCACATCGGAGTACCCAACAACCTCCAGATTATCGGTTCATCTATATATGAGCATATAACTCTTTGTCCCTTGAAGGTACCTCATTACCTTTTTTGCAGCTCTCCAGTGGTCAATACTTGGGTTACTCTGATATCTTCCTAGTATCCCAACAGCAAATGCAATGTCAGGTCTGGTACAGACCTGAGCATACATCAGGCTTCCAACAGTTGAAGCATATGGGATGTTTCTCATTTGTTCCTGCTCAAGCTCATTTTTGGGACATTGACTTAAGCTGAATTTATCACCCTTTATAATGGGTGCTACACTTGGTGAACAATCTTTCATCCGAAATCTCTCTAAAACTTTATTGATATAGGTTTCTTGAGACAAACCTAAAATGCCTTGAGATCTATCCCTATGGATCTTAATGCCAATGACATAAGATGCCTCACTCATATCCTTCATATCAAAGTTCTTTGAGAGAAATTGTTTCACCTCATATAGCAAACCCTTATTATTGGTTGCAAGTAAAATATCATCCACATATAGCACAAGAAAACAAATTTTACTCCCACTGACCTTTTGGTATATACATTGATCCATCATGTTTTCTTCAAAGCCAAATGAAGTGATGATATCATGGAATTTCAAATACCATTGACGGGAGGCTTGTTTTAATCCATATATGGATTTATTAAGCTTGCAAACCAAGTGCTCACCTTCACTAGAAGAGAATCCTTCAGGTTGTTTCATGTAAACCTCTTCCTCTAGATCTCCATTAAGGAAAGCCGTTTTCACATCCATTTGGTGCAACTCCAAATCAAACTGTGCAACCAAAGCCATCATTATACGAAGGGAATCTTTCTTAGACACAGGAGAAAATGTCTCTGTGTAATCAATTCCTTCCCTTTGAGTGAATCCTTTAGCAACGAGTCTTGCTTTATGTCTCTCAATGTTGCCTTGTGAGTCTTTCTTAGTTTTGAAGACCCATTTGCATCCAATGGCTTTTACACCATTAGGCAACTTGACGAGATTCCAGACTCCGTTAGATGCCATCGAATCCATCTCATCTTTCATGGCATTATGCCACAAGTTCGAATCCTTAGAACTCATGGCCTGTGAAAACGACTTAGGATCATTTTCGGCTCCAATATTGTAGTCACTAGGAATTGCTGATTTCCTTACTCTAGTAGATCTTCTCAATGCTGTATCAACATTCTCCTGAGGGGCAGGATCACATTGTTCAGCTGGTTGTTCAACAGCTTCGGGTATCTGTTGAACTTCAACATCTACTGAATCAGGATTGACAGCTTGTGGTACCTCGGGGACTGAATTTTCAACACGCATTTGTGTTGGAGGCGTGTTGTTAACAACAACAATCAGTCCACTGCCCGAGGTGCCATACTGGGCATCTGAATGGTCTTTCTCAAAACCAATGTCTTGAGATCGATCGCTCCCACTGATCAAGTCATTCTCAAGAAATTTTGCATTTCTTGATTCCATAAACCTAGTACTATGAGATGGACAATAAAATCTGTATCCCTTAGACCTTTCGGCATATCCTACGAAATACCCACTAATAGTCCTTGGGTCCAACTTCTTCTCATGTGGATTGTAGACTCTTACTTCAGACGGACATCCCCAAACGCGTATATGTCGCAAACTCGGTTTCCACCCTTTGAATAATTCAAATGGTGTCCCTTGGATAGCCTTGGTTGGAACTCGATTCAATATGTACACAGTCGTTTTAAGAGCTTCATTCCACAAGAAGTTAGGAAGCTTGGAGTTTGCAAGCATACTCCGCACCATGTCCAATAATGTTCGGTTTCTCCTTTCAGCTACTCCATTCTGGTCTGGAGAGCCAGGTAAACTGTATTGGGTAACAATCCCATTCTCTTGAAGAAACCTCACAAATGGACCAGTCGCTTGTCCATTCTCTGTGTATCTACCATAGTATTCTCCGCCTCTATCAGATCTCACGATTTTAATATGTTTTCCACATTGTTTTTCTACTTCAGCTTTAAATACCTTAAAAGCATCTAGTGCTTCATTCTTGTTATTAAGCAAGTAGAGATACATATATCGTGAGTAATCATCTATAAAAGAGACGAAGTACTTGTTACGGTACGCATCCATGTCTGGACTACAAATGTTTGTATGTATGATTTCCAATCATTCAGAACTCCTTTTGGCACCCTTCTTCGACTTGTTAGTTTGTTTTCCCTTAATACAACTTATACAAGTCTCAAAATCGGTAAAATCTAAAGCACTAAGTACCCCATTATTTACCAACCTTTTAATTCTATCAATGGAGATATGACCTAATCTCCGATGCCATAACATAGAGGATTCCTCATTCACAACACATCATTTAGTGCCAATCCTTTCATGAACATGCATAATAGTATGGTTATCATCATTTTGTAAACTAAGAAGAAAAAGACTATCAGACAAAGTACCGTATCCAATAACATCATATTTATAAAACAAATTAAATCCTGAATCCGAAAAGTTAAAGGAATAACCATCTGATACAAGTCTGGAAACTGAAATTAAATTCCTAGAGTACCTAGGAATATAAAATGTCCTTTTCAATTGCAAAATGTAATCACTACTTAAAACTAAGCTGCACGTCCTAACAGCTTCCACATGTGAGGACATCTTATTGCCTGAATAGATGCTACGCTCACTTCCCACTAGATTCTGCAGGTTTCTTAAATCTTGCAATGAATTGGTCACATGGATTGTAGAACCAGAATCAATCCACCATGTGTTATGATTAACATCATATTGGTTTCATAACAAATAAGTGAAAGTTGAGTACCTTTCTTATCAAGCCACTGCATGAACTTGGTGCACTGTTTCTTCATGTGTCCTTTCTTTTTACAGAAAAAGCACACAGCTTCCTTCTTAATGTCCTTTATGGGAGGGATTTTTCCTTTCCCTTTGTCCCTGGCTTGATCCCTCCTTTTGCTCTTCCCATGAGTAGTAAAGTTCACATTCTCCTTTTCCTTTTCCTCCATAAGTAGTCTGCCCTCTTCCTGAACACACATGGTCAATAATTCATTGATTGACCATTTATCCTTATGTGTGTTATAGGATATCTTGAATGGGCCATACTGTTGAGGTAAAGTGCAAAGAATGTAGTGAACAAGGAAGGATTCTGATAACTCAACCTCCAATGCCTTCAATTGGGCCGCAATATCCCTCATGCGCATGATATGATCACGCACACCCTTAACATTGATGAGTCTTAGAGTTGAAAGCTCTATAATTAGGGTGCTGGCCATTGCCTTGTTTGAAGTAGCAAATTGCTCATCAATGGCCTTCAGCAAATCTTGGACCCTTTGATATTGCTCGACAGAGCCCCTGATACCAGCAAAAATTTTAGTCTTTATGAACATAACTGATAAGCGATTGGATCGCTCCCATTTTTCATAAAGACTTATTGCATCTGGAGTGCTGATTTCTGTTACTGCAGGAGGCTCTTCTTTCCTTATAGCATAATCAATGTCCATCCATCCCAAATGAAGGAGAACCCTCTCCTTCCAAACCTTATAGTTATCCCCTTTGAGCTCGAGAACATCATATCGCATATCAGAAAAATTGACAGGTTAAATTGCTGCAATAATTAAATGAACATGCTCAAATTCAAGGCTAATCAATATATGACATGCTTTTACCAATGTAAAATCATGAAAAATATGAATCTAGTGACATAAAACTTGCCTGTGAGCTAAAGTTTTAATTCAATTAGATTCATCTTAATGCTTACAATAAAACTATTAAATGTAAAATCATGATAGAATATGAATCTAGTGACATAAAACTTGCCTGTGGGCTAAAGTTTTAATTCAATTAGATTCTTCTTAAGACTTATTATCATGATAGAATATGAATCTAATGACATAAAACTTGCCTGTGGGCTAAAGTTCTAATTCAATTATATTCATCTTAAGACTTACAATAAAACTATCAAATTATGTTCCCTTTTTCTAATTCCTGTGGGTAAATTAGAAAATATAATTTGATATTTTGTCCACACAATATTTATTTTCAATATGTGATCCTAAATAATCCTTAATATATATAGTTTTAATCAATTAAGGATGCTGTGGCTACTCCCTAATCATTAAAATTATATGGATCACTTAATCATTAACTAAATCCTTAGGCTAAATCATTGCATAAAACTAATGCGGACATTGTAGGCCAGAAACCTACACGGCCAAGAGGCACGGCCGTGTCTCTAGTCAGACTCTCTCCCAGAAACACACACGGCTCTAGGCACGGCTGTGTGTTACAACAGATATGTTTCTAGAAGGTTACACAGCTCCAGGCACGGCTCCAGGCACGGCCGTGTGTTACAACAGATATGTTTCCAGAAGCTTACACGGCTAGAGGCACGGCCGTGTACATGCTCCAGCCAGATGTGTATATTTATTTATTTCCACGCGTGTATCAAAACCATAAGAAATATACTACGAATTTAATTCTAATATTCTTATATTGTCTAATCAACATTTCATGATAAAGCATGTATAATGATAAACCATAAATTACACACTTAAAATAACATAAGCATGCAACATTACAAGTTAAGTTCATAGCATGCTAAAGGGATTAATTCCCTTTAATAAATTTCATTCATTGACAAATGCAAATAATTTTAATATAAAATTATTCTACTAAATGTTATACTTACACCTTGCAACAACAAGTACATACAGATTAAAAATTAAAAATTTTTAATTGCTCTTGAGACATTATTTTAACGCTCATCCATGGAAAAACGAGCTAGTATGCTAAGGGAAGCTAAAAGTTGAACATGTTACAAGGTCATTTTCGCACCCAAACAGCATTAAAGGCCATGAGAAATAAAATTTCATCGCTTAACGATTTCTAATCTCCATCAATCACCAGAAAATTAAAAACACCGCTAAGCAGACAAATAAAAACCAAAGCCAAACTCCACAGAATTCAATAGGGCAAGGCAGAGGCGTCAAGGGCTCTGATACCAAATGTTGAAAACATATAAAACTTTATTCAATGCTGCTTAATCATATGCAGCGGCGGAAGCAAAATAGATCCTTTACATACCTCCAGCCATTGCAAAGCAAATAGGTGTTCTGTTCGGTGGAGAATGATGTTGCGCCTCGGTTACGGTTGGTGCTTCTAAACCTTAACTCACTCAATATAGATGGTGTATTTTCTGTAGTGGTGAGCAGGATTAAGGACCCCGTAGTACTCCTATTTATAACTCATTCCATCAATGAGTTGTTCCACAAAATTAGGAATTATTTGGAACATATCTTTCCTGATTTAGTGGGATTTATTGTTCCCGATTTAGTAGGATAATATTGTTCCTTTACTATGGAATTCATGGACCATATCTAGAGGTTATTTGTTTCCAATAAAAAAGAAAGAGAATAACCAACACTGATATCATTTAAAGTCCTGTAAAATTATCCGGAATTATCGTAATGTAATGCTTGTAAGGCATTCAGAAGGGCTCGATAGATAAATTTCTCTTATATGCAATGTTCTTTAGTTCTTTCTATGTACGTGAACCGGCAATGTCAGCTAAGTTCAGCCCTTGAGAACTTTTATCATTCTTGTATGTTGAATATGTGGATTCAATTCTCACTTGAAGATGAAATAAAATGTGAACCTACTCTAATGTTTTCTGAGGAATAAGGATGTACTTTCTAATATCTTGTAATTGCATTCACATTATGCACTAATGCTTATTATTGGTTTAAGAGTTTCAAGTTATGCATTGAAAGAAACACACAATCATAAAAATTACTTGACTTTTTGCAAAAATGATCCAAGAACATTATGTAGTACCTAGTCTATGGGTCATTGATCCCATTTTTACATAATACGTACACTTACTAAAATACAATATGTAGTTGATAAACTATAGTAAGCATATCGTTCTTATTATTCTATTTTATAGTAATATTGCTAATAGCCTAATTCATTTTTGTTTTCACCGTAATCATATAATTGGATGAGACATGACGATCGTATGTGATTTGCATTAGAAAGTGATGAACTATTCTATATAATATTGCATTTTTATACCTTGCCATAGACAAACACTTTTTATTTTTACTTTGAAATTGTAAGACACAACCATTGTTATATTTTCCTCAAAAGCTCTAAGAAAGAAAGCAGATAACAACTTCAACAATTAATCAGAACATCAAGACCAGGCTCCCATACAAGAAGCCGATGACACAAACTATAATTTATGTGGGCATATTTTCAAAGTTTTAAGAGTCTTAGAGACCACAAAAATGAGTTTGCATAAAGAAGTAATTTTCGTTTGTACTACTGCAAATGATAAGTTACTTAAAAGGTAAATTTGGACAAATATGTTTATGATCACAATTGCAAATAGGAAGCAAGCGTTTCTATAGTTAATATTTACCTTATATAGATGTAATTATGTTGTTTCTAATTTAGTTTTTTTGAGGGATATCATTTTATTTTATATGGCCAAAAAATCCATAATGAAATCAAATATGATATAAGATAATTTTTTTTAAAGAGTTTACCAAGATATATTCAAGCAGTCAATGAATCCAAATATTAACTATTTTGACTTGAACAATTTTTTTTTTTATGATTATAATGAGGAAAGAGAGATTCGAATCTAATTTATCAATCATGAAGACTAATGTCAGTGTCATTAGATTCTAAGAACCTTAGTTAAATTAGTCAATATTGAATAGATGTTTTTCGCATGAACACGGAACAAATTCTTATCCCCATAGTATATAACCTGAATTAATTTATTTTTTTTATAACCAAATGACATCAAATTATATTATACTAGTTAAGAGCTTGCACAATCTACCAGTAATTTAAAAAAAAAAAGGTCTACATCTACATTGAAACATAAATTAATATAAAAATATCTAAACTACAAAAATATATATTTGTATTTATATTTTAAAAAAAAGAAAGCTAAAAAAATGTGTTAGCTCTCTTGTTGATTGATAGCTCAAATTGAATAGGAATATGCCTTTCATCTTGGCATCTTCTACATCCTCCATTAACAAAGAATTTTCTTTAAAAAAAAAAACCTTAGTCTTGCTCTATAGAATGGGGGCTTCATAATCAATACAGAATGCATCGTAGGATGAGTGTGTAGCATGGCCAACTGTAAACACCCCATTTTTGCCCTAAGGATTAATAATAATCAATAAAAAGTAATTTCCAATGTTTCCCGATTTTTCCATATTTTTCTCTAATTTAACAAAAATAGGAAAAATATTCAAAAAAATAAAAATAAATAGGAAAATACATCAATTATAGAAAATAATTTCAGAAATGGCAATAATAAGGATTAAATGGTTTTTACAAATTTTTTAAATTTCAAAAAATACAAAAAAATAAAAAAAATCGCATTGCATATATGCAATTTGCGAAATAAATAAAATCGCGAAAGTGGGCTAACTCAGCTGGTCCAGACCAGGGTCAGGTGTACGTGCGGGGGTGCGAGGTCAGGGGTTTGAAATGTGGGGGAAGCAGAATCCGCGTTTTGCGAATTTTTTCTTTACTTGGGACATGTGGCAGCATCTGATTGGCTGGAGTGAACGCATGCGTCGGGCGCGTGATCGTCTTCAACCTCTGTCCGAGATCGTTGGCGAGGAGAAAAATCCGAATTTCGGCCGTTTTGATTTGATTTTTTGCACAAATCCAACAGATCTTCAACGAAAATACGATAAACATCATCCAATTGGAATCAAATCTCTACAAATCGATAGATTTACACGAATTGGAGTTGGTTTTTTTAACCGCAAATCCGATTTGCTTCTATCGGTGGAAATCCGAGCTTATCCAGCTCGATTTTGATCGCCTATAAATAGAGGATGAAGTGGAGAAGCAGAATCACGGATCAAAAGTGAGAAAAAAAGGAGAGAATCGAAGCTCGCCGGAGCTGTTCAAGACCGCGACTACCGATTAAGTGTTGGGCAGCCATCAGGAGGCGTTTCTGAAGCAAACCACTATCACAGTTGAGTTCCTCACCCCCGAGAACCTACGAATCGACACTCAACTACTGCAAAAGGCCGTTGGAACGCCGTCAACGAGCACTCCCAGCTGCTGCATCCAATCGACCCGATCCGACCCGATCGACCCGACCCGCGCACCGACCCGCGCACCGACCCGGATCCAAGTAAGTCGGATTTTTCGATTTTTTTAATTGTATTTTTATTTTATTTATTTAGTTATGTTATTTATTTCGAATTTATTTATTTACTTATTTGTTATTTACAATTCAATAAATAGAAAAAAATGTTAAAAATTAGATTTTTTTTAGGATTTAATTTAAGATGAATGATAAAAATAAAAATAATAATTATAATAATAAATAATAAAAATGTAAAAATTTATAAAGAAAATGATAAAAATATTAGAAAAGAATAATAATAAAAATTTAGATTTTAGAATAGGATAAATAAATAATGCAGGAGAAAATTTTTCGATAAAAATTATAAAAATTAATAAAAATTATAAAAAAATATGAAAATTAATAAAAATTATAAAAATTAATAAAAATCAATAAAAATTTATAATAGTAGAAATGAGTTGAAAAATAGAAAAAAAATGCAATTTTATCACTTAGAAAAATCATTTTCTTAAATAAATCCAAAGTTGGTGTTTTCCTTAAATTTATTATTTTCAAAAATTAAATTATTATGCTTAGGCTTAGATTTTTTTAACAAAATCCTAAAATAGTAAAAACATAAATCAAAAGAAATTTCATAATTAAAATTCACAAACACATTAAAATTTTTTAGAAAAAGCGAACTACGGCTTATTTGATCCTGAATAGCAGGTACATAGGCACGCATTTTGGGCAACCCTTAAAAAGAATAAAAAATTCATTTTCTTAGAATAATTCACTCAAAAAAACACAATAAAAAAAAACAAAAATAAAATAAAAGACATTTCTAGATGGAGTAAATTTTAGGAGATTAGGTGGTAACCGTCAGGTTTTAATAGGTTAGCCTCCGAACTTAGAATATCTGGTTTTCCCTTTTCGTCTCTTCACAAAAACGAGAAGAGGAAATCACGACGACTAGTGGTCCAAATTAGGATTAATCCGCTCCATTAGTCTTAATTCAATCTTTCCCAACAACAGTTGGGTGGCGACTCCAAAACTAAACGAAATTCCTAATTCAAGTCGAGGATCTATATTAGATGAGCATAGGGCTTAGTCTAGATCGGATTGGGAATGGGAAGTTCAAAAAATTAGACTCGACAGGATGGCGACTCCACTGAGGACCAATTCCAGTAGGCTAGCCATCTAAATCTTCTCAAATTGCTCCTTTTTAAGAAATGTCTTTTGATTATTGTTCTGTTGCTAACTTTTCAGGAATTAGTTAAATTTATGATTCGGTTTTTTATTACTTTTGGGCCTGCATGCATACGTTTGTGTGAATAGATACGGTCGAACCCGGACTGTCTTAAGACCCTAAGACGAGGGGCCATTGTGTAGGTTTCGGGCGAAGTGATGTAATCACCGTTCGTGACCGATTAGGCTACCCCACCCAATGCTTCGATATGGCTTGAGATCCATTTCTCCGAGAATGAGAGAGGCCATAGAGCTTGGAGACCTTTTAGAACCAACCTATTTGCATACATAACATCATGGGTTGACAATTTATGATGATTTAATATTTATTGTTTCGTTCATGGAGTTCAGAGCTATTTCCCTGTAATGTTATCATAGTTCTAGTTGTAATTAGGAAATTTCTGTTGTAATAGATGGTTAGTACCGCAGTTGACCGCCTCCCCCGCAAAGAGATCCGAGTGTACAAACATTTGGACCCGAAATTGGTACTGGACCACTGGTTCACCTTATACAACCCAGAGGAGCAAGCCTTCATCCAGCAGAAAATAAGGCCCATCCTCTCACTAACAAGGATGGAGATAAACTTGCCCTTGGTACGGGCCATGCTCCATTTATGGGAAATAGAGCCCACAGCTTTCTTCATTGGGCCACATGAGATCACCACTACCCTAGAAGAGTACACCCAGCTGCTACAGGCTCCAGCACTAACTGATCAAGTCTATGTGCCAGATCTCGAGGCCGGGCTAGCCGGTATTTTCAGCAGACTACTAGGTATTTGCAAAATAGCAGTCAACAAGGCCTTAGCAGACTGTAACGGATACTGCATACGGATGGACGAATTGGAAGCCTGGTTCATTGCCCGAGAAGACAATGGGGATAGGAAAGACATATTGTGTGGAGACCCCAAGACATATAGACGAAGAAGGGTGAATGCTTTCATCCTGACAGCTTTCGCCACCATACTATTCCCCACCGGAACTTTCTATGTCCACTACTGGGTTGTAGAGCTGGTGACCCAATTCCTGGAAGGAAGATCTTACATCCCGGCTCTATTGGCTGAACAAACCTGGAACCTAAACTTTGTCAAGAAGAAAGGCCATGGGATCCTCCGCTTAAGTATCAACCTCATGCTGATATGGTTTGTAAGCCACCTTAAGTGTTTCGGGCTGAACATGGTCCAGAAAACATTGGCTCAGCAAGTGGATCTCGTGGATTCCTGCATAGAAAAGATAAAGCTACCCGACGACCTTACCAGCCACAGTTGGGTAGAAGTGCTTAGAAGCTTCAGTGCCGATGATATTCTATGGACAGCCAGGTGGAGTTGCTGCGATAAAATTATTCTAACCTGCAGTAACCTTCAGGTCGTGCCCCTAATCGGAATCAGTGGGTGTATTGGCTATCACCCCAACTCAGTGGTCCGTCAGTTCGGTACTATTCAAGACATAATTTCTCGGCCTTCGCTGGAAGCAGTCACCTTCAAGTACTAAAATCTGAACTTATTAGTGGTTGAAAAGTTTGCTAAGCTGGCAGAAGTCAAAGCACTTTGGGAAGCCAAAATTGAAAGCCCGAATGTAGACCTCGGTGAGCTAGATGGCAAAGTGGGAAAGCATCGAGCCACCAGGGAGTTCGTGATCCACCAGCTGTATCAGACAGGGGAAAGGGCATACCGGGTCCCAAATGTCACTCAACTGAGGCCGGACAAGGTAAATCCGGAGCTAGAAATCTACCTGGAGCAAGTCAAAGCCCGGATGGAGGTATATTTTGAAGCTACAGATTATAAGAAAGACATCTGGAAAGGACGATTCAAGGGATCCGACCAAAGGAACAAAGCCTTAGAAGCACAATTGGAGAGGACCAAAGCCAGGGTCGAAGAATTAGAAGCCGTCATCAATAGGAAGCCTGAGTCTCCACAACAGAAGACCAAGAGAGCTAGGAAATAGATTATCACTGTACTCTTTCATTTGTTTTTTAAGTATTGAACTCTAAAGTTTCCAATATTAATAAAAATAAAGTTTCAATATTACGTCATCAATCAACTGTTGACCCTTTTATTTTTAGCATCTGTATGACACATGCATCACATCTGCATACATCATACTAAAAAAAAAAGAAAAAATGCGTGCCAGGTATCAAGATAGCTCCTAAATAACCGAACCCTCCCAAAAGCCCAATTTGCACACGGTAAAAAACGAAGATGGCAAACAGTGGCGACAACCACAACAACGCAAGTGCTGATGCTGCCTTAGACTCCAGGATCATATCCCTAGAACAAACGGTCCAACAGTTGGCTGCACAGGTCTACCTCCTGACTGAAAGCATCGGCCTCCTTCGCACCACCCAGCCAACCCAAGAAGAGCATTCAAGGGCTAGAAAAGGGAAGGCAGTAGAGGGGCAGCCTCTAGAATATGAAGAAATCAATTCCCACCTCAACCTAGCCTTTGAATATGAGCCGAAGATCAACCAGGGCCCAACCTCCGATGACCTGAAGAAAGAGATGGAGGAAAGACAGAAAGAGATGGAGAAAAGACTTTTCCAACAGCTCCACGACAAGATGAAGACAATTGAGGGGCCTAATGGTTTCGAGCAAGCCGGAATCACCAGTCTGCCAGCATACGGGGAAAAGGTGTACCCTGACAAGTTCAAGACCCCGGAATTTGAGAAATATGACGGGACTGGCTGCCCCAAAATGCATACAAGGCTATACGCCCGAAAGATGAGCAAGTATGCTCAGTATGACCAACTGATGATCCAGACTTTCTAAGACAGCCTCACGGGCCCTGCATTGGTCTGGTACGCTCACCTGGACTTCAATCATGTCAACACCTGGGAAAGGCTAGCCCGGGCATTTTATGACCAGTACAAGTTTAACATTGAAGTCTCCCTCTCCGTAATTGATCTAGGGAGTCTCTGAAAAAGACACGTTGAGCCTTTTAAGGAGTATGCTCAGCGCTGGAGAGCCCAAGCCGCTAGAGTAGCGACCTCAATTTCTGAGAAAGAGTTGACATCCATATTTGTTAACACTCTAGATAAGACCTACTTCTCACATCTGGTGGGCCAGACATCATCCAACTTTGCAGAAGTGGTAGCCGTAGGGTGCTGGATTGAAAGTGCCATCACCACAGGCAGACTTCAAGCAATAGATCCTCCCAGGGTCACACCAACACAAAGGCCCTTAGGAGGAAATAGAGCCAAAGAGTCTACCGTCAGCACGGTCCACTCCAGTAAGTCAGACAAGGTCAGAACTCGTGTGACATTTCAGACTACGAGTACCCCAGCCCAGCATTCCATGACAAGTCATAACCAGACTACCAGGGTCCAAAGACAGTTCACTCCAATTCCAATCCCACTAAGCCAGGTCTTTGCTCGGCTGCGGGCAGATAACTTGATCAGCTTCGAAATCCCCAACGACCGGTACAAGCCCAGAAACTTCGACTCGAATCTCAAATGTGACTATCACATGGGTCAAGAAGGGCATTCTACAGACAGATGCTGGAGGCTCCGACACAAAATCCAGGACTTAATCGACGTAGGAATTGTACAGCTGGATTTTGTTAACACCCCAGCATCCAATGTCAACACCAACCCGCTGCCCAATCATAAACCCATCATCAATATGATCACATCCGAGGAGTCAGCTCCTAAAGAAGCCCCCAAGAAAAAGGCGGCAGGCCAGCAGAAAAGTCATTCCCGCCAAGCTTCAGAGAAAACCCCTAAGTCACATATCAAAAGGAGATGGTTAGCCGGAGACCCAACGGTCGGCACTTTGGGAGAATCACATGGGAGATTTGAGTACTTGGTGAACTACTCTTATATCCTGACTGTATATGGGCCACCTAGCGGATGGGGGCCCGAGTTTGAAAAAGAGGACAACCCGCCAAAGGAAGAGGAGAAATCTGTAAACATGATCAATCCTTAGCAAAAGCCGAGAGTCATAAAATGTTATGAGGGACAGTCAACTAAGATACAGATCCTGAAGAAAAGATACGTATTCAATGTCCTAATACCGGCGGAAAGGTATAAGGCCGCACCTTTTGACTATCAGACCCTCGAGCAAGAGCGACCTCCTATGGTGGGAGGAATCACCCGCTCTGGGAGAGTATATGACCCGAAATATAAAGCCCCAACCGAAGAGCCCAACATGGAGAAAGGAGAGGAAGAGGAAGAGGGGCTCGCTGCGTTTACAAAGATGGTCAAAGCGAGTGAATACAAGATCATGGAACAACTAAACAAAGTTCCAGCATAAATATCACTCATGGGCCTTCTTACAGCTTTTGAGCCCTATAGGGAAGCACTCTTCAAAGTGCTCAAACAGATTCAGGTCCCAGAAGGCATCGCTACAAACAAAATAAGCCATGTAGTTGATTTTATTTTCACCATGGACCAGATATCTTTCTCTCCGGAAGAGCTAGGAGAGGAGGGAGACCAACATACAAAACCACTGTTCATAGTGGTCAGATGCAACGACACGATTGTCTCCCAAGTACTCATCGACAACGGATCATCCCTCAACGTTTGCCCATTGGCTACCCTCGACTTATTGGGAGTCGATCCAAGCAATATAAAACCTAGCTTGATAGTGGTCAGAGCTTTCGACGGGTCGAAAGGAGATATAGTAGGGGAGATAAACCTACCAGTGGAGATTGGCCCACAAGTGTTCCACATATCTTGCCAAGTCCTTGACATCCCAAGATCTTTCAACCTACTCCTGGGAAGGCCTTGGATACATACTGCTGGAGCCATACCCTCTGGTCTCCATCAAAGGGTCAAATTTATTGTGAAAGGGAAGATAGTCACAGTGTTAGGCGAGCAGGATTATGCCATATACAAAGAAATTGCCATACCATACATTAGGGAGGAAGGTTCAGAAGACCTTGGTCTCCAAATATTTAATGAGGTAAACGTAGTGACCAGCAAGGAGGGCCATCAGTTTAAGGAGGGGCAGCAAGGGACGTTTGGACTAGGGTACGTTCCTACAACTCGGGAAGAAGCACAAGCCAGAGGTGTCAAAGGCAAGATGAAAGAGAAGCCAAGCAACACTCCGATGTGCATTCCACCCCTCCAACAATCTTTCAGAAAAGCAACTGTCATTCAGGAGCCAAAGATAAGTGAAGATGACGTCAGCAATGGGAGCTCAACCCCTCGCACGCCCGAACAGCATCCAGCTCTCAATAATTGGTTCGCTTATCCTATTGATAGCTCTAGGTCAGCTCAAAGATAGAGAACGATTGTTAAACAAAATTTCATTGAGACTTCTTTATAATTCAATCACAGTTTGTCTTACTTATTTATATCTGCTTTCATTTTACTTCACCCAGATCTCCTACCATCGAACATCAGAGACATTTCACGCAGGTAGAAAGTAAAAACATTGATATTGTTTCCAACGTTGCTGGGTCAGTTGTTGAAGGTGATATCCTTGACAACGAAATAATACAAGAAAATTGGCAAAAATATGAACAAAGCAAAATTTCAATCGACGAGCCAGTGGAGACAGTAAATCTAGGAAGCATGGAAAAACCTAAAAACCTCAAAATCGAGACCAGTTTAAGTGCTGAGCAAAAGTATGAGATAACCGAGCTATTAACGGAATATGCAGATGTGTTCGCCTGGTCATATGGTGATATGCTAGGATTAGACCAATCAATAGTGGTTCATAGGCTTCCCACAAGGGAAGATGTCAAACCTAAAAAACAGAAACTGAGAAGATTTAGGCTTGACATCTTACTAAAAATTAAGAAAGAAGTCAAGAAACTGCTAGAAGTAGGGTTCATCGAAGTGTCTGATTACCCATAATGGGTAGCAAATATAGTCCCCGTTATGAAAAAGAATAGAAAAGTACGCGTATGCGTAAACTTCCGGGACTTAAACCAAGCTACCCCAAAGGATAACTTCCCCCTACCTCACATTGATGTTCTAGTGGACAACACTGTAGGAAACCATCTTTTCTCATTCATGGACGGTTTCTCAAGATATAATCAAATAAAAATGGCTGAAGAAGATAAAACCAAAACGACCTTCATCACAACATGGGGAACTTTCTGTTACAAAGTCATGCCCTTTGGTTTGAAAAACACCGGGGCAACGTATCAGAGAGCCATGGTCGCGATACTCCATGACATGATGCATTGAGAGGTCGAAGTATACGTTGACGACATGATAGCCAAATCTAAAGAGGAAGAAAGCCATATAGATATCCTGAGGAAATTGTTTAAACGACTGAGAAAATTCCAGCTTAAGTTAAACCTAGAGAAATGCACTTTCAGGGTCACAATGGGCAAATTGTTAGGGTTTGTCATAAGCCGGGAAGGCATTAAAATCGACCCTGGCAAAGTAAAGTCTATATTAAAACTACCTTCCCCACGCACTGTCAAAGAAGTAAGAAGTTTGTTGGGAAGATTAAATTACATAGCTCGTTTTATCTCACAGCTCACAAATAAGTGCCGGCCACTATTCTGTCTATTGAAAAAGAATGCCATAGTAAAATGGGACGACGAATGCGAAGAAGCATTCAGGACAATCAAAGACTACCTTATAAAACCTCCAGTCTTGATAGTCTCGAAGCAAGGGAAGCCCTTATTCTTATACCTCACGATACTCCCTGAATCCATGGGATACGTGTTGGGGTAGAAAGATGAAGAGTGAAGAGAACGTTCCATATATTACTTAAGCAAGAAATTCACAGATGGGGAACAGAGGTATTCAGAGGTAGAGAGGACTTGTTGTGGTCTGATTTGGGTCATACACCGGTTAAGGCAATATACCCTTTACTATCATATTGAGCTGCTGACAAAACATGATCCCTTGAAATACTTAGCGGAGAAATCAACTTTGATAGGGAAAATCTCTAAATGGCAAAAGCTCCTATCTGAGTTTGACATCACATACATAAATCAGAACTCAATGAAAGGGCAAGCCTTAGCCGACCAATTGGCAGAACACCCTGTCGAGGCAGATTCCCAAGAAATACAAGCCTAAGTCCCGGACAAAAATGTATTAAAAGTGGAAGATATATTGATAGAAGACCGTGGGATAGAGCAGAACCCTAAGTGGAAAATGTTTTTCGATGGAGCTGCCAACGTATTTGGTTGTGGGATCAGGGCAGTGTTGATAGCCCCAGATGGCACACAATTCCCTGCAGCGACAAGACTCACATTTCTATATACCAATAATATCGTAGAATACGAGGCATGCATTCTCGACCTCAAGATGGCTTGCCAAATGGAAATCCGCGAATTAGAAGTATATGGGGATTCATCGCTTATCATATTACAGACAAGAGGGGAATACAAGACTAAAGACCCCAAACTGGTACCATATCATCAATATTTGACAAAGCTAATCGAAGAATTCAAGGCAATCACTTTCACATATATCCCGAGAACTCAGAATCAGTTTGCAGATGCACTTGCCACACTAGCATCTATGATCCAAATAACAGGGGGAGCCGAAGTCCAACCGATGAAAATAGACATCGAAAATCGGCCCGCCTACTATTTAGCAATTGAAAAAGCATAAGATGACAAGCTTTGGTATCACGACATCAAGACCTTTCTCCAAGAAAGTAGATGCCCCGAAATGGCTAGCAAGAATGACCAAAGAACACTCAGAAGGTTAGCAAGCCATTTCTTATTAAGTGGGTCTGTACTTTACAAAAGATCGTCTGATACCACCTTGTTAAGATGTGTGGATAAAAATGAAGCCTGTGAACTGATGAAAGAGGTACATGAAGGAGTATGTGGACCTCATATGAATGGCTACATGTTGGCCCAAAAAATCATGAGTTTGGGATACTATTGGTTAACCATGGAATCGGATTGCATAAAATATGTCAAGCACTGTCATCTGTGTCAAATATACGCAAACCGGATAAATGCTCCGCCTAACGAGTTACACTTGTTGTCAGCACCATGTCCTTTCTCTATGTGGGGAATCGACATAATTGGCCCAATCACTCCGACAGCATCCAATGGCCACAGGTTTATATTAGTAGCAATCGATTACTTCACCAAGTGGGTAGAAGCTTCGTCATATGCTAATGTCACCAAAGGGGTGATAGTCTGCTTCTTGAAAAAGGACATAATAGCTCGATATAGAGTTCCTGAGTCCATCATCACCGACAACAGTACCAATCTGAATAACAAGTCGATGACAGGTTTATGTCAACAATTTCACATAAACCATAGAAATTCCACTCCCTACCGACCTTAGATGAACGGGGCAGTAGAAGCAGCTAACAAGAATATCAAAAAGATCATCGAGAAAATGACAACTACTTACAAAGATTGGCACGAGATACTGCCGTTTGCTCTCATGGCTTATAGGACTTCAATAAGAACATCTACTGGAGCTACCCCATATTTATTGGTATACGGTGTTGAGGCAGTGCTACCAGTCGAGGTCGAAATACCGTCATTCAGAATTCTGTCAGAAACTCAGTTAACTGAATCAGACTGGGTAAAGAAGAGGTTTGATCAACTGAATCTGATTGATGAAAAAAGACTCACTGCACTATGTCATGGCCAGTGCTACCATCAAAGGATGGCCCAGGCATTTAAAAAGAAGATGAGGCCTCGATACTTCAAAGAAGGAGATCTGGTGCTAAGGAAGGTTCTCCCGAATGCCTAAGACTCCAGAGGAAAATTCACCCCAAACTATGAAGGTCCATATGTGGTGAAAAAGGTTTTGTCAGGAGGTGCTTTGATATTGACTCAAATGGATGGTCCAGAATTGAGAGACCCCATTAATGCAGATGCTGTAAAGATGTACTATCCTTAGGCAAGGGAATTGAAATTTTTGCTAATGCTTATGAAAGCCAAAGGAAGGACATTGATATCTTCAACCCTGTGTCAAAGTAAGAAGAAGTGAAGCAGAAGTAAACCAGCACGAAGGTTCGGTTGTTTGGTTGCTATCCACGATGAATTGGCAAGCATGTTAAAATAAATGACTATCATCCACATATCATGAAAACATCAAATCATTCAATCCAGTCAGTAAAAGCATATTCAAAAGCATAAGATTAATCAGCCCATAATAGGGCACTTGTCTCAACATCCTCTTGAATAGGTCAGTTAGCTCGTAATGGGGCACTTTCCTAGATATCTCTTCCTAAGGTCAGCCTATAAGGGCACCTTTCAAGACATTTCTTCCTGTTATAGGTTAGTCAGCCTACATTGGGGCACTTCCCTAAGCATCCTCTCGTGGGGTCAGCTCATTAGGGCACCTTTCGAGACATGTATTCCTACCATGGATTAGTCAGCCCACAGAGGGGCACTTTCCTGGGTATTTTCTCTTAGGGTCAGTCCATAAGGGTACCTTTTTGAAACACTTTGTCATAGGTTAGTTAGCCTATAGAGGGGCACTTTCCTAGATATCCTTTTTTAAGGTCAGCCCACAAGGGCACCTTTTTGAGACATTTCTCTATGCTATAGGTTAGTTAGCCCACAATAGGGCACTCTCCCAAATATCTTGTCTCAGGGTCAGCCTATAGGGGTACCTTTCGAGACATCTCTCCCCCAGGGTCGTGAGTCTAAGAAGACACTTCCCGCTAAGGATAGTCAGCCCAAGAAGGGGCACTTTCCTAGAGACCTTTTCTTAAAGTTAGCTCAGAGGAGCACTTTTCGAATCTATCGATCAGTTAGCTCAGAGGAGCACTTTTCGAATCTATCGATTAGTTAGCTCAGAGGAGCACTTTTCAAATCTATCAATTAGTCAGCTCATAGGAGCACTTTTCATAACCAATTAGTCAGCTCGTAAGAGCACTCTTCGAAGGTATTTTTCCAAACAGTTGTTAGTCTAGTCAGACGCTTCTGTTGATAGGTGGCCAGCTCATAAGAGTGCTTCCTAAGATAATCTTCTCTTCAAGGTTGCTAGTCCGATAAGACGCTTCCTATCATCAGTTATCCTACACTCCTAAACAATGCTTGAGATATTTCCTATCGCCAATTAGTCAGCCCATAGAGCACTTTTTGGGAGGACGCATTGCTCTAGATTGTTAGGACCATTTCCTAAGCAATACCAACCATCACAAAAGACTCGTGGGATTATTAGCTCATGGAGCATCTGCCTACCAAAAACCAAATTCCAGATAACCAGCCAAGCCAAGGCGTTATCCATTCAACCAAGAGGCAAAAAATGGCGTCTTTCTTGTCTTTGTAGTTAAGTTTTCCAAACTTTACTACAAAGAGGGGCAGCTGTAAACACCCCATTTTTGCCCTAAGGATCAATAATAATCAATAAAAAGTAATTTCCAATTTTTCCCTATTTTTCCATATTTTTCTCTAATTTAGCAAAAATATGAAAAATATTAAAAAAATAAAAAAATAGGAAAATACATCAATTGTAGAAAATAATTTCAGAAATGGCAACAATAAGGGTTAAATGGTTTTTACAAATTTTTGAAATTTCAAAAAATACAAAAAAAAATAAAAAAATGGCATTGCATATATGCAATTTGCGAAATAAATAAAATCGCGAAAGTGGGCTAGCTCAGCTGGTCCGGACCAGGGTCAGGCGTGCGCGCGGGGGTGCGAGGTCAGGGGTTCGAAATGCGGGGGAAGCAGAATCCGCGTTTTGCGAATTTTTTCTTTACTTGGGACACGTGGTAGCATCTGATTGGCTGGAGTGAACGCATGTGCCAGACGCGTGATCGTCTTCAACCTCTGTCCAAGATCGTCGGCGAGGAGAAAAATCCGAATTTTGGCTGTTTTGATTCGATTTTTTTGCACAAATCCAACAGATCTTCAACGGAAATACGATAAACATCATTTAATTGGAATCAAATCTCAAAAAATCGATGGATTTACACGAATCGGAGTTGGTTTTTTTAACTGCAAATCCAATTTGCTTCGATCGGTGGAAATCCGAGCTTATCCAGCTCGATTTTGAATGCCTATAAATAGAGGATGAAGTGGAGAAGCAGAATCACGAATCAAAAGTGAGAAAAAGAGAGAGAAAAAGGAGAGAATCAAAGCTCGCTGGAGTTGTTCAAGACCGCGAACACTGATCAAGTGTTGAGCAGCCACCAGGAGGCGTTTCTAAAGCAAACCACTGCCACAGTTGAGTTCCTCACCCCCGAGAACCTAGGAATCGACATCTCAACTGCTGCAAAAAGCCGCTGGAACGCCGTCAACGAGCACTCCCAGCCGCCGCATCCGATTGAACCGACCCGACCCGCTTCGACCCGATCGACCCGCGCACCGACCCGGATCCAGGTAAGTCGGATTTTTCGATTTTTTTAATTGTATTTTTATTTTATTTTATTTATTTAGTTATGTTATTTATTTCGAATTTATTTATTACTTACTTGTTATTTACAATTCAATAAATAGAAAAAAAAGTCAAAAATTAGATTTTTTTTTTAGGATTTAATTTAAGATGAATGATAAAAATAAAAATAATAATTATAATAATAAATAATAAAAATCTAAAATTTATAAAGAAAATGATAAAAATATTAGAAAAGAATAATAATAAAAATTTAGATTTTAGAATAGGATAAATAAATAATGTAGGAGAAAATTTTTCGAAAAAAATTATAAGAATTAATAAAAATTATGAAAATTAATAAAAATCATAAAAATCAATAAAAATTTATAATAGTAGAAATGAGTTGAAAAATAGAAAAAAAAAATGAAATTTTATCACTTAGAAAAATCATTTTCTTAAATAAATCTAAAGTTGGTGTTTTTCCTTAAAATTATTATTTTCAAAAATCAAATTATTAAGCTTAGGCTTAGATTTTTTTAACAAAATCCTAAAATAGTAAAAACATAAATAAAAAGAAATTTCATAATTAAAATTCACAAACACATTAAAATTTTTCAAGAAAAGCGAACTACGGCTTGTTTGATCCTGAATAGCAGGTATGTAGGCACCCATTTGGGGCAACCCTTAAAAAGAATAAAAAATTCATTTTCTTAGAATAATTCACTAAAAAACACAATAAAAAACAACAAAAATAAAATAAAAGACATTTCTAGATGGTGTAAATTTTAGGAGATTAGGTGATAACCGTAAGGTTTTAATAGGTTAGCTTCCGAACTTAGAATTTCTGGTTTTCCCTTTTCCTCTCTTCACAAAAACGAGAAGAGGAAATCACGACGACTAGTGGTCCAAATTAGGACTAATCCGCTCCATTAGTCTTAATTCAATCTTTCCCAACAACAGTTGGGTGGCGACTCCAAAACTAAATGAAATTCCTAATTCAAGTCGAGGATCTACATTAGATGAGCATAGGGTTTAGTCTAGATCGGATTAGGAATGGGAAGTTCAAAAAATTAGACTCGACACCATCCATATCGATATCCCTAAAACAAAAGGGTTACATACTTTAATATTGTAATTTAAAAAAAATTATATAGATATTGTACTTATAATAATTATTATTGAAATAGGTTTTAAAGATATAGATAATGTTTGTGACTTTAGGGACATTGAAAAATTGTACACTGAAGGTGTAAACCAAGTCTGCGCCTTCAGTATAACTTTTTTTTTTTTCTCAATCTGCAACCCTATTTTGCAAACCTATAAAGAAAATGTAAACCTATAAAATTATTATAAAAGTACTTTTGCAAACCTATAAAAATGATACGGTAAATTTATACAATATCATAACATGTGATTTATAATACACGAGAAAAAATTTGCACTGAAAATTTCCAATAAAAATACGAATCTTCAGTTCATATGTTCACATTTCCATCTTTCAATTTCCTTTGCAAATTTCACTCTATATCGTTATTTGCAAATTTTTGTTTACATAATTTGTGTTTTACACATGTTTTACTCTATTGAAATACATGCATGGAAATATTTTCATCAAGATTTTGGTATGTTTTCTTAATAAAAATTTATTTTTGTTACTGTTATATTACTTTAGATAAATGCAAAAAAAAGAAAAGAAGACATGTAATTATATATACTGTATAAATTTTATTGAAATAGTAGTTATTGTTAACTAATTATTAATTAGTAATTAATTAATTGTTAATGTATGATTAATTAACATTAGTAAATGAATTATATTTGTATGTTCTTATAATGTATTTTTGTAAATGTAGTTGTTAAATTAAGTTATTGTTAATTCACTGTTAACTAGTAGTGATTAGTCGTTAATATATTATTAATTAATTATTATAAAATTAATTAATGATAATTTTGTATTCGTTGAAAATGTAAAGTATTTGTATGATTTAATAATATTAGTTATAAAAGTAAGTAGTTGTTAATTATCTATTAATTAAAGGTGATTAGTTGTTAATATGTCGTTAATTAATTGTTACAAAATTAATTGGTAAAAAATTTTGTATTTGCTGCAAATGTAAAATATTTGCATGGTTTTGTAGAATTAGTTATAAAAGTAAGTAGTTATTAATTATTTGTTAATTAAAGGTGATTAGTTGTTAAAATGTTATTAAATAATTGTTATAAAATTAATTAGTGAAAAATTTTGTATTCATTACAAATGTGAAATATTTGCATTATTTTGTAGAATTAGTCATAAAAATAAGTAGTTGTTAATTATCAATTAATTAAAGGTAATTAGTCGTTAATTAAATTTTATAAAATTAATTAATAAAAAATTTTGCATTCGTTGCAAATGAAAAATATTTGTATGGTTTTGTAGAATTAGTTATTAAAGTAAGTAGTTATTAATTATTCATTAATTAAATGTGATTAATCGTTAATATATTGTTAATTAATTGTTATAAAAATTAATTAGTGAAAAATTTTATATTTGTTGCAAATGTAAAATATTTGTATGGTTTTGTAGAATTAGTCATAAAAGTCAATAGTTGTTAATTATCCATTAATTAAAGGTGATTAGTCGTTAATATATCGTTAATTAGTTGTTATAAAATTAATTAATGAAAAATTTTATATTTATTGCAAAGTGAAAATATTTGTATGGTTTTATAGAATCAGTTATAAAATTAATTTGTTATTAATTATCCATTAATTAAAGGGGATTAGTTGTTAATATATTATTAATTAATTATTATAAAATTAATTAATGAAAAATTTTGTATATGTTGCAAATGTAAAATATTTGTATAGTTTTGTAGAATCAGTTATAAAATTAAGTAGTTATTTATTATCCGTTAATTAAAGGCGATTAGTTGTTAATATGTCGTTGATTAATTGTTATAAAATTAATTAGTGAAAAATTTTGTATTTGTTTTAAATATAAATTATTTGTATGGTTTTGCATAATAGATGGAACCTGGACCTTTTGATCTTTCAATCTTGATGTAGCAGGAGATTCATCGATCATAGGCCGTTTGAGACTAAGAGGTAACCAACCTTTCACTTATCAATTAGTTTATGTTGCATTAGAAATAGGAAAATATTTCACGTGTTGTTAACATAGGATCAAGCAACCCTCGTTGTTTGATGGCATGAGTTGTCACTCTGTCGCGACAAGTGTATCATCCCATTCGATACTCGAATGGAGCCATACTTATAGTTGGCTAGATTCAAAGGTGCGAGTCGCCTGCCCTATATGCCCCTGGATTGGTACATGATTACAGCATTGGTGGAGTGATGGCGTCTAGAGACGCACACATTCCACATGCCGATAGGGGAGTTTACAATTATGCTATGGGATGTGGAGATCCAGTTAGGATTCCTCGTAGATGGTCAAGCAGTTACAAGGAGTAATTGCTTGAATTGAGGAGCGATATGTGAATAACTGTTGGGGGCGGGACTGGGGTCTAGTGGTATGGGGGGCCACATTAGTATGACATGGCTCCGTAATATGTTCTAGCTGATCCCACTGGATGCCGATGTTGAGCAAATACATCGAGTTACTCGTGTGTACATACTACAACTCTTAGGGGGATTTATCTTTGCTGATAAATCCAACGCCCTCGTCTAAGCGATATGATTACCTTTATTGGAGCATTTTGACATTACTAGGACATATAGTTGGGGGTTCATAGGTTTAGTGTGGTTGTATCACCAACTTTGTATTGTATGATCACTATCAACATACGAGATTAGAGGAGCTGCCATTTTGCTACAGGTGTGGGCTTGGGATAGATTTCCCCACATTGCACCTGTTAGTCGACACGAACTATCTGTAGAAGTTAGATGTCCACTGGCATCACGTTGGAACATGCGAAGGGACATGCAGTATCACCCCACCCATGTAGTCGGTGCATATTGAGATGTGTTGGACATGCAAAACACGTCGTAGGTACTTTAGTAACTGATTTTTTTTTTTCTTGCAATTAATCATATTTATCATTTGAAGTCAGTATAATTTCCTATTTTCAAGTTAAATGGGACCCGTACTATAGGAATTTAATTAATCTCCTATTATATTTCTACAAAGCTGGCATGCACATTTAGACGGCTCAGGTGCCACTTATTTGTTTCTACATTATTGAGTGGCATTTCCTAAATTGAGTAGCCAAGCAGTTTAGTGGGTTCAAATATATCCTACAGTTGATGAACATGCAGTCGGAGCTCAATGAAATCGACCTGTGTAGCCAACTTGATGTTGATTGGACATTCTAGCATGCAATGTATTTGAACATGTGGGAACAGCGAGTCGATCGAGTTGTTTATATGGATGGCCCTTGTGGCATGCATGATAGTTACTTGCAATAATATGGATCAATCAGTAGGCAATACATTGGATGTACGAGGGCTGTTCTTGGATTCCTAGTAAGTACGATTTACATAAACACTCAATAATGTCAAAATAATTACATGGTCCTGTTAACCTTAATTTACGTTTTGTTCATACTTGTAAGGTAACACCTTATGATAAATCTGCTTATCGTCAGATATAGATATGGCCGTGAGAATAGCTACTCAGGGTCTTCAGTTCATGCTTCACCAGCACCTAGGCACCTATGAGGAGGCGGATTCCTACGTAGCGACGAATGGGGGGATGACAATGATCTCAAAACTAAGGTGAACTACAGGAAAATCTAAGGTAGGATGAATAGATGCATATTGATTTGATGCAATGCATGCTAGCTCAAGGCTGATGTTCGGCTAATATGAGACACCGCATCAGCATTCTATAAGTGGTCCTATCTTAACACCGCCATCTCCACAAGAGAAACGCCCTAGAAAACAACTTATGTATCGAGTTAAATCATCTGGTCAGCCGATAGAGTGGAGTCTCGTGCCATTGCAAGTGTTCGACAATACTCCCCACTAGCATCCAACATAGGAGTCTGAAGCTCCTCTAGCTCCGCATGTAAAGCCAACCAACGCCTTTGCTCGGCTAGCTAGGCAATTCACTAGGAGTAGGAGATGGGAGGGGATGGGGATAGGGATAGGAACTGATGATTTTTTAATTCTTTTCATATGTATATGGTCCACTGCAATGATCAAGCTAATGTATTTTTACAATTTGTAATAAATTAATATGCATTCCATCCATCAACACTATTACCCTTTGCTGTTTTCACATGCAATGTGTATAAATACAATTTTACAACTTCGAATTTTTCATAACATATTAACAAATATTTAAACAAATTGACATTTAAAACAACTTCTCAATAAATGACAAAATTGCAAGTATATATATAGAATATTAAGCACCCCCCCTTCTAATGTGTCTTTAAATAAACTGGATGAAGTAGCCGATGATTCACCTAAGCTATAAAAGAGAAAAAACTAATGTTAGCTTCAAAAATGTAATGTCGAATGTGATAAAATATGTATTGGTATCCATCAGCTACCATTATTGCGTCGATGTGAGCACGTTATTCTATTATGCCCTCCTGCTTCGCAAAGTCCACTTGTGATTTGATCTAGATGCTCCCTAATGTCCATCTCCATGTGGTTTCTTTTCCGCCTCAACTTTCCCTTCTTTCGTTAAAGGTCTCCCCTTGGGTAAAGTGACAGGAAGTGCATTGGCTCCCAATCCAACTCATCCCTTATAGGCATGAAGTGCATCCTATACGTTTGGTCTTGATGTGTCCATCTATACCAATCGGGTATAGAATGCATCATATCAAGCCTAAGTGAGGTGGCTACTGCATATGCGTGGGAGCATGGAATTCTGTATATTTACCACTTCCGGCAACTACATGTGCTACGGGCAAAGTCAACAATGTGCGTTCGGCCGCCTCCCCTTAACCAATTGGCAAGGCAACGACTACTAGTGAAGACTTCAAAAACTTTATCATGTTTGCTGTAGTCAATAACCCTGTGGTTGCTAGCTCATGAACTCCATCGGTCAATTTTTTCGGTTGCATATTTGGTGAAAATTCTACTCTTCACCATATTCTTTAATGCCTTCATATGCTTTTTGATGAAGTATCCGACACAATTGTAGAATGTTTTCTTCACCAAAGTAGTCATAGGTAACCCCCAAGCCCCCTTCAACACGAAATTATAGCTTTCAACAACGTTGGAGGTCATATACTTAAACTGATAGCAATCGTCATGAACTAGCATCCACATAACTAACGGCACGTCATCAAACTAATCTAACGCATCTGACTTAATCATCCCCACTTACTCCATCACATAATTCAACTTACGAGATTGTACTTGCAACCTAACATATGTGACCAACTTCTTGTATTGGGTGTTTTTATGTGCTAAGTTGAAGCTACTCGCAATGTGTCGGAGATAGAATTACCACACCACAAATGGAGGCCGCCATCTATTCGCTTCTTCTTGGACTGCTGATCTAATGCTTGCATGTCTATTTGATATGAGGCAAATTGTTTCACAACCTTTATGGTCGCCGACAACATATTCCTTTAGTTTCCTAAAAAACCAACCCCATGTCTTAGCTGTCTCCTGATCAACTAAAGTGAATGCCAGCGGAAGTATATGATTGTTGCCATCAACGCCATAGGTAACTAGTAACTTGTGAATGTACTTTCCATACAAAAAAGTGACATCAATGGTAATAACAGGTCTAAGGAATTTCCATGCTGTGATGCATGACCCAAATGCCTATAATACCCACTTTAAAGTAGACACATCGGGGGTACTTGATTAGCTCCACCCCCAATTTATTCATGTTTTAGGATTTGTATTTTCTATTGCATTGAGAAGTTTTGACAATCCATTGTAAGACTTTTCCCAATTTTTGTACACCTGCTTGATAGCCCGTTTCTTTCCCTCCCAAACCTGTCTCCTATTGATCCTATAGCCAAATTCCTGTTCGACAATAGAAGTCATCTCAACCACCTTTATATTAGGATTGTCCCTAAAAAGATTTATAAATCAACTCGTAAAGAGATTGCAATCCAACTGTGGGTGAACTTGATTAATCAGCAGGTAATTGCATGTGTGTGGACCCTCAAATCTCGTCACCGCGAACATGCCCTCCAACTTCTTCTTTTGAGCTTAAAGCCTCCATTTATAACCGTTGCCCCTTCTAAAACAATAAATAGACCATAATAGTGGACTAAACTCTACAACAATGAAGTTGCAATGGTTCTTCACATGGTAAGACTTCACTACTTGAATGACATCTACTTTCATCATGAATCTCATGCCCCTATAGAAATCACCACTATTGGTCGAACCACTGCAAATATTAGTTTGCTCTTGCTTGAAATAAATATAATCACTGCTGCCCCTAAAATTGTAATATAAAACAGGATCTCTAACTATTATGGTTGGTGGTTCAGTCTGCTTTGCTCGATATAATGGCTATCTCGAGTAGGTATGTATGGTTAGAGACTCTTTTTTCTGATACTTCATCTCCTTCGTTCTCACTTTCCTTATTTTTCTCTTCAGAACTCTCCTCGTTATCACTACTCTCCTACTCAACACCCATTCCATCATCAGTGTTAGTTATAGCCTCCACTCTCACACGAACCATATACGGATCCCGTATGTTTGGTCATTATAATACTAGAGTAATTGCTCTATCTATTTTATCCTCATCAATCACTTCCATCAGGGTTGGAACTGAGGGTTGAAATGTCGATGGCTCTTGTTGCATTTTTGCAATGTTACGTGACAAATGTAGCTAATTGCTTGTATCAAATATTTTCCTTATCGAAAGCCCCTCTAAATTATCAAAAATTCTAATGAATAATTGTTATATGCCACATTCTCCATATGATTCAGCCATTTCAATAAAATTTTCAACATCTTCATTGTCTCTAATTGCCATCTACGCATAACATGTATTGTTCCCATGGAACATAGGATGCTTGTAAATTATCTCAACCCCTACTTCGATTGAATCAACTCTGATGCTACGGCATGTTCTGTATAAAAATTCGTTATAGTTGATGTTTTTCTTCATTTTCAATTTCTTTACTGGATCCCTATTATACTCCAACTCTCAGTTATTAGCCACAATATTTCCAAATGCATAGATCATTAACTTCATGTAATCAGTCATTATTTCCCTATCTACAGTATATATAAATTATAAGCTTTTAAATAAATATGAAAATTTCCAATAACAACATTCTAAAAATTAAAAAAAAATAAATTTCCATAACATTTCAAATATTAAATTTTTTCCCATTATTGCCAAATGAATTTTTTTTTTTAAATTTGTGAGATGTTATTTTTTAACAACATTTTTGCTACTAAACATTCTAACCATTTTCGTATCATTTTACAATACTGTAAAAATTATTTCACATTCTAGATATTACAATTTTTCATCAAAATATTTTTTTTTATATTTTCAATAACAACATTCTTAATATTTACACACAAAAAATTTATGTCATTTCTAATTTTAATTTTAATTTTCTCCCATCATTTCCAAACAATTTTTTTCTAAATATTTGTTCGAAATTATTTTTTAATAATATTTTTTTCTGCTAAATATTTCAATAATTTCCATATTGTTTTATAATATTGCAAGAATTATTCGACATTCTACATATTTCACATTCCTTACAACAATAAATCCTTATTCTAATACAGAAATTAATATTACATGTTACATATTGCAATACCTATATAACTCATATTTAATAAATTATAATCTAACAACAATCAGTAACATTTTCTATAAAATATACAATTATAGTAATATTTTTCTAAAATCTTATATAAAACATAAACATAGATAAAAAAAAAAACTTCAACACAAGTAAAAAAGCTTCAACTTTTGTAAAACAAATATACCACAATTGATTAGTTACTCAAAAACCACTTAAATATGGGTAAATCCTTTCTTTCCTCAGCAGAACCACTTCTTTTTCCTCTCCTTCCTCTTCATGTAAACAAGAGAAAAAATAGATTTGATATGGGTATTTTTTGTGTGTTTCTGGAAAAAATTTACTGTTAGTGTATTTATATTTTTTTAGTTTGTGTATTGTTATCACGCGATTTTTGTTTCTAATCTATGATGAGTGTAAATGGAATATAAAATTGAATGATGAGATTGAAGGGTACAAGTTGTATTGAAGGCACGGACTTCAGCGGACAATTTTTCCGTATTTCTAAAGTCACAAATGTGATCCTTATTTTTGAAATAATAATTATTACACTATAATATTTATGTAATTTTTTTTTCAAAAATTATAATATTTAAGTATGTAAAATGTAGTTTCCATGGTGCATCAATGGCCTTTATTGTATAATAATAACTGAGGGGACTTTATATGCATCAACTAATGGATGAATGATAATTACGAAGATATTGGGAAGTTGAATAACGGAATCTCTTGACAACGACATAAGTTTGATCATAAGGAAAAGTTTGAAATAGAAATGAATAACACTACTTACCATGATCATAAGTTTGACAATAATAAATAAGAAATGGAATAAATTTACAACGAAGTACTTATTAATATCACTTAATGGGAGAAAAATATTATTTTGATATTTGAGTAGAAATATATAAAAACAACTAATGGCAAATATAACGGATGAAAATATAGAATATAAAATAATAAAAGTTTTTAGAATTTATATAATATAAGCGGCATGCATTTTGGAATGTAAATGTTTGAAATGCTACATACGTCGTCAGTATCACATCGTCAACTACGTATAATTAAGAATTTACAAAATTTACTTGCGTTGAGGACTCTGGAAATATTTTTCAAGATGAATCACCACTTATATTCCTCCACTAGAAGCGCTGCATATTTTCTCTCATATAACAGCAATAAGAAGAAGAAACAATTTTGTTTTCTTCCTTTTTCTTGTACTTGTGGGGGATAATTTTAAAACTATGCATCTGTTCCATCCTTTTTCATTGTTTCAACTGTCCATTATGAGCAATGTTGGTCCATATCATAATCAAGAACGTGGTTGAATTGATTGTTTCTAAAAATTTTAATCTTTTTATGGATGTAACTAAAAAGGGAGTTATAAATGATTATCTTAAGGAGAAGAAACGTGGATCTTGACTGCCCATATAAACTGACTTGAGAAAACAATGTTTGAAGAATTGAAGGTAATAGAAGTATAGATGTATGCAGTTTCTGGAATTGATTGTGCTGGAGAATTGTTAGTGATTATTTAGGATGAGCTTAGCTTTAAGAATAATGGTCTAAAGAGAAAATTCAAAATAATCTTTAGGAGATCTTGATGTCATGAGTACCGGGCAACATTGTAATGAAAAGAAAACTATGAAATTGGAAGTAAATAATGGAACAGTGAAATGAATGAAAGGGTAAGGATAAGGGGAAAAAAAAATGGGAGATGCCCATTGGAAGTAAATGAGTAAGGAGGCTCTTTGAATTAAGGAGTGGACTTAGTAAAATTTGCTGGATTGATCTATCAAGTCGTAAGATGAATGCATCATGAGTTAGGGAGAAACCTATGATAAAGTAGAAGACACTTAAAAACTCCAATAGAACCAATCTAATCTATAATAATCAAAGGAATAAATCTTATTGTGCGAGATATTTAAAAGAGACATTTGATTGGGGTTATATTACAACGTAATCGAGGACACTAATGAATTTGAGAAAAGTATTAGGAAAACTCGGTGTATGTGAATATCAACTTAAAAAATTAAACTTGATATGTCTATTCTTTTCCCTCTCTCTCTCTCTCTTTCTCCTATTTCTTTCTTCTCTAATGAAAATTATGGCTACCTTTGTTCTCCTCCTTTTGAATCTAAGAGTAAACCATCAAGGTAAAGCATTATTTTTTGGAAAGTAAGCTTTTTTAAAAAAAGTTGATGGAAAACCTTGCAATCATGAGAGTTATGGTTGGCAACAAGAAAAAATAGAAACTTTTGGTGTGTGAGTGGTATGCTTCCCTTCAAATTTTTATTTCTCAAGTGTGAAAGAAGTAATCTTGAGATGTGGAAGAATCAAGTTCAAGAAATTAAGTAAGTTGCTAATACCCACTTTGGATTTTTTGGTTAAATCATGAATTTATTGTAAAAAGATTATTTTTTTTTAATGTTAAAGAAGTGAATGGGTATTGAAAATTTGAGTAATAAAAGTTGGATTGTGTTTAGAAGTTGTAAGTGTTGAATGGGGTGTGGAAAAAAGGATTTTATTTTGTATTTCTATGTTCAATGGAGGGTTTTTAAGCGGTGGAAGTTCAATTGAATGATGTGAACTCTTTCTTTCTATTTTCCTTTTAATTGATTTACATTCCTATTTAAATAAGATGGAATCCTCATTGTTTTCCTAGACCTTGTTGCTAAACTTTTAGATGTTTTCTTGAAAATTTCTCCTTAAAAAGTTGTAAAAAATTGAGTGAAGTTTAGTTAAAGGGTTATTTAGAGGATGTAGTAAAGGGTTAAGTTAAGCAAAGTATAGTCAAAAGGTTATTTAGATGGTGCAATAATGGGGTAAGTTGAGCACGATATAGTCAAAATATTATTCAGAGGGTGTAGTAAAGAGGTAAGTTGGCAGAGTATAGTTAGAAGATTATTTAGAAGCTGCAGTAAAAAGTTGAGTTAAATAGAGTTTAGTTAGAAGGTTGCTTAGAAGATGCGACAAAGGATTAAGGGAATAAAAGTTAGATAAAGAGTTAGATAGAAGGTTAAATAGATAGTTAAAAAGAGAATATTAATTTACAACCAACTTGAATAAGTAATAAGTGAATGTATTTATATTCTATATCGGGTGTTAAAGTTCAACAAATCTAAGAATTAGTTGAGTTACCTATTCCGGGTATGCGATTACCTTGCTTGTTGCTTATGCGTGTTATAAGTAGAATTTCAATAAACTTAATGAATATCTAGCTTGTAATTACTATGCTTCTTGTGCTTGGCTATGGTCGATGAATGGGGAGTATCGATAATTTTGGTGTGCCATCTCAATGATTGGTGTGTGATAATATCCCGAATGAAGTCGTGTACTAAAATGATTTGAGTAGATCTAGGCTGATTGTGGATTCCAAGGTGCTAAGGTGCACCCAGTGTCGTATATATATATTATCATATGTGTATTGCATAATCAGGAGCTACCTCAAGTCTTATGACACTAAGACTATGTTGTATTGTGACACCTAAATAAACGATAAGTTAATGTCTGTGCATTAGATATTTTATACATGTGTACTTCATTTGCTGTGTGGTATTTTTATGTGTTTGTGGTGGTTACGTATTGGACTCTAATTCACCTTTTGTGGGAATCTTTTTCACTTGCAGGCATTGTTGATGTTGATTATATTGATGAGCCGAGTTGTGACTTGTAGTATAAGCTGGAAGATGATGTGGAGTACATTTACTACAAGGAGGAAATGGTGTGGGATTTCACTAGATTGATGTGATTTTTAAATGTCCAGTTTTGCTTGGAGATCACTCCTATATATTAGTCAAGTTCAGTTATATTAGCTTGCCTTATTGAGAAAGAGTTTCTAGATTTCTTTATATATGATATTATATGATAATGCATACTTTTAATTAGGGTAGGCAAAATACAACTTGATTTGAAGTCCTCTTCTTCGATTCTGTTTATAAAATTGTTGGAGCCATGTTAATATTCTTTTTAAGGTTAATGTTGCATTTACTAACCAAACATTTATCTTTTTTATAATTCTTGAACTTCAAAAAGATTAATTTACTACCTAATTAAAGTTTTTGATTTCTCTTATGCTACCTGATGTAACTTTGTTAATCTTCCTTAATTGATATGGACTACTCATTTAACCATGAGCTAACATGTGGATTAAGGAGTAGGGGGGAAGAAATGTTAACCAAGAAAAAGAAAAAAATAAACTAGGAAAAAGCAAAGGGTGCGAAACATAGCTAAGCAAGAAATCTACCCATCTGAAAAACCCATCAACAATCTCTTCTACATCAAATTTCTCTGGACATGTAAGCTTAAATCGAATAACCTCATGTGAAAACTTAGTTTAAAATCAAAATCATTAACCAATGAAGAGAATCACAAACCCTAATAATTCATAAACCATTTTTCTTTTCTTTGGGAAAGGGGATCAAGGAAAAGTAATTCGCACTTTGAAGATGAGGAAATTGTTTATCATGTCAATGGCTTAATCCAGTAGTCATCATCTAACAATGGTGGGCTTGTATTATGCAATTGTGGATTGAAGGCTAGGGTTTTAGTTGCGAAGATACAAATAAACCATGGGCAAAGGTTTTATGGATGCTCAAGATTCAACAAGATAATCTCTAAATCTAAGATTGTAAATAATTAGCATGAAAGGATTATGAAGTTGATTGTGGTGAATCTCACCTATTGGGAAATGAATTTGGGTTAGGATTTCCATGATTTGGGGCTTTACTATTTCACATGTGTAAAGGAATGAGGTCTATATGTAATTTGGAGTGGAAAGGGGGCTTCTTCTTCTTCTTCTTTTATTATTTTTATTTTTTTAAGTTAGAGTTAAGTTGTGTGGCTAGAATTGTGGTTAGGGTTTCATGCCATCAATTTTTTTTTCTTTTTCTTTTTTCTTTTATTGACATATTTCTTTTTCTTTTTTTTTTCCATCTCAAATCTAAATAATGGTTAGGTTGTGTTATAATGTAAGAATATTGTTTTTTTCTTTACACTTATCACGTTGTAGCTAGTCATGACATCCACATCAGCTAATGGGGATTAACAAAGTTACTTGAGGTAGCATAGGAGATATTGAAAACTTTAATTAGGTAGTAAATTGATTTTTTTTAAAGTTCAGATATTTAATTGTAAAAAGAGCGAAAGTTTAGGTAGCAAATACGGAATTAACTCTTCTTTTTATTACATTTTTTCTTTCTTTTGTTAACCATCTCTTATGATTCTATTGCTATATTTCTTATCAATCTATCATTATTTGTATCAAAATTGAAATTCAATTTCTCAATTTTGTTTATTATCTCCTATCATAACAAATCACTAATATTTTCTCACCCATTTCAAAGAAGAAATATTCACCAAGTGATACAAATACTTGTGATATTAAGGTTAAACTAGTTAAAATTTGATAAAAATCAACAAAGTAGAAAGATAAACAAGTCTACTTAAAATTAAAAATAACATGCAATAATGGGATTGGAACTCTTTCACATAAGATAAAAAAATTTAAAACCAAATCAAATCATGAACCATTTAGACCTTCCTTAATTGAACTATAAACAAAAACACATTATAAAATGGCCGGTTCAGTTTGATTAATAGTTCTAACTCCATTACAAGTCTTGCGAATTCCCATCACTGTTTCTACAAACTTTGTTATTAGGTATGCAGTAGAAAGATAGTTACACATTGCAAAAAAAAAAAAAAAATGAAAATCACAGACGGCAGAAGAAAAAGCTAAAAAAAAGGAATCAAAATTCCAAAGATTTGAGCCATATGACCAAAATTTACCAAGCTTAAGGACTGATACTGAGCCCCTTGAAAAGTCTAGAAACAACAAGACATAAGAAAATACATTAAGAATTGCCATATCCATGCCTAGGATGCACCTTCTTCTTCTTCACATGACAGTCACAATTATGGGTGCCGCTAATGCATCCAAACTTCCTCTTTATTTCACCCCACATAGTAACTTTAGTTTTCTTATGGCTGCAGCCATGTTCTATTTCTTTCCTCATAATGCAGCATTCTTTCTCAAGCTCCATCACCTTACTATTCATCCTTTCCATCTCACTTATTAACCGTTCCTCGCTGCAGCCTTCTCTCGCCTCATCTTTCTCCTCCTCCTCAACCCCGTTTTTAAGTAGGTCCACAAAACTGTGTACCTCCTGAGAGACAGCATCTCTCAGTTTCAGCTGTTCCTTAAACAACACCTTTACCACAACCCTCACTGGTAGCCTCCCATTCTGTGCTGCATGCTCACAGGCTTCAAGGGACATCTTTTGGCAGTCCAACACACGGCAGACCTCTTCTTTCTCTGATTCTGTCAGGTCTTTGTGTCTGTCCAAGTAAATATCAATAGCCCTGTATAATCCATCATGGCGGCTTCCTAATGATGCTGCGGCTGACATCTCTGTTAAGGAAATGAAGGTACTTGCCTCCAAATCCTCATCATTGGCTAACTCTGCTAAGAAGTCCTCCATTAGGATTGCCACTCTCATAATTCCTGAAGCATCTGCCCGAGCATAACTGTTGTAAAAATGCTTCAAAATCCTTTTCACACAGCTTATATCATACTTTGTTTCCCTTGCATAGCCGTGAAACGGTATTAGGAGGTCTTCAACGGTTGCCTGATGAAGCTGTTTTCCTATCCTGATCTCAAATCCATCTCTACACTCAGAACTTGCTTCTAACACAATCGAAAACCTTAGCATTTCGAATAGCAATGCACATGGAAGGAGTCCATATACATCAGGAAGATGTTGCTGCACTGCTTCAATCACTTTACTCTGAGAGTTCCTCACATAAACCGATTCATTTTCCTCACCGCAATAAATCCACCTCCTAGCATATTGACATAGGGATGATGCTACGTATTCAGGAGGGGTTCCATTCAAGTTCAAGGCTCTGATTATGGGCTTATAAAACTTCAATGGCAGGATTGTCAAATCTTCTAATGTGAAATCGGGGGCGAACAGCTTCCTCCTCGTGCTTGGTCTATGTTCATCCTCATCATTTTCAATGCTGTCATCCGAGTCTGAGTTTCTTATTGGCTTCCCAAGAAGGTGAGGATTATCCATTACCTTTGAGATGATAGAGTCCAGGCAGGCATTGGTCAATCCAAGAAGATCACCTTCTTGCCCAACCTTTTCCATATGTAAAAGAATCTTGATTGTTTCATTCCAGCTTGGGAGGATTTTCTCTCGAATGAAGTTACCAGCCCGTCTAATCAGATTGTTGGTGCTGCGGGTTTCAGACATTCCCAAATAGAATGCGAGGCGAAAGACAGGGATAATATTTTCATTTGAGAATCTCAATTCATACCCGTAGCAGAACCTCGCTACAAGCTCAAAGGTTTCTGGATCAGCTGATACGTCATTTAGGAAAGAAGAGATCTTGTCATGGGAACCGTCTTCAAATAAAGCAGCCAGTTTGTCCGATCTTGCTGCTAGAAGTTTCTGAAAGGTACAAAGAAATAGTTCTGAGATACGCAGTGAAATAAATTTATACATCCTCATGTAAATTTTGTATGAGCAAAAAATCGAGAGTACATTTGCTCAAGTATGCTCACCTTGTTTAACATAAATGGTACTCCACAAACATGAACTTCAATTTCCGGAGAGGAAGCCCGTTTGGACAGCCTGAATTAAACCAAATACATTTAAAAATCGGATGAAATAAAGGCAGCTAGCTAAATGATACTTTGTTGCAAGTTCATCCGAATTGGAGCACAAGTCAGATTTAAAGTATCGAGTGTTTACCGGGACAGTCTTGTAGAATCACTGTCTGCCATTTCAATGAACTTCCACTGCAAATGCGCTTCCTGCTTTTCTGCTCTTCTTTCTTCTTCCCTTTCTAACGATTTTTCCCTGAAACCGTATTAAACCGAAAGCCAGCCCGCTCAGCACAGTACGACGCAACAGCCAAATATAGCATATGAAACTAAATCGGATAACATAGTCAAATAATTAATCCAATTATCTCGACTACTTTTCCAAATATCAGACTTGGAATGTGGAAAGTTTAATTTCATCTGACAGAATTTTAATGGAAAAGGGCATTCACTTTGACACTAAACGATTCATGCGACGTATCACCTCGACTGATGTGTTTCTCCTTTTACTTGGAAACAAAACGCATTTTGGTGCTAATAAAAATCATACAGGTCTAGAAAATTAAGGTTTCATATCCATTTCCTGCCCAAGAAATTTATATGTAGAATTGTTACTACAATAATCTTCATTACAGGATGGCTCAAGTGGAATATCTACAACAAATACAAGCCTGGCAGTAACAAAACTATAGAGATATGGTGGCATGAATCAACATAATAAAATAAAATAAATCAAACATAAAAAATATATGGTGGAAAATGTCTATTTCCATTGACATAGGAGTAAAGGAAGAGAATGAAGCTTCTGCTTACATGCAAGCAGAGAAAAGGAGAGGTAGTAGCCAGGTGTGTAGACAAGTTATGGTGTTTGAGTTTGTGCCTATAGAGAGAAAGAGAGCGGAACAGTCTTGGTTTGGAAATTCAACGTTCACATGCTAAACTCCCCTAAAGTTTAGGATTCTGTTATGCTAAATATCAGATAAATCTTCTCGTTTTGATTAAGGTTGTTGGGAAGAAGATTGAAGATTATCCCTGTTCCTTAATCAACCGACTGACCATATGAAATGGTCGAATGATTGAAATACCGTTAACATGTGATTTTTATTTTTTTCTCTCCAACAGGTCTCCAAACATTTCCACGTACACATATATTTTCAAAGGTCGATAGGCGACTCAACGAGTTTTTCTTCTGTTCCACTTTCCGTGAGGATTCAATACGAAGGAGTATGCAAAATATGATATGTGGAGAAATATGTAAATATAATCTTATCCAAACATCATGTTACACTGTCACCTTTTTTTTTTTTTTTTTTTTTTTTGTGGGTTGGGTTAGCAAAGCGTTATTCCTTTAATTTGAATATTAAATCGAAACATTATCAATTTTTGTTAGGAAAAAACTCACTCTTCTGAGTTAAATCTGAATAATTAGTCTAATATGATAAAAAGAAAAATTAAATAATGTTTACATGTGAATTTAATCTACCCTTTCACATTACAATATTTATGATGTTAAAGCAGCAAGTAGTTTGGTTATAGTAATATAATGAAAAAACAAAAAAAAAATAAAATTGTATGGAAGTTATAATTGATATGCTGTTTGGAGAAGGAGGAAGGAACTTACAACTGGGATGATGTTGTGGAAAAATGAAAATAACGTTATCTTACTATTGTTTAAGTTTATTTAGTATGCACTTGCAATGCGATGCTTTTTTTTTTTTTTTTCCCTATTTATAACTTTTGTGGTATTAGAGAGACAAGATGTAATTAAATGGTTTAAGAATGGCATACACAGAACTATAATTATAAGAGACGGTTAGAGACTCAAAAATTGATTGTATACGTCTTTATTATTAACTTGTTACCAGAATACTAAACTATCAACTCTACATTAAATCACCATAAGAAAACATACACACTGTCATTTTTATTTGTAGCCAATTCCTTTATCCAAAGATCATTTTAGGGACTATCTTTTTCTTCACCCTGAAAATTTAATATAAATAGCCTCAAGTTTAAAGCTATATTTTCTTTGGAAAATATGTATAAATGACTCAAGATCTAAACGAGAATTTGCTATTTGGAAAATAATTTTTTTTTTTTAAAAAAAAGAGGGCGCTTATAAGTGATTGAACGATTCCAGAAAAAAAAAAAAGTCTATCAATAATTAAAAAATTGAATTTTTTTTCTTTTCCTTTTTACCCCCCAACTTTATATTTTATAAGGGATGAGAATGGCGGATTTAATATATTTATTATCCTAAACACAGGTAAATTTGTGGACCCGCTGGCTCCGGTTGGCAACTGGCCTTCATAATGGGAGATTTTGGGTCGGATTCAGTCATATCGATTCTCCATAGCAGTGGAAGATTAATGACATAACATGGGAAATATGATAGCCTCTACGTGGATTTCTTTTTTTTTTCTTTTTTTTTAATAATAGAGATACCAATTATAATAATACCTAAATTATAACTTTTTATTCACTAAAACTTTATTTTTCTTTGCCCAAGAAAAAGGATGTTCATTCTTTTTTTTTTTTCCATTAAATCATAAACCTCTCTTTTCTTCCTTTAGAATGAGTCACAAACCATTTAAAGGTCTCAATTTAATCCAAAGCCTCAATATTAACATGATTTTTTCCTAACTATTTTGTGCCCCTAAACCTGTAGGGACAAGCTTCAGCAGTTTGGCATAACTTCCAGGAAGCTTGTAGACTGTATTGCTAGTGAGAGGCGATCAGGTAATTCCTCCCAACTTTTGGATTCTCCTTCTAGGATGTTGTTCACCGTCTCAATATTGATTTATACATGCCTTGTAATCACAGGGATGTAACTGTCTCAGACTATTTCACTCTGCTTCTATCTTCAACAATATGCCCTTACTCACTCAACAAAATGCATGCTTGATAAGAATCATTATATAAATGATTGTCTTTCTATATTACTTTTTGTAGACAAGTTTAGTTAATATTTTAGGTTTTAGGAAGATTACCCTTATCAGTTAGGAGATTTATGTTTATCTGTTTAGATTATATCAAATTTGATCTAATTTATTTTTAGGGTACTATTCTTATCTATCGGATATGCCATTTCTATTGTAGATGTATTTAACTCAATCTAATGTACAAAATTAAAAAAAAAGAAAGAAAGAAAGAAAGAAAGAGAATTTCTCTTCAAAATTCATTTTCTAATTTCATTATGGTATCAAAGTTCTAGTCGATCAAAAAGTTGACTGGCTTGCTCCAAACATGAGTGGAAAACCTACTCCTGAACTTAAATTGAAGTTCAAGTCCCTTGATCACCCAACTCTACCAGGATAGAATCTTAGGGCTATCTCATCCGTAGGAGTAGACCAAAACACATTGCAGATTACTCAACAAAAACTCAATAGAGCAAACTTCCATGAATGGCTCCAATATATGAAATTGGTTATTAAAGGGAAAGGGAAACTTGGATATGTGACTACGTCGACCACCATTCCAAACCATGAATCAAATGAGTATAGCATATGGGAGGCTGAAAACTCTATGGTAATGGCTTGGTTGATAAATTCAATGGAACCCTGCATTAGTAGAACATGCCTCTTTTGTGAGACGATTAAGAAAATCTAGAATAATATCCAAGAGATCTACTTGGACATGGAAAATTCTTCCCAATGATTTGAGCTCTGATCCAAACTTTGTAATACCACTCAAGGGAATATGAGTGTGATCGAATACTTTAATCTACTTATGGAACTTTGGCAGGAAGTGGATCTATTTTATGAGATCAATTGGAAATGTGTTGAAGATGGAACTTAATACAAAAAAATGTTAGAAAAGGACCGAGTATTTGACTTCATATATAGATTAAATCTTAAGCTTGATGAGGTGAGAGGGTGACTCATAGTAAAGCAACTTGTTCCAGGTCTTAAGGAAGCTTTCGCAGAGGTTAGGCATGAAGAAAGCAGGCATTAGGTTATGATGACCATTAGACAATTAAACCCGAGTTCAGCCTTGGTAACGAAGAAAGGATAATTCCTAGCGCCTCTGCAAAGGAAAAACTGTTGTGTGATATTTGTCAAAAGACAAATCACACTCACATACATGTTGGAAGCTACATTGGAAACTAGATCATTTAAAATTCAAATGCCATAAGGAGGTAACTAGTACTAAGATAGCCTAGGTTATGGAAACAGAGGCACAAATTGCAGGAATTGAGGTACAATCCAACGTTAGGTCTAGTCTCATGTCAGAGTAGCTTGCTGTGTTACAATAAATCCTTGGGCAAACAAAACTTAATTTAGGGTATCCCTAGTGAATCACCTACCATTGCCACAACTACTCAAAAAGGTATTTGTTTAAAGGTTCTTGAATGTCAAAAACATGATGGTTGGATCATTGATACGGAGACATCCGATCATATGTGTAACTCAATGCACTTTTTGATAATTTGGTGGAAAGTAATAACCTTAATAGAATTTTGGTAGCTAATGGTAAAAGTGCTACATTGAAAGGAAAAGGAACAATCTTGATTGGCAACTTAAAGCTAAAAGAAGTGTTATTTGTGCCTAGGTTGAGATATAACTTGTTGTTTGTAAGCAAGTTGCCAATCATCAGGGAGGATAATTGGTAGTGTTGAGGAATTTGATGGCCTTTATTATCTATCTAGAGTTCAGGTACCGTTTGGTTATTAGTATTGGACAGAATAAGGAGTATTGGACAGTACTAAAGAAGAAGGACTGGACAAAAAATATTTTTGTACCACGTTTGGTTTGTTCAGTACTAGACAAGGATTTTTGTGTTGTTCAGTGTTTGGATTGCCAAGTACTGGACTGAACATAGTAAATTTGATAGTTTTGCCCTTTTTAATTACTAGAGAAGGCTTTTGTGCTATCCAGTGTTTGAAATTGCAAAGTATTGGACTGGACAGAGTAAAATTGACAATTTTACCCTTTTTATTTATATCATAGTTATTTATATATATTTGATATTATTATAAGAAAAAATGATTTGAAGGTTTAATATATTATATTAAATATTTTAGGGAAAAGAATTATGTTATATTTAATAAAATAATACGTTATTTATGGTAGCGTATAAGCTTGGTAGACTTGATGTGTTTTTTATTGATTTCGCTAATTCTCCCTATTTGAGCTAAACGGATTAAAAATAGAAAATACAACTAGACTTTCATAAGTATTAATATAATTAGTATTTTAAAAGACATGTAGTTAAAAAATATAGATATCATTTGTTGTATTATCAATAGTGATGTTGGTGTTGACAGTGAAGATAACTATGGTAATGCTAATGGTGATAAAGATAGGAGAGCTAGCAGCAGTTTTGATAATTAAAAGGAGCTAATAATTTGTATTAGTTTTGTATTTTATCATGATAATGCATTTTATATTGATATTATTATTTATGTCATAGTTTTATACATTAGCATATCAACTTATACTATATTATTTATACTATGAGTATATAATTTTTATTATTAGTTATGACTAAAATGTATATTGAATTTTTTTTCCCAATCCATCTCAAGTTTTTTATGATTATCGTAAGGCATATCCATAGATTTTGAAAGATATTTTATATTGACTGTAGAAACTTACATTTTTATATTCTAATCTTACAAACCTTGTAAATATTCTAACAGGATTGTGAGTTTAACAACCTTTGAAGAAGAGAGATTAAAAACTTATTCATACCATTAAAAAACCGGTATCTACATCACTAGATTATAAAAGACCTAGCATGATATAATTTAAGTAATGATAAATATTGTAGAGTAGTTTGCCAAATCACAGTCGAACCATATAGTTAAATGAGTGAAAGACAGCTAATGAAACACTCTTCTCCCACATAGTTTAGAGCGTAGTATTTGGAACGTAAGTCAGATTGTTTAACATATGAAAAATAATTAATGAACAAACAAAATGCTTAAGGTGATAGAGAACCATTATGCGAGCACGCAAGGCATGGACAGAAAGAAACCCAGTTTTCTGCTTTAACGTTTTGGTCTCGATTCCCATATAAAAAGCTTTCACACTTCCATTAGCTAAGATAGGATAAGAAAGTGCCAAACCATATCATAATGGCATTTGTAAAAAACATATGGAAATTTTGTCCTTTATCAAACTCAATTGTCACAGCGACTATGACTCCAACTATCAACTGTGGAGGGTAGGGGCAGAGCATGCTCGCGAAGTAACAGTGAAGATGCAACCACTTCCAACATGTAAACTTTCTTCTTCTTGGGATGAAATCATGGGAAATCCCGAATTTCAATATAATAATAAGCATATGTAAATATTAAGACTTGTTAATTTACATAAATAAAATGTTACACAAATTCATAGATAATGGTGCACGTAGACTGGAATCCCAGTCGCTACATGAGAGCTCCTTATATTGAATTGAATATGATATTCTCATCAAAGAGGCAAACTTTCTTTCATGAAGCTTTCTTTACAATCGAGCAGTAACAGAGAGAGAATGGCTTTTCAAGGCTAAGCACCATCTTCAACTTTTGCAAAAGAATATCAGATACGGTTGATTTTTTATTGGTAGAGTTGGATATTTCCTCAGGAATTCTCTATCAGATTTTTGAAAAAGATCAATCTTCCCCGACTTTACCATGGATATTCCGATTCAATGACAATTCTATTTCTTTGACAGATTGCCCTTTTGTCTCTACAATGAAGTAATAAGCAAATATTGCAGATAACAATGAAACACCACCAAAACCAGCATAAACTGAACTGACTCCGTATTTTTCCACAAGTTCAAGGAAGAATAGTCCCACCAAAAAGTTGCAAACCTGATTGAAGGAGGAAGAAAAAGTTTCAAATCTTAAACAAAAAGTTCCACAGTCAAAAGAGATACAATTATCTGCATTGATTCACAACATGGCAAGTAGAAACTAATAGAAGAAGCATAAAGAGAGACTCATCCTAGTTCCATTCATCCATCCATTAATATCAAAACTACACATACCCAATGAACGGAGAAGCTAAGATGAGTTGTGAATGGGCAATACTTCTAGTGAAGATGAGTTGATGGCTTTCAAGGCCTTCAAGATGAGTTGATGGCTAAATCTCCTGACTTTTTTCAAGCATACGGTCTCAACACACGGCTTATATACGGCCGTGCCTTCTACCGTATACTCAACCGTGTGTGCTTCTGTGGATTTTCGAAGCTCAACACACGGTCGTTCCTTCAACCGTGTACTCAACCGTGTGTACTTCTATGGATTTTCGAAGCTCAACACACGGCCGTCCTCGAGTTTGGTTCTAAACCCTTTCTCACCGTTTCTCCAAACAACACAACCACCTCTTCATACTAACATACACCAACATACCCGTGTAACATGGTTATGTTAATAAGAAATTATCAATCTCACTGAAAAAAAAAACCGCTTTCCCTTTCTTAGATTACACAAACAACCCATATGCGGAGTTCAATATTTTCGATGATAAATGGACAGCATGTTTCATGTTATAATTTGTTAGATGATGGAGCAAGATGATGACCATAATCATACGAACCCTAAACAATAACAATGCATTCGAAAAGGAAGGAAGAAATCGAGAAGAAATGGAACCATACGAACCTGATGGCGGCGATGGTCGCACTTCCGGCCGATTACACGACGAGCGGTAGTGAAGGAGCGGCACCGATGAGCTCTTGTGGGTCCACTTCCGGCTGCGGCGCTGTGATGGGAAAAGGATTTCGGACAGGTGGGAAAAGAAAGTAGAAGGGGCTGGTTAACAGGAGGAGGAAGGCTAAATTGGGAATTTCGAAAAAAATAGAGTTTTGTCCAGTGCCGAATTTTTAGTACCGAATTACATACGATACTAATTTATCTCATTTAGTCCAGTACGATATTAAGGTTTTGTCTAGTATTTTTGTCATGGGTGGCAACTAAACGGTGGACAAAAAATTTAGTCCTGTCCAGTACCGAATTTTTACGCCAACCAAACGCTACCTCAGTCAAGATCTAGTTTTGATTCCAAGTTTAAGTCTTTCTATTTTATCAAAAATAAATCAAAGATTACGCTTTAGAATGAACGTTTAGGTCATCCTAGTTTTATGTACATGAAATATTTGTATCTAAAGTTATTCAAAAATAAAGACATTTGTAGTTTTAAATGTGAGTATTGTCTTTTAGCTAAATTTTCAAAAAATTCCTATTGCATACATCTGTATTAGCTATTGGAACCGTCCAACTTATATACAACGATATTTGGGTTCTACTTGTATATTAACGTTCTTTGGACATAAATGATCATATATGAACTTGTTGGGTATATCTTCTAAAGGAAAAATCTAAAATTTATACTATTTTTAAGTAATTGCACAAATTGATTCTTAATGTCTTCAAGGCAAATATCCAAATATTTCAAACTAACAATGGGAGAGAATACCTCTCTACTGAGCTTAATAACTATCTCCTTCAACATGGAATTACTCACCAAACTTCTTATATTTATACTTCTCAACAAAATGGAGTCTCTGAATGAAAAAACCAACACTTGAAACAGCTAGGTTAATGATGCTTGCAACTTTAGTACTTAACTGGTTTTAAGGGGATGTAGTATTGATAGTTGCTTACCTCATTAACCGTATTCCATCTAGAACCCTCAAATTTCGAACACCCATTAGTGTTTTACTTGAATTTTACCCACATATTCGCTTATTTAATACACTTCCACCTCAAGTTTTTGGATGTACAACCTTTATACTTAATAGTTCACTCCATAAACACAAAATCAAAGCTAGGGCTTGCACTTAGGATACTTCCTTATGCAAAAGGGTTATCAGTGTTACCGTCCTCCTATAAAGCATTTCATCATTACATCTAATATTGTTTTCCTTGAAAAAGAACGATTCTACAACACATCTTCCTAGGGGGAGTCATCATTAGAAGAAGAGCAACGTTGTTTTCCATTGTTATTAAGTTTTTATTTCCCATTGTCATTAGAAATGCATGGAAGTTTGTTATCTCCTACTAGATTATCTCACTCGAAAACTTAGCACCATTATCCCCTTTGTTTATGTCTCTTGAGCTGTCCACTTTAAAGTTAGTTGAATTAAGTGGTCCTAAGTCAAATCCTTCACCTCACGAGTCACCACCCAAATCAAATCAGCTAGTAAGTCATGGGTCTTCGGGGCCACAATGTATTTTCTATTATGTGGCAAATTGTAGTCCAGAACATCCTTAGCTCCAAGTTTATTCAAGAAGGCAGGAAATTTCTCACCAAAGCCAAGTATCCAAGTCGAGGTAGTTAGTCTAGCAAAGTAGGGAAGAACTATCAGTAGATGATGAGAAGAATTTACCTATAGCCTTGAGAAAGGAAAGAAGAACTTGTGTGAGGTATCCTATTTCTAATTATATGAATTATTCTAAACTCTCACCTCAGTTCAGAAGCTTTGTAGCCTGTGTAGATGAAGGGATGATTCCAAAGAATATTCATGAAGTCTTGAAAAACCAGAACCGAAAGGAAGCGGTCCTTGAGGAAATGATAGCATTGCATAGAAATAATACTTGGGAGATAGTTGATCTACTAGCGAGGAAGAAGCCAATTGGAAGTAAATGGGTGTTTAGCATCAAGCATAGAGCAAATGGAATCTTTGAGAGATATAAAGCAAGGTTAGTTGCTCAAGGATATAGAGACATATGGAATCGACTATGAAGAGATGTTTGCACTAGTAGCAAAATTGAATTCCATCAGGGTTATCTTATTGACTAGGAGATTTATGTTTTATTTGTTTAGATTAGATCAAATTTGATCTAATATGTTTTTAGGGCACTATCCTTATCCATAGAATATGCAATTTCCATTGTAGATGTATTTAACTCCATCTAATGTACAAAATGAAAAAAATGAGAGTTTCTTCTAAAATTCGTTTCCTAATTTCATTACTTTTCTTCATATGTATCATGGTATTTGAAGTTCCCTACACAGGAAGTCGAGTTTTTTCGATGATGTTTTTTTGAGGCAAGAGTTATCTGAGCATTTTGAACCCCGGAAACATGTAAAATAGAATGTACATGTATAAGCTCAATGAAATAGACTTATCGAATCACACCGGCAGTATCAATCAGGAAATGTTATAATATCTCAAGTTCTCCATAGCTCTTTAAGTGAATCATAAACTGTTCTATGAATTCATAGATCTTTTTACTTTTAGGGTGTGACCTATCTCCTTTCCTGAACTCGTGGACTATACCGTCAAGTTGAATTGAACTGCAACCAGGAGTCTTCTTCACATCCTTTTCTTTCATCGACTTTCTCAATTTTAGCGCATCCCGCCACCTATATGCAGAGGAATACATATTTGACATCAATATATATGCCCCCTCTCTCTCGGGCTCAAGTTCCAGAAGCTTTTGCATCACTTGTTGCCCGAGTTCAACTTTTCCATAGATTCTACAAGCTCCAAGTAATGCCCCCCAAACAAAGGCGTCCGGCTTAGTAGGAATGTTCTTTATGAACTCTTCTGCTTCAGTGAATAGTCCAGCCCGACCAAACAGGTCAACCATACAACCATAATGCTCCATTTGAGGTTCTAAGCCATAGACTGCTCGCATGTGCTTAAAATGCCGCCTCCCTTCCTCTACAAGTCCTGAATGACTACAAGCAGAAAGGACACCAAGGAAAGTTACTTCATCCGGTTTTATTCCCACCCTACACATATTGGAGAAGATTCTAAGTGCCTGAGCTGCATCTCCATGCATCGCTAGTCCAACAATGATGGCAGTGTAAGAATAAACGTCTTTGTCTTTCATTTCTTCGAAAACTCCAAGAGCTTGGCTTATGCTTCCACATTTTGCATACATATCAACAAGTGCATTCCCCACATATACATCAGCAGGAATTCTGTGCTTATCAATATATGCATGAATCCACTTCCCCGACTCAAGCATCCCCAGGTTAGCACATGAGTTCAAGATACCGACTAAAGTAATGCTATCAGGCTCAACTCTGACCCTTTGCATCTCCTTAAAGACATCGAGGGCTTCCCTAAACTTTCCTTGCTGAGCTAGCCCCAGAATCATAGAATTCCAAGACACAACATTCCTAACGGGCATCTCACAAAACAGCCGGTAAGCAAAATCGGCATCACCACACTTCAAGAACATAGCCACTAATGCGTTACCGACAAACACATCCTTCTCAATCCCATTCTCATGAATATACCTGTACATCTTTCTCCCCAAGCTCAAATCTCCCAACTTCGCACATGCAGAGAGCACGACAGTGAGTGTCATCTCATCAGCGCGATACCCTGCCTCACACATATCGAAAAACACACCAATCCCCTCCCTAGGAAACCCAATCTTAACATACCCTTGAATCAAAGTCGTGTAAGAAACTAAATCCCGTTGAGGACTTTCATCGAACAATTTCTGAACATCTCCTATAACCCCACAAACAACATACACCCTCATGAGGGTATTATTCACATACACATTGGAAACCAACAACCCAGTTTTTATCCCGTGTGCATGAATCTCTTGTCCTTCTTTCAATGCACGTGCATGAGCACACGACTTGAAAACAAAAGGCAGAGTATAGTTATTGGATAAAAGACCTTTCAAAAGCATCTCTCTGTATGTAACTATGGCTTCTAATGAGTGGGTCGTACTGGATGGGTTGAAACTCGAAAGCCCTTGAATGATGGCGTTGTATACGTATTGGGTTTGTAGAAAAGGGATTTTAGTGACGAGGGCATGGATTTGTTTGACTTCTCGGGGAGTTTTTGATAGCTTGAGAGAGCGGAGGATTGAACGGTGCAGCGAAGCATGGTTGTCGTAAAAAGTTGGTTTTGGGACGTGAATTGGATTTAGAGTGAGAGAGATGAAGGGAGATGCCGAGGAGCTCATTTTGTGAAGGAGCAGTGGTGCGGAACGGTCGAAGGAACATGGCAGTGCTGACATGGAGCACCTTAGCGGGGGTTGGCTAATGCATTTGGTCAACTCCGGACTTCATGAGAAGGCTACGTCACACGTGACAACGAAAAGTTTCAATATACAAGCACGCTATCTCATGAATTAATTAATACTGGATTAGTATTTATTTAGCATTTGTTGAAATATGTAGTATATATATATATAATTTGATTAATAGTATACAAATGTTAGTAAAATTTGACGAATGGCAATTTTTGTAAATCTTTTTTTATTACCAAGCTGACGCCTCCATCTCCTCTCTGCCATATTAATTTTATAAAGACACTAATTGATGTTAGTCAATAGAAAACTTACACTAATCTAATGGCCTTTTTCATTTCTCATTCTAATGGAAACTGGAAACTATCCATGGTGTTGCCTTGTATCATCATTTGATAGCTTTTTATATCAACTGCATTTGAATTTCCTTCCTAATTTCTCTTTTATAGATTGAAAGCTGTTCGATCTTTTAAGGATTCGAAGTTGGCATGTAACGAGGAAAAGGGATTCTATCTTGATCAATCTTTCGGGGAGATCGATGTCCATGCAATCAAATACTACAATGGCTTAGCAGTATAGATGGTAAAACTACAGGTGGCTCATAAAATTAGTTTTAGTTTGTTTGTTAATATCTATAATCATAGTGATTCTAGAGCTAATATGTGTAACAATTCCCAACTTCCGGACATAAAGAAAATGCATGTTTTATAATTCTAGAGCTAATACATTTACTAGATCAAAGATACTTGTATATTACAATTAGAAAACATAAAGAAAATGCATGTTTTATAATTGCTAGCATTTCAATAGTAGTAAAATCATGGAGATAAATATAATGATACATTTTATTTTGTTGGTTTGTTTGGAAAGATTTATCAAAAAGGGAAGAATTTCACATTCTTTCAAATTTTGTGTAAATGACATCATAATATAAAATAGTAATTTTTTTAAAACTCAAATATTGCTTATGCACACAATATCATAAATTATTCAACATATAATTCTATAATCTTAGTAATTTTATTGTCATTTATTGAACCTTTCTCTTAACAAAATATGTTTAATAAATATTTATTCAAAAGACCATAAGACCAAGGTTGTCAAAATCGCGATTTTACGTAGAATCGTGAAGGGGTTCGTAGAATCGGAACGTAAAAACGGAACGTAGAAACGTAAGTTTCTACAACCTATGTAAAATAACTTTCAAATATTATAAATTTACTTACAATAGTCATTAAAAAATATAATTAATAATAGAAATAAGGAAATTAAGTATTTATTTTAGCCATAAATTACAAATTTGCAATAAAAGTCATAATATAGATAATCGAGCATAAGTTGTATAATATAGATATTTTATTTCTAAAATGATAAATCATGTATAAAACTAATTTCACCTAGTTCTATATACAAAAACTAAAAAATAATAGATAAAATTTAAAAATTAATTGTGACTTTAAAAAATTACTAATAAATAAAAATTGATAATGAAGATATACCATTAAAAAGGAGTAATATTAAAAAATGACTAAAAGTACATAATAAAGAAGATACTATAACAAGAAAACCTTCAAAATTATATATTACTAGGTAAAGTTATCTACCATTTATTTTATTTACTATTATAAAAATATTAGTTAAAATAAGGAAAGTTGCAGCAATCAAACACAAGTGCTTTAATACGAACATGATCACAAATAGGAATAAGAAGACTAATAATCGACGAACATAAACACAAAGACTTCAATGCAACGTAACACACTGATAAGAGATGAGTGATGACCAACAAACATGTCGGGGTATGACTTATATTTCCCCCTGGACGCCAAAGGACTTTTAACAATTAAGCCCACGATTGTTTATTAAAAGTTTAGGCTTGGATAAGAAAACACGAAGAAAAATGTTTTTGGAAGGAATAAGGGAAGAGCACGGCCGTGTATCAAGGAAACACGCCCACGGAAGCACACACAGTTTAACACATGGTTGAAGGCACGGCCGTGTGTTAAGCTTGGAAAATACTCAGAAGTACACACGGTTGAAGGCACGGCCGTGTATTGAGCTTGAAAAATACACAGAACAGAAGTACACACGGTTCCTAGCTCGCTTCTCCTCTCTCATCGCTTTTCACTGTCTCTCTCTCACTGTCTCTCTTCAACATACAGGAACAGCAGCAGCAGCAAGCCGGAAATTGCAAAGGATGTGCTGGGTTGCCGATTGGGTTGGGCTGGGTTGCGATTGGGATAATTGTGTGGAATCGGTAAAAACGTGCAGAATCGCGATTTTGAACGATTTTACTGTTCAAAATCGCGATTTTACTCCGATTTTGATCCTTTTCGATTTTGTATGCGAGTTAACTGGGATTGTATATATAAACTCGTAAAAACGTAGAATCGTACGAGTTGAAACGCGATTTTGACAACCTTGCATAAGACAATACATATAGAAAGTATACAAAGAAAAAATATATTTTATAACAACAAACATTTCAATAATAGTGAAATCATAGAGATAAATAAAAAGATATATTTTATCTTATTTGGTCTATTTGGAAAAATTGATCCAAAAGGGTGTATGTTCATCTTAGGTAACTTCTAGATGATACAGCATACCGATTACTTTTTCTTCTTTTGCTTCTTTTTAGTTAGAGAGAATCATGAAAAAGCTATCAGGATGTGGTCTCATGAGAATTGAGAAAAGTGATTGTGATTAGCCATTCTTTATCAACCTATATATACCCACACCTACTAGCATTGCAACTCACACAAGAAAACATGAAAAGTATGTTTTTGAGCTAATTAAGAATAAGTACAAAGTGTCTCAAATGCCTTGTAGTAAAAGAGCAGTATGAGAAGAATCTTAGGGTATTTAGTATAAGAAGTATCCATCTCTCTCTCTCTCTTTGAATTTTATTTTAGGCTTTTTCTTATATTGTTTCTATCCTAAAAAAAATCTAAAGATACTTCATTCACAATATGCCTAGGGAGATAATCACTAAGATATCACACAACAACAATTAAGATTGAAAATAAAAGATAGGATACTTGTTCGACCAATGGATATGACTTACCATAAATAATAAAAACACTAATTGGATTATCTTGATATGGCTCACAAGAAAATTCATTGAATTACTCGCCATGATCAATGACTTAATGATGATAATATTCCACTAATAATTGTCATTGAGGTTCGAATATAACATTTAAATATAATAATGACAAAGTTGTAATTAATAAAAAAAAAAGAAGAAAAAGATGTCATCAAGTGGACACGACCTTAATATGGTCATGTCGAGAGGCTGTGTATCTCTTTGTTCTCATCACATGAGCGATACAACCTCAATACGGTTGTGTTGAGCGATGTGTTCTTCTATGAATGACACGACCATGACATAGTTATGTTGTGAGGTTGTATATCTCTCTATTTACATGCGATGAGCAATGCGCTATGTCGACTAATCGTGTTCCTCTTAAGACTAACGCAATCTCAATATGATCATGTTGGGTGGCCGTGTATCTCTTTGATCTTTGATTCTTCTTCTTTTGTACCTTTGTCACAACTTGCGACACAATTCTAGAAATCCACTTGAATCATAATTAAAGTCTTACAAACATTAAAATCATGTAATGAATAAAATCTGATAAAAAAAAAAAACTTGTCTGGCAACGACTGATAATGCATCATCCTAAGTGCAAGTCTTTAAAATCCTCTTGTGTGTGCTCTAGTGAGTGATGGATCTTGTAACTTGGTTCCCATAAGTTCTTCTTAATGATCTCCAGAACATATTTTTCATTTTTTTCTTATGTTCTTAATAAGCTATAAAACATATTTCTCAAAAATTTTCAAGATGTCTAACTCACCATTACATTGCAACCTCATCTCTTTCCACTAATGCAACCCCAACAAGTCCACCAATGCCATTCTTCATCTTTGTGAAATTTATATGAGAAAGCCTAGATATTCGTGACCGTTGTGCCACCCACCAAAAAATTGATGATTTTTCCAGTGAGCATTTATGTGTACAAGAAATGATGATATAGGGAAGACTTCATGCTTTAGCAAAGAGAAGGAGGGGACTTAGACCTAAGAAAGGAATAGCACTAGAAATAATGTAATATTTATTTACATAGGGTTGAAAATAATGTAATATTCATATACTTGATGAATTTATTTACAATCAATCATATGTTCCTATATAAGCATTTTTTATCTTTAAATTTATTTAATTTTATAAGAGTTAGTGTTGCATAATACAATTCGGTTAAGTTAGATGCACTTGTTTGAACCAAAACAAAAGAAAACATTACTCTAAAACCATAGTAATTTTAGACAGCTTAGAAAAATTAAAATCACTACATTTGACAAGAAGGTCACAAATTTGAGAAGTATGAGTTAGAAATAACATATATTACCAGTTTAAGTAGAGAAATGACAAAAATTTAGTTGTCAAATTGAAATTTATCAAGAATCTTAATCATATATGAAATTGAGAAAAAATTGAGTTTCAAATAGTAAAAGTGAATAAATAAAAATGACAATTATCTAAAGGTCGATTTAATATAACATTTGAAGATACTATATCTTACATAGAGTGGGATCAATAAAAGAGCAGTATTCACATTATTAGATCACAAAGGACTCAAAACTAAGAGCATTAACTTACAAAAGCCAATAAGGCCTTGTATAATTTTGTCTTATGAAAGAAAATCTACTAAGCTAAGTGATTATGCCCCTGAAGATGGTAAATATCTGCAAACCTTAGCTTCATTATAAACAAGTATTGGCTTGCAAAGGTGTCCTTTTATAGTACTACAATGTTTGTCTTTTGAACATATGCACTATCTTTCTAGTGCACATCCATCAACTCTTGCACTTTCTTTTTCACTCTCATACATCTCATTAGATCAATCTTTAGAGAACATGTTTCGATTAGTTTTATGAGTTAGTCAAGTTAAACATCATAAAATTTGAACTCAATTAAATAAACAACCAGAGTAGGTCAAGTTTAAATTCAACTCAACCATTCCCAAGTCAAACTTGAGCAAATATTAAATTGAAGTCAAGTAATTATGAGTATATTGGATCATTTACACTTCTAATTTTAAACTTACTATTATATTATCTTTCACTTGATTCAATTACATCTCAGGTATCCACTAACACAACCGATATGCAAAAACAAATCAACTATTCCCAAGTTAAACTCAAGCAAATAAAATTTGAACTCAACTTAATAAGCTACTAAAGTAAGTTAAGCTCGAATTCAACTCAACTATTCCTAAATTGAACTTAAACAATTATCAAATTTAACTTGAGTAATTGCGAGTATATTAGTCTATTTACGCTTCTAAGGTGTATGCAAAAATTCACTTGATTTGATTACACCTAAGGTGTCCACCACTAAGACAATTGATATGTATGCAAAAACAAACCAAATGTAATTTCAAGGACACTTTGAGCGAATTTTGTTAGAAAAAGAGTGATGAGTTAGATTTGTTAGGGAGGTCCTAGCATTCACGCAATTTTAATTGATAGAAATAGAATTTGGATATGGAGTAAATATTATCATGTAAAGAAGTGTTGGCATGTGAGCCTAAGGACTTTGTTATGTACAACTTTAATTGGGCATTTGACTACAATACTCTTTATGAATGATTTAAAAGCTTAGCCAACTCCTAAAGTTGACTTCATCAAATTAAGAGACACCCTCTTGATGAAATAAATAAGAAAAAAAGAAGAAGCTAAATTGGTGCATATTTTACATGTAAAGGGTTTTGATCACAAGAGTTTTGAAGATATGGTTAAGAATTACATGGGACATATATTACTTATTGGTTTTATAAGATTTTCCTTTATGTATAATTTTATATGATAATGATTAGAGTATAGGAAGTATATGATTTTTGCAATAAGTACTTTGAGAGTAAGAGTGTAAATGATGTAAACATATTCTATAAACTATATATGTTTGATTCAATATTTACTTAGGTTTGATTGGGTTGCAATGAGTTGAGTTTGAATTGCTACTCTAGTAGTTTTGCTGATTTCAGATTGAGGTTCACACTATTGTAATTGATAAGCGTGCGAGGTGGATCAACATCAACTTAAAATAAGTTTATATATACTTCAACTTTTGATTGAGTTAGAGCTTTAATAAAACTCTAACCATGACACACTAGCTTAATAAAGTAGAACTTGAGCTTATTAAGTACCATTTAGGATCAAACTCAAGCTTAAAAATTGAAGCTCAATTAAGTTTGAGTTGCACTTCAATTTTGAATTTTATATCTAGTTTGAATTTAAATAGAGGCTATAAAGGAGTCAAGAGAAGACGATATAGTACTGAAATGAAACTTAACTTGGAATTTCCAAATTTGAGTTTTAACTGAACATCATTGAGCTTAGAATTTTAAACTCAAAATTGATTTGAATTAATACTCAAAGAACTTGAATTTGACTCAATTAAACTTGTTTCAATTAGATAATTTAAATATTATATATATATTATTCTTCTAATTGAATAATATTGATACCTAAAGTTGACATGAACTTGACTACTAATTATGCTTGATTTGAGTTTGATTAAGTTTTTGAGCTAGTTGACTTGAACATCATAAAGATCGAGCTTAACTCAATAAACTATTAGAGTAGTTTAAGCTTGAGCTCAATTCTCAAGTCAAACTTGAGTAATTATGAGTAAGTTTATTTTATATACACTTTTAAATTTAGAATTAATATTATACAATCTTGAGTTGATTCAAATACACTTAAGACATCCACTAATACAACCAATATGTAAAGTACAAGTTCCAAATGCAATTTCAAAGACACTTTGAGTGAATCGTGTTACAAAAAGAGTAATAATTTAGGATCAATTAGTTAGCTGAATCCTATTATTCACATGATTTTTATTACTGGAAATAGGAATTTGGATACGGAGAAAATATTGTCATTTAAAAGAGTGTGGCATGTAATTTTGGTGGATACAATGTGAGGGTAGGCCCAAGCACTTTGCCACATACAACTTTAACTAGGTATTTAAAGTATAAAGTTGACTTTGCAAAATGAAGATATTCTCTCTTCACAAAAATATCCAAAAAAAATGTGAAATTGGTGCATACTTTCCTTGTTTGAAAAGAGGATAGATAGTTAACCAATTTTGAAGATATTACATGGACATGTTGATATAAATGCATGTGCATTAAAAGAAATAGGGAAAAAAAAACAAAGATTAAATGTCAGTTAGAAATAGAAAGTACAATTTGAAACATTTTCAAATTCCAAGCTTTGATTTGGTAAAGTAGGATAATATAAGGAGATTTTGACAATAACACAGTACAAAGAGAGTATAACAATATAATTTTCTTATATTATGTTTAGTGTGTACAATACTGGATACTAAACTGATGTTGTGATCCCCCCTACCCTCCTCCCTCAACACACACACACACACGTAGATAAGGTTTGTCAATGATTTAGGAGCTTTGTGTACTGTTATTTTTTAAAATTTGAAAATATATTTATTTTGTATAATAAAATAGACTTTTGTATCACCAAATATATTGTAAAAATTTTCTAGTTTTTAGTCTAATATCTTAAGAGTCTTTTTATCTAGTAACTTAGGCTAATATGTAAACTAAATAATAAACTAAAAAATTTGTCCAGTATTGTGCCATGAAGTACAACAACCAAACGATGCTAGTCTCCTTACATAAAGTGGGGAACGTGATGCATATGAGATTAAAAATTTGTTAAAATGAAGAAAATTAACCAGTTTACTAGAAGTAACCTTCAACTATTAGTGGGATAAAAGACATGTTTTTTAATATAATATCCAGTTGAAGAAATTTATTAGAAAAAAAGTTAATTTTTGAGAGATATGGGATTGAAACTAGCCTCTTACACTTTAACATTATATATATATATATAATATCCTCTAAATCAGAGCTACCTTAGTTATTGGCAAAAAATTATAGTGATTTTAAATTGGAGTCTTATGGATGGAAAGCAATATTATCCATTTGCTTTAAGATAATAGAAAGGAAATATAATAACTATTCTTAAAATAATATATATTTTCTTGTTTACAAGAAACTTAATAGAGGAATGATCATCTAGAGGGCATCAAAATTACACCATCACCACAACTAAGTCATGCTATCAACACTATCACTTCCACTACTATTGTCGCCATCACTACCACTACCTTCATCATTGCAACACCCTTATTGTCCTTTACATTACCACCAATGCTACTAATCTCCACCATCATCATTGATTCCGAAGCTTTGATGGTTGCTCTTATTTACTTTACTAATTTAGAGTGGTTTAGACGAATGTGTCAATTTTCAAAAGTTAATTTAACTCCATAGCTTCCATGATAGAAGTTTAGGCTGTAATCACGTCTTAAATCTAACAAGTATGGTCAATTCAGTGTATGTCTTTTTTGCCTAATAAGGCCACGCAAGACTCAATCCTATGATCTCAAATTTTCAAGACCATATATTTAAGGCAAAATTATAAAAACGTGACATGTTTTTGGTTTTTAATAAACCCATGACCAATGCTTTGTTGTTGTTTCTTGTTGTTAGCTAAAGGATGCATGTCAACTTCTAATCGATTTATAATAATTAATTTAACAAAAGTATATCATTACATATATTCAATTTAGTTTATAATAAGAATTAAATATATATATATATATATATAGAAAATAAAGAGACTAGAGAAGAAAAAAAAAAAAGAAATGTGTAGATAGTAGAATGGAGATCATCACATAGTTTTTTCAATAAAGAAAACTACAAGCAATAGATCAACATTTTATGTCAAATTTAAATAGAAAATCAAAATTTTAAATAGTTAAAATAAAAAATCAATATTATATTGATTAAATAAAGGATCAAACTTTGAAATAATTAAAATATAATATCATATTCTAAGTGGTTCAAATAGAGGATTTCATCATTGTTTTGTAAACGTGCTACATCATTTTAATTTAACGATGTTATAGTGCCATTGTAATAGGATTCCCTATTGTTTGAACCGCTTAGTATTATGTCGATACTCTATGTTAATCACTTAAAAGTTGGATTATCTATTTGAAGTTTGCCCCAAACAAAGATCCCTTTACTTGTAATTTTCTCTTTTTCATAGATTCACCCATCTTAGCATTGATGAGCCAATGGTAAGGAGCACCATTTTCAACACCTTCCCTCACCAATAGACTCCAAAGGAACAAAATCCATCTTTAAAACGATGGTAATGAATAGGGTCACTAATGATAATAGTTTTGTGTTACAATTTCGACACTAAGGTAGTGTTTGATTGTTATAATTTGATAGTACTTAATTAGACAAAAATTCTAGTTTTCTATTTGGTTTGTATAGTGAACCAAGTCACTGGACAAACTAGACTCAAAATACTAGATAAAACCTATAAACACCCCATTTTTGCTCCATCTAGATTTTTTTAATAATAAATAAATAAATAAATATGATAAAAAAATAATAGTAATAAAAGGCTTGGTTTATGAATTAGTAAAAATAAAAAAAAAATAACAATAGCAATAATAATAAAATACATTTGGATTTCTAAATTAAATTTATAAATCTCAAAATAACAAGAAAATTAGCAAAAATGTTAAGTTAATGTATAATATGTGTGCAATAAAAAAACAAGAAGTGGGCCAACTCAGCTGGTCCATGTGTATGTTGGGGTACATGCAAGGCAGACGTAGTCGTAGGTTTAAATCTCATAGGAGGCACTTTATGCCATTTTCTTTTTCTTTCTTTCTAGTTGCCACGTGGGAGCAAGCCATTGGGCGAGAAGAATCACGTGCTAGCCACGTGATCATCTTCTCCAGCCCATTGATGGACACGAAACGTACGCGAGAAGAAGCCGGAACAAATCCAGCATGCTAGAACTATTTTTTTCAACACCCTTTCATATTATTATCAATCTATAACAGAAACAAACTTGATAATTCATAAAAACGAACCTAATACAATGGATTGGCATCAAATTTCCAAGATTAAGCTGATTCTAAAACGGAAAAATGGGTCTCAACCGCAAGCTAAATCTAAACTTATTAAGATGATATGCAAGAGCCTATAAATAAAGCTCGACTTTGTGAACATAGAGGAGTGAAGAATCACACAAAAACACACACCCATAAGCCCGAATGTGAGCTTTCTCTCTCTAGGAAGTCCTAAACCCACTACTCACCTTCTCTCTAGGATAGTTTACATCACCCACCACGTTAAAGCTGATCGGAGGTACTAGAAGAATCCTTGCGACTTGAGGATTTGAAAAAACCTCATTTTTTTCACTCCACGACACCTAGAGCTGTTGGATTGCTCCCTCACCGCCGCGGTCACCTCCTTCGTGAGTCAACCCATGACTCCACCCATGAACCGAATTTGACTTGACCAGACCCACTGCTATCCAACCTGCGTCCAGGTTAGTTAGATTTTATCATTTATTATTATATTATTATTAGTTTTTAATTAAAAATAACATTAAAAAATAAAATAAATAAATAGATAAATATTTTATCACCTAGAATTTTTTTTAATAAAAATGAATAAATAAATGATAATTAGTGATTTCAAGAAATTAAAGGTTTTAATAAGTCGATAAATAAAGCCATATGCTTAGAATTTTTTTTTAATAAATTTAAACGATAATGAACATAAACTTAACACGTTTTTCATAATTAAAATTAACTAATTTACTAATTTTTTATGAAAAACAGAACTATGTCAGTTTGATCCTGACTAGCGAGTATGTAGGCAATTATTGGGCAACCACAAATTAAAAAAAAAAAAACATTTTATTCTTTTCCAATTTCAATTTACCATATAAAAAACAAATTTACAAAAAATATTTTATCCTTTTAAAATTTCAATTTACAATATAAAAACATAAAAATATGTTATCTTATTTTTAATTCAATTGTAATTCAAGTAGAAATGCAATGGTTTTTATTCTCTTTTATTTCATTTTAAAATAATAATAGAAAATGTATAATAAAAAATTGATTAAATCTTTTTTTGCTACTTCGTACTTTATATGGAAACATGGTGTTGCTCGAATCTAACTGATCATTAAAGTTTTAAATTTATAACCAATAAAATCTACTATCGAGCTAAGCAGTGTACAGATTGATTATAGTATAGAGTTAATAGGTGTCGTCCTTTGGGATCTAGAAAACAAATACTAATATTACCTTTCTTTACTATCTAGTATAATTTATGATGTAAAAATTATGAATTAAATTAACAACTAATAAATCTTAGTAACCCTAGAATTGAATGATATTATCTAAAAAGTGTATTCAATCACAAAATATACTCCTCATGTTATTCCACCCTAGCCCTTAAATTCTCAAAATAAGATATCAATTAATGAATCAATTTACACTTTGCACTGCAAGAATTCTCAAGTAAAATCAATTACTCCCTCGAGTTAATCAATTCATAATCATGCATAAGATAATGGAGACCTCTCCCTCACTATCCTTATGTAAGATCTCATTAAATTCACAATTCCAATAACTTGTAGAAAATCAATGTTTTCCTACTTCTAGGTAAAACATGTAATCTCTATATTCATGAAGATCTAATTTACTAGACGAAACATCTTTCAATCTAATAAAAATCAAACATGCAATTAATTTGTACGCATAAATCAATTACAAGAACAATAGAAACACATGAATAGATGCAAAGATATAAATAATTCATTAATCAATCAATGGTTCAGCACATGAGTTAGGGTTTCACAAGATGAAAGATATAAAGAATTACTCATCTATGGAGTTTTCAATAAAAACAGAGAATCTAGAGAAATAGTATCGATTCATGCTAAAAAGAATAATCCCTTGTTTGTTTTGTGATCTCCAATGATGCTCGGACAATTCTCCTCTTGAAGTTCGTAATAATGCTACCCTAGGGTTTTCAGAACGAAGCCAGAAGGAAAGAAGTCTTTTTTTAAATAAAACAAAGCATCCATTTATAGTTCTTATGAAAACAAGGTTCATCATGGGCGTCAGCACGGCCATGCTCGAGGCTGTGCTGACTTCGAAATATGTTATTTTTCATTACCTAGTTCAGCAAGGCCTCCAGCATGGCCGTGCTGGGGGTAAGGCTGAAAAAAAAATTAGCTACAGGTCATTTTTTTTCATCCAGCACTAGTGTCTGCATGAGTTATGCTAAACTAAAAATTAATTTTCTTCATTTTTTGCTAAATTTCACCTCACCTTTGCTCATATCATCCTTAAACCTTTCTTTTTTCTCCATTGATGCTTGAAATTAAAATTTAACCATATAAGCACCCTTTTCTTCATAAATTACATGAAATCTATATAAAATTATAACTAATAAGCACTAGAATTAAGGGTCTTCTAACACTTATCAAATCTCCCCATACTTAACCGTTTGCTTGTCCTCAAGCAAACATAATAAGGACAAAATACATTTCCTCTCATCAATTGTATTCATGGTTAGACTTTAAATCACAAGTAGCATCCTTTATTTAATTTGATCTTAGTGATTCATTAGTGCCTATCACTCAAACCTACCATGATTGTACGTGTACCTGGCATAAAAAAATTGGAGTTTACATATTAATCTAAGTAAGTTAAACTATTACCCTTATCATTTAAGAAATGCTTCCAAAGTTACGAAGAAAGTCAAACAAAGCAAAAGTGGCTTGGTCGTATCTCACTACTTACGAGAGAATATATAAACTGTTCAACTACCTCTTCTTAGCACAGCAACCTCAAGTGAAAGTATATGGCATCCATCCTTCCCATAGATTTCTTCCTCTTTTTGTTAAACCTTTTTTTTTTTCAGTTATTTAAGATCTTGCAACCTACATAACGAATGTTCAGCTGATAATTTTGGGCTTGTCACCCAAGTTAACAGATGTTATCCCCTCAAATGAAAACGTCCCTATAGACTTAATTATTCAAGTTATAAGATCCATTGAACTTTGCCCTTTTTGTATCCCATCTTGTTATTATAATATCATCGGTCGACCGATCCCAAGCCAGATGACCTTAGGTGACCAGGTTTTAAAGGGACCCCATTGAACCTCCATTATCTTAACCTTAGGGATTCATAAAGATACTCTTAACTTGGAGAACCCAAGTCATTGGAGTAGTGGCTTATTATTTCTTTAATTAAGTTATTAGTCAACAGCGGAGTCAGACTTCGCTCTTTTAAGGAACCAAAGCTTACCCATACTAACCAAGCTTTTCTCATTATTGCTCAATTAACACATTAATTAATTAATTTTTAAGAGATTACTTAAGAGGAATGACAAAGTGATACATTTCATATGCACCTTTCACAAAAAGTTAGAAGAGCTCTCAAAGTTTTGAAAAGTAAATATATTAACCAATAAGCTAAAAAACATATACAACCATTTAACTTTTAACTAAGGACTTCTATCTATTTTACAACTTAAGAATTAATAATTAAATAGCAAGTAAGATTACCCCACTTAGATTTCATCTTAAAATTTCAACTAATTATACTAAGTCCAATAATAGGTGAGTAAGGGGCATAAAATCACTAACTTTTACGAGCACAATTTCAAGGATCTCGCCCTTTTAATGATTAAAAATCAAAATTCAAAATCAATTGCAAATTTGTAAATGGGGAAAATTTAATAAGACAATGCATAAATAATACAAGTAAAGCAAGACCCAAATTTCTCTTCTTCTTCTTCTTCTTTTTTATTTTCCTATACCCCTTCCCCACACTTATTCAAGACATTGTCCCCAATGTCTTCCCAAATCAAGCACACGAAAGGGAAAAGGAAAAAAACAAAAACAAAAGGAAAAGAAAAAAATGAAAGAAAAAGGACACTACGAACTTCCCCGGTTTTATATGTAGACGGTTGCATGTAGAGTTCAAAGTGGGTATAAAGCAAATCAGTAATGGTGTGTCATCAATGGAGTTAGGAACCTAAGGTTTGTGCTGCATCATCCTAAAAAAAAAATAAAGAAATTAAAGGTAAAAAGAAAAGTTAGACTATCCTAGTCTAGATAACTAGTGAAGTTACCCAACAGATTTAGAGGACAATTTAGAGAGTGAGGGAGGAGAGAGAGAAATTGTATATATGTGTGGTTTATTTTTTATTATTTTTTTCAACATAGGCTATTGCACGGCCATGCTCGGGGCCGTGTAGACCTTCAAAAGGGGTAAATAAAGTAGTGTTTTTATAGGGCAAGTCTACCCTAGCTGCAGCACGACCATGCTCAAGGCCATGCTAATATCAAAAGTTCCACAAAACATGTTATATATAGAGCCCTAGCTTCAGCAAGGCCATGCTCGTGGCCATGCTGACTTAAAAAATGAAACAGAACCTTTGATAAAGTTAGCCTTAGCTTCAGCACGGTTATGCTCGTAGCCGTATTGATTAAGAAAACTCCACAAACTCTCTTTAAATTATGCATAGCTTTGAGTACTGATTGTGTGGAGGAAAATTAAGACATGCCTAAGCCAATAGACAACAACTGTGATCTTTGCGCACTTCTAAAAGTATGAACGTAGAGAGAGACTTACCAGATTCACATAGTGATTAAAATTTAAACTTCCTTACTTGTCATTGGCGCTTTCCCACACTTAGAGATTACTCTCGCTCTCTTCAAATAAGCTTAGAAACTCCCCTTAAGATCTGCAAATTTCTAAAAATAATAGACTTAGGATAGTGACAACAAAAAGAAAATAAAAGAAACGCTATGTACCTAAGTTAGACATGGGTTGCCTCCCAAGAAGCGCACTTGTTTAACATCATTGGCTCGACACTCTTCACTTTCTTCCACTAAGTCTCTAGCTGTTAGAGATCTAATTCCTCCCTGTCTTCGGCACCACTTGCGTTGGACTAATCTAGCCGCTATCAAATATGGTGCAAATAAGTCCAGCGTCAAGAAGTTTGATCACCTCCTTCTTAACCACCTCCTTCATATTAGGATTTAGTCATCTCTATAGTTGCACTAAAGGCTTGAATCCTTCTTCTAATAAAATTTTGTGAGTACAGAAGGAGGGGTTAATATCTTTTATATCAAATATTTTCTAAGCGATGGCTCGCTTATGTGCTCTTAGAACCATGAGTAATTGGTCTTTCTGCTCTTGAGATAATCTGAGGCTATAATAATCAGTAGGCTAGAGTCTTCTACAAGGAAAGCATATTCCAAATACTCTAGTAATTGTTTCAATTCCAACCTCGGCAGCTCTTCTATAAAAGTTTAAGTCTCACCTCATTTTCTATTCTCAACTTTTCAAACCCATGCTGAGGTGTAACATCTTCTAAAGCATCAAGCTGCTCAATGAGTAGCGCAACCTCTGGGTTATCTACATCTTTCTTCTCCTCCAATGTTAAGCTCCGCTCTAACTCATCTTTGCTCAAAACTTCCTTCATATGCTCACCTACTGACATATCGACAACATCAATAGAGTAACAAGAGTCATCAATGCACATGGTGTGTTTCATAGCAATAGCTATTTGAATTACCATCTCTTCATCATCGATTCTCAAAGTAAGCTTGCCTCCTTCCACATCAACCATTGCCTTGGTAGTGGCTAGGAATGGTCTCCTAAGTATCAGAGGGATATCCCCATCCTCATCCATTTCTAGAACTACAAAGTCGATAGGGTAGATAAAATTCCCTACCTTTACCAAGACATCCTTGATTATCCCATTAAGAATCTTTACAGAGCGGTTAGCAAGCTGCAAACTCATCCTAGTCGTTGTTAGGTTAGAAAGTCCTAACTTCTTGAAAAAGGAGTATGGCATTAAATTAATACTGGCCCTAAGAACAGCTAGGGCCTTATCAACTAAAGTATCACCTATGACACACGAAATTGTGAAGCTGCTTAGATCCTTTAGCTTTAGAGGAAGTTTATTTTGAATGATGGATGAGCAATTTGCATCAACTTCTACGATAGACACATCTTCCAACTTCCACTTGTTAGATAAAAGCTCCTTTAGGAACTTAGCATATTTCGGCATTTGCGAAAGTGCCTCTATAAATGGGATGTTAATGTGTAGTTGCTTAAATAGATCGAGGAATTTACTAAATTGTTCCTTGTCTTTGATCTGGTTTAAGCGAGCTGGATAAGGGATTTTTGGCATGTATTCTTTGACAACCAGTGGTGGTGTCCTGTCAAGATATGTTTCCTCGGGAGTTTTCTTCTCCTTTTCAATAGGTTGTTTATCCTCTTACTGTTTTTCATGCCGCTGATCAGATGATAATTCTTTCCCGCTTCTCAATGAGATGGCTTTTACCCATTCCCTTAGATTTTTTTCCTATGTTATTGGGAAAAGAACCAAGTTGTCTCTCAAACATCATCTTAGCCAGTTGGCAAATTTGCTTCTCAAGATTGTGAATCAAGGCCTCCTGATTACGATGTCTTGCATTAGAGCTTTGGATGAATTGACTCAGAATATCCTCCAAGTTACTCTTTTTTTCTTGTTGAGGTAGTTGTGTTAAAGGAAGCGATAATGGCTGATAAAGTGATTGTTGTTGCTTTGAATACCCTGTTGGTGGTAGATTAGCTCTTCTATATTCTTGGTTTCTATAAGACAAATTCGGATGGTTTCTCATCCCTAGATTGATGAGGACATGGAAAGAAGCAAGTTTAAGGAATGTAGCAAGGATGAATTACAAGGCCTTGGAGGTGCAATGATAAGGGCAAGATCTAAGAAGGTTAAAGAGGCTCTAAATAAATTTATGGCAACTTTATTGGAAGTACGCTTAAGTCATGAAGAATTGCAGCTCAAAATGGTGAATTGCTTAATGCAAATTGAAGGAATAGAGGCTTGAGGGGTGTATTCAATTCTAGCTCAATTTCTCCATCTAATTACTTGAGTCTAAATTGGCAAAATGGAGCATGAAGGCTGCATTTATGTTTGGTTCAATCTGCACCTTTATTTTATTTTATTTTTTTAAGTTGATTAAGGCCTATTTAGCTAGTCTTAGTTTTTTTCTTTCTTTCTTTCAGTACGTGTTAAAATGGGCTAAACATGGACGGAATTAGCAATTTGATTTTAAGCCTTATTGTAATGGACTTAGGTTGGGCCAGGTCTAAGCAAACTTGTAAGGTGTTGCCCATTATAAAAGGCAAACCCTAACCTTTGGAAAGGGGAATTTAGAACATATTTTTAAGTGAGTCTTGCTCTCTCTTGGTTCTTGATAGAATCTCTGAACTTACTAGGGGTGTTCATCCTTGTGGCATTCTTAGGTTTATCAATCTTTCGATTGTGGCGCCTTGTTCTTTCTTTTCTGTTCTTATTAGGATTCACGTTTAATTATTTCTCTCAAGGACGTCCATTAGCCCTCGTCCATATCTCAAGATACACAAATCATATTTCGGTGATTCTTGAGCCTAAATTGTGTTTGAGAACATGAGTTTTCTTTTTGTTCTTGAATCGTCCAATTCTGATACCTGTAGCATGAGATATGAGGTTGTGTTAACTTCATGCTGAATCTGCATTTCTTAACCTTGGTAGATCCTTCTTGCGCGATTCATGGAGTATGCATCACATCATGTGGTATCAAAGCTCAATTCTAAGGTTGGATAACTTCTTTGTTTATCTTGTCCTCTTTGTTAATTGGGTGCTGATTTTTTATTTTTTTTTTTAAGTTAGTTACATTTCTACAATCCTTTATTCCCTATAATTTGTGCAGCACCTATTTGTCAATTGTCCTCAATTAGTGCAAATTCCAACATTTTGTTTTCTCAATTTCTGCATTAACTTGCTATTATTAACTGTTGAGTTAGAAGCAAAAAGTACAAAAAAAAAAAAGAGAGAGAAAGAAGTTTAACAAAGAAGACAACAACTATAAATTCAGGTGCACCCTGCTTGTTGATAAAGTTCCTAAGTGTTTTGTTGAGTCTTTTGTGTCTTCAGTCTATCATCACTTAGCTGTTCTTTTGTTTATCCTCACATTGTTAAGTCTTTAGTAACTAATCTTGTGTGTTTGTGGAGAATCTATTAAGAATTTAAAGAGAGCTTTTGAGTGGTAAAAGGCAAGAGAGAACTTTACACAAAAGCTTATTAGAGAGCAACAAACACAAGTGATACATCTCTAAGAGTGCAAACACGTGAGAAATGTGGTGAGGTCCTATTGCTTTCATTTTTTTTTTTTTTTGTTCTTTTTACTTGAACTATGGCAGGAATAGGTAGTGATGGTACCTCTCCTCCACAAGGAAACAACAGATTGTTAGTGGAGGCTATTACAACTCAAGTGCAAAGGATGATGAGGAAGCTTACAGATGAGCTATATGAGATAATTGAAAGGTTAGAAAATCAAGGACATCATGATGATGATGGAGGTAGAAGGAAGATTGATGGAAGGAGGAGAAGAGATAATGAGGGTGATGCTAGAGAGGACCGAATTGACGGAGTAAAGCTTAATATCCCACCTTTCAAAGGGAAGAGTGATACAAAGGCTTATCTTGAGTGGGAGATGAAAATTGAGTAGTTATTCTCGTGCCACAATTACAATGAAGAGAAGAAAGTAAAGGTGGCAGCCATGGAGTTTACGGACTATGCTCTTATTTGGTGGAATCAGTTACAAAATGAACGACTTAGATATGAAGAACCTTTGGTGGATACTTGGGTTGAAATGAAGAGGTTGATGAGAAAGAGATTTGTCCTTTCTTATTATCATAGGGACCTTCATAACAAGCTCCAAAGACTCACACAAGGTAGTAGGAGTGTTGATAAATATTACAAGGAGATGGAGGTGTCTTTAATTAGAGCTAGTGTGAATGAAGATAGGGAAGCTACTATGGCACGTTTTCTGAATGGCCTGAATAATGACATTAGAGATGTGGTTGAGCTACAAAATTATGTGGAGTTGGAAGACTTGGTACATTAAGCTACCACAGTAGAGTAACAACTCAAGAGAAAAGGTACCATGAGGAATAGTTCTTCTAATTTCAATTCTTCAAATTGGAAAGAAAGAAATAAGAAGGAGGGAAGTATTTCTTCTAACAATACCACAATTGCACCTTAAAGAACTCGGTTCAAGTCCAATGAGACCCTTAAAAAGACAAGGAATAGTGAGAGAAAATGCTTCAAGTGTTTGGGGAGAGGTCACATAGCTTTGGAGTGTCCAACTAAGAAGACTATGTTACTTAAGGAGAATGGAGAAATTATAAGTGAATCTTTAGCTAGTGAAGCTGAAGAAGAGGAAGAGGTAAATGAGGAGATCATTGTGGAGGCCATAGAAGGAGATTTATTGATGATTAGGAGATTGCTTGGAAGTCATATGTAGGCTCTTAATGAGTCCTAAAGGGAGAACATCTTTCACTCTAGGTGTTCAATCAATGGGAAACTATGTTCTTTGATTGTGGATGGAGGGAGTTACACCAATGTTGGAAACATGTCCTTGTTCTCCCTTTAAAGATGGAGAGATAAATTTGGAGACCAAGCCTCATCCTAGGCCATACAAACTCCAATGGCTTAGTGAAGATGGAGAGATAAAAGTGAGCAAGCAAGTGGAGCTGCACATTTCCATGGGGCAATACAATGACAAAGTGATATGTGATGTGATTCCAATGGAGGCAAGCTATATTATCTTAGGGAGGCTATGGCAATATGACACCAAAGATGCTCATGATGGGTTCACAAACAAGATTTCTTTCATGCACAATGGGAGGAAAATTGTACTCAAACCTTTATCTCCTAGAGAGGTCTGTGAGGATCAAATAAAATTGGGAGAAAAGAGATTAGTAACACACAAAAGAGCGAAAAAACTTGATAAAAAAAAAAGACAATGGAAAGAAAAAGAGTGAAACACGTGTGGGATTAAGTGAAACACTTGAGAGTAAACAGAGTTGTTTAGCAAAAGAAAGTGATGTGAAGAGGCTGATGTTTACCAGCAAGCCACTTTATTTACTTTATTGCAAGAAAAATGTTTTAAGTGCTGATAACTTTAATAAAATTATTGCCCCTGCTAGCATTGAGTTTCTTTTTGCAGGAATACAAGGACATGTTTCCAAAGGAGGTTCCAAACGGATTGCCACCTTTGAGAGGGATTGAGCATCATATTGATCTCGTCCCTGATGCATCCTTACCCAATCGGCCAGCTTATAGGAGCAATCCACAAAAGACCAAAGAAATACAAAAGCAAGTTAAGGAGTTGATGACAAAAGGTTGGGTGCAAGAAAGCTTGAGTCCTTGTGCTATCCCAATGATTCTAGTGCCTAAAAAGGATGGGACTTAGAGGATGTGTAGTGACTATAGAGCAATCAACAACATCACAATCAAGTATCGACACCCTATTCCCAGGTTAGATGACCTTCTTGATGAAATGTATGGTGCCTGTTATTTTTCTAAAATTGATTTAAAAAGTGGGTATCATCATATTAGGATAAGGGAAGGGGATGAGTGGAAAACTTCCTTTAAAACTAAGTATGGTTTGTATGAGTGGCTGGTTATACCTTTCAGGCTAACTAATGCCCCAAGCACTTTTATGAGATTAATGAACCATGTCTTAAGAGATTTTATTGGCAAGTTTGTTGTTGTTTACTTTGATGACATTCTGATCTATAGCATTAGTTTTGACTTGCATATTGAACATTTGAGAGCTGTCATGCATGTGCTTAGAAAAGAAAAATTGTATGCTAATCTTGAGAAATGCACTTTTTGCACCAAACATGTAGTGTTTTTAGGCTTTGTTGTGAGTGCAAAAGGAGTGTAAGTTGATGAGGAAAAGGTTAAGGCCATTCAAGAGCAGCCTACGCCTAAGAATGTGAGTGAAGTGAGAAGTTTTCATGGCTTAGCTAGTTTCTATAGGAGGTTTGTTAAGGACTTTAGCACCTTGGCTATGCCTCTTAATGAGATAGTTAAAAAGCATGTGGTTTTCAAATGGGGAGAGAAACAAGAGTAAGCCTTTGCTGCCCTTAAGCATAGGCTAACTAATGCACCCATTCTTGCTTTGCCCAATTTTGCTAAATCTTCTAAACTTGAATGTGATGCATCAAATGTAGGCATTGGGGCTGTTTTGATGCAAGAAGGCCATCCGATTGCTTATTTTAGTGAGAAGTTAAATGGGGCTGCCCTAAACTACTCCACTTATGATAAGGAATTGTATGCCTTAGTGCGTGCTTTGCAAACTTGGCAGCATTATTTGTTCCCCAAAGAATTTGTAATTCATAGTGATCATGAGTCCTTAAAATACTTGAAAGGATAAGGGAAGCCGAATAAAAGGCATGCCAAATGGGTTGAGTTTTTATAACAATTCCCATATGTCATTAAGCATAAAAAGGGAGAGGGAACATAGTGGTTGATGCTTTATCTAGGAGACATGCATTACTTTCTACTCTTGAAACTAAAATTTTTTTACTTGAGACTTTGAGAGAAATGTATTTGCATGATCCTAAATTTTCTAAGATATATGCTACTTGTGAAAATGTGTCTCAAAATGGTTACTATAGGTACAATGGATACTTATTTAAAGAAAAAAGACTATGTGTGCCTAAGTGTTCCATAAGAAATTTGCTTGTGAAAGAGGCGCACGAGGGAGGATTAATGGGACATTTTGGGGTGCATAAAACTCTGGACGTATTGCATGAACATTTTTATTAGCCCCATATGAAACGTGATGTCCATAAATATTGTGAGCATTGAATTGTTTGTAAAAAGGCAAAATCAAAAGTGATGCCACATGGTTTATATACTCCTCTACCTGTTTTTTATTTTCCTTGGATGAATATATCTATAGACTTTGTTTTGGAGCTGTGTAAAACAAAGAATGGCCAAGGATTCTGTTTTTGTGGTTATGGATAGGTTTTCAAAAATGGAAAATTTTATACCTTACAAAAAGGTTGATGATGCTTGCTATGTAGCTGACTTATTTTTCAAGGAAGTTGTCAGACTCCATGGGTTTTTCCTAGGAGCATTGTAAGTGATAGGGACACTAAGTTCCGAAGTCACTTTTAGAGAACATTGTGGGGTAAGCTTGGTACTAAATTACTTTTCTCTACTACTTGTTACCCACAAACTGATGGGCAAACTGAGGTAGTGAATAAGACTTTAGGTACTTTGCTTAGGACTGTTTTAAAAAAAAATCTTAATTCTTGGGAAGAATGTTTGCCTCATGTAGAATTTTCTTACAATAAGGTTGTCCATAGCACAACTAATTGTTCACCATTTGAAATTGTGTATGGATTGAATCTTATGACACCACTTGATTTATTGCATATGCCTAATATTACTATTTTTAAGCATAAGGATGCACAGGCTAAGGCTAACTATGTAAGAAAGCCACATGAGCGTATGAAAGCTCAAATTGAAAAGAAAATTGAGAATTATGCCAAGCAAGCTAACAAGGGAAGAAAGAAAGTTATATTTGAGCCAGGAGATTGGGTTTAGGTGCACATGAGGAAAGAGAGGTTCCCTAAACAAAGGAAGTCTAAACTCCAACCTAAAGGGGATGGTCCTTTCCAAGTGTTGGAGAGGATCAATGACAATGCCTACAAAACAGAGTTACTTGGTGAGTATAATCTAAGTGTCACTTTTAATGTTGTTGATTTGTCTCTTTTTGATGTAGGTGATAAGGCCTTGGATTTGAGGATAAATTCTCTTCAAGAAGGAAGGAATGATGAGGACATGGAAGGAAGCAAGTCTAAAGAATATAGCAAGGATGAATTACAAGGCCATAGAGGTGCAATGACAAGGGCAAGATCTAAGAAGGTTAAAGAGGCTCTAAATAAATTTATGGCAACTTTATTGGAAGCATGCCTAAATCAAGAAGAATTGTAGCCCAAGATGGTGAATTGCTTGATGCAAATTGAAGGAATAGAGGCTTGAGGGTTGTATTCAATTCCAGCCTAATTTCTCCATCTAATTACTTGAGTCTAAATTGGCAAAATGGAACATGAAGGTTGCGTTTATGTTTGGGCTAATCTACACCTTTATTTTATTTTATTTTTTTTAAGCTGATTAAGGCCTATTTAGCTAGTCTTAGTTTTTTTCCTTCTTTCAATACGTGTTAAAATAGGCTAAACATGGACGGAATTAGCAATTTGATTTTAGGCCTTATTATAATGGACTTGGGTTAGGCTAGGTCTAAGCAAACTTGTAAGGTGTTGCCCATTATAAAAGGAAAACCCTAACCTTTGGAAAGGGGAATTTAGAACATATTTTTTAAGTGAGTCTTGCTCTCTCTTGGTTCTTGATAGAATCTCTGAACTTATCAGAGGTGTTCATCCTTGTGGCATTCCTAGGCTTATCAATCTTTTGATTGTAGCTCCTTATTCTTTCTTTTTTATTCTTGTTAGGATTCGCATTTAATTATTTCTCTTAAGGAAGTCCATTAACCCTTGTCCATATCTCAAGATATACGAATAATATTTCGGTGATTCTTGAGCCTAAATTGTGTTTGAGAACGTGATTTTTCTTTTCGTTCTTGAATCATCCAATTCCAAAACCTGTAGCATGAGATACGAGGTTGTGTTAACTTCATGCTGAATCTGCATTTCCCAACCTTAGTAGATCCTTCTTACGTGATTCATGGAGTATACATCATATCACGGATGGTAGGTGTTACCATACCGGTTATATTGTTGTCTATTTGAATTCCCAAGATAATCTACCTATTCATATTACTCAAATAAATTTACACCCTCCTCAAGGTCTCCCATCTGATGTTGTTATGGTTGTGATCCTTAGGGATTCTTGAGATTTGCAACTTGGTGGCTCAAAGCTTCCATCTTAGCTACCAAAGTAGTCATTATATTTACTTTGTACATTCTTGTCGCTTTCTACTTACTCCTGCCACGGCACTATTGACAATTGTTTCTTGCCATATCAGCAAATAGCTTCAATGAGTCTTCCAGAGTCTTAGTATTCAATGTACCGCCAGCTGCGGCATCTACCAAGTGATGGGTAGTCAGATTTAACTCATTCAAAAATATCTGAACTTGCATCCATATGGGCAACTGGTGACGTGGAAACTTTCTCAACAATTATGTCCATCTTTGCCAAGCACCATATATTGTTTCATGATCTTGTTGAGTGAAAGAGAAGATATCATTCCAGAGCTTTGCGGTCTTACATGGTGGGAAATAATTGTCTAAAAACTCCTCTACCGTGTCATCCCATGTAGTCAAAGCCCCAAGACCCAATGACCGAAGCCAGGTCTTAGCCTTCCCTCTTAATGAAAACGGGAACAATCTTATACGCACTGCTTCATCCGTCACCCCATTGTTTTTGAAAGTTTCACAAATCTCCAAGAATGTCTGAATGTGAGCATGGGGATCTTCATCAGATAGTCCATCGAACTGACAATATTGTTTAGCAGTTGAATCACCACACCTTTAATCTCGAAATTATTGGCCTCAATAGGAGGCTTAACAATGTTTGGACTTGTGCCATCCAATGTAGGCCTTGCATACTCAATATTTATCTTTGGTGGATCCTTAGCCATTACTTCTTATACCTATACCTCTATTAACTCTTCTTCTTTAACCTTCATTACCACTACTAAATCACCTTCTCCCTTCTCACTAACCGACTGCCCAAAATATTCAGCAATTGTATTCCTCCGAAGTCGGCGGAACGTTTTCTCAATCTCAGGATCTAGATCAAGAATGTTAGAGGGAAGATTCCTTGTCATACAATGCAAAGGGCAACCAAGTGTGAATTAGAACTTTTCAAAAGATAGAGAGAAAAAAAAATAAAAAAATGACTAAAGTAGTAGATACTATGATTTTTCCTAATATTGCCTTACCAGATCCCTGGCAACGGCGCCAAAACCTTAGTGTCACTCAAATCTAACTGATCTTTAAAGTTTTAAATTTATAACCAATAAAATCTATTATCGAGCTAAGTAGTGTACCTATCGATTATAGTATAGATTTAATAGGTGTCGTCCTCTGGGATCTAGAAAACAAGTACTAATATTACCTTTCCTACTATCTAGTATAATTTATGATGTGGAAATTATGAATTAAATTAACAACTAATAAATCCTAGTAACCTTAGAACTGAATGATATTGTCTAAAAAGTGTATTCAATCACAAAATATATCCCTCATCTTGTTCCACCCTAACCCTTAAATTCTCAAAATAAGATATCGATTAACGAATCAATTTACACTTTGCACAGCAGGAATTCTCAAGTAAAATCAATTACTCCCTCGAGTTAATCAATTCATAATCATGCATAAGATAATGGAGAACTTTCCCTCACTACCGTTATGCAAGATCTCATTAAGTTCACAATTCCAATAAATGGCAGAAAATCAATGTTTTTCTACCTCCAGGTAAAACATGTAATCTCTCTATTCATGAAGATCTAATTTACTAAATGAAACCTCTTTCAATTTAATAAAAATCAGACATGCAATCAATTTTCGTGCATAAATCAATTACAAGAATAATAGAAATACATGAATAGATGCAAAGATATAAATAATTCATTAATCAATCAATGGTTCAGCACATAAGTTAGGGTTTCACAAGATGAAAGATATAAAAAATTACTCCTTCATGGAGTTTTCAATAAAAACAGAGAATATAGAGAAATAGTATTGATTCATGTTAAAAAGAATAATCCATTGTTTGTTTTGTGATCTCCAATGATGCTCGGACAATTCTCCTCTTGAACTTTGTAATAATGCTCTCCTAAGGTTTCCAAGACGAAGCCAAAAGAAAAGAAGTCTTTTTTAAAACAAAACAAAGCGTCTATTTATAGTTCTTGCAAAAACAAAGTTCAGCATAGGCATCAGCATGGTCGTGCTTGAGGCCGTGCTGACTTTAGAATATGTTATTTTTCACTGCCCAGTTCAGAACGGCCTCCAGCATGGCCGTGCTGGGGGCAAGGCTGAAAAAAATTAGCTACTTGTCATTTTTTTCATCCATAACTGGTGTTTGCATGGTTTGTGCTGAAGGTTGTGCTGAACCAAAAATCAATTTTCTTCATTTTTTTGCCAAATTTCACCTTGCCTTTGCTTATATCATTCTTAAACCTTTCTTTTGTCTCCATTGATGCCTGAAATTAAATTTTAATCATATAAGCACTTTTTTATTCACAAATTACATGAAATACATATAAAATTATAATTAATAAGTACTAGAATTAAAAGTCTTCTGACACTTATCAAAACATTATGTCTTGTACACATAAAGGTGAAGGGAATTTACAAAAAGCTTTTAATTCAATTTCTTGAAGAAGATAATAAGTGGTAACCATTTAGGTTTTAATAGGATAGCCCTCAAGTCCAGATTCTCTAGTTAATATTTTTTCAAAATTGTTTTTTTTTTTTTAGAAAAATTCATGGACTAGTAGCTAGTTAAGGTTAATCCACCTCATTAACCTTAATTTATCCTATTTTCCAACTTAATTTGATGGTGACTCCAATTTTCTTAAGATAATTAAAAATATAGTTTTTCCTTAATTTTACTATCGAGTAACTTGTATTAAGTGAGTTGGACTTAATATGGGTTAATTAAGAAAAAATCCAAAATTAGGCTCGACAGAAATGGTGACTCCACTGGGCACCCTAATTCTTTAGTAGGCTAGCCATTTTTATCTTCTTAAAAAAAATAAGAGCTTCTTATAAATTCCTTCAACATGTATTATTATGTATATTTCTTATATGAGTAGTTTTCTTTTATGTAGACTAATTAGGCTTTATGATCCAAATGAAATAGCACTAGGCCCATCAAGCCTAGTAATGATCTTTTGGGCAAGATGTTGTCATACATATATGTGTGTTAAATACAGTCAGACCTAGGCCATCTAGGACCTTAGGATGGGGAGTCGTTGTGTAAGTTTTGGGAGCAGTGGGGTAACCACCACTCGGGGCCGATTAGTCTTCCCCACTCTTGCTTCGATGTGGCCTAAAGCCTATTACCTTAGAAATGAGGGAGGCCACATAGCTTGAGGACCTTTAGAACCTACCCAATTTACATTCATGTCATCTATGCATGATTAAAAAATAGTGTAGCTTTAATAAAACGCAGATTTATTGATTTTCCAAATGATGTAAAGCTTTGTCATTGTATATGTATTCTTTGTAAAATTCTTATGTATTATAAAGGAATGGCCAACTCTGGGTTAAGCAACGAACACATCCACATTAGCCAAATTTATGTCAACCAGCCTTTACCATCTATGCCCACACCTTCTAACTAGTTTCAATAGTTTAACCTAGAGTAACAGGAAACCATCAAGACCAAAGTGGGCCAAACCCCCTCACTCCTCAAGAACCAATATGACTGGGACCTCATGAGGGCCCTAACTTACTTTTGAGATCCAGAGTTAGCAGTATTTAGCTTTAGCCCACATACCCTATCTCCAACCATTAAAGAGTATTCTCAACTGCTACAAGCTCCTCTTTGTTCTGAAGGAACCATAATTCCATATCTGCAAGCCAGCCTGGCAAGCACCTTCTACAAGCTGCTGGGGGTTAGAAAGTTAGAAGTGCTTGGGCCTTTACTCGATGCAATGGAAATTTTATAAAAATCTCAACCCTTAGAAAGTGGTTTGGAACATCTATAGACTACCAAATTAGTCAAGAGATTTTCATAGGAGACCAGCGAACTTAGTGTAGCGACCCACCTACTAGGTTTGATTCTTAAACTTGTTCAAGAATTCCTATAACTATCCCTAGTACCTATAGGTGAATTTCTATGCCGTCTCTGAATTAGAGATAAGGCAAATTTAGCTAATCCTGAACATTTAACTCCAACTTATATGTAATTTTATAAGCGTCCTATAAAATGGCATGAACAGCGCTATCATTTCAAATCCACATCACATCTAAACACATGTACTTAAAATCTCTTGTCACATTATACATCATATATGTATATACCATCAGGATCTGCATTCTCAGTAAGTAGGCATAGCTCATGATTAATCCTGTAGCCCTAAGTGGCTCAAAAAGATTACAAATCTAACCTTATATACATAAATATTTACATTACAATTCGAAGATTAACACCTATAGATCTTATTTACAACGGTACAACATCATGTACGGGATATCCTATTACAAATAGCAGAGGTTCTAAAATGGAAACTAAGGCCCTATTTGCCTCTATTGACGCTCTCCAAAAACCCGAGTCTCCAGCAACTTATTCTTCAGTACCTATACCTAAGGTTAGCAAAAATACTAACCCCTCAGCTTCTAAAGAAGCAAAGTGAGTACATAATCAAGTAACCCAGCAAAAACAAATAATAAAATCACATAACAGTAGCCAACAATATTATCAAATACCTCGGAAGTGATTACTCAAGCAAGCAAGTTTTCAACTTAAAGCTATACTCGCAAGAATTCCAGTTCAATTTTTCACCTTTTAACATCACCATGATCTTACGTAATGATATTTTCCTTATAATTTCGTTTTACCAAACTCATAAACTTTTCATTAGAGACCATTTCAAATCACTCCTATTTACTCACAGGTCACAAATACTTTTCAGTTAACCCAGGCAAAGCCTGTCAACTAGTAGATAAACTACCCTATGTACTTTTCAAAACTTAATGTTTTCTCAACCAATTAAAACATCCTTACATACTCTTTTCAGTTAGAAACATTCAATTTGCCTTTCACTTGCCTCAAACAAGAGGGGTAACTAGATCCCTATAGTTCATTGAACTAGGCCAATTCGTCAAATGTGCCTCAAACCTATCCGAGTCAACTCAAATGTCGTACCACAAACTTACTAGGCAGGGAACGGGACTTTCCTTACATTAAGTGTTTTAGGTTAGTAAGTACTTACAGCCTAAACCCCATTTGATATGTTTGAGTCCTAAAACTCAGTTAGGTATACTTTAATGAAGTTATACATGTCAACGATCAGTTTTCCATTTTATTATCCATTTAGATATTCCATCATTACCAACACAACAATAGTATGAACTCAGTTAGTCATATAAACCCCATCCAGTAAGCTAAAAATAACCAAGCATTACATTACAATCATAAAACATTTAATAATGTAAGTTCATTACATCACATACAATCAGGAACAATACAATCAAATCCCGCTCCCAACTCTCATTCTAGGATTTCTAAAACGTTCTCTTTTTCTCATAATCCATCCATATCAAGACACACAACCAGCCATTAGCAATCTAATGTAATTCAACAATCCTCTTGTATTGATTACAGTAAATGACTGTACAAGGTAATTTCAGCCAATAACAAATGGTCTACATTATCAACCACTTGTACCCAAGAGAGGAGTTAAGGGGTTACTCACCTGAAATGATATATGCCAGTCCAATTGCACTAGCTAAATTCCTTTGTCCTCCTCACTCAACAGAAATACCTAAATTATCAGTATACCAATCAATGTTACTCTATTTACTCTACTGAACCCTAAATTGCTAATTCAGTATTCCAAACCCCTAAATTCCATCCTAACCTCATATAATCCACCATTTTTCTACAATGTCTAATTCATATACATATGGGTATATTACACTCTATTATATATTAATATAATTACATTTCAATCTAATTCTATGTCAAATCGTATGGTTCCAAATTATCACGATTTTGCACCTAGCACTCCCATTTTTGTTTCGTAACTAACCTAAGCTTCTTAACATCATATTATACTTCAATGAACCTCAAATAAACATCAAACTCAACTAATCAAATCAAATTCCCTAATTTTGCTAAGGATTTAATTTAGCCAAAATAGGGTAATTGGCTTGAAAAATTCTCCAATTTGAACAATTATTGATTTGGTGATCTACTACATCATATAAGGATTATGATTTCTCTTCGATTTCTTCAAATTCTTGTTGCATCCTACTTCAATCTTGTTCTTCTTCCTCTCCTGATAATTGCATTTTAGAAATTTCAATTGCAATTTGTCCAGAAAATTCGAATGAAATGGAGAGAGTTTTGGTTTCTTTTTTTTCTTAATTTTGATGATTTTGGTTTCCTCTCTCTCTCTATCTTATATGTCTACATATATATATAATATTTATAAGAATTTTTGGTTTGTTTAAGTTGTGTTTTGTACAGTTTTTCCTTTTTTTTCTTTTTCTTTTTTTTTCCTAGCTATATAATATAATATAATATAATATAATATAATGTGTATATTTTTACATGTATATATGTATATATATATGCCCATATCATTCACTTTTTTTAAAAAAAAAAATTAGCATATAACATATAGCATAAAAAAGGAATGAACCAAAGTCCCAAGACCCATTACATGATATTGGAGGCCCAATGACTCGAGTTAGAGCTAAGCGGATGAGTGAAGCTTTGCAAAGACTAATTATGGACCCACAAGAGAAGGAACCAAGTTACACTGAAGGAGAATCAACCTTTGTCAACCTGATTTACTTTTCCACAGAGGGATGCAAGGATATGGAAGCTCTAGAATAATTTATTTTAAAAAGGGAAATTGAACCGAAAAGAGGAGACATTCGGTTTTCTTTGTTATGATTTGTTTTATTTGTTTGGTTTTGTGTTTTAGTATATTTAGTTAGAAGATTTTCAGTCTTTAAGAAGGAAGGCCGGTTGTGCTATGTTTGAAAACTTAGGTTATTCTTTTGTCATGTGATAACAATATATCACGGCAATAGGGGAACATGCAAAACACTAGAATTATCATATTATTGAAAAACATATCTTTTCATGGAAAAGCTCTCTCTTGTTCTTTGAGAAAGAACTCTATGGTTTTCTTCAACACAAATGCTTAGGGAAATCATTGATAGCTTAGGTTTCAATCAACAAGTGTGGTTGGGGTCTAATAATGAATTACAACTTGTTCAAGATGATTCGTGGGAATTCTGATTTCAATTATAATCACCGGGTTCTAGGTTTGACATACCTAAGGTTTGCGCATCATTTGGTATCAGAGCTTCAAGTTCTTGAATCAAGTAACATCTATCCTTTGTTAATTGTTTGTTTGTTCATTCCATAGTTCTTGTCCATACCCTAGAAATTTGTATAAAAAAAAATTTGAATTTGGCCATGAAACATTCAATTGCCAAGTTACAAGACCAAAAAAAAAAAAAAAAAGAAGTCCTTGCTTTGAAATCACATAATCAAGTGATACAATACACTATCCAATTCTTACCTTCAACATTATCTTGCCTTTTCCATATTGTAACCGAATTACATTGCATTCCATTATATGCTCGGTGCAATATTCTACTTTCCTATTTCGAGTTATGGATATCTCTTGGTTTATGTTTCCAATTTTGTAGCGAGTCTTTTCATATCAATTAATTCGTGATTGTATCTTTACTTGCCGTGACTGGGAGCCAATAGTTAGTCAATAGATTTGCTTTAGTGGTTTGCGTTGAGGAAATTTTTTTTTTCAATCTGAGTTCATATCAATGAATTGTAAGAGCGAGTTGTGAGAACATTATTACTGTGAGCTAAACACAAGTGAATTGTGAAGACATTACTACTGAGAGCAACACACGAGTGAATTGTGAGAAATATATTATATTTGTGTTACTAATCTCTTTTCTTGACTATAGAAATATGTCAGGACAAAGCCTAACTAGATGTGAAAATGGAGGAGGGGAAAGTAAGGTGATGTTTAATTCGTTGATAAGGGAGATTAAGCGAATATTGAGTGGTGAACTTGAAAAAATCCATGAGATGATAGATAAGATGGAACGGAGTAGGGAACCGTCTAGTAATACTATTGTCAGGCAAGGCATAAGTATACCCTTGAAGGGAGGAGTTAAGATAGAAGAGGGTGAGGAAACGGATTTAGGAGAATATAATTATATGAGGGAGAGAGGGAGCACCTAAAGGCGAGACGGTAATCTGGGAAGTATTAAAATGAAGATACCTTTGTTTCAGGAGAAAAATTATCCAAAGTTACACTTGGAGTGGGAGAGAGGTGGATCATGTATTTGAGTGTCACAATTATACTGACAAGAAAAATGTTAAATTGGCTGCAGTTAAATTTTCAGATTATGCTAATGTTTGGTGGGACCAGCTAGTACATAATAGACGTAGGTATGGAGAGAGACCCGTTAGTATCTGGGATAAGATGAAGACCATTATGCAGAAGCAGTTTATCCCTAGTCATTATCATAGGGATTTGCTCAGGAAGTTTCAAGGGTTGACACAGGGGTCCAAGTGTGTAGAGGACTACTATAAAGAGATGGAGATAACCATGATTAAAGCTAGAGTGGAGGAGGAGGATGAGGCTACAATGTCTAGGTTCATTAATGGGTTAAATAGGGAGATTGCTGACGTGGTGGATTTGCATCACTATTTGGATATGCAAGAGTTATTGCATAAGGTGATCAAGGTAGAGAGACAATTGAAGTATAAGAGCAATCCAAAATCTGGGGCGACTTCTAACTCTTCATAGAGGTCCAATTAGAAGAAGAATCCTACAGATTCAGAGTCTAAAGAGGACGTGAAGACTAAGAGTCTAGTCTCTACTTTTCAAGGTAAAACTGACACTAAACCATCTTCGAGAACTCGTGATATTAAATGTTTCAAGTGTCAAGGATTTGGACATATTGCATCTCAGTGTCCAAATCAAAGGGCTATGATCATTCACGATAATGGAAATGTGGAGAGTATTAGTTCTGAAGAGAATGATACATCACCCTCAGAGGAGTATGATGATGTCGACTTGGAGGGACCTGTGAGTGGCGAGCTACATGTTACAAGACGAGTCCTCAGTGCTCAACCACAAGATGATGGTGAAAAGGTTCAACATGAACACATCTTTCATATCCGGTGTCACATGCAGAACAAGGTATGTAGCTTGATCATTGATAGTGGCAGTTGCATTAACGTTGCTAGCACCTTGTTGGTTGATAAGATGCGATTGAAGGCGGTGAAACATCCTAATCCATATCGGTTGTAATGGTTGAATGGGTGTAGGGAAGTGAAGGTGACCAAGCAGGTTCTTATTGCTTTTTTCCATAAGGATTTATAGTGATGAGGCGATGTGTGATGTAGTTCCCATGTAGGCTAGTCACCTATTACTAGGTCGACCATGGCAGTTTAATAGGAAGGTGATGTACAATGGTTACAAGAACTAATATTCTTTTGTTCTAAACAAAAGAAAGGCAGTTCTAACTCCACAGAAACCATGGGAAGCTTGTAAGGATCAAGTGAGTATAGCAAAAGAATTCAGAGAGAAACACGTGAGTATGTGAGAGAAGGGTGAGAAGAAAGAAAAGAGTGAGAGACAAACACTGGTAAGCCATAAGAGAAAAGAGTTTGAAACACTGAGAGGAGAGAAAATTGCCAAAAAAAGTGAGGTTAAGAGTGCAATGTTGGTGAGGAAACAACTACTTGTACTTATGTACAAGGATGTTTATTTTACTAATACTGACATTAACTCTTCGTTGCTTAGTATGGTGGCGTCTCTTTTGCAAGAATATGAAGACTTATTTCCTAGAGAAGTACCACAGGGCCTACCTCCACTGCGAGGTATCGAGCATTAGATTTATTTCTTGCCAGGTGCATCTATTCCTAACCGACCAACTTACAGAACTAATCTTGAAGAGGTAAAGGAAATTCAGAAGCAGGTTGATGATTTGATGGAGAAAGGATTTGTAAAGGAAAGCCTCGATCCATGTTCAGTTCCTGTCATCTTAGTTCCTAAGAAGGATGGGACATGGTAAATGTGTGTCGACTACTGAGCAATCAACAAGATAACAGTTAAGTACAGACATCCTATTCCTAGATTAGATGATATGCTTGATGAATTGCATGGTACTTGTTTATTTTCCAAAATTGATTTAAAGAATGGCTATTACCAAATTCGTATGAAAGAGGGGGGGTGAATGGAAAACGACTTTTAAGACTAAACATGGGTTATATGAATGGATGGTAATGCCTTTTGGGTTAACAAATGCACCTAGCACTTTTATGAGGCTAATGAATCGTGTTCTGCATCATTTTATTGGAAAATTTGTTATTATCTACTTTGATGACATTCTAATTTACAACAGGACATTAGATGATGATGTTCAGCATCTGCAGTGTGTGTTTAATGTTTTGAGGGAAAACTAGTTGTATGTTAATTTAAAGAAGTGCATTCTTTGTGTGGAAAATGTGGTTTTTCTTGGCTTTGTTGTAGGTGCAAATGGGATAGCCATTGATGAGGAGAAGGTGAAGGCGATCCGGGAGTGGCCAACACCAAAGAATGCAAATGAGGTCGAGAGCTTCCATGGCTTAGCAAGTTTTTATAGGAGATTTGTGAGGGACTCCAGTTCCATAGCTGCTCCTCTCAATAACCTTGTTAAGAAGAATGCCGACTTCTAGTGGACTGAAGTGCATGAGCAGACATTTTAAACTCTGAAAGGTAAGTTAACTAAAGCACCTTTATTAGTATTGCCTAATTTTGAGAAAGTATTTGAGATTGAATGTGATGCTTCCGGGAAAGGTATTGGTGGCGTATTAATGTAAGATTCCAAGCCAACCACATACTTTAGTGAGAAACTCAATGGTGCTGCTTTAAATTACCCAGTGTATGATAAGGAATTGTATGCTTTAGTAAGGACCCTGCAAACGTGGCAACACTACTTATGGCCTAAGGAGTTCATCATTCATTCAGATCATGAGAGTTTAAAGTACTTGAAAACTTAGGGTAAGTTAAACAAGAGGCACGCCAAGTGGTTAAAGTTCATCGAAACCTTTCCCTACGTAATTAAATACAAGCAAGGGAAGGAAAACGTGGTGACCAATGCATTATCTCAAAGGTACTCTCTTTTAACTTCTTTACATACTAAACTGCTTAGATTTGAATGCATGAAAGAATTGTATGAGAATAATGCTGATTTCGGTCAAATTTGGGTCGTTTGTTTTTAATCTGGATATGTGGACTTTTGTAGGCATAATGGGTATTTATTTAAGAAAGATAAGTTATGTGTGCCAAAAAGTTCCATATGTGAACTACTAGTGAGGGAGACATATGGTGGCGGTTTAATGGGACACTTTGGTGTTAGAAAACTTTGGACATTTTGCATGAACATTTTTATTGGCCTAAGATGAAACATGATGTACAAAATGTGTGTGATAAGTGCATTGCATGTAGAAAGGCTAAGTCTAGAGTGATGCCCCATAGGGAATATCTACCATTGCCTGTGCCTAGTCATCTTTGGACTGATATCTCTATGGATTTCATATTAGGATTATCATGATCTCAAAGTGGCAAAGATAGCATTTTTGTTGTTGTTGATAGTTTAGTAAGATGGCTCATTTCATTGCCTATCCTAAAACTAATGATGCACGACATATCGCTGATTTGTTCTTTAGAGAGATTGCACGGTTGCATGGTTTGCCTAAATCCATTGTGAGTGATAGGGATGTAAAATTTTGGAGCCATTTTTGGCGAACCTTTTAGAATAGGCTAGGCACCAAGTTCTTGTTTTCCATTGTTGCACATTCTCAAACTGATGGTCAAACGGAAGTAGTCAATAGGACACTCTCGACATTGTTGTGTGCTATGATTCCCAAGAATTTAAAACAACAGGAGACATGTTTGCCTCATGTAGAATTTGCATATAATAGGACGGTACATTCCACTACATCATATTCTCCATTGGAGGTTATATACAGATTTAATCCCTTAAACCTATTGGATATTTTGCCTTTGCCTACTACCGAGTTTGTTGACCTTGATGGAAAGAAAAAGGTAGAATTTGTTAGGAAATTGCATACTCAGGTTTGGACCAATATTGAGAAGAAAAACGAACACTATGCTCGCTAAGCCAATAAGGGGAGTGTCAAGGTTATGTTTCATCAAAGAGACCGGGTTTAGGTGCATTTGAGAAAGGAAAGATTTGTAGAGCAGCAGAAGTCTAAATTGCATCCTAAGGGAGATGGACCTTTCCAAGTAGTGGAGCGCATCAATGACAACACTTACAAGATTGACTTGCCAAGTCACTATGGTAATGTAAGTGCAACTTTTAATGTTTCTAATCTTACTCTTTATGATGCGGTTGATTCAAGCACAAATCTTTCCGAGGAAGGAGGGAATGATGAGAATCAACTAGCATAAAAAAAGGAATGAACCAAAGTCCCAAGACCCATTACATGGTATTGGAGGCCCAATGACCCGAGCTCGAGTTAAGCGGATGAGTGAAGCTTTGTAAGGACTAGTCATGGACCTACAAGAGAAGGAACAAAGTTACACTAAAGGAGAATCAACCTTTGTCAACTTGATTCACATTTCCACAAAGGGATGCAAGGATATGGAAGCTTTAGAATAATTTATATTAAAAAGGGAAATTGAACTGAAAAGAAGAGAGACATTCAATTTTCTTTGTTATGATTTGTTTTATTTGTTTGGTAACTCAATTCCTATTAAGTCAGTCTTACATCTCAGCCTTACTTGCCGAACAGATCCAATCTTTGAAATTTCTGAAAGAAAGAAGGAAAGGAAACTTCAAGGGTTATCCAACATTACTAATAGTATGGTTCGCTAGTAATACTAAAAGTTATAGATTGGAGATCTTTAGCTTCACAAGTTGACCCGGTATACTACTTGCAACTAAGATACAATTTAAACTCACCAATTGATGGAGATTGTACAGAAGGTTTACCCTAAGGACATATTGTGGACTACTGGGTGGAATCACTGCACATAAGCTATTCTAGGATGTGTCGATTTCGCTGCTATCCCACTAATAGGAATTATTAGATGCACTAGTTATTTCCTAGTTTACGTGGTCAGACAGTTGGGACCAATCCAAGATATTGCTCACAGGCCCCCATTGGATCCAGTTACACTTGATTATCAGGATCTGAACATTCCCTTAGCCTTTAAAGTCAACAAGCTGCGAGCCATCAAAGCCATTTGTGACACAAGAATCTTGAGCCCCATCATAGATGTAGGAAATTTGGATGGACGGGTAGGGGATTTCAAAGCCACTAAGGAATTCATTATGGACTTCATGCACAAGACAGGGCAAGTCGAGTACTAAGCTCTAAGTATACTAGAACTTATGCAAGAAAACTCAACCTCAAAATTGAAGGCTTACATGGACATGATTGGAGCCCGAGTAAAGATCCAATGTTAAGACACGGAAAGGAGGGTGGCAATTTGGAAGGAGAAATTTGAAGCTTCATAAGATTATGTGAAGGTTTTAGAAAATCGGTAGAGGATGTCAAAGAAGAGAGTCCAAGACCTGCTAATGGAGCAAGCCAGTACCCACCCCAGCAAAATCTAAAGACTATTTCAAATTTCAATTAAACCAGTAGTCTATAACCCTAGAATTTCAATAAATTTGTGGTTAGATTTACAATCTTGTTTAATAAAATTGTTGCACTATTATTCAATTATCAAATTGCATATATGCGAGCATCTTGTTTGCATATTTACTTAAAAAATAATAACAATAAAGAAAAGAACAAAGCTAGGAAAATTGAAGAGTTGCTAACAATAAGAGATCCTTTCAAGGACCTAAAAGTTGCTTTTAAATGGTTAGCTTAACCCAAAGCTCATAGTCACTTACTCTAAACATAAAGCCAAATGCCTCTATAACCTGCTCTCAATTTGAAAGTCCCCATTCACTTCAAAAGGTCTCCTCATATGTTAATTTAGCCTCAAAACACAAAACCTTCTAACTCTCTCTAATCCTAAGGGTTACATTTGAACTTTTTCTCCATCAGGAGTTATATAAAATAGATACAGAGACAATTAATTTTGGGGCACATTTTCAAAGTGGCTATGGTCAATTACCAACGAGGGCATAAAGAAGACTATTTTAACTAGCTAAGTCTTGGGTAACTAAATTCCCAAAAGAGCCAAGTTAAGACTAAGTCACTTAACAAGGGCACATAACTCCCAAAGACATCATGAGACATGGTGAATATGGGCAAATCTGGTAAAATGGAAAGATATCTCATTTGTTCGAGTGGTCTAGGATGACAAGAGGCAAACCACATCCCAAACACTAACCCTTAAACACTCGAGAGTTATGTGTTATTAATGTGAGGTTTTTGACTCATTCCTTAAAGGAGGTCTATCTTGAATTTGATACATTAATCAAAATAATGTTAGGCATTCATTTTTTCTATCCTAAACACAATAATCCTTTGCCAACCTCATTTGAGCTTATATAAAAAGAGTTTCAAAATTTAACCATGTTGAGAACTACCCTACAATGGGATGATTAAGAAGATAAGGACATTAATCAAGAAAAAAGGAATTAACTAAATAGTTCTTGCCCTAGTTACAACAATTCAAGGGTAATTTTTGCCGTGGATAATTTATTTCTTTTGATGAAGAAAATTCTACATTTTGAAAAAACACACATGACCCACAAGAGATAATCATCATTAGGCTCAAAAGAAAAGGAAAAAATACGGAAAAAGAAAATGAAAGAAAAGAAAAGAAATGAGAAAAGCCTAAGAATGTAGTTAAAACTATACACAATAAAAAAGCCCAACAATACTTAAAAATACCAAGACCAAATACAAGAACCCAAACATTATAGCTCAAAAATATACCACCTTCTTTGAAGACTTCTCCAAATCATTGAAAATAATTTATCTTAAGCAAAAATTGCTAGGGCAAGTGCTATTCTGGTTTTTCTCAAGGTTTCTTGACTTGTAAACTCGGGTTGAAATGATGATTCTTTCAAAATAAGAACTTGGCATTGGTACTTTTTTGAAACCAAAAGCCTATTTCATTACAAGTCCCAAAAAGGCTTAACAAATTGATCAAAGCGTATTACTTACAAGAAAGACCATAATTTTTGGAATAAAAGTCAAGAGTGACATCTAAACCAAGAGATTGTAAGAAAGACCTCTTAGATTAAACCAATTAAAAATGAGATATCTGTTTCCAATTGGAATGAGGGAATTTAAAGTTATTCCTCATTGGTGTTGTTTGGCCCAAATTTTAAATATTGATGCCCCCAAGATGTAGATATAAGTTTTAATTACAAGAAACCCATCAAGAGATGATTAACTAAACCAAGATACCACTTTTTCCAAGATTAAACCAAATACTCCAAGCAAAATGAGGCAAAAAAGTGATTATTGAGTAATAGGTTGGGCCTGCCCTTTATTTGTATTTTTAGGAGCCCTTGTCATACTCTTTACTTGTTAGCAATGCATAAGAAAATTATATATATATATATATATATTTCTTTTAGAGAAGAAAGAGAAAAACTTTCAAAGTTTTCTAGAAAAAACTTTGCCACCTTATCCTTAAGTTTCAGAAGAACAATTGTCTTGAAAATTTTTAGAAAAAGTTTAGTTATCATTTGTTTAAAAGTCTTAAGTCATTCTAAATTTAGAAACTCTTGACCGTTATCGGAAAAATAAGATTTTCACTTAGGAATTCATTCCTACTATCGGTCAGTTAGTCCACAATGAGGCACTTTTCTAGATATCCTCTCTTAGGGCTGCAAGTCCAACGAGACGCTTCCCATTGTCAGACACCACAATAGTGCACTTCCCTAAACTTTCTCTCTCAAGGTTGCAAGATTTAAAAGTCGCTTTCCACTATTGGTTAGTTAGCCCATAATGGGGCACTTTCCTAAATAAACTCTCCTTTAAAGGTTGCTAGTCTAGTGAGATGCTTCTCATCATCGATTAGTCAGCTCATAAGAGCACCTTTCTAGATGATTTCTTTTTAAGGTTGATAGTCTAATGAGACGCTTCCTATCATCGGTTAGTAAGCCTATAATAATAGCACTTTCCTAAACAATCTTTTCTTTAAGGTTGCTAGTCCTATGAGATGCTTCCTATTATCAATTAATCAGCTTATAAGAGCATTTTCCTAACAATTTCTTCTTTGAGGTTGTTAGTCTTTTAAGATGCTTCCTATTATCAGTTAGTTAGCTCATAATAGCACTTTCTTAAACAATCTTTGTTTAAGGTTGTTAGTTTAATAAGATGCTTCTTATCATCAATTAGTCAACTCGTAAGAGCACTTTTTCTAGATAATCTCTTTTTAAGGTTGTTAGTCTAATGTGACACTTTCTATCATCAATTAGTTAGCTCATAAAAGCACTTTTCTAAATGATCTCTCCTCCAAGGTTACTAGTCTGGTGAGATGTTTCTTGTCTAAGATCACTCCCCAAGGAATATTAATGATCATAAAGTAACTATTTTCTTTTGTAATATGGGATTGTTAGCTCATGGAGTGTTTTCCTTACTCAAACGTTTGGTCGGATAACTTCATAGTGGATCAAGCTTTGGATAGCCAGCTGATTATAGCGTTATCTATCCTTTTTCTTAGGCAAAAATGGTATCTTTTTTTTTTTTTTTTGTCTTTGTAGCTAAAGTTTTCCAAACTTCACTACAGAGGGGTAGTTGTAAACACCTAATTTTTGCTCCATCTAGATTTTTTTAATAATAAATAAATAAATAAAAATGATTAAAAAAATAATGGTAATAAAAGGCTTGGTTTATGAATTAGTAAAAATAAAAAAATAATAGTAATAACAATAGCAATAATAATAAAATACATTTAGATTTCTAAATTAAATTTATAAATCTCAAAATAACAAAAAAAAATTAGCAAAAATGTTAAGTTAATGTATAATATGTGTAAAATAAAAAAACGAGAAGTGGGTCAGCTTAGCTGGTCCGTGTATGCGCCAGGGTACGTGCAAAGGAGATGTAGTCGTAGGTTCGAATCTCACGAGAAGCACTTTGTACATTGATGGACGCGAGAAGAAGCCAAAACAAATCCAACATGCTCGAACTGTTTTTTTAACACCCTTTCATATTACTATCAATCTAAAACAGAAACAAACTTGATAATTCATAAAAAAATGAACCTAATACAATTGATTGGAATCAAATTTCCAAGATTAAGCCGAATCTACAACAGAAAAATGGGTCTCAACAGCATGCTAAATCCAAACTTATCAAGATGATATGCAAGAGCCTATAAATAGAGCTCGACTTTATGAACACAGAGGAGCGAAGAATCACACAAAAACATACACCCATAAGCCCGAATGAGAGCTTTCTCTCTTTAGGAAGTCGTAAACCGACTACTCACCTTCTCTCTAGGATAGTTTACATCACCCATCATGTCAAAGCTGACCGGAGGTACTAGAAGAATCCTTGCGACTTGAGGATTCGGAAAAACCTTGTTTTTTCACTCCATGACGCCTAGAGCCGTTGGATTGCTCCCTCGCCACCGCGGTCACCTCCTCCATAAGTCAACCCGTGACTTAAATCGCGAGCCGAATTTGACCCAACACGACCCGTTGCTATCCGACTCGCGTCCAAATTAGTTAGATTTTATCATTTATTATTATATTATTATTAGTTTTCAATTAACAATAACATTAAAAAATAAAAAAATAAATAGATAAATATTTTATCACCTAAAATTTTTTTTTGATAAAAATAAATAAATGAATGATAATTAGTGATTTCAAAAAATTAAAGGTTTTAATAAGTCGATAAATAAAGCTATATGCTTAGAAATTTTTTTTTAATAAATTTAAATGATAATGAATGTAAACTTAACACGTTTTTCATAATTAAAATTAACTAATTTACTAAAGTTTTATAAAAAACAGAACTACGTTAGTTTAATCTTGATTAGCGAATACGTAGGCACTTACTGGGTAACCACATATAAAAACAAAAAAAAAAATTATTCTTTTCCAATTTCAATTTACCATATAAAAAACAAATTTACAAAAAATATTTTATCTTTTTAAATTTTCAATTTACAATATGAAAACATAAAAATATGTTATCTTATTTTTAATTCAATTTTAATTTAAGTAGAAATGCAAAGGTTTTTATTCTCTTTTATTTCATTTTAAAATAATAATAGAATGTATTATTATTTTATGGAAATGCAAATGTATAAATAAAAAATTGATAAAAAAATTTTTGCTATTTCGTACTTTATATGGAAACATTATGTCTTACATACATGATGGAAAAAGGAATTTACAAAAACCTTTTAATTCAGTTTCTTGAAAAAGATAATAAGTGGTAACCATTTAGGTTTAAATAGGATAGCCCCCGAGTCTAGATTCTCTGGTTAATATTTTTTCAAAATTGTTTTTTTTAGAAAAATTCACCTCATTAACCAACCTTAACTCATCTTATTTTCCAACTTAAGTTGGTGGCGACTCCAATTTTCTTAAAATAATTAAAAATATAGTTTTTCCTTGATTTTACTGTTGAGTAACTTGTATTAAGTGAGTTGGACCTAATATAGGTTAATTAAGAAAAAATCCAAAATTAGGCTCGACAAAACCTAAGAAATTTATACCACATATCATATGGTACAACAATTTATTTCACTAGACAAAATGAGCACATTCTCAAAATAAAAAAAGATAACCCTATATTATTATCATTCATTTTATTATTATGTCAATACTAAAACTTTTTTAATGAGTTCTAATATTAATACCAAAAATAACTCGATATTGTTACAAAATTTCATGTTTTGTATTACGCAAACCAAATATAATATAAGAATATTGTACAATACTATTCTTTTCATACAGTGTTGTCTTATTCTTTTTGTACTATCCAATCTTGCTAACTAAATAGTACCTAAGTTTTGCAAAAACATTATAGTCACCAAAGATCTTGAGATTCTTTCTTCTCCTTCAAGATATTGCAATACAAAGTCAGTATCTAGAGGCTAGAATAAACCCAATTCCATCAATTCATGGATTATTAATTGAATTAGTCTTTGATTTATTGAATCAATTTTTTTATGGGAATCACACCCCCATGGTGAAAGCATGAATCATTTCATGGATGGAAACAAAACCTTACTCTTTCTTTTTTTTTTCTGCATTTTTTTCTTTTTAATCATTATAACTTCATATTATATCATTTAACTAAATATATTTAATAATACTTTTTTATGAAACTAAGCATTATCGACCAATGAAAAATTTATGTATTCCGTAAATAACAATAACAAAAAGTGTATCAAACTTTAATTTTATTTATATTGTTATTTAGGCTAAGCAAATAACACAATCTTGGCATCTTAGGATTCATATTAGCTTGGATTTCATTAGCAAACATATGTATTTGATATATGATATATTGCGAAGGATTATCCGATCCCAACGACATCACTAAAATTTGTAAAGGACAATATGAGTCCTTTCTCCAATATAATAGTCATCACATACTAAGTTTACTACATGTATCAATTGTTAGTAGCTAGACTATTATAACTATTCTCATTAGCATCCTATACCATTAATGCAACTCGTTTACAATTTCATTCCAAATGTTCGAAAATAGTCCTCTATCAACTGTAGTTTCCTCATATAGCTGACTTGTCAAACCATATGTTGATAGGCCTTCTAGCCATGGACCCTAAAGCCCAACTTATTAGGCTCATTAAGGAGTCTTACAAGCTTAAACAAGGGTAGTTGGGATTAATATGAAAAGTACATCAAATATTTAAGATACACTCTATCATATGTTTACATGATAAGTATAGATATCTTGAAAAAAGAAAAACTTATCATAAATATCTCATAACCTCCCTACTATAAATACATGATCCATACTTCTAGGTAAGGGAACAAATACTCTTTACTCTTTTCTCTCTAGTTGTTCCTACAATTCTTCATGGTGTGTCTCATTTTGGCGTTGGAGTCCAAATAGCAAAGAGAACTCTAGCGTCTTCGATAGCTTATGTTTACTCTTTTGTAGGTCTCATTCTCTCCAACTCATTTTCCAAATCAAGCTAAACTCGAATTGGAGAGAAGTGGTAGCAACAATATATATATAGGCATAACTACCTAACTACAAGCCATATCATCCTAGGATTAAGTCCCCTTATGGCTAGTAGCTCCCATTCCATGACTGTCATTTTACATATCTCAATATGATGCCCAACCATAATCAACACATTCATTTATTTAGGGTTCGATAGTTGTTAATTAGTTTTCACTATCTTACAACTACACATACAAATAACAACATAGTTACCCACATTTATTTATTAGAAAACCATTGCTTGATCTTTGCCTCCACGACTTTCTTACAATAATCAATTGAATAACTTAATCCATGATTCTTAAGTAGCTTAATCCAAACGGCTTACAAGATCAAGGGCCCTATCTTACTTAACTCACCTCTACTCTAAAGAGTTGCACACGTAGAGCCTACAAGCACTCGCAATGCATCAAATAGGGAAGATGTTTGCACAGTGGAAGCAATTATCCTAATTATGCTTTGACTTGTTAGAGGTTATGTCATAAGTGTTAGGCTATTGACCGATCAATGTCAAGCAACCAAGCAATAAATACCAAAATCAAACTCTATGCAAAAGATATGAACTTCTACATTTCTGTATACTCTAATATTCATTCTCTTTTTTATACTTGTAAATGACTTAAGTATCAAAATAATCATGTTAGAGCAAATTCCAGTTCCTATTTTAGTCGTGCTTTCTTTTTTGTAGGTTGTTGAAGTTCACAATACCATCAACAATTTTAATAGTTGCCTAATCATGATTATGTATGTAGCACTATCAATGTTTTATGCTACTCCATATGGTCTGGGCATTTCATTGTTTTATTTGTGTAGAAGATTATTGCAAATGATCATTGGGTATCTTATTTTAAGCGAATATTAATACTCTGCAGCACTGTTGTGTTGAAGAAAAGAGATCTGACTTGCATTGTTGATTGTCCGGCTGTCACTATAAAATTCGGAGAGCAATTGGAACCAATTCCGTACGTGCTTGTAGTTATGATTTTCATTACAAGCTTGATTAAAATCATATATAATAAGTTTTGTTTTTCTTTTCTTCTCTTGTAAAAATTTATAAAAGCTTTTACTTTCCATGTAATTACATGCCATCAAATTGGTGGATTCCATACTATTGAAAAGATCCATATAATTCTTATTCCACTTAGCTATCAGCATAAAATAACATCAATAATGTATCACATCACATGCCTTCTGTGGTAGCTGAGCTGCATTAACGTTGGTGTATTTAAAGATGTATATTTCTCTAGTTATTGAATACGTACCCCCCTGCAGGCTCCATTTAATTGGTTTGGACACATCGACAACATCTGCTGTTTACCACTTTATTTAAATATATGTCCTCAGTATGGCAAGATAATGCATAAAATTTTGTTATATCAAGTTGGGGCGTATGTCAGAATCCGTGAATTTTGGAACCTGTAGTGTGCACCATGATAGGTACTTGTAGGGTGAAGATTAGAGGTTATAGTGTGAGTTTTAATTCCATTTTTCTTTTTTTTTATTATCTAGTTACAGGATAGGGTATGATCTTGGAACCTGCTTAGAAGTTATATATCACAGACTATGAGTTTTCTCAAAACATTCAGTCCTTGTATAATATTATTAATACATATAATTTAATTTGATAAATATAATAGAAACATAACTACTTCCCCCTAAATTATAACCATTAACTTTGGGCTAATACTCGATCAGCTAGTGAAATCTATATGAAATCCTATATTTGAGTTGGCATATATTGTGGTTTATGTTTATTATAATTAGTTATTATTTTTATGTTTTTATTGAAGTTTGTTATATTTATAGTTATTGCAACTTACATTTAAGAGTGATATTAACCTATCATTTGGATATTGATTTTGGACATGATTGAAAAATAATACTTTAAATTAAAAAGGTAATGGAAAAAAATGTTATGGATTTTACATAATATCCTAAAACCTATAGATTTTAGATAGTTTACGGTATCTAGGGTGCCTCTAGAGAGTTTCTAGTAGGTTTTGATTCGAAAGATGTGAAATTTGTGCATACAAGATAGGTACAAAGTAAAGATTCATACTCTATTCATCTTGCATCCACTAATTTTTAATATAGTAATAAAATTGAAGTTCAGTTAGAATATTTGTCAAGAATTCGCGAAAAGAATTTTCTAGATTTTTAAGGTTGATTGCACATTGCATTTCAGGAAAAAAAATCAATGTAAAAAGAATTTGTGATCTTTAACATTTAACAATTCTCCATGCACTCTCACTATCATTTTACAGAAAATAATACCGAAGGACTTTATAGGTCCATAATAATAAATGAAAGATAATATAGATATTGCGAGGTGTAAATTATTGTATGAAATATTGAACTAGCAACAATATGTCTTTGTTCATTCTTGTTTTTGCTTCAACATATCTTCTTTGCATTATTGATCTTATTTATTTCTCATGTGTGTCGACAAAGGCTGGCTAATAGGCAACTCCATAACGCTCCTTGTTGAGTTTCTATTAATACATATAGTTTTAGTTCAGGATTAGTTGGTAGGTAAATATATTAATACATACATATGTGTGTGTATTTTATCTTCTTTTCTTTTTTTTTAATTCTATTGTATTATTCTCCATATCGTTTTAGCTCATTTATGTGGGCATCAAGGTTGGCAGCAGCATCATAAGAAAAGAAAGATAAGAGGACAAATAAAAGACTAAATAAGTGGGAAATGGACTTTTGGATCAAAATGCAGGGAAGATTGAACAGAAGTCACAGATTGTTGAAGATTATTTAATTCCGTGCTTATATATAAGTTAAAAGAATAAAATACATATTATTTTTTATTCTAGCAATAATATATTATCGAAGAGAAAACATATAATAACAATATTAAAAAATTGATAAACTTTTGTCTTTGGTTAAACCTCTGATGACGTGCTTCATATCTCTTGCGTCCTTATATCTCTACATGTGAGATATACCTATCTATCTATATATATATATATAAGGGCTACGGCAAAGTATCAATTTGTACTATTCATTGGGACACGACTTATCAGAGACAGTGGATTCAATCAAATTGCTTGGATGTACAAATTTTGTCGAGTTCCTGCATTAATTTAGACAATTCACAAACATTTTGAATAGGATGATTATAATAGAAAGAATGTATGTCTATCTCCAAGTATAATTAGAGCGTATACGTATTATTAACTGGTATAAATTGAGAATAAGTGTTATGACATAGAATGTATAAAGAGGATGTTACTAACTCCATATAAAACGATTTTAACATGAGACATATAACTTACATTTACCCCGAGTATAATCATCATAACATATAAAATATGACTCATAGGAAAGTATATATATATATATATATATATATATTAAGAGTTCCTCTCCATTAATTGTTACCTGAAAATATAAATTTCTTTGTGAGTAATATATGAAACTAGCCTCTAAGACTTTTTGCATCCCATTCAAGTAGCTCGACCCAATTTTCTCACATTTTCAGTTACAGCATGGATTGATTGTGATGGCAATTCTCCTAGACAGATATATATTAAATGACAGATCGGATTAACCTTTAATTTTATTATTTAATTATTGATTTATTATAAAATCTTTGCTATTAATATGTAAATAAATAATGAAATTAAAAACTGAATTAGTTTCACCAAAAATATGATTAGAACCATAAAAAATTTTATTAAATAAGATGCTAATAATTTTTTCCTTCATATAATTAATAGGGGAGAGAGGATAAATTCACATAAATGATAATTAATACGTTTACCAAATGCAGTAGAGACGAACAATGGGTTACATACTTAAATATTATCATTTAAAAAAAGATTACGTAAACATTATACCCATAAAAATTATTACTAAAATAGGTTGCAAAATCGCGGATTGCGCAGGCGCCTTTAGTGATACTACAAAATTTTCCATTGATGGCACAAATCGGGTCTGCGCCTTCAGTATAAAATCCCACCGTCCAATTTTTTATTCCATGTATACTCACTATTGATTTATAAACACGTGATGACAATACAAAAACTAAAAAAATATAAATACAATAAGAATGAGAAACACACAACATACAGAAAATACCCACTCACCAAAATCTAGTCTTTCTCTCGTTCTCGCATACAGAAAAGAGGAAGAAGAAGAAGCAATTCTGCATAGGAAATTCCAAATCTAACTGTTTCTGAACAGCTAATCAATTGCAGTATTTTTTTTTTTAGAAAAGTTGAAGTTTTTTTTATCTACATTAAAAAAAAATTATCTATATTTATATTTGATGTAAGATTTTAGAAAAATATTAATATAATTGTATATTTTATAGAAAATATTATTCGTTATTGTTATATTATAATTTATTAAATATGATATATATAGATGTTGCAATGCATAACATGTAATATTAATTTTTGTATTAGAATAAGGATTTGTTATTGTAAAGGATGTGAAATATATAGGATATGGAATAATTATTGTAGTATCATATGGATTTTTTTGAAAAAATTAGTGGAAACATATAATTAAAAATTAATTTTCGACAAATATTTAGAAAAACATTTGTTTGAAAATAATCGGAGGAAAATTAAAATTAAAATGAGAAGTGACAAGAATTTTTTTTTTTGTATAAATATTATTCTAAAAATATTAGTCTAAATTTTTTTGTATAAATATTATTGAAAATTAAAAAAAATTAATTCTATTGAAAATTTGTAATATCTCAAATGAGAAATAATTTTTACAGTGTTGTAAAATGATATGGAAATGGTTGAAATTTTTAGCAGCAAAAATGTTATTAAAAAATAACTTCTTATAGATTTAAAAAAAAATCGATTAGCAATAATGAGGGAAAAAGTTAATATTTGAAATGTTATGAAAAAATTATTATTTTTTTTGAAATTTTTATAATATTGTTATTTAAAATTTTCATATTTATTTAAAAGCTTATAATTTATATATATTATGGGTAGGGAAAAATGGCTAATTATGTAAAACTGATGATCTATGCATTCGGAAATATTGTAGCCGGTAATTAGGGGCTAAGGTATGATAGAGATCCAGTAAAAAAGTTGAAAATAAAGAAAAACATTAAATATAATAAATTTTTATACAAAATATGTCGTAGCATTGGAGTTAATCCAATCAAAGTGGGGGTTGACATAATTTATAGGCATCCTATTTTCCATGGGAATAATATATGCTATGCGTTGATGGCAATCGGAAACAATGAAGATTTTGAAAATTTTATTGAAATGGTTGAATCATATGGAGATCATGGCATGCAATAATTATTCATCAAAATTTTTGACAATTTAGGGAGCCCCTCGATAAGGCAAACATTTGATGCAAGCAATCGGCCACATTCGTCACATGACATTAGAGAAATGCAACCGGAGCCATCGACATTTTAACCCTCAATTCCAACCCTAATGGAAGTGAATGATGAGGATGAAATAGATAGAGTGGTTACTCTAGTATTACGATGACCAGACACATGGGATCTGTACATGGTTCATGTGGGAGCGGAGGCTGCAACTGACACCGATGCTGGAATGGGTTTTAAGCTGGAGAGTAGCGATAAGGAAGAGAGTTCCGATGAGGAAAATGAGAATAGTGAGAATGAGGGAGATGAAGTACTGGAAGAAGAGTCTCCAACCGTACATACCTACTCGAGACAGCTAATACATTGAGCAAAACAAGCTGAACCACCAACCATGTCAGCTAGAGATCATGTTTCGTATTACGATTATGGGGGCAATAGTGGTTACATTTATTTCGAGCAGAAGCAAACTAATCTTTACAGTGGTTCGAGCAATAGTGACAACTTCTATCAAGGTATGAGATTCAAGATGAAAGCAGATGTCATTCAAGCAATGAAATCTTACCATGTAAAGAACCATTGCAACTTCACTATTGTAGAGTCCAGTCCATTACTATGGTCTGTTTATTGTTTGAAAAGGGACAATAGTTGTAAATGGAGGCTTTGGGCTCGAAAGAAGAAGTTTGAGGGCATGTTCGTGGTGACAAGATTCAAGGGTCCACACACATGCAATAACCTGCTAATTAATCAAGATCACCCACAATTGGATTGCAATCTCCTTGCAAGCCAATTTGTAAATCTTCTTAGAGAAAATCCTGATATGAAAGTGGTTGAACTAAATTTTGTTGTTAAACTAGAATTTGGCTATAGGATCAGCAAGAAACGAGTTTGAGAGGGAAAGAAATGGGCTATCGAGCTCATGTACGAGAATTGGGAGAATTCTTATGATGAATGATGGGTGTCGAATCCAACAAAAATAAAACCTACTCCTAGACAATTATATGATTTGCATATAGTGGTGAGTAGGGTCGAATCCACAGAGATCGGATAAATTTATTTCTATTCAAGGATAATAACAGGGAAAAAGGAAAAAGGGGGGGATTTTGTTTGTGAATCAAATAAAGTTAAAATAAGATAAGAAAGTTGTATATTGATAAAAAGCCTAGCCAAAGGAATCAAGATAGTTTAATTCTAGGAATTGATCATCGATGCAAATGTTTTCTATTCTTATTCCTAGATAAACTGGTTATGGTTATTAACAAGCTCTAACAACCTATCTCTCCTTACTTCCTCGATAACCTCAGACAAGCGCTTTGAATTATTTCTCTTATTGATTAAACAACCCTTAGACAAGCGCTTAGGATTTAATCTATCAATAGCATTAAGATCTAGAGAGACCACCAATTCATGCCAGTAGATTATAAGATAACCTATTTAAACATGATCACACACCTCCATAACATGAATTCAATCATCTCTTTTATAACCAAACATGTTATTGCATCACTAAGACTAGAATAATCAAACAATTACGGATTTGACGTGCTAGTTGACAATATATTAACTTGCTAATTGAGTAGAAGAGCTCTATTCATACCAATCAACAAAGATAATAATGACAAAACGATCAGAAGATATATGAATACCCGAAAACAAAGAATAGATTAAATACAAGTCAATTAGACCTCACAATTCGTGGAGAATTAAACATCTATAATCCTTTGGCTAGAAAAGTAGCTTAGCTACTCATGTTCATCAATAAAACGAAAAATAAAAATAAAAACATAACAAGCCTCTGTTTCCGGCTGCCTGCTCTGTCTCCTCCTTTCCTTCTTGTCTCCAAGGTGATTCCAGATTCAAAGATCGCCTCTAACCCCTAGGGTTGGCTCTATTTATATTATTAGAGGGATAGCATGTGATCTTTTGCGAGCAAGATACGAAAATGTCTTTCCTTTTCCAAGTAGATTTCGAGAAGTGAAGATTCGTCTGCCTGGCACGCCCTACCACACGGTCGTGGGTCAAGCCGTGCCATCCTCTGTGCATATTTCACGTATCATCTTCCGTGTCCAATGTGTACCACGGCTCCACCCACGGCTAGATTTCCAACCGTGCCATCTTCTATGCATAATCAACAAGTCTTCATCCATGCCCAGTATGTACCACGGTTAGTCCCGTGGCCAGATTTAAAGCCGTGCCATCCTCTGGTTGATGTTCCACAATTTCTTCTCCTTGGCACGTCTAGCTTCCACCACGACTCCAAACATGGTTTCTCCCACGGCTTCCACTACGGCCGTGCCCTAAGCCGTGTCTCTCTCTGTTCAAAATCCACATTTCCTCCTTCTTGTCCAGTGTGTAACACGGTTTGAACCTTGGTCGTGCCTCAAACCGTGCTTCCTCCGGTGGTGTAATTCCTTGTCTTGATCCAAGTTGTAGATGACTTCTCTAAAATACTTGAATTAGCATCCTTGACTCCATTTAACCTGATTTATCACGATGATAGAATTAAAGTACCATTTCCTTATGATTTCTATAAAATCAATAATAATTTAACACAATTTATACTATAAAGATTGAGTATAAAATGGCTCTATCAAATTCCCCCACACTTAAACTCTTGCTTGTCTTCAAGCAATTGCATCAAATCAATTGAGAAATTTGTCGTAAATTATACAAGCTTTCTTTTCATCATTCCAAGCATCTATTCATTTGTAATTCATGACTTGTAATTTTAATGTCTACTACTTCAACCCAATTGGTTTCCTGTGATCAAATTACTATAGACAAAATTCAATAGCTAATCTAAACAAAACAAACTTTAATCCTCATGTTTAACAAAAGAATTTTTATTCCAAAAGTAAATACTTAATCCACTAAGGAAAAACACCCAATTAAACTTCATTGGATATTAGCAAACATATAATCCTTGCAGTATAAAGTAAAAGCATATGGTATAAGCTCTTTGCTAGGTATTCTCCCTTTTATACGTCTTGTTTTATTCAATGAATGTTTACATTCATGTTCTTTTGATCTATTCAAGCATCTATTTTGACAGGTTTTTGCCCGCTTCTTTTCATGAACTTTCGCCTTTTCTCCCTTATCGTTATAGTGAGTTCATTGAGTCGGCACATCCTGAGCTCATCACTCAAGTGATCGGGTTTTGAGATACCCCTACGGACTCTTCCTCACTCTAACATTCAAGTTTGAATACTCTTAACTCAATTACTTGAATCATTGGAGTAATGGCTATGCTTGATTTTTTTTTTTTTTATTTCAAAGAGTATATAGTAGCTAATATATCCTAGAAGTAAACTTGTTTATGTTTCACTTAAGGACTCGACTTACTCTTAGACTTCCAATTCTAAAGCTAAATACAAGGTAAATTTGTTTCTTAAAGATTTCACTACTTAATTTTAACCAAGTATTCTAATCACAACAGTGGGTGAGTAAAGCATTTGAACAAGTCAATTTCACATTTTGTAGATGCTTATTACAACATTTAGTACAATCTCTAGATTTCATGATAATTTTGAAAAAAATTGGCTTAAAATTGCTTAAGGACAAACATTCAAAGTATGAATCAATTCTCTATTCTCTATAATTTATTATCCTCTCCCCCACACTTAGCTTGAACAGTGTCCTCACTGTTTCTAATTCAGTACAATGAAAGAGGAATTAACAACACAAGGAACATTAGAGAATAAGAGAAAGGAAATGCTGGTACTTCCCTGGTATTGGAGTTCTTCCCTTAAGCTCTGGAAAGTGTCATTTGATTATGTGTCCTTGCTGCAGCTGATCCAAAGAGTTCAAAACTATACTAAAATCAAAACAAAACTAAAACAAACCAAAACTAAAGCAAAACAAAACTAAAGGATTTTTTTTTATTTTTTTATTTTTTTGACATGGGTTGCCTCCCATGAAGCGCCTTTCTTTAACGTCTTTGGCTAGATGTTCCTGGCTAGATGTTCGGATAAGGATCTTGATTCCAGCTTGAGTGCCTGTGGTGATGGGTTAATAACATCCGTAACAAAAACAGGAGAGATATCGTTAGGATGTTTCATGGCATCATAAATGTTAAATTTAATCACTTCACCATCAAATTCCATAGTGAGGGTGCCATCATTTACATCTATTTTCGTTTTAGGAGTCCTAAGGAATGGTCGCCCTAATAATATCAGTGATGAAGTATGAGAATCACTATCGTCCATGTCAAGCACATAAAAATCAGCAGGAAAAACCAACCCATTGACTTGAACTAAAACATCCTCTAAAACTCCATCAGGATAAACATTGGACCTATCAGCAAGTTGAACAATAATACCCGTTTCCTTTAAAGGACCAACATTTAAACGTTGATAAACAGACAAAGGCATGACATTGATAGAAGCTCCTAGATCACACATGGCTTTAACGATTCCAAGATTACCTATTTTGCAAGGAATGGTGAACATACCTGGATCCTTACATTTGGGAGGAAGCTTCTTCTGAATAATAGCTGAAACATTTTCACTCACACTAATCTTTTCATTACCTTTCAGCTTTCTTTTGTTAGTGCACAAGTCTTTGAGAAATCTAGCATAGCGCGGTATTTGCTTAATTGCATCAAGCAAAGGAATATTTACCTCGACTTTGCGAAAAGTTTCCAGAATCTCTTTTTCTTCCGCTTCATTCTTGGATTTCACTAATCTGGAGGGGAAAGGAGGTGGTATCAATGTGACCGTTGATGGCTCAACTAGAGACTTGCTAATCTGGTTACCCTGCTGGCTCGAAGTCGAAATCTCTTTCTTGGTCTCTTCCCCAAGAGTAGATGGTTGTCCTTTCTTATTTGATCCCTGCAATGCTGTTCCACTCCTCAAGGTAATTGCATTAACGCTTTGCTTCGGATTTGTGATAGTCTGAGAAGGTAACTTACCTTGAGTTTCTAACCTGTTTACAGCTGAAGCAAGTTGGCTTACCTGATTCTCCAAGTTTTGAATGCTTTGCTTTGTTTCCTCCTGAAATTGTTTGGTATTCACAGCTAGAGACTTAACAATATCCTCAAGGGGCATACCTGAAGTGGAAGGAGCTTGGGGTACGTGGTGTGATGGCTTAGGCTGGAATTGTTGGACATGTTGAGGGTTATTGCCATATCGGAAGTTAGGATGATCCCTCCATCCAGGATTGTAAGTATTCGATTAGGGGTCATACTTCCTTTATGGCTGTCCTGGGAATCCTCCTACAGCATTGGCGTGTTCATGATTGTCATCTTGCAATGTGGGGCACATGTCGGTCGGATGATTAGGAGCAGCGCAAATTCCACAAGCCTTCACCTGCTGCGTTTTTCCAAGAGCTAGCTGCTGTACAAGGGAGGTTAGATTAGAAATTTGATGTTCAAGGTTAGACACACTTACCTCATTTACCTTCCTTGAAGACGTATCGTGCTTATACCCAAATTGTTGTGAATTAGCAGCCATAATGGAAATCAATTCCCTAGCTTGACCAGGGGTTTTGTTTACTATGGCGCCTCCACTCGCAGCGTCCATCATCTTTCTTTCCATCGGAAGCAAGCCTTCATAGAAGTATTGGATGAGGAGTTGTTTAGATATCCCATGTTGTGGGCAGCTTGCACAAAGTTGCTTGAACCTCTCCCAATACTCATGAAGAGTCTCGGTGTCCCTCTGTTTTATACCACAAATTTCTCTTCTTATACCAGCGGCTCTGGATGCGGGGAAGAATTTGTCCAAGAAGAGTCTGACCATATCTGTCCAAGTGGTTATCGAACCTGGAGGCAAATAAAACAACCAATCTTTAGCTTTAGTACTTAAAGAAAATGGAAAAGCACGTAGCTTGATTTGATCGTCGGTTATTCCTTGCGGCCTCATACTAGAACACACTATATGGAACTCTTTCAAATGCTTATGAGGATCTTCATTCTCAAGACCATGAAAGGTGGGTAGCAGATGTATTAACCCAGATTTCAACTCGAATCCCACGGCTAGTTCGAGGTAGTGAATACAAAGTGGTTGTTGATTCACATCCGGCGCAGCCAACTCCCTTAAGGTTCTCTCGGGATTTGCTATATCGTCTTCTTTTTCTGAATCAAGGGATGAATCAAACAAATCCAATGCTAAGTTCAGTCTAGTGGATGATCTAGCTTCTTGTCGCAGCCTCTTTAGAGTCTTCTCAATCTCCGGATTATAAGTTAGTTCACCTGTCTAAGAAGAACGAGTCATACAAGAATAGAAATAAATTTGACACCAATCTCCGGCAACGGCGCCAAAATTTGATGGGTGTCGAATCCAACAAAAATAAAACCTACTCCTAGACAATTATATGATTTGCATATAGTGGTGAGTAGGGTCGAATCCACAGAGATCGGTTAAATTTATTTCTATTCAAGGATAATAACAGGGAAAAAGGAAAAAGGGGGGGATTTTGTTTGTGAATCAAATAAAGTTAAAATAAGATAAGAAAGTTGTATATTGATAAAAAGCCTAGCCAAAGGAATCAAGATAGTTTAATTCTAGGAATTGATCATCGATGCAAATGTTTTCTATTCTTATTCCTAGATAAACTGGTTATGGTTATTAACAAGCTCTAACAACCTATCTCTCCTTACTTCCTCGATAACCTTAGACAAGCGCTTTGAATTATTTCTCTTATTGATTAAACAACCCTAGACAAGCGCTTAGGATTTAATCTATCAATAGCATTAAGATCTAGAGAGACCACCAATTCATGCCAGTAGATTACAAGATAACCTATTTAAACATGATCACACACCTCCATAACATGAATTCAATCATCTCTTTTATAACCAAACATGTTATTGCGTCACTAAGACTAGAACAATCAAACAATTACGGATTTGACGTGCTAGTTGACAATATATTAACTTGTTAATTGAGTAGAAGAGCTCTATTCATACCAATCAACAAAGATAATAATAACAAAACGATCAGAAGATATATGAATACCCGAAAACAAAGAATAGATTAAATACAAGTCAATTAGACGTCACAATTCATGGAGAATTAAACATCTATAATCCTTTGGCTAGAAAAGTAGCTTAGCTACTCATGTTCATCAATAAAACGAAAAATAAAAATAAAAACATAACAAGCCTCTGTTTCCGGCTGCCTGCTCTGTCTCCTCCTTTCCTTCTTGTCTCCAAGGTGATTCCAGATTCAAAGATCGCCTCTAACCCCCTAGGGTTGGCTCTATTTATATTATTAGAGGGATAGCATGTGATCTTTTGCGAGCAAGATACGAAAATGTCTTTCCTTTTCCAAGTAGATTTCGAGAAGTGAAGATTTGTCTGCCTAGCACGCCCTACCACACGGTCGTGGGTCAAGCCGTGCCATCCTCTGTGCATATTTCACGTATCATCTTCCGTGTCCAATGTGTACCACGGCTCCACCCACGGCTAGATTTCCAACCGTGCCATCTTTTATGCATAATCAACAAGTCTTCATCCATGCCCAGTATATACCACGGTTAGTCCCACGGCCAGATTTAAAGCCGTGCCATCCTCTGGTTGATGTTCCACAATTTCTTCTCCTTGGCACGTCTAGCTTCCACCACGGCTCCAAACACGATTTCTCCCACGGCTTCCACTACGGCCGTGCCCTAAGCCGTGTCTCTCTCTGTTCAAAGTCCACATTTCCGCCTTCTTGTCCAGTGTGTAACACGGTTTGAACCTTGGTCGTGCCTCAAACCGTGCTTCCTCCGGTGGTGTAATTCCTTGTCTTGATCCAAGTTGTAGATGACTTCTCTAAAATACTTGAATTAGCATCCTTGACTCCATTTAACCTAATTTATCACGATGATAGAATTAAAGTACCATTTCCTTATGATTTCTATAAAATCAATAATAATTTAACACAATTTATACTATAAAGATTGAGTATAAAATGGCTCTATCAATGAACTACTAAAACTTCTCAATACAATAAAAAATACAAATCCCAGAACACGAATAGATTGGGGGTGGAGAAGATCAAGTACCCCTAGTGTGTCTACCTTCAAATGGGTATTCTAGGCCTTTAGGTCGTACATCACAATATGGAGATTCTTTAAACCTGTTGTTACTATTGATGCAACTTTTTTATATGGGAAGTACATCTACAAGTTGCTAGTTGCTTGTGGCATTGATGGCAACAACCATATACTTTCGCTAGCATTCACTCTAGTTGATCAAGAGACAAGTGAGACATGGAGCTAGTTTTTGAGGAAATTGAAAGAATATGCCGTTGCAACTGTAAAGGTCAAGAAACCATTTACCTCATATTGGATAGACACAAAGGCATCAAATCAACAATCCAAGAAGCATTGAATGGATGGCAACCTCCATTTGCGGTGTGGCAGTTCTGCCTTCGACACATTGCAAACAACTTCAACTTGACACATAAAAACACTCAATGCAAGAAGTTGGTCACATATGCTAAGTTGAAAGCATAATCTCGCAAGTTAAATTATGTGATGGAGCAGGTGGGGATGATTAAGTCGAATGTGTTGGACTGGTTTGACGACATACCGTTGGATATGTAGACGCGGGCTCATAACGGTTGCTATCGGTTTGGGTATACAACCTTCAATGTTGTTGAAAGCTATAATTTCGTATTGAAGGAGGCTCGTGGGTTACCTGTGACTGCTTTGGTGAAGAAAACGTTCTACAACTACATCGAGTACTTTGTCTATAAGCGAACGAAGACATTGAAAAATATAGTAAAGGGTATAATTTTCATCAAATATGCAGCAAAAAAAAATCAACCAATGGAGTTCACGAGCTAGCAATCACAGAGTCATCGACTACAACTGACACAATAAGGTTTTTGAAGTCCTCATCGGTAGTCACCGCATCGCCAGCGGCTTAAGGGAAGGGGGCCAAACGTACATTGTTAACTTTTCTCACAGCACATGCAGTTGCCAAAAGTGGCAAATCTACAGAATTCCATGCTCCCACACATATGCAGTGGCCGCCTCGCTTGGGCTTGATATGACGCATTATGTGCTCAATTGGTATAGATGGACACATCAAAACTAAATTCATGCCTATAGGGGATGAGTTAGATTGGGAGCCAGTGCACTTCCCGTCACTCCATCCAAAGGGAGACCTCGTACGGAACAAAGGAAAGCCGAGGCCGAAAAGTACCATATAGAGATGGACAATAGGGAGCGTCTAAATTAAATCACATGTGAATTTTGTGGAAGGGGGCTATAACAGAAGCACGTATCCATGTTGATGCGATAATGGTAACTAGTGGATACCAATACATATTTCATCACGTTCGACATTACATTTGTGATGCTAACATTAGCTTTTTCTCTTTTGCAACTTAGGTGAATCGTTGACTACTTCATCAAGTTTGTGTGAAGACATAGCAGAAGGGGATGCTTTATATTCTATATATATACATGCAATTTTGTCATTTATTGAGAAGTTGTTTTAAATGTCAATTTGTTTAACATTTGTTAAATGTTATGAAATATTCGAAGTTGTAAAATCGTATATGTACACATTGCATGTGAAAACTGTAAGGGATAATAGTGTTGGTGCATAGAATGCGTACTAATTTATTACAAATTGTAAAAATACATAAATTTAACAATTGTAGTAGACTATATACATATGTAAATAATTAAAAAAAAATCATCATTTCCTATTTTTGTCCCCTCCTATCTCCTACCCCTAGTGAAATGCCTAGCTAACCGGGCAAAGGCATTGGCTGGCCTTGCATGTAGAGCTGGAGGAGATTCCCTCCTATCATTGTTTCCTATCCCTATCCCCTCTTATCTCCTACCCCTAGACAAATGCCTAATTAGTCAGGCAAAGGGATTGGTTGGCCTTGCACATGGAGTTAGAGGAGATTCAGACTGCTAGGTTAGATGTTGGCGAGGAGTATTGTTGAACACTCACAGAGACACGGGACTCTACGAGGTTAGTTAATTGGATGATTCATCTCGGTACATAAGTTGCTTTCCAAGGCATTGCTTCTATGGAGCTAGCAATGCTAACAACTAATAGAATGCCAATGCAGTGTCTTGTATTAGCTAACCATCGGCCTTGAGCTAGCATGCACTGAACTGGAATCAATATGCATCTATTTATCCTGCCTAGGATTTTTCTATGGCTCATCTCGGTTTTTGGGTCATCTTCGCTCCCTCATTTGTCGCCGCATTGGAATTGGTTCTACCTCCTCCTAAGTGTTCTATTGCTGCTGCTGCTGCTGTGGTTGCAAGTATAGTGTTACCCCCCTATGGTGAAGCATGAACTGAAGACCTTGAGCAGCTATTCTCACGAGCGTGTCTATATCTAGCGATAAGTAGATTTGTCGTAAGGTGTCACCTTGCAAGTATGAACAAAGCGTAAATTAAGGTTAACATGATCATATGATTATTTGGACATTAGTAAGTGTTTATGTAAATCATTCATACTAGAAATCCAAGAACAGCCTCCGTGCATCCAATGTATCGCCTACTGATCGGTTCATACCATTGCAGGTAACTATCATGCACACCGCGAAGGCCTTCCATATGAACGACTTGACTAACCCGCTATTCTCACATGTTCAAATAAATTACATGCAGGTCAGACCAATCAACATCTATCCGGCCATGCAAGTCGATTTCATGGAGCTCCAACTACGTATTCACCAGTTGCAAGATATATTGAAACCCACCAAACTATCTCACTACTCAATCTAGGAAATATCACTCAACAATGTGGAAACAAATAAGTGACACCCAAGTCGTCCAAATGTGTATACCAGCTTTGTAGAAATATGGTAGGAGATTAATTAAATTCCCATTGTATGGCTCCCATTTAACTTGAAAATAGGAAATTTTATTAACGTCAAATGATAAATATGATTAATTGCAAAGAAAAATATTTTGATTATTGAGGTACATGTGACATATTTTCCCTATCCAATGCATCCTGATATGTACCGACTACATGAGTGGGGTAAATTGTGTGTTCCTCCGCGTGTTCCAGCATACCACCAGCAGATATCTAGCTGGTATAGATAATCTGTGTTGACTAATGGGTGAGATGTGGGGAAATTTGTCCTAAGCCTACACTTGTAGCAATATGGCAACCCCTCCAATCTCGTGTGCTAATAGTGATGATGCGACACATAGTTGGCAATATAACCACGTCAAACATACAAACCCCTAATAATGTCGAAATGTTCCAACAAAAGTAACCACATCGCGTAGATGAGGGCACTAGATTTATTGGCAAAGATAAATCCCCCTAAAAGCTGCAATATTTATGCACAGGTAACTCGATGTATTTACTTCACATTGGCGTCCACTAGAACATATCACGGAGCCATATCATACTAATGCAGCCCCCTTACCGTTAGACCCCGGTCTTACCCCCAATAGTTCTTTGCATATCGCTCCCCAATCCAAGCAACTACTCTCTATAGCTACTCGTCCATCCATAGGGAGTCTCAACTGGATCTCCACATCCTGTAGCATGATTGTAAACTCCCCCATTGGCATGTAGACCATGTGCGTCTCTAGACACCATGGCTCCACCAACGCTATAATCATGTGTCAATCAAGGGGTATGTATAGTAGACAACTTACACCTTCGAAGCTAGCTAGCTGCAAGTATAGCTCCATTCGAGTATCGAAAGGGATGGTACGTTCACCGTGACAAAGTGACAACTCACGTCGTCGAACAACGAGGGTTGCTTGATCCCATGCCAACAACATGTGAATCGTTTTCCTATTTTTAATGCAACATAAACTAATAGATAAGTGAAATGTCAATTACCTCTCCATCCCAAATGGCTTGTGATTGATGACTTGCCTGCTGAGTCAAAATTGAATGATCAAAAGGTCCAGGCTCCATCTATTATGCAAAACCATACAAATATTTTCACTGTGCAACAAATACTTAATTTTTCACTAATTAATTGTACAACAATTAATTAATGATATATTAATGACTAATCGTATTTAATTAATGGATAAATGTTAACTATTTAATTTTATGACTAATACTACGAAACTATACAAATATATTACACATGCAACGAATACAAAATTTTTTACTAATTAATTTTATAACAATTAATTAATGATGTATTAACTACTAATCCCCTTTGATTAATAGATAATTAATAACTAATTAATTTTATAACTCATTCTACAAAACCATACAAATATTTTCACTTTAAAACAAATACTTAATTTTTCACTAATTAATTGTATAATAATTGATTAACAACATATTAACGACTAATCACATTTAATTAACAGATAATTATTAACTGCTTAATTTTATTACTAATTCTACGAAACATACAAATATTTTACATTTGCAATGAATACAAAAGTTTTCACTAATTAATTAACGATATATTAACCACTAATTCCCTTTGATTAACGGCTAATTAATAACTAATTAATTTTATAACTCATTCTACAAAACCATACAAATATTTTCACTTTATAACAAATACTTGATTTTTCACTAATTAATTGTATAACAGTTGATTAATGATATACTAACGACTAATTGCATTTAATTAATCGATAATTATTAACTGCTTAATTTTATGATTAATTCTACAAAACCATACAAATATTTTGCATTTGCAACGAATACAAAATTTTTCACTAATTAATTTTGTAGTAATTAATTAACAATGTATTAACCACTAATCCAATTTGATTAACAAATAATTAATAACTAATTAATTTTATAACTCATTTTGCAAAGTCATACAAATATTTTCACTTTGTAACAAATACAAAATTTTTCAATAATTAATTTTATAACAATTAGTTAATGACACGTTAACGACTAATCATCTTTAATTAATAGATAATTAACAACTACTTACTTTTATGCCTAATTTTACAAAACTATATAAATATTTTTCATTTGCAACGAATACAAAATTTTCACTAATTAATTTTATACCAATTAATTAATGACATATTAACAACTAATCACATTTAATTAACAGATAATTAACAATTACCTACTTTTATGACTAATTCTATAAAACCATATAAATAATTTTTATTTGCAACGAATACAAAAATTTTCACTAATTAATTTTATAACAACTAATTAATGACATATTAACGACTAATCACTTTTAATTAATGAATAATTAAAAAATACTTACTTTTAAGACTAATTTTACAAAACCATACAAATATTTTTCATTTGCAATGAATACGAAATTTTTTGCTAATTAATTTATACCAATTAATTAACGACTAATCACTACTAATTAACAGTTAATTAACAATAACTTAATTTAATGACTATGTTTACAAAAATATATTATAATAACATATGTATATAATTCATTTAACAATGTTAAATAATTATATATTAACAATTATTTAATTACTAATTAATAATTAATTAATAATAACTACTATTTTAATAAAATTTATATAGTTTATATATTTACATTATTTTTTTTTTTGCATTTATCCAAAGTAGTATAATAGCAACAAAAATAAAATTTTTGTTAAAAAAACATATCAAGATCTTGATGAAGATATTTCTACATACATTGAAACAGAGTAAAACCTATGTAAAATACAAATTATAGAAACAAAACTTTCCAAACGGCAATAGAGAGTGAGGTTACAAAGAAAATTTACAATGTTAGGATAAGATTCAATAGGATTGCAAGAAGAAAAATAATTTGATGTTATACTGAAGGCGCAAACCTCTGCTTGAAGGCGCTGACCAAGTCTACACCTTCAATGAAAAATTTTGCAGTATCACTAAAGTCGCATATGTGATCCGCAACTTCACAATTTATTTTAGTAATAATTTTTACAGGTACAATATTTACTTAATTTCTTTTTAAAATGATAATATTTAAGTATTAACCCCCTGACAAACAGCAATGAATCATAAATGCCCAGATGAAATGCACAGATCCAGGTCTACAATACACATCCATGTTTTGAAGAAATAAATATTTGCTAATATCCACCTCCGTATCTCCAATTTGCTTGACTAATCACATATATATACATTTGAATAGAAATCTATTATCTATTAAAATATATAAATTTAAAAGCTTTTTTTTCAAAATACATTTCTTTTTATACTTTTTTTTTCTAAATAATTACAATTTTTACATAATTTAATATAAAACTATATAACTTTGAACATGAAATGATATTTTACTTATGTATTTTGTAAGATTACAACATTGTCTCTACGACATATAGTTTTATTGCAAATCATCCAAAAAGACATAATATATTATAAATATGTATTATTAATATGTAAATTGTGATATATTTTAAGAAACTTTATTACTTTTACAAATAAGTATACCTTAAAGTAAAATCCGTGCATAACGTGGTTCTTCAACTAATTAATATATAATAATGAAAATTTGTTTTACCAAATCATATGTATATATGTGATTGATATTTGTATAAATAAGAAATGAAAGCAAGTAAAGGCCAACCCCAAAATTCTTATTGTAGACATTTTCATAATTTGCTCAATTTTGTGGAATCTAATATATGTAAGGTTTAATAATAATAATAATAATAACTATTAATAATATATATGGAATCTTAGACTTTGTAAAAAACTATTTAGAATCTTATTCTTTGATATTGTAGTTTTGCCTTACCAAAAATAATGAAAAAGTGTGTTACCTTCCCGTACCACCACTAACGATTACCAAATTATTGCTAAAGGTTCCTAAAAGAGGGATGACTTGAGTCTCTCTAGTAGTAGCTTGGGGTGATTATAGTATACTTTTTATTTTATTTTATTAGTTTTTTTTTTTGAGGAAGAACAATAGTATGGGAGATGTAACCAATAGTTTTTACTCATCTTAATTGGAAGTACTATATTATTTTTTTCCCTTCATGTACTTATTCGTATGCAATCAAATCTAACTCAACGTTTTCGATTACCACTTTAAATTGAACTCGAGTTTTTTAATACATAAACTTACTTAAACTTGATTCGAACTTCATATATAAATATTTCAATGAAGCTGAAGTTTATACTAAATAAAATACCATGTCAAACTAACACAATTGCACCCTAGTGCAAACACCAACCACCCTATACAAAGAATCCTTAAATTGCCCATTTTTGCAAGTTAAAAGTTTTAAGTAACCTCCTTGTGGCTGACCATTTAATGCCCCCCACCTAATTATTTCCATCTTTGCAACTTGGAACTCCTTCAACTTCCTCGCATATACCGTTGTAACTTTCGTATGCACCGTCGCTTCCCTACCTCTACAAAGGACATATTAGTAGTAACCCGAGACCTCACAACATCCAAATTTCAAACACACAAACAATACCAAATGGCAACATTTCATAATCCTAATCTCCATCGTCTTTTCCTCCTTTTCTTCCTCAGCATCTTCCTTACCACCCCAAACCTTTCATTTTCCGCAACCCAAGTCGTCTCCAAAGCATGCAAGCAAGCCCCTGACTACACATACTGTGTAAAGGCACTCTATTCCGACCCGCGTACCCCAAACGCCGACTCCTACTTCCTCGCTTACATCTCCTTCGGGCTCACCTATACCAACGCCTCCAACACACGAGACCACATCTCTCGCCTACTCTCAAGCCCTAGACTCGCAAACCACACTTCTTTGCTGCACAAACTCCATGCTTGCACCGGACACTACGACAAAGCAATCTCGGCCATTGAAAGGGCATACAATGATTTGAACTCGGAGACTTTCTCGGAGTTGGAGAAATACTCGAATGTTGTTGCTCGTGGGGCTGATGATTGTGAGAGTGCTTTTCGTGGGACGATATATTCTGCGGTAATGACGGCTAGGAATAATGATTTGAAACGCCTGTCTCAGATTTGCTACGCTGTATATCAGTTGTTCACTTGAATTGTTGTATGAACCAATGAATTATTAGTGCTGCTTGGCTTGATTTATTCATGTGTGACATATCATGAGTTTAATTTAAAGTATTCCTAAACTTGATTTAAATCTCAATGAGGTCGTTACTGTTTTTTGGTCCTATTTTGGGGGGACGTTCTGTAGATGATAATGTTTCTAGAGCTTAACGCTAATGTGGCTCGTGACAGCATAGGAGACGTCCAACTTAGAGCATGAAGAGTACAGGGCTTCTTTCTATTGTTTTTTTGTTTGTTTCTCGTGTCCGGGTCTCTACATGTGAACTATCGTTGCGAAAGCAAGAGTACAAAGAGAATTTAGGAGCAGGATCCCTGGGAGGTGAATGTAGAAATAATGGGTATTCATTAGTAAAACTTTAATAGATATAATGTGTGTAAAATATGAATTATAGTTTTATTTAGAAACTATCTATTACTCTTGTTATATTTCTAAATATAATCTATATTTACCAGCTACTTATTGTCCAAGCTGGACTACCTTACTTAATGAATTTTTTTTTCCCTCAATTACAACATTTCTAGGAAAAATTCTTTTGGTGATTGATCTTTTTTCTATGTCATCTTTTTGAAATTTTTTTTAGGAGAAAATTCCTTTTACATAAATAATGAAGCTTTTGGAATGATTATAATATTAACACCAAACAACACAACTCTTACCACCCTGAAATTTCACTCCTATAATAACTGAAAGATAATAAAATAAAATAAAAATACAATATGGTTACAACATTTCTCGTACAGAAAATTTTCACGCAACAAGTTGTATGGAAAAACGACCATGTGTAAATTGAATTTTTCATTTATGGAGTACACCAACTCTCTGTTTTCCACTTAATGGGTGACAGGCATTCGCTAAGATCTGTCCTTGTCGCGGGAGTAGAATCAGGATCATGGCAAGGTGCCGTCGCAGGCTCTGACTTCTGAGTCAATACTCTTACAACTATGACAAAATTTTTCCATTGGCGGTAAAAAGTCTCAATTCTAAACTTTGGATTTGCTCATCCTCCATTTTTACCTATAAATTTTAGGCTTGAAACTTCGAGGGTAAAGTTGCATATACAATACTTAATATCCTCAGAGTCAAGATAGTTACGCTTTGGTCGGGTTTTGATTTAAACAAGACTAAAAGTCAAGGGTTGAAGGGTCGAACTAAAGTTAAATCAAATTTTATAAAAATTATTTATATTTTAATTAAATATGTTTAAAATACAAAATTCAACTAAATAATATATTTATATAATTCAAAACTTGATAAATTAATAGTTTAATCAAGATTCATGAAATCATCATCATCTCTTAACTCTAATCTTTGTTAATCATTCTTTATGTTTCCAATAATGCTAAATGGTAAGAGATGATTTAATTTTACAATGTAAAATTTTGATGTTTATATATATGTAGTAAATAGTATTTTATTATTTTGTCTTTTATATAATATTTTTTATTTTTTTCATATTCTAAAATATATTTATATATGTATTATAACTCATTCAACCTGCATGGGTTGCTCAGATTATGTGGTTTCATCAAGTCTAAACTAGTCTTCACCAATATGGTTTTTTTAATTTGAATCAGCTCATCCTAAGTCAAGGGTCATGATTGAACTATTTCAATTGAGCAGGTCAAAATGGGTCCAACTACATTGCTTAAACAAGATTATAGGAAAGACTCATTGGATAAGTCTAATGTATATAAGAAGGAAAAGTACACTTTTATTAATTAATTTTACCTACTTTTTATTTAAATCCTCAACTTTTTTTTTTATTTGAGTTTTAATGTTTTCAAACTCTTAAGGAAAAAAACAAACAAACTTCCATAAAATTTATGAAGTTTTTCATTTATCCATTACAAATATCAAGTTCAAATAGGTTCACAATAATTAAACTAACAAAAGGATAATATTAAATATATTTAATGGTATAATATAATAAAAAGTAAAAAGAATTAAAGCAAGAAAAAGGGTTGGAAAAAATTGTATGCACTCTAGCCACCTTATTCAACTAGTCTAAGGCCAATGGGAAGTAAATACAAGTTTAAGATGGAGAAAAAATTTAACGTTTTTAAGGGAAGTCATCTTATTATAAGATTTTGAAAATATTAAAGACTCAGATAAACAAAAAATAAAATAAAAAAAGAATGAGAACTTAAATAGAAAAATAAATAACTATTATGGATTAAAAGTTAAATTTTCTCAAATAGGAATTGTTGTATTAATCCTTCTTGGTTAAGCTCTTACCTATTTCAAGTGATATCATAGCTTGGAGAATTCAGTCCTTATGGTAATAACTTATGTTGGAAGTAGCACTAACACTTATTCTAACTTAGAAATATATCATTTAAAGTTTTTTTTTTCTATAGTTTACTAAAGTTCCATATATATACATGATTGAGATTATTTAGAGATATTTAGATGTGCATTTTGTAAGGAGAAAACACAACACACACACACATCCTCAAATGCATCTTAAAATTGAGCTTTTTGCAAATTTTCTAAATTGTGTACATGACTCATTTAGTCTGTATGAATTATTTAGTTATAGACTCAACATTTGAAACCCTATCCATTAGTCTTGATCTACATCTTAGTAGTTGCAACACAGTGAAGCTCAATTTTGATTTGTAGCTTGCAAATACAACCTTCATCATGCCATAGTGAATATCATAGAGAAATGTGTTTAATTTGATCAAGTATGTTGTTTTCTGATAAAGCTTCATATAAAAATATATATGCATATCAAGCAAAATTTTTTTACTTTAGCGCACTAGTAGATTGACTTTTTTTGTTAAAAAAAAATTATGTTCACATTCATACTCACACTAATTGTATATTATTGTATATTAACAAATAGTAAACCATACACTCACATTATAAGTGCCTAAAAGATATATAATTATCAAATTAAGTTAGATACGCCCTCCTTTATTATTTTTTTAAAGGAAAATGAAATGACATTTTTTTTATATGATTATCACACATCCTACACACACCTGTTATTTGTTAAAGTAGCCCTCTCTATCCCACTCACACACTTCTTATATGTTGTTAATATAATTAATTAATATATTGTTTAGAAACATAAGATACCAAAATTGAAAGCTTCCCACTTTAATATTATACATATTTAATGTGTATCTCACTTTTGACTTAATTCCTCATATATACAATGGGATTGAAATATTGGAAAACCATTTGGGGACATAGGAACTAACTTTTCCTATCCCTAAATGGTGTTTATGATATATCTTTGACATGTGGCTTTATAGAAAAATATTTAATATGTATTTTGCTTTTTTTATATTTCTTAATATGTGTCTATAATCTAGATCGAGTTTTTGAGACCATAAGAGTCTAGTGATTGATTGGCTATAACAAAAATGTTATTATGTATAATATAGTTGTTAAAATCATAAGTAATTATACAATTTTATAGTACTTTTTTTAGATAAAATAGATGCAAAATTATTTATGTACAGACGTTTGATAAAATTATGAATTTAGATATATGATTCTATAAATTTCCAATTTTATAGAGTTTATACAGTTTTATACAATTATATTAATTCTATATAAAATTGCAAATTTAACAATTGTGTTGTCTAAGGATCGATTTGCTCCAAATAATGTATTTTACCTTTTTTATAATTAAATCTTTGCACATATCAAGATCTATCGTACTTATCATAAGAATTTGTGATTATTATCTTCTTTTTGATGAGACTGTAATGGAATTCAAAATTAAGAATATGTGATAAGCGATACTAATTAATGTAAGCCGAGGACATTGATTTTCCATTTTTTAAATACAAAACTCATTTCCAGACAAGAGGATTCATTTTTCATCAATATTTCTCTCCCATAGCATTCCATCAAAATTGCTAATAAACACAATTACTTTTGATTACTATAATAATACAAACAATTATAAAGTTTAGATTATAAATCCGAAAAGGTTTCAAGAGCATTTTCAATTAAACAAATGCAAATTAAATTTTTTTTATCCATTTTTCCCAAGTAATTCTTTATCTTGTTGAGCTGAATTTATCATTCATCAATTTTGCATGACAAGACAAGCAGTTTGTTGGTAGGAACGGGTGGAGAATTGTTATTATTTTATGGGCAGCTAGGTCCGACATTCTTGGCTCATCTGAAGGCCCATTTCATAATGTTGCTAGTGGTAAGTTCAAGTGAATTACTTAGATATCCATCATACAAGAGCCAAAAAATATTAAATAATTAAGTAGCTCTCTAAATTTAATTGAAATAATGAATAGACTTTTTAGTTTCCTTCGTTAAAGTGGATTATATAAAGCTCTATCTATAATCACAGCATCCTTAAACTGATGGTAACAAATAATTCTTTTAACTATACCATTTTTATTAGAAAAATAATATTCATAACAAATAAACTATAAATTTTTAATAGGTAACTCATTTTTAGTATTGCCATTTTGATGACTAATAACTGTGCTTCATATATTGGAAACATATAGAAAGTTGTCTTGGCAGTGTCACATGAACGCTTTCTGATGACTAGTAACTCATACCACACGAAATCACGAAACTTCACAATCTTTCTTATGGATGAGCTGCCAAGAAGTAGGCTAATGTTTACAATCATACTTTTGAAAAAGCAAAGTGCTAAAAATTGTAATTAAGCCAGTCATGTATGAAATTGCCTATAAAAATACCCTCTTTATTTTATTATTATTTGGTATAGGAAGAATGACTACATACATTTATAATATCACCTAAATAATTTCTCTCCACTACTCTTTTCTTTTTATAACCGCTTTCAATGATTGCTTTATTTTATATAAAATATAAATGTAAGTCGCTAAACCCTTTACAAATACTTTAATAATATATAAATTATATTAGAGTATGTTCGTTTCCTAATTGTTTGGGCGATTTTAATTTGAAATAACGAAGAGTATATTTACAATATTTTGCTCTTGGAATGCAACTTTCAATGAAGGTTTTCTTAATATCAAGTAATTTCATATGGATCAATAGATGGAAACATATCTTTCACTTTAACCACTCAAAGGTAAAGTATATTAGTTTAAGTGAAAGGAAAAAATGATTATATATATATATATATGAATAATTTAGTTTGAAATTTCAGCATTACATGTGCATTCAAAAGTTTTGGGCCCTGAAAATAGAAAATTCCAGTTCCTGGAAGTTGCCATTATCATGTTAAGTAATCGGCTTAGTTCTTAATAAAATGCTCTTTTTTAGTTAAGAAATAAGGAGTTTATATACGTTCTTATGAACAGCTGCTACGATGATGGACCAATACTTATTTAAATATTCGACTTTATCAGCTGAGGAGGTTCTTAGCATAAGTTCCTACATCAAGAAACCCCCCAATAATAGTGATCTTAGTGGCTTTTCGAAACAAATTATTATGAGCGATGAAGATGACACTTGCTGGTCAACAGTGATGATTTACCATTATGAAATATGCTCATGAGAAGGAGGAAATCATTTTTCTTTTTTCTTTTTCGTATTTGTTTCGTATTATAATTGAAAAGCAACTCCAATGTTGTATTACATCATCGCTTATCATTTTTTTTTTTTTTGGTTTCTTCGTATCATCACTTATCATTATAGTTTTCATGATCTTTTAAAATCACCAAAATAATAATCGATAATTTTAAAGTTTAAATTATATGAAATACTTTTTTCCGCCAAACAAAATAAACCCAAGATGGCCTTCACATGATTGGACATGAAAATTAACTTAAAATTTGACTCTTTGACCAAACACATTAAATAATAGGACTAACAACCAAAGGTTTGCATTAAAAAATAAAAAAGAGGTCAATAGGAGATTGGAACGGCTTCATTTGTGATCTCGAGATGTCAAAAAACAACAAATGATTGATGTGAATGCTTTAGGAAAATGTTGTTGTCCTAGATAGGAATGGGATCTATAAAGAATAAAAGTGTGGAACTGCCGGTGCTGGTCATGGAGAATCTTCCTTTATATGAGTGACATTTGGGAAGGAAAAGGCTTTATGTGATCCTCTATCACATGAAAAGAAGTAAAAAGGGGGAAGAGATTGGTCCCTATATGCATCTTGAACATATATATAGCCTACAAGGCGGAAATTTTTTTTGATTGTTTTGCTCTAAGTTTGTTCCCTTTTGACCCAGTCAAATCTATCCTCAATCCACCTAAAAGGGATCAACATTAACCACGTTGTCTTGATTATAGGATCATTGAAAGAGGATTACAATGAATTTGTATTCTATATTGTTCACTTTTTTCTTAGCATTATTTTATCTAGCTCCTTTTTCTTGGTAGTTTTCATAATTGGCAACAAATATACAAGTGTATGGTCAAAGAATGTTAAGATAAACATTTTGAAAACCTTTATTATGAATTCTTTTTTTTTTTTTCTTTTACTTCGAGTGGCCATACTTCTTCTACTCATTAGGATCCCTTTATTTCATATCTTTTTTATTTATATCTATCTGTTTTGGATTCATATCTATTTTATATGTTTGTCCTTTCTTAACATCCAGTTTAGAACGATAGCAAAACAATGAAAACATCGGGTCAAAAGAGCACCTGAGAGTACTTGCCAATTCTGATCTTCCCGTAGTCATCTAGGTGTTATACAAATTTTATTTCCTTCAACTCAAGAGATAACTTTAATGCAAGATTAAACTCATAACAATAGTAGTTAAGAATTCTGTAAAGCTTAATTTATGATTTTCCATAACTATGTATGAACTTCGATCTATAGTTACCAATAATTTACGTACTTGATTATACACTCGAGCATACAAATTTGTTTCAGAGAAGTTTGAAACCCCGAATGTTATGCGGAAGCTAAGTTTTCTCTTCATTTTTTCACTCGTTGACGGCTCTTTGGATAAAGGAAGGAGGAATTGTACCCACTTTCATCCTTGTGAGCGAGAAGTGGAGTCTTAGCAGCAATACCATTGATGACAAGCCCATACATTTTCTCATGGAGTTTACCCCTGACATCCTTTAAGTTTCACAAGGAAAAAAAAAATTATTGATATTAATATACTATATATTTCATTAAGTGATGAACAAATATCAATAATATTTAAACACTTACTAATGATAATAATGAGTTGTTTTTAAAAAATTACTATTTATATTTTTACGTATTAGAGTTTTACTAATACTTATTCACCATTAATTCACCCGTATAATATATTAATATAATTAAAAATTTTCCCGTTTTACAAATATATGACCATCCACCCTTGGTGAATATGTGAACAACCGGCTATGAATTTTATAGGGATGGATTACATTACCTTAACAACCTTAAATAAGTTTCTTATTTGGGCAAATAGCTCCCACTTCTTAATAAACTCTCTTTCAAAACCTGTAACTATGAAGGGACCGTTACCTTTGCAATAATGCAACACTTAAAAAGAAATTATAGGGATAATATTACATCGACCGAATTTCCCCCATAAAATATAGTAGCCATGTGACAACCGACAATTACGGAAATTGTCGATTCATGCCTTTGACCATGACAGATAAACAGTTTAAACATTTTGAGACATACTTGTAATCTCTTAAATTCACAAAGGGTGATGAGTATAGTATATCCTTTTCATAAAGATACGATATGTTCACGTTCATGATAAGTCTCATAAAGGTAAAATCATTAACCCTAATAAACACGTAAAAAGAGCAGACATGCAAGGTGAATAGTTGGCTGCTAAAACAATTTTTAAGCGTGGGTTGCACGATTCGATCTCCGTTAGTTAAAATCCTTTTTTCTTTCCCCTCAAGCGATATGAGCCTTCTACATATAAGTAGGGCTATTAACTAAATTAAATGGAGAACCAAATCAAACCAAATCCTAAAATACAATTTTTTTTGTATTATGATTAAGTGTGTAGTTCAATTCAAAGATAGTTTAAACAGTTCACAAATTAATTCGGATCAAACTAAACCGAATTATTTGAACTTGAAGAACTACATCTTATTAAAATGTAAAGTGTAAGCAATGTTTTTCAGTTTTAAACACTATCAACATTCTGTCTGACCATAGATGCCTTCTCTTTTTTCGCTTTCTCCCATCTTACTTTCAACCTCTACAATCAAACCTTTTCCTTCACCATTGTCTCACATCTCTCAACTAGTCCCTCGTATTATCACTATCATGTAAGATCAAATGTTATTATGATATAATGTTATGTTTTTAATTCTTGTATACTGTTTCTCAATTCAAATATTGATATTCGATTGAAATCTCTAATAACTAATAGTATTATCAATTAGAATATAGTGTTTTTAAAAGTAGTTTAATTTATTAAGAGTTTAAAATGAACTATGAGTACCCCTTCATATAAGGTGAATAAGGTAAGAAGTTCTATTCTATATTTACCTATCCTATAAATACAAGCTCCAAAAAATTGAAACTAGAACCAATTTTATGACCTTTTGGAACCATATTAAAACCTATGCACTATAAAATTTATAGGCTCAAGTGTATTTTATATTGCGTGCGACTTTTATTTTATCTTTTTTTAAATTAAGATATCATTAATCATTGATGTTCAAAATCATGATATTCAATTATAACTTAATATTGCTTCTGTGTTAAATTATAAAATATACAAATATGTTGAATTTTAATAAAATCATAAAAATAATAACAAAATATGATAAATGTAAACCATAATAATGACTTGAATTGAAATTTTAAGATTTTACTATTTAACTAGGTGTTGAACTAAATAATGGTTATGAGTTAGGCAAATTCAATTGATTTTTTCATTGCATTCATCAAATTAAATGATATTTATTCCTTGTACCATGTAGATTGGATCCCTCGTACCTAACATATATTGAAATACTATGTGGTATCATAGATATTAGAACCTATAGTATAGAGAGTATAATTTTCATGTAGGTTCTAGAATAAGTACAATGTATAAGATTGCACCCTATGCCCTATAATGTGACTATATGTTTTGAAAATTTGGAATTTAAATCTATACTACAACATCTCATATCTAACTTGGAACCTAATTCACCATGCAAGATATGATAAGTTCCAAGACCTAATAGGGTCTGATAATCGTCTCTAGTGCTTGCCATGGTGATGACTCATCTGTAATGACAGATCTCCATCCTAATCAATCACGTGAATCCAGTGGCTTACAAGTTACTGCACTCTTATATTTCATCTTTTTGCTTACTAACCACTAGGCTTAGCTGATCATGAGTGGCCACTCGAGTATTCAAGTGGTGACTACCCTATTTTTTTTCTTTTATTTTTCTTTTTCTAAATTTTTAATCATCTATAAATGTCTTGTTATTTAGCATTTTTTTTTTTAATTCGGAAAATTACCTTTAGTACCATGGTGCCCCCATTATTGATTTGAGCCGCAACTATGAAAAATATGCAAGCATGAAAGGCTATTCAAACACTGGGCTCCTTCCTTTTCTCTTTATTTCCATGGACGTGTCTCTAGTATTGTATATTTACGTTTGGCCGTCAAGCATTATGTGTTTATAGAACGTATAAACTTCTTTTAAGTAGCCCAAAAATCACAGGAACTAAAGAGTATGATCTATTCCCCACAAAACAATGCACCGCATGTTCATTTTATCTTCTTCTCCCCATAAAAAAAAAAAAAAAAAAAAAAAAACCACAAATTAAAGACAAACCTAGGAAATTGCTTCCTGTTCCTCTACCATTTTTTTCGCCCTTTTAGTTCTCAACCCCAGTTCAACTACCATAGTGACTTTTGCTTTAGTTGAATAGGTATCATGCTTTCATCTCAAACCAGGGGAGAGGTATAGGATCCTCTTTACAACCTGTCAATTTCCTTACAATTTACAGTTAATACATTTATTATTCCGATAATCTCTAACAATTTAACTCGATAGTCTTCACTCACATATTTCTCGTAAATAGATTTATAATCAACTTCATCAATAAATAACCCACTAAATGAATAGTTATCTTCAAGAAAAGTTTTGCCTAAGAATTTCTAATATGCCAACAAGCACATGTTGACACTAGGCGATCACGGAAAAATCAAAGATCTTTTCTGGGTTGGACTCCAGAGTTATGGACGGCTGATCTTATTCTAAAATAGGTGGTCTAAAATAATATAAAAATTGATCACGGGTTGATATTTGCATAAAACCCTAAATTGACTCAATAATTGATAATTAAGTATTTTATATATTCTTGGGAAAGCAAATGTTGCAACAAAAGAGACTAATTTAGGGGATTAGTTAGTAAGCATCATTGGATTTGTCTTAAGTGGATGCCACTGTCTTCCTTAAGAATAATTATGTTTGTATATTGTTGATATCTTAAATTGGTAGGTGAGCCTTAGTGCATCCATACATTGAACTAGAGATTATTTAATTTTGCATAGTTCATTGAAGTCGTGTCAACAATATTTAAGTCCCAGCGTACCTTTTTAATTAGCTATGCCCAAATAATTAGAGTTTTGTTATTTGATTTTCACACGCCATCCAACACCTCCGTAACAACCAACCATATCTGATCATGTCAAGTCAGACATATATTATCAGATTTAGGCCATGAAATTGTATGTTTTCTGAAGATATCTTCAATATCTTTTCCAAAATTATTATAATTAAAAAAATCGGAATGACATAATTCTCTTCAAATATATATACAAGTGACTAATTCATTTCATTGATACTCTTTAATCTAACTTTAGTTAGGATATATATATAACAGGGTAAAAATCATTGCTTGTAAAATTATAGGGTACTTCATTGTAAAGGGCTGCATATTTGTCTGGATAAAACTTAAGCCGATTCTATTAACACACCGTACTACATGTTACAAATATATATTTTTAAAAAATAATAATAATGAAAAGCACTATACATAAGAAGAGGTTTTAAAAGGTGTTGGATTAGCACAAATTATGACGTAAAAATGTATAATCTTGGTTCTTTTCTTATGGATCTTCTGAGGATGGGCGCGCAAAAAGCTTGAGCATCACTGTGAAGTAATGTGGGTTGATCCAATGCATGAGCGTTTTACGGAATGAATTTGACTGGTTGTGATGTGTTAATCAGATAACGATGGATGAACCAATATTTCATGCAGTGTGCTTTCCCCACCTGCGGCTTAGCTTGATCAGGTTAACTGAACCTAGTTATGTCTCTGCCAATGTCCATCTCTACATCACTCACGTTCATGTCGTACCAAAAAAGAAATAGAAATCGTAATTCATTTACTTTACAGTCTGTATGGATGGGTAGAAATCAGCAGAATCCAAGAAAAATAAATAGAAGTGGAAGGAAAGTATGTATTTGACTAATTTTATAGGGGATGGAAATTGGATGAAATCAATAGAAATAGGATCGTTTGTTTCCACCAAGCGTACACTTCTCTTTATCTCCAAAAATTAGGGAGAAATCAAGGGAATTAAGTGGAAATAATAAGAAGTCACAAAAAGAGAAGACAATAAAGCTGCTAAAAGAATAGACTACACGTTTCAGCTCTTTCTTTTCCCTCCAAAAGCAAAACTCTGTCACTCTCAAGAAGAAGAAGACGATCACATCACTTGAGAATGCCTTTAACTCGACGAGATCTAACTAAACTATAACCCTAAAATCTCTATCTTCAACGGTCCCCAACTTGTCGTTGCTTTCAAGTTTCATCACTATTGACTGCATCTTTCTCTGATGATTTACCATTCAAAATTTCTTCATAAACACCATCTTAAACAGTTGGGAATTTACCTAATGATTCAATATTTGATGCTTTTTTGTTGGTTAGAGGTTGGGATAAGATAAGGGTAATTTTTTCAATCTATTATGTTGTTTATTGCTTCTCATTTCCTTATATTAACCAAACATGAGGAAAAGAAATGTTTCAACTCATTTCCACTATTGATAACAAATAAGAATAAAAATTATGTTTCCTTTGATTTCTTTTCCTTTCCACAACTTTGCTTCCATTTCCACTTACCTTAAAGCTGCTAGACACAATGTTAAAATGGTGGGTTCATGTTAGCAAAGTGTCTTTGGTGTAGTCAAATTGAACCATGACGCATGTCATATTGGAGTCTAAATAGTAGTTTTTTTTTGTACAGTATGGTTTGATTTTCAATTCAATTTGACATCTAAAATGCTTTGGCATCTCGAATTGCAAGAGCCTATCCATCTTAGCTTCTACATTAACACACAACGAAGTACAAACTAAAGTAAACTTTTCAACCGTTCATCTGCTATTATATAACTTCTTGAGTTCAACATTCTCTTTATTTCTTATATTAAATAGAAATACTAAACGTATTAAGTCAGAACTTTCATTTATTTTTCTATGTCAATGATCATTGTAATTGAGTAAGCAAACAACTTGCACAATCTGATCATTTGAGGATAATAATTTGTGATTTATATATGTGATGTGAAGTCTTGAACCGGAGGTAATAATTATGATGGAGACTAGGTAGGTAGTGTTGATCCATATTTTAAATCAAGCATTTGATGTCCCTCTTCCATATCTCTCTCTCTGTTGGATCATATTTATTTGTCCAATTTTCTATATTATATACTCATATTTACTCCAATTAATCATTAATTATTAACATCTGCTCGATTTAAATATAAATTTATCATTCAACAAATAGTACATTCAAAAGCATCAACTATATCACAATTTAGCTATTTCATCATACAAATTATGACTCAACAAAACATTCTAACTTACAAATACAAAAACGAACAATTAAGACAAATCTATTATTCATATGGTCATAAATGCCACCAAACAATTTCCTTATATTTGTTATTGCATGCAAAGGTACTTATATTTTTCATTTTTTTTATTTGGTGTCATGAAAAACTTTTATATATATATATATATATATATATATATATATATATATATCTTTATATATACACGTTCATTTTAACTGCAAAGTTAACAGCCATTGCCTTTTTTTTTTTTTTTAGTGTGTACAATTTAGTTTTGACTGCATTTTGGCATGAACCATTCTTTAATTTGTAAAATTAATTTTTATTTTTTCTTGATTAGTATGTTTTCTTCATTAAATGAAAATTATTCTTTTTTAGAATTTCAACTATGTGTAACTTTTGCTAAAAGTGAGTAAGTAATCCTATTTTACAAAGTATCCATATGTACTTGTTTGATAAGATAAATTCTAAGTAGGTATTAAGAATTATAGAATAAATTTCGAATACAACCTACTCATATAAGGTAAGGTATAAATCTGAAGTCTTTCTATCTTATACCCACCCTAAAACCTCTAATCTAAGGTTATAGGTTTCAAGGTATCATGTATCTATCCTATAAAAATTTTTAAATGATATTAATGAATAAATAATAAATGCTAATATTACAATTTTCAGCCAATAAATATTTTAATGAAAAGAAAGATCAAGGAGTCTAGAACTATAAGCTAATAATTTAAACAGCTAGACTCTCATTTTCCTCTCTAACTTTATATTTTTCATTCTTTCTCATTCTTTTCTATTTTCTAAGTGGTAAAATCATATAGACTTAAAATAGTGAAGAGAGGAAATTTTTTTTTTTTAATTTCACAAGTTTTGTTATAAGTTTCATAGATTTTTTATATGAAGAATTTATAATATCACATATAAATTACTTTTTTAATATTATATAAATTTAAAATATATAAGAAAAAAGACAAAATTTATAGAAGGGTATAAGGCATAAGGTACAAGGTACATGGTGATTTCAAAATGTTATAGGATAGGTTTCAATTCCAAAATTTAAGAATCTATACCTTAAAGGATAGGGTACATATTAACCTATCCTATACTTGCTCACATATAACTTTTACATAGGATATCTACTCTTAGAAAACTTGATATCATTAAAATGCTCAAAACACATATTTTTGGTTAAAAATGAAATCCAATACGTATCAAAGGCTAGTTAGACCAAATAAAATTTTAAAATAATCATAACTTACAAATTAGATAACTTTGGCCTAAAAAAGAAACCATATAGTATAATATCTTGTTATATAATATGATAGTGTCCACTTGCTAATTTTTAGACTTTACATGTAAGAATGACTACTAATGACTATCATTGGAAAGCTTCCTATAAGTTAGTTGAAAATTGTCCCTTTTAGATTAATTGACATTTTATAGATTTTTTCTATTTTAAAATTGATGTGACATATAATCAAAATTGCAACACTACAATTCATAGTCATTAGCTGCTTGTTGTATTTTGTTAAATAATAATAATAATAATAATAATAAAATCAGTTTTCCTACTATCAATGTTGAATAGCAAGGTCTAAGATTAAAAGAGATTGAGAGATGAAAATAAGGATATGAGAGTGTGAGAATTAAGACTAAGAGACGAGAGCAAAGGTTTAGATTAAGAGTACCATGTAAAGGTAAAATGTGGTGTGTGAGTGAAGTTTTATTAAATACAGGTAAAATGTGGTGTGTGAGTGAAGTTTTATTAAATATAGTGTTGAGATTGAGAGTCTAAGACTAATGTGATTTAGATCTTGTTGTTAAAATTGGCATTTATTTTTTGTTGTCTACCATAGGGTTGGCATTCCAAAATTAAAACATTGCCTAGATACCTTTTTAGGTAAGAAGGTTTGATTCAATTCAAACTGTTTTATTTCAATTCAACCTCTTGAATCAAACCATAAATTGTTTGGATTATTTTCAAACCAAATTGCTATCTACTCTAATATGAGATCCCAAGTGGCTTTGAAATCAACGAATATATATTATATTCGAATATAGGGTTTAATATGACAAAAGATAATGAAAGATTGAATTTTTATAGATTTTTGTGTATTCATATTGATTAAAAATTAAAGAGGGATATAGATGAATGAAGATTAGATTTCAATGCACTCATCTTAAAATGAACTAAGGTAGATCGAATCAATGATTGATATGACATGCAATCGATAAATCAATCTACTGTTAAATAAATGCTAATTTAACGAACAAAATCTAAAAAGTGTGGTTCAACACAATTAATAATAGACAAATAAGAGCATAAGGAATAAAGAAAGACAATACTCAAAATATTCAAAATTAGGAGAAATGCATCTCACAATATCCATGATAACCAAAGGGTTTTACAATATTTCAAAACTTAATTAACTCTATTCTATCACATAATAGCCTTCTTGCTAATAATTATAAAATAAATAGGAAAGCAAAATATGAAATTAACCATGACAGCAAAAATAACAAACTTGTCATAATTGGATAAAATCAATTGACTTAGTCAACTAGCTAGCTTGGACGAGCCACCTCCTTTAACTTGATCAATCGCCCCCTTGGTCAACCACTTATTTTGCCTATTCAACCAACTATTCCACCTAATTAGTCACTTCAAGCCCTAATTAATCTCGTAATGGCTCATATTGTCATCTTTTAGTCCCAGCACCAAAATAATGTATTTAACTCAAGATTTCCATCATATCTTCTTCCTTAGAAAAGATTTAACCTTGAATCTTAGAGTCAAACAATGGGGCATATCCACCTAGATCAAACACAAGCCTGTGGAAGCTATGCTCTCTACAACTCTACCTTGATGTTATCAAGTATGTCGCTTAAAAATTATCGAACTCTATCCATACATCATATGCTCTATCAATCACATTGTTGGAACCAAATGATTTCCTTGCAATTGTAGCGGTCTATCACAATGCACCCAATTCATAGCATTTGGTTGGTGGTTCTTTTGTTGCCAAATCATTGAAAGGACCATTCTCCTTTATAGTAACAAACTAGCTCTCTATTATAAGCTCAATATCGATTGATGATTCATAAATTCTATCTCATCTAATTGTTAAGACCCAATACCATTTGATACAAGCCCAACTAAGTTCATGGTCAACTCACTTTAGACTTGCTTTTCATCTACCCAACTTTGCACTATATTTATAATCACTTCAAGGGCTTATTGTACCTTCTCTTTGGTTATATGCATTAAGATAGCTTTTCTTTCCTTCATACAATGATATAGATTCTATATGGAATCATATAAAAAAATGCAATATATTTGCTACAATTTTCCCAAATTCATATGAAAATCATCCATAAAAGCAACATTGCACCAAATTTTATCTTCATATGCACATTTCCAAAAGAGAAAGTTACCCATACTTATTTGCTTACTCAAATTATCTTATTATACCAAACTAATTCATATGGAAATGGATGTTCAATAATGTTTAGGCCTAACTTTAAGCTTCACTTCTATACACAAATCCATTTGCAATGCATAGCTTATTTGAACATCAATCTCAATTGCCAAACCATTCGATATTGTTAATAAAAATTGAATTCAATGTATAAATCTGTTTTTGGTCAAGTCAATCATGACATATTAAAACAATTATGGCATATATTTTTGTTTAAGTTAGTCATGTAATAGCTAAATTTTTATCAATGGTTGAATTCTTGAATTATTGTATTTTCATCACACTTGTGACCTATAAATAGAAAACAATTTTTGCAAACAATCTTACTAGTTTTCAATGTAGTAGTATGAATGCATATTTTGGATATAGACTTTATAGCTATTATATATCTATCATATGATTTTACTAATCCAAAATCGAGTTCAACCCAGAAAAGAAACACATTTGTTAAATGGGTTAGGTTTTGTGTTTAAATTTTCAAATATGATTAATAAACAAAATGAGTTATGGATAAGAGTTTTCAAACACGAACCTTTTTAGACCTAAATACAAAGCACAAACCAATCAATTCAAAAAGCCAACTCCACTTTACAATATAATGATTGACTCTTAAAGGATTTGAATAATCCTTACCAAGCTCATTACTTACTTTAATGTATATTTCTAACTAAGGATGGGTACAATTTAGTTTGATCCAGTTCACCCCTTTGAACCAAATTAAATTGTACCTATGAATTCAATTTTCTTTTTAGACCTAAAATACAACTGTATAATTCAATTCATAAATCTTTTCGAACCTAAAAGCTAGTTTGGTTCACTTTATGGTTCGAACCATAATATCTTTCACAAATTCAAATATGAGTCTCTTTTATTATAGAAAAGTTTTAATGGTATTGACAAATAATGTGAATGAATTAGTGGTAAGCAAGTACCACTAAAATTCTAGCACATAGAAATGTGAATGATATTTAAAAAAAAAAAAACTATTCGCTATTACTAGTATGTGTCTAAATATCATTAGTAGTCATCCACCACTTATCTAAACATGAGAAACATTAGTAAAACTGAGTTCTCTCTCTCTCTCTGTCTCTCTTTCTCCTTTTTAGAGAGCATAGTACTTGCTAATTTGCAAAATTTCTCAATCAAAACTCATAAGAAAATGATTGTAAATATTTACTGTATTTATAATTCTTTACCATCCATAATAGATGTTAGGGGAAAAAAAAAAGAATATGCATACTATATAATCCTACTTTTATTATTATTATTATTATTATTATTATTATTATTAGAAATGGCAACATTTGCTATATGATAAGGTAATGTTGAAATCTAGCTTTTGGTGAAATAGTGCCCATCTACATTTGCAAGATAGCTCAATGCACTTAAAGATCATTTTTCTCTATGTGTTAGGGCTATTAGAGGTTCAATAATTTTCTATTTAGGTCGGAAAAATGAATATTGTACATGGTGCTCTATTATATTTTTGGGCTATTTTTTATGATGCCCTTTAACATGGAACTTGACACTAGGATCAATGGCAAACTGCGAATTACACTAAATTGAAAAAACTAAACATTTAATTTGATTTGGTTTGGTTTATATGCGATTCAATTCTTATTATTTTTTTTGTTTACCCACCCCTACTTCTAACATTTGAGTTGCTCCATCCCTCACACACCTAGCACTTCTTCCCCTTCATCTTTTACATAAACTCTCAAGTGTTAGAGCTTCATCAACCACTTCTTTTTCTAGACCTCTCTTTCTAATAATATGGTGCAAGTGTAAATTAGAGGGGCTAAAGATATTTATAGAGGGTTTCCAGGGTTTTCCTTGGTTTCTTATAAGATGACAAGGCTATTTTAGTCTTATTTGGGTCTAATCAAACTTTAGTCCCCTTTATTTTGGACAATTCTTTATATTAGATATTACTTTTTCTTTAACTATAGATATAATTATTGAATCACTTCCATGCTTCGACTTTCAAGGCAACAACTTCAAGGCGAGTATATTTCTACATCTTATGCTCAATTTTCAAATTTGATTTCAAAGCATCATATTTTGCAAAGAAAAAGATTATTCCTTTGTGGCATTTAATTTTGTAGTGCATAATTTGAGTGCATTTTGCAAGATAGGTATATGTTGGCAGCAACGCTAGCTTTGTTCTCACTTAGCGTTTAGTTTACTCTAAGGATCCTCTTTTAATTTACCATGAGTAAATTTATCGAGATTTGATTCATCTATATCCACTATCCAATGAAAAAGGATTCACCAATACTAATATACTACGTGTTTATATAAACAGTGAGTAAATACCAATGATTATTAAACACATGATAGTAATAGTATGTATTTTTTTAAAAAGTAATATTTATATTTGTACGCATTATAATTTTATTAGTATTTATATGTTATTAATCCATTCACGTGGTATAATTCAATTTATCTCCTTAAGATGTTATTATGTTCAATTAATCATGGTGACTATAAGAAAGTTGATGACATCATAATGATGTCATTAAATTGTTTAAATTTCTAAACAATACTAACAATTGATTTATAAAAGGATAAATATTATATCACATTTGATACTTGAACTTTATTTATTTTTGTAATTAACTATTTAAATTCTAAAAGTATTAATTTACTACCTACAAACATTTAATGATCATTTATAATACATAAACAGGATGGTTAATTGTAAAAATTGACGAAGTAGAGGTAATTTATTGTAAAAAAAATGATAAAATTTATATAGTTAATTGAAAAAATAAGTAAATTTTAAGTTGTAAATTGATATTTTAAAAATTCAAGTAATTAATTACAAAAATAAGCAAAATTCAGACATTAAACGTAACATTAATCCTTTTATGAAAAGAAAGTTAAGAAAATCGATACTCAAACGCTTATAAAGTATTCTTGTTGATCAATCCACACTTTTTACTTCAAATTCAAATCCAACGGCCTTTGTCCCACCACTAAAATACTTGTGTCTTTTTCCTATAGTTCCTTCTGCCTTTTGTTACCTGCCCTGCCCATAACCCAAGAATGGTCCTGACTCCTCAATACTGTTCTTTCAACAACACTTTGTACTTTTCTTGTTTTGCTTGCACCATCATGAGACCATACTTTTTTCTTTTCTTTTAACTGTGCATGTGTATAAGTAAATCCCAAATAATTACCGGATTCTCAATACAACATATTTCAATTGCGCCAAAGTCCTAAAAAGTATAGAAAAACCAATTTTTTTATTTTTATTTTCATTATTACTTTTTCCTTCTGATGCAATAATCTCCATGAGCCAAGAAGATATCTAGTTTTTTGTCTTGTATATAATCGATCAAGTCAAATTGACTCTCTAATGAGTCATACAATCGCATTCATCCTAATTGTAGCTTTACAAATTCTCTCACTAATAGAAAAGAAATTGAATATATTCTATTTATTAGAAGAATAATATTCATATCAGATAAATTATAATAACTCAATTTTATATTTTTTTTTTTACAACTATGTATATACTACATTTTATTAGAGGGGGTACCGATCCTACTTTATCATAGTAGTAACGTATTCCAAGGGAAAAAAATTATATTTTCTATTGCAAAGCTTTTGAAAAGAAATGCCATTTAAAGGAAAATTTTCAAAATAAGATGTTGGAATCGTACATTAACTTGTCTCTACCCAACATTGTCTCGTATTAAGTAAGCCAATTAATTATGCATTTTATCTCTTTCATTTTCAGCTGGTGCGTAGAGCCCTACTGCTTTCATGCATTTAGTATAAATGGTGAGCTATGAATCTATAATTAAAAATCACTTCATTGATAAATTTTATTTGAAATTAATTCTTCAAAAGCACATAAATTCAGATTTCTGAATGCACCGGTAATGTACATACAGCTCACTTGGATTGAAAACTGTGCTTCAGTTTGATGATATATAGTTGGCAACCAAAAAAAAAAAGAGTAAATTACAAAAATATATTCATTAAAAACTATCAAAATTATAGAAAAATCCCTAATTTTCAAGATTATGTATTTATGCCTATTGTTAAATGTTAAGATTGAAAAATTTATAACCTAGTAAAATTCCAACTCAATCTTTTATATTAGAATGTAATTTTAATAATCTTTTGAAGTGAATTTATCTTCCAATTTAACCTGTATTAACTAATGAAATATCAATTATATAAAAAAATATTTAAATTAAACAATGAATTACTTTAAAAACAATTACTAATATATATTTATGTAAAAGGCTAATTTGCTATTGCATGAAAGGAAAAATTTCTGTTGTGAGATATAAATGTATAGTTTAAAATTTTGAGATCTTCTATTGTGATAATAACTTTTCGAAAGTGTCATCATAATTTATTAAAAACAAATTAATAACCTAATGAGCAAAATGCAATAATCAATATGATATGAGGATGATATTCAAATTTTAAATCATCAAGGTCCCCTAACAAATATGTGTATCCAATTCATATTGCTATCATTATATATATATAGATTGGGGGGTCCAACACATTACAAAAAGAAATAAAGCCATTTGTTGCAAAGCAAATAAAGGAGTAAAGATCAATTGTTGTCATAGTTTAGATTAATTAGGTGGTGGATCATTCACTTTTGAAGAGCAGAAAGAGAAGTTGTGGATTGTGTGGTGTGGAGTGTGGGTGGGGGTGGTGGTGGCTTAGTCTCATGCCCATACACTGTGACCAACTGACATTGATGAGTTTAGGTTAAGTGGTCCCTTTTTGTCTGTTGGGACCTTGTGCTGGCTCCCATGCTCTACTACAACCAATGGCCCATTTCTAAATTCCTGTTTATTATGTTTTCCAATGATCAAGGTTGTCCATGATTTCAATTTAAATTTCCAATCGAAACATTTTCAAATGTCTCAAATTAAAATTTCTATATGCTATAAACTATTGATCGTGTGGATATTTTTTATTGAATTTTTAAAATATGTTTTTTATCTTCTCATAACATTTAAAAATATGTATATATCTTAAATAGTCACTAAAATTATAAAACAATCTTATCAGTAGCACTTTTAATAATTATCTTTAGATTTTCACACATATATTTAAAAGTTATAGTGAAATAATCATACTTAAAGAGTTGAAACGATCTATCTATATCTAACCCATAATTCTAACTTTTAAAAGTGTGTTTACAATATTCCTTACCATTTTTTTTCCCGCCATTATTTAGGTTGGAAACTCAAGTTCTTAGTATTTAATATAAAAAGTGACCTCTTGTATATTGAAAAAAAAAAGGGGAAAACTTCCTTCACTTTTTTTTTCTTCCTCCGATCAATAATGGAAAAGAAATGACTCTGAAATCAAATGGTTAAATCAACCAATATTAATAGGTTTCTGAGGTATAGCTGGAAACATTTGAAGGACATAGGATTCTCTATTTGCCGGCCATCTAAGTCACCAATTCTTTTCTTCTTCAGTTTTTAGCCCTCAAACATTTCAATTAGGTGCATCATCTCCTAACTCCTCTAAATGCATAAAATCAACAACAGCATTGTTAATAATTGCACTTCAAACATTTTATTATCAGATTATTAGTAAAGATAAACTTTACATGTTAAGGTTTTACAAAGTCCAGTTAGTAAGATTATTATTCCCCAATAGAGAAGAAGAGGTTTGACTCCCATTTATCTCTCATCCTTTATAAGCTGTATAGTTTAGTTTAAATAGAAAAAATTTAGAAGTTTTTTCATCAAATATATGGTCTTGATTTAAAAATTGGATGTTTCTAACTAAGTGGAATGCATATTGTTAGCCAAATAGGCTAAAAGTTGCAGAAATGATAAGGAATTATATATAGCAAGAAATAGAGGGTGAAAAAAAAAGCTAAAATGTCATTTAGTTGATCGAGGGAATAATTATTATTTGGAAATGACTAATACAAAAAAACATAACTTCCAATAACTATCGCCAAGAATAGTTTTTTTTTGTCTTTAATTTATGGGAATATCATACGTAATAGAAGAAAAGGTACCAATAAATAATAATTATCATTAATTTTAAACTATCTCCTTATAATAATATTACAAATACTTGTAAAAGGGTAAGGCCATAATTTATGAAGATTGATAAAGAGTATTTTGGGTGAAAAACTATAAAGGGAAAATAATAAGCTATTCTTAATGGGAAGCAAATAGCTATTGTCGTAGTCGCAAAGATGTAACCATTCCCTCTACAATGAAAATAGGTATTCTTAAGCATACCTATTACTATGGGTGCAAATCAACCAAGCACGTTAGTTATTCAAATTCGGCTTGATTTACTCAAGTTCAATTGGATAATAGTCAAGCTAAGCCCAAGCCCGAGCTCAAGCTTCTATTTTAGTTTATTGACTATAATTCGAGCTATATAATGTTAGACTTGAGCTAGTTGTGAGTTTAGATGTGCTCAAGTAAAATTTAAGTCATATTTGGATTTCAATAGTATTTTAATTAGAAGAAAAGCGCCTAAAATGCCTCATCAAATGATGAAATACAAAACAATGTATCAAATAAATAAAGGAATGCATAAAAGGGGGATTTAGAAAGATACACAGAGATATACACGAACAAAATTAGGCTCACCAATTCATGTTACCATGTCATGTGTTATATTTGTATCCAAACGGGTTCATATCTAAAAAAATTCAACTTATCACAAGACTTATTTATTAATCATATATGAAAACCTAAACCTATAACTCAACTTGTGTGTCTCATATCCAAGTTGAACCTATTTATCGACTTAAATTTTATAAATAAATCTATAAAATATTTCTATATTTAAAGTGAAAAAGACGATAATAAAATTAAGTTTTGCAACTACTAATGCCATAAGGTCTTAAAGCTTAACATAAAATTACAATCCAAACAATAGTTTTAGTAAAGTAAATCTCATTAAATATAACAAATCTAAAAATTCATTGATTGCATAACAATATTGAATTAAGTTGAAGCATGACTTGAATGTTACTGTAGATATCAGTATACTTAAGATATCATGTGTCATTAAGATATCACGTGTCACTCTTACAACATAAAGATACCAGAATTGATTATTTTTTCAATAATGCAATACATACAATTCAACCATTATATGTCACTCTTTATCCAAATATAAGTCTAACCGGATTTGGTAGTACCTCTAAAGATTTACATACTTTTGAAAAATTGAAATTCCTAGATAAAATAAAAATTTGTAAGCATCATATGAAATAAAAATAACTTCAAAAGTGTAAAAAAGATTCAAAATTTTCCTTCATTTATTGATGTAGGGTGCTTGTTCACAAGACTACTCACACATTAGTCATGTGATTAAAATACTTGACCATAATGCTATAGTCTCCCATCAAAATATATGTCACTATAATTGATTTTCTTCCCTCTCTCTTATTTTGGTGTTTGACATGATAAAAAACAAAACAAAACCAAATCATAAGGTAATGACTTAACAAAAGCATAAATGATAAAGTTACAAAAACACAAAACAAATCTAGATCATAAGCTAATAACTCCATCGATTTAGGGCTAGAACTAAAAAGAAAAAAGCAGTGAATTTTGGGGATGATGCTAAGTGAAATGACATTTTTACCTAAAAATTGAAACGATTTGAGACTAAATGGATTACAGAACTACATAGATGGGTCGACAAAAAAATAAATAAAATTGAGAAAGAGTTTTTTACCTAAAAAGTAAAATGATCTGATTACTTTTGCTTGTGTTGTGCTACTGCCTAAAGAAATTAAGAAAGAGATAGATGAAAGAAGAGTAAAAATGATGAAATGAAACCATAGACTCATGGTGAAGCTGTGAAACTCAAAAGTATACTATGAGATAGAATAAACTATTAAAAAAATAATATAAACTAAAGTATATTTAAAATAGTATTAACATTAAATGAGTTCACAGGTTGAACTCGAGACCTATTTAATAAATAGGTTTGTATGTGTTGAACCTAGACCTAGACATGAATTTTAACGTGTTATTTTTGGGTTTGACCCATTTATTCACCATATCAATTTTTGCTAATTTAAACCCATTTATAATCATATTATGTCATGTCCTTATGCATGGGTCAAGTCCTAAATTGCTAGCTCTAAACAAAATATCTAGTCACAAAATAGGAAACAATCTTAAAAGGCATTCATCCATTACAACTATAAATAAACCCCTCCCCTTTCTTTACAAATCACTCTAACAAGGATTCTATTAGAGCTATAAGGAAAGGGAGAAGATAGAGTAATCAAGCAATAACAAGTCATTGTGCAATAATAGAATTGTAACTCCAACAAAGATTTACAAACTAAATGGTGGAACTGAAATTCTTGCTGTAATAAATCTATCATTAGAAAAGAGTTTGTAGTAATAGATAAAAAGTTCTATAATCAATCCTTAGAAAAATTGGTAGCAAAAGAATCCTTTAAAAAAATAGAATTTTATAATCAAAACACAACAAAGTTAATAAATTAGGGTCCCTATTGAAATTAAGCTAAGGCTTTACTTTGAGATTACATAATACTAACTTAATCAAATAAATTATAGAACAAATTCAAGAATCAAATATAGAGTAATAAGTAATAGAAACTAAACCTTAATAATTTATGTAAGAAGAAATCTAAAATCTCTAAAGATTAGAGTTTTATAACAAAATACAAATTATAATCTTAGTTGGATAGTTAGTAGAATAAACTTAAGAATCAATATTAGAGTAACATATAATACAAAAGAAATCCCATACTTTCAAAACTTGGACTCTAGGGACCTACTTCACACTTTTAAGATCTAGACTTTAGGGACTTGTCCTGCACTTCTAAAATTCGAACTCAAGCAACTCACTTTATACTTTCAAAACTTGACTCCAATAATCCACTCCGTACTTTCAAAACTCAGCCTTTAAAGGTTTGATAGATTCATACTATCAAAAAAAAAAAAAAAACTGTAGGAAGTATTATAGATCCTTACTTTCAAAACTAAAATCTATGAAATATACTTTCAAAGACCTAACTCCATAGTACAATTATGGGCTCACACTTTCAAAAACTAAACTTCAGAGTGCATTAAAAGTCCACACTTCCATAAATTGACCTCCAGGGATACATAGATCTACACTTTCATAAATCAACTCCAAGGACAGCTTAGTGTGATCATTGGTGATCCTCCATCGCTAGTTTGGGACATATTAAATTAAATGAATTTCTTCTATGTATGCTTGTTTAAATCCAATCGTTGCATTAGTTACTTTAAATCGCATGTAGCAGGACATGTGCTTATGTGGCAAATAGTCATTTCTTGAGCTTTGCTCACTACATTTGGGGAATCCGGCTCATGTTTTAAAATTTCAAGTTCAAATTTAACTTAAATATTGTATCATTTTAACTCTATTTGTTTGTAATCCTACTTATTAACTCTAAGCAAGAAGGATAATTACTAGTTGGAAGGAAATAGATGTTCTTGGAAATATGTAATCGTTATGACTAAATAAGACTTAAGAGAAGTTAAATAATTAAAAACTCAGCCAGGCTCCCCCAATTCAGGAGCAAATTAGTTTCTGGTGATAAATCCATTTGAACAACAAATAATAAAGTTAAATAAAGATAGATTATGTACATGTTCTTTACTTGGATAAAGGATAAATTTGAATATGTTTACTGCAAGCATGCTTTTGACGTCTTGGGAATGGACAATGTCCTTCTTTTGGCTCGAAGGAAGCAAATAGACAGTTGTTTATTGCCGAAAAGAACCAGCAGAACATGAAATTAGCTCTTTCCATGAAAGATAATTATTTGGTTGTTATCCGTACTGAAAAAACTCTAAAATAGCACCCTTTAGAAAGAGCAAAATTGGCGGAAAGGGTAAAATAGCACCCTTTATTTTATTTATGTTTTTATTATATTTTACGGTAGTACTATATATAAAATAAAATATATAGACAACTTTAAATTTGTAGATTATACAATTAAGCCTCTAAATTTTATTTATATATAGTTACTACCCATACTTTTATATTTATTTAAATAAATTTTAAAACTTTTAATCACAATAAAATGATCCAAAATTAATTTTAGATAACAAAATTCTAAGGTGTTCAGTAAGCCTTTTACTTTACTTCATACAAAATATTAGGCACTTATGTACAAAAATGAAAAAAAAAATCTATAGAAGGAATATGATGTGCTTAATGTTAATCAGTAATTGGATTTTTCTTTTAACTTCTTTAGTTTTTTCCCCCTCGAACTACCACTTAGATTTCTTTCCTAGCGGAAACAATTGCCATACTATACAAGTAAGTCAAGTTTGATCAAAGATCTTGTGAGTAATTTTTTTTTTTATTTGTTACAATGGAAAATTCAGAAATATCAAACAACCATCAAATTGCAAGGATATAATTGTATACAACTTAAAAGATATATGCTTATTAGGTTTTTTATTTTTTTTAATAAAATATAAAGGTAACTTGTTAATTTTTTTTTATTTATTTTATTTACACTAGAAATTGAGTATTTAAATCTTTAAAACATTTTTTTAAAAAAAAAAAGTGCCCTTACATGATCACTTTGCTCCTAATATGAGAAAATGACCAAAAAAAGAAAAAGATAAATGAGAAAATTAAGTATAACAAAATATTAAAAAAAAAAACTAAAAAGAATGTTAAAAAAGTATAACAAAAAAATGAATCTTTCTCATCCGTTAATTTGATCTTATGCAATGTTTTTAAAAATTTCAGTAAATTTTTTTATCAATAATATAATAACCAAAAGGGTCATAAAGTACAATTTTAATTTTAAAGATTCGAAAATCTAAAACGCTAGATCTCAAAATGAAAATGAGGGATATTTAACAGGGATAATAAAATTAATGAGGGAGTATATTTGTCATTTTGCATGAATAAAATAAACCTCCCTAGTCCCCATTTTTTTTTTTGGCCAAGTCTCCTCTCCTTAGTCCTTATGCGGTATATAATAATAGAGAAGAAGGGTCTTGATCACATCTGTGCGTCTGTCTGTACTCTGAAGAAGAACCATCATCATGTATAATAATAATACAAACCCAACCGAACCTACTTCAAACTGCTGACCATTTTTCCTCACTATTCACAGAAACTTTGTCCCCTACAGGCTACAGCCCTCTCTCTCTCTCTCTGTATGGTTTTTGCTTCAATACACCAACTACTTCTTCTGATCCTACCAACTACTGCTGAAAGCAAAAAGCATAAGTTAGCAATCTCAGACGCACAAGAAGTGTCAACAAAAGGAAGAAGATAATGGGTGTTGGAGAAGGAGCTTCTTCAAAGCTAAAGAAAGCAGCTAGAAAGATGGTAGTAGCTGCATGTGCTTCCTTCTCTAAGAAACAAGGTCTTGTCATGGATAACAACGTAAGTACCCCCAGCCTACGTTCCCTGTGTTTTCTTTGGTTAATCTGGGTATGGAGTAAGATATTAATTGGACCGGCTATTTCCGAGCACATGAAAGTATTCCGGAAAGTCTGTGCAGTAAGTTTGACAGCTCTTGCTGTTGATGTGATTTCTTGACAGATCTCGAATTCATCGGCAGTTTCTTCCTTAAAACGGGACAACATATCAGTAAACAACGTAGAGGAAGCAGAGGAATCCACGGCCAATGTCACTACTAAGGTACTTTTATTACTGGTCTCTCCTCTGCACATTTTTTCAATTTTCAAGGTGAATTCATATTTTCCTAATGGCTAATTTTTAATTTTGTTTTTGGAATTATGAAAATTTATGTCGTATATTAAACTAAAAAATGCCACCAAAAAAAAGAAAATTTGCACCTTTTTAGTACATTACTCTTTTGAGCATTGTATTTTTTTTCCTTGTTAACTTAGCAAGTGCTAGAACGTATCTTCAATTAATATGATGGAAATTATATTACTTCTATGGGTGGCAATTTTGTATAGGAGGATCCGGTTTATTGGTTATTTCGTATCGAATTCCTGTTAATATTAAAAATATATAAAAATTATAAATAATTAATTTATATTAAAATTATATTTATTATATGATATATGTATTAGCATTATGTTTCTAACCAAATGGAATTCATGTTCATATTATTAAGTCAATTATTAATTTTGGCACATTAGATCCTTTTGAAGTACTTTTTCCTCTTTTTAAGGATCTGCTCTGGATTTCACTTACCGAAAATAAAAAATATTTGTTCAGAATACTTTTGAGACTTCAGTCTTGTTAAATTGGGTTTAATTTAAAATTTGAAAATGTTCTGGGGGGCAGAAAATATTTAAATGAAATAAGGATTATTATGCTGTAAGATTGAGTGCACATTAAGTCAAAAAAAGGAATAATTGCTAATTTGTCTTTTGTTGGACATTGTCTTCATGTCTCAACCCAAACAATTATGAGACCTCTTTTTTTTTTTCATTTATTTTGCTTCACCAAGTTACCAAAATCGAATGCCAACAATTAAGAGGATTTAAAAGCCACCAAACTCGTTTTTTCACCTTTGGAATCCAATGGGGCTCCTAAGTCCTACCTTTGACTCTGCTCATATCTCCATGTTCCTTTGTTTGGCTTGTTACTTTTGTTTATCTTGTGGACTTGAAGACCTTTCACGTTTTTCAATCACAGCAAATTCACCCAAAACGAGGAATGTGTAGATTTTGTAAAATATCAAATTGGGTCCTTCAGACATAAATCAATAATGTAAGTGGTCATGGTTGGACCGAGACACCTCTTAAAGATAAAAAATAAAAGTTTTATTACATTTATGTATAATTATTTTTTCATAAAATGTATGATAAATATTGAAAAGATAAAAATTGTTTTTAAAACTTAGAAACCTTATAATACTTAGTAAGGGTTCCCATCAATGATAGGGTGTTTAAGTGTTTGACTACCAAAGGCTCAGGATCCTATTCGTCATATGTTACGGACATTGCTCTCTTACAAGATGAAGTATTTTTATGTGTGTATTATATATATATAATCTAAAATATTTAAAAATTTATTCAACATCTAACTATAAATGCAAGTTCAAAGGGCTTTCATTTTCTATACATTTTAAAAAAATGTAAAGTATCACAACTTATATTCGTTTTAGCAGTACTTTTGGGATTTTAATAATAGTCTACATGGATTTAGGACATTTTTAAAAAGTTATAGTTATTAGCAACCTGATTCACCCTTTGATCGATTGCAATTCTCTTTTCTTTTAATACCATGCAACCATTTTGAGTCGTTGAGACTTTAAAGCAAAAGTTCCCAAGCTCCTTTTCTTCCCCCTCGCAACAATCTAATAGACGGATCACCAGCCGTTAGACAATTGAGAACACATGCAGGGCTATAAGCATGTGAAAGCCTGAATACAGCTGCTGACACATGCCCAATGCACTGGAGATGTCTCCATAGTCCACTATTATTGCATGGTGCATTGACCCCACCTTGGAGGGCCCAATGCCCAAAACCACCACTAGTGTTTCACAAAATTTTAAGCACTACTTGAAAGCTAAACACTCTTGCCCTAGCTTTTAAAAGCACAAATATATGGGCATTTAAATATCGTGGATTAGAATTTTGAACAAAACTGGGTAAAGACCCTCACTATATGTGGGTAACAATTAAAAGTTGTGTTTGCTCATATTCAGTCACTGTACAGAGTCCCACCTTGTTGAAGGACTTACATCGTTTCACTTTTAAGCACTATTTGAAAATTGAACTCTCTCTTATCCTAGGCTCCTAGCTGTTCGAAAGCACATACATATATTTGGGCATTTCATATCATAAATTGAAAATTGGAGTAGAAAACTATGCAGCTTCAGGCTCATGCGATACATGACGAAAATCTCCATTGTGTAATTCTCTCCTATTTCTGGTGTGGGTCACATGGAAATACTTTCTGGAAACAAAAGCCGGAAAGCATGCCTTTTTTTGATCAATTGGTTCAAATTTCAGTGGCTTTGAGGATTTCCATATCAAAACCCATTACGGTTTGATTGTTCTGGTCCCTTGAAATAATGACTTTGTGCTCAACCATATCTCAATGATTACTTCTTGTCTGGTAAAAACAACAGTAATTAAACCATTTCACTGAGTAGTACTTAACATCTGGCAATGCGCTCTTTTTTTTATATATAATGTTAAATTGGCTACCTAAGTCTTGAATATTTTCTTTCGATTTAACATCTGATGTTTGAAGTTATCAAGTATTATACTTAACCAAGCTTTTACTTTTTGATGTTTACTATCTATGTACTTTTCCCTAATGGCCATTGTCCCACTTGTACTATTTGATCAATGGACATTTACTAAGTCGTCTTTCTAAGGATAATCGGTAATAAATTTAATAAATAAAAATTCAATTAGACATATGATATTTTGCAGCTTTCAAGCTACAAGTGTATAATTTAACAAATAAAAGATCAAATGAACATATCACATTTAGCAACCTTAATTTAATTTAGATGTAAAACTTTGAAATTATCCCGATTTTTCTCCACAACATGTGGGTGGATTGCTCTCATGTTCCTAGTTCAAAAACAGGATGTTACTTCAAAATTATGAAATAAATGCTGTGAAATCCTAATGTTGCCATCGTAGGACCGTATGAACATAATATTATTATGGATTTTCTCAAAAGTTTAGATGATTAAATATGCTAATGCTGCATTTTTGCAAGTTCTAGCAAATACTCAGGCGATGTATTGTATGATTATTCTAATCAATTACCTAACTTTTCTTTTGTAACAGAACTTGTGTCCAATATGTCTGGATCCACTCAGCTGCAGCAATGGTTCCAGCCCAGGTCAGGCCATATTCACCGCGCAGTGCTCTCATTCGTTCCATTTCGGTTGCATCTCATCAAATGTACGACATGGGAGTGTCACCTGCCCCATCTGCCGTGCTCACTGGACTCAGCTGCCCCGCAATCTTAACCCGCCCTTCTCCATCTCCTGCAACCAAACTGACCCCATTCTTCGGATTCTTGATGATTCCATTGCCACCTTCCGGGTCCATAGACGATCCTTTCTGCGCTCTGCTAGATATGATGATGATGACCCTGTTGAGCCAGATCATACTTCTAGTTACCCCCGTCTCGATTTTACCCTAGTACCTGCCCCGCCAACACTTCCTAGCTTTCATTCATGCTTACATCCATCTTTGCAAGTAAATGGAAACAGATCGTACCATCCTCGTGGAATTCCATCCTTGCACCACTTGATGAGCTCATCCCCTTTATTGCAACAATTCCCGGAACAGTTTACACCAACGGATCAAGTCCCTTACCTGAGCACCTCACACAGAGCCTACCTTTCCGTGAAGCTGGCACATCAACAAGCTACAGATTTAGTCCTTGTAGCAAGTCCAAATGGCCCACATCTCAGACTTCTTAAGCAATCCATGGCATTGGTAGTGTTCTCTCTAAGATCGATCGATCGCCTTGCAATAGTGACCTATTCATCTGCTGCAACCAGAGTGTTTCCGCTAAGGAGAATGACATCCTACGGAAAGAGGACAGCATTACAAGTTATAGACCGGCTCTTCTACATGGGACAAGCTGATCCTATTGAAGGGCTTAAGAAAGGAATGAAAATCATTGAAGATCGGATGCACAAGAATCCACATTCTTGCATATTGCACCTATCCGACAGCCCGACAAGATCTTTCCACTCCCTTAACATGGAAATGCCAATTCCTGTGCACCGGTTTCATGTGGGGTTTGGTTTCGGGGCATCCAATGGGTTTGTAATGCACGAATTTGAAGAGTTCTTGTCACGGATGCTGGGAGGAGTCATTAGAGACCTCCAATTAAGGATCGGGGAGGAAGGTAGGACAATAAGGTTTGGAGATCTAGGAGGGGGTGAAGAGAGGAGAGTCCTATTGGAACTATGTGAAGATGATCATGTCTATGTAGCTTATAGCTATGCCGAATGTGGGGCAGACGAATGCATCACAAGAGGGGAAACTGTGGTGACTCCAGGGGATAAAAGAGAGAGTAGCGTGAGTACAGAAGCTGCAGGGAGAGACAAGAGCATTGGTGGAAGGACAAGCAGTGTGGAGAGTTTGGATTATTACCATGACCCTTACATGGCTAGGAGATGGGCTAAGCATTTGCATGCATATAGGCTTTGAATCAACGATGATAATTAGTTATTGATTACAGTTAATTACTTATACACCATTTTTAATACCAATCTCGTGTATAAACACGAACTTCCCTGAATTTTATCCGTTCATAAGCTAGGAAGTCTCCAATTTATGGGGAAATTATCTAATGAATGAAGATGGTATATTCAAAATTTTGTCATTCCATCTCCATTTGTCTAAATGTTTGTATAGGAAGACTGTTGATGATTATCTGCTAAAGTTTCACCTGGAAACCTCGTTTCAGAAATTCAGCCATCCGTTTCAGACCAGATATAACAAAAAATTTACAACTTCGCTAATAAATCCCATTCTGTTCCTTTAACCATGTAATTCTATCTTGTGGGCTTTTGATGGTTACTAGAATGCGGCTAGTTGCAGCAGTCTCAATAAGTTTAAGTTGCAAGTCAAGCTCTCCTTGTCAATGACATCCCTTACCTTCAAGCCTTGCAAATGGGGTTCAATTATATATGATCAGATAAAGATTGCCTTGGTAGGGTTGGAATCCAAGGATTATACCAGAACCTTAATTTATCCCCATTCCCTACTTGCTAACACAATTCACTTGAAATCACCTCCTTTTCCACTTGAGTGCTTTGTCATCCCCATGAAACCCTTCTCAGTTTTTAGGGTTCAAGGACTCGGATTTAGTATAATAACTACTCCTAAGGAGTTTTAACTCATAAAGCATTTGGGTTAGGGTTACTTAACATCCTCCAAGTTTGCTTGCCTGGAAAAGTTTTATTAAAAAAAAGCAAGCCTCTAAATCCAAATCCTTTAGCTCTTGATAAATCCCTCCAGCTTTTCAAATGAATCTTATTCCCATTTTTATATTCCCCCACCGAAAATTGGTCATCAAACTTGAAACCTCTCTACAACATTTTTCAGGGAAAAAAAAAAAAAGAACACTCATTTAAGTATGTAGGAAAAGCATAAGCAACACTTTTAATCAACGCCTCTCTTCCACCAGTACACGACAGGTTTCTTTTCCAACCTTGGAGTTTCTGCACAATACTCTCGTTAATTGGAAACATGGTATTTAGATCTACCCCAAATAGATGGAAGATCAAGATACTTACTAGGCCTACTGTTGGGATTAATACCAAGAGTGGTACGACAATCATTTTTAATATCCTCTGAAGTAAATATGCTGAAAAATAAAGAAAACTTTTGAAAGTCTACCAATTCTTCAGGCTAAACAGTAATCATGTAAAATCCCTAGTAAAATCTGAAGATTTTCTTCTGAGGTTTTTGGAAAAAACTAATTCATTCGCTGTTAGATTGTCGGAAGCTAAGGTAACGCAATTCACAATCCAATTAATCCATGTTTGTGAAAAAACCCATTTTACTCATCACTTACTCTAAAAAGGACTACTCAAATATGTCATACGCTATAACCATATCAATCCTGAGAGGTCAAAAATGTTTCTTCCCTTTCTTTTCAATTTCTAAGTGATAGAATGTTTTTGGGCTATTAGCACACATTATCTTGAATTAACTAAACTCGAATAGAAACACTTTGGAAAGGGGTAATCATAGAATGAAGGATTGGTGGTAGTCAATTAGAGAGAACCTCAAAATTGATTTTGTAAGCGAAGTTACACAACCTGATTGAGCGGAATTGGAAAATATCTTTAGGATGATTAACCTTAGGAGTAAGAAATATATCACTCTCACTAAAGGTCGAGGGAAACGCTACTTACAATCATGAAATTCTTGACTACCTCCAAGATGTAAGGGGCTAGCAACCATCCAATGTGATTGACAATAAGGTTTATTGCCATCCGGACCTAGAGCTTTCGAGCTACCTAATTGAACCATTGCTTCTTTAATTTCCTCTTCTTCTAACTCTCGAGTCAACCACACATTTTAATCATATGCAATCACTTCCTGTAAGCTGCAATTCACCGTTTTCCAATAAGAAAAGAGCGCCATGGAAATAGAAAGTGGTAATATACCAGAAAGGTAGAATTGATCTCAGCTTCATCACATTTCCAATCCCCATATGAGTCTTTCATTCTAAAGATTTTACTTCTCATCTTTTGATCCGATGTACAGTGGTGAAAAAACTTCATGTTCTTATCACCACACTAAATAATGTTCTTATGTTAATAAGCTAATAAATTACTAAAGTAAGTAATTATTAGAATCACCATGTAACATAAAAAGTAAAAATAAAAGGAAGAGACTAGAGATAATCCTTGAGTGTAGAAACCTTGCAGATCGAGTACTGCAGTTCAAGTTAAGATATAGATACGTTTTATTCCATGTGTGGTCCTTAATGAACTGGATTAGTCGTTGCTTAGCCAAATTCTATCCAACTTTTAATTAAATTAGCCTTAAACCCCTTCATTAAGTAACTCTGATAATTAATTGGAAACCATTTGAAATGGTATCATAGTTTGAAGAGCCAATAAGATTTTAAGTTTCAAGTACAACATGGCAATCTGGAACTTCTGACAAACCCTCATGCAATGGGTCAAAGTAGGGAGCCAAGCTTTGCATGAAGGACCTGCACATTAGCAAGCCCCATGTGCTTGGGCCTACTAGTTCTGGCCTCTGGGCTTTCAAATCAAGCAATCTGATGTCTTGACTAAATGAAAATATTTTTACTACTTTCATTTTATTTGACAGATATTAAATGAAACATGCAAAGAAATTGCCAAAACGAAGGAAAATAAACAATAAATATTAGAATGCATTAAATAATTCTGAAAAAATATTAAGATTAATCTTGGGATCCGATTGGAGGTCATCGCATGTCTAGATCATGAAACTTATGTCCGGATCATCTACAAAAAGATAAACAATCATAGCATACTTATCCTAAACTTTGAAAATATACAATCGTTGGCTTTATTACACATGAAATCATTTGTTGAGATGACTAAATCAATTCTCATAGCATTGTTTTGGGGCTTGCTCCAAGCCGTACTATGCCTTAGCAATTTACCAACTTTCTATCTATTTCTAGATAATACAACTGCTCCTTATTAATGCAGCATAGCGAAAGGAAAAAAGTGTTAAAGATATGAAAATTGTATTTTGATACGGAAGTTAGCAAAAAAAAAAAATGGTAATCTAAGCAATAAATATATTAAGAATGTATACTAAAAATCACCAAAAAAAAAATAAAATATGCTTTTTATAGATAAACCTGAAAAGATAATTTAAGGGCCCATATTCCTCAGTAATTTAAATAATAGCCTCACACTACATTATAAAGAGAAAAGATATTACATTTATAAAAAATAAAAATAAAAATCATTCAATATCTTCATCACAACTCCATCCATTATAAGCTTTATGTTTATAAGCTAAAATAAAACTAAATACTCAAGAAGTAACTCATAACGAAACTAAAGGGTTTGCTATCATAAAACTAAGACATTAATCTAAGTCTTAAGAATAAGAAATCAAATCTAATAAAATCTTAAGGGAACAAATCTAGATAATAATAAAATCATATATAACTTAAACAATATAAAATAAAATCTACTTACTTTCTCTAGTCTACATCACTTATAGTTCCATGTGAATTTCTTCCTTAAGTTCACTATTCAAGAAGGTTTCTCTAACATCCATATGATGCACATGTAGCTTATATATGAATGTAAGACCTATCAAGGTATTAATTGAAGTTATTTTAACAATGGGAGCATATGTATCAAAATAGCCAATACTCTCTCATTCCTTGAACCTTTTGACCAATAGTCTTGCTTCAAGATTTGTAAACTACCCCCGGAGCCATACTTCCATTTAAGCTCTCACTTACAATCTATCATCTTAGATCCTCAATACAAATCTACTAAAACTCATGTATTCTTCATAAATATAGAGTGCATCTCACCTCTACTTGTCTCTTTGTCATCTTTAGAAGATGTTACTTTGTGTACATTTTTGGATGATTATCAACCATTTGACATAATAGGTTTTTTTTTATATTATACAATCTCTAATCCCTTCTACCAAAAAAGCTAATAAGAGCTTGAGATCATTACTTTTACTAGTCCTCAAACTTCTTCTAAGTTCTATAATAGCATTATCATCAAATTGCTAATTAACATTTCTATACTCTAAATCCTATGACAATTGAGGAGTCTACATAGTAGAATTTTCTTCTTTCAATGGAACCTCAATCATGGAATTTATTGTCAAGAAAATCTAATCTATAGTAATACTAGATTCCAAATCTAATATTCGATTACCATTTATATTATGAACATAAGCTATAAAGACTAGTGTTAAATCCTTAGCACTAGTCACTAAGATTGGTTCTTTTATGGTCAAGCACTTAATAATATGCTATGTACCTCTACATTTTCAAATAACTCAAAGTTTGTTTCCTTCACCTCCATATATCTTATGAAATGAAACATCTTTTGACAAAATTCTATTGAAAAATGTGATGTCCAATAAGTTAATGGAAAATTAGAGAATCAACGACAATTACTAAGGTTTGGTTTTGGGAAAGTTATAAGTAAGGGGATCAACATTTGGAATCAAATTCAAATAGAGGATTAAAATTTCAAATCATTAAAATAGATTATCAACGTTATACTAAGTGATTAAAATAAAAAATTAAACTTTTAATTAATTAAAAATAAAAAATCAGCATTATATTAAGTGTTTCAAATAGAGGATCGATTATTATCCCGTAAACATGCTAAGTGGTTTAATTAGAGAATTTCTTTAATATCTATAACGACGCCATGATAAGACCCCCCATTTGAACTATTTAATGTAACATTAATCCCCTATTTTAATTATTTAAAAGTCTAATCTTTTATTTGAACTTGATCACAAACGTTACTTCCTTTACTTATAATTTTTCCATTTGGTTTTGCTCTTTACTTATTTGTTTTATTATGGTGTATACAAAGTTCTTTATTAATGAAAAATTCCACATTCTTTGCAAAATTTTTGAAAAACATTACAAATATTCACCCACTTCTATTTAGAACTCCATTTAATTCACATATATGTCTGAATGTATTAACTACAAAAATTTCTATTTTCCTTTCTACTTGAGGAGTTAGTTTCTTATAGATCTTACCTTGAATGCACAGTTTACATTTATTTTTGCTCTCTAATACATTAACCATGATGTAGCCATTTTTTATACATGTATTTAATGGATTCATATGTTCCAATCTAGCACGTAATGAATCACAAAAATCAATAACATAAATGAGATTCTTCACTTAATTTCCTTTAATGCTTAATTTGAACATACCATTTCAAGAACAACTCTTCACATAAAAATTCCCTTTCATAAGTACAAACTTATCCAACTATATCTTAAAGCCCCTCTTACATAAAGAAAAAAAAAAAAAAAGAAATTTGACTTGTCTTCATTTCAGTACAAATAACACATTAACAAAACTAAGCCTCTTTTTGAAAGTGAAGTGAAGTGAAGATTTATTGCTCTCGTACCTTGCCTCATAGCGAAAATACCTTTTCCAATCTAGACTTCTCAATTTTCCACATCCTCTTCATTCTTCAATAGCTATGATTATTGTGAATATAAAGCATTGCTCCTAAATCTATCCATCATCACTTAACCATAGTAGTCATGTTCAGCTTGATGTCATACCCATATGTAGCCTCTTGCATCATTTGATAATTATAATAACGAAATAATTTTCTTCAACTAAATAAAGGATTCTTCTTAGCTTTCTCTCATAAACAACTCTCTTTTGCACAATAGTGCTTTTTATTGCAATTATAATATGTACATGACTTCTTTTTGTTTTTATGATCCATGGCCTTTTCTTTTCCTTTCTGACCTTTTCTTCCATCATCTCCAACATAGTTCATTTTGCAACTACTTAATATATTCATGATATCACGATTTCAAAACTATTGATGTATGTACAAGTGTTTTAGAATTTTCTTCATTATGAAATCATTAGCCATGTATGATGCTTGTTCCTATACCAACTCATTAAGAAAACAATTTTAATATTGTAGCCCCTTGATGCAAATATTGTTAACAAAAACTTAATCTATAATAGGTATGTATCCATCATTTTAAAAACAAAATATAATATCATAAAAAAGGTTTGTTTATACCTTGTCTTTTAGTGTTATATTTTTCTTTGATGGCTTTCAAATTTCTACTTAAGACTTGATAAGATGTAAAGATTGTAAAGACTATTTAAAAGTGTATTAGAAAGATGGCATTTACATAAAAACTCAATGTCTACACGTTTCTTTCTTGCTTCCTCCACCTTCACCTTTCTTGTAGACATGCTTTCACCTTTGGTTCTCATCTTCTCGAATTAACTCAATTTGGGATCAAGAATATATGCAATGTTTAGAACGAGCAATGGAGACATCATCTTGTATCCCTAATGATTTGAAGTTTATTCCATCATATCTATTTTGACAAACTCTTAATTCATACTTAAATCTCTCTAATTGTTAAATTTTTGGTACACAAAGTTAGTAAACAAACAAAGTGGAAATGAACTTGATTTAAAGGCATGACTAGATAGTTGTTCTTAAAGAATTTATACCTTCTATTCTAAGTTTGTTAATGGAATTTAATTGGGGTTGTCGGTAAGTTGCAACTAAGTTAAGAGAAGTGTGGATAGTAATCTAAAATCTTTTAAACTACTCCTAGATGATAGAAGGAAGCTCTTTTTTTTTTTTTTTAGCACTTTTAGAATAGAAAAGGGATGCTTTTGCACAAAAGAATTTTTTTTTTTTCTTTTGTGATAATGAATGGATTTGTAATAAATAAACATGGTGTTAAAAAGACACATTTACAACTTAAATCATTAAACACCGCGGTGCTTAGATATTACTCATAATTTCATGTTAAATCAACACTTATAACCCTAATAAAGGTATCTACTCATTCAAATAAACAAAGAGCACTCTCCAGTTGTTTTTAACCCTAGAAGGCACTTCATTTCAACAAAGTCCACTTCATTTGAGTGAAGTGCTAATTTATAGGATACAAAAATTAAAGATCAATGGATCATCATAGGAAATGGGAAGACACACTTTGTTCAAGCGAAGTTCCAATGTCTTGGAGATTTTATCTAGTTTACTTCTATTCTCAAACATAAACAAACTAATATAATTAATGCATTCCTAAATTAATACTTGCATCGTCTAATATGTAGTTAACTTTTTAATTAGCAATATATATGCGACACTTTATGGAGTAGTTCGATTGCTGGAACCTAATCCCAAATCGAAGCATGAAAGGAACGAACGAACAAACAAACAAAAAGACTATCGTTTCGGTTGAGGGTTTGATTTGCTTTTTTTCACCTAATCAAAGAGTGTATGATGTATATTATTAATAACTGGCCACTTGACGTTGTGCATTGCAAGTTTTTTATTAGCATTTTGGCAGGAATATGAATCTTTATATTTGGACAAACTTCGGGGAATATTCCTATTAAACTATGCTGGTGCTGGCCTGCTGGCATTTATATCCCCAATGATCACAAAACCAAGTTTTCTCACGATTGACGCCTCTTATTTATTTATTGGTGTCATTAAAAATTGAATAAATGAAGTGTAACATCTCATTATTTATTAAAAAAAATACAAACAGTCCTTTTATATGTAAGATGCATAATCAATATTTACAAATATAATAAATTTCTTTTCTCCATCTTAACAAGTATTATTATTCGTTAACCTAAAAGAGTCGAGGATGGAGCCAAAAACCACATCAGCTTCCATAAGAGTAGCTTTGCTTTGCCTTTTTCAAAGCCATGGATTGTAGAGAAAGGAGTACAAGTTGTGTGTAATTGTATGGATGTAGCTAATATAAAAATCCAAAAACATCTCCTTCGATGAAACGAGGCATCCCAAGAAGAGACGAAATCGCCGGAATCTTTACGGGTATTCAACGGAATATAACTTCGGAGATTCCTTCTGAAACCGAAACCGGTCTCACCGGGGGTCCTTCATGTCAATTATTATATCGACACTTGACATGGAGATGACCAGTAATTTCAGGTTTCTGAGTGCATGCACGTACCTTAAAAACATACAAGTAGATAGTGACACTAACGCTTTTCCTAGTAAGCTGTACTATTTATTATTAGACAAATTGCAAATTCATGGGCATATTCTATGATATATACGTTTCTATTGTTAATAGATTAAAGTTTTTTTTTTTTTTTCTTTTCAAGACTGATTGCACTTGTATCGATAAAGTCATTATATGTGTATATGAATTTTTTTTTTTTTTTTTTATCTCTTAAGAAGAAAAAATGATTTACCATGAGCAATATGCTATGTGTGAAATTTAATGACAAATAAGAACACATATGTTAAGAAAAAACTATTACATATGATTACAAATAATCTTATTTTATTAGAAATTTATTTGTTCCTAGCTCGATGCCCATGTCATTTTCCATTTGAAAAAGATGGCCTTCTAAAAGTCTCCACAGTCCTCGACTATCAAGAAAGTTAGAATTATCGTTTTAGTGCAAAGTGCGATTACACTCCCCAGGCTATCAATGGATAGTAGATACACTCACTAACTTAGAAATCAATAATGGGTAAATTGTAATTAAATTTTCTTATATTTTTTTATCTTTGAAGTTGATTATTTAAACTCTTAAATCTTTAAAAGAAGTATTTTTTGGTCCTTTAATAACCATTTTATCCCTTAATAAATAATAAAAATGATTTTAGTTTTTTTTAATTATTTTTTCTAGTGAAAAATAATAAAATAAGATCTAAATCATATTTTTAGAAAATTTAAGGATTTAAGTGCTCAATCAAATATAATATGGTGTATTTAAGCACGTGAAATAAATACAAAGAAGTATATTTACAATTTATCCAAAAATATTTTACCATCTGAAATGAATTAGATGTCTAATGAATTGGAAGTACAACAACTCAACTATGTGGATTATAATCTCTAAGTCAGACCACATTTATAAAGAATAGTTAAGAATTACATAAACGCAAAGCCGTTGAACAAATTTATAAACAAAACGAAGAATGACGTCCAATTTTTTTTTATAAAGCCATTTCACATTGATGTCATTTCCCATCTCATAAGTTTATAAATAGCTTTCATTTTATTTTATTTTTTTCGTATACAATTGAAACTTCCATTTTATGCACACTACAGTCATCCTTTGTCCATAGGGTAGGTGTTAAGTTCAAGAATTTCATATTTTGATGATAACAAAATAAACAGTATTAATATGTGCATCAGCGTTTCAAGGCCCCTCAACTAGTAAAGGGATGCTGTTGGTCCTATGGCTATTGTCCTGATAGAATCTCAAAACCTTTTGCATCTAGTGGATAGTCCCATAGATTTTAGATGGGTACCAAACATTATTGGTTGTGTTTCGATTATAAATTTTCAAAATCTGGCAAGCGTATTATTCTTTCTTATCCTCTGTTGAACCTGTTGTAAATCATGTACTAGAGCTCCTAGCCTCTAGTATCTTTTGTAATCTATCGTTGCTATAACTGAAAGCAAGTAAATAATATTTAGAGTTAAGTTTAAATTGAAATTTTAATTTTTAAATAGTTAAAATAAAAAATTAATATTATACAAAGTAATTAAAATATAAGATTAAACTTTTAAGTAATTAAAATATAAAATTAACAATCCATTACTTTTTTATAAGTATGCTAAGTAGTTTAAATAGAAAATCCATTAATGCCTATAATAATAATACAATGTGATTTCCTATTTGAACTATTTAGTATAATATTAATCATCTATTTTAACCATTTAAAATTCGGTTATCTATTTAAACTTGACTCCATACGTATTATACATAACAACTCACCCTACAACCAACCACACATTAACGATAAAGTAATTAGCTTACTCAATTTAATATTTAAACATTCTTAATTTTATTTAAATATCTATTCCTACACACACACAAACAACATATAAGATAGTAATGTACTTGAAGTCTAACTCAATACTTTGGGATTATCCGTAATGAAAATTAACTCCTACAATTGAATTCAAATATAGATGATTAATACTTAATTATGCTAAGGGTCTACTAATCCTAATAATTTTATTAAATAAGGCCATGGAATATATTGCTTTTCTAAACCCCCAAAGGAAACCATTTAAGCCAACTTAACTTAAAAAGAGATAAGGGAACTACATGAGCAAAATGGTCATCCTAAATAAGATTCAACCAACATAAAAGCATTTCAATTAACTTAAATGCATTTTGGTTGATAATTCAAACTATTCCATTTCTAATTTTTCAAATCTCAACATTTATTCCATCTTAATATAAATCGCTTCTAAATACAACAAATTCTTCAAACTTTGATAAATCAAACATTATATCTTCTCACACATAATTTATCCACAAAATAAATTATTTTTAAGAAGTTAAGTCACCAAGAGCAACATGTTCTCATAAGATTTTTCATAAACATTGATTATAGCTTATTCGACCCTAATTTCTAAATTGATTAATTCATATAGATTTTGAACTAAGGAAACAACGAAAAGCGAAAGGAAGAAGAACAAGAAATAGAAGGTACAACTCATGTATTTTTAGACACACCCAACAACAAAAAACCTTAAGCTCTTATTCTATAATCACGCTTTAATCCACCAATTCCCCTCCACTAATCAACCAAAACTAAATTAAGCTCATTATCCTAAAGTATAAGATGTCTAATTAAACCATTCACTTATTAGATCTTGCAAGGTTTTCTTTCTCACACCAAAACTCCTTTACTTGCATTAACCAAAAAACTTATTTAGGGTTTCCTTCACTAATACCAGTGGACAAGGAAAAAAGGGATGCGATAATTCATTTATAATGATAGAAACACATGCAAACCTTAGGTTGGAAGAGAAAGGCACCACTTTTGAGAAAGAGAGAGACTCCTATTCTTCTTCTTCTTCTTCCCCTCCTCTTTTAACTAATATGAAAAGAAGTCAAAAAGATAGGTCGAGTTTACTTTAAACAATTTGGCCCAATTATAGGTCAATTCTACAAAATAGAGGACTTATTCTATTTAACTTAAAAAGAGAAGCCGATAGAAAAAATTGTTAAAATGCTTACTTTTGAATTATTTTCTGAGACATTTTATGTTGCATAGATTTATAGTAATATCACCATTAAGTATAATGTGTTTTGATTTCATAATTTTAAGCACTTATATAATTTGTTATTTATATATGTATATATATAATGTTCAATTATAAATAATATATATTCCTCAAAATTTGTGTAATTTTCTACTTTTTATCCTCACCTACCTTACATCCTCCTCCTCCTCTTCTTCTTCTTCTTCTTCTTTCCACCTCTCTCTCTTGCTTTATCCATCCTCTACTCAGCCTCAATTTTTCTTTGTTCTTTTTCTTACTCTACTCTATTCCTTTACATTGTGACAATTTTCACAATTCTATGCCCTCTAAAGATTAACTTTTATAAATTAGTAATCTACAAATTAAAGCACAAGGTACTAGTTTTGACATTACCACCTTTTAAAAATTAATGTTTTCTTAATATATTCCTTTAATTACCCTTCAAATAAACATTATGCATTTTGTCTTATAAATATTTGAAGGTTAACTCTAGTAAACCAATAATTTTTTTTTTTACTTTAGTAGTTTTTATTTTCCCATTCATTATTCTCCATTTTAAGTAAGAAGTCTAAATTCCAAAAATCATGATGGAAAAATAAAAAAGATTCTAACTCTAATGGTAATTTCTACCTTTAATATACATTATGTCTAATCTCTATCATTTTAATTATACACTTTGTGAGTGTATAACTAAAAGATAATAGATTTCCTTTCCTTTATGTCCAATTCAAACAAACCTAGGCTTAGTATTTAAAATTTTCAACTTTACATTTTAGTATCTAAGCTTTTTAAATCTCTAAGTCCCTAAACTTTCATATTTTAACATATCATTCATATGCACTTTATGATATATAATAAATGTTTCATACTTTTGCAAGTTAGGATTTGCTAATATACATATATATACTATTATAATTAATAAGAAAATAGGGAATCAAATCTGATTCATTTTTCTAAAAATTATTATTTATATCATTTAACTATAATATCCTTGGCTAGGTTGTAAAATTGAAAAGTTTATAAAATGGTTACAAAAGCTCATCTATATTATAGGATGTGGCAAAAACCGGCCTTAGTGGTCGACAACTAGTGGATGTCGTCAACTAAAACAAAATGTATCCATGAAAATTTTTTAAAGTGGTTTTCATTTTTATTAGAGAAAATTATTACTTTTCAAGGTTTTTTTTATGTGTTAATCTCTCATTACCATACTTGCAGTAATAGTAAACAACAACAAACGTTAAAAATACATAGATTAATTAGAAAAAATATATTTTTTGTGTTTTTCGACTTTGTATATTTGCTTTATTATCTTTTCTCAGTTATATAACTAGCTTATCTTCTCTAGGAATATGTCACATTTTCACTAAAAATATAGATGATGCTTGTGATGGTCAACCGTCCTCGACTCCAAATCATCAATTTATCTCATTCCACTTCAATTCAAACAATGAATTATTATCCTTCTTTATGGAAGGATTCAATAAAATAAAGTGTGAATAACAAAAGTAGAAATGTTAAGCCTTATTTAACATGCATCATAAACCACCAGTTGTGTTTAGTTGGGATACCAACCATGTTGGAGTGTCTTTTTAGTTCTCCCTCAATGGAATAAAGAAAAAAAATGGAATAATAATTAATAGATAGGTGTATCTATGATGTGCCTAATCTAGCAACATCCTTCATTAATGGTATAACACATAAAAAAACAAGTTGTTAAGATAGATGCACCTTGGTGCACATGCTTGTAACTACTATATTTGTTAGTTCCAAAATCTTAGTAAACTAATTACATAATTTTTAATCACATACTTCTCAAAAAGGTACATATCATGAACTTAATAATACAACTCCAAACAATTTATTATAGAATGAAATCACAAAGTTGTAATCTATCATAAAGTTTATGTTCATTTGTTTAAACAAATAATAGCACCAAATCTATTATAATATTTTTACTAATACAAGAACATGCATTGAAAAACACAATGCAACAAAATAAACTAAGCTCTGATCAAATACAATCATTCTTCTTCAATGGACGAATAAGGTTTGGCTTTAAACTTGTTCTAAGTTATAAATACTATATTTTATTATGTTCAACATTAATAATTGAGAATTTTTATATAAGAAGAATACAAGATACTCTAGAATATATACTTTGTATATTTTAAAATACAAGTCTAAGGGCAATTATAAGGTATAGAGATGTTATACTATGTATCCCATCCTAATACTATAAACATAGATCTTAGAAAATTGAAACCAAAACCTATATGGTAACCTTCAATAACCATACAAAACCTAGCAATCAAGATGGGTGGAGTAAATTTTAAGTTTTAACACAATTACTCATTCACCCCTATGATACTAATAAAAAGTTTCCAAGCTACTATCACTTAACTATATGAGATGGTGAAAGGTGATATTAAACTAATTAGTTAATCAACAATACCATTTAGGGTGCATTTTTATTTGCTACAATATACTTATATAATTATCAAATATTATCTAGTAAGTTTAACAGGATAACTTAGCTTGTAACTTTTAATATTAAGATGGTGGGAAAAGATGGTAGTGATTAGTGACTAAAGCAAGCAATTTAGGACCCAATTCATGAACTTAGACACGATACGACATGATTATAAATGGGTTCAAGTTAGTAAAAATCAACATGAATAATAGATAGTTTAGACTTAAAAATGACATATTAAAATCCCATTTACTAGCCCCTTTTTTTTTCTTTTTTTTTTAGCCAACATACCATCCTATTTATTAAACAGGTTCTACCAAAAAAGTTATGAGCTTAACCCACAAACTCATTTAATGTCAATGACATTCTAAGCATACTTAAGTTTATGTTGTTTCCTTTAATACTTTATTTTACTTTATATTACACTTTCAAGTTTTATAGTTTCACCATAAAGTCTAAGGTTTCCTTTCATCATTTTTACTTTTCTTTTCATCTATCTCGTTGTCAATTTCTCTCAACAACAGCACAACACAAGCAAAGCAATTAAATCATTTCACTTTTCTGGTAAAAATCTCTTTCTTAATTTTATTTATTCTCTTGTTGACTCATCTTCATATAATTCTATTGCCTATTCTCCCCCAGATCATTTCTCTTTTCAAGTTAAAATCTCATTTCACTCGGCATTCATCTCCAAAATTGATTACTTTTGATGTTACATTAGATTCACGATATAAACTTGATTTTGTTGAGTAGAGTTTTTAGATGATTTATAATGATAATTTAAATAAGTTTATAAAAGTCAAAATAGCATTATTTTCTCTATTGAATGAATATGTAAAAAAAGATGGAGCAAGTTTAGATCAAAATATTGATAACAGTAAGTCAAAAGCCAAGAAGCTTATTATTGATAAATGGGGCAACAATTTGCAAATAACTTTAATTTTTTATATCTATGTATATTGTTTTTACACTTTTAAAGACTATTTCATTTGATATGATGCTTATAATTTTTTATCTTATCTATTTATCCAAAAATTCTTATCTTATCTAGGAATTTTAATCTTTTGAAGCATGCAAATCCCTAAGGGTGCTACCACCAAATATGAATTAGAGTTATATTTGGATGATGAGTAGTATACAATGGTTGAATTGAATATATTAAGTTATTGGAAAATCAATTAATTTCGATAAACTCAAGTTGCAAGAATGGCACATAATATTTTAAGCATATCAATATCTATGGTAGCTTCTAAATTCGTCTTTAGTATTTAAGGTCAAATTCCTTATTAACATCATAGCTCCCTAAAACCAGAAATTATAGAAACTCTTTAGGTTACATACTTAAATATAATAATTTTTGAAAAAAATTCCGTAATTATTATACTCGTAATAATTATTCCTAAAATAGGTTTCGAAGACATAAACCGCGTATGCAACTTTAAGCTAACAAAAAAAAAAATTACTAAAGTGTAATGACCCTATAGGGGGGCTAGTGGAATTCCCTAAAAGTTGTCATATCACGTGTGCACCCGTAATATGAAAACCGCCTTGTAAGTCAGAAGTTGCAAGACTCTAATTTAATAATCACTTCTCATCATAATTGATACTACATATAATTAGTTATTATGAAAATAACTATGGAAACTGATTATGACAATTCTCCAGAATCACAAAGAATCGGTATCTCCTATCAAATAGTAAAACTAGGTAATCTCAACATTTAAGAACATTAGTTTGAAAAAGTGTTGGAAAATAATAAAGTTAAAAAATAAATAGCTTTACAAATTCTTATTCACTCATCCTAGTCTTTCAACTATCATCTAATTCTTCAACTATCCATCAAGCTCGAGTCTAGAACACTCATCATTTTAATCCTAGCCCCTTTCCCAATTTTAGAATACCCTACTAGATAAATTGTTACCGTTTAAGCAAGTTATCAAGCATTAATTAGCACATCATGAAATCTATCTACATATGAAATGAATGTATGTGTGATGAATGCAAGCAACACTTTCATAGGAGTCCGAAACCATGAAAGGTATAGATTTGCGTCATCTATACTTCGATTGACCTCCATACTTACCTGCGTGGAGCACCTCACCTTACTCGGGAGGCTGTCTAAGGGTACGATCCCCAAACAAACTCGACGCTTACTTGTCGCCGAGAACAAAAATGCCCCAAAGGCCAGTCTTGGTGAATTCCACACTGGGCCATTCACCCTCAATCAAACAATAATGCCTCCACGACCAAATCAGGTGATCCCTCATCAGGCATCAACCTATAATCAAACTATTAACAATGCCTCATAGGCTATAAATAAGAGTTGTCCCAACCGCTTTGCCTCTAACAAAAGCAATTTTGATAAAATTACCATTAGCAACACCGAGGTTTTATAAACAACAGCCTCTAAGAGCACATGCTAGGTTTTTGATATAATCTTTATGAAAATACTTTTAAAAGGCTTGAAATTTTTCAAAAAAGCTTCGACTTGCTTTAAAAAAATTTTGGCAAAGGATGAATACTCTCATTCCTTTCTGTGTACTTTTTGAATCACGGACATGCGACAAGTAATCTAGTTATTTTATCCAAGAATTTAAATTTACCAATTAATATGGTGACCACACAGATGAGAGCATGCAAGGTAATCAGTCATTCCAAACAATCAATAGCAATCAACAAAACATCTCACAATTAGCAAGTAGCAAGCAAATAGTAGATCATCTAAACTCCCTCACCTGGGCTTAACTTAAGGATTATAATAATCCTCAGGTAGAGACTGGGGATCTTCTGAAAAACCTAAACAATTAGACATAAAAGAAAATATATATAAGAATAACTAATACTAAAATATACTATGCTAGTATCTTGATTTGAACCTGAAGACTTATTATAGTCTTTTAAAGTCTTTTAGGGTATCTTTTAATTATTTAGGTTCTTAATAGTTCAAGTTCAAGGCCTCAAGTCCAAGTTCACAGTCCTTCGTTTATATATCGGTCTATTGTCAAGGTTCGCGCTTAAGTCCTCATCATGGTAAGTCCTGTCCTCAAATGATGCCATGATACTGCAAATATATGTCTAAGGTATATGTCTATGAGTATTTCCATAAACATGGCCAAGAATATGTCCATGAATATATGTCCAAAATATTTCAAGAATATGTCCATGAATGTCCAAAATATGTTCAAGGATGTTCAATAGGTCAAAAATAGTTATAGATGATCATAAATCTTCAAGATTTGAAATTAAGTCTTTAACATCTTTTCTTTGAACTTTTGTATTTATTTTGGGTTTGAAATATATCTAAACACTCAAAAATACTCTAAATAAAAGAGAAATAGAGTAGTTTTACAAGGATAAGGTTTGCTTGAAGTGGAATTACAATTGGAACCTATAACTTCCATAAATAGGTGATATTAGTATATGTAAATGAAGACTATGCTGAAAGAAACTTTGGTTAAGTGGAGATTACCTTAATCTGATAAACACCCCTTGAATACCTAGATTAAAGGTCCTATAATATAGAAGATGGGTAAAATTAGTAGCTTCCTTAAGAGAGTTAAAGATAACTCAATCTTCTTGGAAGTTCTTACCTTAATGAATGGCGTTGGTGGTTTCGAAACTCTTGTCAGTTTTGAAGATGTAAATAGAACTAATTATGGATAAAAATTTCTAAATTCTTAGAGGGATATTAGGTGTGTTTGGTGGAGATTTGGATGAGGGAAAAATCAGAGAATATGGGGCTCAAAGTGGCATGAGAAATGGAGGGCTTTACTTAGGTAGGTTTGCCTTTGTACATCCCCTTTTATAGTAGTTAAGTTTTGTTGATTTGTAATTAATTTTTTGTGCTAATTCACCACGCCTAAGGGGACAGGATTGGGTAGGTTTTAGGGTCATAATTTTCCTAATAGCTTATAAGATAAGTTAAGGTATTAATGATATAGGATAAGATAAGGTAGATTATATCATAGAGATAAGATCACATGGTCAAAAGACAAGGGCAATCTTTAGTAGCTTCTAGGTAGTTTCTTGGACTAATTTTTTATTCATTTTCTGTTAACCTCCTTAGTGTAGTCATGACAAATTTTGGGCTAGTTTTGATTAATTTAAGATTAGCTAAGATGGCTTCAAATATGGGGTGAAACAAGGTTAAGTAACAAGGTGTTTTTGGAAAAGAGATTTAGATGTAATTTTCCTCTTGTTTATGAGACTCTAAAATCATAATTTTCCATGATATTTCTAAGTCTTCAACCTAATTTAATCATGGTAATTTAGGTTATTTTATATTAAATTAAATTAAGATAGGAAATGGCGAATTGAATGGTGAGAAGCTAGATGGGTTTACATAGTGGTGTTTCACATGAAGAAGGGGTTTCTAATATATTTTTGGGAACTCATCTCTTCTAATTTTTCCATGATATTTTATTGAGTAATTAAGGTATTTTTAAGGTACAATAGGGTAAAATTTGGGAAATATTTAATAAAAATATAGGATAAGATAGGTTAAGGTAAGTAAACCTTGGCAAAAACTGGAAAAATCGTATGTTTAGTGTATTTTATTTAGATCCAATTTTCATATGCATATTTTTAAATTATTTCATGTCTTTTTCTTATGTTAGACAAGATAACATAGGGTAGGATTGAGATAAGATTGGGTGTAATAAATGGTGATCTTGATGAGATAAGATAAGATAAGATAAGGTAAGAGGAGAAGTTTAACTTCTCCTTTGGTAGCGTCTTGGAGAGGAAGTGTAGCTGGTGGAGTTTTGCTTAAATTCTCTAATATTTTGTGTGTTATTGGGTAAATAAAGATGCAATACTAAATTAAGAAAAATGTGGTTCAAATAAATTAAGATTTGGGGGTAGTTTCAAGCTTAACCTCTTAGAAAGCGTTAAAACAAGGTTTAAAAGACTTCCGATTTCAATTTGGTTTTTCAATTGGGTTTGTTATTAATTTATGTTTGTTTTTGCTGTTCTATGTTTTAGGGTATTAATCCTCATGATTAGGATTAGATAGGATAGATTCGGGAAAAGATTTGACTCAAGTCAATGCAAGTCTTCTTTAGTTGTCTAATTGTTTATCGAATGTTGGCTTAACTCAAATGGGAATAGACTTTAGTCAATCGAGTTCGGGTTTTTAGATCTAATACTCAAGGAATGTTTGGGGCTAAATACTAGTCTTACATATGAAATTTGACAAAATTTGAGTTTAGTTTACTAAGTGAAATATCAAGAACAAAATTGAACTCTCAAATAGGGGGTTTAGTGGAAATTAGTACAGTTGACAGTTTTCAATTGCACTTTTACTAAGCTAAACCCATTGATTCCATCATAAAAGAGTATCATATGAATCCTTAGTATCTTGTTTACCAAGTCCTCCCTAAGTCAACTCGGGTCATAGCTCTAATGCCTTAAGTCTACTCAAGTCTTTCTGGGAGTGTCAAATGGAAGACTTAAGTAAGTGAGTCGGGTAGAGTCGATTGACTCAAGTTGACTTTTAATTTGACCAAGTTGACTTTAGTCAACTTATATAATATCAACTCTTCTCTAGCTCTTGGACCTTACTCAGATTCATATGGAGGTAAATTCCAAGCGTAGTTTCTTATCTAATAGGATTTCTGAAAATCCTTAAGAATCATAAATAACATTTGGGCTAAAATATTTGATCTTTGATTTTGATTTTTAGGCCAAATCTATTTGGTATCCATACTTGTTTTTGTTTTCCATAAGATATTTTAGTTCAGATAAGGATATTGCTATCATCTAATAGCTTGATTTAGGATTAAATGGAAGTATAAGGAGTTGGTACTAATTGGTAGAAATTTTGGTTTTCTTTGACAAACTTTGTTATCAAGTTTATCAAGATGACTTTTATGAGAAGTTATACTTCTTAGTTAAGTTTCTTTTGATATCTTACTTGAAAAGTTAATCAAATAAGCTTCCTTAAGAAATTAGTGAAATATCTTTCTTTAAAAAATTAACTTTAAGGTGACTTTCTTCGTAAGTTGATTAGGAAAGTTCTTTAGAGAAGTTAATTGTTTACATCTTTAAAAATAGAAAAATTATATACGGATTTTTAAAGGAATCTTAAATTAACTAAAAGAAATTCATGTTACAGAAAGTTTGAATATTAACTTCATGTCTCTAATAATACTTGAGGCTTAATTGTAAAATATAGATAGGAATCATAACTATTTGAAAGTTTGAAAAAAAAAATATTGGGGTACTATTTTCTACTTTTATTAAGATCTAAAACAATTATCCTAATTAATTTATCATTAGAAATGAACTACTTTTCTTAGGTTTCATAGAAAGTGCAGGCCCGGTTCGCGCCTTTGGTACAATTTGAACCGAAAGCATGAACCCCGTTTATGCCTTCAATACATGTAATTTTTTTTTCATTGAAAGCGTAAACAAGCTTTTTTTTTCTTAAATGCGTGGACCTCATCTGTACCTTCATACAAGCACATATTATACTATTTAACTCAGTTGGAACTAAAAAATAAAATATAAAATAATAATAATAATAATAATAAATTAAGGTACATAAGTAAATAGATAAATTGCACCAATCAAAAGAAAATTTGAAACTGTTTCATCTTCATCAAAGTCATCAATATACAAGTGCCTATAAACCTTCCTTTTAGACTAAATTTTAACTAACATCCACCCTATCAAATTAATTTATCGCTCACATGCTTATATTTTAATATTTATATATCTAATTATAGTAAATATAATATATCTAAGTTTTATACTTTCCAATAGAAGTATAACACATAGGAAAGAAAACTTTGCTCACTACAAGATGTAATTTACATATAGGACTGCTTTATTTTATGTCACAATGTTAATAAAAGATGCTGCTAAAAATAAATATTTACCTATTTGTTTTTTCAAGTATATTATTGGCATATAGGGAATGAGGTCTACGTCTTCAAGGGAAAAAAAAAAATTGTACTGAAGTCTACACCTTTAATGAAAAAAAAAATACATGTATTGAAGGCGTAAAGACAAGATCCGCACCTTCAATGTAAGTTATATGAAGGCGCGAATCAGGTCTACGCCTTCAATTAAATTTTTTTTCATTAGCTTAAAGTCGCATAGTCTGCGTCTTCGAAACCTAATTTAGGAATAATTATTATAAGTATAATATTTACATAATTTTTTTCAAAAATTACTATATTAAGTATATAACCCGAAACTCTTTTATATACAAAAGATTGGTTTTATGAAGAAGAAGGTAATAAACTAATTTTTTTTTCAATGTCATATTATATATTTTCATTAATATCATTTTTTTTATATATAGATCCTTTAACCGTGTCCCTTGAAAATCTAAAAGAAAATGCAATGAATTTAGAAATCACTACAAGTGATAATGTCCACTCAAGCTATGGTTTAACTTAATTCAATATCGTCATACAAATAATAGGTTTTTAAATTTGTTTTACTTGATTAGACTTACTTTACTAAAACTATTGTTTAAGTTGTAATTTTATATTAATCTTTAAGATCTAGCGGCGTTAGTATTTATAAAAGTTAATTTTATTATTGTCTTTTTCGTATTAAATATGTAAGTATTCTATAAATTTATTTATAACTTTTTTGTCGATAAACAGATTCAACCTAAAGGCGATATATATAGGTTAAGTTATTTTCATATATAATTAATAAATGGATTGTGTTATTGGTTGAAGTTTTTCAAATTTAAATCCATTTAAATATGGATATGATAAATTGTCAACCTATTTATAACTATAGAAATTACTTTATAAAATAAGATAATTTACTCTTCCCTGAAATGAATATCTTTTTTCCTTTTTTTTTTGTTGATATTTATTGCAGTGATCAATTACTTCCTTTGGCTAGTTATTTTGTCTCCCACCAACCATTTATGTAAATAATTGTTGATTATCGCAACCAGTTGAGTTTGATATAAGTTTGGAATATGTTTTGCATGAAAAAAAAAAAAACTATAAAATAAAATTTAAAAAATAAAAATTAAAAATATATTCATAAGTTTTAAACGAAAATAAACACTAAATATGTAAATCTTATATGTTACTTTATTCCGAAAACGGCATTATATAACCATAGGTGAAAAGGGGAAAAAATAAAATAAAAATGTAAGGAAAGAGGATGAATCTGAATAAGAAAGAAGAAAATTTTGTGCTTTTGTGTCTCTGTTGTGTTGTTTTCTTCTCTTGCTCACACAAACCTCCAAAGCTCCAATTTACTCACGTCTTTCTCTCTTCCCCAATTTTCCATTGGTTATCGGCTTCAAAATTTCCTGTGAATTTGGATCTCCTCCATAATTTCTAGTTCTGGGTATGTTGTCTCTTCTCTTCGTAATTTGTAATAACATCAACCTAGGTTTCACTTTCACCAACATTAATTAGCATTTCCATTTGGTCATTAATGTGTAATTAGACATTCAATTTTGTCCAAAGGTGCAATCTTTGATCTGTTCGAGGTTGAATCTGGTGTTTCTGTTAGTGGGTCTTGACTTGAATTGACTGACTTTGAAGTTCCATTCGAAAGTCTGAACCTTCCGTTGGGATGACTGTTCTTCATATTAGTTTTTTCTTTTCTTTTTTTTCCCTTTAGCTCTTCTTTTGTGGTGCACTTTGCTTTAGCCCGATGTTACTTTATGTGTAATAGGAATTGCATTTTAAGATTTATGAGTGGAAGTTCAGACCAAAATTCTAGGCAACGTGAATAAGTTGATCAATTATAAAGTTAGCCAAACCGAAGATTAGAAAAATTTAGAGTGATTTTCAACTTAAGTTCCATTTGTGATGTAGATTGCAGCATGATATATGGTTTTTGAACTTTGATAAAGCCGAAATTTATAAAGTTACCCATGAAAAGGTTGTTATTATTAGTCATTTTCAGGTTGATTGTCCATGATACTTCTCTTATGACATGAAGAGAATATTTAGGGGCAATTGAAATTTAACACTCTATGATTCAAGATTGGCCCTAAAATCGAAGGGGTGAATTCAGCTTGCTTGACCCTTCTTCCTTTTTAGTGGTTAAGGTCTTTGTTGTTGTTCACATGACCAGAAATCACGTTCTCTTGCTCAAACTTTATGATAGTGATTTATGCAATGCTTGCTCCTTAATTAGAGTTGAAGATTCAATTAACCTAACTATTTAGTGCCTTGGAAAGTTAGGTCTTCTTTTATTTCTTTTTTAACATATATAAAGGAATCTTTAACATGTAAATGGTGGAATCTATGCTGATTTAGAGCTTTTCGATTGCTTACATCTGTAGCTGTCCTTAAAAAGTTCTTTATCTTGTACTCTTTTAGAAATTTAATGTCATCCGCATGAATATATAATTTGTGTGTGATTGTGCACGTGCTTAGTTGATCATATATATAATTTCAAGAGCATGAAGCCACGTAATTGTTATCATATGTGTTTTAAATAACATCCATAGATCTATTCATATGTATGCTTCTGCACGAAAAAAAATTCTTGTGAAAATCTTTGGCTACAGTGGCTTATGTGTCAGTCTCTTTTTGTGAGGAACCAATAACTTAATGACTTTCCCACATATCATGGCTTCTGATTGTTGAAGTAGGATATAATTTGATTTATATGTTTGCGGGGACAATTTCTCATTGATTTGGGATAGCTCAACATGATATCATTAACAACCAAGAGGGGGGAAATTTCGCAGAACCACATATGGTAAAAGCTGATTCTAAAATTTTTTTCCCTATGGTAATACTTGCACATATTAAATCAAGTTGTAATTGGGACATGTTAACCAAAAGAAATTGAAATTCTGTTTTGGTAATAAAAAAGCGAAACTTTTGAAACGTGCTTTTTTCAAGTGCATATATCTGCCGCTAATACATGCACTGTGTAATGAAATCGGTTATGTCAACTTAAGCTTTGGCATGAGAACCTTTTTCTCCCAATGAACACCACTTGGCATAGGATTTCATTGCTAGTAAACACAGAAGTCCCTTTTTTTTAATTACTATGGAAGCTCTTTCTCGCCTTATCATTCTTATATGCAGCATAATGGAAAATCCTTTTTTTTTTTTATAGATAAATGACATGTATCAACCGAAAAGTGGCCCAAGTTCGAGTTTAGCACCTAACAACACTTTAGTTCATGGTCAGCATTTGGATGGTGTTGCCAACTCTATGGACCCTGGTAATGGAGGGAATAGTCTCAATAACAACACTAACCTTGCCTCAAAGCAACGATTGCGCTGGACTCATGACCTCCACGAGCGCTTTGTAGATGCAGTGGCACAACTTGGGGGACCGGATAGTGAGTCACTTGACATTTCTATATTGATTTGTCATCTTCCATGTCTTTCCTTTCAAGGAAAGATTCCATGTTTATCTGAATGCTTTGGCTCCAACACATAGAGTTGCTAATGAAAATTCTATGAAATAGTTTTTCCTTTTGGTTCCTCTTTTTGCCCTACAAGCATGTCTTCATGTCATGGAAAAAATATAATATTTCCTTTCATTATTCCAGGGGCTACGCCTAAAGGTGTTTTGAGAGTTATGGGTGTTCAGGGTTTGACGATATATCACGTGAAAAGTCATTTACAGGTATGAAAAAAGTTACATTCACTTATGATATAAGTTCTTATCCTATTACCTTTTGTTCAGTTATTTTTCTCTTCATCCCATTTGATGAGACACCTGTAATGCATGCAGAAATATCGCCTTGCAAAGTATCTTCCGGATTCTTCATCTGATGGTAGATTTATGGGATTTCACTTTTGTCACACTCCATGATGACTTGCATGCTTTTTTCTCAGAATTTTCTTTTTCAGAAATTAGTATAGTCCATTGATTGTATGTATTAATCTTCTTGATATGGATAACATCTAATTTCTCATATAGCTGCTCTGATGCTTGTTCTTGACTAATAAAGGAAAAAAAGCTGAGAAGAAAGAGTCAGCAGATATGCTCTCCAACATGGATGGCTCTTCGTAAGTGAAAGCGCTACTTTACTTTCCTTTTATATATTCCAACTCATCTGCAGCATGATGCCATGTCTGTAGCTTTTATGTTCCAGTGATTTAATCATGCTATACATGAAGGATTTTATTGTACAGTGTTTTTAAATTGTAAAATATTAATAGTGCCCCTGGGATTAAGATACCCAAAAAAAAAAAAAATTTCCTTTCTATACACAAACATTTTTCTTAGGTGCATAATTAAGGTTAAAAGGTGCGAAAAGTTTCTCTTATAGGCCCTTAACAAGTGCCCTAGTGGCACTCATTAATGGAACCTTGTTAAGTTATGGTTACCCTGTCTGCATGATATAGAAGTTATTTGTATTATATTGAACATAGATTATTATTTTGAGCTTTCTGACAGAAAATGAGAGGCCTTATATATATTACTGCTATTTTGGACTTCATTGATGTACTCACGTATTCATGACTTTTTCTTGCACCTGTTGGTTCTGTTGCCTTTTTATGATGAAGATGTTTGTCCTGTGATTTTAATGAACAGTAACTGTTTATCATTGGGACTATTTTATGTTCATTCATTACAGACAAGGTTTGTGCTAACCAGGATTACTTCTTTTTTCTCTCACTAGCAATGGGATACAGATTACAGAAGCTCTCAAGCTGCAGATGGAGGTGCAAAAGCGACTACATGAACAATTGGAGGCATGTGATTTCTTTTTGTTCCTTGGGTTATGATTGATGGATTAATTAATTGGAAACAAGTCTACCATTTAGTTTTCACAATTGAGGTTAGCATAACCCTCAATCATCTGATCCCTGTATACTTGTGAACTACAGGTACAGAGACAGCTGCAGTTACGGATAGAAGCACAAGGGAAATATTTGAAAAAGATAATTGAAGAGCAGCAGAAACTTAGTGGCGTTCTTGCAGATGCCCCAGGTTCAGTTTCCTCAGCCCTTTTATTAGGTGAGAAGGGACAAGAAGAATCAGATAACAAGACTGATCCAGCTACACCAGTCGCTACTTCTGAATCACCCTTTCAAGATAAGAATGCCAAGGGACGGATTCCAGCCAAGAGCCTATCGATTGATGAATCATTGTCGTCTCATCAAGAGCCATCAACACCAGACTCTGCTTGCCCAATTGGTCCCCCAGCTGAGAGCCCTGAAGTTGAAAGGTCAACTAAGAAGCAGCGGTTGGCAGTGAACTCCCAATATTCGAAATCAGATGTTGTGCTTCCTCATCAGATACTTGAATCGAGCTTGAGTTCTTCCTATACACAAGCACACCCAAATTTCTTGGCCCGGGATCAGTATGATCCTTCATAGGTAAAATTAATCGAGTTGGAAAGAAAGTGTCAGGTGTTGAGTAGTAACCTCTTGTGTTGCCTTGTATCTGCCTTCCAGACCATTTCATTCTGGCTATGTTTGTAACTTGTAAGCAGGCGTTCTTTTAGGTCAAAGTGACACTTGAGTTTTAGCAAATTTGAGACCAGTTAGATTTCGTGTCTTTTCCTTCTTACTGACCAGTTGGAGTTTAGAAAAGGATGGGATATGAGGGTTGAGCAATCAGCAATTGATATACATTGTACTCAAACTAGAGCGGGCAAACTTATTGATGGAATCAATTGAGGACCTTGTGGATACCGTATATTCCAAGAAATGTAATTATAGTGTTTAGATTAGTTCAAATATGTCAGATATTATCAATGTGAAGGAGAACTTTACATTTGCTGAGCTAATTAAATTTGTTAGGCTCGATCGAACTGAATGAATGAAAACTTACCACTTGGTGGAAACTTCCTACTATAATCAGGTGTTAGTACCTTTCAGTCCAAATTCCATCCTAATTTTGGTCCAATTCTTCTGATGGTCGATTTAGCCTCTGATGAAAAAATATATGACTCGGTCTGGTAACCTTATGGCACCAGAAAAGGCCAGTTTTCAGACCATGGGAAATATGTTTGTCGCCATTGTGTGCAGCAAGCTCTATTAAACTAGGTGTTTTGTCAAGCACTTACTCGTCTCATGATTAAGAAAGAAAAATCCATTAGGGTCCATTTGCATGAGAGTTTCACTTCACTAGTCATTACGCTGGTCAATGCTGTTCGATCCAAACATGCAACACTTATTTGTCATCAGTTCCTGAAATGTCTCTTTACTCAAAACAGCATGGTCTTTCTTAGAAATTTTCTGCAAATGTGTCTCGATTTGGTAGATGCCTTGATGGTGAGAACGAGACGCTAATTCGAGCTCAAATTTTACTAGAATAAATAAAGGAAATAAAAATCAAGCATTTGCAGCCCATGAATATTAATGGATCAATCCGTTCACGCTCAATTTAAAGAGATGATGCCGAGTCTATTCACATTATAAAGCAAACGTTCCTCTTGATCTTGAGATATACCTGTGCGAAACATTTTAGAACTACTGCCTGATCCCGATCTTCTGCTGATTCTATTGCTTATCTTGACGTTTTAAAGGCCTAGACATTATCTTATCATTTGCAAATACACGATGTAGCAGAACTGCGGTTATCTGCTTTAAATTAATCAAGCATCACAAGAAGTACTATGAAGAATTGATATCTGCATTGATCCTCAATCTAAGTTATTCTACCACATGAGAAATTGCATAGATTGGCATGGAAGAGTACAACACTGAGACCCCTCTTCATTCCTAAACAACAACTTTTATGCAATTCCATGATTGCCAAAGATCCTTTTGAAACTTAAATCCATCGCCTTTGACAAGGAAAAACTGAAACTGAAGATACATGTACATAATGATAGGAGTCAGGATGAATCATGTCTCTGATGGTCGATTGGTTTCATAACACAAAAACAGAGACGTCGGCTCAGTGACTCTATCATGTCGAAATTATCACACCTGGGCATCTTCATTTCGCACTTGGGCATTCTCATATCGCACTTGGGCATTTTCATTTCGCACTTGGGCATTCTCATTTCGCACTTGGGCATTTTCATTTCGCACTTGGGCATTCTCATGTCGCACTTGGGCATTTTCATTTCGCACTTAGGCATTTTCACTCTATGAGCTTTGTGCTTTCGTTTTGATTTCTTTACCTTCTTTGATGGCTGTGTCTCTGTTGGTTGTTCTGGACTTTGAAGAGGTTCCACCGGTGCATCAACATCCGCCTTAAACATATAAAATAATAATAATAATCATCATCATCATCATCAAGCATGGAAGTTCAAGGGGACTGGTTCTTCACATGCGTCTCATCTCTTATGCAAGATTTGCATAGAAGGAATTAGAGCAGTCTTGACTCTTGGGTCTAGAGTTCAATTCACAAATGCTATGTCCTTTAGGACAACCTAAAGATCTGCAATTCATGAACTTCTCCATTCCTGCTAAATTTGTGTTAAACTTAAAACTCCAACAAGTAACACTATCAGCATAATCCTCAACAAGTGAATTGATCCTGCTCTCATGGTATAGGTACAAACAAACTGTATGTGAGATGATTTCTAAGAGATGCAATGCTCTAGTCAGTTTTTTGCAAGGGTTTCCCATACTTAGGATTTCATGAAAAAAGAATAAAGAAGGAACAGAAGCTTCCCAAAGATCCTCTTCAATCAAGAAAGAAAAAGATAAGCATATCATTCCATTTAACATTTTGCTTTCCGATGCACTTGAAGTACTAACACTTCTCAAGCATACATTTCTTCAGTTTCTGTGAGGAACTAACCACATTGTCATTCATTTACAGGCTACCCATTCCTTTAGAAATTATAAATTGAGAAATTATTTCATTAAGAAACAAGGGGTAAAAAACACAACTCTCCAGAAGAGTACACAAAAGGGCATTGATCTTATTACATTAGATAGGATAGAGGAAATATTACACTAGGCAAACAGATGATAATCCTAATGCAGGAGGTTTATATTTCCTGTGGAAGATTTAAACTCAGAGAAGTCAAACAACCAAATGATAGAGCTAACCTTATGGTTCTCCTTTGCTGTGGATAAGTCCAGGGGAGCTTTGACCTCTCTGCTTTCAACAGATGAGCTTCCACAGCTTTCAGTGTTGGATCCTGTTACTGAACTGCGCGTTTCATCAACATCATCATCTTTGTCCTGTAACTGGAAAGTAGAAAAACTAAGTGAATCCACTCTAAATACTGACATTTATCACATAGACTAGTACTATGTCAATTTCTCTCCCATTTTGTTTTTGTCCAACGTCAAGGAATAGAGTGGCCCATATTACCACAAAGCTTTGTGTTGGTGCAACAGAGATGGAAGGGAACATAAAAAATGGCTGGAATTCAGTAAAGGTGAATTCTACTGGCAAACATGCAGATACCAGTTCCAATCTTCATTGCTGGCAATGGCCATGGAAAATTCACTATATTGATCACCATATTTCTCCTCTTATAAAACACAATAAATTAGTTAACAATAGCCATGGTTTCATGCTGAGATGTGTTCAATTTCTGAGGATATTCCTAAGATCTTCCTTTTATTATAAATAAACATAATTGGTTGGTTTAACAAGTTATTTGCAGGGCATTTATTCAGTGCTAAAATTTAACTTCAAAAGACTTAGGAAAGTGTCAGATTCTCCACACCATGAGAGTATTCATAGTATACCTTTAGACTCAATAAACCTTCGCTTGTATGTACATTATCTTGACTTATCATGGTCTGCACAAATATCACAATTGTTGAAGTGTATTACTTGCACAAAGAATGGGAACTTCGACTGTAATGAAATGTAAAACAAGGGAATAGAAACAAAAGTAGATCTGCAACTCTCAACAGCTTTCTTGTTTTTCTATGAAAGTAAAGAAACTAACCATTCTGGGGGTTGAGATGTCATGAGGAGCACCAGATGAACTAGTGATGTCAGAGTTCGTGTGATTAAGATTAGGGAAGTACACATGATGCTTGCCCTAAGCAGAAAACAGAACGAAGCTATGCATTAGAGATGTTGAGGTGAAATTTTATGTAAAGCAGTCAGAAGATCATACCATGCCATCAACCCTAAAACTTTTAATGGTTATAGATAAATTCCAAAGCAGACATTATGTAATAGAGTGGATGACTTGAGTAGACCATAGTATTACACAATACTTTAATGTTTGAAGGACAATAAGCAGGACATCAAGATTAATCATAAAGTACTTAAATTGAGCATATTACCATAATGAGAGTTCACAGATCATTTAAAAAGAACTGGACTGGGGAAAGTGGGAAAAGGATGATAAAACAGAATCAGCAGAATAGAAGCTAAAATGCTGCACTCATGATGTTTATCTATTTACTTATTTATTTTTTATATATAATGTTGTGAAATTTGATATGATATAACTTGATCTGTTCTGTATACTTCACATAACTTAGTTCGTAAATCAACCAATTTTCTTTTAATTGGCTTGGGGTCAAATCCACACGATGCTTTAGCTTGATCTCCACTTGAATAACTTACAATTCTAATCTAGTTGGTGATAAAATCTTTACTTTAGGTACGTGCTGAAGAAACAATTTAACTTCACATGTTTTCCATCTGAGTCAGAAGTCAAAAGGAAAAAGGCTATTAATTGGAATGATGGGTTGAACCGACCAATCTTGAGTATTATATCTAAACTCTGATACAGTTATCAACTATCAATTTTCAAGCTTTATACAAACTCAAGTTCATAATATAGATTTCAATTTGACTTGAAACGATTCACCTCAACCTAGCCCTTTATTAAAGAATTGAAGGAGCCTTGTAGAGTAGGGCCTTTCTTTATATTATTTTTGGTTTTTTGTAGCACATCTGAGATTCTAGGATGTCGCCTAAAGCAGCTAAAGAAATTAACAGGAACATCAAAATGCAGAGAGTAAACCAAGCTTGTATATATAAATTCTTAATAGACTCTGTATAACTCATGTCTGGTATGCTCCTAAACTAGATGTAAAGGCTCCTTCGCCATCCAAAACATCTTACATTAATTTCATGTGGTCTAGTAGAGGCTCAATGTAACTACAGCTTACCTCATTTGCTTCCACGTCAAGTTTTGAGTCATTTCTTTCAGCACTGAGCATCAAGTCCTCAGAACCACAATTCTTCTCAACCTTACTTGAAGAATGAGAAGACTTTTGAGGAGGTTGGAGGACATTTTGAAAGAAAATGGAAATCGAATCATAAAAGAACTGTGGCCTTGAGGAGTTGTGATCCCCTTTAAATTTGATGAAATTTTTGTCTCCCTAGGCAGAAGATGAGATGAGTTACACATGAAATAATTGAACCCTACCAATTGAAAGAACGTGCCTAATAATATAGTACCGTGTAAGACTTGAATATGAGGTCGGAATGATTTGGCTGGATGAATTTGTCTTCATTACCATGTCCAAATAAAGCAGGGATAGTTGCTCTCTTCGCTGCCTATTTAGTTGAAGTATTAGTTGATTGTACAACTCAAAGAATGTGCCTAATAATATAGTATCATGGTGAATGCTGATCTAATACGACTAGGATAAGTTGCTGGCCAAATTTATTTTATTTTGATTTTTCTTTATAGAACTGAAAAATATGCAACAGTAACTATTCAAATTTCCCCATTCAGATAGGGCCTAGAAGATCTTATAGAGACATCCTAAGACAAAATATCATGTCAACCATCAAAAAAATAATGCCAGTTGTGATAGAAGTGAAAAATAGCAGATCAAGTATTTTCGTTTCAAATATGGGAAGAGTACCTTTATGCAGTTAAGATCCATGATATCAAAGTCGGCCTTCTTCTGAATTATCTGTCGCATGTACTTTATTCCGACCTTTACCTGTTATAGTCATAGGATTATCTTTGAGGTGCCAACTTTATGAATAAAAATTGCCAATAAAAATGTAAACAAAAATTTTCAGACACTTATGATAAATTATCAACTACTGAAAACACTGATTCGTATGGTTCAATATAGAAATGGTACATTTCCAATGTTGAGGTATGTTTTCTATTAAAGCTTATACTATATGATAAGATAGCAATGGTTATGTGGCCCATTAGTGCACCCATCTTTCTGCAAAATATTTTCTTAAAACACCCAATGATTGCCTGTGAGCAGAAATAGAAGTTCTTTCTTCTTCTTCTTTTTTCAGGAAAATTGAATAGATCCCGGAAGTTCTTTCAGGCATGACATAATCTTAGTGCTTCAGGGGGGCATGCCAATACTGCATTATATTCTCTACTGCTCTTATAACCCTCCATTCATCTTAGTCTCGTGTTTTTCATCTTTATTCTCATCCCAAAATTGATCATGTTACTCAATTAAACTATGAAACTCAATAGAAAGTGGGTTCATCCGACCCAAAAGGACTGTACTCCACTATATTTCTCAATGCTCTTTCAACCCTCGATTAATCTTAGTCCCATGTTTTTCATCCTTACTCTCATTTCAAAATCGATCATGTTAATCAATAGAACTATGCAACTCAATAGAAAGTGGGTTCATCCAACTCAAAAGGGCCTCAACTCTTCCAGGTCACAACAAGAAAAGTCATGACTAGAAACAGTTTTCTGAGGTAGGGCAACTTTGCTTTCAAAACAAGCAGGGTGACCTTCACTGTAATCTTTTATTTTTTTAGATAAATCACTGCAATCTTTTATTAATCCTCCCATACCAAGATTTAGATTCACTGAATCCCCTCATGCATTAAATTGCTTATCCATTAATCCCTGTGACAAACTATTTGTTATCTAGGCATGCGATTAGCCATCACTGCATCTTTGCCTGTGCTTGCCATCTTTACTTTCTGATTCATCAGAGTAAAAATATCATACTCAAGCACCCCCAGCTTTCAGGCTGCTGAAAAGTACAGCTTTTACCTCCATTCCTGTATTAACTTAAAGCCACCCTTAATTGACATCCTTCCTAAGAATTTTTCCCTCAAAGTACATTCCTAACAATGCATTCGCTGCCATTTTGAGTACTTCCCCCTTTCATCTCAATGATATTTTACCCCTCAATGTTGAGTTCTGCAGAACTTTGTTGACTGTAAGTCCTCTATACTCTCTTTTAGGCATCTAAAACCAGCATTAGTCTTTTTTAACTGCACCATGTGAGCACATGTAGTTCTGCTTTTATGGATGGATGCATGTACAAATATGAATCGGGAAGGAAAAAAGAATTCATACAGTGAACTTAGGTAGCCGTATTTGGTAAATATGTGAAAGTTCCATCATCAGATTATATAAGCTCGCAAAAGGACTATCAACCACCATTCCAGCTACTGAAGGGTCTTCTGCTCCATAAAGAATACTGCATTAGTATGTAGAGGACATACAAGTCAAAACATTAGGTATGCTTACTATATGAATGCAACACATTCATGAAAATTTGAAACTCAGGATTATCTACAAGCAAAATACACGTTTATTTCAAGAGAACATCTAAATTTTCCATGGTAGACTTCCTCTTGAAAGAAATATTAGTTCAAAGAGTAAACTACAAGGAAGGCCAACTTGTTTTGTACCTCGTGACAGCTCCCATAGATCGCCCCCAAAGACCTATCTTTGATATTTGTTTGTTGTTTCTCAAATGTGACAACACAACCTTGAGGTCATTTCTCTGGCACAATGAAAAGTTACAGAACTTGGTAAAGAACAACTGTACTGAAAGATGGCTCATTTCTTGCTTTTGTCAGTTGTCACATGTTCATACGAATATCAACAATTCTTGAAAGTAGGAACCGATACCTCATGCCAACCCAGGCTGACATATTCTCCATCTGACAAGCCTGAACCCGAAAAGTCAAGGGCAAAGACAGTAATATTTGATCGTAAAAGAAGCAGAGCAGCTTCACTCGCTTCTACCCTACAACCACTGTGGTGTCATCATCCAGGAAAGCATCAGAATTTCACCTTTCTTTCTATACAAAAGAATCTAATACCGATCATAATTTCTTTCTGAGACTACAGAAGAGAGGTGCAAATCGGAAAGTTGCACATTATGATTTTTTACACATCCTAGATATGTACCTCATGAAATGTACCTGTTTCCATGGCAGTATATAACACAAGGGAGGGGAGTTTCCTCAGGGAAAGGTGAAGGCATGTAATGACTACATCGCAAGGTATGCCCTCGTTCATTTTTAAGCTGCAATATCACACATATGCAATTGAACCAGATTAGAACATCTAGAAGACAATTCAAGAAATAGAAATAACAGAAATAAGAAACTTCTTGGTACACATACTTCACACTGACCTCTAAGTCTTGTCGTTTGTATGTTTTACCAGCAATAGAAAATTCTTTTTCCCACAAATGCTGGTCTGGATTGTACTTTGCCCTGTATGTGAATCATCATAGATATCATTATCCTCATATCTACTGCACACCATATTTTCTGATAATCAGAGGGACAAAAACAGAGGAACAGTTCATGCTTCTCATGAGAAAGCTTACTTCAAAATTAAAGCCCCATACTGAAGAGAGGAACAAAAATACAAATTAGAAATTATGCAGCTATAGAAGCAGACATTACAAAGAATTAAAACCAGATAACACAAAGTAAAATTCACAATAAACGATACTAAAAAGAAAAGAGATTAAGCAGACTGTGACTTCCCAATTTCTTTATGGAACATGCTCGAGTAGACTAGTACCATTTTGCTTCCACCACCAATTTGAGTATTTTAGTATTAACCTATGCAGAATTAGTTACAACTTGTATCCTAGAGCATAATCAATCATAAATCTCACGCCAGCTTTGGGATGTGATAAACCTGCCATGTTATTTATTTAACAAACAATCTCCCTAACAGGATAATTTATGAGTCCGATACACCTAACTCTTCCATCTCTGCCTCCTTCCATCAAAATTTTCCAGCTTCATGATCCTCACCTCCAGCTCCTAGTACCGATCCTTTAATCATTCACCACACCACGCATTTGGAACTAAACGAATGCACTTATCATGCATATGTTTCAAACCCTTCCATTCCTACATGAAATACCCTTATCATGCATAATATGCCAAACCCCTTTCTTCAAGATTACTACTCCTTTCATCATTTACCATATCAAGCAATCCAATCGCACGAATTTATTGCCCTTTCCATCAATATTAATATAAGCTTATTATTATACATACACGTGATTCTGCCTCCAATGCATTCGAAAACAAATAAAACAAGCAAAAGCAAAATGAAAACATAAGCAATATAGAATTACATTTGATGTGCAGTAATCGTACGTACCTTGGAGGCCTAATGACAAAACTTATGAACTGATTAAACATATTGTCTTCCTTCATCAATGTTTCTCTCTAGGATAAACACCCGTTATCCGCACCTGGCTAAAAGAGGTTATTTATATTCAACAACATTCTGATACCGTTTAACGTCTCCTAAAAGTGTAGTAATAATATTCTTTTCCCTTTTCCCTTTTCCAGAAATGAAAACACAAATTTCATGATAAATTTAAACCCCAAACCATCCTATATGGTTCTGGGGTGAGGAGAGTTTGATCATGCCTGTTCTGTTTCTCCGGCATACGTAGTAATATAATGTAACGTAAGTTTGTTGTTGTGGTTTCTTTCTCTTTTTTCTTTAAAAAAAAAAAAAAAAAAGGATTAGAATTATTTAACTTCACGCCCCATTTCCATCGTTTGTCTTCTCTCTATTTTAAGGTAGTTGTTCCACGTATAATTACGCCATGCAGATTAAAAGATATTCGCTATTTCTCTTTTTCTGATCCTTACATTGCAGCTTTGCTAAATTACATACTAAGTTGAATATCGATAATCATTTAACGTGTGACTTTATTTTTCTTGTAATTTTTAAAAACATATATGTGTGTGTGTGTGATGAACCATCACTAAAATCATAATTTGAGGTTGTTTTGCATATTATAAAAAAATTATATACATGATCTAAGAATATATGCAATGCAATTACCCTCAGCAGCCCTTTTTTTTTTTTTTTTTGTTGTTGTTGTTGTTTTAATAGCAACGTGATCATACATTATATAATACGAGGCATTATGGTTTGGCAGCTTAATTATGTAATGGGTTTACATCAATAGTTTGTTAAAGTTACATAATATGGGAACATAGGATTTTTAAATTACTGAATATAATTTACATTTAGATTTATTATTACAGCCGCAAGATACTTGTTCATAAGCAACTGTCCATCTAAGCAAACATGAGAAGGAAACAAAAAAAAAAAAAAACTTTTTTTTATTTCCTGTAGTAGATACCAATATATTGATTAATAACCTATATTTTATAAAATCGATTATATACTTGATAAAAATAAATAAATATATAAAAAATATTCATTTTTTATTCAGCTATTAGTAAGTGTATCCAAGAATTTTATTTATATTTTCTTTTATTTAGACGAAAATCCTTTTTATATGACTAAAACCTTATTCCTTAGATAAATAGTAAATATACTTCACTAACATCATTTTATAATATACACATTACAAAAATATTAATTACTAAGATAGGTTTTTACAACGGATTTAAGGTTAGCAATATTATTGTGAGTGTCGTTGCAATGATGAACGATTATAAGAAAAGAAAGCAAATTCGATAAACTTTCAAATTAAAACACGCCACATATAAGATTAGGTTATTCATGTTTTTGACTTCCTAAACCAAACCTTATCAGGATTCCCTTTCCTTGTCAAAGTTTCATTTTCCTATTTGAAAAACAAGATCTTCTTTCCAGAATTAATTTATTGGATAAATCATACGAGACCATCCTTAAAAATTTTGTAAAACATACATATTTCTATTCTTGGACGCTATCTTTTTCCTAACTTGGCTACCATGTATAAATTGCAGCATCACATTGAATGTAATGAATGAGAAAAAAAAAAAAAAAAAAAAGCTGATGCTTATATGGCAATATACCTCATATTCTTTAAATAGTTTTTATTAAAAAAAAAAGCAAAAAAAAAAAAAAAAAGGGGGTTGCTGCTGTAAAGGGCCATTGCCGACTACCTAGGATTAGGGGTTGACCAATGACTATGTTACTAGCCCTCCTTTATCATTGGGTGGTTGGCAAACAGTCATTCTTTTTCAAATTGATCAGGCCTAGCATTGTAAGTAGATCGTGCGATGCCCGATAGAAAAAAAAAAAAAAAAGTTTAAATACCCATTGAGTCGGGACATACAACCCAATAGGCTTCTTTCTTTCTTTTTTTTAATTTTAAGAATTGATAGATAATTACTGACCATCAGACAACCCACTTACAATAATTAATCATAATTTACTAAAAAAATTATTGGTTCCACAAATCTATAAAATCTATTATAGATTTTATAAGGCATAAAAGTATGGAGTCTTAGTTGATTTAAAAGAAACACAAAATAACTTCTGATTAAAAATTTGAGGAGCCGTTATATATACACGATACAAATTCTTTCCATGCCTACCATCAATGCAAAATGCACCACACAACAGGATTTGGTCATGGAATGGTAAGTAAACAGTTTAAAAAATCTATCACTATCCATGTTTTGCATGTCCCCAATAGAACCTGAAATAAATGCCATTTAGAGGAGAAGAAAGGATTATCTTGAGCTGTAAGACTCAATTTCAAAATAAGCGTTTTCGGGCCTGTGGCAAAGAATGCATTTTCCATCAGCATCATACAAAATTCACACTAATATAAGTTTGTCGTCACTTCAAGGAATGAAAATTGCATACGGTAAGACTGCTCCCCAGTGTAGCCTACAAGATGCAAATATATATATTGTGCAACCATATGCGGTAAGACGAGTGCACTTGGACCTGTATGTGGTTTGCAAAGAAAGCTCCAGGTTCTAAACTTCCACCTTAGATCGTTCCAACAGTAGGCAGGATCTCCTTCATGGCAGCTATCTGTTTAGGCAGTAATTAGTAATAACCTTCTTTTGCTACACACTTTTTCAACCCTCCTTAATCAGATAATCACTCCTTTCCTTGACTGGGTGCAAGTCTATTTTATGATAGATCAGATGCAAAGCACATGGGTTACCCACCCTCGCATAACAACAGGAAAGGCCTGCAAGGGTCTCTCCTTTGGTTTTTGAGGATGATCAGGCATAAGAAGCCTATCTTATGGTTAATCACATAAACTCAAAGCTCAAACGCCTAAGGACTTGGCGTAACTATGCCTTCAAGTTTCCAACCACCAAGCCCAGCCAAAGAAAATGCCTGCAACGGGGGATTAAATCATATTAGTTGAGAATAGAAACTCATATAATTTGATATGTTTACTTAGTGAGCTTTTTCTTCCTTTTTTTTTTTTTTTTGTCTCCTTTTGTGTTAGTGTGGGCATCTAGCACTGTAAACTTGAACAAACAAACAGAAGATGGAAAATTGCATTTTGTCTTTGTTCTGGGTTTGGTTTTAAGAATGATTGGCTATTCAAGGTTTCCATTTGGGTTTAAATCCACGAAGCAAGAAGTCAAGGCCAATTCAATTTGCAATAAACACGAAAACATATATAGCATATCTTCACCTTCCCTCTAACATAAACAACAAAATTCTTTTTGTTTTTCAAGACAAGTGGTAAGGATGCAAATCTTCAGGTTTTTTTTTTTTTTCCTTTCCCCAAGCATGGTTTTGTGACTACCTACTTTCACTCATATCGAAACATGAACTTCAAGCACACTTACAACCATGTTTTGTGGGTATACTAGGCTATGACACTGACCTATACTCACAAGCCTTAATGCAGGATGGATATCGGCAACTGGGCAACTGAGGAGGCACCAATTGTGGGATTAATCTACGAGTCTCCTATGGGTATTCTGAAGGTATGTTTGACCGCTTACAAACAAACTGGTCAAGTGATAATGTCACTCCTAATGATGGTTATGGCAAAACAAAACCAGCTTCATGCTGGTTTCTAATATTGTGATAGACCGTGACAAACCTCTATGGAGGATTTCCTTGAGGTGGATGCACTTGGATAGACCTAATATGTCAGGTGTGGAAGACCTGTTCATCATCCAGTGGAGATAAGCAAGAGCCACATTGGGTTAGTCAGTAATGAGAAACTACATTCCTCACCCCATCAAGCTTGCTAATCTATATCCAAGAGTGGGGGTAGTTTGATTGTCTTGTGGCTCATACAGCTAAGCTCAAGGCAGGAACAATCACTAGGAGGGCATGCTGAATCATTAGGGTGAACTCTATCCTTCAGATGGATCAACAGGGTCCTTGAGTAAGTGCAGACCATGTCCCAAGTTGGCTTGATACAATCCTGCCCTAACATGTGTTAAGCCTATGTTGAAGGAGTTGATCGTCTTTTTCGTGCAGCTCAACAAGTTTGTTCTCAAGGGACTATATTGGGTGACGATGCAAATGTATCTAAGGGGTTGACAACTGAGTAAAAGGGTCTGTGATAATTTAAGAGCGATAATGGCTTTTGATTGGCTTCATGATGAGAACATCACCTAAATAGGTAAAGTATAAATAATGCAGCTATCCGTGATGATGATGATCATGGAAGAGCAAAACCAGTTACATGTATTTGTCCCTAACACCATGATAGACCGTGACAACCATTGGAAAGCATCTCTTTAAGGAGGATGGCTTGGATAGAACTAGGATGTCAGGTGTGGAGGGCTAGCTCAACATCCAGCGAGAGATAAGTGAGCACTACATGGTTGCGGGCAACAAAAGATTGTAATGCCATGACACTATATGCACATAGAATGAAAATGGAAGCCCATGCTTGTGTAGTTTTTGGCAGTATTCATGTTAATTTGTATCTCTAATATTTTTACTTGGGTTATTTCAATAGGCTGTAAAAATCATATCCAAACTGATCCGCATATCTTTTGCTTGGTTTTGTGAAGAAAAACCTAGGAAATTTTGAGTAAGTGCTTTAAATTAAACTAAACCAAATTGTGCCACCCGATGCATCTATAACAAATCTTTTCTCTGATAGGCCGACGAAATTTTACCTAGCCCTTAAGCACCCTATGCAGGATTCTCCTGTAGGCATATCTGGATTGCCTTCGGTCTGACGTAGACCTATAAATCAGCTTCCCAGCCATCAAGGTGCTACAATATAATGTGAAGAAGTAGACTACTCAGTGCCACATGTCAAGAATGGCATCCTAAACAACTTGCTCATTAGGTAAAAGTAACCATCCTCTTATACACTCTTAAGGTCAACTGTTTCACTTTATCGTGGATCATGATATGCACATGCCAAAAATCCTTTTCTCTATAGAGTTCCGTCTACTAATGTGGCATAAACTGAAAGGAAGGTTGCGAGCAGGAAAAAGAAAAAATGAGTGAGAGAGAGAGAAGGATTTGGGTATAAGAAGGCAAGCTGAATACCTCTTCCCATGACCTTCCAGTAGCTTCAAGCAAAGCAGCATTGCATGTTTTCAGTTCTATGGATGCACCAGTAAACATTGAGGCTGCCTCCTCCCATCCCCTATTGTGTCCCATACACCTGCACAACAACTCATCAATCTATATTTCAAAATACTCCATCCATGATCTTTTGGTAATACTACTGCTGTCTGACATTTTTTTATAGATGCACTTTTCAGAAATCACAAGGAAAATTTCCTAAGTATGTTGCAAATAAACTTGTAGTCCCAATTAGACAAAGCACTTATACGCTCTTGAAATGTCAGTCCCCAAAGCTTCTCCAAGAACCTCATCCATGAAGATGGTACCATAAAAGACTGTCGAAACTTCTGACTATGACTTACTTTCTGAGTGCTTGTGACAAACCTTGACCTCAAAGAAAACTTGGCAAATGCATAGTATACTGAATGCAATGTTTTTTTTTATAAGTTAATTTTATTAATATCCAAAGATGTACAACCGTGAAGACGGGTAAACTTACATCATAGTCCCGAGAACAAAAAAAACAATAGAAAAGATAAAGAGACTACTCTATGAGTGTTACAATAGTAAGGAGTAAGCTCTAATTTGGTTTACAACAAAGCCCCAGTAGGGAATATCATTCCCTAGGCATATATTGTTTCGCACTCTCCATATACAATATACGGTCGCTGCTAGTGCGGCACACCTTCTGTGGAAGTTGGGAGAATTTGAGTCAACTGAGGAAAACAATAGAAATGTAGCCCCTTGTCAGCTTTTGAAGAGCACAGGACAATGAAGGTAGTCGCAAACCGCACTCCAGATCAAGCAAGAATAGCTACAATTGAAGAAGAGATGGGAGTGGTCTTCCGATCCCTGTTGACACGGGAAACAAGTAATAGTAGAAGTCACGCCCCATAATTCCAGCTTGTCCAATGTGGATAACTTGTGTAACCAGGCTAACCATAGAATAAACGAGTACCTAGGGATTGAGTATTTGTTCCAAATCACCTTAGCTCAGGGCACCACTCGAGTTGGGGGATGAGGAATTCATACCCACTCTTAGTTGTGCATTCACCCGTGGTAGAATGGATCCATCGGAGGTGGTCATTAACTGATGCATTAGGATGGAGCGAGGTGAGGATCTGAATATTATTCCATAGCACACCCTCTGGGATACACCATTCGTTACCTTCCATGAGGGAACAAAGTTTGGTGGTAGGAGGGAACCCGGTACTACCTATCTCTCGAGTGCTAAATATCAAATTTAATGGGCCTACTGGGAGCCAATAGTCTGACCAAAAAGATATAATAAGACCGTTATTAGTGTCCCAACGAATGTAGGGGTGGACCAGGCATCTAAGTTTCAACAATTTCTTCCAAGTCCAAGGGCATGATGCAGGTGCTTTCTTTGTCCAGAAGCTTCTACCTTTCAAGAATGTGGAGTGAACCCATTCAGGCCAAAGGGTTCTCAAACCATCCTTGCATAGATGCCAAATGTGTTTTATCTGGATGGCCTTATTCCATTGGTGTGGGTCCGGTATCCCTAGACCCCCACACTTAAGTGGTTTACAGACTTCACTCCATCTAACCTTAGCCTTGGAGTAAGTATGAGGGTTTTCACTCTAAAGAAAGTTCCTAAGCAGACTATCCATCTTCCTAATAACATATTTAAGAAGTAGGAATACATTACTCCAATAGACTTGCAAGGAGATGAGGACCGACTTGATCAACTGTAATCTCCCCGCATAAGAGAGGTATCTGGACATCCAAGACGTGACCCTAGACAACATTCTCTCAAGCAAGGCATCATAGCCTTCTTTTCGCAGTTTAGTAGAAGAAAGAGGAACCCCAAGGTAACGCACTGGCAGCTTACCTTCCTAGAACTGGATAAATCTTCTCCCTCTTGGGGACATGAGAGAAGAAGATATTGCTCTTGCTATTGTTGACCTCCAAGCTCGAAATAGTGTGGAACCACTAAAGCATTTGCTTTATCAATGATACAGACTAAAAGTTTCCTTTGGAGAAAATGAGAAGATCATCTACAAAGCATAAGTGTGTTAGTTTCTCATTCTTGCATCTCCAGTGAATGGTGAATTAGGGGTTCTCCGTCAGTCTTCTCAACTGGGTAGATAGGATCTCCATCCCCAATACAAAGAGGTAAGGAGATATCGAATCACCCTGTCTTAACCCCCTTTTATTAGGAAAATAACCCACTAATTCCCCGTTTATGTTGATGGAAAACTTTGGGGTGGAAATACACTACTGTATAAGAGTACATATATGGGGAGGAAAGTTCATAGCTTGGAGAGTAGCCATCAAGAAATCCCAGCTAATCGTGTTGCATGTCTTTTGTAGGTCCACCTTAAGGGTGCACCGAGGTGAACCTGATTGTACACAATAGCCCGCCAGTAATTCTTAAGCAAGGAAGATGTTGTCAATGATTCTTCACTCAGGGATGAAAGCCGCTTGTTCTCTGCCAACTAGGGTTGGGAGGACCCTCTTGATGAGCTCTGCAATGACTTTAGAGATGGCCTTATAAATAAAATTGCAACAAGCAATAGGGCGAAATTCTCCTAGTCTTGACGGGTTGGCAATCTTAGGGACCGGGGAGATGATGGATGAGTTAATCTCCTTGAGTAAGTGTCCAGATGCCAAGAATTCCTTGGATACTTCCAGAATGTCCTTACCAATAATACCCCAAGTGTCCTTGAAGAACTTGGCAGTATACCCATCAGGCCCTGGTGCTTTTTCATTGGCTTGTGAGAAGAAACCCCACTTGATCTAGTCATCGCTAAAGGGAAGAGCTAACTCAATTTGTTGTTGGTTACTCAACCTCCAGGTGACCAAGTTACTAACATCCTCCAGTGTAGGGCTGGAAGAAGGACAATCATAGAGTTTTTGAAAGTCCTTCACTGCAAGTGCTTAGACTTTTGCATCCCCAAATACCTCAGTCCCATCATCTTTGAGCAGACGATGTATGTAGCTATGGTTATGCAAGTTCCTCATGGTTTTGTGGAAGAGAGAAGTGTTCCTATCCCCCAGCTTCAGCCAATGTGCCCTTGATTTCTGTTTGTAAAAACTTTCCTCAGCTCCTCTCAGTAGATAATAAGCTTTATATGCTTTCTTTTCCTCCTCGATAATGGACATATTTCCACTCCCATGGACAACGGCTTGTAGAGATTGTAATCTAGACTTCGCCATCACAACCTTATCAAGGAGATAGGAGAATTCATTCTTGTTTAATTACCTAAATTCATGCTTGAGTAGTCTGAGTTTCCTCACAACTTGGAACATCTTGGAACCTGCAATATCCGTTCTCCATGTGCTACTCACAATATCTTTGAAGCTCTTGTGGTCTATCCAAAAGTTGAAAAACTTAAAAAGAGTTTTCCTAGTTCCCAAATTAACGTCCATACAAGTGATGGCAAGTGGATGGTCGGAGAGAGTTGGGGAAACAAACTTTGCTTGTGTCCTGGGCAGCAACCGAAGCCATTGTTGATTCACCATGATCCTATCCAACTTGCGTAGTATAGGGTTGTTCTCTTGTCAATTAGACCAAGTAAAGAAGTCTCTCACATAATTCAAGTCCTCCAATTCTGCATGTGTAATGCAACTTTGTAGTTCAACCATCTTATCCGTAAGGTGCATTCTCCCACCCAATTTCTCAGAAGGGGATTTAGTTGTGTTAAAATCCCCAAGAACTATCCACGGTTTGAGGTGTATCGACAGTGCTATATTCTCAATGTTGCAACGAAGGGATCTTCTTAGCATAGATGAAAGTAGCAAAAAAGGTGGAGTTGGATCTCGTGTTTACGATTTTGCAATGCATAAATTGAGAGTGTTCCAATTCCTCGCTAACAATCCAATCTCTAGGCTTCCAAGCCAACCACATACGCTTCCTAGCCACCGCATTTATTTTAACTTGCCAAGCTGCTCCCAATGCATTCTTGATGGATGCTTCATTCATTGAATTAACCTTGGTTTCAAGCAAGCCGATACAACTTATCCTACGTTCGTTGCAAATCCTTCTAACGTCTGCCACCTTTATGGGATTATTTAACCCCCTAATGTTCCAAGCAGCAATATGCATTGGGTTGGTGTACATGGGCAGCTAGGTGAAGGATCTTCTCCTCTTCCACACCTTCTTCTTGAGCCTACTAGAAGAGGTAGAGCCCTTCGATATTTTCGGATTGCTGGCCTGCTCATGGTGGAGATGGGGGATTAACTTGCAAAGCGGAGTGTTTTCAAATTCTTTGACTCCAAGATCATCCTCGGTTGGGACTTGGTTGCTGAGGTGACAAGGAATTGGATTCTCGGGCTAATGATCGGGCATACCACCAGCATTTGAGCCGCATCTTCCATCCACTTCCATGTCATACCCTTCTATGGTCGTCTCCCTTTGCTGCTGATCATCCGCAACTGCCTCGGAATCTACAGCATTCATCGTGTACCCTTTGCTGACATGGATCTCAGCTGGCTTGGCCTTGGGTACCTAGCGGGGAGACTCCTTAGAAGCTTCAAGTTCACAGCTAGGCAAGTGACCATGCTGCCCTCCCTTGTTTTCTACAGTTCCAGATGTATGACTAGGTATATTGTTGCCATTTACATACGTCTTGATCCCAACATTGGACTTCCCCTTCTCCCTTCGACCTCCGCCCACCGGAACCCACTGTCCCTCACTTCTCTTGGTTCCTTGACCGCTAGACTCGGCTGGTGGAGTCCCTATATTGGTAGGATGGCACAAATGGCCAAACACCTTGCATTCCCCACATCTTAAAGGGAGTTCCTGATATTGAACCATGACCTTAGAGATGGACCCATCAAAACTCTCAACTTCAACTTGGGAAACCAATTCCTCTCTCGCGTCCAGCTCTATCAACACTCTCGCCTGATTGGCCCTCTTCCTAGCGGCCGTTAATGCATCAACCTTAAGGGGGACTCCTATTCCGCTCGCTGTGTAGCTGATGCCATCATCATTCAAGTATTCACAAGGAACACGGCGAAGGAATGTCCAAACGGGGACATTTGTTGACTAAGGCTTTTCAAGGGCCATGCCTCGTCTCCATTTTTAAGAATAAGGTATCTTTGTGCAAAATACCATGTCTTTTCTAGTAGAGGAGTGAGGTCGGTTCCGTGAGAGAATCAAAAGTAAAAATACCCTTCTTTACTTCCTAAGACTTCTAGGATTCCATAGTCTTTCCAAAGGCAGAAGGCCATGTCATGTACAAGTTTGAAAGGCAACCTACGTCTAAGGAAAAACCCAATGAGGGTGGAAGACCAATAATCAGCTCCGGCCACCTCTACCGTTTGAGGGATCTTCACCCGTGGCACCAATCCCTTCCTATCCGGTGGATGATACCTCAGGTTGAAGTTGGTGTCATCTACATCGGTGGCGCTACATGCATGGGCATAGGATTTCCTTCCCCTTTGACCACCGGAGGATGTACCGGTTGGGGATGATGGTATTGCATGGTGGTTTCCAGTTCCATGGTCTTTTCCAACCGGTTGGGTGATTCCAAAGTGGAATTACCAAAGGAGGAAAGAACTTGGGAAGGGTGCAAAGGGGATGTGGCACAAAAGCTGCCTTTGGAACTGTCATGCGGCTGATGACAGTGGCCAAAAGGCAGTCCATCAGGGGCACAAGGATCAAGGTTTCTGTTTTTGGGTAAGTCAACTTTAACTTTTCCCCTAGAGTGAAAAGCTTCCCCTACTTTTTGCTTATCCGGAAATGTTGTATTTCCAGCATATGGAGGCATGCCAAGGGAAGCTACAGCTGGTTTTCCGATACTAAGGGGAGGGAAATGTTCCCCTAAAAACTCCGGCCACCAGTAGGCGACCTACACGATGGCTCTTGAAGCTGGCTGCCGTCTAAATCCATCAGCGGCAGCAGCACAAAGGTCTAGGAGGTGGGGGTGTGAAAGAGTGTAAGAGAGAGGTGGGAGCATCTTCTCTTTTGCTGACCAGAACAGTTCTACTGAATGCAATGTTGGCATGGTGTACCCATTTAAATAGTTTCAATGAGAGAAAAATGACATAATATTATAGTATCTTATCATATACATATATACAAAAATAGTGTAGTTTTATAGATTCCAAATTCTTTGAAATTTCATGTGGTTCTTTCAATATTACTTGCTTTCCAATTAACCAGGTGCTATGGATCTGCATCATTTAATTTTCATTCAGATGCATCTTTTCACAAACACTATAATAATAACATATATCAAGCTAAATGATAAATTTTCCCTCATTGCCTTCGTTTATTTTTTTCATTTGGAAGCCCACAGAGGAATCCAACTCTACGTGAATCATTGAGAGACAAGCAACTTTTTGAATAAACAAGACTTACATGACAGTCCATATATTATCCCTCGAGTATCTACATATTGCCTGTTGGAGGTGCTCTGCCGTCTGGCCATCCATTGCAGCAACAGAATAAAAACTTGAAATGAAACGGATTTCAGCTTCCAAAAAGCCTTGAACTTGTTCCTGCATTATTTTGAGCGTTTCTCGGGTCCGAATTGCATCACTGCAATGCATCATAATAGACAAGTTAACCATCTACTGGAATTGAACCAGGAATAATTTAACAATACCACATGATCAAAACTTTCACAAACCTTAATAAAATTAGTTGAGGAATCCAACCCAACTTTTGAAGCTTTTTCGAGATTTTGATAGCATCGGCCCGGCCAGCTTTACTAAGAGGACGGTCATGATCTACCCACGTTATCATTTAACAAAACAAAAACAAAACCTTTTTTCAGTTAATTTCACAACCCATTCTTCACATATTAATCCTCTCTTGGTTCCCTAAATGGCAATGTTTGTTCTACGGAAAAAGTTTTTCGGACTTTCTTTTCATATTTGTTCTAACTAGAGCAGTGGAATTGTCAAATATTATCTAGTATTCTCAAAAGGTTGTTATTACCGGTGGCTCTCAAAGTTAATTAGAACAAATTTTAAAATGTTCAGAAAAGGTTTCCCGCTAATTATTCCCATATTTGACTTCCAAGTCGATGATATGACCATAAACGTTCACAACCTTGAACATAATTATCCGAAAGTAAAAGGTTTATTGGGGAAGAAGAAGAAAAAAAAAAAAAAAAACCTCGTAGAGAACGGTCAGCCCAAGAACTCTTTGCATGACGAAGAAGAATGAGCCGGCGACGAGAACTCGAGGTGGATTCAGACTCAGTCCCGGTTTCTTCTTTAACTTCCTCGTCCTGGTCTTTCTGTTGGGAAGAAACAAGCTGGTCTGTTTGGATAAGGAGAGAGCGAGGTTTGGTGGATTTGATGTGGATGGTTTTGGGGACAATTGGAGACGGAAAGATTAGATTTTTATTGCAAGAAGAGAAGATGGGTATGTTGGAGAGTGTGGCATAAGCATTCATAGTTAATCAAACACAGTGTTGAGTTTGCTTTGCGCTCTCTCTCTCTCTCTCTCTCTTTCTGTACTTCCGAGCTCAAGAGCAAGAGGAGGACAACGGTGGATTATGTCTAATGTTCGGGTTCCTCCTTCGAAGTCCATGATAGTTCGATATTTTTAGCTGTCTTTTTTTCACCTTTCCATTTTTAGATTTTTAAAATATCATTATATGATCTTTCTTTTATAATTTAAACTATGCATTATATACGACGGTACGGTAGAATTCAAATTGACTTTTTTTTTTTCTTTCCTTTTCTATTTAACTCCGTCATTTTTTTTTAATCTTTTTCCCTATTTAAACTCTCACTATTTTCTAATATAAAAAAACACAGGTAAATGAGTTTATATCCTACTCATCTTATAAATATAAATTTTCAAGTTTTAAAATCAAAACTTATTATGTAGTACTTTGAAACTGTTTTATATCTTATAAAACCTATAAATTTTACTTTTTATATAAATTTCAACTTTATATAATATTAAAAATATAATCTATATATGATATTATAAATTCTTTATAAATACCCATATAAATATTTTATTTAACATATATTATAAAATATAATTAAAGTCAGAAAAGAGATTTTTATAAAACATACAAGGAAAATAGACATTTCCTTAAATGAGTACATAAGCTCACTTTTGACTTAGCATGTCTCATTTTTGCCATTTACATAGTGACAAAACAAGAAAAAAGGAAAACACTCTCTAGAGAATAAGGCGACTAAGAGGAATTCATTAAAGGTCAATTCTAAATTCACCATGTAAGAATTTTGATGATGGAGTTTTCGTTAAGATTAATGAATTAAGGATTTAAATTGATTTCCAACACTCATTTACCATAATTTGGATTGAGGAAGGGATAGGACGAGCACAAAAATCAACTAATTAAGGTCTCAGAAGATAGAAATCGAGAAGTAAGTAATATAATCTATGTAATTTGATTATAAATTATATGTTTTAGGATTAAATTAAACCTAGGAGCAAAAGATTTGAAATTAGGATGAATTAGTAAAAGAAAAATGAATTCATGAAGAATAATAGGGAAAATTAGTTTATTGAATTGATTTCTAATTAAGCAAATTTCCACGCAATCTAAATAGTTAGTAAGACCTTAAAAAATCTAATGGGCTAAGAAAATTAAAAGATTAACTTATTGTTGCATTTACAAAGTATAGATTAGTTTTAAGTCCAAGACCAAAAGTGCTTAAAACTAAAACTCAAGATACATGTAACTTGTGTATTTCTTATACTTGTTTAAGTTAGTGTATATATATTGAAATTGGATTAAGTTGAATAGAACGATTTAAGCTTGGTTTAAGTGATTGTTATATGTACTTGGCTTAGCTTAAGAACCCGTAGTAATAGATCCCTAGAGAGCGTCCAAATGATCCTTATGTAACGTTGTTCCTAGTGGAGTCGTACTTGGAAATTATCTGAGTTGTTTAAGGTTTAATGTTGATGGGTGTAGAGCTCGTAGTGACACTTCTCATTACTAAGTTTAAGGTTTAAGGTTTAAGGTTTATGGGTATAGGGCTTGTAGTAGTAATTCTCATTATCAAGTTTAAGGTTTAAGGTTCATGAGTGTAAGGTCTATAGTAACAGTTTCCATTACTACATTTAAAGTTTAAGGGATCATAAATATAGGGCCTATAGTAGTAGTTCTTATCACCAAACTAAGATCAAGTCTTTAAGTGTGTTAAGAGGGTTATGAGTACCCTATTGTTACTTGTGGACTTTAGTATATCATAAACCAGTTGTTTGTTGTTTAGTTTTGTATAATGAATGTAAATTAAGTTATTGTTTGTTCATGCACATGTGCTTATGTTATACATATTGAGTATTAACTCACCCTTCGGGGATTAATTTTTTAGATGCAAGTATTGAGAAAATTGATAATCAAGAAGATAACTTCAAAGTGAATGAACCAGAGAGGAAGGAAGAAGAGTTCCACTATTATTATGGCGATTAGGCTTTAAGAGATATTGTATTATATATATGTAGTGAACATTGAAACCCTTGGAAGAAAATAGACTAGTGTTTTATAAATATTCTGCCGCTTTAGATGTTAATCATAAATTTATTGTTAAACTTGTTTCAAGGTTTGAAGGATGGTTTAGAATGTATTTATATCATATTAGTTGTATTGAGTATATTGGATTGTGGTTATAGCATTTACAGGATTAAGTGATATCTGAGTAGATTTAAAGGCTTAATGTGTCCTTGTATGATAATGACACGTGGTGAGCAATAGCGCTATTTGGTTTCAGGACATTACATTTTTTATATGCAAAATCTATAAAACTCATAATAAAATGTGTGATATTAAAAAAAATAATTTTTTTACCTTAATTGTTTCAAGTTTTGCAACTTACTATTTAGTAAATGGGAAAAAATAAGGCAAAAGAATAAAAAATCCAAGTTAGAGAGGAAAATGGGAAAGAATAAGAGAAAAAAAAAAAGAGAAATGGTTTTAGATTCAATCATTTATGGTTATTAACTTATATGAACTTATACTTCATTTATTTCAAAAAGACCATAATATTGTAATTTACTATTCATTTATTAATATTATTTAATAACATTTTATAGAATGGGTACATGATATCTTAAAACCTATACTTTGTATATCTTAAAGTTTAAAGTATATGTTCTATGATAGATACAAAATAAGAAGATTTTATATTCATATACTGCTACTTATTTAAAATCTACCCATCAAGTAAAATATAAATGAATACCCAATACAATAGAATCGTTGGCTTACTTCTAAAAAACTTATATCCTAAACCTACCATAGGATTATTAATATTTATTTAAAATTCGCCCGATCAAGTAAAATACAAATGAATACTCGATACAACAGAATCGCTAGCTTACTCCTAAGGAAAAGAGTACTTCTATTAAGCCCCCATTGCCCTTTGTGCTAAAAGTGGTTTTGATTTATAAAAGTTTTTACCTTTCACTTTTTCTATTATGTAAACTCATAAATGGATAGGTAGGGCAATCACTCTTAATTGTAACTTCTAAACCACCAAGTAGGTCAAACTTATCTAAGTTAAACCTTAATATAGCAATTAAGTCATGTACACCTAAATTGACCCTAGATTAGTGATTAAGGCAATTATATCCAAATTTAAGGTTTCTAGAAAATTTTATCCGATTGAGCTCAAAATTTGCGATGTAGCTATAAAAGTTAGCAAAAGTAGCTTTGTATAATTGAATTTCAAAAATAAAGTCATAAATTGCTAAAATTGCTAAAACGTGAGTTTATCGAATAGTTTGCAACTTATCAAAATGCAAAAATTGATCGTTGAGATATAACAAAACCTTATAGATAAATTATTTAACATATAAAAATGATAATGTGATATGAAATGATATATATATATATATTGCTCATCAAATATACCCAGTATATAAAACATATACTTATGCATATAAATATAACCTTAAATATAGGATAAATTACACCAAAAGTTAATTTAAAAAAAATTACAAACAAATGAAAGATGATACTAATGCACGCTAATATGGACGTCGCACCCTGATCTTAAAAGGGAGAAGAGCTTACTTTTGAATGGACAATGAAAATGTGATAACAAATTATTAATTTAATAAATATATAATATAAAGTAAAAAAAAAGTTCACAAAACGTGAAACTTGAGCCCCAATTTTACCTAAACACCTATATAAACAGTACCAGAGCTCAATATGCTCATTTCGCAGCTAGAAATCAGTAGGAAAAATTCGTATGGAAAATTAGGAGAGAATACCTCAAGGACCAAACCAAGAGTTGCTGTAGAACCCCGCAGGCCACCACCAGTTTTGGCTTAATTTCCGATCGAATTTCCTATTTTTATTAAAAATATTAAACCAACCCAGAAAATTATGAAAAAAAAAAAAAATTATTCCGTGCTTATTTAATGTGTAAAATTTTTATTGTGCTGAAATTTTTACATTTTATATATCTATCTTAAGAAATGTACTATTCGTTCGAGTTTTACATCTGATTTTAAATTGCCTAAACGATGTTGTTTCGAGCTAAAAAATGTATCGTAGACTTATTATTATAGCTAGTTTACATGTATGTTAAGGGTTTTAGAAGATCAACATATTAAGTATTTGTTCTATTTTATAAAAATAAATTGATTTTCAATAAAATAATCGATGAAATTGTGATTTTGTGATTCCTTTAAGTTTTTAATGATATGATGTGTTATTGATATTTATTTTACATGTATAGGTAAATATTCGCTTAGTTAATCGTATATTAAGGATAAATACATAACTATACTTATATAAGTGATAACTAGTTTTGAATGAATTGGATAGCGTTACTAATTCTTCATATTTTTTGGAGTCTATAGCAATTTTCATGAAATTATTTGGTAACTTATGCTATTTATTGTAAATTTTCTATGAAACAGGGTTTAGTTTATTAAGCAAAACCTATATCAAGTATCTACTAGTAAAAGTAATTTGATAAAATTGATCTAAGAGACTATCTATTACGCTAACTAGATTCGATAGGGTTTCATTTCATGTGAATTTTGTGATATCTTAAATCCTTGTAGTGATTTATACATGCTAGGAAGGAGATGGATACTTATACTCCATGTTATACTACATTTTATCATTATTTGTGAAAACTATAGTATTTATGTAATATAATATGGATATAAGGTGATTATATTTATAAATGGACATCTTTTAAAAAATATTTCTATAAATAGAACCCCTATTATGTATTGCTACATTTATATGAGCCCAACAAAACTAATTTTACTAGATTTTAATCATTATAAACTAAAATGCCTATTTTCATACTTTATTATAGAAAAATATCGTCTTTTGATGACCTTTTCGTAAAGTAGAGGTGGGCCAAAAAATCAATCAAACTACAAATTAAGCCAGATTGAACCAAACCGAACCATAAATTAGGTTCAAATCATCTTTTTAGGTTTGAAAAATTTAAGAACTAAATCGAATCATTTTTCCTCGATTAAAAAAACTACTAACTAAACCGAACTGTGAGAAATAAAGAAAAAAATGATAGTAAAAATTTAGAGAATGTATGATTGAAGAAAAGGATTTTAGGTTATTTATTTAATTTTTCATCTTATTTGGTTTTTATCAAATAACTTACTATTCTTTTATTTATTGACAAATATAGAAATCATAATTATCTTAAAAGAGACAATAAAACTACCTTAAATATATTAAACGAGTATTAAAGATGAGGAATAATATCAAAGAAATAATAATAAATTAAATCTTTTTTATACCAAGTATAATTTTTATAATTTATTGACTTATATATATAATAAAATTAATAACATGTGTAAAAATGGTTTGAACAATCAATCAAACTAGACTGAATCTATTTTTTTTAGGTTTGAAAAAATTATGAACCAAGTTATATAGCTAGGTTTGATATAAGAAAAAAAAAATGAACCATAATATATGCTTCTATTCAGGGGATGAATTGTACCAAATTGAACCACACCTACCCCTACTGTAACCAAAATATGATTGAATAAATAAAATCTACAATGTATTATAAACAATATTTTAATAAGTCTAACATACTGCTATTATATACTTACCTTCTTTACATACATAATAAGTTAATCCATATATATATATTCCCTAATATATATATAGTAAATGGAGAAATTTTGATGTTTTCATAACTCATATAAAAATTGAAAACTAAACTTGATACACATAGGGTTTCCAAGCTATCAGGAGCCAAACATAACCAACCAGCTCAACTAGTTCGAGTGAGCAACAATTCAAAGTAAGTGGTATAAGTGCTTATAGCATTCTAGAGACTAAAGAGTATACTTGCTTATGCTTATAAGTAGATTAGATGTGCGCATGTTGTGCTTGCGATTAGAAACTAAAGTACCAATTTGGTCGTGTCATGCTGCAGTGAATTGACTCTTACTTGATCTGATTGTGAATTGATTATGCACCCCTAAGCTCAACTAAATAAACTTGTGTTAAAATTCTAATTTGACATGCATTGCAACTCATTAAGGAACGATTAGGATTCTCTAGTCAAATATTGACACCGTCAGTGAGATGGTCGAAGTGGTCTTCTCCTATCCTTTACCGAATTAAGTGATAAGAGTGGAGGTTGTGATGAGGGTAGGGGCTAATCGTAGGTTTAGAGATAGTGGCTAGTCTAATGGGGTCTTAAGAGGAGGTAGGCTCCACTGCATGGGTCAATAAACAATGGCTAGGACATAACCTTCCATTGCATAAACTTAGTTTTAGCCACGAGTTGTTGCATCTATATGAAACTCCTCAACCCAAACTGATGCAAGCATAATTTCTTCAATCTCATGATGGACTGGAAAACGTCATGCGAATAGCATTTGCTTGTTCATGCATTGCACTTAATAACTTCTTGAAAACCTTATTTACTCTATACAACTTATAAATGCTTTTTGCCTTCTACCCCTTACCGAGCCATAGTTTGCTCACTCCCTTATAGATTCCTTGCAAGTCTTGAGTAGATTTTTCATTGATCATGGATCTACATGCGTATATATGATTGTAAATAGGGTTTGGGAATGAGAAATACTAGTTGATGGACCATCCCTTTTTTCTCTTTAGTTTTCTAAATCAGTTGGGTCTCCTGGGCAATCTAAACTAATTATGGTTAGTGTTTGTACTAAGACCTGTTGAGTTGATGATGCTTTAAAGTGATTGTGTCATTGTTACCTTGTATAAATTAGTTCTATGATAGCTGTTGATCTGTTAGCTCCTCTCATAGGCCAATATACATAGTAAGACTGTTATGGCTATACCGCTTTCAGGGCATAACATATTCTTTAAAATTTTGTTATTTTTATTAATAATATGGTTAAATATATTCAATATTGTTTATTAAATTTAAACAAATTGACAAATTTCTCATCGTTGTAAAAGTTGAAAAATATTAAGACTTAAATAAAGAAATAAATATTGAAGACTGAAATAATAAAATAGATATTGGGACTAAATAAATGTATACTTTTTCCTTTAATAAGTATATTAAAATCGTGTTGTTTTTCCTATGTAAAAACTTAGACCAAGCATATTTTAATACAATACACAAGATTTAAGATTTGTAAAGTATATGTGCATATCATATGCGATTTTTAATCAAGAAAAAAAATATATAGATTGTGCATATATATAAATACAAAACACATACTTATAAATTGGGAAAATTGCAAATAATCTCTTAAACTTTAACTTAGGTGCAGATATATCCTTAAACTTTTAAATGTTGCAAATGACTCTTTAAACTTTGATAAGTTAAAAACACAAGCTTTTCTTAGTTAACAAAACATACTAAATTCAAAGTTTATGAAGTTTTAAAACACATTTTAATAAGTTTAAGGAGTGCTTTTGCATCAAAATCAAAGGTTAGAAGGTTATCTATAACTTTTGAAAGTTATTTGCCAATTCATCAAAGTTTAAATAATTGATTTATATTATTTAAAGATTTAAGAATATATCTTCACCTCAATTAAAGTTTAGGGTGTTATTTGCATTTCCCTTATAAACTATAAAAGCATAAAAATGCAATTGATGTTTGTATAATTCCCACAAAATGGAGTTTGAGAACTTTTCAGCGTCATCCATGTCGCTAAAGAAATTACTCATTGCGAAAAACACAAATTAATAAATTCAAAAAAAAAATCGACACGTGGATAAGTAATTAGTAATATCTTTAAACCAATGACAATTTTTTTTAAATTATATATACATATATACATGATAAATATAAGATGTCTTTTTCAGTAGTGTTTAATGGGGATCGAAATAAAAATTAATTTTGTTTCTATAAAATGTTTCGGCTCAATTCAATATACCCTTATATGAAATCATAGAAGTTCAATTTGATTTAGCCAGAAAGTTTAAATCCAAGTTCGACTTGGATTCAAATTATCTGATGGATTCATTCGGCTTAAAACTTCCGTACATCTTTAATTATCATTTTTGAACTCTATATCGATTTTCAATTTTTTTTTTATAATCTTTTTCTTATTTTAGAAAACCAATAATAACAATAACAATGAACTTGTTAACCGCAAAATATTTTTTTTGTTGATAATTAAGAGATTCCTATGCTTATAATCTGGATTTCGTATGAATCATCGATGTGTAAGTTAACTTTTGTAAAATTCGCTTTCAAAATTTACAATTTTGATACCCAATCTAATGTAATTTATCCGATATCTATATTTTTTTGTATTATTATGCATTTTATAATATAGTTAAATGAGAGTTATGACATAATGGGGAGTTAATTTGTGACCAACAACTTTATATGGAAAGCACACTATAAGATGTGAACGGGTACAAAGTGGCTAAAGTATAAAACTTTATCTATATCATACTCTGTAAGGTATTAGTTTTCAATTTTTTAAATCGAAATCTACCTTATAGTAGACTAGAACCACCTTATATCAAATAAAATCTACATAGTACAAGCTACCTTATGGAACTTGTAAATTTTATTGTAATTTAAAGTTTATCTAATATTAGAAAAGTAATCTTTATGTGAATTGTGGATTATAAATTATTAATAAACAAAATTTAATAAATTTATTCAAGAATATGTAAAATTAAAAAAAGTAATTTTTTGATCTTAACTATTTTAAGTTATATGATCTTACTACTTATCGTGGAAAAAATAAAGCAAAAGAATTAAAAATCTAAAGTTGGAGAGGAAAATAAGAAAGAATAAAAAAAATAAAAAAGAAAGAAAAATATTATTAGATTTAAGCATTTAGGATTATTAATTTATGAAGTTAGATTTTTTTTTCTTTTCATTAACAAAAAAAAATTATAATATTATCATTCACTATTTATTTAATAATATTTAATAGGATAATAAGTGTATTCTATAACCTGTACTTTGTATATCCTTAAATATAAGTTTCAATGTGGGTATAAGATATGAATATGAAATATTCATATCTTACCTTGTAAAAGCAGGTTTTAGAAAATCTGCACTTTGGAAACTACCTTACCTTGTAACTTTTAATATCTACTCGAAACCTAATTGATCAAGTAAAATATGGATAAATATCTTGTACAATAGAATTACCCACTTACTCATGCTTTAAATAATTTTAAACTCTATTGATGGGCACACATATAATGGATGTATGTGCCTCTAATTAAATATGTATACTAATCTAGTATTAAGATATGAAAATGGGAGAAAGAAAAGTAAATGGAAAGAGAAGGAAGGAAATAGGGAGGAATAAAAATAAAACATTTAATCTAAATGATAAAAATAGGAGTAAAGAAATTAAATAATAATTTTTTATTTTTTGTTCTATTATTGAAAACTAAACATACTATTTGCGGACGTCATGGCTAATTAAAGTACATCAAAACAAAATTTGAAACTCGTTTTTTATTTTCTAAATAATCAATTCATCTTATCATATAACTAGGGACTAGTGCAATCAATTACCTGCTTTCTTTGTAACCGGTATCTGGAGAACCATACCCATCTATTCTTCGAATGCGTGTACACTACTCAAGTTTGGCATTTAGGTAGCATTTGGTTGCCACAAAAATGTGGTACTGGATAGGATAAATTTTTTTATCTTGCGTTTAGTTGCCATTCATGAAAAAAGTACTAGACAAAAATTCAATGTAGTACTAGACAAAATGGCAAATTTTTGTACTACATGTAATTAGGTACAAAAAAATCTGGTACTAGACAAAAATTCATTTTTTTCGAAATCTCCAACTTGCCGTTCATATTTTTCTCTTTACAAACAAATCCTACCTCCCCAAACCCTTTTCATTCGAACCCATCGGTGCCGCACTAGCTTGCCCTTCAAGTGCAGTAGGAAAACCCATTGGTGCTGCTCCAACAACGGGATTTATCGTGCAATCGACCGCTATTCGAACGTCATTGTCGTCACACCAAAAGTCACCATCAAGTTTATATCCTTCTGTTTTTTCTCACATTCTTGTTTGCTTTTCTATGTTCCTCGCATGCTCTACTTGTGGTTGTCGCCATCCGTTTAGATTTCTCTCGCTTGCTTTTCTATCTTAGTCGCATGCTCTCCGTCTGGTTGTCGCCATGCATTTAGATGTCTATGGAAATGAAACGATGGTGGTGGATCAATCTTTCATGTATAAATAGATCATCACGTGTCCCAACTGTCGAGTCTAATTTTTTTATTTTCCATTCCTAATCCGATCTATACTAAATCTTATACTCATCTAATGTAGACCATCGACTTAAGTTAGGAATTTCGTTTTGTTTTAGATTCGCCACCCAACTGTAGTTGGGAAAGATTGAATTAAGACTAATTGAGCAGATCAATCATAATTTGGACCACTAGTCAATGTGATTTCCTTTTTCATTTTTGTGAAAAGAGGAAAGGGAAAACCAAAATTTCTGGATTTGGAGGCTAACCTATTAAAACCCTAAGGTTACTACCTTATTCTCCTAAAATTTAAACCTTATCCAAAATGTCTTTTATTTATTTTTTGTTGTCTTTTCATTGTGTTTTTGAATAACTTATTCTAAGAAAATGATTTTTATTCTTTTTAGGGTTGCCCCAAATGGGTGCCTACGTACCTGCTATTCATGATCAAACGGGCCGTAGTTCGCTTTTCCTGAAAAACTTTAATGTGTTGGTAATTTTTAATTATGAAATTTCTTTTGATTTATGTTTTTATCATTTTAGTATTTTTCTTAAAAAATTAAGCCTAAACTTGATCATTTGATTTTTTTGAAAAATAATAATTTTAAGGAAAAACCAATTTTTGATTTATTTAAGAAAATGATTTTTCTAAGTGATAAAATTTTCATTTCTCTCTATTTTTCAACCCATTTCTACTATTATAAATTTTTATTGATTTTTATTAATTTTTTTATAATTTTTATTGAAAAATTTTCTCCTATATTATTTATCTATCCTAAACTAAAATATAAGTTTTACTATTTTTTCTAATATATATTTTTATCATTTTCTTTATTTATTTTTATATTTTAATTATTTATTATTATTATTATTTTATTTTTTATTATTATTTTCTATTATCCTCCCTAAATTAAATCCTAAAAAAAAACATAATCTAAATTCTAATTTTTTTTCTTTTTGTTGAATTATAAATAACAAGTAAATAAATAAAGAAATTCAAAAAAATAAATAAAATAACTAAATAAATTGGAAAAATCCGACTTACCTGGATCCGAGTCGGTGCGCGAGTCGGGTTGGATCGGGTTGATCAATCACGGCAGCTAGGAGTGCTCGTTGACGGCGTTCCGGTGGCCTTTCGAAGCAATTGAGATGTCGTTTCCTAGGTTTTCAAGGGTAGTGAACTCAACCGTGGCGGTGGATTTCTCAAAAAATGCCTCCTAGTGGCAGTTCGGTGCTTGATTAGTGGTCGCGACTTGGAAACTCCGGCGAAGCTTCGATTTTCTCTCTTTTCCTCACTTCTAATCCGTGATCATGCTTGCTGCCTTTGCCCTCTATTTATAGAAGTCGGAAGACACCCCTGGATAAGCTCAAATCTTTGATTCGAAGAAATCCGAATTTTTTCGTTTTTTGGATTCGATTTTATCAAACAGATTTGTCGCCGATTTGTTGTAATCCTGTGATTTATCTGGATAATTCGGTTTTAGATTGATCGAAACTCAAAAAGATTTGAAGAAATCCAGCATTTTCGGCCTTATCGGACTTCTGCCAGATTTTTCTCCGGCTGGGTTCGAGGAAGAAGACGATCACGTGCGAGGCACGTGTCTTCTCTCAGCCAATCGCATGCTGCCACATGGCAGCTCCAAGGGAAAAGAAAGAAAAAATTTGCTAAGCGCATGCGGGGGGATTCGAACTCCTGACCTCAGTCCTCTCTCACACGTTCCAAGCGCACACATGAGCCAGCTGAGCTGGCCCAAATCTCGATTTTATTCATTACGCAAATTGTATATATGTCTTGTATTTTTTTTATTTTGAAATTCTAAAAATTGGTAAAAATTATTTAACTCCTTTTATTATTATTTCTACAATTATTTTCCAAAATTGATGTATTTTTCCTATTTATTTTATTTTTTGAATATTTTTCCTATTTTTGCTAAATTGGAAGAAAAATTGTAAAAATGGAAAAAAATAAAAAATTGATTATTATTGATCATTAGGGCAAAAATGGGGTGTTTACACCAACTTGATTCCAAACTCACGTTTTGATTTCCAGTACAATAAGAACAAAGAAAATTATACAGCATGAGAAAAATAATATAACATAAGTTTTTTTTTTAAAACCATGTTTATTGCTAATTTCAAGTCAAGATTCTTTTATGTTGTATATTATTTATCATGTATATATACTATATCGGAACATCATTTTTTAGATAAAAGAAAAGTAAATAATGTATTATTTTATTAAATATAACATAAATTATTATAATTTATAATATGAATTATTAAATTTTTTTCAATCAATGGATTTACACGAATTATTTTATATAATTTATAATCTCTTCAAATTGTATTTTCTTATAATAATATCAAATATGTATAAATAACCATGATATAATTAAAAGGGTATAATTGTCAAATTTACTATGTTTAGTCAAGTACTTTGCAATTCCAAATACTGAACAGTACAAATATCTTTATCCAGTATTGAACAAACCAAACATGGTATAAAATTTTTTTTTGTCCAATCCTCCTTATTTTATATACTCCTTATCTTGTCTAGTATTAGTAATCAAACACTACCTTAGTGTGTGAATTTTTGCAATGCCCAGCTTCATCCAACAACTGGCAAGGAGTTACTAGTTTTTTGGAGACACTGGGGGATTTCCCGACCCATCGGAACTAGCGAACCGCGTTAGCAGCATCAATTTACTGTATATGACGTGCTCGAAACAAAGTGAGATTAAGGGAAATCCTCTCAGGAGTTGGCCTGTTCACTCACCAAATTCGATCCTATGTTAAGCCGTTGTAGTTTAGCATTGATGCTAAGCATTCAGTTTGCTTAGCACAATGTAGTAATCTTATTATTTACTTGCTGATTGTACTTTTTTTTTATTTAATAAAATTTCAATTATCCAAAAAAAAATTCATCTTATCATATTGGTTAATTACGTATTTTCGAATCATATGAACTATTCATATCTAAATTATTAAATCAAAACATATTACTCTAACTCTTTATATATATAGTATAGTTAAAAAATTCAGCTCGACTAAAAATATAGGAAATGTAAAAGTTACAAATATAGTTTTTTCCGAACAAAATCTATCAACTACATGAATTGCCTCAAAGAATCGTTAGTGATCGAGATACTAATTTTCTGATTGCATTTTGAACCGTTGTATGGCTATGCTTATATTGGAGGGGAGTCTTCAAGCATGGAAAATACTATGTTCTCTTTCTTTATTAATTCAGAGGACAAGATGCCCGGAGACAAAGTTACTATATAAAGCAATAAAGGGGCGAATCAAACATGCCTCAAATTATTTACATCCTTCCTGAAAAGAATGAAAGAATCACAATGTGGTAATCCTTCGCAGATTTTTCCTTGCTTCTTCCGCATTGTAGAGACGGATGCATTCTGATTGACAAGCAGATACATCATTGCTGCTGCTCAACTGATGGCAGTGGCAGCAGATCAGGGGATAAGCTGTGCATTCACAAAATCTCATCAGCTCTACCGGTATTGGCAGACACTGGGGCGCCATGACTGGATAGTTTGTGCCCTTAAGCTCCATTCATCCACCTGAAAACACAACAGTCCGATTACAACTCTTCATCACTAGTGAGCACAAGGCATTGATAGCTAGGATGTATAGAAGATGAATTGAAAGAAAGAAATCAACCGTGTGCTTGGATGAAAAACAGCCTTATAGAAAGATGAATATATGTGATGTGTGGAAGATCTTCCATTTCAACAAACCTTTTAGCATCATGGTAAGAGAAGTTTAATAAAATAAGAGCTAACCTGCATTGTGTGCATCTTGGATAACAAATCTCCACATTCTTCAATATGATGTTTTTCCCCTCCAGCTACTCTAGCTAGTTCCGAAATGAATATCTCCAGTTCTTCAGCCTGCATGAGAAATCCAATGCCTTATAAGCCCACATACTTAATATTTGCATGTGTTTATGTATACTCTTTATACACATTTTATAAAGGAAGCTTCACACATTAATATACAGTTTAGTTGTTGTAACGAGAATTCTCAAAATCAGAAACTACAAGCATGTAGCATATAACACCAGCAACATCTTGCCTATATTATGATTTCCTTCCATCAATTTTTCGTTGCGGCATGACATAATTTAATCATTTTTTTTACCTTTGGCATAAAGCATTTAGTATGATGAACAATTCCTTCCATCATTTTTACAGCTGAGTTAAGTGCATCTCCCACATCTCGGACATCAGCCTGCAAGAAAATGGATCTCTTTTCTATAAGGGCTCACAGTGGTGAAAACAAGCCAAGCATCTAGTGCATAAATATCATATCATACCCGAGTACAACCACCAATTGGCAGTTGAACTGATGCATTTGTCAATGCTTGAATCACTTCCGATAAATGTATTGAGTAACCACCCTCCAGAGTAGACCACTCATCTAGCTGTGGCATCTATGTGAAAATAAAGGAAAGAAACTGTCAATTTGGTGATAACATGTGAAAGGGTAATTGATAAGAAGAGAAAAAATCACAAATCAACATTGAGCATACATGGGTGCAGTCAAGTTCAAAGGCTTACTTGAGACTCAACGATTTCTGTTGCTTTCTGCATTCTTTGCAGGATCCCAAGCTCAGCTCGTTTCCTCGTCACAGAATCATACAGATCTGCTATTTTAATGCTAAGAGCATGAAGCATTCTCTGCAAATTAAAGGAGGAAGGATACAGTTAATACCGAAGTTACAAAGTGACCCTCAGGGCACATAAAGCAGATTACTGCTCAAAATATTGCAGCCTAGAGTAGAAGCTATCTTGGAATACGCTGTGCAGAATGAGGAAGTTTTGCCAGAATCAGTGCAATGATCAACTAAAACTTCATCATGGCTAGTATTTTAAAGCAAAGTATCAGGGATAGTCCTTCGATTCATATTATAAAATTAATATAGATTATCCACTCTTCTTTCCAGTATTGTCTTTCAACTCCGTGCCTAGTATCTAGAATGTTGATCCTTGTCGCAAGTACTTTACTTCCACATCTCTGAAAGTTAAGCAAAGCGTCTTAGATGAACTCTGAATTGGTTTAAATTATCCCTAAAACTACACAGCATGGATAACGCTGGAAAAGGCTGTAACATTCTCTCAGGATTTCAGTGGCAAATAAGCTCCATATCGCGCCAAACAACTTCCAAAACAATTCATGGAACATGGGGGATTACATCAGTCAAGAATCCACACTAATTAACTCCATCTACTTTCCGTCCCTTAATAAGAGAAATAGAAGTTTATCTAATTTCATATTTCCAACCATTTTATAGGAGATTTTTCATTAACCGCACCAATAAATAGCGAGTAACTCCTAAAAACTTTCTGAATAGCGCAAAATTAACAGGAGATGAAAACACAACCTTAATATATTACATTGAAGTGCTATTTTATCTATTCAAATAATTGAACGGGAGATAGAAATAGAAAGGCATTGCAAACCTCGGCTTCTCTTTTGTGAGCTTGAATAGAGACCTCCGATTTTGCATTAGCAAATCTCCACTGAAGATAGTGATTATGAAGCAATTTTAAAGAGTGAACATCTTCTTGATGACTTGACCCTTTCTTTCCTCTCCTTCCATCGGTACTACTACTAACTTTTGCACATGGAGGGACAGGAGGTAAGCAAACTCTCGCCACGTTCATAGGTGTTGGACATTGCTTTGATACCAACTTGTCATTTCCCTTGATGGAACAAAACGAGGAAGGATCGCATAATGGTGAATTGAGCGAACGCGACATAGGAGAAGCACCAACTCTTGTAGAATTATCACCACCAGTCACACTACCCCTATTCCCATTCCCGTTTCTCTCTGCCAATAACCTATTAGACACCGATACTGACATCAACATATCTGCCTCGGGCATAGAAGACCTCATCTGAGCCATGTCTTTACAATTATCCCCAGTTAGATTCCCTTCTTGGGGGTTGTTCTCATCAGTCCTAGGTCTAGAATTCAAGCCTTGTGAACCCGATAACGACATTCCACTCGAATGCAACAGCTTTGCAGCTGCACTATCAGCTCCATTGCTAATTGAGCGATGCAAATTATGCCCTCCATGTCTTGTTCTCGACGAAGCCATTCGATCCATGCTAGCACTAACAATGGGTGTATCAGACCTTGAAACACCCCGGCTCGACGCCTTAACAACCTCATTGGACTCCGAGAATGAAGCTGATCTCTGATGCTTCCTTAGAACAGACCCCAAGGGCTTAGGGACTTTAGCCTGAGATTCTGCTAATGGGTTTTCTAAACTCCGGGCTGTCTCGGGTCTATTGTTCTCATTCGTATGAGATAGTGGTGGCTCAAGATCCAACTGCCTCCGCCTCTGGGCCGAAACAGAACGTGGTCGTGACTGAGACTCCCCAGCGTGCCGGGTGACAGGTGATTTAGAATTAGGCCAGTGGAGATCCCCTGAGGAAGAGGAGGAAACCGCAGGGGACATGAACCTGGAGCTCACTATTCGAACCCTAGGCCGGCGTTGTGTAGGTGGTGGCGGTGGAGGAGGAGCCATTTCCACTGAAGCCGGACCCGAAGACTGTTGTGAAGCGACTTCCACCGTTGATGTGCTCATGCTATACCGTCGCTGATCGAATCAAGATTAGACTTTTGAGTCTGTTATGGTAAAAAAGGTTGAATCTTTGGACTGTTGTAGCCAGTTTGGTGAACACCCAAAGATTGAATTAGGGTTTTCGGGTATGTAAGCAAGCGATGATCCCCTTCAATTCAGGGGGATTTTCGTAAGTTGTTGTTGTCTAATATGTTTCTTGGACTGAGAATGGCATGGAAACCAAGAAAAGAGAGAAGGGAAATGATGGGAGAAGGAAACTAGCCGTTATGACTGATGAGAAAGCTGCAACGGTCCTATTTTCAAAAAAAAAAAAAACAGGGACGATCACCCTAATAAATAAATATTCAATAATGGGGGTAAAATAAACTAACTAGAAAAGAATGTGTATTTGTTTGGGTGGAAAACCCAATTGTGAATTATGTTGGATAATGATTATATGGGCCGTTGGTTTGGCAATAAGAAAAAGGCCGTTGGTTAAAAAAGAAATAATGATAATGAAGCCCTAAACGATTTTTTATGTATGAAAAATTCTCCTACTTTTCGTATGGGATGCTTTAGGAAAGGAGGAATGGAGAATCCTACATATTATATATTTTAGGAGAATCATGCTCATACTATATAGACTAAACTCCCTTTATGTTGATGAAATTTCTAATTCTTTGAATTAGAGTAACTTCTAAATAATGGGCAAATATGCAAAACAATGTCTTGAATTTATATAGTATATACATTTAAGCACTAGAATTTTTATGGAACAAAATTTCAAATTTAAACTGCTTAATTGAAAGATAGTTAAGAAGTAATTTTAACTCAAAATAAATATACGGTTGTCACTATTTTATGTGCACGTATTGAAAATTTTAACTATAGGCAAAATTTGTTGCCGATGAACTTATTGTAATTTACTCTAATGCAAGGTGAATAAGAATTTTAAATAAAATCAAATGCCTTTTAAATGTATTTACAAATATGCTCTTTGATTGCAAGTTAATTAATGTAAATCATGGTTTGAACTGCAAAATGCAAACCAAGGAGCAAGGAAGTTAGCTAAGTATAGGGGTATAAGTGCTAGAATTGTTAAAGTTGTAAGGAAGCTAGAAAGTGCAAGGCGCCATCAAGATGTCTAAACAGCAAACATGAGAAGTCTACACAAATCAACTAAGCACATTGACCATGGAATGGTCAGTCATGCCATCCAAACAACAAGAGAGTACCATCCAAGAAGCATGAGGACACTTAAAGCATTTTGAGTCGGTTGTCGTTTTATTTTGTATTACTTAATACTTTGGTTATTTCTCAAAAATGCCCTTTGCATGACTTAGGTTTTATATTGAGATCCCTTTTCAATTTTAGGACGTTTGCCAAGGCCATTGTAGCTTAGTGGTATGAATACTAATCTCCCAATGAAATGAATCAAATTTGATTCTTTCTCCTTAGTCGTAATAATAATGATTGGCAAAAAAAAAGGTCTTGGAATGTTCAATCAGAGCCTTTATCATGAACATTACTCAAGAGATTTATATTGAGATTATCCTTTGATTATTGAGAGTATTGAATTTGAATTCTTATCGTTCATTTCCATAATTGCAGTGAACCTTTATTAGAAACCATCCATTAGATCAATTTCTTTTAACAATTTCGAGTAATATCAATCGAGTGCTTTGATTATAAAACTAGTTATTCTCAATATTAGTATATAATATCTACTAGTGATTCTATCTCTATTAAATATACATAAAAACATTGACTCTTACATTATTGATGGATTGTTGTGCATTAAGATCATAACAAAAACTCATATCGCAAATGTTTTCCATCCCTATTGTCCTCAATACATTTATTTTAAATTGGAGATTACGTTTTAGAAAATCAATGTTCTTTAAGATCATTAATGGTTATGTGCTATTATATAAATAATTCAATATATATATATATATTTAGCTTAAAGTTGAGAGTTGGAACTGGCTAAATTTAAGGTTAATGATTAAAAGAATAACTAAGAAAGTTTAAGAATATTACTTATATAAAGATTATTTCACATGTTAAGTTATCTAATAATAAAGTTTACTATATTAGATTAGTTAGACGTTTCTTTTTCCCATTGGAAATAATGCATTATAGGCTAAATAATATTATAAAGTTCTATTGATAGAGTTTTTCAGGCATGGACCTTTAATGACTAGCTTGACCTATCTAGCCTCTCATTCGAGCTCTTCATGCCTATGCCAACCTCTTCCAAATTGCTGCAACACTAAACTATCAAAGCATAACTTGCATGTTTCGACTTTCTACTTAGCTCGGCTATGTACATCCTCAAAATATATAATAAGAAAAACTTTAGATAGATAAGTATCGTGTCTAATTTTTTATTTTTTTCTTTTCATTTCTAATTCGATTTATACTAGACCCTATACTCATCTAATATAAGTCATCGACTTGAACTAGGAATTTCATTTTATTTTGGAGTCGCCACCCAACTGAAGTTGGGAAAGATTATTGAATTAGGACTAATTGAGCAGATCAATCCTAATTTGGACAACTAGTCAGCGAGATTTCCTCTTTTTGTTTTTGTGAAAGAGGAAAGGGAAAACCAGAGTTGTTGGACTCGGAGGCTAACCTATTAAAATCCTAAAGTTACCACCTTATTCTCCTGAAATCTAAACCCTATCTTAATGTCTTTCATTGTTATTTATTTTTGTTATTTTTTTGTTGTGTTTTTGTTTATTGGTTAAAAGCGACTTATTCTAACTATGGAAAATGATTTTTTATTCTTTTTAGAATTGCTCCAAATGGGTGCTTACGTATCTGCTATTTAGGATCAAATAAGTCATAATACGCTTTTCATGAAAAACTTTAGTGTATTTGTTAATTTTAATTATGAAATTATTTCTGGTTTACGTTTTTATCATTTTAGTATTTTTTGGAAAATATCTAAGCCTAAGCTTGATTATTTTATTTTATTATTATTTTTTAAATAATAATTTAAGGAAAAACTAAATTTTAGATTTATTTTAAAAAAGCATTTTTCTAAGTGATGAAAAATTTTATTTCCCTATTATTAACCTACCTCTAAAATTATTATTATTTGTTTTTATTTTTTATTTTTTTATTTTTTGTTAATTAATTAATATTTTTTTTATTTTTATTATTTTATCTACTTTAAACTAAAAATCTAAATTCTATCATTCTTCCTAATATATTTTTTATTTTTTATTATGATTTTTATAGTTTTCTATTATTTATTCTATCCTAAACTAAACCTAAAAAAAACTAATCTAAATTCTAACATTTTCCTAATATTATTTTTTTTGAATTATAAATAACAAATGAATAAATAAATAAATAACAATAAATAAAATTCGATAAATAAATAAATAATAAAAAATCAAAAAAATTGACTTACCTAGGTCCGGATATGGTGCGCGGTCCAATCAGTCAAGTCGGATCGGGTTGGGTTGGGTCGAATTAGGCTGAATTGGGCGGTGGTCAGAGATCGTCACAGGCGGCGTTCCAGCGTCCGTTTCTATCGATCAGAGGGTGTTTCCAACATTTCTAAGAACGAGGGACTCGATGGTGGTGGTGGATTTCTCCAAAAGCCTCTCCAAGTGGTGGTTCAAAGAGGTGGTCGGCGGTCGTGGGTCGCGTGAACTCCGGCAGCTCTGATTTCTCTTATTTTCTCTCTTTTCTCTCTTCTGATTCCTCCTTTGGCTTTCTCCCCTCGATTCTTATTTATAAACACAAGAAATCGAGCTGGATAAGCTCGAATTTCCTCCGATTGAGATGAATCGGATTTACGGTTAAAACCCTCCTCCGATTTAGCTTTGATTCGTGTAAATCTTGGATTTTGTTGTGATTTGATTCTAATTGGATGGTGTTTATCTCATTTTAGCTAAAGATCTATTGGATTTGTGTAAAAAATAAAATCAAGACGGCCGGATTCCATTTCTCCCGCTGTCGGTAACGATTTCATATGAGGGAAGGGGATGATCAAGCGCTCAACGGGTGCGTTCGTGTCGGCCAATCAGCTGCTGACATGTGTCTTGGGGAGGGAAAAAATTGCAAAACGCGGAATGCGTCCCCTGCGATTCGAAGGCCTGACCAAGCCATCCCTCGCACGCAATGATGCCATGGTCCAGACCAGCTGGGCTAGCTCACTTTTCAGTTTTTTTTTTTTCGCAATTTGCATATATGCAATGTAATTTTTATTATTTTTCTATTATTTTGAAATTAAAAAATTATAAAAATTATTTAACTCCTTTTCTTATTATTTCTACAATTATTTTCCAAAATTGATATATTTTCCCTATTTATTTTATTTTTTGAATATTCCTATTTTTGTTAAATTAGAAGAAAAATTAAAAAAATTAAAAAAATTAAAAATTGACCATTATTAATTATTAGGATAAAAAATGGAGTTTTTACAATAAGGAAAGGAATCGGTTAAAGATATAGTCTTTACTAAATAAAAAAAAACTAATATTAATACAATTTTCATATTATGATTGCCCCCAAATCCTATAAATAAAGTTAAGAATTATTAGGTAAAGGACTTTTAACTCATGACTCTCTTACAACTCTACATTATTCATCAAATGCTTATGATAACTTAGTTATCAAAATGGTTATGTCGAAGTAATTTCCGACTCTCCTCATAACTTAATTTCTTCTCTTTTGTAAGTAACCCAATCACTCAAAAAAATTCAACACAAGAAGTTTTAAGTTAAAAATAGAGATTCTCAAATATGTTTTTTAAAAGAAATATAAGCTCTTGAATGCATAATTAAAAAATATAATCCCCATAAGCTTAATATTCATAAACCTAAGCCTTCTTTACAAATTTCTTAACGGCATTAGTGACGTGCCAAACATTGTAACAATAGCAGAATGATGGAAAAATTTAAACTCTTTACAGGCATGGTTGAAAACATAGACCTTATAATACGTATACTCTTTAAACCTACGTCCTTCCTCTGTATTTTTTTTTTTTACCCCAAAGTATTGCGTCTACAGTAGTCTAAGAGCCATGATAATGGAATATTTAAAGGAAGAGCCATGGTTTCACGTAATTTAAATATTTGAAATAATCTTTATCAATAAAATTATGGATAAATGGGGAGATCAAATATTCTTTATATGTCAGTTGTCGCCATGTACGAACAGAAGTATAAAGTAGAGTTTACATCAAATGTTTTTATTAAAAACGACATGCGATTAGGTTTACCAATAAGAACACCGTTGAGGATAGAAACATTCTTCATTTATTTCCTTCCAATTTATCTGAAATTTTTAAAGAGTATTTCCTCTTATTTATTTTTAATGTATTTAATAAAGCTTCTCAAACCATATTTTCAAAGTATTGTCTAAACATAATCTTAAATATCTCTATATATATATATATATATATCGATTAACTACTATTATAACTCAGAAAGAATGATATTGAATTTAATATATCCAACTGAAAATGAGGTGGTCATATCACTTAATTATAAAAGTTTTAACTTAAATTTCTATATCAGATATAACTATTTTTGGTAAAGATATCAGACATAAGTTAGGATTATGTTTCCGACAAACAATTTTGTTGTGAATCGACAAAGATTATTTTCCTTGAAACTTTTTCTTTGGTTAGATGTCTCCGCTTAACTGAAAATCCATAGAATAATCTTTAAGTAAAATCTCAATTATTTAGGTCCATAAAATGGGAGTTTGGTAAGACTAGGGAATTTCATCCAAACCTTTTAGACCTAAAACTTGCAAAACCTTCTATAGTTAAATCGGTTTCATGTTGCGTATACGACGTCCTAGGGTAGCATAATCCAAGAGAAAAGAAAATTAATATTGTGTTTTCTATACAAAAAAAAAAACTAAAAATATGTTTTCTATAAAAATATTCCGAAGAATATAGTATTTAAAAATTGTGTTTTGAATACATAATTTTAAATTGCATTAAAATTGTGAGTTGAATATATTTTTCTTGAAAATTATTTCTTTAAAACATGATTTTGATGTAATTGAAATTGAATGTTCAAGATACCATTCTAACTACTATATTCTTGGGATTATTGCTAAAAATGCTCTATTTTTAGAATTTTTTAAAAAATTACATTATTTGCTTCCTTTTCCCCCATAATCCAATCTTAAACTTTTTTTTTCCCCTATTCTTTAGGATTGGATGCATGATATAAGCTTCTACCGGCATGGAGCTATTGGAAATAACCTATATCCAGCTAAAGGTTTCATGTTCTAAATTACTTTGTATTTTATTATTATATGTAGTTATGCCATGCATGTTTTATAAATTATCTAAAATAAAATATTAAATTTTGACATACAATAAATATTTAAATAACCCAACCACATTAAATAACATAATTAATATTAAAGTGTGGGTTTATTTTATCTATACACTCGTTCAAACAATCAATAAAGAAAGCCACCTAATGAATTTATACTTTTTATGTGATCAAAGTTTTGATTTATTATTAGTTGATGTTAGAATTGTGCTATGAAGATTATTGGTTTTAAGCATAAAATGTAGTCATGATATTCAAGCACCTTTTTTTTTTTCTTTTCTAAATGATAGTAGCATATGTAGTACTTTTGCTAGATTATTGGAAAAAAAAAAAAAGAAGAAGTAAAAATGTACAATCTTTGGAGTGATTTAAAAAAGTTATATATGAGTGGGTTTCTAAATTTTAGAAACTTATACCTATGAAATAAGTATAGGATACAACCTCTTTCCATTTTCACCCTAAACAATATAGTACTGATTTTGTGGAATTGACCATTTTTCCAATGCTTAATAGGATTTTGGATAATTGAAACCATGCAACCCTTTTTTTTTTCATCAACTTTGCATTCTTACTAAGTTCTTTTAAAATAAATATATAAATAAATAAGATTCTATAAAATTAACTAAGCAAAGGCCTCACATGTGAGATTAAAAATTAAGCAAGTAAACAATAATTTTAAGATTTATTCCAGTAAGTATCTTGAGACTTACATAACTTTAAAAATGAAATGAAATAAAATAAAAAGCACATGATATGAATTGATCACTTCTTTTTACTATTAATAGGTTTTATTTACTTCTCCTTCACAAACACACACATTTAGAGCTTGTGTAACATAATTCTTTTTAAAATAAAATTTCCATACATTACTAAATTTTACATTTACTTATAGCATTATATCATCCTTTACATATATATATATTCTTTAGTAGTGGAGTAGATAGAAATTAAGAAATAAAGGGAGATATGAAGATGATGATTCCTTTAATGTAAACTACAAAAATCTAAATTCAAGAAGGATTTGATTGATGTAGAAGTTCAAGCAAGTGATTGGGCAGAAGTGGGTTAGGTCGAAAAATATTTCACACAAGTTGGCAACACCGATTGCTTACACCTAACCAATGCAAGTAATAATGATTGTAATACATATTTAACTTTGAAAAATTTCCATACATATCTTTAAAATTAGAATTACTTTAGCCTCAATACTGGAATTAACAGAACATTGAAGGAATCTTCATCTTCATCTCTTTATTATATTATTATTATTATTATTATTATTATTATTATTATTATTATTATTATTATTATTATTATTATTATTATTTATTATTATTATTATTATTATTATTATTATTATTATTATTATTATTATTATTATTATTATTATTATTATTATTTATTATTATTATTATTATTATTATTATTATTATTATATTTTTATATTCTTATTTTTTATATATAAATCACCTGCTTTAACAACTCACGATTTCAAAAAGGATAAAAAAAAAAAAAAAGAATTACTTTAATTTAACATGTAAGAGTAGCACCATCCGAACCATCGAATCCATAAACTCGGTACCAAACCGGCCCTAGACAGGCTGGGTACGAAGGAAATTGTTCCAACGACCCACCTGGTACGACCAGATTGGATTGGGCTGGGCACACGCCTACGTCTACCAGTACTATTTCGTGCCTCTATCAAGCCATGGCTAACCATGCTCCAGCATATCGTGCTTTTGGGCTATACCTTGGCTCAGCCAGCTCAGTGGGAGACATCTTAGCCTTTACAGAACTTGTTGCAGTTTTAATTTTATGAAACAGGCCCAACAACACGGTAAAAGAAAGATTCAAAATAGACAATTATCGCAATTTTTTTTATAAAGATGAGAACTTATTTTTCTTTCTTCCATTATTTAAATGGTGATATTTTTAACCATATTATTTTTCAAATAAACACACTGCTGGAGATAAATAGAAAAAATTTAACAGCTTAACCCAATATTAATGCCTTATAACACGCCGGAAAACGAGGTACCAGGTCAAAAGTCGTCACATAGTCCTTGTCAACACGTTTCTTCAACTGATTTTTCTAATCTGGATCTTAAATGATCAGTCAGGATTAGCCGATTTAAAATGTATATATAAATGTAAAATTCAAATACACCTCAAACTTTCAAATCCTAATCTTATCTTTCTACGACACACCCTCATTAAATCCCATAACATTTTGAACTCTAGAAACCCCTGTTTTTACTTTTTTTTTTCTTTTGGCTGAATATCTTCCCTGTTTCCATTTATCAACATTTTTAATTCAACCAACACTGAAGGGTAAATGTGAAAATCGTAAATTAATTGTATAATTTTATAAATTTATATTTTTATAATTAAAATAAATATAAAATTATTTTAATATAAACCTTAAAAGAATTATAAATTTAAATACCTATAGAATCTGATTTTAAGGGAAGCATGGGTGTGCTTGTACTGTAAACATCAGATGCATTGCAGATTGCGGAACTGGCAGAGTCAAGAATAGTGGCTGGCTGCAGTTACACTGCCGGGACATGAGGACCCCACCATTTCCAGCCCTACACAGACAGTTCACGTGAAAGCAACCTCAACCAGATAATTACATTTACATGCGAACTTCTACCTAAAGTTCACAACTGTACAAATTTAGTAACATGCACACTTATATATCTAAAGGAAAAACCTTAGTGAAATTCACATAAAAAATCTTATTATAACAATATATTATATATAAAAATAAAAAATTTTAATCACTAAACATGTTTATTTATTTAAATTATTTTAAAAAATATTAATTTTTTATTTTAATAATATTTAATATAAATATTAACCATATGTTTTAACCTTTTAAAAATTCAATTCTCTATTTAATTTTCTCCTATCTAAACTCCACAACCGTATAAAATCAGTACACATACAGTCTCGACTGATCCCGAAAACAAAAATCAAAAACCACTTTTCATCCTTTCAATATTGATTAAACGATTAAGACAAAAAAAAAAAAAGCTTTTATCCGAAAAGTTGGAAGCAAATGTATTTTTATTTTTCATTACCAAAATTTTAGTTATTAAATAAAATTTCTAGTTGGTATATAGTTGTCACTGTCCGCCACCACGTGACCACAATCACCCTCACCCTTACCCTCACGAAACGACATAACAATAGTATAAAACTATCCCAGCACGTCTTTATAATAAAATTACAATATACCCTGTTGACCTAAACAGAAATTATACTCCCTTTTGATCTAAAACAAAATAACGAAAATCCCACATTTATTAGTTTAATTTGTCCGATTCTACACGAAAAAATAAAAAATAAAAAAAAACCCACATCAGAAAAGCCTTTCTGAAAAGGTGAGAGACTCACAAATACTTGAAGTGAATACTCAAACAGGGAAAGGGCCTTTTTTCTTTTTTTTCTTTTTTTTTTTTTGCAATTTATTTTCCCAACAGAAAGGCTACATTTATCAGTTGCAAAAGGAGGCCAGTCCATAAGAAGATGGTGTACAAGAAGCCAACTGTAATCATATGATGAAACATGTATGAGTACATTTCTCATCAATAAGAATCAACGCAGGTGTAATGAAAGCTTTGTACCAACCACACCATCGCCATGTGCCCACCCTGTCCACCCCCCACCTATGTGTTTTAACAATTCCACACCCAATCTCTACATCTATACCCCACTTTCCATTGTCCTATTGTCTCCACTCCAATCACACAAATAAAACATATAACTTTTTGCTGCTCTCCCTCCTCCTAGAACATTATACAAAATACATGATACCGAAATGTGTCGGCGGAGACAAAAGGAACACAGATTAATTCCCAGTTGACATCAGGATTACACTATTCCGATAATGCTTAAAAAATACATAGTTTCCACAATATAGACCAATTTTTCCAGAATACGTATTTGCCAGAGTAGGTAGCCAGTCCAATTACGGCCAATACATATTATCAGAGGAAAAATAACACCCATGCAAACATAAAACCAGAAAGTTGATACTGCTTCTAGAGGCAAAAAAAACTCCTAGAAAGCTCTTGCTAGAATCTTAGAGAGGCACCACAATTGTTTTCTAAGAGTCTGATGCTAAAGAGAATAGTTGCAATAATACAAAGGAGGAGCTATCTTTTACCATTTACAAACGCATCTGCAATTTTGCAGATATTAAAATGAAGGGAGCCAAAAGCTAACAGCAACTAAATATGGCAACAACATAACCTACATCCTCAAAAATGAGCCGACAGAAGAAGAAAGCCAAGATGTATACAGAAAGAATCAATCAAAAGCCTTAAATCTGTAAAAATAAGAAAGACCTACGTGAAGATGGATGCAGACCTGAAAAAATTTTAGTAACCATCTTGATTTTAGAGGAACGATCAAGGACATGCAGGGGCAACCCTGTTGTTAATTTATGGATTGATGTTGCACTCTCTAAGGAATATGTGATCATAATCAACATACTTTGTCCAGAGGTTTTTGAACTTTGGTATCGCGATTTCAAGCCATGGTTTCATGTTGCCATTGTAGTGGATAACGGCTGCCCGCTCTATTTCCTTCTGGTTAACATTAGGGTTGTAGCCAAGGCCGAGGACATGCCAAGATTTATTGATGGGGAAAGTGCGTTTCCAAAATGTTATGAGGCCAGGGGGTAAGGTTCCCAACTTCCACAACTGTCTCTTGTGATTCTGCAAGAATGCAGAAAACCAAATTTTAGATCTATACATATTTTGCAAGGAAACAAATGAGAAGGCATAGATAGCAAGCAAAGCATAGAAAGCAAATAGTATCCATCCAAATCAAACAGTAGCTGATCGTAATGATATGATCTTGAAAATTTTCATTACCAGATTCTGCCATGAGTGGTAGACCTCTGTTATGTTTTGCCTCTTCCATTCCTTCAAGTCAAACAAATTCATCCCATATGCCCATCCACAAGCCCGGGGGTCAAAATTCTTTGAAATAAGAGGATGTGAGAAATTGAGATATCGATCAAAGCGATGGAAGTTTTCTCCGCATGTCTCAACAGCACCATTGACACTCCCCTTCAAATCAATGGACCATAGTGGCTGCAAATCCTTCTGTACGACTATATCATCATCTAAAAACACCACCTTGTCAAGCTTGGGGAAGATCTCCGGCAGGTAAAACCGTAAATGGTTCAGAATTGATAAATACTTGGGATTCCGATACTTCAAATTTGAATCTGAATTTGCCCGATGAGTCCTGAAGTAATAATCTATCATGGAGGGAGAACCTAACTGCCTGAGAACTGGACTGTAGCTTGAGTTTAACCATGTAAATTCCTCAATATTCTGAACCTGGATAGTGGCTTTCCCAGGAGGATTTACCAAAAACCACATTCTCATTGCTGCATAATTGAGCTTGTCGGTGACGATATGGAACACATGTTTTGAGGGATGCTGTTGATGGTAATGACCAGTGCATTAGATATGAAATCACATTCGCAAAACACGAAATAGACCCAAAACAAAGTGCATCGCTTTTATGTATATCCAACTACCTTGCAAACTTCTCACAAGGAAAGTCAAACAAGAACTACAACCGTGCTAATGAAAAGGCAGCTCTCATTAGGACAACCAAAAAAGAACCATAAAAATGTAAATCCCTCAGACCAACATCAAGTAAAGATCATCTGAAGAAAAAGGGTAAAAAGAACTACCTTTGCATTAGTCACGGTTGAGTTTACAACCACAGCAGCTGCCAACACATTATCTGAGAAAAGTGCATAATGGAACAGTTGAGGGTCCTCTAATTTCTCCTGATTGGGGAATTCCCGCTGAGAAGGACTCAAAGCATAGTACTCGGTTGTGAGGCGAAGGGGAAGACAATGAAGACCTTTTGGAAGAGTCTTCGCTGTTAACTGTGTCAAGAATAAAGTCTGCTTCGTATGCACCCGAAGCTGTTCTTCTGCTGACTGGAGCATAGCCCTGAGTTTCTTTACAACAGCTGCACAATCATCTTGGATCTGCTTGCCCTTGACCAATGTTTGTTCCATTGCTCTCAACTTTTCATTGGCACTGCATGTATTAAAGCATGAACCACATTAACAAATGAAGAAACAACATGGAATAAATAACGCTGGCAAAGCGATTGATCAAAATCATTAACTTAAAATTCAATCCATTTGGTGTATACTAACTTTTTTGGCAATTCTGAATCTTTACTTGCTGCACCGAGTACCCGTTGAACTTCTTTGACTCTCTGTCGAAGCTCTCTAGTAAAGTGAGGATTATTTTTAGTGGCAGTTAGAGACAGGTAAACCCTTGCCCTGATTAGCTGATCTTTGAGCTGCCGAATGCGAGCATCTGGAGCCACTTGATCATTGTTTCTCTGGACTCCAGAGTTTGCACGATCTTTTTCATTGGTAATACCAGAAGGTTTAGCTGACTGCTGCTCAACTTGCCATTCCTGCCTCAGAAAACCCAGACCGAAACTTTCCATTATTTAATTAAGAAATACTTTACCATATGTCAAATGCTAAGAGCAAAATATTCCTAAATCATTAGATTATAATTTTCTCATGGCAGCCATGGTTCAAATAATTCTAGATGTAAGCTAAAAACCCAATACACACTAGAAGTCACGAAGGAAGAAACATCCTGCTCATGGATAAAGTTATGGTGGCCTCAAACAAAGGAAGGTCAAACCCTAGCAAACCAACACTGGAAGCAATGGCGAGAGGCTATACAAATTTCCTGTAATTTGATCAGAAATCATTTCTGAAATATCAATTCAAAAACTTTGCCTTGCATAATTCAAGAAGAAACTTTTATGTTTGAATCAGCCTCATAATAAAGGCAAAAGCTAATCTATGCCACTAGGAGGGACGAAGGGGAAAAGATATCATCTATACCAACTATGTTTATGTTGGTTTGGATTTAATCATGATGGTTTACAACTGGTAGTAGCTAATTCCCAACAGACCAGAAAAAAGCGTACAGTTCACACCTCAGTAAAATGATATCTAACTCGTCTCTACAAGCAATCAGTAAAATAAACCTTCCCCAGATAGCAACTAAATACCAACTTCAAACATCAAAATCTACAGGAAGTCCATCTTAGCCATAACTCAACCCTAAGATAGCTACTTATTACATTCCTGACTATACCAATCCACTTTAGGATATAACACAAAAAGATTAATGACAGACTGTTAAACACAACTTACCACATTTTGCATGCCATTATTGGATAGCCTATTCGAAGCATTCACTTCACCATCATTGTCATCGGATTTTCCGGTTTCTCCATGGATTTCATTTTCAACTACTGTAGCAGACTTCTCAGAAACACCATCCTGATTTCCTCCATCAGTTACCTGCTTAATAGGGTTCTCTTCCCTGGACTGGCCGTCGGCGTCGGCAGCAGATAATACTCTAGCAGATTTATGCTCCCTAGAATTTAGAACTGGCAAATCTAGTTTCACAACATAATCATAATCAGAAAATGAATAAAAATAACATAAATTTCACTACTTTATTACTATGCTAGAACTTTCAAACAAAATTCAAGGGGGGCAAAAGAAAAACTATTGGAAAATCTCAAATTGCATACCTTTAGTGGACTCTTCTGTGTAAACCACTCCAATGGGTTCTTTTAAATTTGATGAAGATTCCTTCACATCCAAATGAAAAATAATAAACATGGAGATCTTAATTTAAAAAATTAAAACACACATACACATATTGGGTAATGAATAAAAAAATTAAAAAAAAAAAAGAAAGTTCCGCCTGAAATAAATCTAATCGATAAACAAAATTACCTGGGGAAGCAAATGTAGACGCCTTGTGTCACCATTAAAAGTCTGGTAACAAGTAGAAAAAAGAATGTAGAATTAAAGAAAAAATTACGAATTTTTTCTCTTAAAAATTATAAGAGATTGAAAAATAACAAAATCAGTGACTTACAAAAGTAGTAACTTCTTCTAGAAATTCGTTCTTAGCTGCAAAAGTACACACAAAATCAAATACCCAGTTGTCCAAAAACTTAAAACAACCAATACTTTACTCCACTGTTTGGAAAATTAAAAAAAAAAAAAGAAAGAAAAAAATAAAGGGGGGGGGGGGGGGGGGGGGGGGGGTGGTGGAGAGACTTACATATAGCGGAGGTGAAAGTACCAAATCTCTCTGTATAAAGAACAATAGGAGCAATTACGGTAACAAGAAGCATTAACAAGACTAGATTCCTGATCAACATCTTCGTTTTTTCTTATTTTTATTTTCCCTCTTCGATCCGACCCACCGAAACAAGGCTTTAAATCGAAAGAAAGATATTGGGTTTTTTTTTTTTTTTTTCCTTGCCAAGAGAGGAAGAGAAGTGGAAAACAAAAACCCAGATGGGGAATTAACTCACATTGAAGAAAGATTGCATCTTTTTTCTCGAACAAGAAACGATGAAGAGAAGATGTGTGAAAAGGAAATTTCTGTGGGTATAGGAAGACAGCTGTGTGCTGTGGGAGAAGAGAAAAAATAAAGGTTTTATGTTTATCGTTTTATACCGTGCGATGTGTACTGTCTACTGAGAATAAAAAACAGAAAATTATCAAAAGAAAATGTAAGGGCAGAGTAAAAATCCAAAAGCAATGCAAATGGTCGGCGTTGATTTGATTACAATCCCTAACGGAAAGACAAAAGAGGTAAATAATGTAAGAAGTCGTCTATGGAGAAGTAACCGAAAGGCAAGATCGTTAGGGATAAAATTTTTCTAATTTTTTGTTTTTATCAATCATATAATGTGTATATTGTATTTTTAAGATAAACGCGTTTTCCTTATTAGTAAAAATATAAATAATAACCCATAAAGACATTTTTATATTTCAAACATAGGTTTTTTAAAAAAATACTATTATTTTACTTTAAACAAATTCATAATGCACCATCCTATAATATTTTTCATTTGTTTACTTCACTAAATAAAATAAAAATAAATAAATTATACTTTAATATGAATTGAATAGATATGTAATAATTATTTTATATATATTATTTTATTTAGTTGATATAAAAATAAATAATAAATAAAAATAAATTATCAATTATATCTTTAAAATTCTTATCATTTTTTACTCATCAGAATCATTATATATTTAAAACATCTTACAATAATAAGATATTTATGAAAAAATAACAAATAAATCATTAAATAATAATTTATTAGTAATTACTATTCGGTAAAATAAACACTGCAATAGCAGATTTATATGGAATTAAAAGGAGAATGAAATAGTCATTCATTTCAAGTGAACATGTAAAGTAAAAGATGCGCAAATGAGAAAAAATTTATTAAAAGCTTAGATAAATTACATAATTTTTTAAGAAAAGAGAATATGTAATAATAAAAAGGAAAAGCTTTACAATTATTCTCCTTGAAGAAATCATTTTTTTACCCATAATTACCTCATCAGTTCGAAAGATCATAGGAAAAGGTGCTCTGCTGTTAGCATGATCTCCTCTAATTTTACCATGTTAGATATATTTTTGGATTTTATTGTCACGGAATTTCCCTGCCAAATATTTGTGTAAGCTTTAGCAAATAATATACATATTTTCTATACATAATTTGATTTATCTCCACCACTATATTCTTATCATATTTTATAAAAAATATCATCTATGGATTCTTAATTCATGAGATTTATTTAGAAAACATATAGATATATTAAAAGTGTGAAATAAATAATCCTAACATGTACTCTCTAACTTTCCTCTATTCTATTTCTTATTTAATTGTTGAAAGAATGGTTTAAGATTTATTAATTAGATAATTGTTTTCATTCTCATATGGGTATGTATTATAATAATTAAAATCATTAAATTAAATCCCCCTAAGTAAATGAAAATTAAATAACTTAGTTCTGCAATTGATATATAAATCATAATTTAAATACTGAAATTTTTTATGTAATTTTATAACATAAAATTAAAAAATATATATATATATAGATATATATTCTAAAGAAATTAAATACTTAACATTTTATTATATAATATTCATTGATATTTATCATCATTATTAACTACATTATCAAAGAAGATAGATTCACTTATAGTGTTTTCTTCCTTCTATATTTTAAAAATACACCTTGTATAGGTATATATTTTACTAATATCCAGTAAGTTACTAATAACAATTATTAATATCTACTCATGTAAATTGCCAATTAATACAGATTTGGGATATATATATATATATATAATTGAAAGTTTTATGGAATTGTGCTAAAATTAAAAGTTACATGCAATTTAGGGATTGTAGAGCAATAAGTTAAAAAAAAAGGTTTGAATTCATATATAATTATTTTAAAATATATATATGAGAAAAAAAAAGATACTTAAAAAAGCAATGGTCGATATTATGGATTTTAAATATAATTATTTTTATACTTACAATACAAATAAATGATCGAATAATATAAATACAAGATAAAATCGAGACTCAAACATGATTTAGTGTGTTGAAAATCTAACTTCTCATTTTTTAGATATATTTCACTTAGCTGTATTCGTGCACTTAGTTGTAAGTTTAATTTAGTAGGAAGAAATGTGATGTATTGTCTAAAATTCTTATATTTTAATGATATTAATACTAATTTTAAATTATAAAGATTAGTTTTTCTTTCGGTTGTAATTAGAAAAAAAAAAAGGTGCAGTATTTTTTAATTTCAATAGCAATCTGCAATCATTCCAAACAAGGAAGAAAGAGAAAAAGGAAAGGCGGGAGGCAAAAGAAAAGGGCAAAAGGGAAAAAGTAATTGTGGTTTTCCCAAATGGAATCGTCCTTCCAAGTTTCCGGCCCCACCACGCGGCTTCAGACGCGTTAAATACACGACTAAGTGACTGAGGGAATAAAAATTTCCCAGCGGTTGTGCGATGACATGACATGAATACCATATGCTCACAAAATTGTTAACTGAAATTATATATATAATTTTAAAACTTTTATTAAAAAAATCATTTATTGTTTAAATAATGACACTTTTAAAACTTTGTTTAAAAAAATCATTTATTGTTGTAAGATGTAACTTATGTAATTTAATACCAAACAACTTGTATCGATAATATTTTACTATTGTGATGTTTTCTTTCCCAAATTTCACTATCATGTTTTGAAATAAGGTAATTACATTAATTACCCCTTCATTCTTTTGAAATTATATCCATACCCCAATTTTTAAAATATAATAGAAATCCCTTCTTTCTTTGCCAATGTAGATGTATACTTAACAAAAAATTAATGTCGAAAAATTTACTCAAATAATATAATTATAATATTAATTAACTAAAATCATAAAAAATATAAAAACTTTGAAAAAAAAAAGACACTAAAATATTCAAAAAAAAGCCACCCGTAACTATGTAATGTTCCAGCATTTTTTTTTTCTATCTTTTCAATATTTTGTTTTTACTTTATTTAATTAACATATACAATTATATTGTTTAAGTAAAATTATTAGTTTTTCTTATGTACCCTTATCACAACATTTTGTCAAGTATGCCTACACATAGGCAAAAGGGGGGGATCTATTATATTTTAAAAAATTGGGATGTTAAGGTAATTTGCCGTTGATGTAATTTACCCTTTAAAATATAGAGCATTTCTTTTCAAATGTTACATTACATTAGTTTATGGAAAAACCATCCAGTACTAATATATTATATTTTATAATTAAATATCCATATTTATAATAATTTGTAAATATACATTATTAATATTTCAATTATGATAATCATTTAAGCAATTTATTATTTTTGCTAATGAGAATATTCCAAACCATTATTTGCATTGAGGTTTTACCTAATTATAGTAAAATACTAACCTCAAATAACAAATGTGGTGATGTTACATATTACATCATTGGTGGGATTTGATTCTTGATCCAATTAATTACATTATTTATAATAAGATGATATTAAAATTACTATTTGAACTTTATATTTTTTTCAATTCTATATCTAAAGTTTGAGGATTTAAACATTTATATTGAAACCCAAAATTATTAGATGTTATACCTGATTGAACTTTTATTTACAACATTTGTCATTTTTTTAAAAAAGTACAAATATAGATAAGATATAGTAAATTTAACATGTAAAAACTTAATTGAGTATAACATTTAGTAAGGTTATCAAGCTCACATATCTAACTAAAATAAGAATAGATAAAAACTATATAATCTTACAAAAATCAATAGAATCATAAACTTATAAAATATACACTAAAACTCATAATTCTATCACGAATTTACTTTTAAGTAATTTCACATTCGTTTTAATTATGAAAAATCTTATGAAATCATAAACTCGTAAAATTATATGAATTAACTCATGATTTTAACAATCATAATATCTAGTAACTTCAAGTTTTATGCATAAAATTGAAAAAATATTTAAAGTTGAGTTAGTAATTTTAACACATCCTTTTATAATTTCTTGAAGCAATGATAAAAGGGGTGAGTTAGGGTTTTTAACAAAGTAAAAACTTTTTACCCATTTTTTTAAAAAAGGTCATAATAGGTTGTCTTTGAAAATAGTTTTTAAGTTTTAACAATGAGTTTAACCAACACGATAAGAAAGCACAAAAGTGATGATCCTAGTTTATGACTTTCGAACTTTTTAGTATATAAGATATAAATGAAGAAATAGATTGTATGTTAATGTTGAAAAATAAAAGTTAGGGTGCAGGAAAGTGAAGAATTAGTTTGTAAGTAAAAAGATAAGTTAGCAAGAGTTAGTTAACCAATATAAGTGTTCTATTCGTTTGAAAACTTTCAAATGAGATAGTAAAAATAAAAGAGAAAATAGTGGAAGGAGAATCTTCAATATAAGGTAAGGTTCTATATTGCGTGCCTATCTAATAAAACATAGACGTCTTTGCCTTTTTTAAAACCAATCAACTCCCATTAAATACAATTAAGCTCTCTCACCAAGTACACTCAAAACAACATTATTAAGTCTAAGACTCCATAGCATATAAGTGCGAATGGGTTGAATGATGCCTTTCATGTCTATAAAAATATTATGATGATAGATAAGCAAATTAAAAAAGCAAGTGCAACTCAGAATAAGCAAGAATGTTATAGAATAGTGGGAGGAAATTTAAATCTGCTATTAGTATTGTAAATCAGTTGAATTGATGTAAAAAAAAAAAAAAATACAATACTAAACTTGATCTTTGGGCTTGATTTATGAATTTGACTAAGTTTAGAATTTCAAGCTTGAACTTGAATTCAAGCGATGCTTAAATAAACTTGAACTTGAATTTATTATGCCTATATAGACCCAATTTATTTATTTAAATATATATATATATATATATATATTTCATCTAGTTAAAATAATATTAATATTTATGATAGATGTAGACTTAATTAATATTTAAGCTCTACTTAATCTTTATTAAACATGTGAGTTTAGTAATATAGGTTCGGTTATTATACCTACTTTTGTAGTCCATCCATGACCTATATACCCTACTTGATGGACTCATTGCCAAACGACATCATTTTGATTGCCAACTCTTGTTTCCAGTGCAACATTGGGACTGTGATCTAGACTCTTGGTAATCAATCCAAGGCAGAGTAGTTGCCCTATATTAGGAATAGATGCTCGACAAATCCACTTCACTTTGATCCAACCTAATCTAAAAGCTTAAGCATAACTTGTCCTCGAGATCAGTCAGCCTATAGTTACTTTTCTATGTTAAAGTTTAGTGGTATAGTCTTAACGAAGTAGCTATAGATGAATTACATTACATCATATAAGCAAGAGGGGTTCATACTTAGCTCCCGTATTAAAAAATAACTTTGCTTTCATTTGTTATTGACTTACCAAAACTCTTATAACCCGACTCTATAAATGTTGGTAATTTCGATTAAATGAATTAGTTTAGATTTTACCTTCCTCAACAATTGCAGTATATAGAAGTTAGTTAAAAAAGACAAAAACATTCCTTCCCTTTGCTTAACTAAAGATTGGACCTATCTTAATTGCTAATTGATTAATTTTACACTTATTTAAGAATTTTGGCTTATCAAACCCTAATAGAAAATTTGCTTATTCTTGATAGCTCAATCTCCCCATCACACAACTTGATTAGTCCACCAATTTATAGAATTTCTTAATCTTATAAAGGTAAACCCCAACTCATTCACTTCTCCAAAGCTTAAAGCACAAAACTCCACTTCCCTCGCTTTACTGTCATTTAGACTTGCTGAGAGTTGCTTAGGAAGTAAGAGTGGGGGTCTAAGAGAGATTTAGGAAATGGTCGATTGGTTTGTAATGAGAAGCTTGTAGAGGAGGGTGTATTAGGGTTAGAATAATAAGTAGGTATTTTTAATTATCTCTCTTTCGTGGCAAGGGATGATAGCTTGTATAGAATGAATATCATTTTTTAATAGGATAGGATAAGTTTTATTTATTCCTTTTATTTTTTGTAAAATATAATTAATAAAAAATAAAGAAAAAAAAACCTCCATTTCCCCCGAGTTTACCAAAATGTCATTGTTATTAATTTTTTTATTAGGTGTTTCACAAATAAGGGTTATTGATTCTATCTTAAACTCTCATACTTGATATATGATACTTTCGAAAATCAATAAATAATTAAAAGAAGAGTAAATTATAAGGAGATATCTCTTCTTTTTTCCCTTATTTGACCTAACAACTGGATATACTATATATTTTCGTAAAGGGATAATCCTATCGCATAGGAAAGTACTAATCATATCATATAAACCATATTAACATTAATATTTTTAATCAAATCAATTAATAACTTTAAAGCATATTTTATTGGTTATAAACTTAAATAGACATATACATGACACCTAAATTTTGGTTCATTTACATCTCCTAGCCCGTAATGCTAGAACATTACTCTTCCTTGTCTCTCTTTTATCGATAATTATTTATTATTTTTTTCTCCCAAGTTACAAAAACATAATAAATTATTTTTTCCATAATATAGTTACAGCTTTTTAATTTTCATTAACTAGTATCTTTTTATGGTTAGAAAAGATAATTTAGAAAGAAAACAAAAGCATTTCATCTTTTATGATTTACTAGTTAATGAAGGATAGATATTTGAATATAACGTACTTCATGGAATTAGTGTTTAATTGTAAGATCAATATGTGTGTACTATTCCACTTCAACCAGTTCTAAGAGAATAATTGATTTGAGATAAAGGCATTACGGTGCTAAACTTGAATTAGTGCTTGACTTAAAAAACCGAAAACTAAAGTTTAGGTCAAAACAATACATAATAATTTTGAACTCAAGTAATTTAGGCTTAGCTTGATATATATATAGATGATTCAATAAATTCATTTATCTAATTAACTTTAATCTCAAATTCATTCAAATTAAATACAAGTTAAAATGCAAGTGTATTAGATGATTAAATATTTCTTTATATATATATATATATATATATAATTTGAATGAATTTGAGATTAAAGTTAATTAGATAAATAAATTTATTGAATCATCTAATCGAGTTTTCAAACTCAACTTAATAAATTATTTGAACTATTCAAACCAATCTTGATTTGGCATAGATTGATTTGCACCTAGGGAATACCAATATGAAAAAATCAAGATAATACATTTTCGAAGGGTTTGATTTTCTTTATAATTGCATTAGATCAAGATTATATAAGCTCAATATTAAAGTTAATGAGATACAAAAACTTATTGAATTGACCATTTGATTATCTAAAGCCAACTCAATAAATTAATGGAATAATTCAATTATACCGAAACTCGATTCAAATGGGCTGAATAAATATCAGTCTAAAAAAATAAAGTAGTTTGTAGGTTTATTATTAGTTTCACATCTGTGTCCAGCACTAGTTCGAAGGGCTTGATTTTCTTTGTAATGCGCATCAACTTTTCAGGCAAAGGATTTCCTAGCAAAACCATGTGTTATTTTTAATAATAATCTTACATCCCGATCAAGCGATATAACCGCTGAAAAAAAATATGTAATCAAGAAGACGTAACCACACCACATGGAACAAGTCAACTTCTCGATGGAAACGATCCTTTTCCCTGGTTATTGACTGGACGATACTCCTGCGACTGGCGGGTAAGAGAATATTATAAATTCATAGTGCACATGCTATCCTCCAAATATGTTATATTAGATGAACATTGAATATAGATATAAAGTTTGAGCATGTTCGTCAGGCTTGTAGATCGAGCTGCTCCATTGGAAAGAACCTACTTTTGGTTGAATCCACTAGACCCGATTGATCCGGCCAGGTTTAATGGGTCAGAATGCAACAAAAAGCAAAACAAGACAATCCAACATCCAACTTCCAACCGAATAGGCAAGCAGGCACAAAGCAAAATTACAGTATATAAATATATTTCATTATCATTTATCGGCACTCAGCAGCCTCTTGAGATGGATTTAATAACCATTTTAACAGTGATGCTTTGACTATGGTCATTGAATCCAACTCAACAATAACGTGCTTCTACTGTGGGGCTCATGGTCCCAGATTTCAGCAGTGAAATATCCAAAAAGCAAATCGAAACAATTCGGCGACCAAGTATTTATCACTGAAATTTTACATACCTTACAACAAATGTTCAGTTATTAAACTGGCGAGCGTCAAGTTAGGTAGCTAAGAACTGATATGCCATAATATAATGAGGTTATCCTAGCCCATCTTACTTACCCAAGTTGAGCTGAGGACGGACGAAACGGAGAACCCGGGATAGGCTCCACATCAAAGCAAGTGGATGTGTCGGCACAACAGCCATGTACTCCTGGCTCTCGTCGCGTCGTTCCATCGTTTTTGTGTCGTCTTTCTTGGATTCGTATAACGGAATGGTTTCAATCTGGATGCTCTTACATTTCAAGCCAAGATCTCAGCTGTTAAAATACAACCTTATGGACTCTCATCTTAGATTATAATTACAGATGGACGCCAAATCATACTATTAGGGGAGTTAGATATATGGATTAACATTAGAATTACTCGTAAAAAATTATTCCTTTATCATTGTAATTGTAATTGTAATTTATCTTTTATATATATAGAAATTAATATATCCTCAATATATATTAATTATGAATACTTAGTATACTTTTCAAAATGTTAAAAGGATAAACTTTTTAGTCAGATTATAAAAAAATAATATAGTATTTTATTATAGTTTTTTCAACTAATCTAAATCGATGAATAAATGTAATTTAATGTTATACAATCAAAATGACAGAGCAGTAGCTATACCACGTTGTCATGAGGGATCCTCTGCATAGAGAGTGATTAACATTAATTATACGTTACCTTCAAATTCATCGTTGCATCCATTTTAGTGGCCGTCTATAAATGCCCATTATTATTATTATTATTTTTTCAACCGAAAACAGTCTATACTTTTTCTTCTAGTTTACCGGGGAGCAATTATTAATAAAATATAATATAAAACTTAGCGATAAATGTAAAGATTTTTAAGTTAAAGATCATGGGTTCAATTTCTATAATAGTTGTTTTAGTGTTTCTTAAGTTGTATTTATTACTTTAATGAAAATTTCTTTTTACTTCTTTCTTTTCTTTTTCTTTTTACAATAACTAATGGCATTAAACTTCATTAATTGTTAAATTATAATAAACTAACTAAATTATCTTAAGTTCCTATTTATTTATTAATAGTATATCATAATTAACAATTACATTATCACTATAAATATTTCAGTCTTATTCCATAAAATATTAGTAAATAATAGTAGTTATATCACATAATGTATTTTTTTTACAATTAATATTATGAAAATTAATATGAATAAATTTTATTCATTGATAAATTATAATAAACTAAAAAAGTATCTTAAGTTTCTATTTATTTATTAACAGTATATCATAAATAACAATTATATTATCACTACAAATATTTCAATCTTATTTCATAAAATATTAGTAAATAATAATACTTATAGCACATAATTGTTTTCTTACAATTAATATTATGAAAATAAATATGAATTTTTTTAATAACTAATTACATTTTTAATCATATGAAATTGATAATTTTTATAATATTGCTAGTGATATAATTTTGTAGAGTTATTGTTCAAAAAAAAAATGCTTCTATTTATATCATGTTACTTTTTTCTCTCTACTTATAATTTTTTATTTAAAAAATTTTATGTTATATATTTATATTATATTTTTATTGATAATAGTTCTTATTAGAAAATGTTGTGTTACTTACAAAATCTCTTTTTATATATAAAATATATATTATAATTTTGATTTAAATATAATAAGTATGCCCCTCACTCTTAATTTTGCACACTGCCCCAATCAATGACATATGTATTTTCTTTTTTCCAAATCTTATTTCACCATCCAAACACTAAGGTGCATAAAAAACGTAAATATTGTTATGACATCATATGTTAGTAAGCAAAAAATCATTGCATGATATAATTGGAAAGATGTAAGTGGTTGGCCCTACAAGATAATTACATAGAGGGTCAATTAGGGTGAGCAAGTTATCTATTTCATAGGATACTCATCGGTATTTTACATGTTTGGATAGGTATTAAGAGCTATAAGGTAGATTTTATGTATAAATTTTTTAGAACTTACTCTCGTAAGGTAGGGTATGAGTACGGGTACGGATATGAAATCTTTTTATTCTATACCCACCTTGTAACCTATACTTTAAGGTACCTAGAATATAGGTTCCATGATATCTTATATTTATTATATAAAATATTATTAAAAAATATTAATAAATACATAGTAAATGATAATATTATAATTATTTAGTATTAAATACTTTAGTAAAAAAGAAAGAAAAAAAACCTAAGTCGATAAGCTATTAACTCTAAATGGTTAAATGTAATACAACCTTTCTTTCTTTTTCTTTTTCTTTTCTTCATTTTCCTCTCTAACTTTAGGTTTTTTATCCTTTTGCCTTATTTTTTCCCATTTACTAGGTAGTAAAATTGTTGAACTTGAAATAATTAAAATAAAAAATTACTTTTTTTTTTTAATTTTACATATTTTCTTACAAATTACATAAGATAATTTACAGTTCATATATAAATTATTTTTTTAATATCATATAAACTTGAAATTTATAGGAAGAAAGATAAAATTTATAGGTTTTATAGAATATCATATATCCTATAGGTTTTATAAAGTACAAGATGGTTTTAAGATGTTATAGGATATGTTACTATTCAAAAAATTAAGAATATGTATCTTATAGAGTAGGGTATGGATAGAACTTCATATCCTATTCACTTTGTATCCGCTTACCCCTAAAGTCAATATAAGCCTATGAATGTGTGTGTATGTATATTATTTCATTCCCTTATAATGCCAATATCACAATCGACAATGTCCGTATCCTTAAAAGTAAAAACAAAATTTGCTCAAGATTTTCTAATAGCAATATATTGCAATCTTACCTTGTCCCACCTCATTCGATAATATAATATATACATGCATATCTATATATATGTATATAATTTGTCCTTCATAAAAAACCCTGCAAGTATAACTATCCCTTCTTAATAAAGATAAGAGTAAATCGCAAATATTAAAAAAAGATCATTTATTTTTATCATTTCAATAATTTTATGTGCATTTTACCCTATCATTTTTAAAATGAATCTTAAAGACCGAAAATATTCAACTAGTTCATGGGATTAGTATTTAATTAGAAGATTGGTGTGTGTGTATCATTCCACTTCAACTAGTTCTAAATGTATAGTTGGCTCAAGATAAGGACATTATAGTGCAAAATTTGAATTAGTGCTTGACTTGAAAAATTGAAAACTAAAGTTTAAGTCAAAATGATACACAATGATTTTGAACTTAGTTAATTTAGGTTTGGTTTGTGTAATGCTTCGGGACTAAGACAAGTACAACCAGCCACATGTCGTCATTATGTGAAGATACATGAAGGCTTAGTCACTACAAATCTCTAAGGTTTACATTTTAAGTATTCATAATGAAAAATAAAATCATCCTCTATATACAAGAGGTTAGAAAAGAGTTTTTATTATCAGAAATACCTCATAATCAGTCTCCTTCAATTATTATAGTGGAAGCGTTGTACAACTTAAATACTACAAAAATCTTGAATCAAAATAATTAGATCAGTTAATGTCTATATTTTCTCTTCATTTGTCTATTACTCATCATAGTAAACACATTTTACATTCTCCTCAAATTCTTAATTTGTCTTTACCAAGGTTTCATCATATTCTACCACTTCTCTTATGATACCTACAACTAAAAAGGAGTCCCACGAGAGGTGACTTGATGCCCAACACAATGTATACCTATACACACATACGCATGTTACGCCAGACCATCATCGTATATGTAATGCAACTTGTTATTCTTACACAATTCATTGTCCTTTAACAACACTTAAACCAATACACCATCACATCATCATACAATCTTTCCACAAACACATATATATGTAAATATATATACAACAAAAAGTACTCCCCTTTGTCCATAAGTCTATTTCATACATAATAATAATATATATACGATAATGGGTACTTCTCATTGTCCATGAGTCCTTTCACATCTCAAATAACAATCTTTCCACATTCACACATAACATCCTTCCATATTCAAAACATAAGTCCTTCCATACCAAATATCCTAATTTTACCTGAATTATTTTGGTGCACAACTTCACTAGGGACAACGTTATATACTGATCATTGGGGTGTTAACTCGAGAACATTGAACCTTGCTTAGTTTTTTGAGCCCAACCGAACACAATCACACACGCAATCAATCATATTCATTTACAATAATATTTAATCCATACACATTTCTAATTTAGTAATTACAAGCAACAAACATGGTATACATGTGCATTAATATCCAATAGCTGATCTCCTCACACTTTATAGTCTCATGGATCCTCTAAACCTGTACACTTTCCCAATTACATATCCTTAAGATTGCATTTGAATAAAGTATAGTGAAATGGGAAATATTTTGAATCAACACAGCCATGTAGGAGGTCGTGTTGAGGGACATGGGGCAAAACACGGTTGTGCTAGAGGTCATGTACTTTTTTGTGTATTTTTGTATTTTGACATGCTCAAGTATACAACGAGTCGGTAACCGTGTTCCTTGTTGTCTACATTCACATTTCAGCACAAGCAGGTATGTGGGCGTGTACCTAGCCGTGTAGATCACTATTCATCATGAATTCTCCTTTTCCAATTTGCAAATCTTTCCTCAATCAAATTTCTATAAATCTAAGCCTAATTGATTAATTTAATTTACTAATTCAATACATTACAAGGAGTTATGGATTTACTTGATTTGAATTGTTATTGAGATTCTCAAATTGCCTATCATGTCTCACTCCTTGTATCGATTTCTATACACATGTCATCAGATTGTCTTGGATTAATGAATCTACAATCTTAGTCATATAATTTGATGATTGAAACCTTACCTGATTGTAAATGGTTGATTTCTATTGCTCCTTTGTTAGATTTCTGTTAGGTTGTTCTGTAGGTCTCTAATAGGTTTTTGGGTTTATAGCTGTGTGAAAATGAAAAAGAAGGATATTAGGTTAAGCGGGGGCTTAAATACTTTAACCCTGAATTGACCAAATTGCCCACATCTCTATATCTTATTTACCCTCTTATCCTTGGCTAAATTTTTATAATATTAATACATACATACATACATACATATGAGTATTTACAATTTGAATTTTGTTTATTTAAAAAAACAAGAAAAAAGAAATAATCAATCATCTATTACACTTGTAGTGTAGCTCATATCTTGAACTTGATCAAGGTTATATAAGCTTAAGGTTGAAGTTAATTAGATACATGGATTTATTGAATCAATTAATTAAAATTTTAAACTCAACTCAGTAAAATAATTAAATTTGATTTAAACTTGATTTTATATAAATTGGTTTGTACTTGGTAAATACTTGCAAAAAAATATCAAGTAGCTTGCAATTTTATTATTAGTTCTTGTAAAACATTTTCAAAGGGTTTGATTTCTTTGTAATTGCATTCAATCAAAGTTATATAAGCTCAATGTTAAAGTTAATGAGATACACAAACTCATTGAATCAATTATTTGAATTTCTAAACCTAACTCACTAAACTAATTGAATAATTCAGTCATACCAAAGCTTGATTTGAATGGAAGTTGATTCACACTAAGTGAATATCAGTCCAAAAAAATCAAGTAATCTATGAGTTTATTTTTAGTCTTACACCTGTATCCAACACTTGTTTAAAAGGGCTTGATTTTCTTTGTAATTTGGACCAACTTTTTGTGCGTAGGTTTTCCTTGTAAAACCATCTACTATCGCTCTTTTTTTTTTTTGAAAAAAATGTATTTTTAGTCCTCAACATTTACTTATTTTTCTATTTAAGTCCTTAACCTTTTTTTTTTCCCTATTTGAGTCTTCAATGTTTTTAAAACCTTACAAAAATAAGATTTTTATTAACAATGTTAAATTTTCTACAAATCTTAAGCATGTATTATCTCCCCATTAGCCTTAAACTAGTTATCTAAGGTGAGTAGAGTATACACAAAAATTTTCAATCCCTTTTTTAATTTTAATAATTATTTTTGTATTTTTTAATTATTTTTATATTATATTATTATTTTTATTATATTATGTAAATAAATATATTTAATATTATCATTTTGCCAAGTTGATTGTGGTAGACAAATTTAAAATTAATAAGTGTTATGGATTCATGGAAAACTTAATATATTTGATGAATTTTTTTTTTTGAGTAAGATTTTGAAAACGTTAAAAATTTAAATAGAAAAAATAGGTGGAGAATTTAAAAAAAAGTAAGTAAAGGTGAAGGATTAAAAATATATATATATATATTCTCTTTTTTGTTGTTATTATTATCACACCAGATGGAACAAGCCAACTCCTTTTCCATGTTAATTTACTTGACTGTACTGCTGAGACTGGGTGAGAGAAAATCATAAATTTATAATGCATATGCTGTCGCAAATATATATGTACGTACTTATGTGTATATATATATATATATTAGCTGAATAGTGAATATATTGACCTTACTATCAAGTTAAGTTAATAAAAATATGTCTGTCTATTGAACATTAAAAGAAAAGAAAAAGATATAAAGTTTAAGTCAAGCTCTATACATCCCGATAGTGTAAACTTGCTGTTACTGCGTAGTCAAAAATAGAAAAGAAAACAAGTGTCTGTGCGAGGGGTTATCGCATCGCAGGACGAAAGATGTTCCCAAAGATAGTGTTGGACAAACACAATAAAACAATTCAACACTGAAACCTTGACTATAGCCAGTGAATCACGTGCTTCTACCGTCCGTCTTATAATCCAGAATTCTTAAATGTAATCCCGGTTTTCAGGAGCGAAATAAGTCCGTATGAGTCCAAAAATCTAGGCGGATCAAAACAATGGTCACGGATTTGATTCTTTGAGTTAAAAATGATAAAGTTTAGAAAGTCAAATTCATAAAATTGAGACGATTAAGGAAAATTTGATACGATAAATTTAAAGTGAGGATTATTTTATTGGTTCAATCAATATCAACTTTTCTTAACTAGTTACTTATATATAAAAAAAAAAAAAGTTTTCATTGAATCTCATAAAAGATCCATTAATAAAGAGATGCATCTCAACCATCAATTATCAACACAATCTAATAGATGATATTCATAACTAAGCTTTATAAATATTCAAAATCCCTCCTCATTTTACACATTTAAAATTTTGAAAACATGTTGTCGAGTTGCTGAATCCTTGTCTTAAAAGATTAAATAAATATAAATAGTGAAGAATAGAAGAGCTCTCATCACTAATAATAGACTTTGATATTGTAAAAGCTATTTCACTTGTTACGAGTGTTTGAACCTATTGAGACCACTTACTCCTTTTCCCTTCCTCCTTCTCACTTGATCATCTCTGTATATGCCATCCTGTGTCACTCTTCTATGGACACACAATATGCATGTGACTACTGTATTCAAATCTATATGCCAACACTTGTTCTTGCCTTGCCCATTTGCATTGATTGAGTTATTAGTATTTTATTTAACCCAATCATAAGAAGGAGGATATCATGAGTAAGTGATATTTTATGCTCTTATGGCACATTTGATATGTAGAAATAGACCTAAAATGGAATAACAATTTTAGGTTTTATCCCCATTTGTAGGTTTATATGCATATTTGAAAAGTGGAATTGCGATTCCTTAAAATCAACAATTTTATCTTTAAGTAGGATTTCGATAAGGGGAATTGCGATTCCATCCCAAGTCATTCTATTCTATTTCACTCCGGATCATTTCATTGTATAAACCATTCATGCATAACAAATTTAACCTTATAGACTATTTTTCTTTTTCTTTTTTGGTAATTACCTAAAAATCGTCACAATTTACTAACAAAGGTTACATGAAATTGGATGTAGACATGTTTACGAGGTAGAACTGGCCTTGAAACTGATGGGTACTAGTTTTGAAAAGGCCAAACCAACCTAAATTGTGACCATTGGTTCTAGGTAAGGCCTTAAGACCCAATGATTCATAGATTTGGTTTTGAACTCATGAATCGGCCTCAATTATTTTTTTAAATTTCTTAAGTTAAAAAATTTAATTTAAAAATTTTAAAAATAAAAAGATTATGAGCTTAAAACTTATAATAGTTATTAGCCCATTTTGTAAATAATTTAAAAAAGGATTTGTATTTACTTATACATAAAGTGGTCATCTAAAGGCTAAAAAAAAAAAAAAAGAGAGTTGTAATCTTAGCACTATAAGATAAAAGTCTAGAAAAGAAAATCAAAAGACAAAATTTAGTTTTAGTTTCATATTAAGGAATGGAAATTTCTTCTTAGTGAAATTTATAAATATCCAATTAGATATACTTTATAGTATACTTATTTCTTATATTCTTAATAACAACAAAATATAATGTTATGAATGAGAATTAATTTCTCTTTTTTCATATTTAAGTAGTTTAAATTTTTAATATTATTTTAATTTTAATTTTAACTTATTTTCATATTTTTTTCCAACTTTGGGGATTCATCGAGTCCATAGGTCCAATAGCTTTGAACTGCCACAGATAAATGGACTCTTGGGGTCCATTAGCCAACCTAGAGTCAATCATATGGGGCTAGTTTTTGGGTGGATCTAGTGCAAGACTTAGCCTATGCCCATATCTAATTGGATGTATTTAAAAACTTTTATAAAAATAAGTGAAATTATATATTAGGGGTAGGCAAAAAAGCCAACTAAACTAAATTGATCTGCAAATCAAATATATGGTTTTTTTTTTTTTTTTTTTTTGCAATTTGGTTTGAAAGTTTTTCAATTTGAAGCAAACTATAGATTTATGTTTTGTTTGAAAGGTAATATGAACCAAACCATAAAACTAAACTAAACCATTTAAAAAAAAACATAATGATATTTTACTTGCAACTAAATAATTTTTTTATTACAACATAACATTTAAAATAAATTTTAATTTACGTTTATTAAAAAGTATATATATTCAAAATTTATAATTATAATTTAGCAAATATGTAAATAGGTTGACTTAAAATTTATACTATATGCTAACTTAAGTGATAAGTACATTTGAAAATTTTTAATCAGTTGAATATTAATTTTATCAATATTTTATATGATATCAATACATGTTATTATTAAATAAATTTATTACAGCTCAAATAAGATTATATGTTAAGTAAATATATTTTTTTTAAAAAGCAAAACATGAATTAATTCATAAATTAAATCAAACCAAATCGAAATTTTATGATTTGATAAAATTTTGAAACTGAAATTATATGATTTGATTTGAAATGATAAAAAACCAAACTATATATTTATAATTTAGTTTAATTTAAAAAAAAGTGAATTAAACCAACCTAGTTTTCAACAAAGTGTCAGTTATTAAAGCCACATATTGCTAATATGCCAGAATATAATGTGGTTATCATATCTTTCGTAAGCTGAGGTGAGGACGAAAGACTAACGGCAAGTTTGGACAAGAACAGTCTGCGATAGGCTCCACATCGAAGCAAGTGGATGTGTCGGCACAACGGCTATGCACGCGTCGGTGTCGTCTCGTCTTGTCTACTACCTGCTCGTCTTTCTTGCGATTCTTACCAGGGAATAGTCTCGATTATTTCCACAAGTTTTGAATGTGATTTGACTTTATACAATCAAACGAGAGAGTAGTAACTACATACATCATCAGATCCTTCACATAAAGAGTGATTAACGTTGATTATATGTTACCTTTTCATTCATCCCAGCAGGCTGCATCCATTTTCTTTGCTATATATAAACCGCCCATTAATCTTATTTATTTATCTTTCACCAAAAGCAGCGTATGCTTTTCTTCCGGTTAACCCAGCTACACAGTTGATAAAATTAGATTACTATCAATCACATACGTATTTTCTTTCTTCCATGTCCAATTATATCATCCTGTGTTAGTAAGCATAATCGCATGTAGGAGATCCAGACAAAGCCTTAGAGCTATAATTGGAAAGATGGAAATGGCTGGCCCTACATAGATAATTACATGGAGGGTCAATATAAGCCTATGTATGTGTGTGTATTTATATTATTTCATTCCCTTGTAAATTGTAATGTCAATATCACAATCAACCATGTCCGTATCCATAAAACTAAAAACAAAATTTGCTCAAGATCTCCAAGGCATATTTTCTAATAGCAATATATTGCAATCCTACCCTGTCCTAATTTGTCCTTCACAAAAAAACCACATAGATATCATTATTCCTTAAAAAAAAAAGAGAGTAAATTATAAATATTCAAAGGTCATTTATATTTATTATTTCAATGTTTACATGTATATTTTATTCTCTTTATCTCTAAAATGAATCATAAAAAAGTGTTGTCAAACCTCTATATTGATATTTTACCTGTGATAAAAGTAACAAAAAGATAAAAGAGTAGAAAATTTAAAAAGATAACGGTAAGTATAAAAATTTTCTCATAAAACTAAATATGAAAAATTGGGAATTCTCTATTTTTTATTTTATATAATTGTTTATCAGAATTTTTTGATATTAATTGTTAGAAAATGTTACATTAGTAGTTGAGTTTAGCTCACTTTTACAATTAATTACTTAACTTTACTTATTTTTATAATTAATTAATTATATAATCTTTAATTATTTAATCTAAGGATAATAAAGCCTAAACACCTTTTTTTTTTTTACTACGAGGATGCAAATCTCAATTTCAAAGATATTGGACTATACAACATGGAACAAATATGAAACGACATATTTGCATTTCAATTTTCCAATAGAAAAAAAGTTCCATTAATCAAAGAGAGTAAACAAGTATAGGATAAGTAAAGGTATGAACCCCCACACCCTATTTTACTTTATTGATATAAGTTTCAAAAATTTAGTAACCACTACTTGCCTTGTGATCCCTTCAATGGAAACTTCTACTTTGTAAAATCTTCGAGTGTCACATTTTTTTTTTTTTAACTTTCTATTTTAAATTTCATTATTATATATGCCCAGGGCATAATATTCACATTAGTAGTCAACATCATTTTTGAGATAAATTAATAACAAATGCAAAAAAATATAGAATTGAAAAAAGGAAAAAAAACCCACGAAATAACAAAAAAACAATGAATTTAAACCATAATACCAATTTAAAATAAGTTTAATTGTCATATTGAACATTAGTCAAAACAATGTTAGACCAACTTAGTTTGAATTCAATTATATTTATTAAACTTAATTGTGCTTTCTAGTGATATTTTTAATAGAGGGTAAAATAAACCCTGCACATATTAAGAAGGCAACTCTTACATCTAGATTTATACCAGTTTCACAACAGGTATGATGATGAAAATGAGGTCATAATGAGAGCCATTTTAGGACATTTTGAACCTGAAACTACTCCATGACTTCTTATTCTCACTCTAGAGCCCATCATAGCGGATGCTACAGGTTCAGGGTCCAACAAGTTTTGATGTTCAACCCTACCAATTATCATAAATATGCAAGAATGAGGATTCTCAAATCTTAACCTACCACAACTTTTGATGAGCCTAACTATCAAAAATATGAAAGAATGAGGATTCTCAAATCTTAACCTACCATAACTTTTAATGAGCCTAACAGCACCAAGGTTCATAATCAAGCATAACCAAGCCATTCCTGATATAATTAAAATGCATCAAATATAGATGATAAGTAAACTAAATATCGAATTAATAGTGTCTTAACTAAAACAAATGTCTTTATCTAATCCTACATTACTTATAGGCTTTGGTTAACTTTACTGTTCTGAACTTAATGCTTATTAAACAGAAATTCAACCTCCTGGTCCTTGATGTAATTAAGCCTGCCTCTTACAATCAAAGATTAAGTCAATATGAAATTCCAAGAGAACCTGAATTGAAGGATACCACGAAAGTCCAAATCGCACAAGGTGCACCACCTAGCCATCGGTTTTTCCTGGAACGAAGCTCCATCTTCCTGTCTGAGGTTAATATATCGATTCAATCTTCATTCATCAGTGCAGAAAGCATCGATATACTTTCAGTAGATGCTGGGCGTGTTGCTTCAGCGTACCTTTAGACCCTCCTGGAGAATAGAAAGGAAAAGTCACAAAATATGATGACTAAAGGAAATAAGCTTAAGAGCAAATAATGATCTAATCCCTCTTATTTAATTGATAATATTTGGTTAACGGTTGACTTGTCACGGGGTAAGCCGCATGGGAAGAGGAGATGTAGGAGCATATGAGCTTCGATCTCACTGGCCTTTTCTACCAATTCGGCACAAGAAAATAGGGAGGAGCCGCTTTCATTACAGTCCATGTTACAGTGCAGTCATCAATGAGAACCGCCGCCTTCAGTTACGTGCTAAAGTTGTATTTCTAATTATAAGATCTCATAACAATGAGCCTTTTAAGTGTCTGGAAGATTTCCATCATCTTTTTAAGTGAGATTGAAATGCTCGATCGGAATTATGACAAAGTGTCCATAAGATTTTGAAACATATGTCTTCAATTTTAAGAAAATGGTTTGGATACAAAGAAGTTGTGACCAATTCTTTTTGTATATTTGCTTCATGATGCAAGAGTCATTTTTTTCCGAAGATTACTTCCTCTAATGAAAATGGACGAGTTCCCGACTGAGTCGTATCTTGTTGCTTTGGTATCTCTTTAGAGGTAACACATAGCACAAGAGATCAAAGGTGCCTTCACTGTCATGACAAACAACAGTTCATGTAGCACCAGATCTATTTATAGGAGAGGGTGAAGCTTATTGAGATATCTGTCACCTTGTTCATGAAAAGACTGAACATTTATGATACTTTACAGAAAGAATAACTGAAAAGAATTAATGCTTTGTGCCAGATTTAAATGTGGAAATGGATCAAAAGTGAAGAGTAAAATTTGTTTGAAACACCGATGAGCATATCTGATGTACCATCATTCAACTTGAAGACAAAGTGTTCATAACTTGGCTACCTTATGCAAGTTTAACTGAGTACTTACTGCATATTCACATAGACGACTTTTGCTAATTCCATAAATTACTCATACAGAATAACTTCACAAATAGTAAAAGATATGCCCATTCAGAAGAAACAATTACCTGAAGAGTTTGCTTTACACTAAGTAGAAACTGCATTCAGATGTATAAGCAGCGACTGTGGCTTCTATTTTTTGAACCGACCAATTTTTCTAGCTGATAACTACCTCATCTTCCACCCTTCTTATATTAAAAACAATACTTACAATAAAAGTCGAATCGGGAATACTACAATCGGGTGCATCGAATTCCCAAAAGAATTAAGCTGAAATAGAGGGGGCTTCCTAGACCAGCACCTTGACATTTGGGATCTACATTCTGATAGCACAGCCTCTCAGGCTATAGTTGGAAATTCAACCATTACTCGATTTTTATCCCTCATTTTCAGTGGGTAAGTGCTGGATGCTCATATCCTTCCTTCTTACAAACTTTTTGATGTGTTCTACTACAAAGAAGGATGTTGGCAGCAAGCATGTGTGATTGTGTCCTAGGCTTAGATGACTCTGGGGGTTGTTCTAGTGTTTGCTTGTTAGGCTTTCTACCTAGTTTACCCATGATTACCGAAGGAGTGGGCTCGTTGGAGAGAACCCAAGTTCTCGTTAGGGTTTTGTTTTTGCTAAATTTTCAATGCCCTTCATTCATTCATTCATTCATTCAATTCCTTAAATACACCAGCAAGGTGGTTACATAGTACTCAGCCTCACTCCACTCCCTACAGCGGTTCCTATCTTTCCTTCCTACTCGCCCACTTGACCTTGATTCTTAGCCCCATGTTCAGCTCTTGGAAGGCCTGTCACCCACGTCCCAGTTTCTTGCCGTTCCTTGGATGTGGTCCCCTTGTTCCAGAGGTTCCTCCCTCTATGTCTCTTCCTAGAGTAGACTTGGTCAAATGGCCTTATCCCCCTTCCTTGGCTCGTATCATCACTCCTCCCTTTGACAAGGTGCATGACCTTATGCGCAAAAGATGGGTACCGTTGGCAGATCATGGTGACTTCTTCCCATGTAGCTTCGACTGGTGAGTAGCCCTTCCAGTGGATGAGGACCTTGGTGAACTGTTCTCCATATCGTACTTCTAAGGCAGCTTGAGGTGTAGGTATCGGCAGACCTTGGCTAATCAAGGGAAGCTTCGGTTGTGTTGGAGGTGTGCCACGGAAGGGTTTGAGGAGGGAGATATGGAAGACTGGGTGGATCTTTACTTCAAGTGGCAAGCAAAGATGGTAGGCGATTGATCCTAAGCGCTCTTTGATCGGGAAGGGTCTGTAGAACTTAGGTGCCAACTTTTGATGGGATCTTCGACGTAGGGTGGATTGTTAGTAAGGTTGGAGCTTGAGCCATACCAAGTCCCCTTCCTTGAAACTAAGGTTCCGATGTTTGGTGTCGTAGTTGGCTTTCATCCTCTGCTGTGCATGTTCCAGCTGAAGTCTAAGTTCTGCCAGGACCTTATCCTGATCTTGCAGTGCTCTCTCCACTGCCTCCATCTTGGATGTGCCAATTGTGTATGATAGCAACCGGGGAGGAGTCTATCCATAGACCACTTGGAAAGGGGTTGGTCTTAAGGGAAGAGTGGTAGCCTGTGTTGTAACAGTACTCAGCTCATGCTACCCACTCCGCCCACTTTTGGGGTTGAGCTCTAGTAAAACATCTCAAATACATTTCCAAGGTTCGGTTAACCACTTCGGTTAGACCGTCACTTTGGGGGTGATAAGCTGAAGAGAATGAAAGCTTGGTGCCATGCATTTAGAATAGCTCCTTCCAAAAAGTGTTGGTGAAGGTGGGATCACGGTCGCTTACGATAGACTCCGGTAGTCCATGGAGTCGAACAATGGTGTCGAAGAAAAGCTTGGCCACAGTTAGAGAGGAGTAAGGGTGACTCATAGCTACAAAGTGGTCATTCTTGGAGAATATATCCACTACTACCATAAGAATGGTCTTACCGTGGGATTTTGGAAGGCCATCTATGAAATCCATGGAGACATTGGCCCAAACTTGACTTAGGATAGGGAGTGGTTGAAGGAGTCCTGCCGGCTGGAGATGCTCCAACTTGTGTTGTTGGCACTGGAGACAAGTCCTGACCAACTCCTTGATCTGCTGGCACATTCCCTTCCAGTAAAAGTCCCTGGTGATGTGATGAAGGGTGCGTTGGTATCCTTCGTGGCATTGGTCGTGGAGGGCTTAGGCAATGATGGAATAGAGCTCAGAGGAGGGATCTAGGAAGATCTTATTTTTGAAGAGGATTAGCCCCCTCTCAAACGCCCATTCCGGCCCCATCTCTCGCTTTTGTATCTTGGAGGCCAACTTGCTCATCTCGAGTGTGGATTGCACTGCCTGCTGCACCCATTCGATCAGCTGTGGCTAGGGTATGGATATGGCGAAGGTAGACACCATCCCTTCCTCCTTCCTAGAGAGGGTGTTGGCCACCTTGTTCTCGCGGCTAGCCTTGTACTCGAATTCAAAGTCGAATCCCATGAGCTTGCTGAGCCAATGTTGTTGAGGGGAAGTGGAAACTCGTTGGTCCAGCAAGAACTTAAGACTATAGTGGTTGGTGCGTACCTTGAATTGTCTTCCCCACGGACAAGCCCTCCAATGTCGCACGACCTTGGCCAGGCCTATAAGTTCCTTCTTGTAGGTTGCCAGCTGGAGATGTCTTTAGGCGAAGGGTCAGCTGAAGAAGGAGATTAGCTTGCCATTTTGTTGGAGGATAGCTCCTAGGCCATGATTAGAGGCATCGCATTCCACTACAAAAGGCTGTTCGAAGTCAAGGAGTGCGAGGACATGTGCTCGTGTCATGGCATGGCGTAAGGCAAGGAAAGCTTGCTCCAACTCAAGGCTCCACTAGAATCCATTGCGTCTCAACATGCAGGTTAAGGGGGTTGCAATGATGCTATAGTTTTGCACGAACCGCCGGTAGTAGACCGTGAGCCCCAAGAATCCCCTCAATGTAGTGATGGTGGTAGGTTTCAAGCAAGACAACATGACTTCTACTTTTTGGGGGACGGCCTCCACTCCCTTGTGCGAGATGAGGTGTCCCAGATAAGCCACCTAGTGCTGGCCAAACATACATTTTAAGGACTTCAACCACAAGTGATGCTGGCGGAGCAAGGAGAAAGCTCGGCTGAGATGCTGAAGATATTCCACCCATGATTGGCTATAGACAAGGATATCGTCGAAGAACACGAGGATGAACTTTCTCAATTGGCCTTTGAATACTTCATTCATGAGAGCTTGGAAGGTGGAAGGGGCATTGGGGAGGCCAAATGGCATGACGAGGAACTCGAAGTGCCCATGGTAGGTGCGGAAGGCGGTCTTCTCCACATCTTTAGACCTCATTCACACTTGGTGATACCCTGAGCTTAAAACTAACTTAGAGAAGTAGCATGCCCCTCCTAACTCTTCGATAATTGGGATAGGAAACTTGTCCTTAACGGTTTTCTCGTTAAGGGCCCTGTAATCCACACAAAACTGCTAAGTGTTTTCGCCTTTATGAACCAAGAGCATCGGGGAAGAGAAAGGGGATTGGCTGGGTTTGATCAAGCCCTTTCGAAACATCTCCTCGCATTGGCTTTCAATTTCATTCTTTTAGCCATGGGGGTACCGATAGGGTCTTACCACAACGGGGGGGTGTTCCCGAGTTTAGCTTAATGGCATGATCGTAGGGGTGAGAGGGGGGAAGTGCTTGCAAGGGCTGAAAGATGTCTCCGAATTCCAATAGCAGACACTGTAATTCACTGTTTTCCTTCCTCTCCTTGATGATCACTGCGGTTCGGGGTGCCTCCCTTTCCCGGGTTTTCCCCTGCAATTGTATTTGCTCCCTACCTTGGAGGAAACTCATCTTCATCACCGCGAAGTCCCATGAAATGGGGCCTAGGGATTGAAGCCAGTTGACTCCTAGCACAACATCCACCCCACATAAGGGCAGGGAGTAGAGGTTTGTTGTGAAGGACTTGCCGCCTAGCTGCAAGGATACCCTCTGGAATACTCTGTCACTCCCCACCTTGGCTCCATTGGCCACCACCACCTTTAACCTCTCTCGTGACAACAGCGGTAGGCCGAGTTGAGAAACCAGGTCAGCACTTATGAAGCTGTGAGTGCTGCCCGAGTCGATCAACACAATGATCGGCCACCCTTCGATCCTTCCTCTCACTTTCATGGTTTGTGCTTGGGACAATCCGACCATGGCATGTAGTGATGTCTCCAACTATCCTTTCGTTGGTGCTCCCTCCTCTTCGCCTCCTTCTTGCTCTTCCTCCATTTCCCACTCCAACTAGAAGAGCTTTTTGCACCAATGCCCCATTGTAAAGGTTTCGTTGCAATTGAAGCATAATCCCTTGCTCCTCCTTTCTTCCAGCTCTGCCTTGCTCAATTTCTTGGTCTAAGGGGGTTTGTTCGGTGTAGTAGGCGATTGCCTCTTCAACTTGGCCTCTTCCTTTGGTGTCACTCCCCTTTTTTTATATAGTCGAGCAAGGCTCATTGCTTGCGAAAGGCTGGTAGGGTGGTGCAGCTCTACTTCCACCACGATGGCTTCCTTCAAGCTGCTGATGAAGATTGAGATCTCATGTTAGGGGCTAAGTCCAGCACTTAGGCAAACAATTGCTTAAATTATCGCTGGTAGTGCTCCACGGAGCCCACCTGGTGGAGTTTGGCTAGCTCGCCTACCTTATTGCTGCGGATTGGGGGCCCAAAGTGCATATCGCATAAGCCCTTGAAGTTGGCCTAACTCAGCTGGGGTTGTTCCCTTTTCAGTTTGAGGAACCATAGCTTGGCATCCCCTTCTAGGTGGAAGGTTGCTAGCTTCACTCGTTCCTCCTCTACCATGGGTTGGTGCTTGAAAAATTGTTTGCACCTGTTGAACCAGCTAAGAGGGTCTCCATTTCCGTCATATTGGGGAAATTCCCATTTGGCCAGACGTGCAGCCGGTGTGCTTCTTTCTCCCTTGCTGCTCTCGACTGACACCTCTCCAATCCTTTCAGGCATGAGGGTTGAGGGCTTCAGCGAGGATCCTCCCTGCGTCAAGCTATCTAGTTGGGTGGCTAGGCGATCTTGTCTCGCCTCCATTCGCTCCAAGTGCTCTCAATCATCTTGTTGCATGGCTAGCAATGCTTCTAGCTGTTGTTGGACCTTCTTCCAGTCGTCCATGGTGGCCTGCTCTGATACTAGGTTGTTGGCTTGTGTCCTAAGCCTAGATGACTTCAGGGGTTGTTCTAGTGTTTGCTTGTTAGGCTTTCTACCTAGTTTACCTATGATTATTGAAGAGGTGGGCTCGTTGGAGAGAACCCAAGATCTCGTTAGGGTTTTGTTTTTGCTAAATTTTCAATGCCCTTCATTCATTCATTCAATTCCTTAAATACACCAACAAGGTGGTTACATAGTACTCAACTTCACTCCACTCCCTATAGCGATTCCTATCTTTCCTTCCTACTCTCCCACTTGACTTTGATCCTTAGCCCCACGTTCAGCTCCTGGAAGGCCTGTCACCCATGTCCCAGCTTCTTGCCGTTCCTCAGACGTGGTCCCCTTGTTCCCGTGGGTCCTCCCTCCACGTCTCTTCCTAGAGTAGACCTAGTCAAATGGCCTTATCCCCCTTCCTTGGCTCATATCAAAGGACCAGCAGTCCCCACAAAAGTTCAAACACATCATGTGTTTAGACATCAATCGATCTGCTACCTATTCATTATTTAGACATTTGCAACTGTCATGCAACTGAATTTGCATATAGCCACAGTATTTCAGCTTGTATGTTACTTTCCAACCAGGTAGCAATTCCATAGCCTTTCACCCAAATTCATTTCTCCACAAAAGCATAAAAGAGCATTTATACAAACAGCAGCAATCGCTTATATTAACAAACTTTGCTGTGGAACAACACTACCAATAATCTCCACATGAACAGGAGCCATCACGGAAATGATGGAATCTATTGGTATCTCTCAGAATAATTTCCCTTTCCACAGCTTTTGATGCAAATTTAAAAGCAGAATGGCAATCAGCACAAACTCTAATGTTCTTCTTGATCCTGATGGTGGATCCAGGAGGCATATTTAAGAGTGCAAATGCAAGAGCAAGCTTCTCACTGTGATGCTGCAACCTAATTTCCCTCTCCTCTTGATCTTCATAGAAAAGCACATGGCTAGTGTCAGGAACATAGCCCATCTCCTTGATTTTCCTGCTAACCTCCTCCCACATCTTTTGGATTACTTCCATCTGCGGGTGAGTATCATCATTGGCCACGAACATGTGAACAGAATTCTCCATCTCCACCCAGCTACATGCCGGCTCCTTCTTCACACCGCTTTCTTTCATCATCCTTCTCACCTTTAAAACATCATTCCATCTACCTGCTGAAGCATATATGTTTGACAATATGACATGGGGACCTGAATCATGAGGATCAAGCTCAAAAACCTTCTCAGCAGCATAAGCACCAAGATCCATATTTTTATGCATCCTGCAAGCACCAAGCAATGCTCCCCAGACCTCAGCAGTAGGTTGGATTGGCATCTCCTTTATAAACATCTCAGCTTTAGCCAGAAGACCACCTCGACCTAAAAGATCAACCATGGTGGCATAATGCCAAATTTGTGGCTCAATCTTGTACCATTTCATCAACTTGAAATAATGTTCTCCTTCACACAGAAGTCCAGCATGACTACAAGCCGTCAAAACACAGAGAAAAGTTATGTCATTGGGGGCAATTCCAGTCCTGAGCATTTCTTCAAATTTTGCCACAGCCAACTTGCCATGCCCATGCTGTGCATATGCCGTGAGCAATGAATTCCAAGAAACTATGTCCTGTTTCAACAACCTATTAAAAACCTTTTCAGCATCCACAATACTACCTGACTTAGCATACATATCAAGAAGTGTATTTCCGACAAACGCAATAAGCTGTCCTCCCATTTTTATCATATGGGCATGCACCCATTTCCCCTGCTCAAGAGAACCAGTTCCAGACAAGGCACCGAAAACACTTGAGTAAGTAAAATGAGTAGGTTCAATATCTTCCCTAAGCATCTTCCAAAACAAATAAAGAGCACGCTCCCCTTCACTCTTCCTAGCATACCCAGCTATCAAAGCATTCCAAGAAACGTCATTCTTATAAACAAGCTCATCAAATATCACCAAAGCATCATCAACTCGGTCATATCGAGAATACATATCGATCAAAGCACTACCAACATAAACATCTGAACCATAGCCCGATTTCAGACAATAACCATGAAGCTGTCTACCTACGTACTTACCATCATTTTTCACTAAACTCCCATAGGCCTTGAGAAGGCTCGACAACGTATATTGGTTTGGTCTCAATCCAACCCTAAGCATTTGCGGAAACAGAGCAACAGCATCCTTGGACCGATCATTGTGAGAATACCCAGTAATCATAACGGTCCATGTGACGAAATCCTTCACAGACATTTCATCGAACAGCTTTCTAGCTTCAACTAAACTCCGACACTTTGCATACATATTCAAGATACTATTTTGCACGAAGATATCATCTCTAAAACTAGAATTAGCCAAATGGGCTTGAAGGATTCTACATTCGTTAAGTTTCTTCAACTGGGTGCACTGTTTTATCAAATTATTGTACAAAGCACGGTCGGGTTTCAAACAACCGCGTTCGATCAAATCAAGAACTTGAATCCCAGTTATGGAAACTAGGCTTTTGGGTAGAGGATCTATGAGTTGAATTGTTGATAAAGAATCCATCTTTTGGGTTATACTTTCATCTGGGTATGTAAAAGTGGAGGTAGATGTCCTTAATTGTGATGAAAAAGATGCTGATCTTCTAAGTATTGGGTTCTCGGTAATTTGGAAAAGACAAATGGGTCTCTTCATTCAGAAATTGAAGAGAGTGAAAGAAGTTCAAAATTAACGGCCTGAATCTGATGATCGGATATAAATGAAACTATGTGATTGTTTGGTTACTTTTGCGAGGCGGGAAAATGAAATTCTGTTTGTTTCATTAAGGTTATCTCTGATAGTAAAAAATAAAAATAAGAATTTAAAGGCTGTGGACTTTGCTAAATTAAATAAAGAGAAAATGAAATACTTATTATAAGGGAATTGAGTAAAGATATAATAAGTATGAAATAAGTATTATGCTATTCACTTAGTCGTATTTGAATTATTATTATTTTGATTACTTTGCAATATTGATAGAGGAATGGGATTGAGATACCTTAGAAAAGGAGGAAAATGCCCCTAATTTATTGAAATAGCCTAACGCATTGCCTTGATAGAATGAAAGTATGTTCACTGTTGGACACAACTCTTGGCTTCAACTTCAACTTTCCCTTCTTATCTTTTTCTTCTTCGTTTTAATTTTCAAGCGCCTTTGTTTTGCATCATGGAAAACAAAGTACTCTGATTTCTTTTCAAGCAAATAGTGATAGTCTCGCCATTCCTTGACATGAGCTCTTCCATCCTCTTCATATCTCTGGTTACCTACTTTGGCTAGCCATTAAGCTTTGGTTCCATTCTCAACTCCAATCTTCTTCCTTAACAACATCGAAGGTGACAAATTAATCCCTAAATTGGAACACTATGGAAATCGACATTTGAAGCTATGCTAATGAATTGAGGACAATCAACAACATGAAAAGCATTGCATTGTTCGATTCTTGCACTTAGAGGAAGGAACGGAGCTTGGAGCAACTACCGTCATCTATAGTTAATTTGTTACCTTTTTAAATTTCCAGCCGAACTAGGAATTGCAGTTAGCTACCACCTTCAACAACTGTTATGGAGACTACAAGTGCTATAGGATGATGACACATAGGTTGGGGCTTTCACTAATTCACATGTTGCTTCTCACCAACAGTTGCCAAATGTTTGACCATTGTTTGCAGTTGGCAACGACCTTCATTACTTGTGGTAGAGATAGCGACAATCGAAGGATAATGATGATAGAATTAGGAACCACCAACACACACAACATAAAACACACGATAATGGTGGTAGAACGTGGTGAGCTTGAGAAGGTGACCGGTGGTGGGCATTTTGAATGTTGATTGAGTGGCCATCAATTATTAGTGGATAAAGAGAGAGAGGGTAGAGGAGAGATAGAGATCACCGGATGTAGATGACTGTTCTAGAGTTTTTTTTTTAATAGATTTTTAATCCATCTCATTTCATAGGGGTAAAGTGTGGTCATTTGCTTATTTTTATGAGGGTACGTTGGGAAATAACAAAATGAATGTAGTATAGAATTGTAATTCAGAGGGGGAGCCAAAGAATTGCAATTCCATGTTTTAAGTAATACCTATTCGGCATTGAATTGCTATTACATAACCAAAATGTAACTAAATATTGTAATAGCAATTTCGCATAGCATAAGGAAGGAAAGGAATTACTATTATAGCGAAATGAACGGGCCATAAGTATATAGCTAAAACGTAACTAAAAATGTGGTTTCTTGGAAATGTGTATACATTAACAACCAAAATAAAGTAGTTTTAAATGCATAAGTACAAATAAATAGGGCCTCGACCTTATTGAAAGTCTTAGAGGAGATAGTTATCTTAATAAAAAGAGAAACAACCTATGCATCACTTGCAAGATGATTAACAACTGTATTACCTTCTTTGGTAGTAGAAGATAAATTAACATGCTCAAGTGTTTTAAAACTTTCCACTCCTTTTAGAAATTGCAATTATTAGTTTGTTATTAAAACATTGATTAACATATTATTTGAGACAACAATTAATGAATCCATGTTGACATCAACTTTTTGGAATCCCCATAAGACTCCTAAATAGGCGCCATAATTCAATATGCTTTATGTCCATTTTCTCGAATTTTTTTAGAAATCCATTATCCCATGGCTCCTATCATCATCCCTTCTTACTCTAATTGCAGATGGCTTAGAATAATTGTAATGCTCTAGAACTGAGAGTGCAACAACTTGCCATGTCCCATTGCTATTTAATGACACATAAAACTCTCAATCTGCTAAATCATCATTCAATTAACTGAAAAAACTCCATGTCACTCATTATTATCATGCCTCCAGAAATAAAATATGACAGTTTCAAATAAAATAACAATTGTAGTACTTCTAATACATTAATATTCTTCTTAACATGAAATATAATCTTTAAACTACCCTCAAACTAATTTCACTAATCTTCATAGTAATAATAATATTCTACTGGCTCCTCGTTATGCTCGTAGTTTACCGAGCTAAGTATAAGCACATAATCAATTCTTAGTCAATAATCATTTAATTGCATTTTAATTGTATACTACCAAGCACAAACCATTAACGGGGTAGTTACATACTTGAAGAAAATGCTTCAAGGTCACTAGAATAACAATTGTGAGCCTGAGTATGTTCTATGTATCCAAGCTTTTTGACAAGCCCTAGTACACAGTCGTATACTTGGCTATGTACTTAACACTAGCAGCTAAATAGGCGTATACTTGGCCATGTGCCATGTTTTTCACAGTTTGTTCTTATTTTCACCACGAGAAGAGTATACGGTTGTGTACCTTGGCCGTGTACCCTTCTATGTCTCATGAAGGTTTGATTCCTTCATAATTCATCCCATTTTCCTAAGCCAATCGCACCTGTCTCTTTCTTACTTCTAATCTGACACAAATCATTGTTTAATTCTTAAATCTTAGTGTAGAAAGATCAACTTGATTGAATTGTTCAATCGATTCCAAAGTTGCTCTAATCACCCACACCATTAATTCTGCTTACCCTATTTGCTTCCAAATTATAACATAAATACATTATTTTGTTAAATGCATATTAATAAGGGAGAACGTACTACAACCCAATTCAAATTAACTCTTACCTCGTGGATTCCACGTATTGATTTAGTCAGTAGAAGCTTCTAGATCACTTGTTTGAGCGTTGTCTACAAAGAGGAGCGCAGTTTAGAAAAAGATAGTAGGATTTTTGTGAGGGCTTATATAGTCTAGAGTTAAAAAGTCTGTATCGCCTCCTACACAACCACATAATTACTTAACTGCCTCGTGACATAAAATTTATTTCTTTCTCTCTTTTTTTTTTTGGTATTTTACACTAATGGATTCAACTAGCAGCATTCAATTTCTCTCATCTTTCTTCTAATGTCATTCAAGATATTGGTCTTCTATGGAGGGTGAAAAGATTTTTCTTCTTCTTGGTATGAACCTACTTCAAATGTATATGAATTGAGACGAATTGAGACCTTAGGTCAATCTCTTGAATAATCTATTGCTACAGTAAATCCAAATAGACCATAAAGCAAATGCAAATACAATAGCCTATGGACATTTAACTCCTTTTTTTTTTTTATACATAACATTTGAGTTGTATCTAGATCATCAAGTCAAAGTCTGAGTTCAAATTTGGCTGAGTGGTTGGCCATTTACACTGCCGTATTTGAGCTCAAGATGCCTAGACAACAAATAATTAATTAAAAATAGCAAATGGCCTCCTTTCTTTACAAAATTTTATAATTATATTTTAGACTAGGATCGAGCTGTAATCCTACTTCACAAAGTACCTATTCATATCTTGTAAGTTTTAAGTGGATATTAAAAATCACATGGTAGATTAGGAATACGGATTTTTTGAAACCACTTTCACAGGGTAAAGTATAGGTATGAGATCTTCCTCCTTGTACCATCATAAAATCCATATTTTAAGTGTACAAGTAAAAGTTTTAGGGTGCCTTATACCTACCTCATAATAAATTATTATAAATATTAATAAATAAACTGTAACACTTCAGAACCTGTGATGCTAGAACTTGCCACATGTCCTTACAGGGTAAAGGCACGTTAAGGCTCTTTACTAGCTAACACTATGTAATTTGCAATAACTGTTAACCACAATTGAAATAATTTGATTGAAATCATTTATGATGATCCAATTAGATCTCATTACAAACTATAAACTGCTTCAAGGATGATTTTGGTACATCATTATAATAAAAGTTAGGAACATTTCAAATTCTAACTAATAACTATCCTATCATACTCTAACAGTAATCATTCTCTCAGTAATGTTAAGAACTTTAGTTGCATTTTTCACCTAGTCATCATAGTAAGAATAACACTTTATATTGCTTCGATTTTGTGTATATGACCTTAAGTCCTCGTCATTAGAGGTGTAATCATCTATACTTGCAGCTTAAAAATGATTCCCGAGGGATGAGTTAATGCCGAGTATGTATAATCTATAAGCACACATGCATGATCGAACATATCTTGAATCACATGCATTAATGCAGGACTCAACAATCAAATAATAAGTTATTATTTGAATTAGTCCTCAAACAACAAATGGTTGCTCATGACCATGTCAAACCATATATAGATATAATACATAACACGGTGTTGGGAACTATTACTACGAGCCTCAACACCTATGAGTCCCTAAATCTACCAGATCATCCTAGTATGTAACTCTATAAGGGAAACCACCACATACTGATCAATGGTACCCCCTAAGATTTTATCACTAAGAGTCCTTAGGTTGAGTCAAGCACAATCAATAAGCAACTTAATCATATCTAATATACCTTTAATTCCATTACCTTAACTAACTTAGTAAGCACAAGCAATATATAAGATGACATGTACTTGAAAAGGGCGGTATCAAATGCAATTGGTCCTTGCCTAATAGTTGTATTGAAACTTGACAAAGAACAATATAGTTAACCTTAGTACTAACCTAGAATATCATCTAAGTTATCTGATTTTGTTACCTAATTATTGGTAGGTTGCTTTCCTTACCTTTGATAGAGTTTCTGGAGTTAGGCTAGAGTCTAGGGTTAAAGGAAACAAGAAAATAGGAAAGAAAATGAATAAAAAAGGTTCTCAAGTTACATGGTTGTGTAGTAGGCTATCTACATGAGCATGGTGGGGAACATAGTCGTGTACTGTTGCCATGTACCTTTCTGTAAGTTGAGTCTAATTTTTAATTTTTTATTTATGTTCCTAACCCGATTTACATTAGATCCTATGTTCACCTAATATAAATCATTGACTTGAACTAGGAATTTCATTATTTATTTGGGGTCGCCACCCAACTGAAGTTGGGAAAAATTATTGAATTATAATTAATTGAGCGGATTAATTCTAATTTGGACAACTCGTTGACTAAATCTCCTCTTTTATTTAAAAAGAAGAAAGAAGAACTAGAGATTCTCGACTCGGGGGCTAACCTATTAAAACCCTAAAGTTACCACCTTGTCCATTTGAAACTTGGACCATATTCTAATATCTTTCTTTTTTTTATTATATTTTTTATTTTTTTATTTTTGATACATATTAAAAAATATTAAAATAACTCACACTACTTTGAAAAATGATTTTTTTAATTTATTTTTTAGAGTTGCCCCATAAGTGTGCTTATGTACCTGCTATTCAGGATCAAACAAACCCTAGTTCGCTTTTCATGAAAAACTTTAGTGGATTAGTTCAAGTTTTAATTACAAAAATACTTCGGGTTTATGTTTATTACCATTTTCAAGGTTTTGGAAAAGAATCTAAACCTAAGCTTTATTATCTTGTTTTCTAAAAAATTTTGATTTAAGGAAAACCAACTTTGAAGTTATTTTGAAAAAAATACTTTTCTAAGTGATAAAATAATTCATTAATCCATATTGTTAATCCACCTTTAATCCTAATCTTTATTATTTTCATTATTTTTAATTTTTTTATTATCTTTTATCATTATTATTATTTTTTCTTTTTTATATTAAACTAAGTATAAAAAAATAATCAAAATTCTAACATTTTTTTATTTTATTATATATTTTTTATTTTTTTGATTATAAATAAATAACTAAACAAATAAATAAAATAAGGAAATAAAAAAAATGAAATAAAAAATTGAAAAAATCGGCTTACTTGGATGCGGGTCGGTTGGGTCAAATCCGACGACGTTGGAGGTCCTCGTAGGCGGCGCTTTGGTGTTCGTTTTTGTCGATTAGGGGGTGTTTCCAACATTTCTGATGACAGGGGACTCAATAGTGGTGGTGGTTTCCTTCAAAATCGCCTCCAAGTGGTGGTTTTTGGCTTGATTGGCGGTCGTGGCTTGGGAACTCTGGCGAGTTTCGAATCCTAAGTATTTTCACTCTCTTTCTCTCTTATGATCAGTGCTTTGGCTTCTCCACGTTGAGCTCTATTTATATGCATCGGAAATTAAGCTGGATAAGCTTGGATTTCCTTCCGATAGGCACGAATCGAATTTGTGGTTGAAACTCATCTCCGATTTGCTTTAGATTCATGTAAATATTTGATTTTGTTGTGATTTGATTCTAATTGGATGATGTTTATCTTATTTTAGCTAAAGATTTGGTGGATTTATGCAAAAAATCGCATCAAAACGGCTAGATTTGAATTTTTCACGGCCAGCGAGCATTTCGCATGGAGGTTGAAGACGACCACGGGCCTGGCGTGTGCACTTCCTTTGTCTAACTAAGTGCTGACACGTGTCCCAGGTGAAATGAAAAAATTGCAAAACACGGAAATGCCTCCCCTGCTATTCGGACCTGTGTCCTCGAACCCCCCCCCCCCCCCCCCCCCCCCGCGCACGCATAAAGCCATGGTCCGGACCAGCTGGGCTAGCCCACTTCTTAGTTTTTTTATTTAACGTAAATTATATATATGTGATGCAATTTTTATTATTTTTATATTATTTTGAAATTCAAAAAATTTACAAAAATATTTTAACCTCTTTTGTTGTTATTTCTATCATTATTTTCTAAAAATGATATACTTTTCCTATTTATTTTATTTTTTGAATATTTTTCCTTTATTTTTGCTAAATTAGAAGAAAAATTAAAAAATGGAAAAAATTGTAAATTAACCATTATTAATGATTAGGGGAAAAAATAGAGCGTTTACAACTACCCCTCTTTGTAGTAAAGTTTGAAAAACTTAACTACAAAGACTAGAAAACTCCATTTTTGGCTGACAGACTGAGTGGATAACGACTTAATTAGTTGGTTATCTAGAACTTGATTCTAGTAGGAAAAATGCTTCATGAGCTAATAATCCTACGAATGCTTTATGATGGTTAATACCGCTTAAGGAATGATCTTAAACAATCTAACAACTTGGAGTAAGATACCATTTAGAAAAAGGGCTCTATGAACTAACTAATTGACGATAGGAAATATCTCAAGGATTGTTCAGGAGTGTGTTATTGTGAGTGGAATAACTGATAATAGGAAGAGTCCTATTAGACTAGCAACCATAAAGAAGAGATTGTCCAAGGAAGTGCTCTTATGAGCTGGCCACGTGACAATAGAAGTGTCTGGCTAGACCAGCGACTGTTGGAGAAGAAATGTTATGGAGGAGTGCTCTCATGAGCTGACTCGTCAATATCAGGAAGTGTCTTATATGACTAATAACCTTAAAGGGGACAATCTAAAGAAGTGCTCCTATGAGCTGACTAGTCTTTAGATTATCTTAGAAAAGTGCTCTCATGAGCTGACTAATCAATTATCTAGAAAAGTGCTCTTATAAGCTGATTAATCAGTTATTTGGAGAAGTGCTCCTATGAGCTAACTAATCGATAAATTATCTAGAACAGTGCTCCTATGAGTTAACTAAATGATAAATTATCTAGAAAAGTGCTCCTATAAGTTGACTAATCGATAATTAGGAAGCGTCTTATTCAGACTTGCAACCATAAAAAGGGATTATCTAGAAAAGTACTTTTATGAGCTGACTAATCGATAATTAGGAAGCGTCTTATTTAGATTTGCAACCATAAGAAGGGATTATCTAGAAAAGTACTCTTATGAGCTGACTAATCGATAAATTATGAAGCATCTTTTTGGACTTGTAACCATAAGAAGGGATTATCTAGGAAAGTACTTTTATGAGCTGACTAATCGATAAATTATGAAGTATCTCTTTGGACTTGTAACCATAAGAGAGGATATCTTAGGAAAGTGACCAATTGTGGGTTGATTAACCGATAGCGGGAAGCATCTCCTTGGACTTACAACCCTAAAGAATAGGTATCTCGGAAGGTGCCCCTATAGGCTAACCCTGAGAGCAGATGTCTAGGAAAGTGCTCTATTGTGGGCTGACTTTTAGAACATATAACCAAGAAAGTGCCCCATTGTGGGTTGACTTTAAGAAAGAATATTTGGGAAAGTGCCCTATTGTGAGCTGAAGTACCTAATGCTTTTGAAAATGCTTCCAACAAACTGGTCAAATGATTGATAAGAGATGTCTTTTAGACCGCTTATCTTAGAATATGTGATTCATGATTCATGATGGTTATTTACTCCAAAATGCTTATTGGTTTATCGCGGATAGTAACCAAACAACCGAACCTTCATGCTGGTTTGCTCCTTTTTTGCTTACTTTTGCTTCAAAGCAGGGCTGAGGACCTTGATTTATTTTCCTTATTGTGAGCATGACTCTTGTGATTGTGGTGTTATCCTATTAATGCACCAGATTTAATGTTAAAAAATAGGTGGAATTATATAAAAGAGAAAAATCCATTGAGATTTATCATTATTTTAATGTTCATTCTTCATGGTGAGGCAATGGGTAGTGTGTTTATGAAAGTTTGTTTAATGAGAATTGGTTAAAGTAATCGACCATTCAAAGACATTAACTTTGCTTGTAGAAGGAATGAAAACTAAACTCAATGAAATTTATATCGAATATTGGCATTTATGAATCTTGGCAAAATTTCAATTTTCTTACCTAAGGATAGTACATCTTAACAACATCCATATTAATGAGGTCTCTCAATTCTGAACCATTCACTTGAGTTAATATTAAAGCTCCTCCTGACAACACCTTTTTTACAACATATGGGCCTTCATAGTTTGGGGTAAACTTCCCTCTTGAATCTTGAGAATTTGGGAGAACTTTCTTTAGCACCGGATCTCTTTCTTTGAAACATCAAGGTTTCATTTTCTTATTGAATGCTCGGGCCATTCTTTGTTGGTGGCACTGGCTATGACATAACGCAGCGAGTCTTTTTTCGTTGATGAAATCCAACTGATCAAGCCTTTTCTTTACTCAGTCTGACTCATCTAACTGTGCTTTTGATAGGACACTGAAAGATGGTATTTCGACTTCAATTGGTAGAACTGCCTTAGTACCATATACTAGAGAATATGGGGTAACTCCAATAGATGTTCGAATTGAGGTTCTGTAAGCCATGAGGGCGAATGATAGCATCTCGTGCCAGTCTTTGTAAGTCATTGTCATTTTTTCGATAATTCTCTTAATGTTCTTGTTGGCTGCTTCCACTACCCCATTCTTTTGAGGACGGTAGGGAGTTGAATTTCTGTGGTTTATATGGAAGTGTTGACATTAATCTGTCATCATGTTGAGGTTGGTGCTGTTATCGGTGATAATTGATTCAGGAACTCCATAGCGAGCTATTATGTCCCTCTTTAGGAATTGGACTATTACCCCTTTTGTGACGCTGGCATATGATGAAACTTCTACTCATTTGGTGAAGTAATCAATGGCTACCGGTATGAATCTGTAACCATTGGATGCTTTAGGAGTGATTGGCCCAATGATGTCGATCCTCCAAATGGAGAAAGGCCATGGTGCAGATAACGAATAAAGCTCTTTAAGTGGGGCATTTATTCGATTTGCATAAATTTGATATAAGTGACAGTGCTTGACATATTTGATGCAGTCTGATTCCATGATTAGCCAATAGTAGCCCATTCTCATGATTTTTTGAGTCAGCATGTAGCCGTTCATGTGAGGCCTACATACTCCTTCATGCACTTCTTTCATCAGTTCACTTGCTTCTTTTTTTATCCACGCATCTTAGCATTGTGGTGTCAGGTGATCTTCTATAAAGCACAGACCCATTTAGTAAGAAATGACTTGCTAACCTTCCAAGTGTTCTTTGGTCATTTTTGCTAGCTATTTTAGGGTATTTGCTTTCTTGGAGAAAAGGTTTGATATCGTAATACTAGGGCTTATCATCTCGTGCTTTCTCGATTATCAAACAATAGGCAAGCCAATTTTCAATTTCTATTTTCAGTAGTTGGACTTCGGCTCCCCTTGTTATCTACATCATAGAGGCTAATGTGGCGAGGGCATTTGCAAATTGATTTTGAGTCCTCGGGATGTATGTGAATGTGATTGCTTCGAACTTGTCAATCAGCTCCATCAAATGCTGATGATATGGTACCAATTTGGGGTCTTTAATTTTGTATTCCCCTCGTGTTTGTAATATGATGAGTGAAGAATCTCCATATACTTCTAATTCACGGATTTCCATATGGCAAGCCATTTTGAGGCCGATGATGCACGCCTTATATTCCATGATATTATTAGTATATGGAAATGTGAGCCTTGTCGCTGAAGGGAATTGTGTTCCTTCTGGTGATATTAGTACTGCCTTGATCCCACACCCGAATACATTGACAGCTCTGTCAAAGAACATCTTCCGTTTAAGGCTTTGGTCTATCCTATAGTCTTTTGTTGGTTCACCCTCCACTGTTAATATATTCTCATAAGGGAATTGGGCTTATGATTCTTGGGGATCTCCCTCAATTGGGTATTCTGCCAATTGATCAGCTAAATATTGCCCTTTTACTGAATTTTGATTTATATAGGTGATATCAAATTTCGATAAGAGCATTTGCCATTTAGAGATTCTCCCTAACAAAACGGGCTTCTCTACCAAGTATTTCAAAAGGTCATGTCTTGTCAGTAACTCAATAGGATAGTGAAGGGTGTATTGCCTCAACCGGTGCTTGACCTAAATCAAAGCACAACAAGTTCTTTCTATTTCAAAGTACCTCTGTTCTCCATCTGTGAATTTCTTGCTTAGATAGTATATAAAACGTTCCCTTCCTTCTTTATCTTTCTATCCCAGCACGCACCTCATGGATTCAGGGAGTATTGTGAGGTATAAGAATAAAGGCTTTCCTTGTTTTGGAATGATCAAAACTAGATGATTTGTGAGATAGTCTTTGATCGTTTTGAATGCTTCTTCCCATTCATCGTCCCATTTTACCGTGGCATTCTTTTTTAACAGACGGAATAGTAGGCGGCATTTGTCTATGAGCTATGTGATGAAATAGGCTATGTAATTCAATCTTCCCAGTAGACCTCTTACCTCCTTGATAGTGCGCGAAGAGGGTAGTTCCAGTATGGCCTTTACCTTGTTAGGATCGATTTTAATACCTTCTTGGCTTATAATAAACCTTAATAGCTTGCTTGTTGTGACCCCAAAAGTATACTTTTCAGGATTTAACTTGAGCTGAAAATTTCTCAACCGCTTGAACAATTTCTTTAGGACAACCGCATGGCTTTCTTCTCCCTTAGACTTGGCTATCATATCGTTAACGTATACTTCAACTTCTCGATGTATTATGTCATGAAGTATCGCGACCATGACCCTCTGATATGTTGCCCTGACGTTTCTTTAAACCAAAGGGCATAACTTTGTAACAGAAAGTTCCCCATGTTGTGATAAAGGTTGTTTTAGTTTTATCTTCTTCAACCATTTTTATCTGATTATATCCTAAGAAATCATCCATAAATGAAAAGAGATGATTCCTTGCAGTATTATTTACCGGGACGTTGATGTGAGGTAGAGGGAAATTGTCTTTAGGCGTAGCTTGATTTAAGTCTCGAAAGTCTACGTACATTCGTACTTTCCCATTCTTCTTTAAAACGGGGACTATATTTGCTACCCATTCTGGGTAGTTTGATACCTCAATAAACCCCACCTCTAGTAGTTTTTTGACTTCCTCTTTGATCTTTAGTAAGATGTCGGGCTTAAACTTTCTTAATTTTTCTTTTTTACGTTTGACATCTTCTCTCGTGGGAAGTTTGTGAACTACTATTGACTGGTCAAGTCCTAGCATGTAGCCATATGACCAAGCGAATACATCCGCATATTCAGTTAACAGCTCGGTTATTTCACGCTTTTGCTCAGCACTCAAATTGGCCCTAATCTTGAGGTTTTTGGGTTCCTCTATGCTTCCTAGATTTACTGTCTCCATCGACTCATAGATTGAGATTTCACTTTGTTCATGTTTTTGCCAACTTTCTTGTATTATTTTATAGTCAAGGGCATCGCTTCCAACAGCTGACTTAGTAGTGTCGGAAACAATATCGACGTTTTCATTACTTACCTGCGCGAAATGTCCATAATGTTCGACAATAGGGAATCTGTGGGGAAAGTGGAGTGAGAACATATATATATAAGCAAAAGGAATAAACTACAATTTATTGAATTTGAATAATGATAATCACAATGAAAATCTATTCAATAATTGTTCCCTATCTTTGAGCTGACCTAGTGCTATTAACAGGATAACAGAATCAATTGTTAAGAGTTAGATGCTGATTGGTCATGCAAGAGGCTGAACCCTCATTGTTGACATCGGTTTGGCTTATCACTAACTCTTGCACGGTAATTGCTCACATGAATGATTGTTGGAAGGGTGGAAAATGCATTTGGGCATCACTTAGCTTCTCTTTCCTTCTGCTTTTAATACCTCTTACTTGTGCCTCTTCTTAGGATGTAGGAACGTACCTTAGCCCAAACGTCCCTTACTATCCCTCCTTGAACTGTTGGCACTCCTTGCTTGTTACCGTATTTACTTTATTGAATATTTAGAGCCTAAAGTTTTCAGAACCGTCTTCCCCGATGTAAGGTATAGCGGTTTCTTTATAGATAGCATAGTCCTGCTCTCCCAATATGGTGATGATTTGTCCATTTGCTATGAACTTGACCTTCTGATGGAGACTCGAGGGTATGGCTCCGGCGGTGTGTATCCATGGCCTTCCCAATAGTAGATTGAAAGATCTTGGAATGTCGAAGACTTGGAAGGAGATGTGGAACATCCGTGGACCAATCTCCACTAGCAAGCTAATTTCCCCCACTATCTCTCTCTTGGACCCATCGAAGGCCCTAACCACTATCGAGCTTGGCTTGATGTTGCTCACATTGACCCCCAACAAGTCAAGGGTGGCCAAAGGGCATATGTTGAGGGAAGATCCATTGTCTATGAGTACTTTAGAGACAATGGTGTCTTTGCATTTTACCACTATAAACAGTGGTTTCATGTGTTGGTCTCCATATTTTCCCTGCTCTTCGGGAGAGAAAGATATTTGATTCATGGTGAAGATTAAATTTGCCACATGGCTTAATTTCTTTGTTGCGATGCCTTCTAGTACCTTGACCTATTTGAGTACTCTGAAGAGTGCTTCCCTGTGAGGCTCAAATGTTGTGAGGAGGCCTATGAGTGATATTTGGGCTGGAACTTTATTAAGTTGTTCCATGATTTTGTATTCACTCTCCTTGATCATTTTCGTGAATGTAGGGAGCCCCTCTTCTTCCTCTTTCTCTACCATGGTGTTAGGCTCTTCAATTGAGGTTTTGTACTTAGGGTCGTAAATCCTCTCAGAACGGGTGATTCCTCCTACGATGGGAGGCTTTTCTTGATCAAAGGCCTGATAGTCGAATGGTGTCGCCTTATACCTTTATGAGGATATTGGGACATTGAATACATATCTCTTCTTCGGGATTTGCACCTCAGTAAACTATCCTTTGTAGCACTTTATGACTACCGACTTGGGGTCCGATTTGATCATGTTTACAGACTCCTCTTTTTCCTTCGGTGGGCTGTCTTCTTTCTCAAATTCGGGCCCCCATCCACTAGGTGGCCCATACTCGGTTGGGGTAAAAGAGTAATTCACTAGTTACTCAAACTTCTCGTATGATTCACCTAGGGTATCGACTGTTGGGTCTCCAGCTAACCACCTCTTCTTGATATGTGATTTGGGGGTTTTTTTTTTTCTGAGACTTGGTACGAACGACTTTCTTGTTGCGTTGTTACCTTCGTCTGTTTCGGGGACTCTTTTGATTTGGAGTTTGGCTCTTCAGATGTAATCATATTGATGGTAGGCTTGTGGTTGGGCAGTGGGTTAGTGTTGACATTGGGCGTTGGTGTGTTGACAAAGTCTAACTGCACTATCCCGACGTTAACTAGGTTTTGTATTTTGTTTCGGAGCCTCTAACATCTGTTTGTGGAATGCCCCTCTTATCCTATGTGGTAATCGCATTTGAGGCTCGAGTTAAAATTTCTTGGCTTGTACCGATTGCTGGGAATCTCAAAGCTAATTAAATTATCTGCTCGTAATCGCGCAAAGACCTGGCCGAGCAAGATTGATATTGGAGTGAATTGTCTCGTGACCTGGTAGCTTGGGTGTGATTCATTGGTGATTGCTGGATTAAGGCATTTGTGGTTTGAAATGTTACACGGGACCCAACCTTGTCAACTCTGCCGGAATTAACCGTGCTGATGGTGGATTTATTACCTCCCACGGGCCTTTGGGATGATGCAACTTGGAGATGGTCGACTATCTAGAGTCTCCCTGATGTAATGGCATTCTCGATTCGACAAACTGCTGCTACCACATCTGCAAAACTGGATGACATCTGGCCTACCAGATGTAAGAAGTAAGTCTTCTCAAGAGTGTTGACAAAGATGAATGTTAACTCTTTTTAAAAAATTGGGGTTGTTACCCTAGCGGCTTGAGCCCTCTAGTGTTGGGCATATTCCTTAAAGGATTCACTGTGTTTCTTTCGGAGGTTTCCTAGATCCATTACCGAAGGGGTGACTTTGATATTGAATTTGTATTGGTCGTAGAATGCACGGGCAAGTCTTTCCCAGGTGTTGACTTAGCTGAAGTTCAAGTGTGCATACTAGACAAGAGTAGGGCCTGTGAGGCTGTCTTGGAAGGTCTGGACCATGAGTTGGTCATATTGGGCATATTTGCTTATCTTCCGCACATATAACCTTGCATGCATCTTGGGCCATCTAGTACCGTCATATTTTTCAAATTCTAGGGCCTTGAACTTCTTTGGATAAGCTTCTTCCCCATATACTGGGAGGCTGGTGATTTCGGCTTGCTCAAAGCTGTCAAGTCCTTCTAAAGTCTTCATCTTGTCAGTTAGTTGCTGGAAAAGCTTTCTCTCCATCTCCTTTTGCCTATCTTCCATTTCCCTTTTTATATCATCCGAGGTCGAACCGAGGTTGACTTTTGGTTCATACTCGAATGTTAGGTTGAGGTGGGAATTGATCTCCTTATACTCTGGGGGTTGACCCTCTATTGCCTTTCCTTTTCTAGCCTATGAATGCTCTTCTTGAGTTGGTTGGGTGGCGCGAAGGAGGCCAATGCTCTCAGTCAAGAGGTGGACTTGTGCAGCCAGTTGTTGGATTGTTTGTTCTAGGGATACAATCTTTGGGTCCGAGGCGGTATCGGCACTGGCGTTGTTGCAGTTGTCGTTGTTGTTGCCATTGTTTTCCATTTTGGTCTTAGAGCGGGTATGGATTGGGCTTCTTGGAGGATTCAGTTGTTTGGGAGCTATCTTTGACATAAGGGTTTGCATTTTTCAGTTTTGATGTATGTATGTAAATATGATGTATCACACAGATGCTTGAAAAAAAGAAAATGGGCCAACAATTGACTAACGATATAATACTGAAACTTTATTTTTATTAATATTGGAAACTTGGAGTTCAATACTTAAAACATAAAAAAGGAAAAATACAATGCTAATCTAGTTCCTAGTCCTCTTCTTCTTCGGCTATGTAGGCACTAGTTTTCCACCGATGATGGCTTCCAGTTCTCTAACTCTAGCCTTTGTTTTCTCCAGCTAAGCTTCCAAGGCTTTGTTCCTTTGATCAGACTCTTTAAACCTTCCCTTCCAGATGTCTTTTTTGAGGCTTGCAGCTTCAAAGTATACTTCCATCTGTACCCTGAATTGCTCCATGTAGGTTTTTAGTTTTGGAACTACATTATCTGGTGCGGGTTGAGTGACATCCGGGACTCGGTACGCCCTTTCTCTCGTCTGATATAGTTGGTGGATCATGAAATCTCTGGTGGCTTGATGTTTGCCCACTTCACCATCCAAGTCTTCGAGGTCTATGTTGGGACTCTCAATCTGGGCTTCCCATAGGGCTTTGACCTCTGCTAGCTTAGTAATCTTCTCAGCCACCAACAGACTTGGATCCTGGTATTCAAATGTGATCCCTTCTAACGATGGCTTATAGACTATATTTGGGATGGTATCGAAATGACGGACCACCGAGTGCGAATGATAACCTGTGCACCCATTGATACCAATTAAAGGAACAACCTAAAAGTTTCTATAGGTTAGGATGACCTTGTTGTAACAATTTCATCTAGCAATCTAAAGGATGTCATTGGCACTGAAGCCCTTGAGTACTTTTACCTAACTGTGGCTGGTAAGATCGTCAGGTAACTTTATCCTTTCTATGCAGGAGTCCACGAGATCCACTTGTTGAGCTAGGGATTTCTGGACCATATTTAACCCGAAACATTTGAGGTGGCTTACGAACCATATTAAGATGAGGTTAATGTTCAAGTGGAGAATTCCATGACCCTTCTTTTTGACGAAATTCAGGTTCCAGATCTATTTAGCTAGTAGGGTCGGGATATAAGACTTCTCTTCTAGAAATTGGGCTACCAGTTCTGCAACCCTGTAGTGGATGTGAAAGATCTCGATAGGGAAGAGTATGGTTGCAAATGCTGTCAGGATGAAAGCATAAACCCTTCTCTGTTTATAACTCTTGGGATCCCCGCATAGTATATCTTTCCTGTTCCCATCATCATTCTAGGCTATGAACCAAGCTTCTAATTCGTCCATTTGGAGGCAGTATCCATTGCAGTTTCCCAAGGCCCGGTTGATCGCCGTCCTGCGAACACCTAGAAGTTTACTAAAAATACCGGCCGGCTCGGCCTCGAGATCTGGCACATATACCCCGTTGGTAAGTGATGGAGCCTGCAAAAGTTGGGTATATTCTTCCAGGGTTGGTGTAATCTCATGCGACCCAATAAAGAAGCTACGGGCTTAATTTCCCAGAGGTGTAAGATAGCTTAAACTAGAGGTAGGTTCATTTCTATCTTCATTAGTGACAGAATGGGCCCTATCTTTTTTTGGATGAAGGCCTATTCCTCAGGGTCATATAAAGTAATGTTCTAGCACCAATTTTGGATCCAAAGGTTTACAGACCCGTATTTCCATGCGGAGGAGACAGTCGATTGTGGGATTGGCCATTTATTACAATAGAAACTTCTAATTGCACACAAAATTTTTACAAATGATGCTGTTACAAGTAAATGTATCTAAACTCTAAAAAAGAACAAAAGAATTACATCATTAATCAATTGTCAACCCATGACTTCATGTATGCAGATAGGTAGGTTCTAATAGGTCCCCAAGCTCTATGGCCTCCCGTATTCTCGAAGAAATGGATCTCAAGCCATATCAAGGCATTGGGTGGGGTAGCTTAATCAGCCCCGAATGGTGATCATATCACTTTGCCCGGAACCTACACAATGCCCCCCTATTTTAGGGTACTAAGACGGGTTTGGTCTGACCGTACCTAATCACACGATATGCATGCATGCAAACTTAACAGTAGTAAAAATAAATAAACTGTAAACTTCATTAGATCCCTAAAAGGTTAATATCAATGATATCTCATAATATAACAGTTAAAAGACAATTGGAAATGGTGATTTTAGAAAGTTTAGGTGGCTAGCCTACTCACTGTCCCTAGTGGAGTCGTCATCCTATCGAGTCTAATTTTTAATTTTTCATTTATTTTCCTAATCTGATTTATATTAGATCCTATGCTCACCTAATATAAATTTTCGACTTGAACTAGGAATTTCATTATTTATTTGGAGTTGCCACTCAACTGAAATTGAGAAAAATTATTGAATTAGAACTAATTGAGCGGATTAGTTCTAATTTGGACAACTGGTGGACGGAATTTCCTTTTTTATTTAAAAAGAAGAAAGAAAAACCATAGATTTTTGACTCGGGGGCTAACCTATTAAAACCCTAAAGTTACCACCTTATCCTTTTAAAACTTGGACCATATTCTGATATCTTTCTTTTTATTTTTATTATATTTTTTATTTTTGATACATATTAAAAAATATTTAAACAACTCATACTACTTTGGAAAACAATTTTTTTATTTCTTTTTTAGAGTTGCCTTATAAGAGTACTTACGAACCTACTATTCAGGACCAAACAAGTTATAGTTCGCTTTTCATGAAAAACTTTAGTGGATTAGTTCAAGTTTTAATTATGAAAATACCTTGGGTTTACGTTTATTACCATTTTCAAGGTTTTGGAAAAGAATCTAAACCTAAGCTTTATTATCTTGTTTTCTAAAAAATTTTGATTTAAGGAAAACTAACTTTGAAGTTATTTTGAAAAAAAAATACTTTTCTAAGTGATAAAATAATTCATTAATCTATATTGTTAATCTACCTTTAATCCTAATCATTATTTTATTATTATTTTTATTATTTTCAATATTTTTTATTATTTTATTTTATATTATTATTTTATTATCTTTTATCATTATTATTATTTTTTCTTTTCTTTTTATATTAAACTAAGTATAAAAAAATTAATCAAAATTCTAATTTTTTTTATTTTATTATATATATATTTTTTATTTTTTCGGATTATGAATAAATAACTAAAAAATAAATAAAATAAGGAAATAAAACAAAATGAAATAAAAAATTGAAAAAATCAGCTTACCTGGATGTGGGTCGGTCGGGTTGAATCCCAGTCGAATTGGGCCGCGATCAGAAGTCCTCGTAGGCAGCGCTCCAGCATCCGTTTTTGTCGATCAAGGGGTGTTTCCAACGTTTCTGATGACGAGGGACTCAATGGTGGTGGTGGTTCTTGGCTTGATTGGCGGTCGTGACTTGGGAACTCCGGCGAGCTTCGAATCCTAAGTATTTTCACTCTCTTTCTCTTTTATGATTAGTGCTTTGGCTTCCCTACACCGGGCTCTATTTATAGGCATCAGAAATCGGGTTGGATAAGCTCGGATTTCCCTCTGATAGGCACGAATTGGATTTGCGGTTGAAACCCATCTCCGATTTGCTCTAGATTCATGTAAATCTTTGATTTTGTTGTGATTTGATTCTAATTGGATGATGTTTATCTTATTTTAGTTAAAGATTTGGTGGATTTGAGCAAAAAGTTGCATCAAAACGGCTGGATTTGAATTTTTCGCGGTCGACGAGCATTTCAGATGGAGGTTGAAGACGATCACCCGCCCAGCGCATGCGCTTCCTCCGTCCAATCAAGTGCTGACACGTGTCCCAGGTGAAATGAAAAAATTGCAAAACGTAGAAATGTCTCCCCTACGATTCGAACCTGCATCCTCGCACACCCTCTCCCCCCTGCGTGCATGCACATGCATGAGGCCATGGTCCGGACTAGCTAAGCTAGCCCACTTCTCAATTTTTTTATTTAACGCAAATTACATATATGCAATGCAATTTTTATTATTTTTATATTATTTTAAAATTAAAAAAATTACAAAATTTTTTTAACCTCTTTTGTTGTTATTTCTATCATTATTTTCTAAAAACAATATACTTTTCCTATTTATTTTATTTATTTGAATATTTTTCCTTTATTTTTGCTAAATTAGAAGAAAAATTAAAAAATAAAAAATTGTAAATTAACCATTATTAATGATTAGGGGCAAAAATGGGGTGTTTACACTGTACACTTCAATCATTCTATACGCATAAGTATATGGCCTTGTACTTAACTGTTTACAGTTACACGGGTAGGTATACGAGCATTTACTTGGTTGTATACCCTTCTATTCCACTTTGAATTCTCTTCCCAATTCACCAATTTTCAACTTCTTCCAAACTTAGATGAAATTCATCACTACTAAGCCTAATTATATGTTTTTTTTATCACATCGAGACACTAAATTTAGTTAAATTGAACAACTTATCGGTTTGGATCATTCCAATTATTGAAGTCCTATCCTAAACCTTTGATGAGGATTAGCTAGCATCTAAAAGGAAGGAACCAAAATCCCATGATCCATTACATGGTATTAGAGGCCTGATCACCCGAGCTAGAGCTAAGAGGATGAATGAAGCTTTACAAGGATTAGTCAGGGATCTACAAGCTAAGGAATCAAGTTACACTAAAGGGGGACCGACACTTATCAACTTGATTCACATTTTCATAGAGGGATGCAATGATTTAGAGGCCTTAGAATAAATTCATTTTATTGATCCGAAAAAGGAGAAGCACATTCGGTTTTATTATTTATTATGTTTTGGTTTTATTTGTTTTGTTTGTAATTTATATTATTTAGTTGCTTACTCGGTTACATGAGGATAAGGAAACAAATAGATTTGGCAACTTAAGTTTTTCATATTGTTGTATGTACTTTATATAAATTGTGTAAGGGCTCGGCCATGGGACATCTTATCATTGAATTAAAACACATAATTTCGTGAGATACGAAACCCTCTCTTTTTGTTCTTTTGAAAAAGAACTCTTCCATAGGAATTCTTAACTAAGTTGCTTGGAATCCCTTTTGATAACTTAGGTTTCAGTCAACAAGTGTGATTGGGGTCTAGTTACACAATACTTGTTTGAGACTGTCATCGGGTAATCGATTCAAATAATGTCGTCGGGATTCTAGGTTTAATATACCTAGGGTTTCATGCATCATTTGGTATCAGAGCTTTGGCTTCTTGAGTCAAGTAAATTCTATCCCTTTTTCATTATTCGTCTGTTGTTATTTTCCATACTCATATATGGAAATTCGTATTAAAAAAAAAAAACAATCTTGTTCGGTCATAAAAAATCCCTTGGAGATCGACGACATCTGGGTTTTTTTTAGCTAGTCTTTGAACATTCCATTGTTGTTCAATTCATAGTTTATATTGAAAGGCTTACGTATAAAAAAAAAAGAGAAATTCAATTCGGTTGAAAAAAAAAATCAAGAACTGAAAACTCCTAAAAGAAAAAAAATTCTAGTTTTGGCAAGTTACAATTCAATTGCTAAATTCACTTTCCAATTTTAGCAGCAAATTACATCTTGTCATTCCAAATTGTGTATCCGAATTACACTAATATTCTTGATATATATTCGGTGCAAATTGTGTTTCCATTTAATTTGCGTGATAAGGACTTGTTTAATTTGTTCCTAAATTAGTAATAAGAATTTGTTCATATCTATTAGAATTCACACTTGTTCTTCATTGTATCATGACTTAGAACCATTAGTGCTCATTAGGTGTTGACGTAGTGATTTGTGCCGAGGACTTCCAATTTGATTTCCTAGCAAAGGATTATAAAAAAAAAAAAGCGGGTTGTGAGGACATATTTTGTGAGAGATATACACGAGTAGAATTGTGAGCAATACACGAGTGGGTGTGAGGAACATATATAATTTTTTTTTTACTTGTGATCTTACTCTATTGATAACTTTAGAATTATGTCGGGATAGAACACTAATGGAGGAGAGAGTAGAGTGATGTTTGAGGAGTTGATGGGGGAGATGAAGAGAATCTTGACCGGTGAACTTGAGCAGATCCATGAAAGAATGGATAGGATGGAGAGGAGTAGGGAACTGTCTAGCAGTACCACTGTTAGGCGAGGAGTAGGTAGACCGAATAGGGGAGGAGTTAGGATAGAAGAAGGTGAGGAGTCTGATTTTGGAGATTATCAACACGTTAGGGACAGAGGAAGTACCCAGAGGCATGATAGTAATTTGGGAAGTATTAAGTTAAAAATCCTAATATTTCAGGGAAAGAATGATCTAGAGTGGGAGGGGAAGATGGATCATGTGTTTGAATACCATAACTACACTGAGGAGAAAAAGATAAAACTGGCTGTAGTAGAGTTTTCAGATTATGCCAGTGTATGGTGGGATCAACTAGTGCATAATAGGCGTAGGTATAGAGAGAGATCTGTTAGCACTTGGGATGAGATGAAGACTATTATGCAGTAACGGTTCATTTCTAGTCACTACCACAAGGAGTTACTTAGGAAAGTCCAAGGATTAACATAAGAAACCAAAAGTGTAGAGGATTATTACAAGGAGTTGGGGATAACCTTGATTAAGGCTAGAGTTGAGCAGGATGATGAGGCCACTATGGCTAGATTCATCAATGGGTTGAATAGGGAAATAGCTGATGTAGTAGATCTACACCATTATTTAGATATGGAAGAACTGCTGTATAGAGCAATTAAAGTAGAGCAACAATTAAAATATAGGAGTGAGTAGAGGATTGGTTCGACTTCCAAATCTCCATGGAAGTCTACTTGGAAGAGGAACTCCATTGATTCAAAGCTTAAGGGGGACGTGAAGGCTAAGAATCCAACTGCTGCACTTAGGGAAAAAGCTGACACTAAACCCCATTCCAAGATTAGAGATATTAAGTGTTTTAGGTGTTAAGGATTTGGACACATTGCATCCCAATGTCCAAATCAGAGAGCCATGATTATCTGTGACAATGGGGATGTAGAGAGTGTGAGCTCTAAGGAGGAGGAGGAGTCACAATCGCAGGAGTATGAGGATGTTGACTTAGAGGGACCTGTGAGTGGCGAGTTGTATGTCACGAGGAGAGTACTTAGTGTACAACCCCAGGAGGATGGTGAGGGGATCCAACGTAAACATATTTTTCATACACGGTGTCATGTGCAGAGTAAAGTTTGTAGCTTGATAATCGATAATGGCAGCTGTACTAATGTTGCTAGCACCTTGCCGGTAGATAAGATGCAGTTGAAAGCTGTGAAACATTTGAGACCATTTCGATTACAGTGGTTGAATGAATGTAGGGAGGTTAAGGTAACCAAGCAAGTTCTTATAGCCTTTTCCATAGGGAGCTACAAAGATGAGGTTATGTGTGATGTGTACATATGTAGGCTGGCCACATACTGTTAGGGCAACCTTGGCAATTCGACAGGAAGATTACATATGACGGGTACAAGAATTAGTATTCCTTTATATTAAACAAAAGGAAAGTGGTTCTTACGCCATAGAAACCATGGGAAGCTAGTGAGGATCAGATGTGGATGGCAAAAGAATTCAGAGAGAAACACGAGAGTGTATGAGAGAAGGATGAGAAAAATAAGAAGAGTGAGAAACAAGCGCTGGTGAGTTATGAGGGAAGAGAGTCTGAAACACTGAGGGGAGAGAAAATTGTAAGAAAAAGTGAGTGTAAGAGTGCAATGTTGGCGAGGAAACAACTACTTGTACTTATGTACAAAGATGTTTATTTTACTTATATTGACACCAACCTTTCGTTACCTAGTATAATGTTTTCTTATGGCTTTATTACAGGTACAGATGGGATAGCCGTGGATGCGAAGAAATTGGAGGCAATTCGGAAGTGGCTAAAAGAACGTATCAGGACCGTGTTTCATCCAGGAGAAGGGATTTGGGTGCATTTGAGAACATAAAGATTTGCAGAGTAGCAGAAGTCTAAATTGCATCCTAAGGGAGATGAACCTTTCTAAGAAGTGGAGCGCATCAATGACAACACTTACAAGATTGACTTGCCAAATCACTATGGTAATGTAAGCACAACTTTTAATGTTTCTGATTTTACTCCTTATGATGCAAGTGATTCGAGGACGAAGCTTTTCGAGGAAGGAGGGAATGATAAGGATCAGCTAGCATCTAAAAGGAAGGAACCAAAATCCTATGATCCATTACATGGTATTGGAGGCCCGATGACCCGAGCTAGAGCTAAGAGGATGAACAAAGCTTTACAAGGACTAGTTAAGGACTTACAAGCTAAGGAATCAAGTTACACTAAAGGAGGACTAACACTTATCAACTTGATTCACGTTTCCATGGAGGGATGCAATGATTTAGAGGCCTTAGAATAAATTCATTTTATTGATCCGAAAAAGGAGAAGCACATTCGGGTTTATTATTTGTTATGTTTTGGTTTTGTTTGTTTGGTTTGTAATTTATATTATTTAGTTACCTACTCGGTTACATGAGGATAAGGAAACAAATAGATTTGGCAAATTAGGTTTTCCATATTGTTGTATGTACTCTATATAAACTGTGTAAGGGGCCAGCCATGGGACATCTTATCATTGAATTAAAACACACAATTTCATAAGATACGAAACCTTCTCTTTTTGTTCTTTTGCAAAAGAACTCTTCCATAGGAATTTTTAACCGAGTTACTTGGAATCCCTTTTGATAACTTAGGTTTCAGTCAACAAGTGTGCTTGGGGTCTAGTTACGCAATACTTGTTCGAGACGGTCCTTGGGGTAATCGATTCAAATAACGTCATTGGGGTTTTAGGTTTAATATACCTAGGGTTTCACGCATCAACGTTTCTCACATCGGTCGTTCTGTAGTGAAATATAACGAAATCAACCCTTATTTATATCACATGTAAGTAAATGGTGATCGAGAATCATTGATCTGTATACTTACCACGAGTAATTTCATTAGATCGTAAGGTATAGCAGTCGTCTTCTTCTCTTAAGGTTTTCCTTACTCTAAGGGTGTTGTAGTGTAGAAAGTGAAAAGGGTTAGATTGACTTGTGTTTGACCCCTTTTATACTTATCTTGTAAAATAACCAACTTGCCTCTTAATTTAATTCTTTATTACTTTTATTTGCCTCGAACTTTTATTATTTTATTTATTTTTCTTGGGTTTTACATGCTCCCCCTTTACAAAAACTTTTATCTTTAAAAGTTACTTGAGTCTGAAAAAAGGTCTGGACATTTAGCTCACATTTCTTCTTCCAATTCCCAAGTAGACTCTCTTTTAGTTTGGTTGGTCCATGGTACTTTCACATAGGAAATGGTTTGTCTTCTCAGCACCTATTTTTAGTGTCTACAATTTTTGATAGGTTGTTTTACTATGGTGAGATTTGGATACACTTCCAACTGCTCCAAAGTCGTTACTTAATCCGAATTGTGTACAAACTTTCTCAACATAAACACATGGAAGACATCATGTACTTTAGCCAGACTTGGTGGTAAGGCCAACCGATATGTTACACTACCAATCTTCTTTACAATCTTGAAGGGTCCCACATATCTGGGATTCAACTTTTCCTTTAATCCAAATCTTGACTAACCCCTTTGTGGGTGCTATTTCCAACAACACTGGTTCTCCTACTTGAAATTCTAAAGGGATTGAAAGTGTAATCAGTTTCACCTTATCAATAGCCTCTATTTGATTAGCATAATTCTTTCTCCATTTGATCAATTTCACCTTATCAATAGCCTCCTATACCAATTTAGGTCTTAATATCTGTTTTTTCTCCCACTTTATCCCAATATAATAGGGATTTGCACTTTCTCCCATACAAGGCTTCATAAGGAGCCATCTGTATAGTCACTTGATAATTGTTATTTTAGATGAATTCTATCAAGGAGAGGTGCTCATCCCTATTATCACCAAAATCCAAGAAACAAACCCTTACTATATCTTTAAGGATTTGTATAGTTCTTTTTTACTAACTATTTGTTTGGGGATGAAAGGCACTAAAATTCAGTTTAGCCCCTAATGCCTTGTGTAAACTTTTCTAAAACCTTCCAATAAACTGGGTACCCCTATCAACACAATACTTATTGGAACTTCATGTATTCTCACAATCTCCTTTATATACATCAATGCCAGCTTACCTAACATATGACTAATATTAATAGGTAAGAAGTAAACAGATTTAGTCAATCTATTCACTATTACCCACATAACATCATACTTTTCTTTAGTCTTAAGGAGAGCTGTTACAAAATTCATAGTGATGTTCTCCCATTTCCATTCTGGTAGAGGTAAAGGTTGAAACTCAATTGCTAGCCTTTGATGTTCTATTTTAATTTGCTGACATATTAGGCATTGAGAAAAACATATTCAACTATTTTTCGCTTCATATTTGTCCACCAATAGTTACATTTTAGGTCTTTGTACATCTTGGTACTCCCTAGATGTATTGAATACCTAGAATATTGTGCTTCTTTTAGGATCTCTTTCTTCAATTCTAGATCTTCGAGCACACACAATCTGGTTCCATACCTTAAGATTCTATTAAAATGCAAGAGCCTTGTTATGTTTTAACTTGTTTTTGATCTCTTGAACGCCAACATCTTCTACTTGAGCTATTTTAATTATGTCCACTAAAGTTGGCTGGATGTGCGAAGTGGCCATCTTCACTCTAACTTCTTGAGTCAAAATCTCTAATTCCAACTTATGCATATCATTTAACAACTCTCGTCATGAGGTGATTAAAGTAGCAAGGTTACCTTATTTCTTCCTGTTAAGGGCATCTACCACCACATTGACCTTTTAAAGATGATATTGGATCTCAAGATTGTAGTCATTGATTAGCTTCAACCATCTCTATTGCCTCATATTCAATTCTTTTTGGGTAAGATATACTTTAAACTCTTGTGGTAAGTGAAAATCTTGCATTTCTCCCTATATAGGTAGTGTCTTCACAGTTTTAATGCCAATGCTACTGTTGTCAACTTCAAGTCATGAGTTGGGTAATTTATCTCATATGGCTTCTAACCATGATGTTTGTTTGGTTAGTTCCTTCTAGAGCAAGGATGCTGCTCTAGTAGTAGATATAGCCTAGGTCTCCTTTTGTATTTGATGATATAAAACTTTGCCTAACTAACCTTCTTTTCCTTATACACACATGTTTTTTTGAATATTGCATGCTTTATTTCTGAGGACTAGATTTTGAATTCCAAGGCCTCCCAACTCTTTTGGTTGTTTATGTCTATATTGCATAGCTAAAAGGATTTCTTTAGTAAAAATGTCATGTTCGCTTATTTTGCATATTTTTTATTAATATTTTTGAGAAAAAAGAGAGATATAAATAACCTTGTTTATGATTTTACAAATATATCATGGCCTTGATGCTTGTTTCTTAGACCATGAATAAATAGTTTCCCACTCTTACTAAATTTTCAATGGCGATAACTTGTTGGATATATTACTTTTGAGGCACATAAATGTATCTTGTGTTTGATGATATATACTGTAGAGGGTTGAAAAATGATTTTTGGACTTTAGGTCCAGTAATAATTTGTATTTGACTCATTAGACTACATGATGGAGCTTAGAGAGTTAAGTTTATGGAACTTGGGATAACTAAGGGAAATTTGACATGGTAGGCTTAAACAACCGTTAGACAGATCCGCTCTCAACTTTTCTCAGAAAAGTTCTTGCACTTAGAGAGATTCCCCATATGCCTAGACTCAAAAGGAGCCTATGGAAAGATTTATCAACAAGAGGATTCATCTTGATGGTCGACTCTCAGTGTGATTTAGCAAACAATGTTGATAGAAAACTCTATAGATATTCAAAGTTCTTTCTCATGTGATAGATTGAAAAAATGAGATAAACATCATTGTATTGTTAGATTGTTTTCACAAATGATTAAATAGATTTTAGAATGAAAAATACCTTGCCTCTCTTCAAGAATTATGGGGTTAATACTTTATAACTTCTCCATCTATCCTTAGTGCATTCGAGCTCCTTAAGGAAATAAGGTATAGCATGCGATATACACTGCACCCATGTGATTATTGCAACTGGATCTTCTCTACTACATGAGATTTTATTCATTTACCATTTTATGCGTTTCTTTTCTTAATATACAATAAACATTGACTTCATAGATTTGCTTATTCATAAAACATATCTAATGATTTGAAGGAAAATGTAAGGTTTTTAAGGCAAAACCCAGTGATTTATTCGCTTCTGATTTCTTTTGAGTGCATGTATACTAACAATATGTTTAGTGATATGCATCATGCATGTACGTGACATATCTACGTATTTTAATTCTATGTGCTTGATAATAATTTTTTTTTAATAATTATAATATATCAAATGTCTCTCATAGGTTCTTGTTTTAATGTAAGTTCGGAGTGGTGACCATCATATGTTGGTTGCCTATCCTAAATCATCCGGTGTGACCACTATTTTCGCCGCACAACTATAATAAAAGGTCGTATTGATTCAGGTTTGAAGATCTACAATAGTCACCCCATCAACAAATAAGTTTTATGTCATAGTCTCGTCTTCAAATCTAATTTTTTTTTTCAATAGTTTTGCTTTATTTTGTTGGTCATCCGTTTATGGGGTTTTTTCTTGACTAGAATCTTACATTTGATTCCACCATTACATAAGAATTTATTCTAAATTTATGTCATTTGTATTTATGTAAAAGATGTATTTATTTTCAAATTAGATCTTTGGATCTCATTTCTTTTGGTTTATTCCATCATTTTTATATGATTGAATCAATGAAATTTGTATTCCTAAAGAGAGATAATAAAGTTTTTATAACGCTATGGACCAATTCTTGTTCTTATTCTGATCTTACGTTAAAAGTTTCTTACACTCATATAGTTCATGTTGGTCCTAGATGAACATATTATCAGTAACACATTTATAATACGGATAGGATATAACGCTGAAAGAGGGCAGCCGATGATAATATAATGCTATCCATCTTACTTCTTACGCCACTGTAGTAAGTGAAAAGGCCACGCATGCTACTGAATTATATGATCTTGATCCAAAGTAAAAAGGTCGTTTTGGTGGGGTTGGGCAGTGTCAAAACTTCACTTCCCTGATTCCTTAATTATTATCATTGGAATTTAATGATGTCATTGTTCATTGTCCCTATCATTGAGCAACTGTAGGACCTCATGCCCTCTTTTTCCACGAAAATGCTCGAGGGTTAAATAATAATGTGGTTGTCTTGGTCTAGTTTTTTTTTATCATTTTCTTCAATTTTAATTTATATTAAATTCTATCCATTTGATATAGATTACTCGATTAAATTAAAAAAAATAATTTTTAAAAAGAGTCGCCGCCAACAAAAATTAAAAAATAAGTTAAGATTAATTGGGTGGATTAATTTTAACTAGCTACTAGTCTGCGAATTTTTCTAAAAAAATATTTTTAAAAAATAAGAACCAGAGATGCTGGGTTTGTGGGCTAACCTATTAAAACCTAAACAGTTACCATGTAGAATTTTTAAGAATATTTATTAAAAGACCTTTATATTTTTACTTTTCTATTTATCCGCTCCTATATATTATAATATGCTATTTATTATCATTATTTTTATGTTTTTATATTTTTATAAGATTTTGAACTTATGTAAAAAAAATCTAAAGTCTAAAATTTATTATGCTAATTTTTCTAAAGCTTTTATTATGTCTAATGCTAATAACCTAAAGTTTTTATTCATCTACTTTTTTTTTTCTAAAGTTTTCATTTTATTTGATTTTTTTATTATATTTAATTTTTATAAAGTTTTTATTTTGTTTAATTAAACTTTTTTATTTTATTTTTATAAATTTTTATTATTTAATTTTTCATAACCTAAAGTTTTTATTTTATTATGGTTACTCCAAAAGTGCCTTCGTACTTACTAGTCAGGATCAAACCATCTATAGTTTGCTTGTTCTTTTATAAAAGTTTTAATTTGTTGGTTAATTTTATTTAATAAAAAGTGTCGGTTTTACGTTATTTAATCATATTAATTTTTATTAAGAAAATACCTAAAGACCTAGATTATTAGATAATCATTTTTGAAAAATCTAAGATAACCTAAGTTTGGGAAAACCTCATATTAAATTTTTATTTTTTAATAAATTCTAAGTGATAAAACCCTAAGATATTAGATTTTAATATAAAGTATTTTTATTTTTATTTTTATTATTTATTTATTCCCATTAAAAACATTATACTAAAAATAAAAACTTTATTTTTTATTTTTTTGTTTTTATCATTTTTACTTTTTATTGAATTTTTATTTCTAAAATTTTATTTATACTAAGATATTTATTTATTTATTTTAATTTTTCTAAATTTTTCATTTTATTATTTTTATTTTTTATCATTATATTTTATTATTATTTTTATATTTTATTTATATATATATTTATTTTACAAAATCCTAGCTTATACTAGAAATTTATTTATTTATTTTATTATTTTTTCTATACTAATGACTATTTTATTCTTTTTTTTGTTATTATTAATTTTTTTACTTTTATTTTATTATTTTTATTTAATTTTTTTAGATTTTTATTTTTTTATTTTTTTGCCATCGAGCGATGGTATACACTATGACAACCTGATGAGTACTTTATTATTATTTTTAAAATTGTAAATAAGTTTTAAAAAAATCTAATAATATACATATAGAACAGAAATAAAATAAAATCACCAATCAGATTGTTGGGTATACGTGAATTGGGTTGCGGGTCAAATTGGGTCATAGGTTGCGATGGCTGGGCTCCTCGTCGGCTACGATTTGGTGGTCATTGAGGGTGTTTGATGGGTGTATTCTAGGTTTTTGCGGGTGGAGAATCGATTGATGGTGTTGTTTTGGCCTAAAAAATAACTTCGGGGTGGTGTTTCAAAGGTGGCTAAGAGTGGTGGTTGTGGGTGTCTTTGATTTGAGCTTCCAACAAGTCTTTACCTCGTGAAACCAACCTTTTCTTACTCTTTGCAACCTAAGGGAACTAATGGCACCTAAACCAAAGCTCGAGGCTGAGTATAGGCAGTGAAATTCTAGAGAGAAGGTGGTGGTTGGCTACGGCATTCTAGAGAGAGAAAATGTGAGGTTGAAGCTTACATGTGTGGTTTTTGGTGATTTTTTACAACTTATCTACTTTTGGTGCTTCTACGATATTTATAAGGGTCATTAACAAGCTTGGGAGTCTTAGATAGGCATATATCGGGCATTAGATGATAACACTTACTCGATCCCAATTCGGCTCAATCCCTTCTTTTTTTATTGAGATTTGTGTTTGTTTGATTTTTTTGCTAAATATTAGTAGATTTGTGTAAAAAAAAAAAAAAGCTTGAAATGGCCAGATTCACGTTCATCTTCTCCCTATGGCCGTTAGCTAGAGGTTGAAGATGATCATGTGCTGGGCACGTGATTGTATCCAACCAATCAAAGGTTGCTACGTGTCCACCTGGAGGATAAAGAAGAAAAGGGACACAAAGTGCCTCGGGTATGATTCGAACTTGTGACCTACCCCTTCCCCGCGCGCACCAGACCAACACGAATTAGCTGAGCCAGCCCATTTCTCAATTTATTATTGCACTTAACTTACATATAAGCTAATAGTCCTAATTAATTTTTATTGATTTCGGGTTTCTAAACTTAATTTAGAGTCTCACATATTTCCTTATTTTTACTGAAAATGTTCACAATTTTTATTAATTTTTGTTATTTTTTATCATTTATTTTTTTTTCATTTACTTTCATTTTTATTCATTTTTTCCTTTTCCTTTTCTCTCTTCCTCTTCTTTTTTTTCATTATTTTTATTATATATATTTTTTGTAAACCGGGCTTTTTATTATTGCTATTCATTATTTATTTATATATTTTTTAAACAAATTTAGACGGGGCAAAAATAAAGTGTCTATAGTGGTGTTCCTCTTCAAATTGAATAAAATTAATGGCACAATCAAAGAATTACCAGATTCTAAATTCATCTCCTATTGATAAGCCGTGTCATTCTTACATTTTAGCAGGCGTGGCCACAACATGGTAAAGATTGGGAATACCATTGAAATCCGTGAGACTTTAATATATCTAAGATACTGTATATGTATCAAATGTCACAAGATAGAATTAGAATGTATTTGAATAACATATATAGGATATTATATATATTAGATGCCATAGGATAGAATTTGAACCTTTTTGGAACCTATATTTAAATAAATTTGAAATATTAGGAAAATTACAGAAAAAAGAAAGAAATTACAAATAATCTCCTAAACTTTGACTAAGGTATAGATATACCTCATAAACTTTTTTTTTTTTAGTTTAAAAAAAATACTAAGTTCAAAGTTTATGAGATATTAAAACACGTTTTCATAAGTTTGAGGAGTGTTTCCGTGCTAAGGCCAAAGTTTAGAGCTTATTTACAATTTTTGAGAGTTATTTGCTAATTTACCTAAGTTTAGAAGGATGATTTGTAATATTTAAAATTTTATGAAAGTATAACAATTTTAGGAGTTATTTGCCAATTTATCAAAGTTTAAGAGGGCAATTTGTAATATTTGAAAGTTTATGAAAATATATCTACACCTAGATCAAAGTTTAGAGGGGTAAATTGCATTTTTCCCAAAAGATATTTGTACACTTTTGTGACATATTAGGAATTATATAGTCAAATTATCTAACTATACTACAAAAGTAAAATATTTGTTTGATTCAAACAATTGTCACCAAAAAAGAAAGAAAAAGAAAAGATATATAATCAAGTTGATGATATAGTACTATAAAGGAAATCACAATTTTACAATCATATTAGAAAGGATAGGAAATTCACAAATAATGACAAACATGATTGGTTTTAAGGAAAACTACACTCAAAAGGTGCTTACAGAATTGCATGCCCAGACCAGGTGGTTCAAGGGCCGATTCGGGCCCCAAATCGGCCTTTTGAGATTTTTTTAAGATTAATTTTATTTTTCATCCCTATTTTTTATTATATATTTTTCATATTCTTTAAGATTATTTAATATTTATCTGTATGTATTTTTTGAGTTAGTTTGTTTTTTTTTTCCCTTAAATTTATAAATGTTGAAATTTAATGTACAATTTCTTAGGGTAATATACAATATTTCGGAATTAATTGGTGGCAATATCCCGTACACCAAGAGGGGGGGATGCTAGTCTTGAATTTTATTGATTGAATAAAATTATTAAAGAAAAAGAGGGAGACATTTGACCTTATCTCTTGCATACGATAATAATACTATGTAAGTAAATAATAGAAATAAATAAGGGAGTAATACTCCCCTTATAAAATATGTCTAACCTAGTACAAAAAATAAATAAGGTAGTACTACTACCTTTACAAAATTATTTGGCTTACCCGATAACAAGATTCGAACCAGTGGAGCTTTCACCTGATGGGACGAAGTCGTTGAAGTATTCATCTTCTTCACTAGACGTTGACGGGTGCCAGTCATTATCGCCGCTAGGGCAAGATAAGGCTTACTGTGCTGAATGCCTGTTCAACAACTACCGTTGATGCGGAAGCAGCCAAAACCTAGCGAGCCATGCGAGAGAGTATGGGATACGTCTTCCTATTCCTCCTCCACTAGTCAAGGATGTTGAAATCTATGATATTATTGTCACCAAATTGGAAGTGCCTATTGAAGTAATCATTAAGTTCAGTGTACTCGATTGACCCACAATGGTGCCACTTTAACTTTTGCAACATCATTTGTTGTGCAATGAGGGTGGGATTGTGTGCGGTACCATGTGAGCCGAGGGATGGTGAGGGAGTTTAGGACACTTGACCACTGAATGTAGTGCAAAAGTTAGAATATAATTTTTTCGTTACTTGGACTACTCATCGTAGTTCTTGTGCGGCGGTAATGGCTTTAAGTGTCTTTCGTGTCGGAGAATGCATCAACAATGGAATAATACATATTAAGATACTCTAATAACATTTCTTTTTTACATTTTGGATCTAAAATAGAAACAATTAGATAAATTGCTGGAATTTGTCTATAATACTGCAACCATTTTGTAGCTATATCATTTATAGCCACTTGTAGAAAAGGGTCGAATCAGGCATTGAGCAGCACTGATATTATATTCACTACATTTATAAGGAAAAAATGAACACTAGCCCAGTACACTTGTGAAAATGTTAGAGTATAGTCATGAAAAACTCTTAAAACATTCAACATTTTACTGTATACATCCCAATCGTTGTGGTCTAGTGGAATGTCTAGGACATTTATGGTAGCGAAAGAATGTAATGCATCTTTATAAGCAACTGTACTTTGTAAAAGTCGATAGGTAAAATTCCACCTATGCTTAACATAATTTCTAATTTTTTTAGGTTGCATTCCATTTTTAATACATAATCTCCGCCATGCCTTATTTACGGAAGGATGGTCAATTAAAAAACATACTAGTTGTCTTATTGGAGACATTTTAAAATCTAAACAGTTCATACCATTTTTAACACAAAGATTTAAAATGTGGCAGGCACATCAAATGTGGAAAAATGTCTCATCTAATGTAGGTTGACATAAAGTTTGAAGTTCATTAATAGATGCCATGTTAGCAGTTGTGTTGTCAAAACCAATTGAATTTTTTTTTTAGTCAAACCGTATTCACCTAAAATAATACTTATAATATGGAAAGTATTTTGTGCCATATGGCAATCATTGAAAACCCTTATAGCTATTAGTCTTTTTTGTACCTGCCACACATCGTCTATCTAGTGGCATGTAACTTCCATGTATAAATCTTCTTGTCACGAATCAATTCATATATCTTCACAAATAAAAACATGCGTCTCAAGAGAATTGAAAAGAGCGGCTAATTCACGTTTATCGTTATGATACAACTTAACGGTGGTTTTTTGTATGGTTTTTAGGTTATAAGTCCGTGAGCTTGGATTTAGTGCTTCTCGCTCATACTCCAATTGGTGTAGGGAAGCTGTATGACTCCATGACATGTTACACTTTGCTAAGTATTCTACAAGTAGAACTTGTTGCCTATTAGCAGAATAACGAAATAAGTCTCCTCCTTGCGATCTTGTTGACTATCAAATTTGTTGCTGCGATTTATCTATGCTGAACTTCATGGGGTGCTTCGCTCACATGTGCCTGTTAAGGGTGCCATACCATTTTTCCTTTTTCCACGCATAACTTGATTGGTAATAGTTGTAGTAAGCATAGTTGCTACCATCTTCTTCTGTAATTTTACAAAAATGTTTAGTAAAAATTTCGAATTTGAGTGGTGCTAGATGGGCTATGTAAGTGGCCTGGAATTTCTTCCCTCGATACTTTTTGCACATCATCTTGCCCTTCTCCTTCCGCCTCCTCCTCACTACCCTGTCGTGGCAACAGTTTGCTTTGTCCACCAGAAGGCTTTTTATGAAAGTTCGTGGGTGGCATCATCAAGTCCTTTAGGCGTTCATTGATAAAATCGTGGATATCGTAATCATCCACTTCAAAATATTGTTGGGTTGCCTCTTGCATAGATTTTCCCTTATCACCTTTGCTAGAACAATCCCTCTTAGAAGAACCTGAACCGTGAAAATAACTTGTCATTTTTTAATATTAGGATAATTATAAAATAGTAATATGGGCAGATAAGGGGTCATAATATATTTAACAGTTGGTAAGAAATATAATAGAAATTATTCATAAGGTATTGATAGAATAGAAGATGTGTGCACAATAAATAGAAGATGAGAACACATAGAATAGAAGATGAGAGTATAGAAAATTGAAGATGAGAGTAAAAGACAAGAGTGAGTGCAAATTTTTTGCATGGATAATTCTTTTCTTCAAACTACACTATCAATTCATACAACATTCAACAATATGTTTAGTTTCTTCTACTCTTTTGCAACGTTCAAATTTGAAAATTTGAACACCTGCATGTTGTACCTATACCTACAGCTTAAACCTATTTTTCATTGCTTGCAATCCTATAAACCTACACGAATATTTTTTTCAAAATGCACTCAATGCTTTCAAAACATCTGAGTGCAAATTTGACTGTTTTTATCCTGCTAATTGTATTCTTTCATTTTCCTTCCGCGTTTCTCTCTGGCTATCTTCTCTTTTTCTTTGTTTTTCTTCCCTAAGGTTGTAGAGTTGCAGCCTTTGAAATTACATTCAATTATTACTATTGTTTAGAACCAGATTCCTACTTCCTTTAACTTCTTTTTCTTCCTCTGTTGACAACGTGTGTTAGCTTTTGAAGTTTAAATTTCTTTCTTTCTTTTCTTCCTTTTCTACGTTTCTTCTTTGCTGTCAACTTCATTTTTTTTTTTTTTATGTATAAGGCTGGCCCAACTTACCGATTCAACTGGACTTGAACCGGTTGGCCAAATTGGCAGGTTGGTAGCCTATTCAGGGCCCGGTGGTTCGTTGGATTGCGTAATGCAACTCGACCTTTGACCCACTGGGCTAATTCTGCTAATAGGTCGGTTCAAGGGCCTAAAACGGCCGAGCCGGTTCACGGGCCAAAACCAGCCCTCTTTTATGTCTACCTTGAACCAAAACAATGCAACAACACTTCCCCCATCCTTTTAATAATGGAAAAGTAAAATCTTGATATGAGAGCTACAAAACCAATAAGAATATGCTACACATACATAAGCATACACCATAACCTAGACATGCTTATATAAATACTTTATTTACCACTATTATTTAACACTATTATGACTAGTTAATAGCTATATCCAGCTATCCCAACCCTTATCAACCATAATTCCACTACATCGACAATCTCCCTATCCACCTCTAAGGTAGCTTTGAACATTTGACTACAAGACAATTTATTCCACATATTCAACCTTCAATAGGTGATGGATACAAAGTTCATGTCCTACCCATCCAAGATAGTTATTGGTCTTAGGTCAGTCATAGGCAACTCTTATCATTGGGTTTAATATAGTTTAGGTTCATTTTTCTATTCCTAAACACATAAACAACACAAAATAGCATCTAACTTGCGCGGAATTTGCCGACCAAACAACATACATGCTAATGTAACAATATATATATAACTCTCCTTGAAAAGGAGGTGATCTAGCCATATCTTCTAGTATGGCTACCTTCTTACGACTTTACTCAAGTCACTAGCCCTGCTTTCGGCACTCCCCTCCTTAAGGTTAAGGTAATGACTTTAGGTATGGCTAGCTCCCATAGTGTGACGGGTGGTGTGTGTGAGGCTCGGGAGTGGATTCACCACCTTATGGCTAACCGGTGATTACTAGCAATTTTGGCTTCATCTGAATCAAGGACAAGTTTTTGGAGTTAGCTCGAGATCGTGACTTAAGAAGCTAAATACACTTGGAAAAATCATAATCTTAACTTAGAAATCGAAAAATAGACCACGATGGTTAACTTCATGACAAAATGGTCAACTAAAGCCCCCCTTAACCTGTTGTGGCTAACTACAAGACTAAGGTAGTAAGCCACCATAAGGTTTGTACGGCTGACTACCTCAACAACCCAACCCTAAAAATTAACCTTGAATTTCTAAGATTTTAATTAGTGCACCTCCAATTGAGCTCTTATCCCTAAAACTATAGTTTTTAATTCTTTTTAAGCAAACATCAAGATTTTTTTAAAAACAAATGGGCTATTGTAGAGAATTTGACTCTAAAAGAAATTGAGCAAAACGCTTAAGAATTAGCCCATTTCTTATGCGTGCCAATTAAAACATAAAAATTACACTCATCATTCTCCAAAAATGAATTACATCCACCGTAAAGGTAAGCAAATTCTTTAGTATGTCTCCTTTTTCACTAGTTCAAAATTATCAAAAATCTATTAAAGCTCCTTATTTTCTTCAATTTGACGTATAGATTAAAAATAAAAAAATTAATAACCATATAATCCTAATTATGAATCCCTAATTCTAATCCATAACAAGTTTCAAAGCCTATAACAGACCAAAGCTTAGTTTTTAATGAAATCTCCACATTAGGGTTTTTAGCGATTCTAACCTTAATATGCAACGAGACGAGGAATGCGCATAATTGATGACACCTTACATGTCAACACCTCACGCCTTGATGCATAACAACACGCCGCTTGTATGAATTTCCCTTGGCGTTTTTAATGAACCACCCTAGATAATACGCAAAAAAAGAATTCCAAAATGTAAATGTGAAAAGGAAAATGGTCATTTCCTTACTTTGGATTTCCCAGGAAGTATGCATGTGGAAAGCCTAAGGTAAGGAAGAAATGGCACCATTGGGGAGAGAGAGAGGGAGAGATTTCTTAACTTTTTCCTAATTGCTGGTTATCTGTAGAATAAATGATACGGTACGGCTTATTGAAAGAGAAATGAGGGAAAATTTATCCTTTCACCCCTCATTTTAGAACCATTAATGGGATTTTTCAGAAATCATAGATAGTTACGAAACGAAAAGATCAATGATAAATAATAAATAAACAAATTCATAAAATAAGAATAATTAAGGATGTAAGGGAAATTATAAAATTTTCACAAATTATGACGGTTGCTTTTAAAAATAAGAAAGAATTATATAAATAAATGATAGTATCTCAAAAGAAAAAAAAAGATAGAGTACGAAATTTTGATAAATATTTCAATATCTTATAACTTATTTCATTATCATTGGATAGTTAGGATCGTTGTGAAGTTATATGGACGAATACAAAATATAAAATAATATTTACAAACTTAGAGGATAATTACAAACTTATGGAAAATTACAAATTTTAAAGGGTAGCTATGAAGAATATAGGACTTTTTTATTTTTATTGTCACATATTTGTCCCCATGATTGAATCATAAAAGATACGTCCAAATTAATCAAACAGTCTAATGTTATTTCAAAAACTCTCGTATATAATACTAAAACTGGCGCAAAAAGGCCCTGAAAAAATTTAACTAAGAGTCACGCATCCATATTTGAAGAGAAAATAAGAATATATTGAGGAGTAACATTAGATTGTTTGATTGATTTGAGTATTTATAAATATATCCCATTACAATGAATAAAGTCTCAACTTTTTATTTAATCTTTCCTACACTAAGTAGGACACATGGCACATTATTCCACAAGGTATCAAAGTCATCCATGTCCCACTAAAATTCGATGTATCATAAAGAAGTGTGAATGGCCACAAATCCAAATGGATTTGGAAACCCCTCGCCCTTGTGAAGCAAGGTCGTCTTTCTAGTATAAAATTTTCCTTAAACATGAGAAAACGAAGAAAACATCCACCAGAATGCCTTCACATAACTCTACTCCTAGGGATCTTAACTTTGCCTTTTTCTTGATTGGTCTACAAGGATTTCACACACACTGTTTTCTATCTTGCTCTCATTCATTGCAAATATTTTATTAGTAGGGATTGAGATGGGATTCAGAGAAAAACTTGATAAATTGTTACCAAATGAAGAAATCATTGAAGACTTGCAGCTAAGTACTCGGCCAAACCGATGAATGCATAATCCCCTATGTCGATATCCATGAACAAGATGAAGCTTGGGATTTGGCCAGCATGATCAATGGTAAGACTAAGTCATTTAGCCACATATAGATCACTACTTTCGATTTGAATTTCACAGTTTTTATTTTTTATTTTTTTACCTGTATCTTACCTTATTTGCCTTATATTTGTCATGTGCATCTGTCCTTTCATATTTTTTTGGTATTAGTGTTATCAAAATATCCAGTTTCATATCAGTGCAAAATCAATACTAAATTGATGAGCCAAACAGGCCCATAATTATAATCACTTTTCTTCGTCTATGAGATTAAAGATCGGCGTATTATAATGTAGCATCGTGGGAGTGGAAGCTTAAAGAATGGTGCTTCATTCGTTCGTTGAAGGGAAAGTACAAAGATGGCAAGCGTCAACGTCGAACAACTCGTTCCGGTTACTGGAAACTGATCGGAAAAGAAAGGAATGAGGACACAAACAAAACAATAGGCATCAAGAAGACATTGGTCTTCCATACAGGACGTTCTCCCAAAGTTAAAAGAACCAATTGGGTCATGCACGAATATCACCTAACTCCCCAATATCTTGCCAAACATCATGGCAAACATGACCAGGTATACTTCTGTCCTAGGTTCTGTTTTTCACTAATTCCAGCAACTAATACCAATCATCACAAATGTGTGTCATTCGTGAACACGCAGTTGTCTTACATCGGCTGCCGTCTAAGGAAGAAAAAGGATAAGCAGGGTGCTACGCGTGATGCATCAGAACCTGACCAAGCGGATGAATCGATTAGTATCTCGAACTCATCTAATCTTACTACACACGGCGGGGTAAGTGAGGATGATCCGATCAGCATGTCGGTCAATCCCGATAGTGCTGCTACAGATCAAAGAGGAGTTGTGGTTGAAGACGGATCACATAGCAGTTGTAATGTTGTTGCTGAAACTGAAATTCCAGGGAATAAAGCGGTAAGAAACTACCGTTTCTCTGGGTCTATTTCGTATATTTGTTTAGCAGAAAACGACTTCCCATAGTCTTAATAATTATCAAATGTTGTCGTAAATTAAGCATTTAGTTTCTAATAGTTTTTATTAAAAACTATTATGTTTGCTCCAGTAATATCTAGCATTAGAAAAGTTTTGATTATAACTAAATGCAGGAAAAAGTCTGGAAAGTGTTTTTCACGAAATAATCGCATTTGTTGTAATTTCATAACTCCCAACAAACGCAGATTGGAAATTACCCAGGCTTGGGGGCAGAGAGTGGATCCACCGGTGATGATGATGGTGACTGGAAAAAATTTGTCAATTGGGAAGAGCTGAATGATATCGAAGATGGGAAACACAATGCTCTCCTTGATGATCTCTCTTTGCTTTAGTCCAGAAGAAGGGGTCAACACAATGAAGTATTACATATCTAGTATAACATATTAAGATTTATGAACGATGAGTTCTTTAGGTGTGTATGTATGGAATTTCTGTTTTTCTGAACCGTATTTCTGAAGGTTTGATCATATATTCACATGTAAAAGAAGAAATATAAATCGATATTTGCATTGAATATCCTTTATACATAATGATATATGATTGATGAAAATACATATAAAGAAATTTTATCTAGCACATAGTAAGTAGAAATTGAACCTTCACTTTTTTTGCCACCTTATGACTCCGGGACCGAAGAAGCATTTGTTTATTAAGGCAGGAGATTTTGCCCCTTTTTAGTTTCCTTCCCCCAATTTTGTCTACACACAAGTAACTCTACCAAACAATTTTTTTCCCCTTTTTAAATGCAAAATTTGTGATGTTATCCTAGATTATTCCACAATTAGTAAACAATGCTTAGTAGATTTCATATCCAACCTCATAAAGTATAAGTTCTTAAAATTTGAAATTCTATATCTTATACATTTTTTAGTAAATAATATCATTTTTCTTGTTATAAATTTCAAGTTTATGTAATATTAAAAATATGATTTATATGTGATATTATAAGTTCCTCATATGTAAAACCTATAGATACTATAGCAAAACCAATAAAACTAAAAAGGTAATTTTTCCTATCTTTATTATTTCAAATTTATATAAGTTTACTATTTAGCAAATGGAAAAAAAAAGGAAAAAAATGAAAAACATAAAGTTGGAGAGAAAAACCCGTAAGAACAAGGGAAAAAATAGAAAGCGTGAAATAAGAGAGGCAGCATTATTTTAGCCATTTAGGTTTTAACTTATAGGTTTGAACTCCTTTTTTTATTATTAGTAAAACATTTATTTGTAAAAAAAATATAGTGTTATTATTTATTTAGTAATATTATTAATAATTTTTGAAGAAAATGTAAAAGACCTCATAAACTTTGACCTAAGTGTGTATATATCTTTGAACTTTCAAATGTTGTAAATCATCCCTTAATTTTTGATAAATTAACAAATAACCTCGTAAAGTTGCAAACTAACCCTCCCTTAACTTTGAACTTGGTGTGGAAATGCCTTTCAAACTTATCCAAATATGCTTTAATACTCTTTAGACCTTAAACTCAGTATAATTTTTTTTTTTTTTAACTAAAAAAGCAAATGTCTTTTATATTACTAATTTATCAAATTTTAAGGAAATGATTTACAACATTTGAAAGTTAAGGGTGTATCCATACTTAGGAGAAAGTTTAAGAAGGGTTATTTACAATTTTTTCATAATTTTTTATAAAGTGAATATAGGCTAGAACTTGTACCATGTGTTATACTCTAAAATATATGATTCATGATGAGTGTAAAATAAGAAGATCTTATATCTATATGCTACCTTATGGGATCAGGTTTGTAACTTTTAATACGTATCTAGAACCGATTGAGTGGGGTATTGATAGGTGCCATATATTTTCATCATTTTTTATCATTGGTTATGTCTACATGTAAATGATTCATAATAATTTCTTTAATGAAATAAAATTATTAAATATATTTAATTAAGTAATAAAATAGAAAACCATAAAAAATTTTGAAGAAAAAAAGAGAGGAGAAGAAGAAGTCGGAGAACGTAACGACATGGATGGAGAAACGACCGTTTGCATCTTAATCACCGGCGAATCAAAGGAATCATCACCACCAGAATCAAGCCCAACAAATTCTAAATTGACATTCACCTTCCGGTCTGCAACATTGCGTCGCTCCCACCCCGTCGGACGCTGCTCATCGGCGAATTCCTTGACCCTCTTTTTTGGTTGTTCAAGCATGACTTGCTCAGAGTACTTTGCCAAACGGTTCTCTTCTTGAGCCTCTACTCTACTAACGTCGTTGCCTCTATTGACGTTGTAACTTACTCCTCCTTTTGGCTGGTGGTTCTTTCTCATTATTGTAAGTTTTGGGTTTTCACGTAATTTACTAACCATCAATCTCTCTCACTTCAATATTTTCCAATTACATACTCGATGCACCTTTCAGATCTACTATTTATATGTTGCTTCACAAATTGGAACCGTTTGCATTCTAGCAACTAACAAGCTACAGGTTAGACAAAGACATAGGAAAGGGCCAAACCGGCCCAACGGTTCATTGGCTTAAATAAGGTGAATCGGGTCTGGCCCGAGATGCCCTAGTTTATGTGAACCGATTTTTGATTTTTTTTTTTAAAGAAAAACTTGAAAGGAAAATAATTTATTTCAAAATTAAAAACTTATTTTACATTGAAAATTAAAATTTTCAAAACATAATAAATCATTTACATTACTTCGAACAAGAAATATTTTTTTTTAATATATTTATATAACCATAGATTATTATTTCTAACTTACAATTTTTAAGTGAATAATTATGATAATATTAACGATATACTTTTCCCCTATGTCACACATGGTTCTTCTCCTTTTTTTTTTTCGGCTTGTCTTTTTTTTTTTTTTTAGGTTAATCCACCGGTTCTAGCAAACTTCTATGGTTGAACCACCATGGACCCACCTAAACCAATGGGTCCTTAGCCGCATTGAGCCAACCAACCAAGACAACCATTCATGAATCGTAGGCTGAACTAAATTCATTTTTCAGTTCAACCTAGTACTTTCCTAAGTCTTAGGTTGTTTTGGTTATATTTGTTTTGAGAATAAATGTATAAGAGTAAATATAACTTCTTTTATTTTCGTTTCTCCAATAATTTGTCATTAGATCAAAGCAACGCTTTCAAAGGTATCCAATGGAGCGATAAAAACGCAAAAAGATGAATAAAACTAAATTATGTTGGCAAGAAATAATAATAATAATTTATGGAAATTTTGCTCTATTTAATCGTACGATTTCATTAAAATTTTATCTGTGTGACTTTTTAACGACTTGTTCGTGTAAAATATTTGGAATTCCATAATGAGACCATAGTAACAAATCCAATTCAACGATGTAAGCTACTATACATATTGTTTCTTTTCTAATTTTTTTTCTTTTTCTTGCATGTTTTTTCCACAATTGTCTTTTAATCCTACATATCTTCTTTTATCTTTTATTTTATTTATTTATTTATTTATTACTTTCGTCGTCTTACATAATTTGGTGAGAAATAAAAGTTTCTTTTTTTTTTTCCGTTTTCAAACTTTTTTTTGGTAAGAAACAAAGATGGAAAGCTTTTTATTTCCTCTCAAAGAAACAACACTGAAAGAGCATTGCAATTAAAAGAACACTATTTCTAACACTAAATTTGATGTAAAACAATAAAAGCAAATAAATTAATAAAGAAATGGAAAATTATGGAAAACTTAGCGTAATATAAACAATAATTATATCGAATACGTTAAGAAATTATTATGAAATTAATAATATATGTGTTGTTTTTTATTTTGTGAAAAAGAAATAAAAAAACCTATAAATGTATATATGTGCAATCTCACACCATTAGATTGGATTTGTTATTATTGCTTCTCTTCATTATAATTTCTTAAAAGTTTCACACCAACAAGTTCCTGAAGAAATTATACCAACAAAAAGGTTTAATGAAACCAGACCAAAGAGAAAAGAAAAAATCAGGGGGATTCTATGATACAATCATTCAAAAGTAGCTCAACAGGCTCTTTTGTATAGTAAAATACTCCAAATAATAATAAATAAGGCTTATTAATAGTAAAAAGTGAATATATGGTAGAATTTCTCAAAGAAGCATCATACCAATTTCACAAAGAGTTTTTTTTTTCTCTAAATTTATCAAATATTCATTTTGTCATAAATTGATTATAGGTCTTACCTATTTATAAGTTATAATAAAACCAAGGAAGAAACTAAAAAGAAATAGAGAAAATAACAAAAAGAAAGTAAAAGTTTTGCTATCCTAAAAGTAAGATAGAAACCTAATCAAATCCTAAAAATAAAAAACTAAATCTATTTAGATAAAAAAATAAAAATAAATTCATATCTTGACTTTTTTTTTTTAAAGATAATAGTGGAATTTTCGAAGACATACTTGTTTTCATCGTTCTCAACTATAGCTTCTTTTGAAACTTATAGTAAATTTCCATGTCTTTCCATATTGTTTGCAATCCTACAATTTTTTTTTCTTTTTGGTCTTCAACAGCAACATGCACTTGACTCCTTGGGTTAGTGATAAAGCTTAGAGAGTCAAGTCTATGAATATGAAATAACTTAGGAAGATTTGGCATGGTGAGCTTAGAATAAAAATTGTTGAACCTATTTGTTCACTCTCAACTTTTTTTCAAGCAAACTCATGCACTTAGAAAAGCTTTCCATGAAATCATGATTAAAGAGAAACATATGGAAGAGTCCATCAAAGAGGAGGCCCCATATCAATCGTTGACTACTAATGTAATCAGTAGATGGGGGGTCCTGGCAGGAGTGGTCATGTGCTTTTCACGTGGGTACCGCACTACATGTGACTTCAGAAAAAAGCGATTCAGAGATGGCACATGATAGGATGACTAGGGAGAGAGAGGCAGGGAGAAGGACCAGGCAATCTTAAGTGTCTTGAATGCACAAGTGATAGCTAAGGGGACCTCAAGCGTTGACCTTGCAGTTCTTGGACAATAGAGATCGTTTTTTGCCTAATCTCTTATTTGATCTTTGAGAGCGGAGAACTCTTGGTGGAACACCGTTTTTCTAATCTTACGAATTTGTGGAAAGGTCCTTTAATGAGGAGGAATGACTGAGTATTTATAGACTCTTAGACTTGATGACATCCATTAGATCACTTTAGCGATCAACGGGCGAGATGGAGTCTACTCAATTTAGGGTTATCCTAATGAGCTTGCTATAGGCCTAAGACTAGTAGCCTTCCTCATAAGTATATGCGCTTGCCTGAGAAAATTTGGATGCAGATGGACAGATCCAACGATCCCTGTTCTTAGCCCACAAAGCCAATTCTTCCTAAGTCATCCCAATAATTAGACTGGACTCATTAGGCCCAGTCACCTAGCTCAATGAGTTAAGCCAAATAATTAATAAACTTAGCTCAATATATTTACATAATATTTTTAGCCTTCTATATTTTACCCCCTGACCAAAGTCTTTCAAATGAGGTTGAAGGGGTTTGGGCAATAGATAAGCCTTTTGAATGGCTATGAAATTGTTTGGTGCATGTGCACTTGTTAAATAGCTGCATCGTTGTCGTATACACATTTCACATGATTCATACTACAAGAGCTTAAAGCCAATACTGCATATAATTTAGTTTTTTTTTTTTTTTGGGGTGAGCAAGCTTGCAGCACCATTTAATTGCGCGTGTCTTCTTTAAGCTCATCGAAATGACTTTCCTCATAAAACAACATATGCATAAATTTTCTTTAATATACATCCACACACACACACATATATATATTGGAGTATCTAGCTAGTCAAATTGCCTTCCATTCTCCATTATTAACTTCAATTGACTTGCTGATTCTACTCCATGGAAATGTACCAATAAATCCACGTATCATGTGCACATTAATTTTGACAGGAGCAAAAGTTTTGGATAATAATAGTAACTTTATATTTGGCATTACCTTAGTGTGTTGTATATTTTTGATATATCACTAAACTAAATAATATATATATATATATTAAACCACTCCAAATCTTTGATGGAAGATCATACTTATCTTCCCTCTTTATTTTTTTTCTTTTAGCAGGTAATAATATCTCTGGTGATCTTTTTTATGAAATTCACTTCCATATATACTTCGTATTGCATCTAGTAATTATTTTGTTGCCTCTCACATTGTTCGTTGACATTCCTCACATAACTCTACCATTCAATTGAATTTAAAGTGCATAATCTATCTTCAGACACAATCCTTTTTTTCCTTATTTGTCTTGAGACGATTGCTCCTCTTAACTTTACCCTTGCTTTATAAATTAGTCTGTCTATGCTTGAGGTGCTCGCATTAGTAGTGAAGTGCTTAAAGTTGTGCGAGACATATCCCCCCTCTTTTTTTTTTTTTTTTTGGAATTCTTATACTATTTTTGTATTTTCTTTATGATTGCTGGTAACTAATGAACCATTACTTTTACTTCTGTCATTGCATGTGTGGTTCTTCCATGCTTATAATAATTTTTTTTCTCTTTTTTTTTTACCCGAAAGTGATGTACCATTTGACATGATTAATTGCAAGCAAGAATCAACTAAGATTTGAGCAAACATGGATGTTACACCACCACGGACCCTCGTTGGTATTTTGAACACATCATATTTCAAGTCCCACATTTTAATTTGCTTTTCCACGAGCGGTCCCCCTCTCTTATCCATCGCAGAAACTATGGGATCATATATATAAATTTTGACCGCAATGGTAGGATGTTGTGCTGCAGGAGAGCGTAAAGCTATAAAGCTCCGTTGCAGTAACTCCATTATAATTCCTCACCCAAATCTTGACTGGCTTGGAACACCCCAAAGCAAGAGATTCAATCCCCAAATCTGAAATAGGACAATGCATAATACAGACCTTCCTTAGAGCCTCACATTTTGCGACTATAAATGAAATCTCTGCATCACCAATGGTTTCATAATCACAAAATAACAGTGTCTCCAAACTCTTGGAATTTGACGCGATCGATGCTAAACTCAAACGCGTGGCATTAATCCCTATCAAAACAAGTTCTTGCAATTTAACAGACTTTTGCGATGGTGACCAAACTCTCATCCCCAATTCTGCGTTTCCTATCATGATGTGGACATTGTAACTAAGACCGGCTTCATGGGCGTGTCTTTCAAAGGCATGGCCGTGTATTGAGTCTGGAAGATCCACAGAAACATACACGGTTTTATACACGGCTAATGTGTTGAGACTGGAAGATCCACAGAAACATATACGGTTTTATACACGGCACCAAGGCACGACTGTGTGTTGAGTCTGGAAGATCCACAGAAACATACACAATTTCATACACGGCCGTGTATAAGCCGCATGACAAGAACGTGCATATATATATTTCCTTTTTTTTATTTGTTTCCCAAAGAAAGACTATATATAGTTTCTTAGGTCATTATTAGAGGGATCCTTTATCATCTATTGAATTACAAACATTTGGAGAGAGTTTTTTCTGTTTCTTCAATTGTGCACAATTGAGAGTTTTAAGGAATAATTTAAGATTATTCCTTGTTTATCCTTAAGATCCAATCCTAGAATTGGTCTCGTGCTTTTACGCTTTCTATGCTGTGTCAGTTTGGTATCAGAGCAAGGCGTTTTCGTACGGAGATGTCGGCTAACGACGGTGTTGACGGCGGTCGCGTTCTTGACCTAGATCAAGATACGGAAGTCCAAGGAGTCGATCAATGGGCTCCAAGGGCAGTGGTTGAAGCCATGGATCGGAGGCTTGGGCGAGTAGAGCAGCGCTTGGAGGATCTGATTACGCGTTTCGACGCCTTGGTGGTGGGCCACAACGGTAACAGGGACGTTGGTGGAGATTGACCAAGGGTAGCAGTCGCTCATGGTGGTCCTATCAATCAACCTGCAGCTACAAATTGATTGAATCAACGGTTAGATGGGAGTTCTTCTGAGGAAGAGGGTGACTTCCTACAAAGGAGAGGGCAACAACAGAGGAGAGGCGGTGATGATGGTGGAAGATACCGCAGGAATGACAACAGGAATGATCAGGAGTGTGGTGGTGGATATCGAAGACACTACCAGGGATACGATCAGGCAGATGGCAGTGATTTCCATCTCAAGGTAGATATCCCATCGTTTAATGGTAATCTTAACATAGAGGATTTTCTGGATTGGCTTGTAGAAGTCGATAGATTTTTCAACTACATGGAGATCCCCGAGGATAGGAGGGTGAGGTTGGTTGCGTGTAGGCTGAAAGGAGGAGCATCTGCATGGTGGGATCGGTTGCAGAACAGGAGGCAGAGAGAGGGAAAGCAGCCAATAAGGACATGGTACCGTATGAAGAACCTACTACAAAGAGATTTTCTGCCACCAGACTATGAGCAGATTCTCTTCCAACAGTACCAATGCTGTCGTCAGGGGCAGAGGACGGTGCATGACTATATCGCCGAGTTCATGAGATTGGCTGAGAGGAATGATCTGAGGGAGACCGAGGGTCAGTAGGTAGCGCGATTTATCGATGGGTTGAAACCCTAGATTAGAGATAAAATCGGGGTGACGATATTTAAAATTGTGAATGAGGCAAAGAATTTGGCCCTTAGAGCCGAGATGATGATTCAAGAGCAAAATACAAGGCTTGGTGGGGGGCAGAAGGAATTATGGATATGATAGTGTTGGCAGTAGCAACCGAGTGGTTGGTGAAAAGAATAAAGGAATAGTTGAGAAGCCTGTTGGAGGTATAGAGAAGAAGGAAGATAAGGCTGAAGGGAAGAAGCCTCTTGAAATCAAAGAAACCCCAAGGTAAAGTAATCCATATGCTAACCCAATTTTGGGGAAGTGTTATAGGTGCAATCAACCGGGGCACCGATTCAACGAATGTCCAAATCGACAGACCATAAATATTGTCGAAAGGGAGGAAGTGTGCTGTGAGCCGGATGGTGAAGATGAGTATTATGATGAGGTTGATGATGGGGTGGAGTCGAGCTATGTGATTAGAAGGATGATGTTGGCATCGAAGCAGGAGGATAGTTTGCAGCGACACCAATTGTTTTACACTGGGTGCACAATTGGTGGGAGAGTGCTCGACCTGATTGTTAATTGTGGGAGTTGTGAGAATATAATTGGGAGAGAGGTGGTGAAGCAACTCCAGCTGCCATTAGAGAAACATCTGAACCCTTACACCATAGGGTGGATTAAGGCGGCAGATCGGATGATGTGAAGGAGAGGTGTCGGGTTCCTTTCTCTATAGGCAAATATCGGGATGAAGTCTATTGTGACACCGTCGATATGGATGCCTGCCACTTGTTATTTGGGCGACCATGGCAGTTTGACGTGGATGCCCAACATGTTGGAAAAGAGAATAAGTATAAGTTGGAGAAAGGGGGTGTGAAATACACATTGCTGCCATTGACGGATAAACGACCCAAGACACAAAAGGCTGAAGGAAAATCCTTTCTGACAATCACTCAGTCAGAGAAGGAGATGGTTAAAGACCTGAAAGAGTCCAGGGTGATGCATGCACTTGTTGTGAAGAATGCTGGAGAGGATGTGAGTAGTGAGGAGGTTCCAGAAGGTGTAAAGGGGGGTGTTAGAAGAGTTTAAAGAGGTAGTGTCAGAAGATTTACCAGAGGGGTTATCTCCATTGCGTGACATCTAGCACCATATTGATTTGGTGCTTGGGGTTAGTATTCCTAATCTTCCTCATTATAGGATGAGCCCCAAGGAGATTGAGGTTTTGCAGGAGAAAGTCCAGGAGCTACTGGATAAAGGATTTATCAGGGATAGCATGAGCCCGTGTGTTGTTCCGGCGCTATTGACTCCAAAGAAGGATGGTAGTTGGAGGATGTGCGTAGATAGCCGTGCGATCAACAAAATTACAATTGGGTATAAATTCCTAATTCCTCGCATTGAGGACATGTTGGATAGGCTGAGTGGAGCGGTGATATTTTTAGAGGTGGATCTTAGAAGTGGATACCATCAGATCCGAATCAGACCTGGGGATGAATGGAAGACCTCTTTCAAGACGAAGGAAAGATTATATGAATGGTTGGTTATGCCATTCGGCCTCAATAATGCACCCAGTATCTTCATGCATGTAATGAATCAGGTACTTAAGCCTTTTATTGGTAGATTTGTAGTGGCGTATTTCAATGATATTTTAATATATAGTAAGATTGAGGATGAGCACTTAGCGCATTTGAAAAGTGTATTAACTTTGTTGAAGGAGAATAAGCTTTATGCCAATCTTAAGAAGTGCATATTTATGTCAAAGAAGTTACTATTCTTGGGTTTTATAGTGAATGGTGAGGGGATAACGGTGGATGAGGAAAAAGTAAGGGGCTATTAGAGAATGGCCTACTCCTAAGACGGTGATTGAGTTGAGGAGCTTTTTAGGGTTGGCGGGGTTTTATAGGCACTTTATACGGCATTTCAGTACTGTCACTGCCTCATTAACTAAGTGCCTGAAAAAGGGGAAGTTTCATTGGAGTGAAGAAGCTGAGTCTGGGTTTACTGTGTTAAAGGAGAGATTCTGTAGTGAGCTGGTATTGGCATTACCAGACTTTGACAAATTATTTGAGGTAGACTGTGATGCCAGTGGGGTAGGCATTGGAGCAGTGTTATCTTAGGAGAAGAGACCTCTAGCCTTCCATAGTGAAAAGCTTTGTGAAGTTAGGAGGAGTTAGTTTACTTATGATAAAGAGTTCTATTCCATGGTTAGAGCTTTGAGGATGTGGGAGCATTACTTGGTAGGGAAAGAATTTATCTTGTATTCAGATTGTGTTGCTCTAGAGCATCTAAGTAGTCAAACACGCATTTGTAAAGATATGTATGCCAGATGGATCCAATTTCTACAAAAGTTTCCATTCCGCTTGATGCACAAATTTGGAGTTCAAAATAAGGTGGCGGACGCATTGAGTAGGAGAGCTGATTTATTGATCACCATGAGGGCTGAGGTGGTAAGTTTTGAGCAGATGAAAGAACTATATGAGGAGGATGTGGATTTCGAGAAAATATGGAGGAAGTGTCTTGATCAGGAACCCAGTGATAATTATCATGTCATGGAGGGTTACTTAATGAAAGGAAATCAACTTTGTATCCCTGAATCATCTTTGAGGGAAAAGTTGATTAGAGACCTACATAGAGGAGGATTAACAGGACATCTGGGGCGAGATAAGACTTTGGCAGCAGTGGCTGCAAGATATCATTGGCCTCACATGAGAAGAGATGTGGGGAGAATTGTGCAAAGGTGTTACATCTGTCAAACATCTAAAGGACATTATCAGAATACTAGGTTGTACACTCTACTACCAGTGCCTGAAAATATCTGGGAGGATCTATCTATGGATTTCGTTTTAGGTTTGCCTCGTACCCAACGAGGTGCTGACACTGTTTTTGTGGTTGTAGACAAGTTCTCCAAGATGGCTCACTTCATCCCTTGTAAGAAGTCAGCTGATGCACAGGGTGTTGCTAAGTTATTCTTTAAGGAGGTGGTCAGGTTGCATGGGGTTCCCAAGTCTATTACATCAGATAGAGATACTAGGTTTCTCAGCCACTTCTGGAGGACACTATGGTACATGTTTGATTCCTCACTTAATTTTAGTAGTACAGCCTACCCTCAGACTGATGGGCAGATGGAGGTGACGAATAGGACTCTTGGCAATATATGAAGCATTTGTGGAGAGAAGCCAAGATAATGGGATTTGGCGCTTTCTCAAGCTGAGTTTGCTTACAACAGTTCCATCCATAGAACTACTAGGAAATCTCCTTTTTCAGTGGTCTATACAAAAGTGCCATCTCACGCATTAGATTTAGCTCTGTTGCCTAAAGGCGTGGAGTCTAGTGTAGCTGCAAAGCACATGGCTAAACAACATCAGGCGGTTGCATCGGAAGTGAAAGAGAAGATTGAGAAAGCTAATGAAAAGTACAAGGAAGCTGCAGACAAGCATAGGAGGGAAAAGCTCTTTGAAGTAGGAAATCAGGTGATGGTGTTCTTAAGGAAAGAACATTTTCCCGTGGGCACTTATAATAAATGGTAACCAAAGAAGTATGGTCCTTACAAGATTGTTGCAAAGATAAATGATAATGCGTATGTGGTTGGACTTCCTGAAAGCATGAAGATTTCGAAAACCTTCAATGTAGCTGATTTATATCCATTCTATTCCGATGACGAACCTCTATATCCGGAAGAGAACTCGGGGTCGAGTTCTTCATTGGTGGGAGAGAATGATGTGGACATCATAATTGACACCGGCTTCATTGGCGTGTCTTTCAAAGGCACGGCCGTGTATTAAGTCTGGAAGATCCATAGAAACATACACGGTTTTATACACGGCACTAAGGCACGGCCATGTGTTGAGTTTGAAAGATCCACAGAAACATACACGGTTTCATACACGGCCGTGTATAAGCTACATGACAAGAACGTGCATATATATATTTCCACGTGTATATATATATATTTCCTTTTTTTTATTTGTTTCCCAAAGAAAGACTATATATAGTTTCCTAGGTCATTATTAGAGGAATCTTTTATCATCTATTGAATTACAAACACTTGGAGAGAGTTTTCTCTGTTTCTTCAATTGTGCGCAATTGAGAGTTTTAAGAAATAATTTAAGATTGTTCCTTATTTATCCTTGAGATCCAATCCTAGAATTGGTCTCGTGCTTTTACGCTTTCTACGCTGCGTCATATCACCATCGATGAGAAGCTTCCTCAAAAGTTTACAATTCACAGCATTAATCCTTTGGTGCCGAAGGAGCGGGGGCCGCACGAGAGCTTCCTTAGATTTTTTTTTTTTTTTTTTTCAATTTGCTGCCAAAGCTGCAATACTGAGGTCCGTCAGGTCGCGGCAGCCGCAGAGCTCCAGGCAAGTGAGGCGCTTGCACTTCGTGGAGATGAGGACCAAGTCTTCGTCGCCCATAGAGGCTGAGTCCCAAAGGCACAAGAGTGCGAACTCTGTGACGGAATCGAAGCGTGTGAATATCGACAGGAAGGAGGAGAGGAGATCGGAATTCGCTTTGAGGTAGAGTCGGTGGCGGCTCTCTCCATCGACACGGAGCCAGCGACGACAAACTGTGGAGCAAGTTTTCCGGTCACCAGAACGGAGGAAGTGGAAAAACATGTGCGAGTAACTCGTCGGGAAGATCAGCGGTGAAGTCATGACCGTCAAGTGAGTTGATAACACTGGCAACCTCCTCCTCGAAGTTATAGCGGTCGCATTTTGGAGAAGCAATAGTCGGAGAGAGGATATCTAGACGGTGGTCAACCGAGTCAGGAGAGGATGCATTGAATTTAGCCTTCAATTCATGAAGCAAATTGAAGCGTTTGTTCAATCAATGAACAGCTATGCAAGTTCGGACTTCTTCATCTCCGAATGCAAGTCCATGGCTGCAGATAAACCTCCTGAAGACTCAGCCTTGCTAAACGCTTTGTATATAGATATACAAGTCCTGTTTCTGCTGTGGGTTTCGTTGTTTACATCCTGGAAGTTGTTCTCATGAAAAAATGTCTATTGTTTTAAGGTTTTTGAGGCTCTTGTTAGAGAGGAAGATCTTTTCAGAGTTTCATCCGCCATCATATATATGCGAGCTTGACCAGATGAGTGTTTCATCTTCTTGTGGTGCTTATCCTTGATACTCATAATCATCTTCAAACAACGTATCAAAGTCTCCTCCGAAGTTAAATTCTTCCTCAATTGAGGAGGCTGCAATGCTTCATCAAAAAATTCCATTGCGAATGTCTCCTGCTCAACACCTGTCCTATGGGCTTTGGAAGCCAGGGTATCAAGATTAGGACTGGAAGATGGTGTTGTGCAAGAGAGTGCGCTTTCAATGCCTTCTGAAGCAGCAGGTTTATCATCGGATGGAAGAGCTGTTTTAGAAGAGTCACTCTTCTCAGACGCTGTGGAAGCTTGAACTTCAAATTCACGCCTCTTAGCCTCATATGCCTTGGCAGCTTCCTCTGGGGTTATAAGTGCCCAACCAAATTCGAGCTCCTCGACGAAAGGGGTCTCTAATCTCAGCAGCCCACTTGCCCCATTTCCTCTGTCGAATACCCTTGTACCGAAAATTGGACTCTCTTCTCCTGGCATTCTCTTCAGTTTTTTTTTTTTTTTTTCTAAAAAGCAATGGCGGACATGAACAAGATGATTCGTCATCTGAGTCATACAACTTCCACTAATCTTCACCACTAATATCGCTGCCTTATCTCTATTGTTTTCACACCACGAGTTCTGAGGGATGCCGTCCACAAATTCTTCCTGGGTATGGAGCTTCTCATGATGAAGAGAGACTTCAACGGAAGAGAGAGAGGATCGAGTCTATTGCTGTTGCTGCTCCCGAATGGGAAGATTGCCAGGTGCTGCCACTCAGCGGATCAGCGATAGGACATTGGAGATAAGAAGAGAGATATAGATAATGAAGATTGTGAGACATCCTCATGTAATTAGATTTCATAAGGTCTTGTCCAGCCGCACAAAGATGCACATTATTCCTCAGTTTGTTGCTGGAGGAGAACCATTTGATAATATTGTAAATTTTCCCTTTCTTTCGTGTTATGAGAAAGGATCAGATTTTTTTTTTTTTTTTTTGGGGTCTAGGAGTTTGCATTTATGGAGATGAACTAAGCCTAAAGCTTTGTCTCTGGCCAGAAAGTTTAAAATCGGTAGTGTTGAGTGTGCTTAGCTGGCTTGGATTTTAGGTGCCTATACATACAGGCTACAGGGTGTTAGAAAATATGAACTTTCGGTGAACGATATAGACATGGCCGTGGGGTAGTTAAAATTCCCTCCGGTGAATAGCATTGTAGAATATTTTGGAGCTCCATGAAATATTTCTAACTTCGATCTTGATTCCTTTTCCAGGTTGTTGATAAATTCGGTTTTTTTTTTTTTTTATATATATATAGGTAGTGTGCATGCATTTACCAAATAGGCTATGGCTCATGATGGCTCTTATATATATATATATTAATTATTATTATTATTTTTAAATCTTCTTCATCCCCTCTTTTTTTTTTTTTTTTAAATTTTAGGTTTCATTTTGACATTTTTAATATTGTGCACCGATAGGGAAAGATACAAAAATAATCAAGCAAAAAGACTTGCTGGTATATTTAGATGGGCATCTACCATCGATATTGAGTCCTTAGGATGCGTAGTTGGATGGAACTATTTCTGAAGATACCTTTTGGGACAAAATCAAACGTTGAGAGCTCTATGGGATGGCTCGCACTGATGGTATGCTTTGCTTTATCAAATGCAAGCCCTACGTTAGCTTAAGAGATGACATTAACGCGAGTTCGATTTTGTGCTTTAGGAATGAAAGGAAGGAACTTCCCCTTTCAGCTACCCAGTTTGCATTCTTCAAGCAACCACCCTTTAGGTGGAAATTTTGGGTAGAATATATAATCTCAAAGTCAGATTATGTGACTCTTTTAAAGAAGGCTAGCATCTTCCGTGCCATTACTACTTCCACTTGCTTGTGGCTCCCACATATGAGCGGTTTAGAAGTGTGGCGAGTGATCATCTGTTGCTAAAGTACTCGGATTCACATGTTCGTCACTTCTTAGGGGGAAATCACTTTGACACTTGAGGATGTGGTATTTCTTCTGAACTTGACTAGTTTTGGGTAAACCAACACTACTTCTACAAGTGTCTTACAAGGAGCATAGTTTTCACATGTCTTTACTGAATGCCTTGAAAGCTACCTGCAACAGCAAAAAGAAGTCTTGTTTCTCTTTTTGGCTTGCATACTTCTTTGAGGAGTAAAGGAAGGACAAACCTCGAGTTTTTAGCCTAGGTTGTGGATAGGAGTAAGTACTCTCATTCATTTCTTAGTGTACTTTTATAATTTTGTACTTGTACCTTTCTCACTTTTTTTTTTTTTTCATTTTTACAAGTATGAGCTTGTGGCTTTTATAGCGTATTGGCTCTCTTTGTTTGTTTTCCCTGGTGGACCAGAAGAAGGTGTAAGCCTTTAGCTATTTCCCTTAGCCATACAAATTGCTCAGGGTGAGTGCTTCGCATTAGGTTCCTTTCACCTAGGCTCTTTGTTCAGTGCTTGGATTTGTACCACAAGGTTTCTGTTCGTTCAAAGGGCCGCTATGTGAATGTGTCCCATGTAGACTTGTATTTCTCTAACTTTTCTTTTGTGAATGGTTTCAGAAACACTTTACACCTCCTCTTAGTAGTGCTAAATCCAACCTTGCTCTCCTTAGAGCATGGGCTTAGGTTGAAGGAACTATTGAGTAGGCGCTTTTGCAGCTTATCAACATTTAGTCAAAATTCACATTTTGTCCTTATGTGAAACGACTTGTTGGTTATGAAAACAAGGTGGAATTATATCCTCCAAGCTTAAAGGATGAGGTGACCGTAGTAGATAGGCATAAGGGCCTCCATAATTCTGAGTCAAGATTTATTCTATGGTGTACTCCAGGAAGTCTACCCTCCCTCCTAGATAACAAAGACTCCTCTGAGTGTTATTTGGAGCAAAGGGTTGTAATATATTCTCCTCACAAGGTTGCACGCCAGCTTGGGTTTGACTAAGGAATACCCTGCGTAACTAATATTATTAACAACTTCGAGTTGTGTTGTCGGTCACTCTCGCCAAGTGGCTGCAAAAATATTCATCTAGAAGTGCGTTAGTTATACTTTTCTTCTATAAGCCGCTCTAAGGCTTCTTCTCCTGGGTGGCGAACATATTGGTCAAATTGCTTGCAAGACTTTCAAGCATATGCTTTTGCTTTAGTAGACGATACACTTCGTGTGCCTATTATATGCCGTTGAGAGTTTTGCCTTAAATTATCGCCTAAGCCTATTGGTGATGTCTAAGAGAGTATTAAGCGGGTGGATTATTGATAAGAATCTCCTACTAATGTGGGATTAGGGAGATCCTCTAAGAATAAACGTCTGATAAGTGTCGAAAGACCCTTAATTCTAGTGCTTATTAGTTATAATTTTTTATGGATTTCATATGATTTGTGAAGAAAATGGTACTTATATGATTAAATTTTAATTTCAGGTGTTAATGGAGACAAAAGAAAGGTTTAAGGATGATATGAGCACAAGCGAAGTGAAATTTAGCGAAAAATGAAGAAAATTGATTTTTAGTTCAACATAACCCATGCAGACGCCAGTGCTGGATGCAGAAAATGACTAATAGCTATACTAAAGCGTGCCATAAGTTTAGCATAGCTCGTGCTGATGTCGGTAACGAGAATACGAGTTCTTTTTTTTTTTTTTTTTCAGCCCTGTCCTAAGCACAACCATGCTGGAGGTTGTACTGAACTAAGCAGTGAAGATAATGTGTTTCGAAGTCAGCACGGCCTCGAGCATGGCCGTGCCGACGCCTATGCTGAACCCTATTTTGCTGAACTATAAATGGACTCCTTGTTTTGTTTTTTAAAGGGGATTTTTCTTCTGGTTTCGTTCTAAAAACCCTAAGGGAGCATTGTTACGAACTTCAAGAGGAGAATTGTCCGAACATCATTGGAGAACACAAAACAACACCTATCATGAATCAATTTTACTTCTTTAGATTCTTTGTTTTTATTGAAAACTCCATGGAGGAGTAATTCTTTATTTCTTTCATCTTGTGAAACCCTAACACATGTGCTGAAACATTGATTGATTAATGAATTATTTATGTCTTTGCATCTATTCATGTGTTTCCATTGTTCTTGTGATTGATTTATGTACGCGAATTGATTACATGTCTGATTTTTATTAGATTGAAAGATGTTTCGTCTAGTAAATTAGATCTTCATGAATAGAGAGATTACATATTTTGCCTAGAGATAGGAAAACATTGGTTTTATGCAATTAATAGGAATTTGTGAACTTAATGAGATCTTACATGACGGTAGTGAGGGAGAGGTCTCCATTATCTTGTGCATGATTAAGAATTGATTAACTTGAGGGAGTAATTGATTTTACTTGAGAATTCCTATGGTGCAAAGTGTAAATTAATTTTTTAATCGATATCTTATTTTGAGAATTTAAGGGTTAGGGTGGAATAAGATGAGGGGTATATTTTGTGAGTGAATATATATATTTTTTACAATATCATTTATTTCTAGGGTTGTTAGGATTTGTTAATTGTTAATTTAATTCATAATTTTCACATCATAAATTAGACTAGATAGTAGAGAAAGGTAATACTAGTACTTGTTTTCTAGATCCCAAAAGACGACAACTGTTAAATCTATACTATAATCGATAGGTACACTGCCTATCTCGATAATAGATTTTATTGGTTATAAATTTAAAACTTAAAATGATCGGTTGAATTCGAGCGCATTAACGTCCATTTCTTTTATCGATAGAGGATAGACAAGCTAAGCGTACCTTTATTCATGAGGTAGCATCCTGGTATCTTTCTTGTCATTATTTATGTACATGTAGTCATTTTTACTAACCACCCTTGTCTATTATATATGTGTAAGTTGAGATGGGCTTTGAAGTTCGTTCTAGCACTTCTACTGATCCAGCGACCATTTCAATTCAAGTTGATGATGATCAAGACTTAGTGAATTATGTGGAATCACCTGTTGAAGATGGTAGAAGCGATGATGACGATTTTGAAGAGTTGCATGACTCTGTTGGAGTTAAAGCTCTTACTACTAATAATGATGGACTAGTCATAGAGATAAACAAGGATAATGACATCATCAATGCTGGTGACCATGTCGATGTGTTGCTTTGTTCTGGCACATATGAAGATGGGTTGTATGTATCTCCTATGGATATCCTTCCTCCCCCAATCACTATGATGTCTCCTCGAGACAAGGAAGCGACTCCGAAGGTTTATGCTATAGTAGAGGAGACTACATCCTTTAGAGGATTCACTATGCCGTCTCAGTTATTGGACTCGTTGGAGACCCTTGATGCCATGGATAGAGACTTTTGAGCTGAGTCTTCTATGTTAGGAATTGAGCTAGCTTGCACTATGGTAAAGATGCTGGGGGAGACCATGTTATTGTTGAACAGGCCTTAGGATTCCTTGTTAGAGGCAAAACTTAAGCAAGTGATTAAATACATTGAGGGGGGCGGTCTTCTAAGGTTCAAAATTAACAGCTTCGAGCCTATTGCTACTAAAGCCAAAAGGGTGCTAAATTACTATACTCTCAAGAAACGGCATAATGAACTGATGAGCAAAGTGCAAGAGTTGCAAGAAGTAGTTAAAGCATCCGATCTTGAGATGAAGGCACTTTTAGGAGACTCAGATCTTAAGTCCTCAATAGGCCTAGATTGTCTACCATAATTCAGCATGACTATGCTTCTTTTTTTTTTTTCATTCTAAAGCATTACAGTGAAATCAATAAAGTTGTTTGTCTTTATTTTGTTTTTATATATGTGTAATCATGACTTATTCGCATGTACTTGCCATGAGTGATGCTAGTCATAATCACATCATTTAGTTAAGTTATTATGCCACGCATCGAAGCAAAGTTTTCACTTGCTACCAACAATACATTAAATGGTTGAAACGATCAATCACACTTAATGGTGTTTATTGCGTAGTTCAACATACTAGCATTGATGGTTAAGAGGGTATTACCCAATACATAACCATGTGTCGAGTCTAATTTTGATTTTTTTTTTCATTTTTATTCCTAATCCGATTTATACTAGACCCTATGCTTATCTAATATAAGTCCTCGACTTGAACTAGGAATTTCGTCTTATTTTGGAATTGCCACCCAACTGAAGTTGGAAAAAAATATTGAATTAGAACTAATTGAGCAGATTAATCCTAATTTGGACAACTAATCAACGAAAACTCCTCTTTTCATTTTTGTAAAAAGAGGAGGAGAAGAACCAGAGTTTCTGGACTCAGAGGCTAACCTATTAAAACCTTAAAGTTACCATCTTATTCTTCTGAAATTTGAACCATATTCTAATGTCTTTTCCTTTATTTTTGTTATTATTATTTTTTACTATTTTTACTATTTTGGATACATGTAAAACAAATTGTAACAACTCGAAAAACGATTTTTTTTTGTTCTTTTTAGAGTTGCCTCATAAGGGTGCCTACGTACTTGCTATTCAGGATCAAACAAGCCGTAGTTCGCTTTTTATAAAAAAAAAGGCTTAGTGGGTTGATTAATTTTAATTATGAAAATAAATCAGATTTATGTTTTTTTTATCATTTTTAAGACTTTTGGAAAAAAAATCTAAGCCTAAGCTTTAGCTTTATTTTTTTTGAAAAAAATTTTGATATGAGAAAAAAAAAACCAATTTTAGATTTATTTAAGAAAATTTTTCTAAGTGATAAAAATGACTGATTATTTTTTATTAGGAAATTTCCTCTATTTAATCTACCATTTTTCCTGATATTATTTTTATTTTATTTTATTTTGAAATATAAAGAAACAAACAAATAAATAAATAAAATACATCTTTAGCTTCCTCTCCTCGTGCTCTATTTATAGGCACCAGAAATCAAGCTGGATAAGCTCAAATTTCCTCCGATAGGCACGAATCGAATTTGCGGTTGAAACCCATCTCCGATTTGCTCTTGATTCGTGTAAATCTTTGATTTTTTTTGCGATTTGATTCTAATTGGATGATGTTTATCTTATTTTGATTAAAGATTTAGTAGATTTATGCAAAAAAAATCGCATCAAAACGACCAGATTCGATTTTTCCATTGCCGGCGACGATCTTGAACAGAGGTAGGAGACGAACAAGCTCCCGGCGCGTGCGTTTGCATCATCCAATCAGCTGCTGACACGTGTCCTGAGGATAGAAAAAAATTGCAAAACATGGATTTGCCTCCCTCGCGATTCGATCCCCTGACCTCACACCCCCCCGTGCGTACACGAGTCCGTGGTTCGGACTAGCTGGGCTAACCCACTTTCTCGATTTTTTATTAAACGCAATTTGTATATAGGTGTTGTAATTTTTATTATTTTTATATTATTTTGAAATTCTAAAAATTTATAAAAATCATTTAATCCCTTTTATTATTATTTCTACTATTATTTTCCAAAATTGATATATTTTCCTTATTTATTTTATTTTTGAATATTTTTCCTTATTTTTTCTAAATTAGAAGAAAAATTAAAAAAAATAAAAAAATTATAAATTAATCATTATTAATGATTAGGGGCGAGTTGGGTTTCTTATATTGGTATGGGATCTGAAGAAGATGAACAAGCTTCTTTAGGTCTATCTCCTTCAAATCTCGTGGACTGTCATAAATAGTATGCCCTCTGCCCATCTTCTCTAATGAAACTTTCTATCACCTCGTTTCTCTTTTGCTTCTTTTGGCCCCCTACGAAAGCCTCTCATTCTCTTCTTTCTCGTAGGCTTCTCTTGAGTCTCTTCCTAAGTGGGTAGTGGTGTGCAGAGGGTGTTGCGATAGCAGTTTCTCCATCTTCGACATATTCATTAAAGAATGCAGCTTCGGTGAAGTATGCCTTGTTATGCTCAAATGGACTATTTGTAGCGGGAATGAATACGTCCTTTCCCTTCCAATGGCCCTTAATGCATTGATGCCATGTTGAGGGTATGAGATTATGATTGTGTAGCCACTTTCTTCCAACCAATAGGTGGTAGGATACGAGTGCATCGATCACATGGAACCTTGTGGAGCTCTGTATAGGGGCCACTTTAAAGCTCACATTAGCATACCTTACTATCTTTGTAGATGTGTCGATGAAACTATTGATGGCAATAAGTTGTCTCACTAGGCGCTGGTTGTCTATTCCTACAACCTTTAGTGTGGACAACGACATTTTGTTTATGGAAGAGCCATTGTCTATGAGTGTCCTCTTAATGAGATGCCCATTTAACATGCTTTCCACATAAAGAGGACGGTTGTGATTAGGGTTCTTGGCGCACATGTCCGCATCAGTAAACAAAATTGCATTCTCATGTGCCTTTGCCATTCTTCATATAAGTTGCGTTAGACTGCACTCCCCATATTGTCTCTCTGCAATTTGGGTAAAGGCAGTTGTTGTTGCTAGAAGTACATCCTCATTAAACTCCAATAAATTAAAAAAAATATTGAAGTTAGCCGTTTTCATTAGGTCAGCTACTTCAAGCATGCATGCATCCTCATTATTCCCAGTCATAGCTTCTTGTACATTACGCACCTCGGCATGTGACATATCTCCTTCTTCAGTACTAAGATTATGACTGATAGCACTTGTAGTACCCCGTTGATTACTGTGTGTAGGAAGTGGATTATTACGGACATCATTATTTTCTATGATAAGTTCCTCATTACAGACCCTAGCATTGAAAAAAATTTTCAAAGTCCAACACTCTTTCGTAGGGTGACCTTAGAACTTGTGATACTTGTAAAACTTAGGATCATTTTTCTCATTTTGTTTTGGTAAACAATCTACTATTGGGAGCTTGATATTCCTATCTCATAACCATTGATCAAACAAAGCATTTACCTTTCCCATTGGGCATGGGAAAGGGGGGATTGATGTCGATCCTTGGGATGTATCATTCCTTGACTTCATGTTGTTCTTAGGGGTCTCAACCTAGGTCGAGCTAGAAGTTGTTGCTTGTTTCCTAAACCTCCCATTTTCTCCTTGTTGTCTTGCAACATAATTATTAGTTCTTATAGTCTCAACTAGTGCAGAAAAGAAACTTAGATTAAGATTTTCTAAGTGGACTGCATACTCAATGAACATCCCTTGGATGCAAATCTTCACTAGCTCCCTCTCATCACATACGTCTTGGATGTCCAGTGTTCGCTCCTTGAAGCGTTCTATATAATCCATCAAGTCTTCCTTGGGATATTACCGTGTTCTTCCCATATCCGTGCTTGTGACCCATTCCTGAGTAGAGAAGAATTTCTTCAAGTACACATAGACCCACATGAAACAACTGACTCTGCAAGGAGATTAACATACCAAGTGTGTACCTTTTTAGTCAATGATTTGGAAAATTCTTTGAGCTTTAGGCCATCATCTAGTATGTATACCTCCAAGGTCTTAGGTCTTGATAAACTTAAGTAAATGTTCTTTGGCGCTCCCTTTCTTACCATTGAATAGGATGAACGTAGGACTAACATAGTCCTTAGGATGCAACTTTTCAGCAATATGCAGATGGTAAGGGAGTCATAACTCCAGTACTCCCACAGTTGACTTTGTTTGTATTTCTTTTAAGTATATGTTTAAGTCTTCCTTCATTACAAAGGAAGTCCTTGGGGGTAGATACCATGGAAGCAGGTGTGGGAGTAGGTTGACGGCTAAATGCACCGAGAGCATTGGGAAGTGGAACATCTGGTTGAGTGGTTTGCTCTTGAGGAATGTTCTCCTCATCTATAGGAGGGTTAACAGGATGAATTGCATGTGACAAAGTTACATGGGCAGCACCTTGCTGCTTAACAATGTCGGTATTTGGCAGAACCACACCTTATTACATAGCAGTTGTGGTAGCCAACCCTATGACGAGTGGAGCAAGCATGGTCATAAGTTGATTCAGAGCCCTTATGTTCTCTTAGATAGCCTACATTATTTGTGCAGGATCTATGGAAGCCTCAAGCTGTGAATTGCCTTGACTAGTATTCTACATTATTTGAGGCAAGTTTTGCTCCATCAGTGTAGTGTCAGGATCTTGTTCTTGATAGATATTATTAGATGGTCTTCTCTTCCTAAGGAGTGTCATTACTCTTCTGTCACTTAACTCTGTCCCTAGTTGAGTCACCAAAATGTACATGGGGGGTCCTAGCAGAAGTGGTCACGTAGGTATCATACGGGTACCGCACTACACGTGACTTTAGAGAAAAGTGATTCAAAGATGGCACATGATGGGATGACTAGGGAGAGAGGGGTAGGGAAGAGAAATAGGCAATCTTAAGCATCACGAATGCACAAGTGATAGACAAAGGAGCTAATGGGATCTCAAGCGTCGAACTTGCAGTTCTTGGACAATGGAGATCATTCTTTGCCCGATCTCTTGTTTGATCTTTGCGAGCAGAGAACTCTTGGTGGAAAACCGTCTTTCTAATCTCAGGAATTCGGGAAAGGTCCTTTAATGAGAAGGAATGGCTGAGTATTTATAGACTCTTAGGCCTGATGACATCCGTTAGATCACTTTAGCAATCAATGGGCGAGATGGAGTCTACTCAATTTAGGGTTATCTTAATAAGCTTGCCATAGGCTTAAGACTTGTAGTCTTCCTCGTAAGTACATGAGCTTGCTTGAGAAATGTTAGATGCGGATGGACCGGTCCAATGATCCCTATTCTAAGCGCATTAAGCCAATTCTCCCTTAGTCATCCCAATAATTGGACTGGACTCATTAGGTCTTGTCATCTAGCCCAATGAGTCAAGCCAAATAATTAATGGGCTTAGTCCAATATATTTACATAATATTTTTAGCCCTCTACACAATCTAACCAAAGTTATCGATGGCTAGACCCTATAAATACTTTAGTGCTCATCTTCATTCAAAACAATTTAGAAATAAGAGAAATAGTATTGTGCAACCAAGCTTCTACTCTCGATGAGTAAACGAGGTTCAAATGAAGACACAAGCTACCTCCACTCAAGAACAATAGGTTTGATGCTATAAGCTCCTTTGCTTGCTGATCTAATATTTGTAGTTGTCCATCTTATCGTAACAACCTTCATGATAATCTCAACATGTTATGATCACGCATATATTTGGGAGGTGGCAAACAACAGTTAGCAGCTAGTGGCAATGGTTCATGTAATGGAAAATAGAAGATTTGGAAAATGTCATGCACCCTTAAGAGGGGAAATTTCTCCTTTTTTCCCACTGGCAGCTACCGTTGCTGTGAGATTACCGTACAAATTACACCAAATATATAAAGGAGTTCAAAAATTGTTTTCTCTTTTATTCTGTTTAATTTGGGAAAACACATATACCCCAAGAATATGTGGATCCTTATACCTAAAATGATCGTTCCTCTTGATTTCTAGATAAATTCATAGAAAACACAAAAAACACGGTGCTAAAAATATCATTTGAAATCCCTGTATCCATTTTCTAACTAAAAGATGAATAAAGATACTCTATATCCTCTTAAGGAGTTTGTTTCTAAATCTTATAGCTTGGCTTTTATTTAAAAGGGCTCTTGTAGAGGATTTGTCTTCTCATTATTTACTTTCTTGGCAAAGGTAGTTTATTACGTGATGTCGGATGAGTGAGAAAATGCTCTCTCCTCTCTCTAACCCATGCCCCAACCCACACCCCTAGAGGACCACTTCCTTTAGGTCACCCAAAAAATTTCCCTAATACCCCATACACACCCCTTACCTGCCCATAACCCACCATAATAACAATTCCTAAAATGGAAGCCACTGGAAACCTGGAAACCGCAACCCATTGCACGTCCCTAGAGGTGGATTGCACCGTTTGTCTTAAAGAGGAAAAAGCAAAAGTTACTTTTGTTCCCTTAAAAAGCAACCAGGAAAGCAAAGACAAAAATGGAAATGTGGAGCCTTGTTTCAAGTCAACCCAGGCCACATTGCAGCTAACTTGTCCCTCCATGTCAACACATCCAACCAATGACAATCCACTGCCACCTTCTGCTAGGTCTGCTACCCAAACTACCTTGGGCGATACTACAAGCACTTAGGGAAACCAAGTGACCGGGAACCACTACTCACCGGCCGTTTCACACGTGACCACCGCCACCAATCTAAAGTCCTATGCAGCTGCCTGTGTGTCAGAGCCACCCAGGTCAACTGCTACTGACCCCACCGTAGGCACCAATGACTTTTCGCTTCGGTTTATCCCTCCGGTGAGCAAGGGCTCTATTACTCGAGTAACTATCCCGCTTGCAGTCGAGAACCATGGTGCCAACTATTGGGAGACCACCCTTGTAGGATACTTCCTAGGCCGGAGGATACCATACCGGCTAGTAAAAACTATTACATTCCGACAGTGGAAGGACTATGGACTAGTAGAGGTCCTAGGCAACAAAGAAGGCGTATTTTACTTTAGGTTCGGATCAAGGGTGGACCTCACGCCCATTTTGGAGAAGCATTGGCACTTTGCTCTGAGGTTTCTCATGCTACATAAATAGAGGAGGGGACTGCCACTTGACAAACCCCAGCCCACCAAAGTGCCGGTCTGGGTACAGCTCACCGGCGTCCCTTGTGAATTCCTAAGCGCATATGGGATCAGCTACATTGCGAGTGGTGTAGGAATACCCCTTAAAGCCGACACCCTCACCATGTCACGACAGAGGGCTAACCACGCTAGAGTACTAGTGGAGATTGATGCGTGGGAGGAACTTGTAACCAACGTGGAGGTGGAAAGATCTGATGGTAGGATTGCGTTGGTCAAGGTTAAATATCAATGGTTGCCCCCTAGGTGTGGTGAGTGTAATGTCTTTGGCTACAAGTGCGGTAGCCAAGTCCCTCCAACGAAACCACCAGCTACATTTGATCAGCATGTGGCCAACGAAGAGCACTGGCAACAGAGTCGCCGATCGGGAAAAGGCATAGGGAAAGGGAAGGCAAGTGCGGTGGGGACAGGAGCCCCAAGTAGTAATGGGTGATGTGAAGAGAAGGAGGGAGGAACGGACGAAGGTATCTCTAAGGTGGATATATGCATAACAACAGAGGAGACGGGGAAATCTAAATTGGACCCCTTATTTAAGTCAACCAAGGAGAATGCAATGGAGTCAGATGTGGTCATGCAAATAGGAAAGGAAAGTATGGCAGAGTTAGATACCCCACCTGATGGCAGGAACGCAGCACCTGCACTGCCTTCTGTTGACACGGTTGAACGAGCACACCCAGAAGGAGACATGAAGGGAACTGGGGCATGCGCTGGAGGGGCAAGGGAGAAGGTGAAGGACCCGGAAGATATTGAGCACACCCCTCTTGCCAAACTGATACCTCAGTTACTTCGAGCACCAGATAGCTCTGCAATGAACAGCAAAGGGTCCTCCTCCTCTAGCCGGCAGAAAAAGAAGCTGCGCAAGAGGAGAAGACAATTTACTTAACTTAATGGAACCCCATCCCCATGTATATAGCAGCTTGGAATATACGGGGATTAAATGACCCCATAAAGGTTGTGAAAGTTTGAAAGATTTGTGAAGCCCAAGGAATAAGTCTTATTGGTTTACTTGAAACTAGGGTCAACCCTTCAAATGAGGATACCATTAAGAATATGATGGGGCGTAAGTGGCAGGTGTGGATCAATACGGCTGCAAGGAAACGTGTTTGGATTGCATGGAAGCCAAGGGATTGGAATGTTAGGGTGGAGCGAGAACATGCGCAATACGTGCCACCAATCTATGTAACAACATGACTCCAGCTATAACATTCATCTATGAGTCAAATTGTGATTGGGAGAGATGATCGCTATGGCTAGATCTTGGGGAGTTAGCACCTTCAATGTGATTGAGCCCTTGGGCGGCTCTAGGAGATTTCAATACCACAAGATACATATATGAAAAATAGGGGGAAAACATGCAGCTTACTGAAGCTATGGTTGACCTCCAAAACTGCATTGCACAAGTGGAATTGGAAGACTTGAGGCAATCAGGAGATCTTTTCACTTGGTCCAATAAACAAGTGACAAATCCCATACTAAGAAAGCTTGATAGGATTATGGTTAACCACTTTTGGCTTAGTTCCCTTCAGAGAACACAAGCTAAATTCCTTCCGCCTATGCTATCAGACCACTCCTTGACAGTTATACACTTTGATCATGGACGAGGGGCTAGAAAGATTCCGTTCAAGTTTTTCAACTTTTGGGTAGACCATAGGGATTTCAAGGAGATTGTGAGCTGTGGGTGGAAGGAAGACGTAGAGGGTGCCAAGATGCTTCAGGTAGTAAAGAAGCTAAAATAACTCAAGATGGCATTTAAAGCACCGAATAGAATAGAATATTCAAACTTATCCAACAGGGTGAAGACTGCCAAGGATCATTTAGCCCGAGTTCAAGAGGGGATACTTACCACAGGTACCTCCACCAGTATGGAGGAAGAAAGGGCTGCGTTTAGAACATACTATCTCCTAAGAGGTACTGGGGAGAGCTTCTATAAGCAAAAGTCAAGAACCTTGTGGTTGAAGCTAGGCAACAAAAACACCTCTTACTTTCACAAAGTGATGAAAAATCTGCATAATAGGAATGCTGCATATCAACTAACCAGAGGGGATGGCAATGAGGCAGTTGGAGAGGAGGAGGTGCGGGGCCTAATAGTCAGCCATTTCCAGCAGTTGTATGGCACGCCTTCCACAACTGGCTGTTTAGAGGACATCGAAGATAGGGTGATGCGAACTCTAAGTAAACAGCAAAGTAATGAGCTTGAGGCCCCATTCATAGATGAGGAGATAAAATGGGGCTTTACATCTCAAGCTAATGAGAAGGCACCAGGACCAGATGGATATATGGCTAGATTCTTCAAAGAAGCTTGGGGAATAATTGGTGATGACTTGATAACTGCCACAAGAGAATTCCTTATGTCAGGTCACCTCCTCAAACAAATAAACGTAACAATCATCTCCCTAGTTCCAAAGGTAGCTAATCCTACCAAGATAAGGGACTTCCGGCCCATTACCTGTTGTAATGTAATTTACAAGGCAATATCCAAGGTCCTTGCTACACACATCAAAAAGGTCTTGCCACATTTAGTTGGAAGGGAACAATCTGCCTTCATCCCAGGAAGAAGAATAACGGATAATATCTTATTGCGCAGGAGTTGATGGCCGGATCCCACTCACAATCGGGACCCCTACGATGCACACTAAAGGTGGACTTACAAAGAGCTTATGATACATTACATTGGGATTTCCTACTAGCAGTCCTAAAAGTAATGAAGTTCCCCCACCACATGTGTACCCTCATTAAGCAATGCGTCACCACCCTTATGTTTTCTATCAACATAAATGGTAAATTGCCGGGCTTCTTTGCAAGCAAGCAAGGCTTGAGATAAGGGGACCCTATCTCCCCTTACCTATTTGTATTGGGAATGGAAGTGCTTTCCAATTCATTGAGAAGGTTAACTTCCAACCCCCAATTCACCCTTCACCGGCGATGCAAAACTGAGAGAATAACCCATCTTTGTTTTGCCGACGATTTACTTATATTCACATATGGGAATGTGGAGTCCACACGATTGGTTATGCAAACCTTGCAACACTTCCATACCCTCTCCAGTCTACAGGCTAATCATGCCAAAAGCAGCATATTCTTCTCAAATGTCACATCGAGTACTAGAGAAGATATCCTCCTTGCCACCTGGTTTTGTGAAAAGGAGCTGCCAGTGCGCTACCTGGGGGTACCACTCGTATCTTCTAAGCTCAGAAAAGTGGATTGTGAGGCACTCTTAGAAAGGATTACAGCACGCATCACTACCTGGACTACTAAATACTTGTCTTACGCGGGTAGGCTCCAACTGGTAAAGTCGGTCCTATTCTCCATGTAGGTTTACTGGTCCTCAGTCTTCATCCTTCTAAAGTCCATCATAGTGAGGATAGACCGTCTTATCCTGAACTTCTTATGGAGTGGTCAACCCAACACACACGCACCAAAGCCAAAGTCTGTTGGGAGAAGGTGTGTCAACCTATGCGGTGTGGGGGGCTGGGAATACTGAACCTACTTCAGTGGAATAAGGCTATCCACCGTCTTATCCTGAACTTCTTATGGAGTGGTCAACCCAACACACACGCACCAAAGCCAAAGTCTGTTGGGAGAAGGTGTGTCAACCTATGCGGTGTGGGGGGCTGGGAATACTGAACCTACTTCAGTGGAATAAGGCTATCCAACTTAAGCACATCTGGCACCTATGCAAGGAGGGACCAAAGAGCATATGGCCTGAATGGGTACATTCCACCCTTCTTAAAGGGAGAAGCTTTTGGTCTATTAAGGCACCCACTAGATGCTCATGGTCCTGGAGGAAGTTGCTGAAATTGAGGACTAAGGTTCAACATTGTTTTTAATAGGAACCTAACAATGGGCTAGAGATATCACTTTGGGCAGACTACTGGCTCCCGATAGGGCCTTTGGACATGCTATTCAGTGCTAGAGAAAGGGGTAACACGGGTTTTCCTCCAACAATGAGACTATGTTCCCTAATGAATGATAATGACTGGTGAATACCGGCAACCCCATTTTGGAACAACATTCATATACCAGCCTTTCTACGCCCGAATGCGTCATGCTCAAACCACTTCTATTGGAAGCACTCAAGTTCAGGTGAGTATACCATCAGAAGCGGTATGAGTTCCTCTGCCCCCCAGACACTGCTATGCCATAGTGCAAAGTAGTGTAGAACAACAGATCCTTACCGAGGCACTCATTCATACTTTAGCTAGCTTGGCAAGGCAAACTAACGACCCTGGATAGAATGATCTCATGGGAGATCTCAGTGCCTGCTACATGCTTCCTCTATAACCAAGGTAAAGAGCCATGAACATCTCTTCTTTACCTAGGGCTACACATCGGCGTTATGGGGTCTGGTCTGTGACTGTTTCCAATGCCCTTCCTCATTTAGTACATGGCAAGGAACCATGAGTGTTCTGGTGGCGATAGCGAATTCCTCCACCCCAATGGCTAAAACATGGAGTGCAGCTCTTGTAGCGTCAGTAAACTGTATATGGCGTACACGCAACCGTGTACGCTTGGGAGGAAATCTATCTACTATAGGCTCTATTGTAAACCAAATTAGAATGCACGCTACAGTAATGTAAAGTAGAGTTTGTACTACCTAGGAAGCACTATGTTGCTATATTTGTAACTTGGTTGTCTTGTATCTTGCCATTTGGCAATGTAAACTATTCTCTTTGGATTAATAAAATTTACTTGATAAAAAAAAAAGGTAGTTTATTACGTAGGAGTTTCTTGAAAGGATTGACTTCCATTCTATATATTATAGTGATAAGGGGAATGCTTATATACAATGAACTTTGTGTAGCTGGTGATAAATGATGTGTATACTCGCATAAACAAATTGTGCAGATATACTCTTACATACACCTTATATGCAAGATTCCATAACAATGAAACGGAGTCCTTTCTCATGAATACATTAGGACCCGGCAGTGCCATACTGCCACAGCAAATACTTAGGATCTTAGCAACTAGGGATTCAAGTTCAACTTGGCATCAAGCCTTGAGTCATTTAATTGGATAACTCACCGGAACTACAAAAAAAAAAAAAAAACAAATAGAACTTTAGAATGAAGTTTTCCACCTATGAGGATTAATAAATAGTGATCCTCTACAAGATTAGCTCAAAATAAAATTTTCTCATAAAACTGTACTTGTTTGTCTTGTCTTGTTTTCATTCTTATTGTTGTGTTGTACCTTCTACCTTGCTTTAGCTCCATATTTATAGATGTTTTGGATAACGTTCAAATCTTGATTTTCTCCTTGATCATAGGTGATTCGTGTAACCTTAGGTATATTAAACCTAGAACCCCGACGATGCTAGTTGGTTTCAATTATCCCGAGGATTATCTTAAATAAGCGATGCATAACTAAACTCCAATTAAACTTGTTGACTGTAACCTAAGTTATCAATAGATATTTCAAGTAATTCAGTTAAGAATTCTATGGAAAAGTTCTTTTGCAAAAGAACAAAAAGAGGTATTTCATATCTCACGAAAAAGATGTGTTTTCATATATCAAAGTTGTCTTTGGCCAGCCCCCTTGCATGACATATATAGCACACGACTACAATATGGAAAAACCTAACATAATATGGAAATCCTAAGTTACCTAATCTATTGGTTACTTTATCCTCATGTAACTGAGTAGGCAACTAAATAATATAAATTACAAACCAAAACAAATACTAAAAATCCTAAGTTGCCTATTCTATCCTTATGTCACTAAGTAGGCAACTAAATAACATAAATAACAAACCAACAAATAAAAATAAACATTAACAAAATTGAATGTATCCTCTAGTGTAGCGGTCCACACAAATATTTAATGTCCCTAAATTATTTCATCCTTCCATGATCACGTGAATCAAGTTGACATATGTATCCAATAGTGTAGCGGTCCACACAAATATTTAATGTCCCTAAATTATTCCATCCTTCCATGGTCACGTGAATCAAGTTGACATATGTATGTACTCCTTCAGTGTAGCTTGATTCCCTGACTTGCAAGTCCATGACTAGTCCCTATAGAGCTTTGTTCATGGAATTTTGACTCATTCATTTTTCATGCTAGCTGATCCTCATCAATAGGTGTTTTCAATGTCTTTAATTCCTTCATTCAAAATTTATCCTTTGTCAAATCTTGATAATCATCCATATTATATGTTGTCAATCTCTTACTAAAGCTTCAAAATTCTTCCTTCCTAATCTTCGAGTCAATAATTTGCCCTCCTTGTATAATTATCTTTTCGACTAATAAGAAATATCTCATGATGTTAAATATACTTTATTGAAACGAGTCAAATATATTACCTAGATATATTCAACATGTAGAGGTAGGACTTGAACTATAATTAATAATTTCCTTTATTTTTATCTTTGCAAAACTATATTTGAGATCAGAATTCCAATATGTGTCTTCTCATTACTTCTCTTCGAAGTCTCATTATCTTGTCACTGTATGTTAGAAGAAGAGTTCTGACTACTTATTTCAACTATATACTTTCCTTCTTTTGCTTTTCCAAAGCCAAATTTATATTTGACCAATCATACCTATTTTGAATAACTTAACTTTGCACACTTAAAAAACATATCAATAATTTATAACAAAACATACACCTTTCTTTTTCTTTTGGTTTATTTAGATATTTACAAACTTATTTTTCAACTTTTATTGAAATACTTTGTTAATTTTGTTAGTATCAAAACACTTCAACATTCTTCCACTTTTTAATAATAACAAAAACCTTTTCCAACCTATTAATATGTTTTCTTGCCTCAATTCTTTATTCATCTATTTCTCTTCTTTTTCTTTTCTTTTCTTTTTTTTTTAAATTAATTAATCTTCAACCTATATATTTCTCTTTTCTTTTATGAAAATATTACTCTCGATTTTTAATCTTTTCTTTTACACTTAATCTTCTAATTTTTAATCTACTCTCCCCCTAAACTTATGATTCTTTTTATTTATTCCATTTTTTTTTTTACGATTCTTCTTCTCTTTTGTTCTTTTAATTTTTTTCTCCCCCTTTCTTTGTTAGCATCAAAACAAGATAAGCACATAAAAATATACGTAAACAAACAAATATGAAAATAACCATTATTTAAAAAAGTCCATCAAACATAAAAAGACAAAGAAAAATAGAAACATAGATGACATTGTTTGGCTAACAATTTGAACATAAACAACATAAACATACCTCTACTTAGAAAAGAGAGCGAACCTCTTGTAGACATATCTTAATAGCTATTTTTCTCTCTATTCCTTATTAAGACCGCTAATATTTTTTTAATAAGAGCATCTTGAAATTTCTTAATTCTTTTGCTAGTGGTTCTTCATTAAATGTTATTCCTAAGTCTTTTGGTGAGGGAGGTTTATTAGTAATCCACCAATTGGGAGGAAGGGAGGCCTATTGGAAACCTTTGAGATGAGGAGGCATATCGACCTTATTTTGGAATTTCATATTCCCAATGTTCAATGCTAGATTCTCTTTTGATCTTTTCGAACTTTTCTTGCTAGAGCACTCTAAAAAATGTAGTGTTAAAAAAATATTCACATTATTTGTTAAGAATTAGAATAATAATAATAATAATTTCTTTAACCTTTTCCAAACTTTTTTTTTCTTTATGTATATAAACAATCTAACGAATTGTAAAATTTTCTCTCTAAACCTCTTAATTAATTTCGGATCAAACCCTAATAGAGCTCCTTTTAAAATATCCTCAATTCCTCATTCATATACACAATACACTGTACACTCATGGAAGTCAACTGATCTGTCATGTTAAACTTGTGGCCGGCGTTAGCCGCCCAATCTTTGAATACTTAAAAACGAGGATGTCCAATCTGGTGCCACTCGTAACTCTTCGGTCTTCCCTCAAAAAGTGGAACCACGCTGCAAAGTGCAAACCATTGGAGATCCCACCAACATTATACAAACACACTTATCCTTCTCACTCAATGCATGCCCGCACACGCATACCACAAAAGAGCTAGATTATCCCAATCATGAATCACTAGAAGGCCACCTCAGAGAGACATCATAGATTTTTTCGAACAATGTGCTAAAACCAAACAGACAAACATAAATTGTAGGCGCCCACAGGAACACACTTCTTAAATCTTTTTATAACTAAACTAGAACACCCATAACTTTCAAGCCCTTTCCTCCTCCAGAAAGCATTAAAATTTAAAAAGCAACTCTTGACCACATTACTCTCGACTTCCGAGTCTCCAACTGTGTAATATTTCTCACCATGTCAAGAACCATTCTACAATTCTCTCCCCACAGAAGTGCTTTCAAGCTTGAGCACTGACAATGCTTGCACAAGATCAACCTCCCAGAATATAGATATAGCCAGGATGCTCAAAAACTCATCGCAAACCATGAACTTGTACCAAGTTCTTCATGTCAATAACTCCGCATCTCAATCCGAGATCAAGGCTGCATATCGCAAGTTGGCAAAACTTTCTCACCCAGATGCAGCTTCTTCCACAGACCCTCATGGTTCAGGGTTTGTGGAAATTCAGAAAGCTCATGCTACGTTGTCTGATCCAGCAGCCAGGGCTCAGTATGACCTGTCCATTGGTAGAGCAAATCGCCTGAGATATTCTGCCATTGCAGGACATTCGGGTTCCCAGTTCCAGCCAAACAGATGATGGGAAACAGATCAGTGCTGGTAGAAGAATGGAAAATTACCCTCATGAACAAGGCAGCAGAATTCAGCTATCTGCAGAATCCATAATACAGGAACTTGTGTGATTTCACGGAGCGCAGTGCAATTTTGGGAATCCATTCTACATTAGGAGACACGTTAAAGCACTAATTGTAAAAATGTTTCAGTGAGAACTACTAATGTATTCCTCCCACCAATCTAGGGCATATTCAGCAACACTATTGAAGCAACATCGGAGTGTATTTTCTGCAATCATCGGATATGTTTTATTCCTATGATACACTTCGGATATGTTTTATTCCTATGATACACTAGAGACCAATTTATCCGGGAAAAATGTTCTTGCATAAAAAGAAATATACCCATTAACTTCCCGCATGGGGTAGCGGGCTTCAAAATTGTAGTCTATTCATACAACTGCAATAAATTTTCACACATTCATCATACCTAAATGAGTCAGGACAGCCTATCTTGTCCATATTGCTAAATCTATACAAACCAAAACTAACAAAAATTTATAAATCTATGGAAAATCATTTACAACTCATCAAGACTGAGTTAATCACATGCATGAGAAGACGGATGCTGTTGGCTTCTGGAGCAGCAGTTGTTGGTAGGCTTCGATGATGGCTCAGAATTTGATAGACCTGCTCAAAGATGGGTCTCACATGGGGAACAATCATAGGATCAACTGGATTAATCGCGACAGCCACCTCTGTCATCCAAGACACCTTCCTAGGAGTGTCATTGCTGACATCACAAGCCAGTTGCTGGAGCAAAGCCAAAAGTACCCCTTGGCTTAGAGGAAGAGGAACCCGTGTTAGAATCATCTGCATATCAACCTGCAACACAAACCAAGTGCATATAAGTTCTTAAGTTATACTTCTTCATTTGAGAAATTTCAATTAAAGCAAAGCTGGAGCCTATACAAAGCTGTGAGACTATGCTCTGCAAACACGATTTTCATTTAACCAAGAATATGATGAGCAGTCAATTGTTCTTCAAAACCTTTGGCATAAGTACATTGATAGAATCTGGAAGTGAATGGGGATCACAAACAGTATAACATGCACGTATGGGTAAAGCTAAAGTACAAGCAGACCCAATTTATAGTTTATCAAAACTTCAAATCCTTGAAAAAATGCATTTCCCAAGAATGCTATTTGCCAGACAATGTCATTATGAATTGTGAACCAGAAAATCATTTTATGTTTTTGGCAATACACTAAGATAATCTAGCGTTCTGTTACCTCACAAAATGAAGGCACCATCAGGTTTTAAGTTCATTAAGCAAAACACAATGAACACTAACCCAATGGGATCCAGATATGAAAATTGAAAAGAATTGTTGAAGCCAGGAAACATTGTTAAAGCCAAGCCACAACACATAATTAGCATGTTTTACAGGGAGAAATGTCAGTAGCTTGAAAGAAGAATTCTACTGCAAATATGTGAAATAATAATATAGGTTAATAAATTTTCTGCTGCCGTGTTGCTTAATCTCTGGAAGGGATACAAATATATGCTCTTAAGAGCAAGCCCCATACCTGAGAACATAGCCAAGAAACAATGGAAACGTCACTCCTGTGAAGGGCTGCTGTAAATGCCTCCTCGTACTTGTGCTCTGCTACAAGCCTAGACAATTCTTTAGTTGGATCAATGGGTGCCTCAGCCTGCTGCACAGAGCAATCAAGTTTCAGACCAGATGTAAATGCACCTTGTAAGACTTATGTATCCCCACATAACCATTTATAAGAGTGTAGAACAAACCAATTCATGCAAAGCAGCCAATGGTCCATTACTCAATTGCGTCACCAAAGGATTAGCCACTTTTGAGCTTGCCCCTGCAGCTGCCATTGCCATGATCTTACGTTGGCCATCAGCTAATTCTCCACTTAGTGTCTGGGTGACAGATGATGCTGAGTTTATAGCATCCTGCAAATTACAGCACATCAACATCATCTATTATGTAAGAGTGAAAGAAAGAGATAAAATGGCAGTACAACTTAAATGAAAGATCATCAAATGAAAAGGATATGACTGTATATTGAGTGGATTCTATTTATCAATTCCACTAAGCATCAATTTCGACCTATAGCAACCAATCATGCCTCTTTACCACCACATGAAGAGACAGACCCCATCTTTTATAATCCAATTAATCCTCAAAAATATTGAATCAGCAGACACGAAAATACAAGAATCTAGCTATACCATAATCTAGTAAACTAAAGGTAGTATACAAACACATACTCTATGCATTCTAAGGGTGTTCATGGTTTGGCACCAAACTGAACTGCATTGACAACACTTCAGATCCGCCTACCAAACTAAACCACTTTTAACAGTTTGGGTTTCTAATCCAAACTATTTCAAATAAAGTTTGGCTTGGATCAAATTGCTTTCGAAAACAACTAGTTGTTCTTATCAAATTTCACTGTTCATAACACACATCTATTGCTATAAGTTTTGGAGAAATTATAAATTAACCCCTTAAACATCGACATACGTGTGAATATACTCCTAAACTTTTAAATATTACAAATCACCCCCCTAAACTTTGATAATTTGGCAACATAAAAGACACTTAACTCTTTTAGTTCAAAAAAAAAACACGCATTAAGTTCATAGTTTAAGAAGCATTAAAAAACAATATGATAAGTTTGAGAACTATTTCCACACAAATATCAAAGTTTAAGGAGATTATTTACAATTTTTAGAGGTTATTTTCCAGTTTATCAAAATTTAGAGAGATTGTTTACAACATTTGAAAGTTTTAAAAGTACATCTGCACGTAAGTCGAAATTTAGGAAGGTTATTTGCATCTTCCCCATAACTTGTGCAATTTAATGCAAGGTTTCAAGTAAAAAATTTGACGAGTGAGCTATAACCACATATATACATTATCAAAAACAAAAGAATTATAGATACTGATTCCCTACAAACTCAACCCACTACTCAGACTTAGATTGTAAATTTTCTACTAGATCATCCATATTACATAATAAATAAGTTGGGAGGAGAAAAAGAACTATATATGCATAGTAGACTGGGGTCTGGAGGCAAGTACAGACAGCAGAGGGAGAGAGAGAGACGATAGTGAGACAATGAGAGTAAAGGATTAAGATAGAGATTAGACACGAAAGTGAACTCTCTAAGGGTGTAAACTAGGAGTGAAAGTCTAATCAGATGTGAAGGCTTGCATGCACAAAGTGAAATAAAGTAAAAGCATTAGGAACTAAAATAGTGTGAGTCAATTTGAGAGGGTTAGGTTGGTTTTTTTCCTCCTCACCATATGCATTGGCATTCAAAAATCAAAAGATGTGGCTTCTTTTCTCTCTTTTCTCTTTATTTTTTAAAGTAAGAAGCAACTCGATATGGCTCAACACTAATTGAACCCAAACATTTTGGACCCTCTCCAAACCCAACCAAAACATAAAAGTACCACATTCTGTTGTCCGGTTATCGATTCAGCTCAGTTCTATTAACAGTCCTAGTGCATTCCTACCACCTAAATGATAGAGCATATAACCTGATGTTAGTTAAGATAATGCTGTAGTAGTACAACGAATTAGTTTTGTGAGCTCTCATCCATCATATAAAAAAGCTGTTTCTCGTGCACTGTTTTGCATTTAAAGGGGGGAAAAATAGATCACTTTTGTCAAAATATGCATGTAAAATATAAACAAGGTGATGAGACGAAAAGAAAAATTATTTTACCACTGAAATAAGGTTGATTAGAACATCAATCATTTATGAAATTGTAAAATTTCCATCTAATTAGTAGATAATGTTTTCACCATTAATATGGCATTAACTTTTCTAAATTGAATCATCATGAGCAAAAGTTTAGTTGATTGATATTCGAAAATAAAAATACAGCAGAACCGAAAGAAAGACAAAATGTTTTGAAATGATTATGCAAATCTAATAGAATGGAATAGAGTATGATGCTTCATTTCCGCTGTTGATGCTATTACTAACATTACAGATTTAGGATAACTCACAACTGCATAGAAGCCACTGCCACAATTATTGTTTAACCATCCAAAAACAAGAAAACAGAAAAACATGAGAGGGGGAAAAAGCAAAAGCAGAACAGGAAAGAGAGGGAAAAATCCAAAGAAGAAATCAGAGCATTGGAAGGAGGAGCTTCCAGTGTGTACTACAAATTTTCAACTCAAACCTCGGAATCCCATTGAAGAAGAGTGGCATCTTATAAGATTCAGCTAATTCCATCTCAACAGCTTTTATGGTGACATATGATGAACAGATAATTCAGAATGCAAAAAAAAAAAAGAGAGAGAGAGCATATGAAACCATGCCAGCTCAATAGGGACGAGAAAATGTAAAAAATCTATGAGTGTCACTTCTTGATATTAAATAGTATTAGTTTATTTGTACTCATATGGTTAGGGTTATAGATGTAATTGTCTTCTTTTTTACATGTAATATGTACATAAAGAGAAGAAAGAGACAAATGTCATGGGTTTCACAATTAAAAAAAAAATCATTTTTCCTCCTTTTCTCTCTAATCAGAAAAGTTGATTACATACCCTCAAGGCAATGGCAAGAGGAGAGTGTGTTGATTCAAACTGCTGCTGAACAGCACTTGTGTGTTTTAAGAGTTCTTTTTGGAATGTCACATCAATCTGCTCAAACATTGCTTTGCATGACATTTCAAACGCAGGAATAATTGAAGCTTCCACGCTAGATCTCAATGCATCCTGAAAACAGAGACTTAGTTTTAACCTTACTGATGCTCTTCTGGCAAATAAAAAAACCTCAGTGATGCTCCTGATCAACTGAAAGGCATGCTTACAACCTTTCAGCCAGGTATGAATACAATTCAAACAACCAGAATTAATTGAGGGAATTCAAAAAATAATAATAATAATACAAGTAAACAGTGTACTCTAAATTTGTCTTTTAAGAAAAAAGCCATCAAAACATCACCAGGAAAAGATCTTGGCAATTCTGTGAAATTATCTAAATATGGCAATGCCTGAAAGCATTACCATGACCTTCCTTCAAAAAAGTTTCATCATCTAATTTTTTTACCCAAAAAGAAAAAATAGAAAAATCTAACAAACAAATCAAACATGAGAGATGCAGAAAAAACCATAAACATCAAAGATATTTTTATATTGGGGGAACAAAGAAGCATGGAGCATACAGCTGAAACACCTGTCCTCTTTATTTGTGGTCATCAACAAACCATGCGTTTTAGAAGAACAGCATTTCCAATAATCAATAAAATGATTTTTTCTTGACAAACAGGTGTCACTTTATAATATGCTCAAATGTGAGGATTTCTCTAGTGGGTATTTGAGCATATTATAAAGTAGCACCAGTTTAAGAATATGGCAAAACTTCAGGTCTGGACCCATTTTGCTCAGAAAACAGGTGCAGCCACTAAAAGGAATTATATGTTGTGAGCTACAAAAGAATAAGAATTACCTGAAGAGCCTGCTTTCCAGAATGCTGAAACTGTGCCTGTATATGCCGTGCAACTGTAGCTTCTAGTTTTGAATTAACTGCTTTCTCCAGCTGATTGACAGCCTTATCCCCCACTCCCTTCTGAAAAATGACAAATAATTCCCATAACAATGTTATAATACATTTTAACTAAATTGACCTCTCCATACACCCACCCAAAAAATAAAACAAGGAAACTCAAGTATGAATTTGCTGTCGTGTCTCCTGCACCACAGTGAGCCTCTGATCTTTTAAGTGAAATCAACATATCCTATGGATCAAAGCAAGCATTAAATAGATCCACCAATACTACAAGTTACTGCTAAAGCAGCAACAACAGCAAAAATATCATTGTTGTTAGTGCTGTCACTGCAGCTTTAATTGCTATTCAGTTTTGTTAACAACCAGCCTACAGGCAATGGTTAACTCTGCCTAGTAATGAAATGTGCAATTTCCAAGATTCTGATTGAATATTTTACGAGAAAACAAAATAACTGAAAGGGTGAATTTTCTTCTCAATAGCTTTTAACAAGTGCAGGCAACTGCTAAAATTCCTTGCTGTTGTTGTTGTTGTTGTTGTTGTTTCATCCTTCATGTTGTTATTTCTAAAACTACCACCACCGCTATTATCATTGTTGCCGTCATCTTTTTTTGTTGCAACAACTGCCAAAGCAATTTAATTAGAAGCTCATATGACACTTGCCTCTCCTCTGCCTCAAACCGAATGACACATATAACAGATGCAAGAAAGATGAACAGAGGCAAGCAACAGAGGAAGAGAAACTGGATGAAAGTATACACATGCATCAATCATAGCAAGTAGTGGCTTATTAGAATTGTAGCCTTATAGCACACTTAATAATAGTCTCCAATGTCCAAAAGCCACCCCATAGTACCCAAATCCCATGATAGATGACAGAAGACCGATGTGTTTGGTCAAGGGATTGAAAGAAAATCAACTCGTAGCAAATAAATGGAGTGTATAGAGGTTAATACCTGAAATGATTCAGCAATAACCGAAGAAATGCTTTTCTCTAAAGCTGGAGTCACTGCACGAACTACTGCTGGTCCAATTGTATTTACTTCCTTCTTCACAGTTCTCTCCAAGATAGCTGACAAGTCCTTGTTTATACAATTCATTATCAAATTTGTCATTTGTTGTGTTCGATCTCGTTCTAGCTTTTCGTTTTTAGCATTTTCCTCTTGAAAACGAGCCCACAATGCATCAGTATTAGCCTTAACAATTTTCTCCATATTTCGACCTAATGATGTCTCCAGTCTTTTGCCTTCCTTGTTAACTGGAGTAGAGACCAAATTATTCACCTGCTTTTGCATTTCCTTTTGCATGCTCACCAACTGTCATGGAAGTACATAGTTGAGTGGAGGAAACAAATCCATAGCAAAGATTCAATAATAAGAACAGAAGAGAACAAATCCTTATGATATTCCTACTGAATTTTACATGTTACCATATTACATTATCACACAATTGTAGAATTAAATTATTTTTTATAAACCTTCCAGTACAGAAGACAATCTGCAGAACTGAAACCAATTATGTCCTAAAATGTTTAGACATAGTGAACACAGACAAAAACAATCAGAGCCCGCCAACACAAGTTTTTGCATAGAATAAATTAAAGCAGAAAAAATGCCAGTAAATTCTATAAGAATGCTAAAGCCCAGATCCAGTTTTTTAGAAAAGGATTCAACTTTTGATATCCATGAAACCTTCAACGTGCATTTCCATTTCAATTTCCCAATCCTTCACATTTGATGCATATTGCCTTTTCTCCATGTTTTACTTGGAAAGAAGATTCTTGAAAAACCATTACAAGTCCATTTGTCCTCTCTCAAGCAAAGGAAAACAAGATTCAAAGTACTTTCTGAAGCCAGAAACCCAATGACACTATTTGCTAAGTCTCACAACAGAAACAAATAGAAACTCTATAGCCTAACAGTAATAGAATACTCAATAGCACAGAAAAATGATGCATGCCAAATTGATTTAAAAAGGCACAAATGAACAGTAGATCGGCCCACTATAGGCATATTCACTGGAATGTCTTCGGGAATTCCTTGCATGTATCATGATAATGACAACACAGACATGATGCACAATTACCTGATCAAGCATCTCCTGCATAGCCAGTAGCTGAGGCACTGCTCCATCCGTGGATAGTGCACCTGAACTACTACCTTGGTCATTTGATGAATCTGTAGAATTAAAAGGACTTGGGGAAGGGGAAGATACGCCAGAAGGTTGGGAATTTTTCCCCTTCTGTCTTTTCCCTTTGGCATTCATAGATGGGGATTGTGCTGCCCCTGAAGTTTCCGGTTCCCCAGGCTTTGCAGAGACAGTATTGCTTAATTCTGATACTCCTTCCTCACCACTAATCCGAGTTTGATCAAGTACCTCAGTGACACTAACATCCTCACGCTGGTGAGCCTCAGCTACACTATAATTATCAACACAACAGTCCCTCGCCATCTGAATGCTGAGATTGGAAGCCTGAGAATAGAAAGCTTTCTCCTTTTTTTCGGCTACTGGAACACGAGATTCCTGCTGATAATCATATTTTGTGTCTTGACCAAATCCCATCTCTCCCACAACTTTAACTTCCACTTCCATGCTCTCTGAATTGTTATTGACAATCACATCTTGAACTTTTACATCTCCTGTGCTCATACCTTGACTCATTTGAATCTCACTGGATGAAGGAGCCTTGGATAATATCTCTGATGGCGTCACAAGATGGGTAGGATGCTTAAATATCACAGGGGAATTGGGGACCATAGGTATATCATTTTGTATAACACTCTTATCCTCCTTTCTTATATTATCACTAGAGACATCACCCACATTCTCCTTCGCAATGTCCATTCTCCTGTCGACTGAGTAATCAACTGACTGGTCACCTCCATTATCTGATACTGCTAGTGATGAAATATGTGGATAACTACTCGATGGACTTCTAAAACCCGATGACATCCGAGATAGCCTTGGACTCAAAGGAATGGGGGGCGATGCAGAGCGGATGTTTTCAACATTTTTCGGTGAGGGTAATGCATTTAACTTTGTTTCCACACCTGAAGCGGGTATTTCAGCCAAGCCTGAGAGCTCTGAAGAGGTTAAATTAACAGCATGGACTGCTATTGGAGCATTATCTGCACTGCTTGAAATTGGAGCGGTGGAAGTTGCACTACCTGTTGTATTCTCAAGATCTCCAATTCCATGAGGTACATCGAGATTAGCAGATTCATCAGCAGTAGCAGCATTAAACGCACGAGAAACATTGGATTCTGACTTCTCTAAATCCGTGTTATCCAGAGGTGGTGGCAGGCATTGAGATAAGGCTAATGCATATTGCTGAATAGCCTGCGTTTGGACACAATACACCTGGACAATATGTTCTCCATCCGGCAAACTTTCACTGGTCCCTGTGATACTCAAAATGGGCATGGTAACAGTAAACTCAGCTATATAATCCATGCGAGTTCCCATTGGATTCAGCCCATATTCAATATGGACAGCATATATGGCATTCTTTTTTGCATTTGCAAGTAAAAATAGTCCAGCATGAGGCAAGGCCACGACTTGATTAAAAAATGCATCCTCAACTCCTGGTTCAGCAGAACTTTTCAACTCTAAGTGCTGGGTGCATTGCCATGATTCAGATTCACTGGGTAGCAACCATCCCTCATCACTTGAAGAAGTCCATATTTTTACCTCCCTATTTAAGGGCCCCTGAACAAACAATACAAGTTCATTAATAAAAATGTAAAACATAATATCATATTTACTTGTAAGTAAACATAATATCATATTTACTTGTGATCTCACGAAACTCATAAAATATAAAAGAGGAGGCATGTTGAAATAAGAATATCCAGATCTTACCCCTGTAATCAGAACAATGTGCTCAGGCCGATGAGGAGCAGTTAAGAATGTGGCAGAATTAACCGGATGGCCATCATGTGGCTTCAGCACAGCAAGCGGTGATGGTTTACGATCTTCCCATATCTTCACCTATTACATCAATATTGTCTGATAAGAGAGAAGTTTAGGAATAGAACTCCACCAAAGTCTCAAAAATGTAAAACTTCCATAGATTTTACTTAATTTAGTCAAGCCTAGGAAGTGAAATTCTGGCTGCAAAGTGACCTCACAGCATCTCCAGTTGCATCAAGAAGACAATTTTATTACTTCGACAGATTTCAGAACTTCAACCACAAGCTTTCATACTTCTAGCATGATTACAGTGGTGAGATTAGCTCTCTACCACAATGATTTCCCCTTAGAAGAATATCAATTGTCATAGGAATGCATAACCACGTTAATAAGAGAATTTTTCTGCACATATTCATCCTAAATGAAAATTCAAAAGTTTCCGTTTATGTTATATGCAGATATCTTATTAACAACAATGGTCATCAAAAGAAAATTCACATGCCTATTACTGAAAGTGAGATGAAACTGCCGCTTCCTAAACATGGTTGCATAAAAAGATTGTGCATTTTGATAAAAGCTACAGCACCCTACAAAGGTAACTATAGTCAAAGGCATCATCTTATTCCATAAAGAGCTTCATATGGATGGCTTTCTGTTAACATCAGGATGACCAGGTTGGAGTCAAAGCAGTCATATAATCTCTATAGAAATAAATTTCTTTTTCTCACTAACAATCATACCTTACAGTGACACTTTCTGTGGGGTAATTCATTAGTCTTATAATGAAATTATTTCTAACAATTTATCCAAAAAATTTATTACTAATCAGTAACAAAAGAACTTTAAAAATACTCTACACTTCATCAGTCCACTCTAAATTTAATTGAATCCATGGATTTCTTATGCTCCTTCAGCATTCCTCGCTTTCATTTGCTATAACTGCATTAGATAGGAACTTGTTTCCCCCTCCAAACCATGCAGTGAATGTTTTAAAATCCTACTTTGTTCTCTATCGCAGTTCTTTTAGCTGTACTAAACATCCAATCTGAGGCCCTCCCGCCCTGTTCATAATTATCTCTTATGCATAGTTATAGCTCTGAAAAAACCAGTCCGTTTTGCAATTTATTTCAGGTAAACCATCCATTCTTGATTTCTCTAACATAGATCTTCAGCAACATCTACAAAAGGTTAGAAATGCAGAATTGATGTGATCAAACTAAAAAAGAGGAAAGATTCCAAGTGTTATTCCATATATGCAACCCTTAAAACCATTTCATTTTTAAGCTAACGATATATGTGCTAGGCGCTTGCTTTAAAAATCCACAAATCATCAACCTAATCTTATATGCAGAAACAGCATATGAAGAACAAGATGCTAACAGAATCTAGTATATAAAGCTCTTAGCAATGCATACTTGAAGTCGCTTCTTCAGCAGAAGGCAGCAAAATAGATGGAAACTATGCGATGACATTCCCAGTAACGACACAGATGAAGTAGAGTCCAAGCTGGCAATTAAGTTGACCAGCTTGCTTTTGTATATACTTTCCCTTTTTTTTTTTTTCTTTCCCTTATCAAAAAAAAAAAAAGAATATTTATTTTCTTTTGGCCAGAGAGCAGCTTGCTTGCATTGTTCAAAAGTTACCTTTTAGACATTCTTATGTGATTCAAATTTCGCTCATGATGAGCTTAGGCAGAAATTGAGATAAGCATGCAGGTTGACTTAGCTAGGACAGGTTCCATTAACATATTAGAATTTTATCAAGTTAAGATGGTCCTTCATATCACATTGAAAAAAGTGAGTATTCTACAGAAGAGTGATAAACAGAACAGAGTAGAACAACAGAGGAATGTGGCAAAAACTAACCGTCCCATCCAAAGAAGCTGAGGCCAAACGAGTAGTCATCCATTGGCACATTGACAAATCAGTGACAACGGCATCATGCTTACCAACAAGCTGAACCCCATCAATTAGCTTCTCAACGGGACATTTGATAGGATCCTCTGCAGAAAACACTTCACCCCTCCCAACCTTTGTGGTATCAATTTTTAGGACACGATTCCCAACAGCAACCATCAAAATTTCCTGCATATTTCAATGCCAATCAGTGATAAAACAATAACCAAGGTCACAATATGAGCTGGGAAATGGAATGAAATTAGGTTCATTGCCTAGAAACCACCAATATCCACATACTTGTTTATGAGGATGCCAACAGACTCGTGGATGTAAAGTTTCTTCTTCTCCAACAACAATCTGAGTGGCAATAACAATTCTCCCAGTGATTTGAGCTTTTTCTTCCTCATCTGGTCCTTCATTAATCTTCCATATAAAAATCCTTCCATCAACGCTCGCACTGCAATACATGATATTCATCAGAGTCCCAGATTAGACAAATGAAGGGCCGATAACTACAGTATGTCCAATAGTAACAACTTACCTGGCCAAAAGGTGAACATCCTCAGCAAAAAAAGCCATATCCGTCACTCTCTGCATAAAAAATTATCTTTATGATGAGAAGGAAAGAGAGACAGAAAAGTATTTCATTCACAAATAACTATCCTGCTACTTTGCACCTTGAAACAATAGCCACCATAAGCCATTGAACCATAAGGAGTAAACTCAGTAGATACAACATAAATCAGAATATCATTTATTACACGAGCTACTCCAGCAATTGTAAATGCTGAGTACATCCCTTAAACATTGCCACAGAGAATAGGTAATAGCTCCAAAAATGAAATAGGCAATACATCATCAACCACACAAGTACATAAAGAGATTCAACAAATTTATCCCACAAAAAAGGGATTCAACAATTTCAGAGTAGATGTCTTTGTCATAATACTGACTAAAAAGGAATCAACACAACTACAGGCATGTTCTTCGCCAAGGAGCATCAATGCCAAAAGAAATTAAGATGCAACTGACTGAAACAAATTTCAGAAAAGAAACTCCATTTCAACAGACAAAATGCCCTCTCTCTACCTTATAAATCAATGCATATGATACAAACATGAACCTAGACAAAACCAAAAGTAACCACTCTACAGGAGTTGGGCTAATCTTACAAGTTTAATGAAAACATTAACATCCAATCAACCACTAGACCAAAAACACAGAGCTGGCAATTCCAATCTTCATTTACTGAAAAAGCAACTCTTTGATCAATAGCCATAAAGAAAACATCAATAAAAAACCTGGCAGAGAGACCAATCCTCAATTACTGAACTTCCATCTGTGAACTACTAAAGTACCAACCGTACCAACAAAATTATAGCAGGAAAATAAAAAAGTTAGGGAAATCATAGCATAAAACTCCGCTGAATTCCGTATCACATAACCACTAAAATACTGTTAAAACAAGTAATTAAATCACTAATGGAAACAAACTATACAATAAAACCATAAACATGCATAAACCCGAAAGAACCCACAAATCAATCCAAACACTCAATTGATATGAAACCATCTCTACAAGTCTATCTACCTGAGTATGACCTCTCAGTAACGATCTCAATGCGGTATTAATATTAAGCACTCTAATATTCCCCATTTTCAATCCGTAACATATATAATTCCGATTCACCGCGATCTGGCGGCCCAACACAAGCCCTGGATCAGAAACGTACTTAGTAATAGGTGTAACCTCAAGCTGAGGCTGCACTTCCCCATGAAACCTAACATCAATATCATAAACCACACTATCCCCAATCAAATGCCGCCCCTTGGGAACCTTACTACTTAACAACCGCATCGGAGCCGATTGTGCCGTGGCCAAATTCACCCCAGGAGCCACGGAAGGGACAGTGGGAGGGACGGCGAAATCAGGCAACTGCATGGATGGCTGGGGAGGTGGCAAATCGAGAGGAGCATTAGGATTGGCATTGGGGTTAGGGTTAGGGTTTTGCTGCGTCCCTAAAAGGGCCATCAAGCGCGCGCCACTTGAGTTAGGGGTAGGATTAGGGTTTGGCGAAGGAGGATTGGGGTACGGGAGATTAGGGCGGAGGTTTGGGGGGTTTTGGTAGAAATGGAGGTCTTGGTGGTGCTGGTGATGAGGAGGTGGTGGCGGTGGTGGCGCGTAGGGAAGGTAGTGTGGCGCGTGAAATGCGTATGGACCTGAGGGTGGAGGATATGAAGAAGAGGGTGTCGGATAAGGAGGTGTGGAAGAAGCTGGCAGATTAGGGTTTGAGGATGGTCTGAAGAGTTTTTGCAATTCGAATTGCTGCTGCTGTTGAGGCTGCTGCTGCTGTTGTTGGAGATTTGGGTTGCTACTAGTGGGAGAGGCCATTAGAGAGAGAGAAAGCTGTCAAGAGAGAGAAAAGGGAAGAGAGATGGGGATGATAATGAAGAAAAGAAGAAGAAGAAGAAGGGGGGGTTTCGATTTCGATTTTCGATGTTTGAGATCAAATCACAAAAGAGATAATCATCCCACTTTTGTCTCTGTGTTTTGTCTGAGAAAGAGAGGATAGAGATAGAGAGAGAAGATGAGTACATGCACTATGAGGGAGATTCAAGAGTGTAGTGAAAACAATAATAATGTTGTTTATTAGGGTTTTTTGTTTTTTTTTTTCCTTGTTGGGTTTCACTTATTAATTTGTGTTGTGATTTTGGTATATTCACTAGGGTTCAACCATGAATAAAACCTTTACACGAAGTTTACATGTTTCTTCTTGTTAAATATTATATTTAATTAAATTTTTACATTTTGAGTTTAATACTTAAAGTTTAAAATATTCAATTATACTGTTATTTGTCAATTTTATAAACTTTATCATCTTAAAAACCGGCAAATAATCATTTATCAAAATACATACATATAGATAAGGTGGTAAATTTGAATTAATAATCGATTATGTATGATATTTAACAATTTCAAACTTTGGATATAAAATTAAAGAAAAAAAGCTCAAATTCGAGTGGTTGTTAGGAGTGCAACTAAGTAGATTATTATAAGATATTCAATCTGTCTAACTCGATAAAAATTTTCATTAAGTTTTAAGACATAATTCAAAACTTTATAGAATTTAAAATTGGGTTTTGGGATTTCAAAAAAAAAACAATGGAAAACCTTACCTAATAAAAATAATAGATTAATAATAATATTTATTCTTAACTTACATAACATGTAATTTTTTACACTAGTTTTACATTGTACAATACATTTAATTTTCAATTTTTATTTATGTATAAATTAGTAAGTATTTGTCTTACCTTACTATTTTTTACTCTATTTTCCCCTTATCTTATATAAAACTCTATAAAAACCCGACTCTCCCTTATAAGGTTTAAGACCTTATAGGATTAGGTTTCAATAATAAAGAACAAAAAGGGTTTTATAGGATTTTAGGAAACGCAAAACTCTATAGGTAGTAATTTTGACAACCCATCCCAAACCCACTTCAATTGCATCCTAGGTAGTAATTTTGACACAATTGTAAGTATTTACTAGCAAAATATGCTACCATAAATGTAAGTGCCAATAAAGAAATCTTATCTAGATCACTAAAATGACGATGGATTTTTTTAAGTTAAATCTCAAATGACAATATACTTAAATAATGCATCAAGAAAATAAGAAGGAAACCAATAAAAAGAAAACAGGCACCCTCATATTAATATCATTTTTTATGGAAAAAAGAAATGTAACATTATTATTAGGGAAGATAAAGAGATAAGTAAGACAATAGAGCAATTACATTCTCAAAATTTTTGAAATTTAAGTTAATGCATTTGGGGTACAAGTATCAACAAGTAAAATAGATCATGGATTGTAGATTTGAAAATTTTAATATCAAATATTTCTATTAGTTTTATACTTTTAAAGGGCTTAAAACACCCAATAAGATGTTTACACTTCAATATTATAGATATTGATGTTTTTGTATCTATCCATTTTATAGATCTTATAGATAATTGGAAGGGACACCCTATAGCCCTCTCACTCAACTGAGCAGAACAAAACTATAATATCATTACTATCATCAACATTGAAACAAAACTATAATAAATCATGAATGGATATTATCTTATTCAATTGGATGAAATGGAATTGCTAATACATATTTAGTTTAATGAATTAATTAAAGAATAAGCCAAACAATCATAAAAGCCTATTGAATAATTATATAATAATTAAACTAACTCTAATCACCAAAATTAATAATAATAAATCATTCCCAACATACCATTAAAAAAACAAAAAGAAAAGTAACCCAACTCAAACATGTTCTCTAATTTGAAACCTTAATCCATAAAAGCAACCTTCCTAAACAAATACCTAAAGACCCAAAAAATTGGACAACCCAACAATTAAAAACTAAACTCAGATGACAATCACCTAACAAGAAGGACAACTTGACAAACTTTAGCTAAAAATTCAAAATTGCATGATTTATTGAGTATGTAAGCAATGTGAGTAGTTGAAAGCTTAATTTCGTTGAAAGCTAAGTAATTTGGTGACAAATGCAGTGAATTAGATTCATTTCCTCAAGCTAAGTTACATAAGAGGTATGCAATTTTACTTAGATAAGTTTGATAACAAAAGGCAAGTTTGAATAGCATTTAACTTTTTAGCTATGTAAATGTTATCCATTCTTCCTTTATGGTTGTGTAAAGTAATGATATGAAATCCAATCAATAAATTACTTGATTAAATTGACTAGAGAGAAGTATCAACTATGGTAGGGCAAGTAACATTCCAAAAGCTTAATGAGTGTAAGGCCTCCCACATCTGATTGCTATTATCATTATAATTGAAAATTTACTTAGCTTTTTGTATTTGGATAATATCATCTATTATATTATTGTTTTATGTCCATAGCTTTCTTAGTGTTTTTCTTTAAAAAAAAATTACCTCAGATAACTAGTTTCCATCACTTGCAGTTCAAATTTATCACAGCGTTTTAATTGAACTTGATATATTAAAAAGTTTTTAGAAGTAATATAAATATGTTTTGATAGCTTTGAACAAAATTGAAATATTATTTGATTACTAGTACAAATGTAGCATTTTTGCATTTACTTAAACGATAATGCTAATCTTGGATTCTAGATTAGAAAATACCTTAAGTAATGTAATCAATTCAATCACATCTTTTTATTTAAAGCAGAAAAATATAACTTGTGCATATGTGGAACAATTTGTAGTTATATTATATTGGAAAAGGAAAACCTTTCAAAGAAGATTTTGCAAATGTCTACGTATTAGGTATGAATTTATTCATAAATCGTGTTTTCCTATGGATTTGTTTTTCAATATAGACAACCTCTCTATCATGTAACATGTAGACTAAGGAGGGCTGCAATCCCTAACATGTGATTACATGTTAGAGTTTGAAAAGAAAGTTTTATGATGAATTGACAAGTTCAAAAATGATTTGTAAATAATGCAATTAAAGCATAGGAAAAGAATTTTCAAACTTGAGCATGATTTGCATTTAGCATAAGAAAAGAAAAAAGGGGTTTTGCTTCATGATCAAATATGTTGAATTAAAATAGAAATGCTTGGAATAGAGTGAAAAGATGTTACGAAGAATGTTGTGTGTGCCTTGGGTGCATATCATTTACATTTTATATTGTATATGGGAAAAATAAAATGTATAGAATGGAATATCTATGCTTAACATGATATTATTGTTGTAATTTGTGCTTATGTTTGATTAATGTAATATCCAGCATCTTTATTTGATAAATTCAATTTGTTATTTAAATTTATGGGATACAAATTGAGGAATTTTTTTTTTCATCAACATATTAAAAAAGGTAAGCCATAATCATACCTAATTTGCATTTGTGTAATAAAAAATATTGCATTTGTTTCAATCCGTCTTTATTGATATATGTCTTTATTATAGAGAACAAAAATTAGGAAAAGGAATGTGAAGTCTATTGCGCACATGGAATAAGTAGTTACATTAAGGACTTCATAAAGTAAAGAAATGATTTATTTATTTTTTTTTAAAAAAAAAGGAATGTGAAGTCTATTGCACACATTGAATTTTTTTAAAAAAAATTGATATACAAATTCATCCAACCAAAAATCTTGTTTGTAGTTATCCTTCATCAAGATATGTGCTTATAACTTAACTAAAATATAAATTTATTGCATGTCATTCTTCACATAGAAGATAAAAGCTAATGGTTAATCAAAATTAAGGAAAGCAGGATATTAAAACTTCATATAAAAATAAAAAGAAGCAAAATGCAAGTTCAAAATAGAAATATTTGTCTTCAATGACCACAAAACATGGGTATTTGACAAAATTAAATATATGAACTGCAAAATTAGGTAGAAAAGTATGAACACCAACTTCAACCACTATGCAAAGTGCTCAAAGATTTACAAAATGAGTACTTGACAAAATTAAAGTCCTAAAAATGATATTATGGTTCAAGATGGTAGAGTATAACTAAATTTTTAGGCCACCTAAGCAACTTACTTAAAGTATCAAACATTCCTGTTTTAGTTATCTCTTAAATAGTTTGAAGAAATTTATCTAATTTTGTAATTTATTTTATCACCTTATGAAATGTGTTCGGTGATGGAGTATTCACCATTCAATTTCAATTCAAAGATTTTTAACCATTTATTATAAATATATAGATGGTTCTAACACACATTATTGGATTGCATCAAATACCAAAGAAAATATTAATAGTATGTTAGAAGATTAAGAGTGTACCATCAAAGGGGTGATATGCTAAGATCTAAAAGAGGTTGATTGGAAGCAAATAAGTTAAAATGAGAACAGACTAAAGCCCATGATGATGCTTTGAATTGAAGGGTCGATCGGTCTACATGGTACCATGTTTGACTAGCCTACAACAATTCTTGTGACTAGCCTAAGTTGATTGATCCTTTGTAGGCTTGGCTAATATACTTACATTTCTAATTTTTAGTTCTTTTCTTTAACTTGCTTTTATTTTAATGGTTAAGTATTTGTTAGACGGTTATGTCCATTATGTCATTTAGTTATTTTAGATGTTTTGGGAATTTTCTTGCATTTTTCTTACGAGCTTATTCACCATCATGTCCTTTTATATCCTCTTCGTTTTATATTTTGAAGCCTATATTAATACACATAGGTTGTATTTCATTTTGAGAATTGGAACATTTGAGATTTCCTTTAATATAAGTTAGTGAATTTTACTCTCTCTTGTTCTTATCAATCTATTCATAGATTGTGACAAACACAAACTATACTTATCAATCTCTTGCGAGATTATGAGATACAACCTATCACTGGAGTTTTATATATCATATTGAATCATTGTAATGACATTATTTCTTTGATTACTATTCACATTGGTCACTGAATTAATTAACTTAATTCAATTTCACAATAGGTAAGTAATATTAGATTATTGCTTTTGTCAATGTCCTTTTACTTTTACTTCTTAATTATTACAAAAATCCATAAAAACACCTCTTTTCTTTATACTACCCATAAAAACACAAAATATTAAATTTTCACATATGTTATGCTTCGTAAATTGTGTGTTGGGTTTAATCTTGGATCTGTGACATATCATATTGGTATTCGTACACAAGGTTTGTACACTTCAATTTGAGTAGGTCCTTAATTTCATATGTGAAATTTCTAGATTTGAAAACTAGATTAAAGTTTAATGGTGAATTATATATTGCTATAGATCTAGATAAAGAAGGAATTTTGTGAAGGGTGTTATCCATATTGTAGATAACCCATTTTTGCCCCTCATATATATAATATATGTATATTTTTAAAATAATAATAAATAAATAAATAAAAATGATGAAAAATAATAGTAATAATAAAAGCTTGGTTTATGAAATAATAATAAAATAATAATAATAATAATAATAAAGTTTTCAACAAAACTAAGGAAATATGAGCCTTTAAATCAAGCTCGGGAACCTCAAATCAATAAAAATTAATTAAGGACATCAACTTATATGCAAATTAATTGTATGTAATGAATAAGAAAAGGGCTAGCCCAGTTGGTTTGCGATCGTGCTTAAGTAACCAAGGAAAGTTAGGAGGTCATGGGTTTGAATCACATGTAGAGCTTTGCACGTTTATTTTTTTTTCTTTTTCTTCTTGAACCAAAATGATTTTTTTTTTAGATTATCATCAATTCATAATTAAAAAAATTAGTATAAATCACAAAAAAAAATTAATATAACGATTTACATAAAAATTTTCAAGATCAACTCAAATCTCAAACGGATAAAAATGGGTCTCAACCGAGGTTTGATCTAAGCTTATCAAGTTAATCTTCATGAGCCTATAAATAAAGCTTGACCTTGTAAACTCGGGGAGTCATCAAAATCATTCAAAAAGACGCCTAGAAACACCCCTAAATCACTAGACCCACAACCACTCACAACTACCACTACTCCATTCACCAACCACCAAAAACTCCCTTTGCATCATTGCTGCGGAACTCTCATCATCGTAGGATCATACACACATATGGGGAAAGCTCGATGGCTGCTATTTCTTGAAGTTCAAATTGGTCCATGCCTCCTCAATCCGATTCACTGTGTGCATTGTGACGGCTACCATTGCTTTTCTCCGTTGACGCCATAAACCCAACGGAACTCGACCTGCATGCACCTAGGAAGCATTTTGATCGCCTACCTCATGCCACCATTGATCGGAGCACCCAGAGCCGACCGAACTTGTGACCGTATCTAACCTATGACCAATTACGTTTTTTTTCTTATTTTTTTAATTTTTTTTAGTTGATGTTAATTTTTTGTTAAAATAAATATTAGATAAGAAAATAGTTTTATTAAAAAAATAATATGATTAATAAAATTGGTATTTAAGGTAGACTCTAGGTTAGGAACAATAACCTAAATATGATTAGATTAATGACCTTAACTTAATCTATTTAGTTAATTTAGAATACATTAGAAAAATTAGTAAAGTAAATAATTAGGAGGGAACTATTGTGTAGGCCTTAGGTATTGTAGTGTAACTGTCACCTGAGAACGATTAGGTTTCCAATTATTATTTTGAAACAATGAGTAATACTTAATCTATAAACATGAAGATATAAAAATTGAAAAACATTTAAAAAAATAATTAAAAATGGTTTAGGATATGGTTTTATTCTTAAAAAAAATGTTTTATCAAATAGAAAAATGATTTTCCTGAAACAAAATTGTAATTGATGTTTTCAAAATTAAAGGTTTTTTTTTTTAATATTTCAAAATTGGTAAATAAAGTTTAGGTTTACAATTTCCTTCTTTAAAAAAAATGGTAATAAACATAAATCTAGCTTGTTTTTCTTTAATTAAAATTAATTAAAGCACTAAAGTTTTCTAAACAAGTGAACTATAGCTTGTTTGATCCTGAATAACGGGTACATAAGCACCCTTATGGGACAACTCTAAAAAAATAGAAAATTCTTTTTCTTTTTAATTATTATTGGTATTATTGTTATTATTTTTTTTCTTATATATATATATTTTGCTTATTATAAGTAATTTTTATTCTATCTTAGAAAGGATATCGTAAAAGTATAATTGAAGTTTTAGAAGGTTAAGGTGATAACCGTAAGGTTTTAATAGGTTAGTCCCCGAATTAGAAATCTCTAGTTTTCCTTTTTCCTTTTTTTTTTTTTTCTAAATAAAAGGAGATAACTTCGTTGACTAGTGTTTAAGTTAGGATTAATCTACTTAATTAATCATAAACTTGAAAATTTTTCCCAATTCCAATTGGGTAGCAACTCCAAATAAATAAAAAATCAAAATTTTTCTAATCTAAATCGAGGGTTCATATTAAATGAGTATAGGATTTAATATGAATCGAATTGAGAAAAATAAAATTAAAGATTAGATTTGACAGTTTGGCGACTCCACTAAAGACTTTTAAGTAGGCTAGCCACCTAAGCCTTCTAAAATTATAATTTATTTTAGATATCCTTAATTTGCATTTTTTTTCTCTAAATATTTAGTTATACTAATGTTTGTATTTTAGAGTGATGCAGGGATTTGATAACTTAACCTTGAACGTTTTTTTTTTCTTTTTTTCTTTCATGTGTGTGATTAGATATGGTCAAACCTAGGCCGTTTAAGACCTTAGGATTGGGAGCCATTGTGTAAGTTTCTGGTGTAGTGATGTAATCACCTCTTGAGGCCGATTAAGCTACCCCACCCAATGCTTCGATGTGGCCCGAGATCCATTTCTTCGAAAACGTGGGAGGCTATAGAGCTTGGAGACCTTTAGAACCTACCCTTTTGCATACATGAGATTTTGAACCAACAAATAATTAACGATGTGGCATCTTGTAAAAATTGCATCTCGGAGTTTCGAAATAATTTCTTTTTGTAAACATTTCTTGTACAGTGATTGTTATCATGATGGTGATGTATTTTTTCCATGCAAATGCTAAATTTGTAAAATAAGATATTTGCTTATAACACATAAATATTTATTTGTAATTTTACTAAATGGCTAGCTCTTTGATCGATAGTCTTCTTTGCAAAGAGATCCACATTCGCAAGCCCTTAGACCCCAAGATGATACTAGATCATTGGCTCACTCTGTATAATCCAGGAGAACAGGTCATCATTAAAGACAAAGTCAGGCCCATCCTCTTGCTAATGAAGATTGATGTCAACATACCTTTGATTCGGGCTGCATTACACTTTTGGAAGCTCGAGCCTATGGCTTTCTTTATTGAGCCACATGAGATTACCCCAACTCTTGAAGAGTATACCTAACTTCTTTAAGTCCCTCCACTTTCCAATGGGTTATATGTGTTAGATTTAGAGGCTAGGCAAACCGACATCTTCAACAAACTTTTAGGGGTTCGTAGATCAGTGATCAACAAAGCATTAGAGGATGGCAACGGATACTGCCTTTAAATGGACAACATGGAGACATGGTTCGTGGCACGTTTTAACAATGGAAGAAAGAAAGATATCCTATGTGGAAACCCTAAGGATTACGGACAGAGTTGGATTCATGCCTTCATTTTAATAGCATTTGCAACCATTTTTTTCCCTACCGGGGTCTTCCACATTCATTATAGAGTTGCAGAGTTAGCAACTCAGTTTTTATAAGGAAAGTCCTACATTCCAACCGTTTTAGCTGAGCAAATCCAAAATTTGAATTTGGTAAAGAAAACGGATCATAAAATCTTCCACTCCAACATCAATCTCATCTTGGTCTGGTTTATGAGTCATCTTAAGTGTTTTGGGCTAAACATGGTTAGATGATCACTAACCCAATAGGTTTATCTCATAGATTCATGTGCGGATATGATAGAGTTACTAGATGACATTCTTAGCCATATTTAGGTTGAGGTACTCAAGAGCTTTAGTGTTGAAGACATCTTATGGACTGCTAGATGGAGCTATTACAATAAGATTATTCTGATGTGTAGAAACTTTCAAGCTATTCCATTAATTGGGCTTAATTGATGCACGTGCTATCATCTAAATTTAGTGGTCCGTCAATTTGGCACCATCCAAGACATAGTCTATTGGCCCTCATTAAGGATGGTTACATTTGAGTTTCAAGATCCAAACATATTAGTGGCTGACAAGATCTCTAAGCTGATAAAGGTAAGGGCCTTACAGAATCCTAAATTGAAAGCCTTAATATTGACCTAGGGGAATTAGATGGCGAAGTAAGAAAGCATCGAACTACCAGGGATTTTATCATCAACCAATTATACAAGCTAGGGGAAAGGATATGTCAAGCTCCCGATATCACTCAAAGTGCGCCAAGTAATCCAAGCCTAGAAATGAAGACTTACATGGAGTAGGTGCAAGCTCGAATGGAAGTCCATTTTGAAACCACATAAGGTAAGAAGGATGTATGGAAAAATAGATTCAAGGAATCTAACAAGAGGAATAAGGCACTTAAACCCCAGTTAAGGAAGACCCAAATGAGGGTTAGGGAATTAGAAGTTGCCACGAATGCTAAGGAGAAAAAGAAAGATCTAACACCTACCCAACAAAAGAAGAGGAAGTGTAGAAGTTAGTAAAGGAGAAGAAGAAATTAGATTATAGGATTTTTTTTTGATATTTTGAATAAAGTAATTGAACTCCAAAGTTTGCGATATTAATAAAATTTCAGTATTGCCACATCGTTAATTAATTGCTGGTTCTTTATTTTGCATCTATGTGTTATACATACAACATATTTCATTTACTTGCCCTTTAAATTGATGTGCCTAAAACCAAGATTAAGTACATACAAAACCAATTTGAAAGACAATCAAACAATCTCAACCAAACTAGTAATTAAATGGCATAAAATCCTCACTATTTATGAACCAATTCTTAAACAATGGTGTGATCAATCTTAATTCCAAGTATGATGATGCTCTGATACCAAATTATGATGTGCCTAAAAGGGAGTTTAAGCACATGCAAATGAAGCAATTTACAACCCCTAAATGACAAGATAAAAAATCGGTTCAATGGACAACAAATTGCGTGATCCCTTATGATGTAAGATGAGTTGAATGTTATAATTTTCAAGGGAACAATAATACAATGATGAAATCCTCAATTACAACACTAAACACATTTGAAATCCCACGTGAATAATACACAAAAATCAACAAGACCAATATGTGATCCACTTCCCACACAAAATGATCCACGGTTTAAGTGTGGCTAAATTGAAGGTTAAAAACCAAGGCTAAAAACCAATCAATTAAGCAATAATAATTTGATTATAAATGCAATCAAATCTGACCAATAAACATCTAATCCAACCCTAGATATAAGTTACTAGTGATGAAAAGGAAACACAACAAAAAAAAATTGATATTACTCACAATTTCTCCTTGTTGCACTCGTCATAATTCCAATTCTTGGGATTGAAATTGATAAGAATAATTGAACTAAGGAATGAACCCTAATTCTCTCACGTAAAAGGTGAAGTGTATTTTGAAAAATTCTCTCTCCTAAAACCCTATTTAAGCAAGTATTTATACTTGCTCCCTTTAAGGTTAAAAATTTTACAAAATTACAACTATGCCACTTTTAGGGTAGCCGATCCTAAAAAAATAATTACAAGCAAATGAAAAGTGTCCTAAAAACTTACAATATAAATAGTCTAAAGAAAATAAATTACAAGTAAAAATAGTCTTCAACATGTTAATTCTTTAATAGGATTCGTCGGCCTAGCTCATCACTGGTTTAGGTCGGTCCATGGATAACCCATAAGCTGAGTCTGAGTGAGTTTGTCCATCGCCCTGTAAAGCATGATAAGTGTTCCTGTTGGAATATACAATACATGAATAAGAGAAAAGAGGTTAGTAGACAAATAATTCTTGGGTCGATTTGCTCAAAATGGGCCCTCATTGCCAAGATTTGAAATCCTTTGGTTCTTGCCCTAATGATAGGTTTTGTCGGATTTTGATTTCTATTATCTTCTCGGACCTCAAAAAGATTTGTCCTCAAATATGACAGATCAATTGCAGTAGAGACTCTGTTTTCTCCTAGCAAGCCACCTGAAGAAGTATCACTGCAGAATCCCAATATCTAAAATACCATAGGGGGTGATTGTTTTCTCTTCTCCATTTTTAGGATGTATCTCATCTGCAACAAAAATAATGACCCATTATCCATGGAGGTCTCCCCTATCTTAACTTGTTCCACTGAAATTGTTTTCTCCTTTTCTAACTCATTTGTATGGCGCTGATCCTCATGGCCCTCTAATGGTTAGCCTAACTGCTCACTACCCTCTAAAACTTCTGAAGGTGGACACAACTGTCTCTAAACAGTCTGGCTCTCTGATGATGGGCTCATCTGACTCTGACCCTCAGAATCCTCTAATGGTTTACTTAACTACTCATAAGCCTCCAGTACCTCTAAAGGTGAGCACAACTGCCCCTAAACAGTTTGGTCCTCTGGTAGTTTACTCATCTGACTATGATCATTAGGATCCTCTAAAGGTTGACACATCTATGTTTAACAAATTTTGTGCTCTAAGGGTTGGTTCAACTGCTCATAGCCCTCTAATGGTCTACTGATTTGTTGCTGAACCCTTTGAACCTCTAAAGGCGAAATTGGATTCAAATAATTCGTTTTCCCTCCTTTTGGAATACATAAGTATTCCTGAAGCTATTATGTAAGACCTTCTTGTCATATAACTAAGGCCTGCCAAGTAATATATGGGATGTACACATAGGTAGAATATTACACTCGATTTCATCACAGTATTTATCCCCTACACTGAAAGGTATCCTAGCTCTTTGGGTCACATGCAAACTCTCCTGATTACTAAGCCAATGCAATTTATACGGTTTAGGATGTAGAGTAGTGGCAAGTTTTAGTTTCGATACTAACTATGCTGCTACCACATTGGTACAACTACCATCATCAACTATAAGGACACATAAATTTCCTTGTACCCTACAAGAGGTATGGAATAAGTTTTCCCTTTGTTCATCATCTTTAGTAGTGAATGTAGTAAATGTCTGGCACAATACATTAGTATAATGAAACATTTCATTAGACATGATTGTGTTCAAACCCAACAATCACAATAATTATCTTCACACTTCTACGATTCAAGTGCACAACCAAGCCACAAGTGAAGTACACTCAACTACTTTCAAGTGGATAGAATTAAATTTAACTACAAGTATTTAAGTAATTAGTTCAATTACTTTCACACTTTAATGACTTGTTTGAATTTCAAATTCTACTACTTAACTTTCCTTTTTCTTGCCTTAACTTCTCACCACTTAAATACACAATTGGCAGCAATTAAACACGTACACAACACACCATTCACCACCACATAACTTTCCCTTTGCTCACAGTTCAACAATGTTCACGCCACCAACAACAAGTAGCTTGACAACACATACAACAACCAACACTGAATGTTAACACCCTTTACTAAATTTACAAAAAATACAACACTACATACACACTACTTCAAGCCACGGTGCACTTTCCCCACTTCCACTCAAACATCAAACCCCAACTTCAATACAAAAAGGCAGCTCAACTTTCACATTCAAAAGGAGTTCAATAAGTGTAATGTTCCACAAATAGTAAGGAGTGATGAGAGCCATGATGGGAGCCAAGCTAGAAGGTGGAATGTGGATCCTCTTGAAGTGCCACCTGGACCGATCACAAGAACTCCAGCAAAACGATTCAAGGAAGCACTGAACGGGTTGATAAAGGATATCCAAGAAGCCGGAAAAGAGTGGAGTAACCATGAGAATGACCTTGCATTTGTTCAAATCGTTCAAGGAGAGCAAAGCATAGGAGATCAAAGCTGCCGGCCTTGACAACACTGGCTTAAACGCTGCTGGCCTTGAACCGGCGTTGCAATTAGCGCGCGACAGAGGGACTACGCCGGCATACTACGCTGCCGGCCTATATACCCAGCGTACATCCTCCGCCGGCTACTACACTGCCGGCTTTCATTGTTTGTTTGTTATTTTTCCATGACTTTATTATGTTATGTCATTTTGGGTTTTTGTTATTACGAGTTGTAAACCCTAATATAAGCTGCTAGGGTTTGAAAACAGAGGATATAATACACATACAACATTGAATAACATATTTTGAGAGAATTCCTCTCTTGGTTCTTTAAAGAACTTCTCTTGAACTTATCAGATTTCTTTCGTTGAGTCCAACCAGACTTATCAATCGGTCTTTCATCCCGATTGTGGCGTCAACAGAACATACCAAGGTTCTTGCCTCGTCTATAGGCAACGAGTAACGGTTCCACTTTGATTGTTTGGCATCTTGGGTTGTAATTTCGAACGTATTGGTATTAGGTTTCGTCACACGTGGGCGTGGTTCGTATCAGTTTGGTATCAGAGCTTAGGTTTGTTAAACATTAGTTCGGTTTGAGGAAGGTAACATCAAAACCCTAACTCCAATCGTTCATATCAATTGTTCATATCAAGTTTCGTGTTGTCATAGCTTCATACTCAAGTCCATAGTGTTAATTTTTTCTTGAGTAGTGTAGTGCATCCTATTAAGCTTATTACAAAAAAAAAAAAAAAAAACGAGAACAAAGGCAACAAAAAGGAAAGAAAAAGAGGAAAATTCAAGCCCCTAGAGTTGTTCTTGAATTCTACGGAAGGGATTGGTGTAGTTTGGGTTAGTTCCAAGAGAATTGAGAAGAGGGATTGGTGAGTTGATATCATCCTTGCTTGTGAGAATACACGAGTGATTGTGGGATATCATCCTTGGAGTGAAACACGTAAGGGAGTGAATCGTGAGGCTTAATTCTATATATTTGTGTTAGTACTAACCTTTTATTGTAGGAACTATGTCACGGCACAATTCTCCTGAAGGTGAGAGGGGGAGGTTTGATGCTAGGTTAGTGATTGAGGCGTTGAGGAGTGAGATGAAGAGGATGTTTTAGGAGGGAATGGAACAAATTCATGAGACGGTGGAGCAGAAACTAAAGCAATCTAAAAACGTCTTTCAAGGGCGTAAGAGGGAGAGTTGTTCTAAGAGAGGATAAAGGGGTGGAGATGAAATTTTTGATGATGAATTTGATGAACCTTCTATCGGGAGTTATAGAGGTTATGGTGGTAGGAATAGAGGAATTAGGGATTGGGAAGATAGAGGAGGTAGGAATAGAGAGGATAATCAATTGAGTAGTATAAAGATGAAGATTCCTCCTTTCCAAGGGAAGAATGATCCTGAGGCATACTTAGAATAGGAGAAGAAGGTAGAGATGGTGTTTGATTGTCACAATTATAGTGGGAGAAAGAAAGTGAAGCTTGCTGCCATTGAGTTTTCAGATTATGCCATAGTGTGGTGGGATCAACTGATGTTGAATAGAAGAAGGAATGGCGAACCACCTATTGAGTCTTGGGAAGAGATGAAGAGGGTGATGAAGAAGTGGTTTGTTCCTGCTTATTACTATCGTGAGTTGCACAACAAATTGCAAACTCTTAAGCAGGAAAGCCGAAGTGTGGATGAGTATTTCAAGGAGATAGAGATTACTATGATTAGAGCAAATGTTGAGGAGGATAGAGAGGCTACCATGGCTAGATTTATTGCAGGGTTGAATAGAGAGATACAAAATGTAGTAGAATTGCAGCATTATGTAGAATTGGAAGATATGGTGCACATGGCTATAAAGGTTGAGAACCAACACAGGAGGAAAGGTAGTAGTACTCCACGGCATCAACAGGGTGCTGGTTCATCTACTTGGAAGACTAACCAATGGAAGAAGGAAGAAAAGTCTTTACCCACCAAGCCAAAAGGAGAGTAGAAGCAAGCGGGTTCTACTCTTGGTAATCAAGGTAAACCTGATTTTTCTACTCCTAGAAATCATGACATTAAATGTTTTAAATGCCAAGGTAGAGGTCATATTGCTAGTCAATGTCCGAATAGACGTGTTATGATTCTGCGTGATGATAGTGAGTATGAGACTGAGGGGGATAATGAAGATGATGATATGCCTCCATTGGAGGATGCTAGTGATGACGAGGAGCCTACAGCAGGGAAGTTAGTGGCAGTAGTGAAGCGAGCTTTGAATGTGTAGGTGAAGGAAGAAGAGGAGGTGCAACGAGAGAATATCTTTCATACTAGATGTTATCTAGGTGATCATATTTGCAGTTTGATCATTGATGGGGGGAGTTACACTAATGTGGTGAGTACTTTCATTGTTGAGAGGTTGGGGCTCAAGACTACTAAACACCCTAGCCCATATAAATTGCAGTGGCTGAATGATAGTGGCGAGACTAAGGTGAGTAAGCAAGCCTTGATTGCTTTTCACATCGGTAGGTATGAGGATGAGGTGTTATGCGATGTAGTGCCGATGCAGGCGTGTCATGTGTTATTGGGGAGGCCATGGCAGTTTGACAGGAAGGTTGTTCATGATGGCTTTTCTAACAAGTATACACTTGTTCACTATGACAAAAGCTATAATCTTAAACCCTTAACACCTAAACAGGTGTATGAGGATCAATTGCAGCTACAACAATCTTTTGCAAAATATAAGGTGAGTGAAAAACAGAGGGAGAGTGAGAGAGCAAAAGACATAGAAAAAGGAACACAAAAGTCAATATCAAAAAGAAAAAGAGAGGAAGGCTGGAAAGAGTGTGAGAGGCCAAGTTGAGGGGGGATCAACTTTGGTGGTGAGTGAAAAGGAGAGTGCAGCCTTGCAAAAGGAGAGTTGTGTGGCAAGAGCGAGTGTAGTGAGGAGGGCATTAGTGATGAAGCAACTCATGTTGTTGCTGGTCTTTACGGAAACTTGTTTGAATACTAACGAACCTTTTAACTCTTTGCCTAGTGTGGTTGTGAGTATTGTGCAGGACTTTGAAGATGTCTTCCCTGAGGAGATTCCAAAAGGGTTACCACCTATTCGTGGTATTGAGCACCAGATTGACCTTGTACCCGGAGCATCTATTCCAAACAAACCAGCTTATAGGAGCAATCTAGAGGAAACAAAGGAACTCCAAAGGTAGGTCAATGAATTAATGGAGAAGGGGTACGTAAGAGAAAGCATGAGCCCCTGTGCAGTGCCTGTGATTTTGGTGCCTAAGAAAGATGGATCATGGAGAATGTGTGTTGATTGCCGCACCATCAACAACATCACGGTAAAGTATCGTCATCCCATTCCTCGCTTAGATGACATGTTAGATGAGTTACATTAGTCTAGTGTCTTTTCCAAAATTGATTTGAAAAGCGGATATCACCAAATTAGATTGAAAGAAGGTGATGAATGGAAAACCGCATTTAAGACAAAATATGGATTATATGAGTGGTTAGTAATGCCTTTCGGTTTAACTAACGCACCTAGTATTTTTATGAGACTTATGAATCATGTTTTGAGGACTTTTATTGGCAAATTTGTGATTGTCTATTTTGATGATATCCTCATTTACAGCAAGAGTTTGGAAGACTATATATCTCACTTGAGGGATGTTTTGGAAGTGCTTCGAAAGGAGTAATTATATGCTAACCTCAAAAAGTGCACTTTTTGCACAGACAAACTTGTGTTTTTTGGTTTTATTGTTAGTGCACAGGGAATACAGGTTGATGAAGAGAAGATTCGTGCGATCCAAGAATGGCCTAGTCCAACTAATGTAAGTAATGTGCGGAGTTTCCATGGACTAGCGAGCTTTTACAGGAGGTTTGTGAAGGATTTCAGCACCATTGCAGCACCACTTACTGAAGTAATCAAGAAGAACGTGGGGTTCAGATGGGGAGAGCAACAAGAGAAGGCCTTTCAGACGCTTAAAAATAAGTCGAATCATGCGCCATTACTTGCTTTACCTGATTTCTCTAAAACCTTTGAAATTGAGTGTGATGCTTCAGGAATAGGTATTGGAGCAGTTCTCATGCAGGAGAGGAGACTAATTGCATTCTTTAGTGAGAAGCTAAGTGGGGCAACCTTAAACTACCCTACTTATGACAAGGAGTTATAAGCATTGGTTCGAGCGTTGGAGACTTGGCAACACTATCTTTGGCCAAAAGAGTTCGTGATCCACACTGATCATGAATCCTTAAAGTACTTGAAGGGACAACATAAGCTAAACAAAAGGCATGCTCGTTGGGTGGAGTTTATCGAAACATTTCCCTATGTCATCCACTACAAGCAAGGTAAAGAGAATGTTGTTGCTGATGCACTTTCTAGAAGGTATGCTCTTATCTCTACTCTTAGTTCTAGATTGCTTGGTTTTGAGCATATTAAAGAATTATATGCTGCTGATCGAGATTTTTGTGAAGAGTATGTGTGCTGTGAGAAGAGTGGTCATGGTAAATTCTATAAGCATGAAGGATTCTTGTTTAGGGAGAATAAACTTTGCATTCCAAATTGTTCTTTAAGAGAATTATTAGTGAGGGAGCCTCATGGAGGAGGTTTAATGGGGCATTTTGGAGTAGCTAAAACCTTAGGGGTGTTGCAGGAACACTTCTATTAGCTTCACATGAAACGAGATGTTGAGAGGATTTGTGAGCGGTGTGTCACTTATAAGCAAGCAAAGTCTAGAGTCCAACCTCATGGACTTTATACCCCACTTCCCATTCCTCATGAGCCTTGGGTAGATATTTCCATGGATTTTGTGTTAGGATTACCCAGGTCTAGGTATGGTCGAGACTCTATTTTTGTAGTCGTGGATAGGTTTTCTAAGATGGCAAATTTCATTCCTTGCCACAAAACAGATGATGCTTGCAATATTGCTAATTTGTTCTTTAGGGAAGTTGTGAGATTGCATGGTATGCCTAGAACAATTGTATCGAATCGAGATGCTAAGTTCTTGAGCTACTTTTGGAAGACCCTGTAGGCTAAGTTAGGAACTAAGCTATTGTTTTCTACTACTTGTCATCCACAGACTGATGGTCAAACTGAGGTAGTAAATTGAACTTTATCTACTTTGTTAAGGGCTATCATTAAAAAGAATATTAAAAGTTGGGAGGATTATTTGCCGCATGTTGAATTTGCCTATAATCGCACAATGCATTCTGCTACTAAGTTTACTCCTTTTGAAATTGTGTATGGTTTTAATCTACTGATGGGTGTCGAATCCAACAAAAATAAAAACCTACTCCTAGACAATTATATGATTTGCATATAGTGGTGAGTAGGGTCGAATCTACAGGGATTGGTTAAATATATTTCTATTCAAAGAGAATAAAGAGGAAAAGAAAAATGGGGGGTTTTGTTTGTGAATCAAAATAATGTTAATACAAGATAATAAAATCGAATATTGATAAAAGCCTAGCCAAAGGAATCAAGATAGTTTAATTCGAGGAATTGATCATCGATGCAAATGTTTTCTATTCTTATTTCTAGATAAACTGGTTATGGTTATTAACAAGCTCTAATAACCTATCTCTCCTTACTTCCTCGATAACCAAAACAAGCTTTTTGATTATTTCCCTTATCGATTAGATAACCCTAAACAAGCTCTTAGGATTTAATTTATCAATAGCATTAAAAACAAGAGAGACCACCAATTCATGCCAGTAGATTATAAGATAACCTATTTAAACAAGATCATACATCTCCATAACATGAATTCGATCATCCATTTTATAATCAAACATGTTATTGTGTCACCGAAACTAGAACTATCAAACAATTACGGATTTGACGTGCTAGTTGACAATATATTAACTTGCTAATTGAGTAGAAGAGCTCTAATTCATACCAATCAACAAAGATAATATTGACAAAACTTCCAGAAGATATATAAATATCTAAAAACAAAGAATATATTAAAGACAACTTAGTTAGATCTCACAATTCGTGGAGAATTAAACTTCAATGACCATTTGGCTAGAAAATCTGCTTAGCTACACATGTTCATCATCAAAACGAAAATTAAAAGTAAAAACATAACAAGCCTCTGTTCCCCGGTTTTCTTGCTCTGCCTCCTCCCTTCCTTCTTGTCTCCAAGATTTTTCAAGATGATCATAACCCTCTAGGGTTAGTTCTATTTATATTGTTAAAGGAATGGCAGGTGATCTTTTGCTAGCAAGATACGAAAATATCTTTCCTTTTTCAAGTAAATCTCGAGAAGTAAATAATCGTCCGCCTGGCATGCCCTACAACACGGCCGTGGGTCAAGTCGTGCCTTCCTCTGTGTATAATTCACATATCATCTTCCGTGTCCAGTGTGTACCACGGCTTCAACCACGGCCAAATCCCAAGCCGTGTCATCCTCTGGTCGAAGTTCCACAATTTCTCCTCCTTATTTGGTATATGGCATGGCTTCATCAAGCTTCCACCACGGCTGCCACCACGGCTTCCACCACGGCCGTGTCACAAGCCGTGTTTCTCTCCTTCTCATGCAGTGTGTAGCACGGTTTGCACCATGGTCGTATCTCAAACCGTGCCTCCTTCTAGACAGATACACGGCCGTGTACTTCAACCGTGTATTTTCTCGTTGATTCAAAACCAAGTACATGGCCGTGTACTTCAACTACACGCCCATGTACTTTCCTCCGGCGGTGTAAATCCTTGTCTTTGATCCAAGTTTTAGATGACTTCTCTAATTTACTTGAATTAGCACCCTTGACTCCATTTAACCTGATTTATCACCATAATAGAATTAAGTACCATTTCCTTATGATTTCTATAAAATCTATAATAAATTAACACAATTCATACTATAAAGATTGAGTATAAAATGGCTTTATCATCTACTAACTCCTTTGGATTTACCACCTCTACCTATTTCTGAGTATGTTAATCTAGATGGTAAGAAGAAAGCAGAATTTGTTAAACAGATCCATGAGAAGGCAAGGCTAAACATTGAGCGAAGAATAGAGCAGTATGTGAAACAAGCTAACAAGGGTCGTCGACAAGCTGTCTTTGAACCTGGAGACTGGGTTTGGGTTCACATGCGCAAAGAGTGGTTTCCTGTGCAGCGTCGATCTAAATTACTTCCTAGAGGCGATGGACCATTCCAAATTCTTGAGCGCATCAATGATAATGCCTACAAGTTAGATTTGCCAGGTGAATATCAAGTAAGTGCTACTTTTAATGTTACTGATCTGAGTTCTTTTGATGTAGGTGACGATTTGAGAATAAATCCTTTTCAAGAGGAGGGGAATGATGAGAGCCATGATGGGAGCCAAGCTAGAAGGTGGAATGTGGATCCTCTTGAAGTGCCACTTGGACCGATCACAAGAACTCGAGCGAAATGATTCAAGGAAGCACTGAACGGGCTGATAAAGGATATCTAAGAAGCCGAAAAAGAGTGGAGCAACCATGAGAATGACCTTGCATTTGTTCAAATCATTCAAGGAGAGCAAAGCTGCCGACCTTGACAACGTTAGCTTAAACGCTGCTAGCCTTGAACCGGCGTTGCGATTAGCGTGCGACAGAGGGACTACGCCGGTATACTACGTCGCCGGCCTATATACCCGGCGTACATCCTACGTCGGCTACTACGCCGCCGGCTTTCATTGCCTGTTTGTTATTTTTCCGCGACTTTATTATGTTATGTCGTTTTGGGCTTTTGTTATTACGAGTTGTAAACCCTAATATAAGCTGCTAGGGTTTGAAAACAGAGGATAGAACACACATACAACATTGAATAACATATTTTGAGAGAATTCCTCTCTTGGTTCTCTAAAGAACTTCTCTTGAACTTATCAGATTTCTTCTGTGGCATTCAACCGGACTTATCAATCAGTCTTTCATCCCGATTGTGGCGTCAACAGAACATACTAAGGTTCTTGCCTCGTCTATAGGCAACGGGTCGCGGTTCCACTTTGATTGTTTGGCATCTTGGGTTGCAATTCCAAACGTATTGGTATTGGGTTTCGTCACACGTGGGCGTGGTTCGTATCAAGGAGCTATTTCAAATTCAAATGATATACAATTAAACAATCACTTAATGTGTGTTTTGAACTTTCAAATTGCTTCTTAACTCATACTTCAATTCTGAAATTCAAATATGAAATCTCAATTACTACTCCTCAAATCTGAAATTTACACAAGACAATTCTTACTTCTCCACTTAATCACAAAGGATTAACACTCTTACTCCTCACGTCCACTTCAAGATCACTTAACACCACTTCACACATAACACTTTACGGTGCAAATGACCCTTCACTCAACATACACAACTCCAACAACTCAATACACTCCCCTTACACCACAACTCACACACATACAACACGGCAACAATTCGAGTAGCACTCCTTAATGCAACTTTCCACAAATGGTAATAATCAAATTTCAAATTCAAATGAAATATATTCAATACCACTCAATAACTACTTTAAGTTAATGGAATGTGTTTGAATTCAAATGATTTCCTTTTTCCCACAAAAGTTCACATTTGAAAATTGTAAAAGACAATCACAATTCCAAAATCATCAACACTCCATTCACTCTTCTTTGCTTTCAAAATTTAAACTACAATCCCGAAATCATTAACTCTCCATTTGCTCTTCTTTGTTTTCAAATTTTTCCACTTTTTCCAAGTGATCACAAATGAGCACAAAAAAACACTACTCTTCCTCACATTAAGCTCAAGGACACCAGGTTGCAACTCCTTCAATCAACACACACAATATGCCACATATACATACACACACACACATGCTCTTCTACTCACGGTGATCTCAACAACAAATGAGCTAAAACAAGATTTCCAATTCTACTTCAACATACAACAATTACAACTCCTCAACAACACATTCATGCAATTCAATCCTCCACACATAATTTCGGATCAAAGTGAAGAACCCTAATTGATAATAAGGATCATGAAAATTCCTTTCTCTTAACCTATGCTCTGATACCAAATTATGATGTGCCTAAAACCAAGATTAAGCACATGCAAAACCAATTCGAAAGGCAAATAGATAAGGTCAATCAAACTAGCTTCCAATCACATGAACAATGGCGTCAATTCTCAAGATCTATAACTAATTCTACAACACCACATGGTCAATATTGAAATGGACCAAGTATGTGCAGCTTTAATACTAAATTATGATGTGCCTAAAACCAAGATTGAGCACATACAAAACCAATTTGAAAGACAATTAAACAATGTCAATTAAACTAGTAATCAAATGGCGCAAATCTTCGCTATTTATGAACCAATTCTTAAACAATGGTGTGATTAATCTTAATTCCAAGTATGATAATGCTTTGATACCAAATTATGATGTGCCTAAAAGGGAGTTTAAGCACATGCAAATGAACCAATTTACAACCCCTAAATGACAAGATAAAAAATCTGTTCAATGGATAACAAATTGCGTGATCCCTTATGATGTAAGATGAGCCGAATGTTATAATTTTCAAGGGAACAATACTATAATGATGAAATCCTCAATTATAACACTAAATACATTTGAAATCCCACGTGAATAATACACAAAAATCAACAAGACCAATCCGTGATCCATTTCTCACACAAATGATCTATGGTTCAAGTGTGGCTAAATTGAGGGTTAAAAACCAAGGCTAAAAACCAATCAATTAAGCAATAATAATTTGATTATAAATGCAATCAAATCTGACTAATAAACATCTAATCTAACCCTAGATATAAGTCACTAGTGATGAAAAGAAAACACAACAAAAAGGAATTGATATTACTCACAATTTCTCCTTATTGTACTCGCCATAATTCCAATTCTTGAGATAGAGCAATTGAACTAAGGAATGAACCCTAATTCTCTCACGTAAAAGGTGAAGTGTACTTTGAAAAATTCTCCCCCCAAAACCTTACTTAAGTAAATATTTATACTTGCTCCTTTTAGGGTTAAAAAGTTTACAAAATTACAACTATGCCACTTTTAGGGTAGCCGATCCTAAAAAAATAATTACAAGGAAATGAAAAGTGTCCCAAAAACTTACAACATAAATAGTTCAAAGAAAATAAATTACAAGTAAAAATAGTCTTCAACATGCTAATTCTTCAATAGGATTCATTGGCCTAACTCATTGCTAGTTTAGGTCGATCCATGTATAACCCACAAGCTGAGTCTGAGTGAGTTTGTCCATCGCCCTATAAAGTATGATAAGTATTCCTACTGGAATATAAAATACATGAATAAGATAAAAGAGGTTAGTAGACAAATAATTCCTGGATCGATTTGCTCAAAATGGGCCCTCATTGCCAAGATTTGAAATCCTTTGGTTCTTGCCATAATGATAGGTTTTATCGGATTTTGATTCCTATCACAACACAATTGGAAGTCATCTCTTCTCCTTCATGGATGACTTCTCAGAATATAATCAGATAAGAATGGTAGAAGAGGATAAGACCAAGACGACCTTTATCATGACTTGGGGTATATTATGTTATAAAGTTATGCCCTTTGGTTTGAAAAATGCTGGGGCATCATATCAAAGAGCAATGTTTGCAATACTTCAAGACATGGTACATCAAGAGGTCAAAGTATATGTTGATGACACGATCGCTAAATCCAAAGAAGGGGAAAACCGTGTGGTTTTTTTAAGGAAACTATTCAAGCGATTAAGGAAGTTTCAACTGAAATTGAACCTAGAAAAATGCATTTTTGGAGTCACATCTAGTAAGCTGTTGAGGTTCATTGTAAGTCGAGAGGGCATTGAAATCGATCCTGATAAGGTAAAAGCCATACTAGAAATGCCTTCCCCATGTACCATCAAAGAGATAAGAGGTTTATTAGGAAGATTGAATTACATAGCTTGGTTCATTTTACAACTTACAGATAAATGCCACCCACTATTTCAGTTTCTAAAGAAGAGTGCCATGGTGAAATGGGATGATGAATGTAAAGAAGTGTTTGTAAAGATCAAGGAATATCTTATGAACCTTCCAGTTTTGGTAGCCCTAAAACCAGGAAAGCCTTTATTCTTATACCTCACGATACTTCTTGAGTCAATGGGGGTGTATACTAGGGCAAAATGATGAAAGAGGAAGGCAACGTGCCATATACTACCTAAGCAAGAAATTCACTGAAAGGGAACAAAGGTACTCTAAGATAGAAAGAACCTACTATGCATTGGTTTGGGTCATGCACCGACTAAGGAAATGTACTCTCTATTATCCCATTGAACTACTAACAAGACATGGTCTACTGAAATATTTAGTAGAAAAGCCCACTTTGTTGGGAAGGATTTCTAAGTGGCAGATGCTTCTATTAGAATTTGACGTTACATATGTAGCTTAAAATTCAATGAAGGGGCAAACGTTAGCAAATCATTTATCTGAGCACCCAATTGAAGGAGATTCCTGAGAATCACAAGCTTAATCCCCAAATGAAAATGTATTGATGGCAGATGATGAGTTAGAAGAGGAGTCCAAAGTAGAAAAAGATCCTAAATGAAAGATGTATTTTAATGGATGTGGAATTGGGGTAGTGTTGGTATCACCAAAAGGAATGCAATTCGCTACAGCAACGGGACTTACATTCCCATATATCAATAATATTGTAGAGTACGAAGCATGAATCCTTGACCTCAAAATGGCACTCTATATGGAAATCCATGAGTTAAATGCATACAGAGACTCCTTGTTTATCACATTGCAAACATGAGGAGAATACAAGATTAAGGACCTGAAATTAGTGCCATATCACCAACACCTAACAGAATTAATTGAGAAATTTGAGGTTATCATCTTCACATACATTCTAAGAACTCAAAATCAGTTTGCTGACGTCCTTGCCACATTAACATCTATGATTCAAGTAATAGAAGGGATAGAAGTTCAACCTTTGAAGATAGAAATTGAAGGTAAACTCGCTTTTTGTTTAACAATCGAAGAAACACAAGATGACAAGCCTTGGTACCATGATATCAAAACATTTCTCCAATAAGGTAGATACCCTGAAAAGGCCAATAAAAATGACTAAAAAACATTCAAAAGGTTGAGAAGCCATTTCCTATTAAGTGGGTCTGCACTTTATAGAAGATTATTCAACACTACGTTGTTGAGATGTGTAAACAAAGAAGAAGCAAGTAGGCTAATAAAAGAAACACACGAAGGAATATGTGGCCCCCACATGAATGACCATATGCTTGCTTGGAAGATCATGAAGATGAGCTATTATTAGTTAACAATGGAATCATACTGCATTAGATATGTAGCCACTTGTGCTAAGTTTATGCCAATAAGATAAATGCTCCACCTCAAGAGCTCCATTCACTTTCTTTACCATAGCCTTTCTCTATGTGGGGAATCGACATTATTGGACCAATCACCCCAAAGGTGTCCAATGGCCATAGGTTTATACTAGTAGCAATTAATTATTTCACCAAGTGGGTTGAAACCTCATCATATGCTAGTGTCGCTAAAGGAGTAGTAGTTTGGTTCATGAAGAAAGACATAATAGCTCGGTATAGAGTTTTTGAATCAACCATCACTGATAATGGCACCAATCTAGACAACAAGTTGATGATAGAATTATGCCAATGGTTTAAGATTAATCAAGAAACTCAACTCTATACCGACCTCAAATGAACGGAGCAGTGGAAGTAGCTAACAAGAACATTAAGAGAATTGTCGAGAAAATGGCTATCACTTACAAAGGTTGGCACAAGATGTTACCCTTTGCATACATGGCCTATAAAACCTCTATTTGAACATCTACTGGAGTTACTCCCTACTCTTTAGTGTATGGTGTTGAGGCGGTATTACTAGTCAAGGTTGAGATCCCATCCTTCAGGGTCTTGTCAGAGACACAACTGGATGAAGGTGAATAGGTGAAGAAAAGGATTGATAAGCTAAACTTGATTGATGAAAGGAAACTCGTGGCATTGTGCCATGGTCAATGTTATCAACAAAGGATGGCTTGAGCGTTTAATAAAAAAGTGCGACCATGACATTTTGAGGAAGGTAACTTGGTACTAAAGAAGGTTCTACCTAATATACAAGATCCAAAAGGCAAATTCACTCCAAATTATAAAGGTCCATATGTTGTGAAAAGGGTATTATTGGGTAGGGCATTAATTTTAGCTCAAATGGAAGGTCCAAATTGGAACGACCCCATAAATGCAGATGCGGTTAAGATGTACTATCCCTAAACAACATTAATGAAAATTTTGTCGAGGTTCATGAATGCTAGTGATCGTCATAACTTCATACTTTAGTTTTTATTTTCTATAAGCAAAGTCGATATCCTTTGGTAGTCATCGAATGTTAGAGTAGCCATTGACCAACTATCACACTGATAAGTTCTTACCTATCTCATTAGTATTTCGTTCCATACACGAAAGAAGCATGACTAATTGAAAATGGTGAAATTGCAAAACTCATTAAATATTGCAGTATGATCTCACCTTTCTTGAATAGTAGGTTTGGTGTTGTTTCAGGATAGGGCCAAAATCATAGGAGCAAAATTTGCAGAAAAAAAAAATTAGAAGAATGTTTACATCAAAATTTTCTATTCAAGTCGAGACAAAGACAAACAGGTGAAAATTAGACTATCATAGGGGTTTACTTGTTTGGTTGCTATCTATGGGAACTAGGTAAGCATCTATGCTTTAAAATAAATAAATAAATAATAATAATAATAATAACAATAAAAGAGAGGGGTCATCTTAGATTATCCGTCTCTACTAATAAATTAAGCTTTTAGATAGTAATAATAATAATAATAATAATAATAATAATAATAATAATAATAATAATAATAATAAAAAAAGAGAGGGGTCATCTTAGATTATCTGTCTCTACTAATAAATTAAGCTTTTAGTGGGAATCCTTCATCTTAAAAAAAAAATAAATTGTTTCTTTAAACCATTCCACTAGTTTCACAACGATAAGTCACTTTCCTTTTAGGGTTGCTAGTTAAGTAAGACACTTCCTATTATCAGTTAGTCATCTCATAAGAACACTTTCCTAAATAATTTCTTTTTAAAAGTTGCTAGTCTAGTGAAACACTTCTCACCATTGATTAGTTAACTCATAAAAGCACTCTTCTAGATAATTTCTTTTTTAAAGTTGCTAGTATAGTGAGACGCTTCCTATTGTTAGTTAGTCAACTCATAAGAGCACTTTCCTAGACAATCACCCCAAGGTTGCTAGTCTAGTGAGATGTTTCCTATTGTCGGTTAATTAGCTCATAAGAGCATTTTCCTAGACAATCACCCTAAGGTTGCTAGTCTGGTGAGATATTTCTTGTCTAAGACCATTCCCCAAGGAATACCAGCCATCATAAAGCAATTGTCTTCTTGTGCAACATAGGATTGCTAGCTCGCAGAGTGTTTTCCTCACTTAAACTTTTGGTTGAATAACTCCCTAGTGGATCTAGATTTGGATAGCCAGTTGAATATAGTGTTATTTGTCCTTTCTCTAAGGCAAAAATGGTGTCTTTTTAGTTAACTTTTCCCAAACTTTACTACAAAGAGGAGCAACTATAGACACTCCATTTTTGCCCCCATATAGATTTTTTAAAATAATAATAAATAAATAAATGAAAATGATAAAAAACAATAGTTATAACAAAAAAGCATGATTTATGAAATAATAAAAATTAAATGAAAAATAATAATAAAGTTTTCAACAAAATTAAGAAAATACAGGCTTCTAAATCAAGCTTGAGAACCTCAAATCAGTAAAAATTAATTAAGGACGTTAGCTTATATGTAAATTAATTGCATGTAATGAATGAGAAAAGGGCCAGCCTAGTTAGTTCACGCTCGTGCCCGAGTAACCAAGGAAAGATAGGAGGTCGTGGGTTCAAATCACATGCGGGGCTTTGCCTTTTTTTTTTTTCTTTTTCTTCTTCCCTTCAGATGGGTCACATGTGGTGCACGTGATCATCTTCCCCAGCAGACCAACAAACATAAACAAAAAAGAGAAGAAGCGGGAGCAAATCTAAGCGAACCAAAACAATTTTTTTTTAGATTATCATCAATTCATAACTAAAAAATCAATATAAATCACAAAACAAACTTAATATAACGATTTACATCAAATTTTTCAAGATCAATTCAAATCTTAAATGGATAAAAATGGGTCTCAACCATGGGTTTGATCTAAGCTTATCAAGTTAATCTTTGCGAGCCTATAAATAGAGCTCGACCTTGTAAACTTGGGGAGCCATCAGTATCATTCAAAGACACACCTAGAAACACCCCTAAATCACTAGACTCGCAATTACGCATAGCCACCACTACTCCATTCACCAGCCACCGAAAACTCCCTTTACATCATTGCTGCGGAACTCTCATCGTCGCAGGATCATATACGTATCTGGGGAAAGCTCGACGACTACTGTTTCTTGAAGTTCAAATCGGTCCATGCCTCCTCAATTTGGTTCACTACATGCACTGCAATGGCTACCACTACATTCCTCCATTGTTGCCACAAACCCAGCTAGACTCGACCTGCATCCACATTTGCACGTGCCCAGGAAGCATTTCGATCACCTACCTCGTGCCACCGCTAATCGGATCACCTAGAGCTAACTAGACCCTTGACGGTATCTAACTTGAGACTAGATACGTTTTTTTTTCTTATTGTTTTTTTTATTTTTTTTAGTCGATGTTAATTATTTGTTAAAATAAATATGATTAATAAAATTGGTATTTAAGGTAGATTCTAGGTTAGGAACAATAACCTAAATATGATTAGATTAATAACCTTATCATAATCTATTTAGTTAATTTAGAATACATTAGAAAAATTAGTGAAATAAATAATTAGAAGGGAACCATTGTGTAGGCCTTAGGTGTTGTAGTGTAACCGTCGCTTGGGGACGATTAGGTTCCCAATTATTTTTTAAAATAGTGAGTAATACTTAGTCTATAAATATGAAGATATAAAAATTGAAAAAAAATTAAAAAAATTAATTAAAAATTGTTTAGGATATGGTTTTATTTTGAAAAAAAATTGTCAGATAGAAAAATGATTTTCTTGGAACAAAATTTTAATTGATGTTTTTAAAATTAGAGGTTTTTATTTTAGTCTTTCAAAATTGGTAGATAAAGTTTAGGTTTAAAATTTTCCTTTTTAAAAAAGAAATGGTAATAAACATAAACCTAACTTGTTTTTCTTTAATTAAAATTAATTAAAGCACTAAAGTTTTCTAAACAAGTGAACTACGGTTTGTTTGATCCCGAATAACGAGTACGTAGGCACCCTTATGAGGCAACTTTAAAAAAGTAGAAAATTCTTTTTTTTTTAATTATTATTGGTATTATTGTTATTATTATTTTTCTTATATATATTTTTTTGCTTATTATAAGTAATTTTTATTCTATGCTAAAAAGGATATCGTAAAAGTATAATTAAAGTTTCAGAAGATTAAGGTGGTAATCATAGGATTTTAATAAGTTAGTTTCTGAATCAGAAATCTCTAGTTTTCCTTTTTCCTTTTTTTAAAATAAAAAGAGATAACTTCGTTAACTAGTGTTTAAGTTAGGATTAATCCGCTTAATTAATCCTAAACTTGACAATTTTTCTCAATTTCAGTTGGGTGGCGACTCCAAATAAATAAAAAAGCAAAATTTTCCTAATTTAAATTGAGGGTTCACATTATATGAGTATAAGATTTAATATGAATCGAATTAGGAAAAATAAAATTAAAGATTAGATGACACATATATAGTGTGTATCAGGTGATTAATGATTTATTTGTGTGAAGATTTATTAATTTCAATGTATATGAATTAACTATAAAATAACTCATTAAAAAACTTAGAGAAATAGTGAGTGTTTTTGTAAAATCCCAAATTATATATATGCAAAGGTTGAAAAAGAGTTGGTGATTTTGGTAGTGACTAATGCCCATAATATGATGAAAGAAAATATACGAGTAGTAAGAGTGATGTTGAAATAAATTAAAACTTATAAGAGGGTTTTAATAGTAATCATAAACTTCCTCATACACATCAAATGCTAGAGTTAGAATAGGAGCCTACAATGAGAGAGTCCAATAATAAGAAGACTAATATAACGATTTTAGAGAATGGTATTATTGGTTGAGATTGAGCCTAAAAATGTGAGAGAATTAATGAAGTTGAGAATGAGATGGAGGGTGAGGGTCAGTTGACTATGAAGCAATAGAAACTCATAAAGATGCCTAGATAAAAGGTCAATCAATCACATGGGACCACAGTCAACTAGCCAACAACTAATCTTACGGCTAACCTAGGTTGATTAATCTTTTATGGGCTTAGCAACCACGCTTCCTTTTCTAAGTTTTCATTTTTTACTTTTAGTTTCTATTTTAATAGGTTAATATTTCATGACGAATTGTCTCTTTATGCTATTTAGTTATTTTAGGTGTTTTGGGAATTTTCTTGTAATTCTTTTATGAGTTCATTTACCATTATGTCCTTTTATTTCCATTTAATCTTTATGATTTTAAGCCTATATAAATAGGTATGGGTTGTATTTCATTTCGAGAATTGAAATATTTGATGTTTCCTTCGATATGAGTTTATAGGTTCTACTCCTCTTGTTCTTATCAATCTCAATTGTGGTGATGTGAAACCTCTCAAATTTAATATTAACACAACATTACATTAACAAATTAGTCTTAATAAAAAGCATATATTAAACATAAGTAAAATTAAAACATGGGAATTAGGTATATCATGAGCTCATTAAGTAATTTATAATAAATAGATAAATGAAATTAAAATTATATGTTTAGTATAATCAATTAGAAGTTTTAAGTGCATATTTAAATCAAGAATATTTTATATAGGCTATACATAATTTTTTGTTTAAATAAATTAGTAAAACAATAGTACGCGTGTTGGTAGAACTCAATAATTGGATAATAACCCATCGCTCAATTACTTTGTAGTGAGGGAATCTCCTTGTATAAAAGTTCATTCTCTCCCTCTCTCCTCACTCACTTTTCCTTTCACTTGTGGAAAGTAAATCATAACTCTCTCTTTCTCTCCAAAAATTTCCTTATGATTTTGTAAAATTTCCTCAATTTTTAATTATTCATAACTTTTTCAAATCACCTCCAAATCAAAAATCGAAAAGCGGTGTTGTAATCATTGCAAAGAATACTTCACAATAAGGCTAAACTTGATAGGTACTTATTAAGTTTAAGTTTTGAGTCAAATCGATGTGAGCATAAATATTTAGTTTCAATACTTTATCGAATAATGCTTCATAAACTTGATTATATTCAAGTTTTGATAAATTTAGTTACTAGATTTAGCTATAAACTTGTTACTCTTTAATTATAGGTGAGAACTTGATCTTCCACAACTTCCTGAGAATTATTTGGAGTTTTAAGTTATGAGATTGAAGTGAGTGAGAAATTTGATAAGTTACTACAATGCTTGTGTTTATGACTTGTTTGCTCAATATGTTTATTTTGTATTGATGTATTAAAGTGTTTGGATGAATTGTATAATGAAAACCAAGATGAAACGCATCAACTAGTGAAAATAGAATTGTATAAAACATACTCAAAGTTGAAACAAATAGCGTTTGGATAGTGGGAGAACTAGCTACCATATAGTAGGCATTATAGGCCTAACATCCAGATGATCCAACCCTCACCAATCAATTAGACCAACTTGAACCCACCAAACTTTTCTTTATGCCAACTGGCCGATGCAATTCTTACCAGCCAATCAGTAAAGTGCCACCATTTTTTTTTTCTTTTCTTCTCGACACATGATCTGTTATAAATATAAAATTTTTTACAAGCAAATTCTACCAGCAAGTGCACTAAGTCAGATCAAGTAATATAATAATGAGTTGAGTGTTGATTCCATGAGGATTAAATAAGTACTAAACCGATATCAAATTCTATTATTATTTAGGTAATCAAATTGAGAGAATTAACAATTCAAATACCAATTAATCTATTACACCTAGATTTTTACTAAGAACACGAAGAAAATTGTTATGAAAATATATCAATTGAAAATAGGAAAACCGAATCCACCCTAGTTTCACTAATCAGATTATCATCATATTATAATAATTCTTAGCTATGTAGATATTCATATGAAATTGTGAAAATCTTTGTTTCTTTTCCAAATAATTAAAACTCTAACCCCAAAATTAATTTATTAGCTTCCACTAAACAAATTAATAGGAGATTCTATATTCAACTATAAATCTCCCAATTATATAGTTGATTAATATTCTATCCTAATTTCTCTTAATTCCTTAGTGAGAAACTAATCATGAATATTACATTAAGCACTCAAACAATTTCTAATTAGATTAAAATAATCCTATTTCCACAGTTTTTATTCAACCTAACTTAAGAAAGCCTATTGAACCCTAATTCTCCTTTTTAGTTATTAAAATTCCTATAATCTTAATTCAAACATGAAATTAGAATTTATAATATAGGAATTACAACACGAATCTTTCACATAACTAACAATCTTATAATATAACTATAATCATCATCTTAGTTATTCTAGGGTTTCATCGATTTCCCACAAATAAGCTTAGAACATCATGGAATTGAAAACACATACATAAAGCAAAGAAATTACTGTAATGGAATTCATAATTGAAAGGAAAAATTCAGTCTATGAATTTCATAACAGAGTATTAGTTCAGAAATGACCAATTCAATAGAGTGAGAATCAATCACAATACAATAATCCTGTAATTCCTTGATGAAGAAGTCTTTCCTTGATGATTCCAATGGATTCAATTGATATAGCAAAAAAATTTAAGTACACCAATCAATTCTCCTTCTCCTCTCTCTCAGGTTCAGAAGCAACAAAAAGAAAATACTGGTATATTAATCAAAACTCCAGGAATGTCTTTGGGTTGCCTCTCAAAGTTGGTAGCTTTCCTTTCAAGGCTAGCAACTTATAATCTTAAGGCTAGCGGTTTAGACCGGCAACTTTGATTATTGAAAGCCGATCTTCAAAACTGATTTACTCATGTTTGTACTCTAAGCTTTAACAAGCCTGAAATAGCACACCAAATCTAATTAAGTACCATTTCCTTAGAATTCTCATAATATCAGTGAGAATTTAACATGATTCGTACAATAAAATTTGAGTAGAATATGCCCTTATCAACTTCCCTACACTTGATCTTTTGCTTGTCCTCAAGCAAAATACTTAAAATCAATGAAGTAATTTGTCATTAAGAATACAAAATTCTCTATTAACAAATACTTGAAATTCCGATGTCTACTGAATTATTATGGTTGAAATTTTTGTAGCTAATCTAAACAAAACAAACTTTAATCCTAGTATTTAACATAATAATTCTAATTCAAAAGTAAATACTCAATCCTACAAGGAAAAAAAAAACTCATTTAAACTTCCATAGTTATTAACCAACATATAATCTCTTAAATCACTTCTCTATAAATGGTCACATCAGTGAAAGCATATGGTATCCACTCTTTCCCTAGAATTTCTCCGCTTTTTTTTTTTTTAGTTCAAATATTGAACTTTTGTCCTTTTGCCTTTCGTATTATGGTGAGTTAATTGAGTCGGCACATCCCGGGCTCATTACTCAAGTGACCAGGTTTTAAAGGGACTCCTGCGGACTCTTCCTCACACTAATATTTAAGTATTGAACTATTACCTTTCTACCTTTTGTGTTATGATGAGTTCATTGAGTTAGCACATTCTGGGCTCATCACCCAAGTGATCAGGTTTTAAAGAGACCCCTATGGACTCTTCTTCACACTAACATTCAAGATTGGAATCTTATTTCACCTTTTTTTTTTTTAATAAAGATTCTTTTTATAGAGGATCACTAAGTAAAATGTTTCTTCTACCTCTTTCACCAGATGTTAAAAATATTTTCAAACAAACTTAAGAGAGGATATACAAGCTAAATTTACTAGGAAGTAGACCTGCTTGTTTTTCTACTTAAGGACTCGACTTACTTTCAAACTTTTAAAATTAAAAATTAAACATAAGGTAAATTTGTTCCTTAAAGATTTCACTACATAATTTCAACCAAGTAATCTAATCACAAAAGTAGGTGAGTAAGACACCAAATTAAGTCAATTTAACCTTAAGTTGCCAAATGACTTTTAAGGACAAATATGAGTTCAAAGAAAAGATAATAATAAGGGCTAAGATGTCATCAATATGGACAAATATTCACTAATTCAAACATCAGTAATTCATACTCAACTTTTCTATGATCCCTTCCCCACACTTAAAATGAATAGTGTCCTTACTATTTCTAATTTAGTACAATTACAAGGGAATAAATGATAATGAAATTAAGGAAAAAGAAAACTAGTACTTCCCTGGTATTTTGATCAGGTAGGAGATTGCATCAAAATTTTCAATCTTGGTCTAAGCTGCTATGATCATCAGCTTCATCTTCTAATTGCTTTTTTTGGAGAAGTCTCATAGTATAAGTCCTGAGCTGCTGCTACATTCATGCAAGATATAGCATATTTGAACATATTAAACAATGTAGTTCGAAATTTCTTATTCTTATTCCTCTCATGCCTAAACTCCCTTTTTACTTCCTTAAGCTCATGCTTAACACCCTTAATGTCCTTCCTCAACCTCTCATAAATGCTGTCAAGAGGAGCAGATTGGGATGTAGAGGCTCTCATGGTGGGGGGAATATCTAGAGTCTATTCAATATCTTCTGAAATAACTCGATTAGCTATCTTAGATAGCCCCCAAGCCTTGAATGGTCTTGAAGAGATTTTCTTACACTTTATGGTTACATCCCCTTCATGGTGTCCAAAGATACCCATGCCTTTTAACAATGCAGTGATGTACCCTCTACAAAGAATAACTCTAGTTATTGTATCCTCCACTTATCTAGCAATAAAATTTGCTACTTCTACCTCAATATCAATTTTATAGCCTAGAGTCATACTATACAAGTTGAACATATCAAAGCTTGTTGCCTTACTATGATTGGTCTTCTTGCAACAAATGGTATAAGATAGCATGTGGTGGAGCAACTTGTGCTCCATTGAGGCGAAGGTAGTAGCAAGAGATTTAGAGGGTATAAAATCATCCATCTTTGGCCTAATCAACTAAAACTAGAATGTTTCTACATCTATGTTCAAAGGCCAGGTATTAGGGAGGTCTTCTTCAGCTTTTTCATCTTCATAAATCCCTAAGAAATATCCAAACTATTTAAGATCAATTACATGGACCTGCTCATTGTAAGTTGGTTCTCTTATCTCAAATAGCTTAAACCATGTCTTCTCTGCTGCGATTTGCTTAATCTTCTCCTCTATGTCATAATCCCTTAAAAGCTCCCAATCAAGATATTGTTGGTTCATGAAGTCCTTCTTTAGCAATTATGTCTTTCTTTCCTTGGCATAGTCATGTTCAGAGAGGAGCTCTATATGTTAACTGCTAGAAGAAGCCTCACATGTAGTTTTTGTTTCTGTTTCTTAGGCTGGAGTTTTTTGGGTGGCATACCTACATAATAATTCATATGAATTTCTAGGAAAGATGCATGATCCGGTAAATCATAGTTTCAACCTTAGGATTTTGTTTTTAATTCAACAAATGCCTTAACATTCATGTGTGAAACATGATTTATAGCAGATATGTCTAATTTAGAGCTATAGGTATCAAAATAATAAGAACCAAGTAGGAAAAAAAAAATCATGTTGCTTACACTTGCACTAGGAAAAAATCAAAGCTGGTAACCTAAGTTAGGTGGCCTAAAATTTAAATAGCACGAGAAAAATTTGTTTAACAACACATAATAGGAAAATTTTATGGTTAAGGTAGTTGATATCTTTCAAATAAAACAAAATTCCATTCCTATCAAAGACATTATCAACTTCCCAAGAAAACACATGCTAAGCAAAACTAAACAATATTTTTCAATTCATGAACCTCATCCACAAAATTGTGACCTCATAATGAATTAGCTGCATATAATTGAACATATAGGCAATAAATATGGCAAAAGCCCCAATTTTTCATAAATCAATTTGGTTTAAGCCCTCGTTCCTACACCTTGGATTTTTTTTTTTCAAAATTCAGCACAAAACTAAGTGTAAATTCACATGCATGTGCGTGTAAGCATAATTCCACTTCAAAAAAGAAAAAAAAAAAAGCAACCTAACACATTCCAATAACTCTTAAGATTTCCTTCTATAAAAAATCACAACTTTCTAGAGGAAAACAAAAAAATATATAAATGTGAATTTACAAGAGTAATGAATAAAAGGAATGAACTTACTTGATCTTGATTGTAGTGGAGAGAGAAAATTTAGCTCCTTGAGTGTGAGTGAGTGTGTGAGAGTTTTTAGAGAGAGAGGGATGTGTGAGAGTGAGAGAAATGGAAATGAAGAAGACGATATGGACCTATTGAAATAAGTTGAACAAGACATATGCTGGCAACTTAGATTTGTATGTTGCTAGCTTACATTGCCAGCTTAGAAACTCTATTTTTTTTTTTTGAATAAAACTAAACTAATTTACCTTAATTCTATGCATAGGCTGCCTCTCATGAAGCTCTTAGTTTATAGTCGCTAGCCCGACTTCCTCAGTGTTTTTGAACGGATTTGCCAGATCTACGATAGTGGCAACACTATCAATGTTTTCTCCTTCGTAGTAATGTTTAAGGAGATAACTGTTTACTTTAAAAGTATGGTTGTCTTCAGCTTTCAACTCAACTACACCATAAGGAAAAACATTATCAATAAAAAATGGACCAAACCATCGAGACCTCAACTTACCGGGAAATAACTTCAATCGAGAGTTGTATAACAAAACTTTCTGTCTAGGAAAAAACTCTCGACTTAAAATGTTCTTGTCATGCCATCACTTAGCTTATTCTTTGTATATCCTAGCATTCTCATATGCTTCCTCTCTTAATTCAACCATCTGATTCAGCTGAAGCAACCTCTTTTCACATATAGCTTGGGAATCAAAGTTAAGGTGTTTTATGGCCTAGTAAGCCCTGTGCTCAAGCTCCACAGGTAGATGACATGATTTACTATAAAAAATCTTGTATGAGGACATTCCTATAGGGTTTTGGAAGTGGTTCTATAGGCCCACAATGCATTATCAAGTTTTAGAGACCAAACCTTCCTAGATGCATTGATAGTTTTTTTTCTAAAATACGCTTTATCTCCCTATTGGATACCTCTACCTGTCCATAGGTTTGTGGATGATAAAGGGTGGCAATTTTATGAGTGACTTCATATTTTGATAATAATTTTTTGAATTGCCTATTAAAAAAATGCAATCCCCCATCATTAATAATAGCTCTAGGTACCCTAAATCTTGAAAATATGTTCTTTTTCAAAAATCTGATTACAACTTTGCTGTCATTAGTTTGTAGAGTAGCTACTTCTACCCATTTTGACACATAATTGATAGCTACAAGAATAAATTTGTCTGAAAAAGATGAGGGAAAAGGACCCATAAAGTCTATTCCCCACACATCAAAAAGTTCAATTACAAGAATGTTATTTTGTGGAAATTCATGTCTTCTGGAAATATTGCCAGTCCTTTGGCATTGAGCACAAGACAAATGAAATTCTTGCAGTCTTTAAACAATTTAGGCCAATAAAATCCACAAGATAAAATTTTAGCTGCAATTCTTTCCACACTAAAACAGCCTCTTACTTCTCTAGAATGATAATGTTGTATTATGCTAAGCTGTTTAGTTTTAGGTATACAACATCTAATTACTTAGTCAGTACAACATTTAAACAAATATGGTTCATCCCTAAAATAGTATTTCACATCATGTAAGAATTTCTTTTTCTGTTGATATAACAAACCATATGGTGTGATTTTGTTGACTAGGTAATTGACTATATCAGCATACCAAAGTAATCTTTAGATATCTACTACATGCAATTGTTCATTAGGGGAACTTTTCATTAATGGATGGATCTAAACAATCGGATTCCAATCGGGATAAATGATTAGCCACTACATTTTTAGTTCCTTTTTTATCTTTAATTTCTAGGTCAAATTCTTGTAGTAGGAAAATCCAGTGAATTAACCTAGGTTTAGCATCAGCTTTAGCAAACAAATACTTAAGAGTAGCATGGTCTGCATATAGTATGATCTTAGAATCTATTAGATAAGGTTGAAACTTGTCACACGCAAATGTGATTGTTAAAAGCTCTTTTTTAGTTGTGGCATAGTTTCTTTGGGCTTAATTCAAAGTTCTACCAACATAGTGCATAAGATGAAATATTTTACCTTTCCTTTGCCCAAGTACTACTCCTATTCTATAGTTACTAGCATCACACTTAAGCGTGAATAGAAGCTCCCAATCAGGTGTAATGATCACTGGTATAGAAGTGAACTTCTCCTTCAATAAATTGAATGCCTGCAAACAATTACCATAAAAAACAAAAGTAGAATCTTTTTCAAGCAAATTACAAAGAGGTTTAGATATTTTAGAAAAGTCCCTGATAAATCTCTTGTAGAAGCCAGCATGTCCTAGGAAGCTTCGGACTCCTTTTACTGAAGTGGGGGTGGCAACTTCTCTATTATCTCCACTTTTACCCTAACAACCTCAATCCCCTTCCTTAACACTTATGACCTAAGATAATTCCCTCACTTACCATAAAATGGCATTTCTCCCAATTCAGAAGTAGGTTAGTCTCTTTACATCTTGTAAGTACACAACCTAAATTTATCAGACATGATTCAAATGACCTCCTAAAAATAGAAAAGTCATCCATAAATATTTCAATAAAATTCTCTAACATGTTAGAAAAAATAGACATCATACACTTTTGAAAAGTAGTAGGTGCATTACAGAGACCAAAGGGCATTCTCCTAAATGCAAAAGTACCATAGGGACAGGCAAATGTGGTTTTCCCTTAGTCCTCCGGTGCTATATGAATTTGATTATAACCAGAATAATCATCTAGAAAACAATAATAGTCATGCCCTACAAGTTTTTCTAGCATCTAATCAATGAAGGGGAAGGGGAAGGGGAAGGGGAAGGGGAAAATGGTTTTTATGGTAGCATTATTTAATTTTCTATAATCTATACAAACTTGCCACCCAATCACAATGCGAGTAGGGATTAATTCATTAGCTTCATTTTTAATTACAGTAAACTACCTTTTTTAGGCACTACCTAAACAGAACTAACTCATTTACTATCAGAAATAGGATAGATAATACCTGCATCTAGCAGTTTAAGCACTTCCTTCTTTACTACCTCCTTAAGAGTTGCATTGAGTCATCTCTGTGGTTACACTGTAGGTTTGTACTCAACTTCTAGAAGTATCTTATGAGTGCAAATCAGAGGGTTAATTCCTTTGACATCTGCAATAGTCTACCCTATCGCCTCCTTATTCTCTCTCAACACGCTTAAGAGCTATTGCTCCTGATTACCTGTCAAAAAAGAAGAAATGATTATTAGCAAAGTCTTGTCTTTTCTAAGATAAGCATATTTTAAATAGATAGGTAAAGGTTTAAGTTCTAGTACCAGAGGTTGTGCCAAAGATGGCATTGGTTTTGTTTCACTAGTACCCAACTCCTTAGAGTAACGAGCCTTGATTTGTGACACTTATTCTACACATACTTCCTTACTCTCATCCTCATCACTCCAATCATCCAAATCTCTAAGAACCGAGTCCATAATGCCTACATCTGTTATTTCCTCAGCAAACTCATAGGCAAGCTCATCAATAATATCAATGGTATAACAAGATTTATAATCATCAAATTTCCTACAAGCTTCATAAACATTAAAAGTTATCTCATCATCCATAACTCTTAAAGTAAGCTTATCTTGTTCCACATCTATTAATGCTTTACGCGTTGCAAGGAATGGTCTGCCTAAAATCATGAGCACTTCTTTGTCCTCCTCCATTTCCAGGATAAAGAAATTAACTGGAAATATGAATTTATCTACCTTCACAAGGAAATTCTCAATAATGCCTTTAGGGTATTTGATGCTCTTGTCAGCAAGTTGCAAATTAACATAAGTTTCCCTACACTCCCCAAGTCTAAGTTTTTTGAAAATAGACAAAGGCATTAAATTAATGCTTGCATCAGAATCAATAAGAAAGTGAAAATTTCCTATAGTGCAAGGAACATTGAAACTTCCTTGATCTTTAGATAATTCCTTCTGTAGGATCATAGAACACTCTTCTGTAAGCATCACAAACTCATTTCCATCAATCTTTCTCTTTTTAGTTAACAAATCCTTCATAAATCTAGCATATGACGGTATTTGCTAGAGTGCTTCTGCAAATGGAATTTTAATTTGTAGCTTCTTGAAAACCTCTAGGAACTTACTGAATGGAGCATTTAGTTGTTGTTGCTTCAGTCTTCTTGGGAAAAGGGACAAGAGGGACATATGGTTTCACCACTGGTGACTTTTGCTTTAGTTCCTCCATCCTTTGATTCCTTGTTTCTCTCTCCTAATTCCCTTGTTTGGTGTTAACTTCCTTATCAACAACCGCTTCTCAGCATTATGGCATTAACACCTTTGGGATTCTCTTCAGTGTTGCTAGGCAAAGACCTTGATGGTCTATTGCTTAATTATTAAGAAATCTGACTAATTTGATACTCCAAATTTCAAATGGTGGCTTGTTGATTATGTAGCATTATGTCAATCTTTTGCATATAGTTCAACATAAGCTCTTCTATTCTAGGTTGATTTTGCTGAGGTGGAGCATTCTAAGCAGGTCTTTGCTTTTGGAATCTAAGAGGCGGTTTAAGTACATTATTATCATTCCTCCATGAAAAGTTTGGATGATTACGCCACCCTAGATTGTAATTATTCGAATAAGGTCCACGTTGAAAATTGTTGACATAATTCACTTGCTCTCCATTAGATGAATCTGAGTGATGTGCCTAAAAGGGGATTAAGTACAATCAAAATAACCCAAATATAAACCTCAAAAGACAAGATCAAATTCGGTTCAAAGGTCAGACAATTTGTGTGAACCCTAATTGATGGATGATGAACCAAATGATAAAATTAAGGAGATGAAATCCACAAAGATGATAATTCTCAATTGAATCAATTAACCAACTTAGATTCTAAGAGAATTCCAATCAACAATACACAAATTCAAACCATGATCCTCCTCACAACAAAGAAATTCCACTCCACAAGTATAATGACAATTTGATGGTAGTAACAAGTACTAAAAACTAATCAATTAGGAAATAATAATTTGATTACAAATGCAATCAAATCTAACCAAGAAGACTTCAATCTAACCCTAGATATGACTCACTAGAGATGAAAAGAAACACAACAATAAGAAATTGATATAACTCACAATTTCCCCTTGTTGCACTCGCCACAATTCCAATTCTTGGGATTAAAATTGATAAGAGAAATTGAACTAAGGAAGAACCTTAAGTCTCTCACGTAAAGTGTATGTCTAAATATGAAAAATGGTCTCTTCAAACCTTACTTTAAGCAAGTATTTATACTTGCTCCCTTTAGGGTTAGAAAATGCACAAAATTACAACTATGCCACCTTTAGGGTGGTCGGTCCTAAATGAAAATTATAATCAAAATGAAAGTGTCCCAAAAGAAAATACAACATAAAATAGTCCATAGAACAATTACAAAGTACAAAATATTATAAATCTTCATGAGCCAATGCTTCGAAATGGAAACAATCGCAGCGGGCCTTTGAATGCAAATTTGATGATGTCTTGTGGCCATCAACTAATGTAGGACATGTTGGCATTTCATGGAGAAATATTATTGTACTTGTAAGATTATTTCTCAAATACTTATTAGATTAAAAGAAATGAAGTAAAATGTGAGCGATTTAGATCATCATCCAAATCTAGTTCTGAAAGCATATACGGTGCCGGAAAATTTCCCATCATCTCTTCGAGCTTTTGAAAGGTTTTTCCTCAAATCTAGAGGATCATTTCTGGAACTGAACCTTGACGTCTCTGTTGGCCTGCTCTCCCAGCTATCAGATGTAGTGGGAGTAGTTCTAATCTGTTCCTAAAACTAATTGACCTCAGATGGAGTCATAAGTGATGATACGAACCACGCAAACCCGTGACGAAACCCAATACCAATATGTTTGGAATTCGTTGCCTAAGACACCCAAACACCTAAAGTGGAAACCGGGACCCGTTGTCTATAAGCGAGACAAGAACCTTGGTATAAAAATGAAGACGCCACAATCGGGATGGAAGACCGATTGATAAGTCGGGATGAACGCCACAGAAATCAATCCGATAAGTTCGATTTAGTTCTTGAAGAACCAAGAGAGGTGCCTCTCAAAAGTGTTTAATGTTCAAAGATGTAAATTCTATGTTGTTCTAAACCCTAGGAGCTTTTATACTAGGGTTACAATTCGTGAAAAACAAGTCCAAAACGACGTAGCTTAGATAAGTTACGTAAAAACACGAAACAGAACAAGCTGGCCGGTAGGGGATACACGGCCGTGTATGATTCTATGCCAATTCTTGTCTCGTTACACGGCCGTGCCTTTTAGCCGTGTGTCTGGCCGTGTATGATTCTCTGCAATCTTGGAATTCCTACACAGCCGTGCCTTGAAAGTACACGCCCTCTTCAACCCGTGTCCAGTGTGACTTGTATAAGAGCAAGGGTCTTCTCATGGTTATTCCAATCCGTTCCAACTTCATGATTGCTCCAATCCTTTCCGGCTTCATGGACATCCTTTATCAACCCGTTAAGTGCTTCCTTGAGTTGTCTCGCTCGACTTCTTGTGATCGGTCCAGGTGGCACTTCAAGAGGATCCACATTCCTTCTTCCGGCTTGACTCTCATCATGGATCTCATCATTCCCCTCCTCTTGAAAAGGATTTGTCCTCAAATCGTCACCTACATCAAAAGGACTCAGATCAGTAACATTAAATGTGGCACTTACTTGATACTCACCAGGCAAATCTATCTTGTATGCATTGTCGTTGATGCGCTCAAGAACTTGAAATGGTCCATCGCCTCTAGGAAGTAGTTTAGATCGACGCTGCACGGGAAACCACTCTTTGCGCATGTGAACCCAAACCTAATCTCCAGGTTCAAAATCAGCTTGTCGACGACCCTTGTTGGCTTGTTTCACATACTGCTCTGTTCGTCGCTCAATGTTCAGCCTTGCCTTCTCGTGGATCCGTTTAACAAATTCGGCCTTCTTCATGCCATCTAAATTAACATACTCAGAAATAGGCAAAGGTGATAAATCCAAAGGAGTTAGTGGATTAAAACCACATACAATCTCAAAAAGAGTAAATTTAGTAGTAGAATGCACTGTATGATTATAGGCAAATTCAACATGCGGTAAACAATCCTCCCAACTTTTAATATTCTTTTTAATTACAGCCCTCAACAAAGTAGATAAACGCCAAACTGATACGAACCACGCCAACCCGTGACGAAACCTAATACCAATACATTCGGAATTCGTTGCCTAAGATGCCCAAACACCTAAAGTGGAAACCGCGACCCGTTGTCTATAAGCGAGACAAGAACCTTGGTATAACAATGAAGACGCCACAATCGGGATGGAAGACCGGTTGATAAGTCGGGATGAACGCCACGGAAATCAATCCGATAAGTTCGATTTAGTTCTTGAAGAACCAAGAGAGGTGCTTCTCAAAAGTGTTTAATGTTCAAAGATGTAAATTCTATGTTGTTCTAAACCCTAGGAGCTTTTATACTAGGGTTACAATTCGTGAAAAACAAGTCCAAAACGACGTAGCTTAGATAAGTTGCGTAAAAACACGAAACAGAACAAGCTGGTCGGTAGGGTATACACGGCCATGTACTTTGGCCGTGTATGATTCTGTGCCAATTCTTGTCTCCTTACACAGTCGTGCCTTTTAGCCATGTGTCTGGCCGTATATGATTCTCTGCAATCTTGGAATTCCTACACGGTCGTGCCTTGAAAGTACACGTCCTCTTCAACCCGTGTCCGGTGTGACTTGTATAAGAGCAAGGGTCTTCTCATGGTTGTTCCAATCCATTCCAACTTCATGATTGCTCCAATCCTTTCCGGCTTCATGGACATCCTTTATCAACCCGTTAAGTGCTTCCTTGAGTCGTCTCGCTCGACTTCTTGTGATCGGTCCAGGCGGCACTTCAAGAGGATCCACATTCCTTCTTCCGGCTTGACTCTCATCATGGATCTCATCAGGTGATAGTACTATGCAAGACTCGCCCATACTGAACATGTAGGTGTTCCTAAATCTATCATGTAACACTTGCCAATCAAACAACCATGGTCTACCCAACAGCAAATGGAATGCATGCATAGGAATTACATCACATAGGATCTCATCGTGATATTTTTACCCAACACTCACAGGCACCTTCGCCCTTAGCGTAACATACATACTACCCTGATTATCTAACCAATGTAAGTTATAAGGGCTAGGACGTGGGCTAGTAGACAAATGTAATTTGTCTACCAGTGTAGTACATATAACATTCATGCAACTACCACTATCAATGATGAGTACACAAAGGTTACCTTTGATCTTGCAAGAGGTGTGAAATATGTTCTCCATCTGAATGTCTCTAGTATCAAGAGATATGGTTAAAGCCTTGCATAACAAATTAATAGGTAGATATTGTTCACCTGTACGCTCCTCATGTATTTCTGCAGTCTGGTCATCATAATACTCCTGCAGTGCTATAGGTAAATCTGTAGGCTCAGCCTGTTCCTCGTCAACCTCAACATTTTCCCCAACGCCCTCCATAACAGTCATCACCCTCTTATTTAAACACTGTGTTGCCATATGCCCAAATCCCATGCATTTAAAGCATTTGATTTGGCGTGCTTTTCTACTAGTAGATCCGGGAATAGTCTGCCTCACATCTGGTGCTATTACCTCTTTACCCTTCCTAGTGGGTATATTTTCTCTAGTAGTGTTAGGGGTAGTTTTGTCCACTACTCTCACTATCTCACCTACCGCCTTTGTGTCCCCCTGATTGACCGTCAACTGTTATAGGTTTGGTAGTAGTATTGGGCTTACTGCTCGAAGCCCTAAACAAGTTGGACCTCCTTTGCCTCTCCACTTTCAAGGCCAACTAAATAGCCTCATCAAGTGTACTATAGCGCTGCAGCTCAACAACACACACTATCTCATATTTCAGACCCGAGACGAAGCATGCTACGGTTTGTTCTGAAGGTTTGATTGACCCACATCTAATCATGAGGGTTTCAAATTCCTACACATAATCATCTACTATCTTGCCTCCCTACCTTAAAGTCTATAGTCGCATAAACAGTTCTTGTTTGTAGTGCTTAGAAATAAATCTTTTTCTCAATACCTTTTTCATATCCCACCATGTCTGAATCTCAACCTCCCTATCCCTATACATGTTGATAATCAAATTCTTCCACCATAGTGCAGCATATCCAATAAACTTGACAACAGCTAATCGGACTCTATTATTATCACCGATCTCATAACATTTAAAGAGACCCTTAACCTTGTCCTCCCAATCCAAATAATCATCAGCTAATCCCTTGCTGTTATAAGAAGGCATCTGCAGCTTCACATACTCCAATCCCCGAGGTAGCCTGAAATCCCTATTCTGATATGGATTAACCCCAAAGTTGTCATCCTTTTCTTCCCTGTAAGGATGATGATCCCCATCCATCCTTCTATTCAGATTTCCATCTCCCACTACTCTATCTCTCTGAGGGTTCTGTGGAGCTACTCGAGGTGGTGCCTGAAGGTTCACCACTGGTGGTTATGGTAATGTCATCCTATCAATCCTAGTTTCCAAAGTAGCAACTATGGTAGTAAGATCCTGGAGCTGTTCTTCCAAAGTCCTCCTACGTACAATATTATAACCTTGACCTCCACCAACTTGGCTATTGGCTTCATTGCCAATTCTCCTATTCACACTTTCGTTAGACATATTGTGATTTAAGAAGTAATCCCGCAAATTTCAGCACACTCCTTCAACAACACCAACCCACACGTTTAACAACCACAATAATGCAATAGCTCACGTTCCAAAAAGAATTATAGGTACAAGGAAGTAATTTAGTACTCCAAGTAAAGTTCAATAAATGAAGTACACACGCAACTACTTTCAAGTAGTTAGAATTAAATTCAACTATAAGTGCTTAAGTAACTAGTCAATTACTTTCACACTTTAATGCCTTGTTTGAATTTCAAATTCTACTACTCACTTTCCTTTTTCTTGCCTTGGTTTCTCATCACTTAAATACACAATTGGCAGTAGTCAAATACATATACAATACTCAATTCACCACCACACAACTCCCCTTCTACTTATGGTCCCAATATGTTCACGCCACTAGCAACAATTATCTTTACAACACACACCAAAATTACGCCAAATGTACACACTCTTCATTAAATTTACAAAAACACAACTCTACATACACACCTCTTCAAGCCATGGTGCACTTTTCCACTTCCACAGAAGTTAACAAACCGCAATTTTCAACAATCAAGGCAGCTCAAATTCAAATTCAAATTGAGTTCAATAATTGCTCTATTCCACAAATGGTAAGGAGCCACTTTCAAATTCAAATGAAATGTAATCAATAACACTCAATAACTACTTCAAGCTTAATGGATGTGTTTGAATTTCAAATGATTTCCTATTTTTCCACTCAAATTCAAATATGGAAATTGCAAATTGTTCTCCCCAATTTCGAATTCAACAAAGGTCACACTTCTCTTTTCACCACAAAATATTGTATTTCCATTTCCATAATCAAACACTAGGACATAAAATTCTTAGTCCCATTCCCTTCATGGAAAATTCAATAAGAAAGAAGCTACAATAAGAAATCCACTTTGCCACACATACAACACTACAACACATGGCAATAATTTAAAAAACAACACTCTTCTAGGCTTCAAATTTCACTTCCCTCAAATGATGACAATGATGATTTCTCTTAAACCAATCACGGTCTACTTAAAGAGACAAAGAATATGGTAAGTACTCCACGTCTACAACGATTAACAACAATGAAATCACTTCAACAACACAATTGAAATAACTCAACTCTTCAATATACAATTTCGGATCAAGGTGATAAGAACCCTAAATTTCCGAATTCAAATTGCAAATCCCTCCTCTTAAACCTCAAGCTCTAATACCAAAAGATGATGTGTCTAAAAGGGGATTAAGTACAATAAAAACAACCCAAATATAAACCTCAAAAGATAAGATCAAATTCGATTCAAAGGTCAGACAATTTGCTTGAACCTTAATTGATGGATGATGAACCAAATGATAAAATCAAGGAGATGAAATCCACAAAGATGATAATTCTCAATTGAATCAATTAACCAACTTAAATTCCAAGAGAATTCCAATCAAAAATACACAAATTCAAACCGTGATCCTCCTCACAACAAAGAAATTCCACGCCACAAGTATAATGACAATTTGATGGTAGTAACAAATGCTAAAAACCAATCAATTAGGCAATAATAATTTGATTACAAATGTAATCAAATCTAACCAAGAAGACTTCAATCTAACCCTAGATATGACTCACTATAGATGAAAAGAAACACAACAATAAGAAATTGATATAACTCACAATTTCCCCTTATTGCACTCGCCACAATTCCAATTCTTGGGATTGAAATTGATAAGAGAAATTGAACTAAGGAAGAACCCCAAGTCTCTCACATAAAGTGTATGTCCAAATTTGAAAAATGGTCTCTTCAAACCTTATTTTAAGCAAGTATTTATACTTGCTCCCTTTAGGGTTAGAAAATACACAAAATTACAACTATGCCACTTTTAGGGTGGCTGGTCCTAAATGAAAATTACAATCAAAATGAAAGTGTCCCAAAAGAAAATGCAACATAAAATAGTCCATAGAAAAATTACAAAGTACAAAATATTATAAATCTTCATGAGCTAATGCTTTGAAATGGAAACAATCGCAGTGGGCCTTTGAATGCAAATTTGATGATGTCCCATGGCCATCAACTAATGTAGGACATGTTGGCATTTCATGGAGAAATATTATTGTACCTATAAGATTATTTCTCAAATACTTATTAGATTAAAAGAAATAAAGTAAAATGTGAGCGATTTGGATCATCATCCAAATCTAGTTCTGAAAGCATATATGGTGCCGGAAAATTTCCCATCACTAAGGGGTTTCCAATTAAGCACTGGAGACTAGAATGTTGTCCTGAACATAGCTCACAACAAGCAACTTGATTAGCATTAACAAATTTTGTTGAGACGAGTTTACTTACTTAAGTTATGAGAGCTGCAATTTGAGCAAACATTGAGTCTATGTCACTAATTGATGCTAATCTTGATTTACCTCTCTCATTTTGCCATTTGTGTGCACTGGAGGCCATTTCTTCTATCAAAGCACTGGCTTCATCATAGCTCTTACCCATTAATGTACCTCTACATGCAGCATCTGCTAAAGATCTTAATGTCTCATCTAAGCTAAGATAGAAAATCTTAATAAGGAGATTGTCTAGCAATCCATGATGTGGACATTCCCTTATGCACTCCTTGAGTCTCTCTTACGCCTCATAAAATGATTCACCATTAAACTTAGTGAAGTTGGTGATCATTCCTTAATTTCGCGGTCCTGGATGGTGAGAAGAATCTCTTTAAAAACTTAGATGAGAGATCGGCCTAAGTGGTGATCAACTCTTATGGCGGTGAATTGAACCAAGGTCTAGCTTTATCCTTTAGGGAAAAAGGAAAAAGCTGTAATCTGATAACATTAGTTGAAACGTTATTCATCTTCACTGTGTTACAATATTGGAGAAATGCTGCAATATGCTCATCAGGACTCTCATTTGGATATCCTCCAAATTGATTTGTTTAAACCATTTGAATAAGTGCCAGTTTTAGTTCAAAATTATTAGTCTGAATAGGAGGTATCTTAATTGTAGAACTCACAACCGTGGGTACTGTATAGTCTCGAAGTGCTCTAACAGCACCCTAAATCAGATTGTTGTTGTCGTCGTCTACCATCTCAACTGGTTGCACTTCTTCTCTTCTTTTATTCTCTTTTCTCAATTGACGCAAAGTGCGTTCTATCTCAGGATTTAGTGGTAGAGGTTTTATACTTCTACTCCTGCACATAAAGAAAAAAAAAAAAACTTAAAAGAGAGCAAAAGATAATTATATGCTATAAACTGCACCTAAATTAACAACATAACTAAAGGTGGTCTAATATTAAGTTAATCCCCGGATATAGCGCCAAAAACTTGATCCACTGTAAATATTAAAATTTTTACAAACGAATTCTATCAGCAAGTGAACTGGGTTAGATCAAGTAATATAGTAATGAGTTGAGTGTCGATTCCACGAGGATTAAATAAATACTAAATCGATATCAAATTCTATTATTATTTAGGTAATCAAATTGAGAGAATTAACAATTCAAATACCAATTAATCTATTACACCTAGATTTTTAATAAGAACACAGAGAAAATTGTTATGAAAATATATCAATTAAAAATAGGAAAACTAAATCCACCCTAGTTTCACTAATCAAATGATCATCATATTATAATAATTCTTAGCTATGTGGATATTCATATGAAATTGTGAAAATCTTTGTTTTTTTCCAAATAATTAAAACTTAAAATCCCAAAATTAATTTATTAGCTTCCACTAAACAAATTAACAAGGGATTTTATATTCAACTACAAATCTCCCAATTATAGTTTACTAATATTTTATCCTAATTTCTCATAATTCCTTAGTGAGAAACTAATCAGGAATATTGCATTAAGCTCTCAAACAATTTCTAATTAGATTAAAATAATCCTATTTCCATAGTTTTTATTTAATCTAACTTAAGAAAGCCTATTGAACCCTAATTCCCCTTTTGAGTTATTACAATTCCTATAATCCTAATTCAAACATGAAATCGGAATTTATAGTATAGGAATTACAATACGAATCTTTCACATAACTAACAATCTTATAATATAACTATAATCATCATCTTAGTTATTCTAGGGTTTCATCGATTTCCTACAAATAAGCTTAGAACATCATGGAATTGAAAACACAAACATAAATAAAAGAAATTACTGTAATGGAATTCATAATTGAAAGGAAAAATTTAGTCTATGACTTTCATAATAGAGTATTAATTCAAAAGTCACCAATTCAATAGAGCAAGAATCAATCACAATACAATAATCATACAATTCCTTGATGAAGAAGTCTTTCCTTGATGATTCCAATGGATTCAATTGATACAGCAAAAAATTTTAAGTACACTAATCAATACTCCTTCTCTTCTCTCTAGGGTTCAAAAGTAACAAAAAGAAAATATGAGATAACCCTTTCCTTCTTCTCCTCCGATATATTAATCAAAACTTTAGGAATGTCTTTCGATTGCCTCTTAAAGCCGGCGACTTTCCTTTCAAGGCTAGCAGCTTAGGCTGGTAGCTTACAATCTTAAGGCCGGTGGTTTAGATTAATGGCTTTGATTATTGAAAGCCTATCTTCAAAACCGTTCTACTCATGTTTGCACTCAAAGCTTTAATAGACCTAAAATAGCACGGTAAATCTAATTAAGCACAATTTCCTTAGAATTCTCATAATATCATTGAGAATTTAACTTGATTCGTACAATAAAATTTGAATAGAATATGCTCTTATCAACACATAACTCTTATATAATATATATATACAAGATGTTAGGTGAATTTCACATATTAATAAAGCAGTATGTATACTTATGAAATATAAAGAATAATTATACATATAATGTTGAAATTCATAACCATTACAGATGCGGAACCCTAAGACCCAAATTGTTTCTTAGAACTCGTTACCAATTACACTTAAAAATGATATCATGGAAATTGGGGGATTAAAAAGATAAATTTATAAATTAAAATTGGAATAACTACTATATTAGTTTAACTATTTATGGTGTATGGATACATGATGCATATATATTGTTGTTCTATAGATTAAATGACCGGTTGGATGAATTGTGATTTTGTAGATATCTTACATGTGTGCAATGATTGAATTGTTTTATTATAACTTGATTAATCTCCCCAAAATGAAGTAATTGATGGATTGATTGGTAGATATTAAGAAAAGATTAAGGAACATCCTAAAGCGTCTGGCTAGAATAATGTTAGGATAAGATTTAAGTGAAACTTGAGGCTTCTAGCCATGGATCATGTTAAAATAACTATTGCCTTTGAGATTGAATGAGTTGGTTGATAAGTTGTGATTTTATTGTAAATGTTATTGCTTGATGGATTGATTATTTACTTGACATATTTGGTTGGTCACCTTTAAACTAATTAATTAATTAATTAATTAAGTGGCTTAATTTAAAATTTGACATGTATTACACGAGACATTGCATTGAAAGTTATCATTGTCACACGATAGTAGGAAAGGATGGCTTGAGTGGCAGTTTTATCCCACTATTTGTGAACTAAGTGGTGTTAACAATCACTGCGCTTTTAGTAGAGTTTGGAGTCTTGGTTATTATTAAGGGTATCGTGTGTGTGAATCTTGAAGCATGTGGCAAAAAATGTCACAAGTAGATCTCGATGTGTTTGGCTAAAGATATTTTAGAAGATCCTAGAGTGTGTAACTAAAAATAATACTAAGGAAATAGTGAAAAGCATCTTAGGGCATTTGGCTAAGGATATCACCCATTTGGATGACTCGAACGTTAATGGCAACTATACTTCCTAACCTAAGGTCAAGGGGGAGCTTGTACCTTAAACTTTACGCTAATTATCAAAAGATTGCATGCAACATTGCATTGCACATGGTTGCTCATACATAACATATGATTGATAATTTATTATGCTTGTGTAGTAATGATAATATTGTACTTTTATCTTACAAAGCTATAATGTACATTCACCCCTCAATAAATTGTTTTGCTGGTAACACTACAAAAGCTTTAGATAGGATATGATATTATGTGAGCAGGACTAACCTGAACAAGACTAATAGTGTAAGAAGTTTCATAACAGATTATCTAGCTGTAGAATATAGTGTCTTATTCTTAAGAATTCGAGTAATATATATATATTATTTTCCTATTATATGAACATATGTAATACAATTAATTGTAATAAATTAAATATTTATATAGGGTTTTATAGCCTTTGACTTACAAGGCGATTATGATATAACAGGTGCACACATAATGTGATAGCTTTTGGTTAATCCTACTAAACCCCCTTTAGGGCTATTACATGTATAACTCGTTATTAAGATTCCATGTGTCATATCAAATCCTCTTTAACGACCAATTATATCTTTGATTGTGATATACATTAATCATTAAATTGATCAACTTAGTTTGACTTCAAAATTGGTTAGTAATATTCAATCATTGATTTTGTTCATATCCTCTTGCTTTTTGTTCTTAATCTACACACAAACTTATAAAAATATCTCCTTTATTTATAGAGAAAAGTACATATTCAATCTTTAATGTTTACTTACTTTTTTATTTAAGTTTTCAACCTTTATTTTCTTCAATTTAAGTATTCAACATTTATAAAATCTTACAAAAATAGGATTTTGTTGAACTTGTTAAATTTTCCATCTATCTTAGAATGTATTAACTTCTAAATGACTTTAGGATAGTCAATCAAGGTGATTGGAATTTACATTTAATTATGTTTGAGTATTTTTTATTATTTTTATTATATTATATAATTTAATATATATGACATTAATTTTAGTCAATCATGTAATTAAATGCATTCATATTATTGTTTTACTAAATTAATCATTGTGGATGAATTTAAAATTGACACAAGTCATTGATGGAGGGAAAATTTAACAAATTTTACAAGAGTCTTCCTTTTTTAAGGTTTTGAAAAAGTTAAGGAATTAAATAGAGGGAACAAAAAAAGGGTCAAAGACTCAAATAGAAAAATAAGTAAACATTAAGGACTAAAAGTATACTTTTCCCTTCTTTATATTAACTATAAAAATACAAAATGTCTAATTTTCATATTTGTTGTGCTTAATGGATAATGCATTAGATTGGATCTTAGATCTATGGTGTATCATGGGGGTTACTTTAGGAGCTTCCTGTTAATGGGCTCTAGTATAACTTGTCATTTGCTAGCCCTTATTGATTTGTTTGCCTACTTCATAAGAATCAACTTTAATTGCAAACTTCTATTACAATCAAATTGCATGTGTCCTCTTTGTTTACATATAGCATAATAGTAGGGTATTACTAGTTTATTACATTTTTTTTTATTTGCTGTAATGATCTCCCCCTAAAAAGGCAAAACATGCTCCTAAGGTCCACCTACAATCTCTTTCTTAAGCATTTACTATATATCTTACCACAAATAGTTAAGGGAAGTCGATCCTTTCACAACTTATATCTAACTTGTTAGTTTAGGTTACACTCTAATTGTAAATTTCTTTCCTCTATCCTTCTTTAAAGCATCACTTACAAGTTAGTTTCTCATAACTACTTGCATCCTTTGATCCTCTTGAATCTATTTATAACTTTGCTCCAATAACTTAGCTTTATTCACTACCTTAATGTAACTTTGCAATTTGGATGACCTCACTTAATGTTGCAACTTTAGGTTTAATCCATTTAGGAACTTATGTATTTTAGATTTTTCATCCATCTTGAAGGCTTTTGGTGCAAACTTTATCAGTTAGTTCTAATCTGCCTCAAATTCTTCTACAATTTTGTTTTCTTACTTCAAATGAAATAACTCAGTTATTATCTTTTGCATTAAGTTACTCAGGAAATACTTCTTAAAGAATGTATTGGTCCTAAATAAGCAATAGAAAGGGTTTTAAGTTTTGAAACTTTTTTCAAACTTATTTGGAAATAGCCCCCTCTAATTACTATGTGGTAGAAGTCAACTGAGTACAGCAATGGAAGTAAATAAATTGTGATAAAATAAAATGTATAGAGATGAGAAGATCAGACAAATAATTTATAGTGGTTGTGCCTCATGTATCAGTCCACTCTTCTATCTTTCACTTGCTAGGGATCCAATCATCTTCACCAGCTGTTCCACTATATTAAAACTTCAAAACCTGATAGTTACAATAGTTTACTAAGACTTGATACAATCACTTATTACTATACCTATCTAACTTCTCTTCAAGTTGCTCTATAGACTACAATGAACAAATGTAACTTCTCCACCACACTAATTTTTTTTTAAAAATTAAATTAAATTAATATAGTCACAAACAAAGAAAATTTTAACTTCTTTATAAGTTTAGTGCTCAGTAAAAAATGTAACAAAAATAAAAGCTAGATTGCTTTGAGTGCCCTTATCATGTATATGTTGTATATTATCTTCTTTTTTTTTTCTTCTACATTACACTAGATTTTGACATCTTCTATTGAATTTATTCTTTATTCCAAGTCCTGATGACTTTGAAATGTCCTAATTTTCATTCTTTTCTATTTTTATTTTTATTTTCACAACTTTTGTTCCTAGTGGTATGTTCTAATTTATATAGCTTTCGATAAGATCATTTCAATTTAGATTTCTTCCAATATTACACTTGATAGATTCATATTCATCCTTTACATGCTTGTTTCCAAAGCATATTATTCATGTATTTATTCTTTTATAACTAAGCTTCTAATAAACCTTTATTCATGTTATCAATAAAAATTATTTTTTAAATAAAGATGTTAGACATAATTCTTTTTTGTTATCATCAAAACCATTGTTTAGAGGTTTTAACAAAATTAATCCTTAAAGATCTTCAAGATAACTTCTTGTAGAAGTAGTCTTTACACCACCTTCCACTAGTCCAATGCAACACCCTTTAACATGTAGATTGCATATGGTACCTTCTTATCCTTAGGTACTTCATAGGGAATGAAAGCCTTCTCCATTTCCTCAATTTACTCGTCAATATCTAGTAGCTTACTTGTTGTTTTGCTAAAGGTTTCACCAATCAGATAAACTTTATCAATCCTAGCATCACAATTTATCTCTCCTTATAATCTTACTCAACTTGACATTGACGACCACCTTGTTACATCATTATAGTATTCTTTTGCATAACTTGCACACTCAATTATATCTATAATTATAGTCATTATCTTGGCCTAACCATGGCCTACATCAAATTGACCAATTACTCGAGTTCAGTTCTCATAACAAGAGTAGATTGTGGTTATGGGTTCTCCTAAGCAAATCCTTCATTGCCAACACGTCATTAAGAGTCGCGGTTTTCCCTAGCCATTTTCTAAGGTAGGATAAAAAAGAATAGGATGAGCACATTATTATTTCCAATATAAACACATTATATATCCAATAATATCCACAATAATTTAAAGCATAACTCAAGAACAACAATCTATGAATCCATAAAATAGTCGAATCAAAGATCACTTTAGGTTAAAGCTTAATCTGCACACTCTTTTTAGCTCATTGTCTTATATATTGTTTTCTTAAATCCTTTAAAGATCATAAACCTAATCTTTTCTACTTATACATATTGAAATTCTGCAAATCAAGGTTGTTATCCACTTTGGCTTGATACACTTCATGTTTTTATCCTTGGTTTAGCTAATTCCTAGAAGTAATGAACTACAAACTATTTTTCTAAAAGTCACCTCAACAATTAAATTTTTAAGAAATATTATAATCTCCTACATTCATAAAATAAACACCATCATCAAATTCTTTACACATGTTTAGGACCACACCAAATAGAAGAATTCTAGAGTTGTTCCTTTACAGGCTCAAGAAATACCCCATTTTGTGGTACTTTGCCTTATGTGGCACTTAGTTTCCCTTTTTGGCTAGTGAATTGTTGTAATAACATTTGTAATGAACAAAACTCCATATATTGAGATATTGTATGTTTTTATGTAGTATGCCATACTGTTTTGTCGTTGATTCAATTGCTTCCCAAGAGTTAACTTATCCTTGAGTGTTTTATGTTGAGCATGCTTAACTTTGGAGTTCCCATGAACTTTAGACCATTACACTAAAAGGTGCCCCAAAAATTAATGTTCCATCATGCATAGTTTTAGGGACTTTACATCAACAACTCTAGTTTTGAGCTAAACTACTTCTAACATATTGTTTCGTAACTTAGAAACATTAGTGAAGGAACATGGAAGATTAAATGGAGTTAAGCATCAGATTGGAATTGTAGAAGATTTGACAAGGTGCACTTAAAGAACTTCATTTGCATGCTAATTTTTTCCATTCAAACAAGAGTCCTATTATAAATAATATGTTAATTTTATCATTTAAATGTAGAGCTAGTTTTTTTTGGCAAATTTCTTTGAAAATGACACTATCTTCTATTAGTTTATTTCCTATTTTATTTGCTATATTTAGTAGGAATATTTCCTAGCTTTCTAACTTCATTTAGTGACTTATTTCCCAATTTATTAGGATTGCTTAAGCCTATAAATAAACATCGATTCTCATAGTTGAAATATAACTTTAATATTGAATTATATAATTTGAGAGATTATTTGTTCCCTTGAATTCTTTTGAAACACTCATATACTTATCAAGAACTTTATTCTTATACTGTTCATTCATTGTACTTTTACACTCTTAGTTCCAAGTAATCAACTAGTTAAGGTCTTCCATTTAATTATACCTTTAGTTCCTAGGTTATAAAACTAATGAGTCAAAGTTTTTATACTTTTGGCTCTTGATTTGCATTGGTAAAGGGATCAATGTTCAACTTGATTGTAGCTTTCTTGGAGATGATTTTAATCACTAGTGTTAGGTGTCAAGATTGATTATGGGGGTTCACATCACTTCTTGATTCCTCTTGTTTGTTTGGGTACAATCACCTGCTTTAATGCTCACTAGTGTAAGATTTGAGTGATGATTGTCTAGTAGTCATCCCTCAATGCTAAAGGGTTGCTTAACTACATCATTAACACTATAGCACTAAAACTTGCTTAATGATACAAGAAATGATATGATATGTCCTTCTAAGTACTTCTTAAGCTTCCTCTTAGACTAGCTCCCCACTTTGCCTTTATGGTGCTTTAATTATTGTGAAAGCATTAAGTAACGTATTATGAGATCACCATTGGTGCTATCTTGTGAGACAATGGATGATAACTGACAAGCCATTTTAAGAAAGTGTACTTGGATCATTGCAAGCAATAGAAATTTAGTTTTCTTTTTAGGTCCTAAATATCATCATACAGAGAGTACTATATGTAATGCCCCGAAACCTTGGGCCACGCTACTGTCTGCCACGTATCCTTATCTCACAAGAACACGTTAAGGCTTTGAAACAACTTTGATACATTTTACCCTGTAACTCCTATATAAAAACATTTCATATATCTTTAAAGTTTCAAATAATAACTTAAACCATATCACACATCTAACATAGTGGAAGTCTTTAAATATCAAAATAATATTTTTAAAAGATAATGTCTATCATAATCTAATAACATAATTCTCCCAAAACCTAATCATCATAATAGTAATGATAATCTCCATCTTCTTCTTTTTGTGGTTCACCCAAACCTAAGTTATCTTCTGGGTTCTCATCTCCCTTAATACCTGCATCTAAAAATGATTCGTCGAAGGATGAGCTAATACCCAGTACGTATAACACAAACACATACATATGAATAAACATAAACAAGTAACACACACATCATGCATAACTTAAACACAGACAACCATTTCTTAATACAATTATGCCTAGAAGCAAACAACAGGGTACTCATGACCCCCTTAACACATTAAAGCATGACTTGGTGATGGGAATTGGCACTACGGGCCTAACACCCATGATCCCTTAATCCTTAAACTTTATAATGGGAACTGCCACTACAGACCCCACACCAATTTACACTTAAACCTTAAACCTGGTGATGGGAACTACCACTACAGGCCCTACATCCATGTACACTTAACCACTTAATCAACATTCAACCTAAATCATTTCTAAACACGACTCTACTAGGGACAACATTATACAAGGAGCATTAGGATGCTTCCTAGAGATTTACCACTACGGGTCCTTAGGTCGAGCTAAGCACATACAATATACAACTTAAACACTTAAGCCAAATCATTCAACTTAATCAATTTCAACACATATACTAACTTAAGCAAACGCAAAACAGCACACAAGTTACACGTACCTTGAATCCTAGCCCTAATTGCTTCTCAGTCTTGGACATAAGCTAAGTTGAAATATTTTCAATCAACAAGTTCTTCTTAATACTTAATCTAAGATCAATATCATTCTCTTATTTTTCTTAATCCTATTTCTTGATTTCTCTAGGGCTTTACTAGCTATCTAAGTTATGTAGAAATTAGTTTAATTTGAAGAAAAATGAATATATAATTATGTTATACTTTATTCAACACGGTCATGTTGGGAACTATGTTGCTTAATACGGGCTAAAGCACGATCATGTTAAGGGTCATATATCTTTTGGTGTAAAACTTGGTTTCAACACGGTTAAAACACGACCGTGTTAGGAGATTGTATTCTTCTTCCTTCAACACAGTCTAAGCATCACCGTGTTAGGAGGCCGTGTTACCCTTAACTCAACACGGTTAAAACACGACCGTGTTGGGAGGCCGTATATCTCTCGATATACCTTTCCATTTCAACACAGTCGAAACACGACCATGTTGGTAGGTCGTGTTACCCTCGACAATCTTTACGAACCCTAATTCTTTTACTTCAGTTCCTCCAAAACTCAATCCTATATATTCTTAAGCTCAATTAAGTCTCTAAAATACATAATTACAATTAAATTACACAAATTTGCATACTTACTTCAAATTACACAAATCATAAATCTCAGGTCGTTGATTCTCCGCTCTCGTACTGTCCCTTCACGCACTTCATTTTCTGTATGAATAAATGATGCTTATAAACTACAAATTCCATAAATCCTAAATTGAATTTAGTATGGAATTCCTTACCCTTTTGTCTTTGGAGTTTGATCGCTCTTTTTTCCTTTCATCTTCTTAGGGCTTCTCGTAGAGAGCTTCTGTCCTCTACGAATTCTATTTCACTGCTCGAATGATAAAGGAGGCTCTTTAAGTTAATTTAGAGTATTTATACTCTATGTGTGAAATGTCCAAATTGCACCTCATATTTTTATAAAATTTCTATCGTCATCCTTTGTTCCTTGTGATAACATATATCTTAATAAATAAATAAATAAAATTTTCATATATTACATTCTCCCCCCTTATAAAAAGTTTCGTCCTTGAAAGTACCTAATTCTGGAATAGTTCGGGATGCTTTCTCTTCATTTCTTCCTCTAGCTCCCATGTTACTTCCCTTTCTGTTTGGTTTGTCTATTGCACTTTAACATAAGGGATTATTTTCTGTCTTAACACCCGTTCCTTGGTGTCTAGAATCTTGATTGACCTTTCTAAAGACATCAGATTTGGCTATAAATTCAGTGGTTCCAAAGCCATTATCTGATCTGAGTCGGGTACATACTTTTTCAGCATGGATACATGTAATACATCATGTACCCTGGCCAAATTCAGTGGAAGAGCTAACGTGTAGGCCACTGTGCATTTTTTTTCTAAGATCTCAAATGGGCCTATATACCTTAGGTTTAGCTTTCCCCTCAACCTGAATTTGATCACTCCCTTTATTGGAGAAATCGTCAATAATACCTTATCTCCCACTTGGAATTCTAAAGGACACCTTCTCTTGTCTGCATAGCTCTTTTGTCGGGATTAGGCTGTCTATATTCTCTGCCTGATTAGCTTCACTTTGTTGACTACTTCTTGTACTAACTCCGACCCCATCATCTGTCTTTCTCTCACTTCATCCCAATGTAGTGGGGATCTGCACCTTCTTCCATAAAGAGCTTCATATGGTGCCATTTAGATGGTTGCCTGGTAACTATTATTATAAGCAAACTCCACCAGAGGTATATGCTCATTCCAATTTCCTCCAAAGTCTAGTGCACATGCCCTGAGCAAATCTTCTAGTATTTATATAGTCCTTTTAGGCTAATCATCTATCTATAGGTGGAATGCTGTATTGAATTGCAATTTGGAGCCCAATGCCTTATGTAGGCTGTTTCAGAATATACTCACAAACCTTGTGTCTCTATCAGAATTGATTGTCAGTAGCACCCCATGCAATTTTACTATCTCTTGTATGTATACCTAAGCCAGTTTCTCCAATTTGTATCATACTCTAATAGGTATAAAATGAGCAGACTTGATCAATCTATTCACTATGACCCAAACTGTATCCTGTTTCTCCCTGGTATTCGGGAGGGCTATAACAAAATCTATTGTCACATGCTCCCATTTTCACTCCAGTACTAGAAGAGGCTATAATTCTCCAGCTAGTCTCTGGTGTTCTATTCTGATCTAGTGGCATGTGAGACATTTGGCTACATATTCTACTATTTCTTTCTTCATGTTTCTCCACCAATAACAGTTCTTCACGTCTTTGTATATTTTTGTACTTCCAGGACGTATTGTGTAGGCAGAGTGATGCACCTCTTTCATTATCTCTCTCTTCAATTCTGCATCCCTCGGCATACATAGTCTCGTTTTATACCTCAAGGTCCCTTCTGTATCTAAGTTGAATTCTAGTGCCTTGCCTTGTTCCATTATGCTCTTGATCTCTTGAATATCCTTATCTTCCATCTAACCCGCTTTAATTCTGTCTATTATGGTTGGCTGAATTCTTAAGATAGCCATTTTTGCTCCCACTTCTTATGTTAAGACTTATAGCTCTAATTTGTGCATGTCTTCTAATAACTCTTTCTATGAAGTGATGAGAGTGGCTACATTACCCTGTTTCTTCTTGCTAAGGGCATCTGCCACCACATTAGCTTTTCCTAGATGGTATTGTATTTCTAAGTCGTAATCTTTAATTAACTCTAACCATCTCCTCTATTTCATATTCAACTCTTTCTACGTAAATATGTACTTTAGGCTTCTGTGGTCAGTGGAGATTTTGCACCTTTCTCCATATAAGTAATGCCTCCATAACTTCAAAGTTAGTACTACAACTGCTAATTCTAAGTCATGAGTTAGGTAATTCTTTTCATACGGCTACAATTGTCGAGATACATATGCTCTTACTTAACCACCTTGCATCAATATACACCCCAACCCTTAAATTGAGGCATCAGTATAAACTACAAACTCTTTTCCACCCTTGGGCAAAGTCAAAACTAGCGCCGACACCAGTTTCTCTTTGAGCATCTGAAAATTGACTTCACATCTGTCATCCCATTTAAATTTCACATTTTTCTCTGTCAATCTGGTGAGAGGAATTGCTATTTTGGAAAACCGTTCTATAAATCTCCTATAATAGCCTACTAGACCCAGGAAGCTTCTTACCTCTATAACTGTCTTTGGTTTATGCCAGTCTACTATTGCTCTTACCTTTTCTAGGTCCACAGATATCCCATCCCTATTAACCACATGACTCAAGAAGATTATTTGTTCTCGCCAGAATTCACATTTACTAAATTTAGTATAAAACTTCTCATCTTGTAGCCTGCCCAATACTAGTCTTAAGTGCTCTTCATGCTCCTTAGTGCTTTTAGAGTGTATTAGGATGTCATCTATAAAGACGATTACAAACTTATACAAAAAAATACCTAAATACTCTGTTTATTAAATCCATGAATGCAGCAGGTGCATTCGTTAGTCCAAAGGGCATTACAAAAAACTCGTAATGCCCATACCTAATTTGGAATGATGTTTTTTGGATGTCTTCTTCTTTAATTTTGAGTTGATAGTAGCCTGATCTCAAGTCTACTTTGGAGAACACCTGAGCTCCCGACAACTGGTCAACATAGGTCATCTATCCTGGGAAGAGGATATTTGTTCTTGATTGTGACCTTGTTTAACTCCCTGTAGTCTATATAGAGTCACATACTTCCATCCTTTTTCTTCACAAATAAGACTGGTGTACCCCAAGGAGAGACACCGGGTCTTATAAAATCGTTATCTTGTAACTCCTGTAATTGTTTCCTTAATTCTTCCAACTCTATCGATGCCAACCGATAAATTGGTTTTGATATGGGTACTGTACCCTGTACCAAGTTGACGTTGAATTCTATTTCCCTGACTGGGGGTAAACTAGGAAGATTTTCTAGAAACACATCAAGAAATTCCCTCACTATCAATACTTCTTCCATCTTAACTTCTTCACTGGCTTCCATAGATATAATTGCTAGTACACTTTTTCCCCACATCTCATAAGTTAGCAATCTAGTAGGTCTCTACACTTCTAGCTTGTATTCAAAATATCCATCCCCGGGTATATTAAACTGTATCACCATGTTGTGACAGTCAATGGTGGCATGATATTTTAATAGCCAGTTGACACATAAAATAATGTCAAACTCTATCATCTCTAATACCAAGAGGTCTGCTGGCATCACCCTACCATGTATTTCTATTCTCACTCCTCTGCATATCTTACTTATTCTTCCTCCTACTCCCAAATGAGTACTAATAGCCAAGTAGTCATTCATATTTCAACATCCAAAGCACATGCATAGACAAAATTCTTAGACACACAAGACACAGACGCACAGTATCGAATAGCACATATGCATTACAAGAGTGTACTGGAAGCATACATGCAATGTTGTCCACATCTGGAATATCCTAGTGCTACTGTTGATGAATGGCAAACACCCTGGTAGAAACTCTTTGTCTAGGACCTCTTGCCTGTGGTCTACCTCCCTATCCTCTCACTGGAAGTCTAGCTGCTTATTGAACTGGCCCTGCTTAGTTTCTGATTTGTCCTTAAGGACAGTTGATTGCCTTGTGTCCCCTCTAGTTGCATACATGACAAAAGATTAAGGGAACTGACCTTTCAATGTAATGTCTAATAATGTGCTTAGTCTTCCCACAAGAGAAGCATTCCCCATCTAGCTATCTACACTCTCTTAACTCATGGGCCCCATAACATATAGGAGATTTAGCATTTGTGTCTGTTGCAGTGAGTGCTAAATGCACTTGCTTGATCTGGAGAGGAAGGGCTATAGCTCTGGATGTTCTACTTTATAGCAAGTGATGTCTTTTACCTTTGTCTTGTCCCATTCCACTAGAGGCAAGTCTTTTCCCCAAAGCTATTGCTTCTCTACGGCTCCTCTATTCTTCTATAATTTTCTTATTCTACTCAAGGTACTTCACTTTGTCTACCATTTCAGCATATGTATTTAGCTAAAAGGCCCCTATTGCAAGTTCTAGGTCTAATTCCAATCCTCTCAAGAACCTTCTGGCTTAGGACCTATCATCATTGCATACATTTTCGAGAAGGAACTAAATGAGGCGATTTAGCTTTGCCTCATACTCTTCAATCGTTTGGTTCCTCTGTTCACAATTGTAGTATTCATTCTCCATTCTATCTCTAGAGCTATTGGAAAAGTATCTCTGATAGAACAGCTCCTTAAATACAACCCAGTTCATGTATTCCCCTATAAGTCTAAGAACTGAAGCCCACCATTTTACTACAGTTCACTTCAGCATGAATGCAACATAATTCACATTCCTATCTTCTGGTATCTAGGAGGTAGTAAAAGTCTTCTCAATTTCCTATACCCAATCCTCAACCTCAACTGGGTCATCCACTATAGGGTTAAATTCCTTAGCTACTCTTATAAACCTATCAAGGCTGATGGGTTCATTGGCATTCCTATGCTGTGGGACATTGGGGGCTTGTGTTATTGTGCCAGTAGTCCCAACAGGTGGTTCACAGTATGCAGTAGCCGCATTGTCTCTTCAACCATTTGACCTCTTTTCCCTTATGGCTATGGGTTTTGAGTTTCCTCCTCATTGGGGTTATCACACCTAGCACCCCTTCTAGTTTCTGATCTGGTAATTCTTGTTGGAGGCATTCTGTTTAAGAAGAGACAACTGGATCTACTTATGTTAGTATAAGTCATGGTTAGTTTCATAGTGTGTAGTATATACACATATACCACTACACATGGGTCTATTCATACATAAAGCTTAGCAGTTAGAAGAATACAAGTAAAGTAATAATATAAAAAAATAACTCCATAATTAAGTAAACGTCCCATATTTTACCCACTCTCCTCATATCTTACTATCTTATAAATCCAGTGCTTAATCCTTCTAAAGATCATATCTTAGACTCTATTGTTTAAAACTTATGTCTATTGATCATCGCTTAGTGCTAAAGATCATTATCTAAGCTCTCCAAGATCAATAACCTGCGCTCTATAAATCAAAACTTGATTCATAAGGATCATGAACTTATTCTCTATAGATTCAACTTAAGTTTGTAAAGATCATAAACCTAAAGCTCTAATATCAACTAAGTTGTAACGCCTCGAAACCTCAGGTCGCGCTACTATCCGCCATGTGTTCTTATCTCACAAAAACATATTAAGGCTCTAAAACAACTCTAATACTTTTTACCCGGTAATTCCTATATAAAAACATTTCATATATCTCCAAAGTTTCAAATAATAACTTAAACCATATCAAACATCTAATGCAGTAGAAGTCTTTAAACATCAAAATAACATTTTCAAAAGATAATGTCTATCACAGTCTAATAACATAATTCTCCCAAAACCTAATCACCATAATAGTAATAGTAATCTTCATCTTCCTCTTTCTGTGGTTCACCCAAACCCAAGTTATCTTCTGGGTTTTCATCTCCCTCAACACCTGCATCTAAAAATGATTCCCCGAAAGGTGAGCTAATGCCTAGTACATATAACATAAACACACACACATGAACAAACATAAACAAGTATCATACACATCATGCAGAACTTAAACATAGACAACTATTTCTTAATACAATTTATGCCCACAAGTAAACAATAGGGTACTCATGACTTCCTTAACGCACTTAACACATTAGAGCGTGACTTGGTAATGGGAACTACCACTACGGGCCCTACACCCATGATCCCTTAATCCTTAAACTTAGTGATAGGAACTGCTACTATAGGCTCCACACCCATGTACACTTATACCTTAAACCTGATGATGAGAATTGCCACTACGGGCCCATACCTATGTCCGCTTAAACCTTAAACTTAGTGATGGGAACTGTCACTACGAGCCCCATACCCATGTACACTTAACCACTTAATCAACATTCAACCTAGATCATTTCCAAGCACGACTCCACTAGGGATAATGTCACACAAGGATCATTGGGGTGCTCCCTAGAGATCTATCACTATAGACTCTTAGGCTGAGTCAAACACATACAACATACAACTTAAACACTTAAGTCAAATTGTTCAACTTAATCAATTTCAACACATATACTAACTTAAGCAAACATAGAGAAGTACATAAGTTACACATAACTTGAATCCTAGCCTTAAGCACTTCTCGGTCTTAGACGTAAGCTAAGTTGAAATCTGTTCAATCAACAAGTTCTTCTTAGTACTTAATCTAAGATCAATATCATTCTCTTATTTCTCTTAATCCGATTTCTTGATTTCTTTAGGGCCTTATTAGCTATCTAGGTTGCATAAAAATTAGTTTAATTTGAAGTTAAATGAACATATAATTATGTTATACTTTATTTAACACGATCATGTTGAGAATCGTGTTGCTCAACACATATTGAAGCACGATCGTGTTAAGGGTCGTGTATCTTTTGGTGTAAAACTTGGTTTCAACACGGTTGGAACACGACCATGTTGAGAGGTCGAGCTCTTCTTCATTCAACATGGTCTAAACATGACCATATTAGGAGGTCGTGTTATCCTTGACTCAACATGGTCGAAACACAACTGTGTTAAGAGGTTGTGTATCTTTTGGTGCAACTTTTACACTCAACACGACCAAAACACGACTGTCTTAGGAGGCTGTGTTACCTTTAACTAAACACGGTCGAAACACAACCGTGTTAGGAAGTCGTATATCTCTTAGTGTACCTTTCCATTTCAACATAGTCAAAACACAACCGTGTTGGTTGGTCGTGATACCCTCGACAATCTCTACAAATCCTAATTCTTTTACTTCAACTCCTCCAAAACTCAATCCTATATATTCCTAAGCTCAATTAAGTCTCTAAAATATGTTACAATTAAATTACATAGATTTGCATACTTACTTCAAATTCCACAAATCACAAATCCCGAGTTGTTGATTCTCCGTTTTCGTACTATCCCTTCACGCACTTCATTTTCTATATGAACAAACGACGCTCATAAACTACAAATTCGATAAATCCTAAATTGAATTTAGTATAGAATTCCTTATCCTTTTGTCTTTGAAGTTTGATTGCTCCTTTTTCCTTTCATCTTCTTAGGGTTTCTCATAGAGAGCATCTGTCCTCTACGAATTCTGTTTCACTGCTCGAATGACAAAGGAGGCTCTTTAGGTTAATTTGGAGTATTTATACTATATGTGTGAAATGTCCAAATTGCCTCTCGTATTTTTATAAAATTCATGTCCCCATCCTTTGTTCCTTGTGATAACATATATCTTAATAAATAAATAAATAAAATTTTCATGTATTACACTATAATCAGCAAGTTACATTAATTATGAATTAACTAGATGATATTGAAAACAAGTTTTAAGATAATCAAATGTAAATTTTGAAACATTAATGAAATAAACATGATTCAAGATTCCATACTTAACTTAATTCGCAGGTTTATAGTTTAACAATAGTATAACTAGCAAATTTTAAATTGAGTTAACATCGTATTTACTACCTTAACTTTAGTCATTTTTACAATTAAGCATCTAAACTTTAACAACGATCAATTTACTACATAATTGAAGTTTTCATCTTCATTTATGCTACCTGTATTAACTTTGTTAGCATCTATTAAGTGATGTGAGTGTTTCAACCAACCACAAAAGACACATGTACAGGAGTAATATAATAACATAAAAGCACTTTAGATGGCCCAATGTTGTGGATTAAGAATTACAAGAAGAAAAAAAACACTTAGTAAGGAAAAATAAAGCTAGATAGCACGAAAGAAAATGTATGATTGCAATTTCACGTTTGCAATCTTAACAAGTACTCTCTTCTCCTTCACTCTCTAACAAGCGCTTTCTTCTTCTTCACACCTCTTTTGTCAATGTAAACCTTAATTGAAATTCCCATATAAAAACTTAGTATGAAATCTAAATCAGCAAACATCGAGAAGAACTCTAAACCTATACAAGTCAGAAACCTTAATTAATTTCTTAGAAAAGGGGAAGAAGGAAGAGAAATTATGTTGGAATAGATGGGGAAGTCATGTAACTCATTTATGGCTTCAACCTAGTGGTCATCATCCAATAGTGGTGCTGTTTTATTTTGCAACTATGCTCTTATCTCTCTCAAGGGTTTCACTAACTCCTCAGTCATCCAAAGATTGTCATTTCTCTTATCTTGATAATCCACCTAATTGGGGAACAAATTAAGGTTAAGGTTTCAAGAAATTAAGTTTTCATGATTTAGGTGTTTTGGGGATTTAAGTGTGCTAGATTTTAAGGAGTAAAGGTTTCTTTTCTTACTTTTGGCTTAAGGTTAAATTCACTATATACTCTTGTTGTTATAAGTTGTTTAGACCTCTCTTTATTTATTTTTTTCTTTTCTTTTTTGTTTTTGACATTTTTTTCCTCCTAAATTTCACATAGATACCTATTTGTATTGTTGAAATGTTAAAATAATTACGTATTAGATGTGTGGTTAGTGGAGACATTCACATAGATTAACAAAACTTAAAAAGTTACATTAAGTACCACTAATGACTACGAACAGTTGTTTGAGGTAGTAAATCAATACTTTACAAGTTTAGATACCTAATTGTAAATTTTGTAAAAGTTAAAGTAAGATTTTTTACATTAGCCCTTTAATGCTTCAATCATTTATAAAAATATTAACCAGACTCTTTTGAGCATTACTTGACCAAACTTAACCTTCAATGCTCTAAATATATTAAACATTAGCAATTTTAAAACCACTTTAAAACTTTAAAAATAAGTTGTCAATAAGCTTTCAAAATTATCAAGCTTTGCAAATTTAAAGTGTGTTAATAGGATTAATAATAATAATAAAAAAATTTGTGCATATGTTTAGAGCATCCGAATATAAGAGTTCTTTATCATATAATATTTTTTTCTATTTAAGTTTCTTTATCATATAATTCATATGCAATAATGTAACTATTTATCCATAACTATTTTTTTTTTATTTTAAGGGATTATTGTTTATACCTTAATAATGCTATCATGTATAAAAAATATTTGATATGAATTTTTTTTTCTCATACATTATCAAGTTTGACTAGAGATGGAATAAGGGCATATCTAGAAATAGTTCATAGCCGTTTATTCATCTAAAGTTGGTATGATAATTAAAAACAATTAGGGAAATTATGTTAATCATTCATGTAAACTTTGTAAGATAAATTGATATGGCATTTTCTAAAAATATAATAGATACATCCTTGAATTTGCCTACTTGATACTATCATGACATAAATGTAGACATGTCATTGCCACATCATCATTACTAATAATTTTATTTAAATATAAAAAAAAATATAAGTAAAGAGATCAATATTTAGGATCAAGTTTGTTGGTCCCAATTAGATTAATCAAGAGGGGGGTGAATTGATTAATTACTTAAAATTTCAAATTTTGCAAATCATCCAAAATCTCTTGACTAACAAAATGACGTGAGCAACAAAAATGAAAAACAATAATATGCAATAAATAAAATGAGTAGAGAAGAATAGAATGCTCAGAGATTTATAGAGGTTCCGCCTCGAGCGTCAATCCTCTCTTTCAGCTCTACGCTAGGGTCCCGGTTATTTTTATCGGTTGTGTTTCACTATATCAATCAAATTGAAAGTATACAAAATAAGCCTCTTCAAGGCGAAGTCTCACTGCTGAGTCTCTCTAGCTTCTTCACTAAGCTAATTACTCAAACTACAGTGATGAAACAACTCTCAATTCCTTATACAAGAAAGGAATCACAATAACAATGAGAAATATCAAATTTCCTCTATAAATTGGATCACACGTATAAAAAAAAATTCGCCTGAAGATGTATATGTTTTTAACTTTTTTGTGTGCTTGATTATAAGAAGAACATTCTCTCTTCTATTTTTTATTTCAACTGAACATTCCTTTTATGTAGAGGACGTAACGGTTACTTTGTTGGAGAATGTAACGTTCATGGAGTTCCACGTAACAAGCTTGAATTTATTTTTGAAAATTTGTATTTCAAAAATAAGTTGAACTTGTTGGAGAAAATCTGCATTCCGTGATATTTTTTATGAGGATAAGCTTGGATAAATCAGTTTGACTGAGATCTTCTTTGGAGATATTTCTTGGATCAAGTTTGTTGAAGATATCTCTCACATTATGGAACCTTATCTTGATATCCCATATGTTGTGGAACCATATCTTCATGTAACAACCATATTTCTTATCCTTATCTTTGTAATTGCTGGATCTCCCAAAATATAGCACAAATATCTAGATTTAAATCTTAATAAAACTTGTAAATCTTATATGATCTCACTTTATCATAAAATAAAATCTTTGAATAAAATCTTGTAAAAAACTTTATGTAAATTAAAAACCCCATGATATAAAATCCAACTTTAGTAAAACACATCAAGTATATTACCCAAATATACTTGACACGTGGAGCTAGGCCTTGAAATTTATTAAAAACCATCGATACAAAAATTAGAACGAAATCTGGAAAAAAATTCGTGACAGGCATGGAAGGTTCTGAAAGAGCTTCTGAAGCAAACCTGTCAACTGTTTTCCTATTGTAAAGGTTCTGAAAGTGTTTCTAAAAGGTTAACACGAGAACTACGGATACACTACACAACTTCTGAAATACCTTCTGTTAGAACAAAAATAGTCTGTATAACACCTTTGAAGGTTCTGAACAAGTTTCTGTCTCTTTGTTCAATTTAGAAAAATTCACTTACTATCTTCTAAAACAACTTCTGACAAGCTCAAACATACGTTACACATTATTCCTCTTTTGTTAACACCAAAACCAAATTAGAGAACTTAACAAAGTTTAAATAGAGAATTGAACTTTCAAATAATAAAAATAGAGGATCAACAATATATTAAGTGATTAAAATAGATGATCAAACTTAAAAAAAATTATAATAGAGGATTAACATTATGTTAAATAGTTTAAATAGAGGATTTGTTATTGTCCTATAAACATGCTAAATGATTTAAACAAAAGATAAAGTTTTTTTCCATAACGGCATCATAATAGATCCCTTATTTGAACTACTTAGCGTAATGATGATTATCTATTTTAACCATTTAAAAGTTCGATTCATTACTTGAACTTGACCCTAAAGATTTATTCCCTCACTCATAATTTTTCCTTTAAATGTATATATATAACAATTAACTAAAATAATAAAAAATAAAAGGAAAAATAGCACCTTAGCTTTTACATATTACATATATATACATATGATGTATATATTGATTTATTAACCAAATTAATAAAAATAAAAATTCAAAAAATTAAAATAAAAGGAAAAAAGCCATTCATTAAACCAAAAAAAAAAAAAAAATTCCAACTACCTTAAGGCTGGGGGATAGAATGGGCACAAAAAATCTGCTTGGTGGTGACTAGGGTTTGGCATGGTTAGTGACTAAGGGTAGTTGATTCGGTTTGGTTTGGTTCACAATTTGAATGACTTATTTGGATAATAAATCAGAGGGTGACATAGTTGCATGAACAAATTAATGATTAGCAAACTAATAAGAAAAAAGAAAAAAGAAAAAGATTTTGCACTGGTGGAATTTAACTGTTTTATCAAAGAATATCCATCTCTATTGTTATGAATTTATGATACATGAATCAAATGAAATTCATGTTATTTCACAAATTACAAATATAAATAAGCCTATGTCTTGAAGTCATACATATAAACTTCCAAACACATAAAAAAGAAAAAAGAAAAAGGTTTTGAAAATCAATGGAGAAGATACAACTTAAGTATATATAAATCACTATTTGTGATTTGTTAATATAAAAGAAAAAAATTAGTGTCTCATGTATTTGCAATTTATTAAATTCCATCATTCATGCATGCATGCAATCTAATCATTAAAGATCGGAAGAACTTTCTCTTGGAAAATGAAGCATATTTATAGTGGGATGAATCTTCTAATTGTAGGCTTCATTAAACAAGTTTCATATTACATAAAGAACAAATGCATCAATCTACCACATCAACATCATCATGCTCCGTGAAGTTTTCCTCCTCTTCGTTTGATTTTTGCATGCCTGGCCTTCTCATTCCTTGTTTTATACCGGCTTCTCTTTTCAGCCTCATGAAGAGAGGCCAAATGGTGAGAGCTCAAGAGGAGATTTCACTTGTAGAGGAATAAGATGAGCGAATAGGTAGTAGTGAGAGAGATTCAAAAGCATGAGCATAGAGGATTAATTAAGCTGAAACTAAGGTTTTTAGATGAGATAATAGGTTAGGTTACTATGTTATAGAAAGATTTTTTTTTTTTTAATATTAGCAAAGTGGTTTGGTTTAGCTACTCGAACCAAATCGTGAATCGATACAACAGTTCTAAACCAAATAGAGTTGGAAAAAAACTAAATTTTTTATTCGATTTGGTACAATTTGATGCAGTTCATGGTTTAATTGTTTTTTTTTTTTTTACCCATCTCTAGTGGTGACCCACTTTTAAAAGTGGATCATTTGACCTACTTGTGGTGGTGGTTAGTTACTTACCACCATAGAACTTTTTTTTTTAGAAAAAAGAAAAAAAAAACACTTCGGGGTAAAAACATAATTGGGTTTTTATCAAGTCACACTATCCTTAAGGTGGTAAGTAGCTACCCATAACCATAAGCCGTACTTTTAAAAGACTAGATTTTCTTAGCCATTTCAACTGGAAACTATTATTTTTTAATTTACCACTTTTTCTTTTTCTTTTTTGAATTTTCTATTTTCATTAATTTAGTTTATATATATATATGTGTGTGTGTGTTTTTAATAGTTAGGTTTTTTATTTTAGTAAATTAATGTATATATCATTACAATATTTATGGATAAAACATTTTTAGTGATCAATGTATCACTAATTTTCTATTGGAGTCTTATATCTTTTTTCTTATTTCAGTCCTCAATGTTTACAAATGTTTATAAAATTGGACTTTTGTTAATACAATTAGTATTTCTATTAGTTTTTTATATGTAGCATGATTTAATTGGTCTCAATTATTAATTTAGATAAACAAATTAATCAAATAAATATAAATCAAACAAATTAATTAAAAAATTAAGTGCATAAAAAAAAATTGTTCCAGTCGCCCTAAGGTGAAGAGGTGGTTAAAATGACTACAAATCCACAATTGGATTGCCACCCACTTACAAAAGTATGTCATTGAGCCCACTTGTGATTATTGCCACCTACTTACAAAAGTATGTCATTCAACCCACTTGTGATTAGGTTGTTGTCTACCATCTTAAGGGGTTCTATGATTTAATTTAGTCTTCACTTGAATTTCTTTTTATAAAAGAATGGATAATGAGTGACCACATGGCTCCCTTAGAGTGGTAGGTAGCTATATACCACCACAAATAGGCTAAACGACCTACATGTGAGTAGTGGCTCACTTGTAGATTTGTGGCTTTTCTAGCTATCCACTAACCTTGGGGGTGGTTGAAATGGCTTTTTTTTTTTCTCTCTTTAAATTGCAATTTATTCAATTTTTTTATTTTCTATATTTTTAATTTTCCCATTTTTACTTTATTTTAATTAATTAATTTAATTTACATTTATTCAATTAATTTTCATATATATATATATATATATACATTGTAAATTATTATAGCATATAGTATAACATTTATTATTTTATATACTTTATAATTCTTAAGAAACATGATGAGATGATCAATTGGTTTAATAGAGAGAGATAATATAAACAAGATGATGAAAGATAGAGATAAAATATATAGATGGTTAATGGTTTTGTCTACACAATTGGTAAAAGGTAAATAGAAATACACCAATTTCAAAGGTTAAGATTTATTTTGGATAAATGAAGGATTAATGACTTTTTTCCATTTTTCTTTTACCTTTTTTTTTTTCTTTTGCTTTCAATAGTCTAGTTGAGAAGTCCTTATTGGAGGTAGGAAATTTATAGACAAATTATAGTTGAATATTGTAAAATTCCTAACTAAAGAAGCTTTTTGATTGGTAAATTCAAAAAAATTATCCACTCTTAAAAATATACTTATATTTCATTGAATTTGAAAGAGATATGAAGCTATGCTTAGAATGTATCAATACATGATATTAGTTTTCATTATGTAATGCAAATTGTAGTTACTGAACTTAAATTTTGCATATTATACACAATTAAATTTAGTTACAAATAGTTTTGCAAATTACATATAAATGGTATATAATGTAAATTATCATTCAAATGTTTAGAGCCACTAGGTAAGAAAATATCTAAGGTTGGAGTCATCTGCTATATTTATGAGAATATTGTGGATGGAGCCAATAGAATTTGCTATGATAGACACTTGACAATAGTAGTTGGAGTTCCTTTTGATTCAACTTATGAGCAATTGTTAGGTATAAATTGTACTCATCTTTGGGTTGATTGTGCTCCCAACTAAATTGAGTTGATTCATAGATGTCTAATAATATATGGTAATGTTTATCGTTACTATGCAATACTTGGTAGTCGTAGTTATGAGGTGCACCAAATGTTAGCAAGTTCATTGGTGCACCCTAGGGTTTGTGGTACTGTTGAGTTGTATGTGCAAATAAGTGAAATTAAGTTACCGACTCTAATAGATACTGGTTTAGAATGGGATGATGTAATTGATTATCCACTTCCAAGTCAGGTACTTGAATCTTAGTACGTTGAAACTACTGAAGAAGTAGGTTTTGGTGGTAATTAGCTTAAAATTTATAACATCGGTATAGGTGAACCACTGAGAGAGATGGATGTCAAGAATGACATATTTTGTCGTATTTCTAGTGATAATTTAGGTCTTAACTCATCTAGTGATGATAACGATGGGGAAAATGATGAAGGTTAATTATAGACACTAGATGTGCCACATAAGTCAAGCTGAAAAAGGGATTGGCAACTTAGGTTTCCAAATGACGTTAATATTGTTGGGAGGTCGGAACCTATGCTGTTCTTTACAGCTAAAGTAGGCAATGGATATGTGGATGATCAGAATACAAGTGAGAGGGACTGGAGCTTTAGTGATGAGTTTAAGATAGGAATGCGGTTTGAGACAAAAGAGCACTTGATATAGGCAGTCAAAATAAATCACTGAGTAAATCATCATAACTACGTTGTGGATAAGTCATCTCCAAAGTTTTAGGCTGTGTGTTGTGCTAGTAGCCATAGAGGTTATAAGTGGAGACTTCATGCATGCTTAAAAAAGCATGCTAGGTGTTTTCAAATAACAAAGTTTAAGGGTCCTCATACATGTATTAACCTTGCAATTAACTAAGATTACCCTCAATTAGACTCGACAAACACGGTTAGATGTCATATATTGGAGGTAGAAGCGAACCTAAATGTGAAGATTAAACAACTATAGACCTCCATTTATAAGGAACTTGGTTATACCATGCACCTTAAGAGAGTTTAAGAGGTAAAGTGGAAGGCCATTGAACTCGTATATAGTAGGTGAGAAGATTCGTATGTTATACTCTTGTACCTACTGACTACTATACGAGAGGCAAACTTAGGCATAATTGTAGAGTGAAAATGTCTAGACACCAACGATCAGGGGCATGTAGTATTCGATAGTCTTCTGGGCATTTGGACCATGCATTAATGCATTTCTCCATTGCAGGTATTATAGAAAACCAATCCTAATATAGGTATATGAAACTTCCAAATTAAATAAAATTGCCTAATAAAAGTTTCCAATCTTTTTGGGCCACTAATTACAATTGATGGAACTTTACTATACAGCAAATATAAGCATAAGTTACTTATAGCGATAAGTTTAAATGGTGCGAACCACATTCTGGCTTTAGTGTTTGTACTGGTGCAAGAAGAATCTAAAGACACATGGAGTTAGCTTTTAAGGTGTGTTCTCATGTTTGTTATTAAGGATCAGACTAATATTTGTTTAATCTCCATTTGCCATAGAGGTATAAAGGTTATACAAGGTAAGAATGCAATGTGTCGAAGGGGTTAACCATGGTGATGGTGCATTTGCCATATTGTAAGTAACTTCAACAAATATACTAAGAGTGCTCAATGTAAAGACTTGTTGAAGAAGGCTACATTCCAATTGCAACAAAGAAAGTTTAGGAAGTATTTTCCAAAGATGCGACAACTTAGTTCAATCATGAATAGATACTTCTAAGATCTTCATTTGAGTATGTGGACACTAGCTTACAATGTGAGAGTCTGATTTGGAATTAGGACCTCAAATATGTTAAAGAGCCACAAATTTACGTTGAAAGAAGTAAGGAACTTACCTGTTGCCGCATTAGAGAAAGGCATTTTACCATTGCAATGACTTCTTTAAGAAGCATATTACTAATACATCTAGAGAACTAGCAAGTGGCTAGATATTAACAAAGGTAACTACTAATGTAATGCCCCAAAACTCGAGCATGTTATAGCTTGTCATGTGTCCTTATCATACAAGGACATGTTAAGGCTTTGAACTTACTCTAATACTACTTAATCCCGTAAATCCTATAAACCTTAATTCAATATAATCAGTACTACTAACATGACATAAATACATCCTAATCCATCCTTTAAACCTTGGAACAAATTTAACATTTCATTCTTGATCAAATCTAAAGTAACGAAATATTTATAAAGTACTAATCTAATTTCTTCCAAAGGTCTCAACTTTCTCTACATATACAACATAAATTCCTCATAAAATCTAATTACCATAGTAATAGTAAAACTCTTCTTCTTCTCTCTCCTATGTATTCACTCCCATTTCTTCTCTTTGGTTATCTATTCTCCCAATACCTGCATCTAAAAAAATATAATCCTCAAAAGGTGTGCTAAAACCCAGTACATATAACACAAGCACACACGCATAAACAAATAGGAACTCACTTCACATACATTATGCATAATTTAAATAGCAAACAACAGGTTCATAATATACTTAAGTCCACAACATCAATGAAGTACTCATGACCTCATCAAACACAATCAAAACGTAATCCTTGAATTGATAATTAGGAACTACCACTACAAGCCCCAACACCTATAAGTCCTTAAACGTTATAACGTGGTGATGAGAACTACCATTATAGGCCTCACATCCATGATCCTTTAAACCTTAAACGTGGTAATGGAAATTACCACTACAGGTCATACACCCATGAACCCTTAAATCTTAAACCAGCTTAGATCATTTCCAAGCACGATTCTACTAAGGACAATGTCACATAAGAATCATTCGGGTGCTCCTTAGGGATTTGCTACTATATGCCCCTAAGCTAAGCCAAACACACACTATAAACACTTAAACGCTTAATCAATCATTCACTTAATTAATTTCAATGCATACTAACTTAATAAGCATAAAATAACAAATAAGTTACACGTACCTTGAGTGTTAGTCTTAAACACTTTTGGTCCTAGACTTAAAGCTAATCTGTAATCTATAAACGCAACAATGATTACTTCTTAGTATTAATCTAAGAATAAACTAATCTCTTAATTCTCTTACCATGTTAGATTTTCTGAGGTCTTACTAGCTATCTAAGTTGCATAGAACTTCACTTAATTAGAAAGTAATTCAAGATACAAGTTTTCCCTAAGTACATAGTTATATTTAGAATTATATACTTTAGCACGCCCTAGGTACATGGTCGTGTAGAGTGGTTGCATACCTTTTTGTGAATTTTCACATTTTGGCACACCCAGGTACACGGTTGTGTCGTTGGCCATGTACCTTTATATGCATTTTCCATCCTCAACACGCTCTATAACATAGGCGTGTAACCTAGCCATGTACCCTTATACACATTCCAATAAGGGAAAGTACATAGGCGTGTACTTGACCGTGTTCCCTATTATTCTTCACGAACCTAATTTTTCTTTTACTAATTCATCCTGATTCCAAATTCCTTGCTCCTAAGTTTAATTTAATCCTAATACTTGCAATCTCTAATTGAATTACATAGACTAGATTACTTCTGATCTTGCTCATTCAGTCCCTTCCTTAATCCGAATTCGACTAAACAATTGATGGAAATCAATTTAATTCATAATTCGATAATTGTAAATAACAATTCCATCATTACAATTTTTACTTGGTGAAATCAATCTTGACTTTTTGTGAAATCCTTCTACTCGTCCTTAGGGTTTTCTAAAGTGCATTTTCTTCTTTTCCTGTCTTGTCATTATGAGAATGTGAAAAAGGTAGGACGCTCGGTCAACACGGGGTTTATATACCCTATTCATAAAATGACCCATTTACCCCTCATTTTATATATGCTCTTCTTTGACCTTGGTTTATGTTTTAAAAATATATGTTAAATAAAATACTTATACAAGTATTTATAGCTAGAAAGTTTAATAGGTGGCTAAAAGCTCCCAGTGGCCATCAAGTTGTATTGCCCAATTATCAAGTGTAGATATTCGAAGTTATAACTGCGGCACGCCCCTTGATATGTGGCTAAAAAGGGGGTAACCACTACAAGGTAGAAATCAGGGCACACACATGCACATGCATGAAGTGGCAAACTTAGAAAATTCCATGCTCACATGCAATGGCCATGATTAGTATAGTGTATATGGATTGCTTCACCTTTATTGGTCATTGATATACTTGGCAACATCGATGGCAAGTTTATGGACGTTCATTCAGACCTTGTGTCGATAAGAAAGATTGGCTAGATCTTTGGTTCCCTCTTTGGCATCTAATGACTAGTCAAAGGGAAAAGCATGAGAGGCTTAAACAAAAATGGTTTCAAAATGAGATAGACATACATGAGCCGCCACTAACTATAACATGTAGTAGGTGTGGAGAGGAAGGTCATAATAGAAGAATATGCCTTGAATGTAATAGGTAAACACAATAGGAATGATTGAAGTCATCATATTGTTTAGTTTATTGCATGTAGTTGTGATTTATGTGTGTTGCTATTCTTATATTTATTCTTGCATGTACATTGACAAGAAATCTTTGCATTAACGCTCGCATTTTTTCTTTTCAAATTTGTAAATGGATCTAAGACCATAAGATAGATAATTGTTGTGGGGTTTAGCAGTCCATAGGTTGGAGATAGTTTGGAGTGGTCAAGTAAGAACTTCCCTACATGATGTTATGAATAACATAAATTATGTTACATATGCAGGAAAATAACTAGCTTAGGTGGCATCGATGTAAGGCAATCTTTAGACAATGTAAGGGACAACTGATTGAGGTAGACCTATAAATTATGCCATATCTTTAAGCATCAAGCTTCACTAAGGTGTCACACTTAGTATTCATTTAGCTAGATTGGCGCTCACTTATAAGGTTGGTCAAACGCTGGCAACCAAAGATATATACCTTTCACATACTTTCAGGTGAGGTGATTGTGATGCTGCAGGATATTTCCGTATTGGTAAGCTTACCAATTGATAGACAGGCCATCATTAGCAGCATGTAGCTGAACTGGCTAGACATTTTCCATTAGTTGTTAGGAGTAAGGCCACTAGCAAGAGTTGTTTAGAGAAACTAGTTGAGATTGATGTAGCTAAGGGATAATTTCAATGATCTACCACCTAATGCAAATGGCATCACCATTCAACAGTTTGCAAGAGCACATTTTACAATTGATGGGAGGTATGATCTTTGCTAATAAATTGCAAAATGTGTTGCATATGATATTTTTCCCTCTTCCATCCAACCTTCAGGTAGCTAGGTAGTATACATGGGAAGTAGCATGCTTAGCTTAGTTATACCGCCACCTCTATATTGCATCACACATAGAGACATCTGAAATTAGTGGCCCATTGGTTATACTACATGCATAAGCATGGGAACACTTCCCTCATATTGCCCCTTGTGCCGGAGGGTGATAGCACTAGTTGATGATCGACCACTTATGTGCAAATGAGGTGTTGATTTCGATGTCAAGTAGCTACCAACTCATGTAGTGACATAGTATTGTGATTATTTTGACCACTAGGTCCTTAAGCAAGTATTCTAAATCTCATTTACTTGTTCTACTTCCCCATTAAAACTTTATGATTCAAGGTTATTCTAATATATTAGTTTCTAAGTGGTTTAGGTCTCGTACATGCATGTGACATTTGGCTTACCCAAGTACCACTTATCCGCTTTCATGTCATCAAGTTATACTTTCCAAACCAAATAGCTCGCCAGTTTAGAGGCATCCAAATGATACCTCAATACACCAACACATCAACACAACTCCATGAGCTTGACTTGTGAAGTAGGACTAAGATAAATTAGGTTACCACCCATTCAACTTGGTTAGAGTAGTGGGCCAATCATCAACACAAAATCATCCATTTAGCTCTAGCCTACAACTTACCAAACAGTAAGATCCTAAAGTACTCTACTTAGTATTGGGAGATCACTCGACAGTACATAGGTTAAACCAGCGCTATGTTAGGTTACATGGTACATATATGATCTTCCAGTTCTATTATTTTCCTATGTTTTGTGTTGTGCGGACTAATTATATTGTGTTATCCTTTTTCTATAGGTTGATTTCATTGAGCATCTACCTTAGATGCCATGCAATGATGTTTTATCTAAGGCACCAAAGGTGGCTAAAGTAGTCTATCAATTTAGGGGTATGACTTTGGACGATACACAACTCATTGCAAATAATGCTGATGAACAAAATAACTCACCACCACCGTAGCCCCCTCAAGGATGATGTGCTTGAGTTTGAGGTCGAGGTAGAGGATGGGGTTGTAAAGTGCTCAAGTAGACAATAGAGAAAACTGTGAAAACTTACCTCCCGCATCCCCTACTCAGACTAGAGTATATTATGACAAGCTAGGCCCATCTATATTAGTGTCTACACCTATTTTCACTCCTTTCGAATAGGGTTCTAGCTCTTATGCCACCATTCCTCTAACTCTACATAAGAGATGACCTGGTCATGCCGATGGCGATATGGGTGAAGGTTTTACTTAAGTAGAGCCCACTTATGTTCCTTTTCACATGCCTTCTCCATACAGTTCACTTAGTTTAGATTTATATGGCACTCAAATTACACAGATAAATGTGGATCAAATGATGCAGGCTTAACTTAACCTTATGCTAGATAATTAGAGTGCATGTGTGTTTAGGCAACAAAGGAGGAGATAACCTTAGCTCCATATTATATTATATGTTTTTAGTTAATACTTTGTGGATGCTTGGCCTATACTTATGTATATACGATTGGGTATATAATTAAAACTTTCTATTTCTTTGTTTAGTTATGTCATTCGTTATCTTATATGGTTTGAGGATTCAAAAGTTGCTGAAATCAATTGAATGATAATTGTCTTAGAATTTTTGCTCCTATGCAACTATTGATGCATAGATGGATCATTAGGTTGGTGTATTGAATGTTTCTATAGCATTTTTGAAACATTACTACAAGTTATCTAAATTTTTTGTCCCTATAAATTGCAAGGGCATAGTTATGTGTAAATAGCAAGAAAAACTTGGCATTTTAAGTACTAATTTTATTGGATCTTGAATTAAAATCGATACTTACTATTATTGTGTGTATATATATAAAGAGAATATGACACTTCAAGTATTGGTTTTATTTGAACTTAAACTAGATGCGATACTTGGAGTGAGGAAAATGAATAAAAAATTCTTTTAAAACATAAGGACTATTTCATTTTGAGCTAAAACAATATAATTTAGAATTAGATTAATGGAAAAATTGGTTACAATGTCAATATTAGTAAGATTTATTTTCTATTATATGATATTGATTAGTACCACTAAAATTGTGAAATAGAATCACTCAATGACGTATGAATCAAAATTCAAAATTAAACAAAACTTATTTAGCTGAAAATGAATGATTAATTCATTATAAAAAAAAATTGAGTCAATTTTAATCAAATTCATTACTCAAATAAAAAAATATAACTTTAAAAATTATAACTAAAATTGGGAGTTTAAGTTTGCCTAAAATCAACATGTGAAGTGCCAAACTTAGTTGAAATTCAATTAAAATGAATACTTCAAGTATTAATTTCAACCAAAATATTTTTTTAGTTGGTATATTTGCAGGAATATTATCAAGTTGATTCCATTGTATTTTTAAATGGTGAAATGTTATTTGCAAACTATATTCAAGAGAAAGGTGAGATTGACACTGCTAAAATCTAAAGGTCTAGAATTAACAATTCACCATCCAACGGCTGCAGTGGAAGTGCATTTATAACTCCGCTCTACTCGAAATCCCCGTACCAAGCGAACGAGCGAGGGTTTTCCTGTGAAGTAAAAGGAAGAACAAAGAAGAAGAAGAAGAAGAAGAAGAAGAAGGAGTAGAAGAAGCAGCGAAAATGAGGAGATCCACCGGTGAGGACGCTCAAGCTCTTTTCCACTCTCTCCGTTCTGCTTATGCTGCTACTCCCAAAAACCTCAAGGTGCCTCTCCCTCTCCCTCTCTGTCTAAATATCTCTGTTTTTGAAGTTCAACCTATCTAATTGGCGTTTCTTTGTGATGGATCCATCAGATCATCGATCTATACGTTGCTTTCGCTGTCTCCACAGCTCTAATTCAGGTCTATTATCGTTCTTATCACTCTCTTTTATTACGGTATGGTGAATTGAATTTGTTGAATCGGTTCAATCGCTTTAATGAACTTAACTGAATTGGATTATACGTTCAAAGGTGATGGTAGGATCTGAAATCGAGTGTTTTGCGCTTATCAAGTTTGTATTTTTATTAATACGTTTGGTCAGATTGAATTTTCCTTCGTGAAATGTGATGGGTTAATTGGAGATTTAATCGATTGTTCTGGAAAATAAATGTGTGTATAGTTTGATTCTCGATGTTGATCATACTTGATTTTAATTTCAATCACTAGTTATTTTATTTGCATTATTGCATTGTTGGAACTATTACATACGATGATCAGCTCTTTATGTAATCCGCTGTGATTATTATGCGAAGTTATGTGATGTGACCACAAGGAGAGTATCCAACTTTTAGCTTGGGACTATAGAATATGAATTTTGCGGTTTATGGTGCAAGTCTCGGACATTCAACTTCAACTTGGTATTGGTCAGCTGGGATGAATAACTAAGATGCTTCTAATGCTCTAGGCCGTGTGGCTAGTTTCACGCTCTCAAATTCACAGATAGCACTTTGGACTTTGGTTATCATTATTCACTGCTTGAAAGAGTCATGAGGCTTGAATTGATTGTCAATTGGAAAAATTTCGGGTGCCTATGTTTGCCCCCTTTATTATTTGGGTCCTATGTTTCCTGTTTTCTCGAAATAGGGTCCATGTTTCAAAAGGTAACTTAGAAAAGGGGCTTCCATATATGTCCTTTAAAAGTTTTGGATCTATTAAAAATAAAAATGACTTGAAAATGGGCTTTGTCTATGTATCTTGAAAGCTCCTTTCCAAATCGTTCTTTAAAATATAGACCCATTTCAGGGAAAAAAAAAGAATGTAAAATATGGATCCAAAACGAATGAGTAGGCAGAAGATAGGCTTTTATGGTATAATTTTTAAATTCCAATGTTTTTTGATAGAGAACACTGTGATGCAAGATGGTCCCTGGAAGGCAAGTTTAGTTGTTATATGTAATCTGATTCTGACAGTATGGTGTGATTTTTTGGATGAATCATTGGACAACTTGTCCTAGATGAGATGGAAGCTTTCATCATCTCATCTCATCACAACTTATTTATTTAGTTTTTTTTTTTTTTTTTCCAAAATAGATCCAGCGGACTTTGATTTAACTGACATTCCTTTGATTCCTAGAGTAGGTTCCAAAATTTTGTGTATGGGTCTTATTTGATTCAAGTCGTGATGAATTGAGAATTGAGATTTTTGTACTATTGAAGGTAGATGAGTGAAAGGATTAAGCTCATTTTATGAATTGGGTCATAGCTAGGTGTTTTTTGTATTAGTAGCATTATCCTATAGTGCTAGGGGGAACTTAATCAGTTCTATTTGCTTGTAATCCTGTTGATGTGGCCATCAATTTGATTGCCTTTGAAGTTGAGAAAAGATTGAAGAGTGAACTTACGAAGTGAAGTGGAAGCTTTCATCATCCCATCTCATCACAACTTGTTTATTTACTTTCTTTTCAGAATAGATCCAGAGTACTTTGATTTAACTGACATTTCTTTGATTCCTAGAGTAGGTTCCAAAAATTTTGTGTTTGGATCTTATTTTATTCAAGTTGGGATGAATTGAGAATTGAGATTTTTGTACTATTCAAGGTAGGTGATTGAAAGGATTAAGCGCATTTTATGATTTGGGTCATAGCTAGGTGTTTTTTTGTATTAGTAGCTTTGACCTATGGTGCTAGGGGAACTTAATCAATTCTCAATTCTATTTGCTTGTAATCCTGTTGATTTGGCTATCAACTTGATTGCCTCTGAAGTTGAGAAAAGATTAAGGAGTGAACTTACAAAGTGAAGTAACTTCATATAATTGGATTGGTAATTGCTTTACACAAATCCTTATTTTAAAGAGATGTACAACTTGTCAACCAAGTTTTCTTCCAATTTGGATGGAAACGATGGAAGAAAGGTTATAATCTGAAAGAGTCAGCGTTTTAGACAACCTGATCCAACTATGTGGTATACATGCTTCTTCTATTTAATTTTATAAAGAGATCATGCAGTTTGGTTGTACAACATTTTTTTATTTTGTAAAATAAGGCGGCCACAATCAGCTGTGACCTTTGTATGCTTACCACATGGTGCCAGATACTTGCTTCTGTGAAAGGCAATAGTTGATTTATAGAAGCTTCAAATGGCTAGTTTCTCTATTGTAATTTAATATAGTTAGCCTTTAATGTCCAAAGCTGAGTCCACAGTGGGCTTAGTCTTTTTTGATAAATACTGATACATATCCATGAGTAATATAATTCCTGTATGTTTTACAGGAGGTGTTCCAGGCTTAGTTAGCTGCTATGCTGCTATATGCTGTTGTTTGTTTACATGTTTAGCTGTTAGTTAGTTTATTAGTTGATACTATAGTCAGAAGTCTGTAGAAGTTTATAGAAAGCTGATAGCTGTCTTTAAGGAGTTATATAAATAGTCTAGTAGTCTAGTTAGGAAAGTTTAGTTTTGGAACTTGTTAAAAAAGAATAAACCCTAGCAGAGCTGCAAAAGGGTGATTTGATTGTACAAAATTTCATTCCATATTAATAAAGTCACTTTTTTTTTCGTGAGGCTTGATCCGTGGCCGTATCAAATACAATACTACTAGCTATTAAAATATAAAAAATAAATGAGGAAGGAAAAGAGTCTTCTTGAATGTAACTGAAGAACATGTTGCTGATGTTGCAGGTTGTTTACATGGCTATGGTTGGATCTTTTCCTTTCAATTCCTTCCTGTCTGGAGTCCTTTCATGCGTTGGAACAGCCATCCTTGCAGGTATTCTGGATATATTATGAGAAGGAAAGTCTTCATCCAACAACAGACATTTGAAAATTTCAGTTTTTATTAGTAAATGGTTTGAATTTGTTGGCCGCTTTGCAGTTTGTCTACGCATCCAAGTAAACAAAGAAAACAAGGAGTTTAAGGTGAGTTATCCTGTGCTGTGCTCTTTGGTCTTTCATGAGAAATTGATTTAGACCTAGTTCCACCTTGTTTTGGCATAATAAATTTAGTGACTTTTCCGTCATTGCAGGATTTGCCACCAGAGCGTGCTTTTGCAGATTTTGTTCTCTGCAATCTAGTTCTTCATTTGGTGATTATGAATTTCCTGGGATAAGTTGGACAGTTTTGGTTGCTGGAACATTGTTTCTTGGGACTGTCTCCCAACTTAAGAGTGATAAGTTAAAGCCCCTTGTTTGGCATGTTTATCTATTTTTACACCGTTTTGTAACAAAAGATATTAGTTGTTAAATGAAATAGAGACTGGATTAGAACTTCGTTTTGAGGGATCCAAGTCAGCAATGCCTCAAGTCTTTCAAATTAAAAAATAATAATAATTTGCTGAAGCCCTCGGTTCCGTAGTTCAGTTTTCTTGACAAAGGATATCATGTTTCGAGTTCCATTCCACTGGGGAACTCAAACCTAGAGGGTTCTTTCTATCTGGACAGTTAGTAGGAGCAGTTGATGTTGAACCAAAAGTCAAAAGACAATGCTGAGACTGAAGTGCCTAGTTGTATGCTTGGTGCGCCCGGTTCAATGCTTGGCTCTGTTCCTCAATTACTAATAAGTTCTAAATTTAAATTTCACCTGCATCTACTGTTACCCTTACTATGAGTCCAATGATTCTTCCCCTTTTCGTAATTTGTTGATGGGCATTGGCGGTCTAGAGTTTGCAAGAAATGATATACAGTATAAAAAAAAAAAAAATCTATTAAGAATTTGAAATGAATAAATGGTATTTTGGTTATTTAAACATAAGGATACTAGATCTAAGTGGGGTTCGTTTTGCAAGATTCAATTATTTTACTATATGTTTAAAATAAAAATTCTGGCTGTCTTGATATAGGTCGGGATTTTGCCAAACCGCAGAGGCGGGTTTGGAGCCGTAATCAATCAACTTGGACCTCAGGGCATTCAATTACAGAAGGATTGTCCTAATTTGTGATAGGAAAATGTTCCACATTTTGGGATGCCTATTGTCAGCTGAAGCATTGAAATCTGTGAAAGTAAATTAAGTGTGAAACCTTGATTTGATTGATTCAACATTTTTTTTTTTTTTTAAAAGTGATATTGGTTTGGTACTTCTTTCTGTCTAAAACATCCGGCCTGCGGATCAGAGGCCTTTGTGGAGTCTCAGAAGTCAGAAACGGAACGTGATCCCAATTTTCTTACCTTGTTATGCGAATTCATAAAACCGGACTCTTCAACTCTCAGCCGGCTTAATATCCATGAAGATTGCTCCACGCGGCACAAGCCATCTCGACTTGTCGTCAGCTTCGTGGATCAAGTGAATCAAACAAATCTTCAGTGATGAAGATACCAAATTCAAATCCATTAATGCTCATCTTCAGCAGACTTAAATCAATGTTTTGTTCAATTGTGTGTCAACGACGACAAATCCGAATGTTCTTCGACCTCTTCGAAAGCTACTGTTGATTTATCATTATATCACAAACAGCAATAAGCAAATGTAATTGTTTTAATTCGAAGTATAGTTTAACAAGACACTTGAGTTTGATAAAAATTTTATGTTCCTTTTAATTAAAATCACATTAAAGCATCAATTCAAACTTGATAAAATTTAATATATATAGGCTTGGAATGATTTATGAGCTAGTTGAACCACATGAGATCATTTTTGAGATCAGCTTGACTATAATCATACCAAACTAAAACAAAATTAGACTTGAAAAAAAATTGTGAATTAAACTTAAATGAAATTCAATATATATGAATTTGATAAGATTTATGAGATCATTAAACCAAATTGATTCATATTTGAACTTAGCACTGTAATAAAAATTAAGGTGAGCTTGAAAAACTTATAAATCAAGTTAGTTGGTTAGACTTTTAAACATGCACCACCACCATTTATGGATCACTTTTTTAGAATCTATTGTAATCAATAAAGTTTTTGTAAGTGATATATTAATCCTAATCAGGTTACAATAACTTTTGATAAACTTGAATAAATTTTAATATTGTGTTTAGATTAGTGAAAAAGGATAAAAAGGGAAGAAATATAAATAAATATTGTATTTGGTAACTTAAGTAAAGAATAGAAATAAATAAAAATATTTTCGCTTTCAAATTCACTTCTTCTCTCTTCAAAATGAGAGATAAATGAGTGAAAATATAATATAATTACAAAATTAACCTTTATAACAATAACTATCAAAATAATAATAAAAATAATTTTATTCATTATTAACTATATTTTTCTTTATTTTCTTCAATTTCTTTTATATATTACTAAATATAAAATAATAATTATATTTTACTTCATTTCCGCTCCTTTCCTTTTCATTCGAATGGCCAAAGACCAGTCTACCGAAATTAAAATATTGAAAATGACAGACAAACCATTGAGGAAGCTATCCCAAATTCGACTTTTTGCCCCCACAAAAATCGTTTTGCATTGGATTCTGCCATCTTCCAACCCAACTTTACGTGTCCTCATACAACTCTCCAACACCCCCCCGCCCATGCACTCCACGCGGTTGTCCTGCTTCACCACCACCACCTCCTCCTCAACTCTCTACATACCTGTGAATCGTCAGTCTTAATTCCACCATGTCTTTGACTGTGGACTCCACAGCTTCTAACACAGACACTCAACATCAGCACCATCAACAACAACAAGGCCAGCTCTGCTTTTCTCCCATAAAACTCCAAAAGCTCCCTCACTTAACAGACTATCTCTCGGCTTCATCAGACCAGATCACATACTCTAACCCTCTCCAACACAACCAGTTCTTCCACCCAACACAAGGCTTCTACATCACACCCTCTGACATCATCCTACGTCAGATAGGCTACGACCTCTCGGGAACTTTCCCTCCACCTTCTTATCCTCACTCGGCCTACCTGAGGGCAGGTCCAAGGGAGAGGATACTTTTTGACCCGGCTCACGTTCGGGCAGCGATTGTCACGTGTGGTGGTCTATGCCCTGGTTTGAATACTGTGATAAGGGAGCTGGTTGTGGGGTTGTGGGAGTTGTATGGTGTGAGAGAGATTTATGGAGTGAGAGCTGGGTATAGAGGGTTTTATGCTTATGATAGTGGAAACGAGCCTATGACGCTCGATCCTAAGATGGTTCATAGTTGGCATAAGATAGGTGGGACTGCCCTCGAGACTTCCAGAGGTGGATTTGATCTTCAAAGAATTGTGGATGGGATTGACAAACGTGGGTTCAATCAGGTTTTCTTTCCTTCTTCTTCTTGCTCAGTGTCTTTTTTTTTTTTTTTTTTTTGAATAGGTTGACACTGATTCGAGTGAGTGAGAGTGAGACAGGAATTATGGTGTTTTAGGCATATAAAGCACTGTATGGTTTATATGTGACAGAGTTTGGATGTCTTCAGGATGCCTAGTCCTTTTGGGGGATATGTTGTTTATAATCTGTGCTAAAATCGTTATATGTTCTTGTATGACCACTAGTTAAACGGAGAATTACCGGCCAAAGATTTATCGAATGGAAGGGTTTAAGGTATTCTTCCATGTCTGGTGTTGTTGGCCTTGGTTGAGTGTTGCATCATATTTCTTTTGAGTAGGGCATCATTTCTAGTCAATTAATTCCTGCGAAAGCTCGTGGAATTGTAGGGTCTAGTTTAAACCAGTTGCAGATCTTGTTTAGTTACTGAAACAATCACAAAGGTAACATGTCGATAGAGGTTGAACTTGGAAGATTTACATGATCATTGATGTACAGCCTGTAGTTAGGAAGTTGACTTTGTTGTCTGGTGGACAACATCTCCCCTTTTGTTGGGAGCTATATGAGTTTTTATCTCTAAGTATTTCCAAAAGAGAGCCAGATTTGTTGTGGTCCTGCATTTTTAGGAATCAGAGCACGAATTTGTGTATGGTCCTTTGGGGAAGTTAGTGGCGTTTCATGACAAACAGCTAATGCAAAGCGAAAGTATCAATCAACTCTTGATGTGGCTTAAATGCAGGAGATAACTAGTATCGGGAAAGAGTGGACAATTCTCCTTTCTTTCCTACAAGTTGAGTAAAATTGACCTTGCCTTCTTTATGGTACTTGCAGATGAATCCTTACATGATGTGCCATTGCGACTTAGAACTATGTATATAGATGTTATCTGATCCGTAAGAAACTCAAACTTGGAGTTCTTCCGTTCCATATCTCTATTTAAAACAAACTTCAGCATCATAGGCTGTTTCAAACAGTGTAAAATCCTTTAGTTTATTCCAATGCCTAGTCCTATTTAACCTTTGAACTTAATGTCTTAAGAATCAAAGAATCGGATATGACCTCTGGCTTCGGCATATTATTACTGGCTTTTAATCTGTTTTATGCATATTTCTTAGAACCTACAAGTGCAAAACGTAAGGGAAATATTTGAGATGGTAGCCTTTTTTCTCCTAGGACCTTAGTGTCATGTGAATGCTGCTTTTACTCCATCTACTTCAAAGATAGTATTTCTCTTTTCCCCATTGCAATAACCCGGAGTTAAGTATCTGGAATTAATCCCTAGAAAATATAATTTAGGAACTAAGAAAGGTACCTGAGCAAAGCTCAGCTAGAGATCTTCTCTCTCCACAACAAACTCTGTTTTGGCAACAACTTTTCTAACTCCCTTTCCCTTCAAAATCTCTCCTTATATATATTCGAACAGTTCTCCAGATCAGCCCCCTCCCACGTCAGGTTATGCCATGTTCTCCACTATCCACTCTTTCCTCCACATCAGCAAGTGCCACGTCCTCCCAAACTAACCCCTCTTCCCTTGACAGAATAACACATCTATCACTATTCCACATATTCTCTTCCCTATATGAAATACTCCCTATACAACGAAATATACATCAACACACCATAACCCTTACTAGCACGTACTACATACACCCCCGTAATACCCTGACATACTATACACCCCCATTATACCCTAACACAATATTACTATACTATACTATCGCACTACTCTTGCTAACTTCCTCCCCTTCTCCTCTGATATACATTCATCGGAGGAGTAACTAGAGCTTTCCCCCTTGGAACCATATCACCCATGCTTTGGGCAGATGTGCTGCAAAGTTCTCAGACATTGCTTGTTTTCAAACCTAGTTTCTTATCCTTCTCATGATGTTAGTAGATAATGGAACAGAGTTTTTTGGTTGCTGGACATGTGTCATTTGTAAGGTAGTGAGAGTGACTTCAAGTTCTGGATTACCTTGTCAGATAAACTTCAGGGGAGATTTTTACAAAAAAGAAAAATAAAAAGAAAGTATTCAGGAAAGTGTGATCTCCCTCTTCCTAAGCAATGGAGAAGATTGGTGATTCTTTCTAGCGGATCATTTTGAATTCACTTGAAGTATTGATAAAACCATGTCATCATCATTACAACCTAGGACTTGGATTGTTCAATTTAATCGCTGTTGGCTGTCCTGCTTCACCACCACCTCCTCCTCCTCAACTCTCGATATACCTGTAAATTTTCAGCCTTTACTTCCACCATGTCTTTGACTATGGATTCCACAGCTTCTAGACAGACACCCAACATCAGCACCATCAGCAACAACAAGACCAGTTCTACTTTTCTCCCATAAAACTCCAAAGCTCTCTCACTTAACAGACTATGTCTCAGCTTCATCAGACCAGATCACATACCCTAACCCTCTCCAACACAACCAGTTCTTCCACCCAACACAAGGTTTCTACATCACACCCTCTGACATCATCCTGTGTCAGATACTCTACGACGTCTCGGGAACTTTCCCACCACCTCTTATCCTCACTCGGCCTACCTGAGGGCAGGTCCAAGGGAGAGGATACTTTTTGACCCGGCTTATATTTGGGCAGCGATTGTCACGTGTGGTGGTCTATGCCCTTGTTTGGATGCTGTGATAAGGGAGCTGGTTGTGGGGTTGTGGGAGTTGTATGGTGTGAGAGAGATTATGGAGTGAGAGCTGGGTATAGAGGGTTTTATGCTTATGATAGTGGAAACAAGCCTATGAAGTCTTGAGCTGAGGATGGTTCATAATTGGCATAAGAGAGGTGGGACTGTCCTTGAGACTTCCAGAGGTGGATTTGATCTTCAAAAGATAGTGGATGGGATTGAGAAACGTGGGTTCAATCAGGTTTTCTTCCCTTCTTTTTCTTGTTCAGTGTCTTTTTGTGTTCTTTGTTTTTTGTTTGAATACGTTGATATTGATTTGAGTGAGTGAGAATGAGACAGGAATCATGGTGTTTTAGGTAAGCACTATATGGTATTAGATGTGACTGAGTTTGGATGTCTTCAGGATGCCTAGTTCTTTCGTTGTTTATAATCTGTGCTAAAATAGTTCTATGTTCTTGTATGACCCGCTAGTTAAATGAAGAATTACCATCCAAAGGTTTATTGAAGGGACAGGTTTAAGGTACTCCTTCATGTCTGGTGTTGTTGGCTTTGGTTTTGAGTGCTGCATCGTTTTTTTTTTTTTTTGAGTAGGCATCATTTCTAGTCAATTAATTCCTGTGAAGACTCGTGGAATTGTGGGTCTAGTTTAAACCAGTCCAGATCTTGTTAAGTTGCTGAAGCAATTGCAACGGTAGCATGCCGATAGAGGTTGAAGTTGGAAGATTGACGTGATCATTGATGTATGGCCTGTACTTAGAAAGTTAACTCTGTTATCTGGTGGGCATTATCTCCTCTTTGCTGTGAGCTATATGAGTTTTTATCTGTAAATATTTGCAAAAGAGAGCCAGATTCGTTGTGGTCCCACATTTTTAGGAATCAGAGCACCAATTTGTGTATGATCCTCTGGGGAAGTTAGTGGTGTTTCATGACAAACAGCTAATGCAAAGCGACGGTATCAATCAGCTTTTGATGTGGCTTAAATGCAAGAGATATCTAGTAGCGGGAAAGAGTGGCCAATTCTCCTTTCTATTCTACAAGTTGAGTAAAGTTGACCTTGCCTTCTTTATGGTACTTGCAGCTGATAAATCCTTACATGATGTGTGATTGTGATTTGCGACGTAGAACTATGCAGATAGATGTTATCTTCTTGAGGAGAAACTCAAACTTGGAGTTCTTCCATTCCATACCTCTATTTAAAAAAAACTTCAACATCATAGGCTGTCTCAAACTGCACAAAGCCCTTTAGTTTATTCCAATGCCTATTCCTATTGAGCCTTTGAACTTAATGTTTTAAGAATCAAAGAAGTGGATATGACCTCTGGCTTAGGCATATTATTACTAGTTTTTATTCCGCTCTATGCATATATTTCTCAGAACTTACAAGCACAAAATGTAAGGGAAATACTTGAGATGGTGGCCCTTTTTCTTCTAGTACCTTAGTGTTATGTGAATGCTGCTTTTACTCCATCTACTTCAAAGATAGTATCCCTCTTTTCCCATGCCATTGACAGATGTGCTGCGAAGTTCTGAGACTTTACTCGTTTTCAGATCTAGTTTCTTAATCTTTTCATAATGTTGGTAAATAATGGAATGGAGTTTTTTGATTGCTGGACATGTTTCATTTGTAAGGTAGTGAAAGTGACTTCAAGTTCAGGATTACCTTGTCTGAGAAACTTCAGGGGAGATATTTATAAAAAAGAAGAAAAAGAAAATATTCAGGAAAGTGTGATCTACCTCTTCCTAAGCAATGGAGAGATTGGTGATTCTTTCTAATGGATCCCTTTGATGTCACTTGAAGTCTTAATGGTGTCAATAAAACCATATTATCATCATTACAACCTAGGATTTGGATTGTTCAATTTGATCACTGTTCCCTGCAATTCTGCAGGAAATTCATTTTCTTCAAAGCATGTTTATTTGTTTCTTTTTTTTTCCTCTTATTCTCCTTTTTCAATGGCAAAATAGAATCAATATATCCAACCCACTTGATGGGAACAAGACTTGAGTGTTGTTATTGTTCTGTTTCTCAAAAAGTTGTCCTGTATAAGAATGTTGTATCTGCCGAAAAGAATTATTGCACTTCTCTTTCTCAATTGCATTAAATGTGCATCGTGAATTATTGTTGCTTCTTTGCAATTTAAGTTACTGAATTTGTTCAGTGATACTTGACATGTTTGAATGTGAGAATAATCACATGCCATCCAACTAATTTGTTTTTAGAAATTTTAGCATGCCATTGACAACAGAGTGCCCTTATCCTGTCCCCTAAACTTAAGAGAGGTTGGATTATTTGTTGAAAAGAAAATATATATATATATATATAAACCATTCCTGATATTTTAAGTATAATCTGTCAATTAGGGACAAATTCGGTTAATAATGTGGTAATGTCATTGTGTAATTTCTTTCAAACCTCTGTTGAATCACCTACTTGTTTGATGGTATTTCTCATGATTTCTGGACATCTCTAATTGCTTTTGTCTTCTCTTCATGCCTTTATTATGGGAAGGTTTACATAATTGGTGGTGATGGTACAATGCGAGGAGCTGTTGCAATCTTTAATGAAATATGCCGTCGAAAACTGAACATTGCGGTGACTGGAATACCGAAGACAGTTGATAATGATGTGGGTGTGATTGACCGATCGTTCGGATTTCAGACAGCAGTAGAGACGGCACAAGAAGCAATCAGTGCTGCACATGTGGAGGCTGAAAGTGCAGTCAATGGAATTGGCCTAGTAAAACTTATGGGACGAAGCACGGGGCACATTGCTCTTCATGCAACATTGAGCAGCCGTGATGTGGACTGCTGCTTGATCCCTGAGACAGAATTTTACTTGGAAGGTGAAGGAGGGTTATTTGAATTTCTTGAGCAAAGACTGAGGGAGAATGGTCATGCAGTGTTGGTAGTTGCTGAGGGGGCTGGACAGGACATGATTCCAAGGACTAAGGCTGAAGAAAGAGATGAATCGGGTAATCCGGTCTTCCTAGATGTTGGTTCATGGTTGAAAACCGAGCTCAAGAATTGGTGGGCAAGGGATCATCCGGGTGAATTGTTCACGGTTAAGTACATCGATCCAACATATATGATTCGTGCAGTCCCTGCAAATGCAACGGATAATCTATATTGTACACTCCTGTCACATTCAGCTATTCATGGGGTTATGGCAGGCTACACTGGATTTGTATCTGGTCCTGTTAACGGAAACTATGCTTATATACCATTGGACGAGGTTGCAAATGCTAAGAATGAGGTTAACACAAGGGACCATAAATGGGCATGGGTTAGGTCTGTTACTAATCAGCCAGATTTTATGAGGACCTGACCAGCTGATTTATCCAATGCTCCCATTGGTTTATGGTTCACCAGGTTTGTCTTGGGCTATATTATCTAACTCTGTGGAGAAGTATTCATAATACCTGCAAAAAGTTAGATGTTGTAGTATGAGATTTGGGACTATATGTTGTCTTGTATCCAGCAAACATCGTGTGATCACTTGTTACAATGCAAAGTAGCACAGAAGAAATAAACACTTCCATTGGGAGCAACCAGAGTCATTATTAAATTTATTGCTGTCATTTTTCGGAAAATACTGTTTGTTCGTGTGCAGATAGATTCTTAAACTTTCCAGATTGAACATTTACATCCTATAACTTTGGAGAGGATACACTTATGATCCCAATTGTTACAAAAACTCTAAAAATATAGTTATTTATGGACTTTTAACCAACAGTTTTAAGAGTTTTAGCAACGATTAGGTAGTTGAAGTGCTTATGTTGGTTCAGTTTTAGAGTTTATGTACACGTAACCAGTAATGTTGTGGTAGATTTGAAATTATATTTTCTTTAACCAACTTCATGGTCAGGTCCTGTTGAAAGCTGAACTGAAGTGCTAAATCACTATATTAAGATATAGGATGATTCGAAGTGTTTTAGGAACCTTTTTGTTGGTCCTGTACATAATAAATCGCCAAGATAGGATATCGAAGAAATCATATACATTCCTTTTGCAGAGTTAAATGCCTAAAAAATTCATATGAAATTAGAATTATTCTCTGTTTTGTTTATGCTATTTAATTAAAGAAATGATTAAACTTTTTACCTTAAAAATACATAGAATCTTTCTCTTCGACTCTCATTGTCATCATAATCGTAATTTTGAAATTAAAATGGATCAAATGTTTTTTAAAACGTCCAATTGCAAATAGATAAAACTAAATGCAAAACTTATATTGATGCTTGTCATTTTATTCAGGATAACTCTAAAACGTCGTATATTTGCCTCCTCCAAGTACAGATAGAAGATGGGTGTTGTAATATTGAGTGCAAATTTTGATATTATTAATGAGAAAATTATAAATTTAGTCTTTTAACATTTGCCATATTTTCTATTTCAATCTTAAATCTTTTATATTTTATATTCAAGTCCTTAGTGTTTACAAACGAATGAAAATAATGCATGGCGGGATTTATTTGGTTGAAATAATTAATTCAATTAAAAAAGATAATAATATATATAATATTTAAGTCAAATAGTTTTTTAAAAAATGAAAACATTTAGAAAATTAAAAAAATCTACGAAATAAATAAAAAGTTATGTAATAATATATACATATATTATTTAAGTAAATAATTAAAAAATAAAAATTCTAGAATAATTATAAAAAAGTAGGAGCTAAAAAAGAAAAAGAAGGGAAATCTGATCACCTGAGGGTTGGGGGTGGCTAACAGCTTTTTTTTGGACATTTTTTATTTTGTTATCAATATACTTAAATAATATATATATATATATATATATATATATGTACACATATATTATTATCTTAATTTTGTAGATTTTTATCTTTTTTCCAATTTTCCATTATTATTATTTTCCTAATTTTTTAAAACAATTTACTTAAATAATAATAATAATTTGTACTTTTTTTGCAAATGTTAACACTATTATTGAAAGGATCCATTTGCAAATGTTTGCAAACATTGTGGACTCAAATATAAAAAATAAAAGATTTAAGACTAAAATAGAAAATGTGATAAATATTGATGGCTAAATTTGTATATTTTTTTTTTATTAACTCTCTGTTGTATAATTGTGTTAACTTTACTATAAGAGTATGAGTATGTAATTTTTATGCACTAATTTTATAATATTTATCATTTATTTGATCCTGGAGACAACGTATATCCCTTTTTTAATGTATTATTTGTTATAATGTTTATTTAGAGTAAACTTAATATGTATACCCTCTAATTCATGCTTGAACACAAAGTAATATCCTTTTCATTATAATTATATCTCTTCAAATTAGTTAACAGATGATGGATGATTTGGCATCATTGCAAAGTATACCGAAATGTATAAATTTTGATTAGCATAAGCCTTTCTACTCTTACCTAGACTTTTGCCAGGTCGATTACTGACTCGAAATCGGTTAGCTAAGTGAAGACTAAAACCGAACCGGTAAAGTTGGTTTCAGAGTCGGTGTGGACCCCAGTAAAATAAAATGGCATATTCATGAATTGGCTAGTAACGATCTTGGGCTAAAACCAGTTTCAATTCCACTATTATTATTTCCGATTTTGGGTCGGATCACGCTGGTTCTGGAGCCGTGCCTAGCTCTGTTGTTACCCTCACCTATGGGAATTTTCTCTTTATTTTTATCCTGCACCTAAAATCGAGTTTTCTTCTACTCTTGTCGACCATAATTCTTGGAAGACCGAAAGAGGAAACAGTGAAAGGATTTGGGTATAATTACATGGCAATTTGTCGCTTGTCGATATATCTTTAGGGAAATGATAAACATGGCCAAGACCCCAACTTCTTGTCTGCATTATGAATCTTCATACAAACGCAAAGCGAAAAGGATGGTGTCCGAGAAATCGTGTGTAGGACGATGGGCCACATGGTGATTATGAGTAAGATTCAGTTGTTGCAATTAATCAAACTCGGACTATTTCATTTCCTCATAAGGATAATTGTCCTTGACAAGGGACACATGCTAAGAGTCACGTCGAGTAGGACAATTATCAAAGTAAATGACATCTACTTAATTTTAAGTGGATAGTATAATGTATCCATGTTTCTTAAAACAATATGAATCACCACTTATTAATAGTTCGTTATCACTTTCTAATCATGCTTCAAAAGACCAAATCTTAATACAATTAAAAAGATACATATTCAACATGTTTGATGGAAACCACCTCTACGAAGCTGGGCCATATTAGAGAAATCGGTGCTGGAAGGCTTATTCATAACGATAATGGCCTCTGGATAAGTGGATTCGCAAGAAACTTCAAGGCATCTCGTACAGATTGGCAGCTGAGTTATGGGGTCTTCATACCCCAGATGCTGGCTTAATTTCAGTTTAGATTTATTCTCATACTTTGACGCCATTTAAGTAGTAGAAACTGTCTTGAGGAGGCATGAAACATTGAATAGTTCTGATCTTATTGCTGCTCGTAGGTTAAAAGATGTGTTAATTATTTAGCTAATTATAATTGTAGAATTATCAGTGCATCCTATTCTTCTTCTTTTTTTATTTTTAATACAAAAACACCCTCAAATTATTTATCAAATTAAAAAAAAAAAAGTCTTAAACTTTCACAATGTGATTTTCTCTCTCAGTTATAGACTCAAAACTATCTCTAAATCCCCATAATTTTAGGGATTTTTAAAATGATTTAGATGTTATTTATTTGTTTTTTTAAAGTTATAGATAATTGAAAGTTTAAGTGTTTACCTCTACATAATTAATAGTCTAGATGTGTATTTGCAATTACCCACCCATCATCAATTACCACCCTTAAATATTAAAAAATGGTTGTGCACCACTAGTATTAGGCGGCTGGCCATGCCCTTTAAGAGCAAAGCTTCAATGACATTCAAACTTCACATGATTGGATTTGTAGTGGATAGATATCAATAAAATTATAATATATGAAAATATAAATGATATATATATATAAATATAATTTCAAAGGCCCTTTTCATAGCAGTTATGCATCCCGTGTGTAAACATTGAGATATAATTATACAACTTTGCATAATAATGCAACTTTCGAAACTTGATGTCTTTAACATGATTATATCAGTATTATTTTGATAATAACTATTATAGACTGTTCGAAGAGAATATATATTTATTTACAACATTTCTACTATTATAATACTCTTAAACAGCTAATTAGAAATTTGTGCATATAATTATCTAGCTTTAAATAATTGCACTGGATGGATAAAATTGAAAAAAGTTCCTTTTAATTGTGGAGGTTGTTTCTTCTTCGAAATAGTAATAGGTAGTAATGACTCAAGCATGAGATTGAACTAATTCATAACTTGCTATGCAATGCACAAACTGCCAAAATGATAAATTGCCTAACAATTTAGTTTATATCTTTGAGATAATAACATAACAATGTGAAGGCAGCTAATATTTATTGGGCTAATTGGGCATTTGATGCTAGTGGAGATTTCTATTTATTCATTTTTGTTTAAGAATAATTTGATTTTAATCAAACATCACAAGAGCTTCCAAAATGTGATTTTATTTCCCTAAAAGATTTTCAAAAAGGTGAATATGCCTTTTGCCTTCTTTGTTAAGATATCAAAACCGTTCTTAAAATAATTTTACTCAAACAATAATATGAAAGTTTTAACAATAATTTTTGGGAGTAAAAAGTTATATAGAAGTTTTTAAGAGATAATACATATTTAGAGTTTATTTGCATTTTTTTAGTCAATTATTTTTATAGATATCGAGAAGAAAAATTAAACTTCATTTATTTTATTAAAAAACCAGCATTTATACCGTTAAAACTACAAAACCTGAATGTGATTAACTTTACCAATGGTTTTGCTTTTCTAGTTGTATTTTCGTATGTTATCATATCATAGAATATATATATGTTTAGAAATGGAAACTAAGACAGCAAGGGACAAGAATAATATTTAATAAAGTTCATTGAAAGGGAAGATAGATACTCTTACAGTCCAAACTTTATCCCAAAACTGAACTTTATTTTCATGAAAGTGGTGGCAAGATAAGGTAAAAAAAAAAAAAAGGAAAGCTTTTTTGATTGGGGAATCAGCAAGTAAAGTTCAAAAAGTTGAAACCAATGAAATATCTTGCTAGTTTCTTATAAAAAGAGGGCAAAATTAATGCTTGCACAGCGGAATCTTACATCAATGTGAGTTGTATGAGGTTCGACTTTTTACAGGTTTACAAAAGCTTAGAAAAAAGTTGATGCCATGAATTATTAACTAATACTAGTAAACGCAGCACCCGCATTTTAGATGTAAAAAAAATAAAAATGATATATAATTATATATGAGATCTTGTCTTCAAATGACTACTAAGTAACTTCCCTCCACCTCTTTCTTACAACTACTTTCTTTATTTTTCAATTATGTTTTATAACATGTGAGACGCTAAAGTCGATCCTTCTTATTTTGCATGGATGGGTGGATTGAATGTTGCATCAAATACAAACACCAAGAATTTAAAGTAGGGGAAAGTAATATTTATAAGACAAGTATGAAACAAGAAACGAAGTGGACCTATGAAAAAAACTAAATCATGAACCCTACCTAAGCTTCCTCTGTAAAATAAGATCGAGTGAGCATGATTCAATCTACTTTGATTGTGAGCAAAACAAGACTTTTAGGTTGGAAAAATTCTAAATTAAAACCAAACCAAGTTAAATATACCAAATCAAAAATTCTTGTTTTGCTTTGAACTAAATAATAAAGATAGACATAAAGTCAAATCTAACTATGAATCGAATCAAACTAAATTAAAGGGATTACTTTTTTGTTTTTATTTTTTTGGTCTTTCTCCCATTCAATTTGCTTCCAAGATAGGTTCATAGTTTAATTTGCATAGTTAAATCAAACTATAATTTTCTTTCTAGTTCAGTTCATATGGCCATGAATAGTAGAACCAAAGCCAAATTGAATTTTTACACTAAAAGTGAGAAAAACATAGTTGGACCTAGTTGCAGTTTATGTGGTCAAATCAAACCATAATATTTTTCACAATTTTGCTTGGTTCAAACAATGAATTAAACTGAATAATGTTCACCCCTACCAAATAACAAGTGAAAATAAAATATGTTCCATTAATATGATATAGGATGATATGGGAATTCATAAATGGGTAAGATGTACGTAGCCATGGATTCAATACCTTGAATCATGATAATGACAAAATTATGATTCGTATTTGTAATATGTTAGGTTGAAGTTTGTAATCAATTGGACTAAATTATACATGGATAATTAGATGCTTACGCTAAGTAATAAAAAAAAAGTGATAATTTTACTAACACATTTCCAATGTGGGATAAGGTATAAGATCATAGATTGACTATCCAGATGGGTTGAGAAATCAAGAAGAACCAATTTGCAAATCGCTTAGCAGATTATAAATATATATATATTGATTTCTATAGTGCATGGGTGCAACATTAAAATAATTAAGATGCATGCCACATTATGCGTGTGATATGATTGTTTGATAGGTTGTGTCCATCTTGCTAGGTAAATTTTACTTATTTTAGGCCCTTTCTCAAGTACTGGAAGAGAGACATGTTCATGCTACTCAAATGCCATGTGTGCCCTTGTCTATAAATAAGCCAACGGGGTAGTTTGCTATGCCCATTGGAGTAGAAGTATCACATAGTACTTGATATTTCATAATATGATTCATTTGTCATTTTCAAAATGGTGAGAAAATTTTGTAAACATAAAGGCTTGATTTTATTTAAGTGATAGTTGTAATTTCATTCCCAAAACTATTAGTTAAGTATGAATATGCTCTAAATCTTCCAAAACATGATTTTGTAGGCAAAACATTTGGAAAGGTACATTTACCTCTTAACCCATTGTCAATTATTATATGGTCTAGTGTACCCATTTTGAATTTTATTTCAATTAAATAATTCACAACTAAAACTACTAAAGAAAGACTTCCACTTTGTTGATAGTTTGGAAGCTTTAGCGATGTTAGAGAGGTAAATGCATATTTTTGGAGGTTTTGGAAAGGTAAAAGCACAAATTAGAAGTCCATATGACATACCTTGCATTATCAATAGTTTTAGATGTGAAATTGCTAAGTTAACCCAACTAGTTTGATATGACCTAGCCATGAAATCGGTTTGAATCACCCCTTTTACCTTGCTTGATAGCGAACATAAAACCCAATTAACTTGGTTGGTTTAACCTGGTTCCTATAGGACTTGGTTAGGTTTTTCTAAGTGAGGATGCATCACCTTTTTGCATCTTCGTTGAAGAATGCACTAATTTACTTAAAAATAAATTTAGACAAAAAAGAGAGTAAAAAGCTATCAACTTTTAAATATAAAAATGATGGATAATTTTACTATTTTATAAATACGTATCAATTACATTTTAATATTTTTATTAAGCACAATTGGACCTTGGTTTAACACTCTCAATCCTCAACCCTCAACCCCTTTTCGTTCCTAGGCCAGCCACCCATCCGAGTAAACTAAATAAAATTATTTTAATATGTTATTTGTTAATCAATAATTATAATATAAATTATAATTATAAGTCTAGTTAATTGTTATTATTTTCTAAAAATAAAAATTATTTATATTATTTATTAAAAACTCTCATAGTGCATTTGTCAATGAAGTGTTTTGCAATATAGGGTTTATTATGATTATCAATAATAGGTGGATATTTTTTTATGAATAATTTTACAATGATTTGAAGGTAAATTCGGCCCTTCAATTTAATGATTATATGTCCATTCCTTAGTTGTCCATAAATAATCCAATTCTCTAGATCGTATGATTCAATAGGGGGACTAATGTGTCAGAATTTCCACATAACTCTTTAAGAATACTATTGTAATGCTTCTTCACTTCCTTTGTTTCACAATTTAACTTTTGAGGTAGACTTAAGTTTCTCACAGTGTTTAATGCTTTTTTTTTTTACCTTATTTTATCTGTATTTTATTTATATTTGATTTGTATCTAATTTGTATTGGTTTGAAATTAGATGGTTAGATAATTTTTTGATATATATGTGATCTATTTTTGTTTTAGAGATTTTTTTTTTAATTTTGTTAATAAAGGTATATATATAATTTTTATGTTTATTTTTTTTCCTATTTGTTTTGAACCAAACATCCAAATTTCAAATAAACATTAAATAAATACCAAACCAAAAAGAGAAAGGTGGGATAAATATACCTTGATCTTTTGGCCGTAACTAATCAATAGTGTTGAAATTGTAGAATGTCAAAAAGTATCACAATATTTCCTGAAAAATTCTATACGGAGTTTTTGAACCCGACTAGACCATCCATTCTTAAAATTCCCTTTGAAATGTCCTGTTAAGTTTTGAAACACATTTCTGTAGTTGGTTAAGTACATCAAAAATATAATTGAGATTTAAACATAAGTTTTTAATATGTTATTTAATTTAATAATTTTTTGTACATTTAGAAAAAAAAAAGAAAAATAGTTATTTTTGCATGGATTTTCTCTCTTTCCTCGCTACTCTTGCTTTCATGTACATAAAACTATAGAGGAATCCACTAAAATAACTTTAAAAAAAAAATCACAAAATAAGGTATCTAAGAAAGATATTATGGAAATAAGTGACAAAGGCGTAGGCCATGTGTGTGCCTTTAAGCAATTATTTTTGCAAATCCACCCCCACCGTCCAATAATTTTATAACATGTATATAGAAGGACACCTACTGCACCAATAATTTTACCTGCATACCTACAAAAACCTGCATACCTCTACCTTAGATCCTAGGAAATAGTTTTTTTTCCCCCCTGGCTATAGTACTACACCTATACTATAACACAAACTCACAAACTACAAACCTAGAAGATAAACTCATAGAAAACCTTCATTTACATATAAGTAGACTCTCTTACTTCCTTACTCCCTTACACAGGTTTGAAAAAGAAAAGCTTGTGAGCCTAGAAGGATCATTAACTACGTTAATTAAAATCGCTAAGATTTTTCAAAATTTTAACAAAAAAGCTTGATTAAGCCATAATATGGTATATATTTTTATCAATAATTGAAGTTTTTTCCTCATTGTGTTAGTTTTCATCATTTTAAAAAATCTTAGCTATGATTATTCCTAGTGTTTTGTTTTCTTTTTTCTTTTTATATTGGTGCTTATTGTTAGTTTATAATGTGTTAGACATAATTTATGTAAATTTTGTAGCATATCATATGAGATAGTTAGTTTTTATATTATATGTGAATAGTTTGTGCACAATAGGCATTTAAAAAAAGTTTTAGAAGAGTTTAGATGGGAAGAAGATGAATATTGTGTAACTAAAAATTTCGTATTAATTTTATCTTTTTAGAAAACCATAGAATATTAATGTTATGATAATTTTTAGCGATTTTTTCTTTAAATATTGATGTTTGTTGTTAGTTTGTAATGTATTAGTTTTTTTTTTTTTAATATTTATGTAGAGGACTGTACAAAATGAGTGTTATATAAAGATATTTTTGAAGTAAATGTTAAACATATGTTTTTGTTCAATTTAAAATTTTGTTTATACTTTAAAATTAAAAAAAATGTTTGCAATTAAATAATTTATAAAAAATTAAATTAAAAAAATCTATTTATGAGAAAACTTAAATTTAATTTATTTTTAATAAAAATATTTTTAAATTTAAATTAAATATTGAAAAATTTTATAAAATTTTATTTTTTTGAATTTTAATCAAATTAGGAAAATTTTTGTTATATTTGAATTAATATTAAAAAATTAAAATTTTTTTGTGACAAATTATTTGTTGTATTCTTTTTATGTGAAATTTCAAAAAAAAAAATTAAAAGATAATTTAATATAGAAAAATTGAAGAAATATATATATATATATATATATATAATATATATATATATATATATATATTTTGCTCACATGATAAGGAGATAAGCATTGTGTTAACTAAAACTGGGGGTTGTATGAAGATATTTATGAAGTAAAGATTAATTTTTTTTTTATAGTTTAAATTTTTATAAAAAAATATTTGTAATTAAATAATTTTTTAAGAAATTAAAGTAAAAGAATATATGTTAAAGAAAAATTTAAATTTAATTTAATTTAATTAAAAAAAAATAAATGTAAACTTAATATTTTTAAAAATTTTCAATATTAAATTGTTTTATTTTTTTAACAAAATTAAGTAGCTCTTTATTATTTCTAAATTAATATTTAAAATTTTTAAATTTATTACGAATTTTTAATAAATTATTTTTTCCATTATTCTTATGTAAACTTTAAATTTTTATTAAGAAAATTTAAAAAAAATATATTCTTTTTCTTATTCATATGTGAAGAAGATGAACATTATGTTCACTAGAAATTTTGTATTAATTTTAAGTGTAAAATTTTTTTTTATCTTTAAAATTTTTATAAAAAATATTTGTAATTAAATACTCTATAAAGAATTAATTAAAAAATATTTTTTCATGAAAATTTTAATATTAATTTATTTTTTATGAAAAAAAATTTAAGTATGAATTAAATATTCTGATTTTTTTTCAATTTTTTTTTATTTTTTAAGAAAATTAAGAAAATTTTTTATTATTTGTAAAAAAAAATTAAAAAATTGAATTTATTAAAAGATTTTTCATAAGTTAATTTTTCTTTTGTTCTTATATAAACTTGCATTTTTTTAAAGAAATGTTTTGAAAAATTAAAAATTAAAAAAAAAAATAATTTTTTTTCGTTGCATGAGAAGAAGATGAATATTGTTGTACATTGTGAAGATTAAGTAACCAATATTAACCGTTATTGTAAATGAGTTGATTATTTATCTATGCTATGAATAGGATAACAATGGGTGACTATGTAAAATTTTTTATCTATACATTTGGAAATATTATAAGTGACAATTGAGAGTCAGAATATGATAGAGATGTGATTTAGAAGTTGAAAAATGAAGGAGCATGTGAACTACACTGAATTCTTATATAGAATATGTTGGAGTATTGAAGTTAATCCAATTGAAGTATGGGCTAAGATAATTTGTAAGCATCTTATTTTCCATAAAGGCAATGCATCTTATGTGTTGATGGTAATTAAAGTCGATGATGACATGGAAAATATAATTGAAATGGTTGAATCCTTAAGAAAGTATGGCATACAACACTTGTATGTTAGGATTTCTAAAAAATTAGGGGGTCCTTTTGAGCAACAGGCATTCCAAGAAAATAGGCAAACACATTCTCTATCGAATAGGGAAGAGATGATGATCGAGTTGTCGGCATTTGAAGTATATGACCCAACCCCTTTAGAAAAGGCACCGTTCAATGATGAAGCTGAAGTAGATAGAATAGTTACTTCGGTGTTGTAATAACCAGTCACACGTGATCTATACATGGTGCATGTGGGGAGTGGAAATTATAATAGACACTGAAATGGGAATGGGTGTTGAAGAGGAAACTTCCGATTATGAGGAAAGTTTTGAGGAGGAAGAGGAGAAAAATGTAAATGAAGGAGATGAGATAACTAAAAGGGATTGTCCAATCGCACTAGGGTACTCCACATAAGCAATATATTAGCTAAGGTAAGTTGAACCACCTTATATGGTAATTAGAGGTCTTGCTCCCTTTTACAATGTTGGCAATGATGATGATTACATCCATTTCGAGCAAGAACATAACGCAATGTGTAGTAACTTGAGCAATAGTGACGAATTCAATAATGACATGAGATTCAATATAAAGGCAGATGTTATTCAAGTTATTAAGGCAGACCATATGAAGAACCATTATAACTTCACTGTTGACAAATCTAATAAGTCACTTTAGTTGGTTTATTGCTTAAAAAGAGAAAATGATTGTAAGTGGAGACTTTGAGTATGTAAGAAGAAGTTAGAGGGGTTGTTTGTAGTTGTCAAATTTGACAGTCCACACACATGCACCAACCTGATGATAAGTTAGAATCACATACAGTTGGATTGCAATCTTTTTGTAAGCCGGTTTGTTAATCTTATTAGGGATAATCCTAATATAAAGGTTATTGAGCTTCCTTTTGTTGTTGAATATGAATTTGGTTATAAGATATCTAGGAGATAGGTCTAAGAGGGCAAGAAAAGGGCAATTGAGCATGTGTAAGGGAATTGGAAAAAAAAAATCTTATAATGAGCTCCTTAAGCTACTAAATGCAATTAGAAACACTAATATTGGAACATAGGTTAATTAGGGGTGGAGAAGATTGAATACCTTCGGGGTGTCCATACTTAAGTGGGTTTTCTAAGTGTTTGGGCCTTGCGCTACAGTGTAGAGATTCCTCAAACCCGTTGTTACTATTGATGATACTTTTCTATATGGTAAGTACACTCACAAGTTACTAATTTCTTGTGGTGTTGATGGCAACAACCACATACTTTCATTGGCATTTTCCCACGTAGATGACGAGTCAATCGAAACATAGAGCTACTTTTTAAGAAAATTGAAGGAACATGTCGTTGGCAATCTTGAAGGTTGTGAAACCATTTTTCTTATTTTGGACGACACTCTAGCATTAAGTCAGCACTCGATGAGTGCTCTAATGGATAGTGACCTCCCTTTGCAGTATGGAGGTTCTATATATGACATATTGCGAGCAACTTCAACTAGGTTCACAAAAATATGCAATGTAGGAAATTGGCCACTTAAGCAAGGGTACAGGTATAAGTTCAAAAGCTTAACTATTTCATGGAGTAGGTGAGAGCAATCAAGCTTGATTCCCCATTGTAGTTTAACGACATGTCAGTAGAGAAGTGTACGTTGACTCATGATAGTTACTATTGCTTTGGGTACATGACATCGAGTATTGTCAAAAGCTACAATTTTGTGTTGAAAGGAGCTCGAGGGTTACTGATTGCTGCTTTACTTAAAAAGACTTTTTACAATTGTGTGGGCTACTTTGTCAACAAGTATTCAAAGGCACTTAAGAACTTAGTGAAGAATAGAGTCTTTACCAAATATGCCATTGGAATGATTGACAAATGGAGTTCAAAAGCTAGTAACCATAGGGTCATCAATTATAGTAAGTAGGAAAGAATTTTAGAGGTGTTAATTAGTAGTCTTCTTGTAGTGAGCAGGTTGAGGGGAGGGGGCCAAACGCACACTATTGACTTCGCTCACAACATATGCATTTGCCAAAAATGGCAAATGTACTGGATCCTATGCTTGCACGCATATGTAGTAGCTGCTTCCATTAGGCTCGATATATCGTCAGTTATTTTGGATTGGTACAAATGGACCCATTAAGAGCTAGCATATAGGACCCATTTTCTTCATATAGGCAACGAGCTTGATTGGGAGGAGGTAAACTTCCTGTTACTCCGTCTAAGAAAAAAACTTGCACGAAAAAAGAGGAAACCTAGGTGTAAAAGATATCGCATGGAGATGGATATTAGGGAGTGTCTAGATAGACTTATATGTGAACTTTGCCAAGAGAAAAGGCACAATAGAAGAATATACCCGTATAAACACGAGAATGGTAAATGGTGGATTATTAAACGTACGAATAATTAACCCTTAACTTAGCCTTGCACATTTGTGATGTCAAATCATTAATCGTATAATGCTAACATTTTTTATGTTCCATTGTACAAGTTAGATGGAGCTTGAACCTTTTGATCCATCTGTTTTAACTTAACATGACAGAAATTGTTCATAGGTCATTTAAGATGGAGAGTTAAAACATATGTAACTTGTGAAATTGATAACTTTTATGTTCTATTTTTAATGCTATAACATTTTACTTCTTCATTTTTAGGATCAATCATGGTCTTCAATTTATACATGATCATAGTAGGGAGACGCCATACCTATAGGCTCATCAAGATTCGGGTTTGGAGGTTGAAGTAGAAGCGCAACATGTTGACATTTGGCAATAATAGCAGCTAATTCCTATACATTGTAAGATTATGGGACTTATATGACCTTATAACTAAGCTCAACTATAGGAACATGCAACACAAGCCCAACAACTCCTACCCAATGCTGATGAGATGAACAATAGTTTAGCCCCACTACCTAGCACTTATGTCATACCACATCATCATTCCATTAGTAGTCTTTTCCTAACACTACCTGCTCCATAGGAGAGACACCCAAGTAAGCAAACAATGTATTAAGGTGAATCTTCACAACCTACTACAAATTGGAGTCTAGTGCCTCCATATGATTTCGATGATGCCCCCTAACACCATCTAACACAAGAGTCACGAGCTCCTATTGTTCCAAATCTAAGGCTGATTAGAGAGTACATAAACGCATTTTCACAACTTACATGATAGTTTAGTAGAAGAAGGAATAATAGGGGATAGCATATTATGTTATTGCATTTGACATGCAAGTTTTTCATCAATATTTGTGACTCATGTATATAAAAGTTTTGTAAGTTTTTCTAATTTTTCTTCCATTCAATGTTGGGTACTTGATTCTTATTGCTCTTCACCGTTTTGCTTATGTTTTCTCCTTAATTACATAGCTTTTTTTTCGAATTATAAACCGTTCGATGGAGCTTTCAATTCACATGTGAAATTATGATTTATATGGTGTTTGAAATTGCAAAATTAACAATTAATACACAGGTTTATAGTTTTCAATCTTATTATGAATAATTCTTTCTCGTTTCAATTGCTAAATAATTTAATCAAAACACAATTGTCTTGAAGATAAAAAATAGTTTATTATACTTAACATCTTTGTTTTCATTTATATCTGTTTTATTATGAGTAATTTCTTCTTAGTAATAAATAAAAAAGGTAGGAGCTTCAATTTTTTATTCCAAAAACACCATTAATGTCAACACTTTTTTACAAATTTTTAAAAATAAAAGTTGAATTTTCCTAAATTTATATTTTTATTACTAAATTTTACTAAAAATTTTAATTAAATTAAATTTTTTTATTAATTTTTAATTTATTTTTTCTAATTTTTTTTTGAATTTATATTAAAATTTTCATAATTTCTTCAAATTTTCTCGTTTTTTTAAAACCAAAAATTATTATTATTTGTAAATTACTATTTAAGACTTTTAAATTTGTTAACATTTTTAATAAACTTTTATTTTAGTGAATCGCCGATAACTATGCATATATTCACTAATGATAGGTGCTTTGACATACTTTACACGTATCCGCATATGCGCCTGCAATGCTTTTACAAGTGCACACAAGAACAGCGAAATCAGTGGGCAAACGACACTTGTCAACCGCAATCCCTTTATGCGGTCCAGTCCGGCCGCTGTCATGTCATGTGTCTAATGGACGGCCGACGATGCTAATAATTTATAATCAAAGAATTTTAAATACGTGTTAGATGTCTAAAAGAAAAAAAAATCAATATTTTTTTTTAGTGTGTAATAAAGCATTTTTGCCCTATCTAATATTTATTGAACATCTAGCTTAAAGAAGGAAGGCATCATAACTTATTTTATTTTTTAGATGATTTATTATTATTATTATTATTATTATAAAATCTATCGATGTGTTGGATTGTTTCAAACTCTTTTTATTATAATCATATATGAATAATAATAAATTAAAATTTATTAATAATAGCCTGTCGCATTATATTATTGCGTAGAAGAAATATGTGAGAAGACAAAATGGTTGTTCATTGTGTATTACTAACAAATGCGCTCTTGAAATACCAATAACATTTTCCCATATGGAAGGTGGCAATAATTATTGACATGCTTTTACTGCTGATTAGCAGCACCATTTTTGGATTGAGTGGACAATCGAGCTTATCTTTCTCGTGAAAGTCGGCTCCTTCGTATTTCATCATGCATCTCTCGTTCCTTCTCATTTGTCTGGTTGTATTGTATCTCAAACTCAGGCTTTTTCTGACTAATGATATATTAACCCTTTTTTGCCCTAGTCTAGAGAGCAAAGGAATTTAGATCGTATTTAGGTATAAATACCAAAGTAGCACTTGAAATCTATATTCTTAATGTAAAAAATTACAATGAAAAAAAAAAAAAAACCATTTGAAAATTCGTAATGTTATTCCCTCGTGATAAATTTGATATTTGAGATAATTTTACACTTTAATCTCTCTTTCTTGATTTTTTTGAATGATAATTGTTGAATGCTACAGTCTTAACTCAAATAACTTTCACATTAGAATTAATAAATATCCATTGCTATTGTTAATAAGTGGAATGATTGACACGTATATCTACATGCTCGTGTTAGAGATTGTGTCGAGCTTATAAAGAAAGATATGTTGCAGGACTAAGTACATGATCATGCTAGAGGCCGTGTAAAAGTACACGCTTATCTTATCGACACGACCATGTCAAAGTAAAATTGTAATTTTTTGAGAAAATTTATTATTGAGAGTTATATGGGCATTTATATAGTTGTGTCTAAGGCTATGTCACACGCAAATACCACTTTCCTATTCAATCATAGTTGCTAAAAATTACTTTTTTTGGTTAATAAATAATATTTAAGATGCGATTTCTTACCTATTGAAGACAACTTTCCATTTCATAAAGATACAATTTTATTTTTCAAGATACATTAAATCATTATAAAATGAATATAGAGTCCAAGTTATAAAGGGAGAAGTTTTAGAATTAATAATAGTATAGTTATAGATTTTATTATTATTTTTATTTTATTGATGTTCTTCTTTATACACTATTTTTATATTTTCACTTTTAATTTCAATATGATGCTAGCTTAATTTTCTTTATGTATTTGGGTACGATGAATACTAGAATGAACATGTGATTTTCTTGTTTATTATTTAATAAAATTATTGTTATTTTTGTGATCCAATTGTATATTTTTCATTGTTTTCAAATTAATATTACCAGTATATTAGTTTGAATTCTGGTTTCATTTATTGAGATCGAGAGATCCTATACTTGAATAGATCTAGTAATTGGAAAGCGTTACATGCAATCTTAGAGATAGGGTAATGTAAATCTAGGTAATGCAATTTTAAGGATTTTAATTAGAAAAAATTCCAATCAATCAATCTAAAATTGGGAATTAGTATACTCGAGAAAACTATTAGTTTAAATTAGGAATTCTCATGATTCAAAAAGACAATAATGAAATTGAATAATATTAGTAATTATATTAATAGTTATATGGAGATTCAATATCTGAGTATACTTTTAATGATATTTGTTTTCTTAAAATTTATTGCCACTTTATTCAATTTTTGCTATTAGATAATATGAGAAAAGGTAATTACTAATAATTATAGTTTCCATAGAATCGAAATTCAATATTAATATTCACTATACTATAAAAACCAATAGGTGCACTTATGTAGAGATCTTAAAATAGTATGATGGATTGATATCAAGTTTTTTGCATCATTAACGGGGATTAGAATATTAGAAACACCTATATCTTATTAGTCTAATTGTTATTTCTTTTATATTACTTACTTTTCATTAATTTTTATTTTCTATATTTTTTTATTTTCTTCCTTTGTTTATACTAAGAGAACATCATAGAGTATGTCAAAGATATTAGGTTTTAGCTGAAGAATCTAATGATAACCAATCTACCAATATGGCCAACGAACAAGATGACAAAACAATATTTAATTATGCGAGATCATCACTTAGAGGAGCTAATTCAAGTGTTGTTAGGCCTACAATTATAGCCAACAACTTTGAGATTAAACCTAACATTATTCGAATGGTCTAATAGTTTGTTCAATTTAATGGTTTGTAGGACAAAGATGCAAACACACATATTGCCAGTTTCTTAGAGATCTATGATACCTTCAAAATAAATGGGGCTATAGATGACGCCATCAAGTTACGATTTTTTCCTTTTTTTTTTTTTCTTAAGAAATAGAGCTAGACAGTGATTAAACTCTCTTCCTAGAGGTTTAATCATTGTATGGGACTAGATGGCAAAAAAATTTCTAACAAAGCATTTTTCTCTAGTTAAGATGTGAAACTACGAAACGATATTTCCTCATATGCTCAAATCAAATCAAAGACACTTTATGACACATGGGAGAGATATGAAGATCTGCTAAGGAGGTGCCCACACTATAGCCTTTCATTGTGGATTCAAATCCAGTCTTTCTATGGAGGATTAAATCAAATCACTAGGCAGATGATTGATTTGGTCGTTGGAGGAACTTTGAATAACAAAACACTTGAAGAGGCCTAAAATTTGATTGAAAATATGGCCATGGATAGTTACCAATGAAATGCTACTAGAGCAAGACAAAAAGAGCAGCAAAAGTTTATGATGTGGATGTTATTACCGTTTTAGTAGCATAGGTTGAAGCGCTAAGCAAGAAAATTGACGAAATATCCATTGTATAGCAATCGGGTCAGTTAGATTTTGTTTCTAATTTTAATGACCATGTTGATTTTGTAGGATTCTCGAATAGGTAGTAGAACAATCCTTACAACAATACTTACAATTTGGAATGGTGTAATCACCCCAATTTTTTCTTGTGGAAACCAACAAGGGAATATTCCATCGAGATTCTAATGTTCACCTCCACTGTTAGAAAAGAAGCCCAATTTGGAAGAATTATTAACAAAATTCATTCATATTAAGGAACACACTTCTAGACGATAAAAGCATCACTAAAAGGCTTCATTCTGAAACTTAGAAAATCAAATTGAGTAGATTGCAAGGGTGGTTTCTAAAAGACCACAAAGTGCACGGTTCAGAAACATAGAACCAAATTCTAAAGAACAAGTCAATGTAATTACCTTAAAAAGTGAAAAAGAATTGCAATTTAAACAAAAATTCAATGGAGTGGAGGCTATGTAAGAAAGTGAAAAGTAGGAGAAAGATGTTCAGAAAACTCCAAAAGTTAAGGAATATGTTCCAAAAATTTCTTACCCCTTACATTTAACAAAAGAATGCTCAAATGAGTATTATGGTAAGTTTTTTAAAATTTTTAAACAACTTTACATTAATTTACTTTTTGCTGAAACTTTGTTACAAATGTTAAAGTGTGCAAAATATCTATAAGAATTACTCTCAAATAAAAGGAAATTGGAGAAGATCTCGATAGTCACCTCAGTGAAGCATGTTTTGCTATCCTACAAAACAAGTTACCAAAGAAATTAAAAGATCCAGAGAGTTTTACTTTATCTTGTTTGATTAGTGATTTGTTTGTAAAAAAAGCTTTGGTTGATTTAGGTGTTAGTATAAATTTAATATCATATAAATTATTTAAAAGACTATGACTAGGAAGGCCTACGACGATTAGAATGAGTTTGTAACTTGTTGATAGGTCTGTTAAATTTCTTAAAGGCATAATTGAAGATGTGTTAGTAAAGGTTAGTACTTTTATTTTTTCAGTTAATTTTGTAATATTAGACATGGATAAGGATATAGAAGTGCCATTAATTTTACGTTGATCCTTTCTAGCCACAATGAGAGTGATTGTTAATGTAGGAGATGGAAAATTAATATTGAGGGTTAACGAGGAAGAGTTAAGTTTTAAAATTTCTAATACAATGCGACATTCCCTTGAGCATGACAATACCTGTTATTTTCTTGACATAATTGACTTGTCTATTGCTAACTATGTGTAGGAATACATTCATGTAGATCCCAAGGACTTATGTCTCATGCAAAGTATGAAATATTGTTTAGATGGGTTCAAACAAAATAAATGTGAAAAATTCAATCTTGGGCCTCCTTGATTAGCAAGTGTACAATATGTCGAGCTAACAACGTTAAACAAAAGCATTTCTTTGGAGGCAACCCAAGCTTTAATTAGTTTAGTTTAATTTTGTGTTGTTTTATTTATTTTTTTAATTTTTTTAAGTTTTAGTTTATACTTAGTTATCTGCAGTTTTATTTTCTTTTATTTTATTTTATGCTACTATTTTTTTTCTTTTCTTTTCTCGTTTAACAAGGACTATTGTACTTATTAATTGGAAAATCACATTGAGGCATAGCTAAACTAATTAAACTAGGGAAGTATTAGTTTATTTTATTTCCTTTCCCATGAGTTTTAATTTATTTATTTTTATCTTTTGTAATTTTTTTTACATTAGGGATAAGGTAAAATTTTAAGTGCGAAAGCAAGGAATAAAAAAAAAGAAGTCCTAAGTCTTTACCAAGAATTATTATATGATAATTTATTGCGTTAATAAATTATATTCATAATTTCATGGATGTTTGGAATTTTTTTTCAACCCTTGATATATTATTATTTTTTCATTAACAAAATTATAATACTTTATTAGAGTTGAATTGTGAAATTTTTATAAATTAGAATTATATGCTATTTAGGCTTAGAGTTTTAAAACTTTGGATTGGAATAATATTACTAATTAAGGATTAAGAATTCGAGTTTTGAAACTTACATTGATATATATTTGTTTCGTAGAAGTTGTTATGAGTATCATGATCTTGAATAATTGAACTAACAAAATTTGTCTTTTGAAAGTTCTTTTTATCAATTAAAAGTTGGGGGATAAAATAAAATAAAATAAATAAAGTTTAGTGGTGGGTCTTGTTAACTCAAGCAATTAAGCCTATAGGGTACCTTTGGGGAGATAAAACCTGCTAACTTGAGTAACAAGCTTGGGATCATTGGCTTAAAGCTTGCTATATAGGTCAAGAATAAAGTTTGAAAAAACTGAACTAATAAAAAATAAATAATAGAGTTAATGAAAGTTCAAGGGGATGTCTTAAAACCTAGTAGCCTAGATTGTCTAGTTTAAGACTTACTGACCAATGAAATTGCTCCATGTTACTTGGAAAAAAAAAAAAAAGCCTTCCCGTTAATATAAAAATTAGGAAGGATTTTCAAGTGATAGATGGAGTGAGCCTTCATTTGATGTTATGGTACTTAGAGTGATGAAAAAAAGGAAGTATACATCTTAGTTAAGTGGATAAATTTTTGAAAACATTTTTCTTGATTGGATAATGTTTAATATGATTTTGATTATATAAATATTTATCTAAATGGCATGATAAACTTTGATATTGCATAAGATTAACTTTTGAACTCTAGTATTTAGTGTTTGCATTATATTGAATGTGATTGGGAAGAGAAACTGTTGACAACAAATAATTTTTGTGATGAATGCAATTTGTTTAGGTATGAATTTAGTGATTATTATTTAAGGTAACTGATAAAAAAAATTTGTCCTTGATTTTTAATGTTTATCTTTGCTTGAGGACTAATAAAGGCTTAAGTATGGGGGAATTTGATAGGTGCTATAAAATGCTTATTATTTATAATATTTATAATAGTTTTTAGTTTAATTTTCTTATATTTTGAATGGATATTACACTTAATTGGCTTATATTTTGATTTCGGATCCTAAAAAGTAACTTTGGATAAAAAGAAACAAATTTGCATAAGCTTTATATAAATCAGAATTAAAATAAACAAGTTACAAAAGTAGAATGTTCAACATGTCCATTGACATGCCCATGTTAAGCTTATAAAGAAAGACAAGTTGCAGGACTAAGTATATGACCATACCAAAGGTCGTGTAGAAGTAAACACCCATCAACACAACCTTGTTGAAGCAAAATTACAATTTATTTGAGAAAAATTATTATCAAGAGTTACATGGGCATTTATACGGCCATGTTTAAGGCCATGTCACACGCAAATACCACTTTCCCACTCAATCACAGTTACTAAAGATTACTTTCCTAGTTAATAAGCAATATCGAAGATGCGATTTCTTACTTGTTGAAGACAACTTTCCTATTTTATGAAGATTCAACTTTCCATTATATGAAGATATAATTTTTCTTTTCAAGATACATTGAATCATCATAAAAAGAATACAGAGTTCAAGCTACAGAGGGAGAATTTTTAGAATTAGTAATAGTGTAGTTATAGATTTTACCGTTATTTATGTTTTATTGATATTCTTTTTTATACACTATTTTTGTCTTTAATTTTAATATGTTGCTAGCTTAATTTTTTTTTTTTTGGTACTCGAGTATGATGAACCCTATAATGAGCATATGATTTTTTGGTTTATTATTCAATGAAATTATTGTTACTCTTGTAATCCAATTATGTGTTTTTCATTATTTTCAAATTAATATTATCGGTGTATTAGTTTGAATTTTGATTTAATTTATAAAAATCGAGAGATTCTATACTTGAATAGATCTAGTATAATTAGAAGGAATTACATGTAATCCTAGAGATATGACGATGTAAATCATTCGAATTAGGGTCAAACCTAATAGTGGAATTCATAGAACAAAAGTAATGCGATTTTAGAGAATTTAATTAGGAAGAGATTTCAATTAGTCAACATAAAATTAAGAATTAGTAGATTCAAGAGAGCTATTAGTTCAAATTAGAAATTCTAACGATTTAAGAATACAATATTGGAATTGAATAATAATCAGTAATTACATTAGTAGTTTTAAGAGGATTCAATATTTGGGTATACTTTTAATGATAGTTGGTTTCTTAAAATTTATTGCTACTTTATTTGATTTTTGAAATTAGATAATAGGAGAAAAAGTAATTACTAGTAATCATAATCCCTATGAGATCAATATTCAATATTAATATCTACTATATTATAAAAATTGATAAGTGCACTTACTTAAAGGTTTTAGGATAGTAGGATAGACCGATATCAAGGTTTTTCTTTTTTTTTTAATAACTTGTTAATGATTTGACTCGACTCGCTACAATATCAATTTTTTCAATTATGTCTTGAAAAAAGATAATAGGATCCTAAAAGTAAAATACTATCTATCAAGTTACTCGATTTATAAATTTTAGTCATGTTTAATTAAGTTTCCTAATTTTTAGTTTGATGATTAACAATTGAAAGCACAAAATTTCAATTATAAATATGAATTTTAAAAAACCATTGACATTTATTAAAAAATAAAAATGAATTCTTTCAAAAATCACAAAGGTGATTTATATAAATATAAATTTTAAAAAATCATTGACATGTATTGTTAAATATATGTATGAATGTGCAAATAGAAAATGCTAGTATGCTAGAGTCTTTTTCTTGAAAGAGGTCGTTTTAAACATGAAAAAAAAAATATTCACATTAATTCTTAATATTGTTCGGTAAGTTTTTGTAACACTCCGAAATCCAGGAATGCTACGACCTACCACGTATCCTTATTTCTTGAAGATAAGCAAAAGCTCAATCACTACTATTCTTCAAATGCTTTTGATGATAGTCTTAAATCATCTATTGCATAACAAAAATGAATAAAATTTCCCATCCTCAATAATAAGTCATCAACAATCTTCTCAATTTAAATAGCGGAAGCGATTAACATTCACTTATAATAGAAATTCCCAAAATGATTAAATAAAAATCTAACATATCTTTCCTTAGTCTATCTACTAGTCATCGTAATAAACATATTTTATATTCTCTTCATTGTTCTGATCTTGAGCTAATTCCCCTAGGTTTTCAACATATCTTATGATCTCTCCAATACATTTGTAACTAAAAAAATTTCCCACGAAAGGTGAGTTAATATCTAGTACAATGTATACCTACACACACACATGCATGCCATGCTAGAAATAGTAACACATGCAAAATGCACCATGATATTCATTCAAAATTTTATTTATCCTTCACAATCTTTAATTGATACACAATCACAACATAAACATATTCATACATAACATTCCTAAACATCCTTTTACAATCCATCCACAAACAATATATACATACATACATATATATATGACAAATGTAAACCTTTGTCCATGAGTCTCTTTCCATATATAATAATAATATATATATGACAAAAGTAATCTTCTTTGTCCATGAGTCTCTTACCATATATAATAATATATATATGACAGTGGGTAATCCATGAGTCATCACACATCAACCTTCCACATCCATACATAATATATATATATATATGACAATGGGTACTCTCCATTGCCCATGAGTCCATAAGTCGATACACTACAACTTTCACAATACACTTCACAACTTTCCACATCACAATATTTTACAACACAACCTTCCACATAAGACCTAGATCCTTTCGGTACACGACTCCACTAGGGATAACATCACATACCGATCATCGGGGTGCCACCCCATGAACACCGACCCACACTTGGTTTCTTGGACCCAGCAATTTACAATCACATGCACACTTAATCTGGTTCATTTACAAATATCATTAAACATACACACAAAAGTCTAACTTATCAAGCAGAAGCAACAAACATGGTATGCATGTACCTGACTTTGCAAAACGCATTTCAACTCAACACGGTCATGTTGTGAGCCTTGTAGTTGAGTGTGGGGTAATACATGACCGTGCCAAAGGCTATATACAATTTTTTTTTTTCTACATGGTCATGTGGAGAGATCATGTTGTTTCCCTCTTTTTTTTTTTTTTTTTTTTTCTAACATGGTCATGTATCTCTCTCTAATCACTAAGTTGTTTTTTTTTTTTTCAACATGGCCTTTAACATGGTCATATTGAGAGGTCATGTATCTCTCTATTCACTATTGATCAACACGACCTCAACATGGTCGTGTTAATTTTTTTTTCAACACGGTCTCAACACAGTCATGTATCTCTTTGTTCACCTTTCATTTTCAACATGATCTTCAACACGGTCATGTTGGGAAGCTGTGTATCTCTCGGTTCACATTTAGTTTTCAACACGGTTCCAACATGTTTCATGTTGGGGGCCCGTATATCTTATTGAACACCTCGTAAATCGATCACTCAACTCAATTTCTATTCAATTTAACCTAATTGATTCTTCTAACATAAAATTTATAATGTAATATATTAGTAGATACACTTACTTAACCCAATTTGTAATCGTGATGAGTGAATATCTTGTTGCATCCTTTATATATCATGGATTGATCTAGATCTGTAAATCTCAATTTGTTAATTCCTTATGCTACCATGTACATGCTTAAATTATGATTCACAATCGTTGATTTATGTACTTATCTTAATTCGATAAGCTATTGGTGGGAAAAGGTTGTCTTCTTTTCTATGGATTCACACAAGAAGGCTCTAGGGTTCTATGAGAGGCAAAGGAAGGAAAAAGGTCAATAGAGTTTATAATGGCCTATTTATAGTCCTCATAGGAATTACCAAATTGCCCTAAATCCCTTTAGATTATTTATGATATTAACTTTAGCTACAATATTTGTGTATTTACATTTTTCCCCCTTTACAAGAATTTCGGTCTTCGAAAATTACCTAGATCACTGAAGAGTTTTGGGTATCTTCTCTCATCTCTTCTTCTAGTTCCTATGTTGCTTCTCTTTCAATTTGATTGCTCCATGACACCTTGACATACTTGATAACCCGTCTTCTCAATGTTCGCTTTTTAGTATCCACAATTCTAACGGGTCTTTCTACAGTTGTGAGATTTAGCTGCACTTGTAGAGGTTCCAACGCAGTGATTGGATCTGCATTTGTCACATATTTCCTTAGCATGGAAATGTGAAATACATTGTGTACTCCAGCCAGACTTGGTGGTAATGCCAGTCTGTATGCCATTGGTCCAATTTTCTCTAAGACTTCAAAGGGTCCCACATATCTAGGATTCAATTTCCTCCTTAGTCCAAATCTTATTACTCCCTTTGTAGGTGAAATCTTTAGCAACACATGATCTCCCACTTGAAACTCTAGTGGGCATCTTCTCTTGTTTGCATATGACTTTTGGCGGCTTTAGGCTGATTGCATTCTTTGCTTGATTAACTTCACTTTGTTTACTATATCTTGTACTAGATCAGATCCCAATATTTATTTCTCACCTATCTCATCCTAATGTAACGGCGATTGGGGTAGTGCTGTGATAAAGTCTATGGTAACATGTTCCCATTTCCATTCTGGTATAGGTAAAGGTTGTAACATACTAGCGAGTCTCTGATGTTCTATCTTGATCTATTGGTAGGTCGTACACTTAGATACATAATCAGCCACTTCTCTCTTTATATTCCTACATTAATAATGGTTCTTCAAGTCTTTATACATCTTGGTACTTCCAAGGTGTATAGAGTACCTAGAATAGTGTGCTTCTTTCAATATCTCTTTCTTTAGTTCATGTATACTTAGCACACATAGCCTATAACCATACTTCAACAGCTCCTTTGCATCTTCATTGAACTCTACAACTTTTCCCTCTTCCATTCTTTTCTTCATTTCCTATATCCCAACACTTGTGCAACTTTTATTTTGTCAATTAATACTGACTGTATTCATAGACTGGCGAGTCCAGCTCTAACTTCTTGGGTAACAATCTCTAAGTCTAGCTTTTGCATATCTTCTAATACTCTCTTTTGAGTTATGATCATCGTTGCTAAATCACCATGCTTCTTTCTACTGAATACATTAGCAACGATGTTAGCTTTTTCGAGATGGTATTTGATGTCTAAGTCATAGTCCTTTATCAATTCTAGCCAGCGTCTTTACCTCATATTTAGCTCCTTCTAGGTAAAGAAGTATTTAAGGCTTTTATGATTTGTGTATATTTTGCACTTCTCTCTATATAAGTAATGTCTCCATAATTTGAGTGTAAATACTACGGCTGCTAATTCTAGATCATGTGTTGGGTAATTTTTCTCATAAGGCTTCAACTATCTAGATGCGTATGCAATCACCCTACCATTCTGCATTAACACACATCCAAGCCCTTATATAGAAGCATCACTATACACCACAAATTCTTCACCATTGACTAGTAGTATAAGTATAGGTGTAGAATTCAATATCTCCTTCAATGTCATGAAGCTTATTTCATATCGATCATCCCATACAAACTTGACTCCTTTATGAGTCAACTTGGTTAAAGGGGTTGCTAGTTTGGAGAATCATTCCACAAATCTTCTATAATATCCCGCTAACCTTAAGAAGCTTCTAATTTTTGTTATGGTCTTTGGCTTGGGCCATTTATTTACAACTCTTATCTTCTCAGGATCTACAGATAATCTATCTTTACTAATCACATGTCCTAAAAAGGTGACTTGGTTCAGCCAAAACTCAAACTTCTTAAACATAGCATACAACTTTTGTACTTGTAATTTGCTCAATATTACCCTCAAGCGCTGCTCGTGTTCTTCTTCACTTTTAAAGTATATTAAAATGTCATCTATGAACACAATGACAAACTTATCCAAGTATTCCCTGAATATGCGGTTCATTAAATCTATGAATGTCGCCAGTGCATTTGTGAGTCCAAAAGGCATTACTTAGAACTCATAATATCCATATCTAGTTTTGAAAGCAGTCTTCTGGATGTCTTCCTCCTTGATCCTCAATTGATAGTACCTGGATCTCAAGTTTATTTTCGAGAAGACTTGAGCTCCTTGTAATTGATCAAACAAGTCGTCAATCCTTGGGAGAGGGTATTTATGTTTAATTGTAACCCTATTCAACTCCCGATAGTCTATACATAATCGCATGCTGTTGTTTTTCTTCTTCATAAATAATACCAATGCACCTCAAGGTGAGACACTTAGTCTGATAAACTTTTTGTCCAATAGCTCTTGTATTTGATTCTTTAATTTTTTTCAACTTACAAGTGCCATATGATATAGAGCTTTTGATATGGGAGCTATACCGGGCATTATATCTATGCTGAATTCAATCTCCCTTATAGGAGGTAAACCGAGTAGGTCATTCGGAAATACTCTAGTAAATTCCTTCACCAGCCTTATTCTCTCAATTTCCATCACCTCTTTAGCTTCAACTACTATTGATGCCATCATACTTTTTACCCCATAGTTCATAAGTTGGCAATCCTGTCGGTCTATAAGTTTCCAATTTAAACTTAAGTTGTTCTCCTTCTGGCATTTTGAAATGGATGGTCATATCATGATAGTCTATTGTTGCATCATGTTTGATTAACCAATCCATTCCTAAAATTGCATCAAAATTGGTCATGTCTAATACCAGAAAATCTATAAACAATATTTTACCCTGCACTTTTATACAGACCTTTCTACATATTTGGTTCAATCCCCTACCCATACCCATATCAGTACTCAAGCTCAATACAACATTTAGCATTTCTTTACATATATTATATTTACTTCTAAATGCATTAGATATACATGAAAGTGATGCACCGGTATCAAATGACACATATGCTTTAGTAAAATTCACTAATAATGTACCTGCTAAGGTCTCTGTATCTGGGGTGTCATGTCTTTGTAATCCAAACACTCGTGCTAGTGCCCTTTGTCTTGGCTTTGCTTGTTGAGGTTTACCATTATTAGTCCCAATTTGGTTTCTTGTTATCAGGGCTGGTTATACATTCTGTTTTCTGTTTTCTAGGCGGTCCACCATCCTATGACCCCTTTGTTTGTAGAAAAAGCAAAATGTCAATGGGATTGACCTCTCCCAATATGTTTTGCTGCTATGTCCCGTCTTCCCACATGAGAAATAGGCATCCTCTAGCCATTTGCATTCATTTAGCTCATGTGGCCCTTAACATCTTCCACACTTGTTACCTTATCCTATGTATAAGGTTTTTGCTTAGGAGGAGGGTGTTGCTATGACTGTAGATCTGGTCTGCACTGTGTGAGGCCTTTTACCTTTATCTTGAGTGATGATATTCTAAATGGATCTTTTTCCCAATACCACTCTCGTTCCCAACGTTCTCATCTCATTAGTTCTCTTGTGACTCTGTTCTAAAAGTTTTGCCTTGTTTATAGCTTTTGAGTAGGTTTTCGGTTGGAAGGCAACTACCTCATGCTACAATGTGGGCTTTAATCCCAACACAAATTGATGTGCCATGGATTTCTCATTAGCTCTGAATGCAGGTAGCATGAACTTCATCAGACGGTTGAGTTTTTTCTCATATTCATCTACCGATCTCTTTCCCTAGCAGCAACTATAGTATGATGCCTGCATTCTATCATTAATGGTGGTTAGGAAATATTGCTCATACAACATTTATTTAAACCTATCCTAAGTGATCACCCCTATGGTGAGTCTAGAAACACTCGACCACCATTCAGAAGTTGAGCCTTTTAGTAAATACACAACATATTTCACCTTTTTATCTTCAGGTGTTCCTAGCACTTCAAAAGTCTTTTCTAGTTCATCAATCTATTGTTTAGCATCCAATGGATTGTCAACCTTAGGCCTGAATTCCCTGACCATTCTAACAAAATGGTCCAGACCCATTTCTCCAATTGGCCTCTCTCTAATCTCTCCCATCATTTGGGCTTATCTCATGTTTAGTACTTGCATGTCTTGTATCTGTTGCTGCTGCTGTGGCACTACTCCTGCTAGAGTATTGATATCCTCTAGCATTTATGCAACATTCACCTCATTCCCTCCTTGTCCCTAACGAGGAGCTCTAGGGGGCATTCTGTTATCAAGAGCATCACCTCTAGCTCTTGAGGATGATCTTAGACCTAAAATTCTCTTAGGCATTCTACAAAACAAAATACAATAGTGAGGAATGGTATAGGAATATATATACATTCCTCATAGTATAAAAAAGAAAAAAATTAAACATGACATTTTTTTTTAATATTACTGAAGGGGTTCACAAATCAGTAATATTAGTCCCATTTTCTAACCACTCTTAATATATATCTTTATCCTACAAATCCAATACCTAATTCATTCAAAGATCATGACTTACTTTCTATTAGATAAAACTTACAATATTAATCTTCACTTAATTTTAATGATCATCAAACCTAAACTATTTAGAGATCTAACAACCTAAGCTCTGATACCACCTAAGCCATAATGCCACGAAACCCAGGTATGTTACGGCTCGTTACGCATCCTCATTTTTTGAAGACACGCAAAGGCTCAATCACTACTATTTTTCAAATACTTTTGATGATAGTCTTAAATTATTTACTGCATAACGAAGATGAATGAAATTCCCATCCTTAAGAATAAGTCATCAAGAATCTTCTCAATTTAAATAGTGGAAGCGATTAACATTAATTTACAATAGAAATTCCCAAAATGATTAAATAAAAATCTAACATGTTTATCTACTAGTTATCATAATAGACGTATTATATATTCTCTTCATTATTTTGATCTTGAGCTGATTCCCCTAGGTTTTCAACATATCCTATAATCTCTCCAACAGCATCTGTAACTAAAATAATTTTCCACGAGGGGTGAACTAATGCTCAGTACAATGTATACCTACACACATACACGCATGCCATGCCAGAAACAGTAACACATGTAAAATGCACCATAACATTCATTTTAAATTTTATTTATCTTTTACAATCTTTAGCCAATACACAATCACAACATAAATATCTCATACATAACATTCCTAAACAACCTTTTACAATCCATCCACAAACAATATATATATATATATAACAAAGGTAAACCTCTATCTATGAGTCTCTTTTCATACATAATAATATATATATATATATATATATGACAAAGGTAATCTTCTTTGTCTATGAGTCTCTTACCATACATAATAATAATATATATATGACAAAGGTAATCATCTTTGTTCATGAGTTTCTTACCATATATAATAATAATATATATATGATAATGGGTACTCTCCACTGTTTATGAGTCCATGTGTCATCACACACCAACCTTCTACATCCATACATAATATATATATATATATATGACAATGGGTACTCCCTATTATCCATGAGTTCATACATTACAACTTTCATAATATACATTATAACTTTTCATATCACAACATTCCACTAGGGACAACGTCATAGACCGATCATTGAGGTGCCACCTCAAGAACACCGACCCACACTCGGTTTCTTGGACCCAGCAATTTACAATCACATGCACGCTCAATCCGATTCATTTACAATATCATTAAACCTACATACAAAAGTCTAACTTATCAAGCACAAGTAATGGACATGGTATACATGTACCTGACTTTGCAAAACTTAATTTGTTTGATACTTTTCTAGCTTCACAACTCTTCCAAACTTATATATGATTCAATTGGTTTGACTTTAGAATTGTATTCCTATAAATATAAAAAAGATACTAAACGAGTTTTAGCTTAATATAGTCATGTTGGGAGCCATGTAGTTGAGTGCAGGGTAATACATGATCGTGCCAAAGGCCATATACAATTTTTTTTTCAACATGGTCATGCTCTCTCTAATCACTAAGTCATTTTTTTTTTCAATATGGCCTTCAGCATGGTCATGTATCTCTCTATTTACTATTCATCAACACGACCTCAACATGGTCGTGTTGATTGGTCATGTTGAATTTTTTTTTTCAACACAATTGTGTTGAGATGTCGTATATTTCTCTATTTACCATTCATTTTCAATACGGTCTTTAACATAGTCGTGTATCTCTCGGTTTATTTTTAGTTTTCAATACAGTTCCAACACGATCGTATATCTCACTGTACACCTCGTAAATCGATCCCTCAGCTCGATTTCTATTTAATTTAACGTAATTGATCCATCTAACATAAAATTCACAATGTAATATACTGGTAGATACACTTACTTGACCCAATTTGTGATTGTAATGAGTGAATTGCTTATTGTGTCTCTTTTGTATCACAGATTGATTTAGATCTGCAAACCTCAATACGCTAATTCTCTACGCTATCATGTATATACTTAAATCATGATTCACAATTATTGATTTATGTATTTACCTTAATCCGATAAGCTATTGGTGGGAAAATGCCGTCTCCTTCTCTATGAATTCATTCAAAAAGGCTCTAAGGTTATGTGAGAAGCAAAAAAAGAAAGAAAAGGTTAATAGGATTTATAATGACCTATTTATAGTCATAATAGGAATGATCAAATTGCTCATAATCCTTTTATATTATTCACGATATTAACCTTAGCTATAATATTCTTGTATTTACAGTTTTGTCGGTCATAATGTCTCAATCACATCTATATATGACAATCCACGGCACAACTATCAGTCAAACCCACGTTCTGATATGTAAGCAGGGAACTCGGCACTGAAGAAGAAGCTCAAACAAATGTAGGGAAAGAAAAGCAGGGACCAAACATGATTAACAATAGCATGTGTATTTGCCATCGTCATAGTGTACACATGAGTGATGAGACTCTTCTGGGGGACACAGTTCGTGTTGAGATGACTTAGGTCTACACAAGGTAAAAAAAAAAGAAAAAGAAAAAAAAAATCCTATTCGTAGTCGGTGAAAGAGACGTGAAATAATTATTACATTACTCCATTTCGCTTAAAAATGACGGAATTTAATAATAGAATTAAAAATTTATTAAAATACCCTAAGAAACATAGCCTAAACCAAATTTAGCTTTTATAAAACTACCGACAACGAAAGCATCATGCCCGATCCTCGGAGCGATTGCACGACCTTAGGCTTATAATTCGCTCCCCCAACAATGAACCACCGGACCGGACCCCTTAAGTGCGCGGCTAGAATCGAGTGCAACCTCTTTTTGCACCGCTATGGCGTACCCTGCGTTTGGTATATCTCGACGTGTTTGTAATTTCTATCTAGGATGCAATCGGAGGAATTTATGACGGATTTTATAAATGCATAGTCCATTTTCTATAGACTTATAAACTTTTATTATCGAAATCCGATCTTATAGGATCATGAATACTATAAGATCGGGTAAGATTTGGTTTTTATAAAATTCATACAAAATAAAAAGATAGTATAGTAGAAAGTAGTTGATTAGAGTTAAGATTATGTTTATTAACTTACACCTAAATTCATATAAATAAAATTTAAAAATTAAATATGTTATATAATATAGAATTTGTATAGAGCATATGTTATGTAGGTTACAAATAAATATTATTATTAATATATTATTTTTATCGGATCAAGTTTTCCGTTAGGTTTTTATGAAGTCCTAAAACTTGATCTTAAACTCTATAAGATTTTGAATTAGGATCGGATGAGTTGAGTACCCTATCACAACTCGTCGGATTGCATCTCTATTCTTATTTAGAAACGATAAATGTCATATGTAATATAGGTGAGTTATTCATTTTTATAATTGATTACCTAAATTTTAAAAATGAAAATTTATTAACTATAAACCTTTCGATATTATTTATAGTATATAGACAAGATAGTTAATTATAAAAGTAGACAAAGTTTAGATAGTTGATTGTAAAAATGTATAAAGTTCAGGTAACTAATTATAAAAATAGAAAAAATTCAGATGGTAAATTAATATTGAAATTTCAAGTGATTAATTAAAAAAATGAACAAAATTTAGGTATAAAATATAATATTTACCTATTTGAAATTATAAAAATACTTACTATCTCATAATCTTATTTTATCTTGTGATTCTATTGTAAAATCGTAAAATCTATTCAATTTTGTAATTTCGTTAAATTCGTAATTATGTTGTAAAAGTTCTATAGTCCATAAATATCTTAACATAATTTTTTATGAATCTTATAGCAAAATAATAAAGTAATTGATTTATAAAATCCATTTAGTTATACCTTCATATACAATCTTCTTAACTCAATATATTTCTTTTCTGCTTATTTATGATCATTTTTGCTCATTTTCTCCTCTTAAATTTGCCAAACACAGTGTGAGTATGAGCTTTTAATTTCTTATTTAACTTTTATACATATAAAATTTCCAAGTTTATAAATTATTAGTTCTTTATTATTGTAAAAGATGATGAAGTAACTTATTTAGATGCGTTAATATCATATTTGATATCTGAATCTTGTTTATTTTTTAATTAATTATTTGAAGTTTTAAAATATTAATTTATTACTTGAACTTTATTTATTTTTATAATTAACTAATTAATTTTATCTATTAGTATAATTAACTACCTAAACATTACCAATTTTTATAATTAATTACTCCATTCAGATATTATAAATAACTACGAAAGTTTTGTATATAATAAATTTAATACTTTTAAATTTTAGATAATTTATTATAAAAATAGATAAAATTAAAATACCAAATATTAAATTTACCCTTGAATACAAGTGTATACGCTTAAATAGGACTTTTTATACATAAGAAACATATGTAATTTGTTTGGCTTGTCATCTACTTATATTTTTAGAGCTTTTTGTTAAAAAATTAAATGAAATGATTTTTTCTTTTCAGTTTTTCATGTATTTATTTTTTATAGTGTGAATAACTTTTTATCAAGTACAATATCTTATATTATGTTTGGTTCACTAGAATTAAATTGTTATCATGTTTCTATTATTGTAGAATTATATTATAAGGAATACTCATTCCATATAATATGGACTACATAAACAATTTCAATTCCTTCTCTTTGTTAGAAAAAATAACTATTCCTCATATGATCAATTTATTTTAAAAATATTCTTACTATTAAATAAAAAAATATAAAAAAAATTCCAATTGTATTCTAATCTTATTTCATTGGAGGAAAGAAAGAAAAAATCTTAGTATTATTTGATTTTCATAAATTTATGGTATTATACTAGATAAAACATTTTATCTATTATTTTGTTTATATATTTTTTTAGTTATTGGATAAAAATGTCTTAAAATACTTATATTTTGTATAATTAAAAATATGATACAAAAATCAAATTTACTAGAAAAAAATATAAAATTTTTATCTAATACTTTATATATCATGTTTAATGTAATATTTTATATATTAATTTAATGGATATTACAAAAATCTTTATTTACTATAATTTATATCAAATATGGAATAAAAAAGTTATATTATCTTTTTTTATTTTATTTTATACTATTTAATACTTTTTATACTATTTACTATTTAATATTTTAATCTAAATACTACTTTATAGTTATAGGTTGTTTTTTTTTTCTTTTTTTTTTAGCCGTTTGAAAAAACGAAAGGAAAAAAAGAGAAGAAAACCCCATTTCTCAACTAAAATATAACTAAATCTCAAGCATATGGGACGGTTCCACTCACTCTTGTACTCCCGTTCTTGTCCTCTCTGTCACTCTCTCTCGCCGCTTTTCAACAAACAGTGAGGCAATCAGCTGAGACCAACAGTCACCACCCCTATCAGACACCAACAATACACACAATCATACTGAACTTCTCAGTAAAGACACCACTAACATTGAAACTCCAAGAATGTTGCAACCCAGATCAAAGTTCACACCTTTACCACTATTTCCACTAACCCTTTTAATATCAACTTCTTTACTGTTCATCGGTGCAGAGTCAGCCATAGGAGTGAACTGGGGCACAATTTCATTCCACAGACTCAAGCCATCGACAGTAGTGGATCTGATGAAAGATAATAAGATAACAAAAGTTAAGCTTTTTGATGCCGACCCAGATGTAATGAAAGCACTCGAAGGGAGTGGGATTCAGGTTATGGTTGGGATTCCGAATGACTTGTTGAGTGTGCTGAGCTCTTCTTCTGCTGCATGTGATTTGTGGGTTCAACAGAACTTGACTACTTATATTCATAAAGGTGGTGTTGATATCAGGTATTACTAGTTTACTACTTTCTTAATGCTTGCCTTTTTATTTTATTTGATTTGATTTTTTTCTTTTGTTGTGATTTTGTTGTTTTGTTATGTTTGAACATTGGATCATGATGATGTTGATGATGATAATTAAGGGTGTAATGAAACAGGGCATTCGAGTTCGATTCAATGTCTGCTCGAGTTAATTTCAACTGTAGAGTCGAGCTTGGTTGAGTTCCATACCACTTAGCTCCATAAGCTTGCTAGACTAACCGATCTTGAGTTGAGCTTTATATTAATTATGATTAGAAAGAATGATTATTATTATTGTTGTTGTTGTTGTTATTATTATTTTATTTTTATTTTCTTATAAATAAGCCTAATGGCTTGATGCAGCCAAGCTCAAGCTTGTGATGTACCAATTAGATTACACCCCTAATTATGCTAGGTTACTTGCGAGTGACTGTTGATTGTTTAAGGTTTAGGGCTCGTCTGTCCTTTTTTTTCCAGATTGTGGAAAATGTATAAGATATTGGGGGAAAAAATTATCAACTTTTAAAGATTTGGCTTACATTGTACGTATAAAAATTTGTGAAATCTTGGGATTCAAAGGTGATATTATTTGCAGTGCTTTTCTGTCGTGAAAGAGCAAAAACTTGCAATTTATTTTGTTTTTACTGTTAGTGCCACCAAATGATTTTGCTAAATATTCTCCTTAATACTGGAGATGCTTGTTTTGAATTGATAGTCAATTGATTTTGCCATGCTTGTGCAAGGAGGCGGTGGTATCTTGAAAGCTTTGACAATCTTTATTGACAAAACAATGGGTCTCAAATGAAAAAGTGCATACGCTTTAGTTGCTTTCTGGCGGCTCAAATTATTGATGCACTGAATGTGATTTCTCATATACTTGTGAAGATCTTTATTTTTTGATTTAAGTTATTTGTGAAGATCTTTCATGACTTGATCACATAACAGGTATGTTGCTGTCGGAAATGAGCCTTTCCTTTCAAGTTATTCTGGTCAATATCAGAACAATGTGATGCCTGCTTTACTCAATCTCCAACAGTCCTTGGCTAAGGCGAATCTTGCTGGTATGGTAAAGCTAGTGGTCCCTTGTAATGCTGATGCGTATGAGGCTGATCTTCCTTCTCAAGGGGCTTTCCGTCCTGAGCTTACCCAAATTATGACACAACTTGTATCGTTTCTTAATTCCAATGGTTCACCATTCATAGTAAATATATATCCATTTCTCAGTCTCTATGGGAGCTCAGATTTTCCTCAAGACTATGCATTTTTTGATGGGACAACTCATGCTGTAACAGATGGGGCGAATGTTTACAACAATGCGTTTGATGGAAACTATGACACGCTTATTGCTGCTCTCACTAAAATTGGATATGGTCAGATGCCTGTAGTAGTGGGGGAGGTTGGTTGGCCATCAGATGGAGCCATTAGTGCAAACGTCTCTGCTGCCAGGGCATTCAACCAAGGCCTTGTCAACCATGTGCTCGGTGGTCGAGGAACTCCTCTAAGGCCAGGAGTGCCTCCAGTGGACATTTATCTTTTTAGCCTACTTGATGAAGGGGCAAAGAGCACGCTGCCTGGAAACTTTGAAAGGCATTGGGGAATTTTCTCTTTCGATGGGCAAGCAAAATATCCATTAAACCTTGGGAACGGGGTATTAAAGAATGCAAAGAATGTCCAATACTTACTGTCCAGGTGGTGTGTAGCAAACCCATCTAAGGATCTTACAACTGTGGTAAATCACTTTAGGCTTGCTTGTAGTGTGGCAGATTGCACGACACTCAACTATGGTGGATCATGCAATGGCCTTGGTGTGAAGGGAAACATCTCGTATGCATTTAACAGCTACTACCAGCTGCAGATGCAAAATTCACAGAGCTGCAATTTTGATGGGCTTGGTATTGTTACATTCCTAGATCCTTCGGTTGGGAAGTGTAAGTTCCTTGTTGGAGTAACTGATACTAGTACAGCTGCTTTTCAACTTCACTATAGTACATTATTTGTATGGCTTCTGATTTTTTGGGGGGTTTGGTCATTTGGTGCATGAGGGTATGTTTCTCAAGTGGGGTTTATTTTTTTTATGATGCCCCCTTCTGAAACTCTTAGTTATAGAGAGAATCATACTATAGATGCCTTGACATGTTCATAAGTTATCCTATCCTAGTAGAGTGATTGTATCATTTGGGGACTAGATAGTGAGCGTTTGTTCTAGAAAACCATTTGTAGCTGATACTTTTCTGGTTGTGATGTGTCTTCGTCTACTACAGCATAAGATAAGAATATGAACATCATATAGTGTTTAATCCATATCCGGTTCTTTTGTTTCAATTACTATGATCAACAAAACTTACATGCACCACCATATAAAGAGGTTGCAAAGATCATAGTGTAACTAGGAGTGTAAGTGAGTCAAATCTACTCACAAATTACGCAAGTTCAGCTCGATAAAAACTCAAGTTTGATTTGACATTAGTCGAATTGAGTTCAAGTTATTTGAATAGTTTATTGATGAGCTGTAACTTCACAATGTTTGGCTCAAGTAGCTTGCTAGCTTAATAGAGCTTGAATCGAATTTTAAAGTTAGTTAAGTTTTGAGTTAAGTTTGAATGTTTGTATTATTTTTATCTGAAAAAATTAATTTATGTATAAATCGAGTTTAAATAAATTTAATTGAATTGAATTTGAGCTTGCCTAGTGCTACTTAGAGTCGAATTCGAGCTTAAAATTATAAGCTCAATTTCAGTTCAAGCTTTAAAATTCCAAGTCAAGCTTAAGTTCTAGCTCCGCATTATAGTATTATTTTGATTTGAATTCGTTTATAGCCATACGTGTTACTACTAACTAATGGGTAAAAGTACGCATGAATGACCAATTTTCTGTGGTCAATATCTTCTAGATCTTTTTGGATTATGAGTTGCTCTTGGATTTCGGTCTGTACTGCCACACTTCATGCACCGAAGCTTTGTATTTTTATAATGGCAAATTGAACATGTTTGCATAAGCAAGGATGTGTCATCCGTAAAAATTCTGTTAAATAGGGTTCTGTTTAGAAGCATAAGGCTTTTGCAATGTCCTTTTTCATGCGATAACATGGAGCATAATCGTTGCAGTTCCAAAAGGTAGCATTTTATCATGTTTCATGCGCAAGAAAATTTCGCATAAAAACCGACAGAAGAAGTTCCCTTGCCTAATATGTACAAATGAGATATTTGCATGGGAATAAGAAGAAACCGAAGAGAGAGCAGCGTTGTGACAAAAGGAGATAAAAGAAGAAAAGGATGCACTACAAATGATGGAAGCAGAACCAAAGGACAAAATCAGGAAGTAAATGTAGAGCCTGGTCACAAGGCTTGAGAATGAAAATTGAAGAGCCTAAATTTATGCGACATGCTCTCTTGTGAACTTATAGTTTACCTGAGACAGTAAATCAGTCACAGGGATGTTCTTTCTAATCATAAAGCTTAATTCTCGTAGTTACGAATGTGCGGCAGATCGGACATGAGGACAGTTCTCTTCCACACTCATAACAAGTCTGCATGCAGAAAAGGAATGACGTTCAGAGAGCTTGTAGAGAAGATAACAATGCAAACAAAGCCTGCATTTTTCTTTACCTGATGTCCACATCCAAATGCTAGATCTTTCGCACTCCACAAACAGATGGGGCAATTCTATGAATCAAACAGAAAATACCAATGAAACTTCTGTTGGTAGATGCTATATCCTATGCTCATATACTACATGCAGCATTTCATTTTTCTTCAGTGGAACACCAGGATATATCTGATGACTTTAGCTTCTAGATGAGCCTGCTCTCGTATTAAATTCTAGCATGATATCGGAAATGGCGGTTACAAATTCACATCTCTACCTGAACTTATTATTTAATTAGGTCCATGTAACAAGTTCGGATCGATTTATTGCCCCAACTCATTAGGAATCATATGCCGCTTACCAAGATTAGTGATGAAAAAGAGTCGATGGAAAAAGCTGAAACTGTTTTAAGACCTTTTTTTTTTCCCCTTCTAAAATGAGTAAAAGCTGAAACTGTTGGATGAGTTTATTGTACTGAAAAAAACTCAAGTTGTGTATGTCCGTCTCTGCAATTTGCATCTCTGTATGTAGGTAATATTGTATCCTAGATACACATTACTTGGCCACATGATTGATGCATTGGCAAGGTGAATAACGATTATGAATTATGAACTTACCTTGTGTGAGTATGATTGGCTTTCCATGTAAGGGTTAGGACTGGCAGTGGGACTAAAAGTTGGAGTAAGACTAGGACTAGGACTTGGAATGTAATAATATCCAGGTCTGTGTTCATTGTTGCTCGAAGATGCACGCTTCTGATGGGAATTCGTGGAATAAGTCCCCTGTGGCGGAGGGAGAGGATATCTCCTTGGGCCCCCTCTTCTGCGGCTGCAAATATAATTATTCATCAATGGTTGCTCATCATTAAAATCAAGTGGTACATGTCATATGAAGTCCAGTTGCTGATTGATGATAAGCAAAATGGACATACCCCAGAAGTTGGAGATCCAGAGTAGCTCTGTACTGTGATGGGATCTTCATCAAGGCTGCTAGGGCAAGGTCTGTCTCCTTTCTTGATATAGACATGTGTTTCAACATTATTTCCGTGAAATTCACGAACTGTAATGAAGATAAAGAAAGAAGAAAACGATGCTTAAATTAAACTCAGCTGATCGCGAAGAATAGGTTTTAAACTTGTCTGATATTGCTATCAACCTGGAAATTGTCGAAAGCGCGATTAGGAATGTTGTCATCGAATTGTTGCATCATGTCCCATGGTCCGTCCCCAACTCCCACCAAAACTATAGACAATGGATATTCACTGAAAACCAACAGTAAACTTCAGATTCTGTCACAGATTGTCTCACTAGAATGGAAGAAGTGTAAAATCCACACCTTGCCTTTACGATTGCGTTTATGGTATTTTGCTCCTGAGGGCTCAGCTGGCAATAAATTGTCTCCACACTTCTTGTGACCTAGCAGATCAAACAAGCAGAGATCGAACTAAGAAAATCTGCAAAACTACAATGGTGATCAATCACAAGGTATCCCCTATTTTGCAACTGACCTGTCCATCTGCAATGATCATAAGAACATGATACTGACCGCCGCTGCTATCCACTATGTCAATAGCAGTTTCAATTATTGGAGCAAAAGAAGTTGGTCCTGCAATCTCACCATATATAGGTGATTTGTTTCGGAAAAATTTATGAAAAATCAGATTGATACTTTTTAAGTGAAAATTGCTGTAACTCACCGGCCAAAGTGGCTCTTGGAACTAATTCTCTGTAGCGAGCGAGTACTTCTTCAAATCCATTGCATGGTCTGTTGTCAGGATAGAAACTGAAAACTTCCTGATCATGCGTGCTTGCTGAAATTGCAACGAAGCAATCAAAATGCTGAGTTTCTAAGACAATACCGATTTTACTAGGTGCATATAGGTTTATTAAATAGAGTTGTGATGCACACTGACCATCACCAAATCCGAAACAAGGAATAAGATTATCCTCATCAAAAGATGAAAGCGTCCTCCCAATGATAGATATTGCCTGTTCATACGGGTTCGGGGAATCGCCCAAGTGGTGCAGGCTCTTGCGGTGGAAGGATCGCGAGCCTGTCCACTCGTTGCTCTTTGTAAAATCTATACCAACAATAAGATTGGAAGACTCAAGACCAGCTTGTGAGAGAGCAGAAGTGACCTAGAAGGTAACCAACTTCCTGATCAATATCGGTTTAATCGAAAACAGTCCGTCTGTAAACCATCACAGGTTAGAGACAAATGGAAATTTATAACATCAAGTACCTGTTCTAGAGTATAGTATTCATCGCCAATTCTCCTGTACCTCGTCCTAATCCTACTTCTCCTTTCACGCTCAGCATAGCTTTCGGAAAAAGAAGAGTACCTGCTTCTCCTTTCGCGCTCTGCATAACTTTCTGAGAAAGAAGAGTAGGCAGATGCACTCCGAATTGATCGTGTGTCATGACTGTTCGAATCATAATAGTAACGGTCCCGACGCCGTCCTATTTTGTTTCCCATATCTTCTTAATCCTTCAGAATATATTCTACCAAAACCGATTCCTTCCTTTGCTTAGTCTAAAAGTCACACCCTGGAATTCTTCATCTCTGGAAAAGAAAAGACTTGGTCAATTTCATTTCAGGCACAATCAATACACTAAGGACAGGACTGTTGTCATCTTGATTCAACAGCTCTTCAAAATGAGCGTTGTATTAATAATGCCAACTCTGCATACATGAAATCCAGTATGCGGAGTTAATATTGATCAAGGCTAGGCTAAGCAATATAAAACATGTACAAATTGGAAGTTCATAGTATTTATTACCTTAACTAAAATCTTGTCGTAAAGGAAACCTTTCATGGAGGTTAAATTCATTCGAGAACAAAAGCGAAGAATATCATCGACATGAAAAGCCGGAATTCGTGGGGTACACGGAGCAGAAAGGTTTCATAAGCTCGATATATAATGAAAGTGGGAGTAAAAATTTTCTTATCCTTAAGAAGTCAACGCTCAAGCATTCCTGAAAATTAAAAGAACTCGAGGTTTGAAAAAAAAGAAAAAAAACATTTTGGTCAAAAAGGATGCGTTCATGGAAGTTACTCAATTGAGTAATGACAATAACTATTCACCTAAAGTCCACTTCTAAATAAGTGCTGAAGACATCTTCTACAGATTTAAGAACCTATTTCTAGAGACTGTCCAAAAAAAATTTCCTAGAAACTTCAAGCTCTAGGAAAATACCGCGATTCATATTGGATCAATTAATGCTAGTTATCAAATTTAAATTACACAGAATTGTCAAAATTAAACTCTGCATGGAATTTCAGTAAGATGAAAGATGGGTTATATTTTGTAGCGGAGTCTGCGGAGACAGGACAACCAAGAAAAACTGGAACAAGTCTTCCTTGGTTTTACATATCGATTTAATTTGGTATTCTCGTAACTACAACCTTTAATCAGGTATGCTCTTAACTTCAGCTGTCTTTTTGAAAATACTTACTTGTTCTACAAACGGTAATTCAAATCCCAAAATTGTTGCTAGAAGAGTTAGCTACGATTTTAAAGATTTAGTAATATTTAAAGGGTATCCAAGCATTTAGAGAGGTCATAACAAAAAAAAATACACTTCAAAGTTTAAGAAGCTTTCATTCCCGACAGGCAGCTAATCTTAACGCGCATGCAGTTTGCGCTTACAATTTTTCTAAGCTTGTTACAGCGACATATTCGTAAATAGCACGACCAAGTCAATTAGGTTGGTTAATAGCATTTTGATCTTTTTTTTTCTTTGGAACGTTCGTTAATGGTTAGACTCTGTCTTTTGATTTTGATATCTTATCACTTTCTTATTAATACATAACAAAATATTCCACAACCTCATTTGCTAGCAACCACATGGTTGTTAAATAGGTTGAATAGTGGAATCATGCATTGATTGCATGTGTTTAGAAAAAATAAACTATAAACAATATGATGAGAAATAATAATAATGTTATTAGTATATTAATAATGGGGGAGAAAGACAAAGAGGGTGGATTTCATAAAATTGAGATAGTTATCTTTAAAATGATTTTGTAATAATTATCCATTTGAAATAAGGTAATTTGAGTACGTAGTATTATTATTCATAGCTCATTTTATAGTTAATAAATTTTATTTTTATTATTATTTAAAAATAACTACGATAAAAAGAATTTACTGTTGAAGACATAAAAAAATTGGGGTTTCTAGACGATTGGACGGTCATTTATTTTTGGGACAATATCAAGTCATCCTTGCATTGGTCATTTTTTAATAAGAACAAACACGTACGTATCACACCCTAATGCCATGGGATATGAACAGAACACTCGTTTCAAACATTTTCACCAAGATGTGTTAGCTTGGCAGAAGATGGTTGGATGGTCGTTTTGCTTTGATTATAGCATTGGTTTGTCGACGGGAGGAGGATGGCGATCCAAGTATTTCGTCACCATGCATAATAACCGGAAGATAACTAAAAATAATCATCCATCCCACTTAGAGTTGAATAAACAAATACCGTTAACGAGTGCTATGTTTGGAGAGAAAAAAAAGGACAGAAGAAGAAGAAGAAGAAAAGAAGTGACATGTGGATCAAGTTTTTCTTTTTTTAAAGTATATCCCAGTTCTCGTTTGATTGTGAAGGGTATTCGGTATATTTTTCAATCTTTTTGCACTTTTCTTTTTCCCTTAAAAAGATTTACAGTATGTGGTTGAAGATGATATAGATGAGATCTGAACATTGTATTATCATGAATTAAAAAAATGGTAATTATTAAGTTTTTATAGTCTAATAATATGAATATTAGTCTTTGATGTAATTATTAAAGAAAAAAACACAAGTATATTAAGATATGCAAAATTATTGGTTTATTGATAGTAATATATTATATATATATGGAGGAGTGGTAAGTAAATATTAATGATAATAAAAAAAATATATAGTTAAAAAAACTAGTATGTATATTTTTATATTTTAAAATTTTATTGATATTTATATATTATTAATTTATTAACGTGATGTATTAATGCAAATAAGTCCTTTCTCATCATTTTAAGAAATGTCGTGTTTCCTTAAAGTAAAAAAATCCAACAATCGTCTGACACCAGATGAGCAAGCCAATATTGATTATTAAACACGATAGTGAGATATTTGCCTTGTGCGTACAATCAATAGAGCAAACACACATGACACGCATCTGAAGTAATGAAGAGGAGGATCCACAAGTTTTAACCCATATGTAAGCGACAGACATTCAGAACCAATGGTTTACACTCAATTTTACCAAACCCAATAATATACAGCCACTAGTGCAGTCTGGTCAACTAATTAAGGAGTGGTTTCCACGAAATTCTACGTATATCATAGGATTCCAAACCAACTGAATTTGGTTCAACAATACTGAATTTGGGTTAAACCTAGACTTGAAAATTATACTCCAATTCAATTGGTCTTAGATTTTTTAAGCTCGAGTTGGGATCAAAGTGTTACTTGACATGTTTGAGCTTAATTTATTCATGACCGTTAATCACTATTACCATTTAATGGCTGAGAAGTATGACCAAAGTTCTATAAATACTCATAATTTTCTTATGGGGGTGGAATTTTTGGAAAAACTCTATTATTGTACTGGATTTTTCTCTCAAAAAATTAAATTGAGAATTTAGTTAAGAACATTCACTTGTCACAAAGTGCTTGAATCTAGTTGAGATTATTTATTCTTCCTTTCGATCCTATTTGCTTTTGATAATCTTTATATGTGTCAATTCTTTCTTTTGACTACGTGTAACGTGCTTGCATGCAGCATACACATGATTCTCGTACTTGAACTCTTATGTTGGGGTGTGACTCATATTTTCCTACGATAGGAAAACACGTGGATCTCGCTCTATGCTGAGCTGGCGAGGGTCTGAGAGAGCCACCCTAGCAAGGGTCTCAAGAGGGTAGCACCTCCTGGATACTAAAAGCCTTTTAGGATTTAAGCTCATATTTTTTCATTAGCAGTTTGGACTTGGACTCACGAATAGTTATTACTATATATTCTTTTTTTTCGCTTATAATTGAATGATGTAATGAGAGATGTGGGGTGCTAATTATACTGGAATTATTTGCTGGATGTAACCTTAATTTAAGAGTAAATTATGATAAAATATCGTGTTTTGATTTCTTCCTTTTTCATCTTATACTTTACTTCGCTGTTGTGCACCGATCCTAATACCTTACCCCTACACTTTATATGATGATGATTTATGGGTTATTATTATTTTTTTTCACTTCTAAATGGTGTAAAAAAGATTGTTTTGATATTATACACTATGTGTATACACGTATAGGTAAATACCAATAAAACTTTTATAGTTATGAAGAGCAAAATATCTCTATTATAAAAATTTCCACTCTAGTAGTATGTAATACCATCAGTACCGCTGCATTCTACTACACTCTATTGTAGTGAGACTACAATAGTAATAATAAAAAAGTTTGTAATAAATGCTGGAAGGTTCGAATTTTCATCCCCTATGAGAAAACACCTTTCTGCCATAGCTAGAACTCAAGAGGGAGACGACTGAACTGAGATTGGACCTGCGCACGCTTGCTTAGCTGCACTGACATGGTCAGAGGAATTCGTTGGTAAACACGACATCATGTGTGGGAATTTGTTTCGCGGGCTCTAACTTATTGTAAGTTAGCCCATAATGCGATATATACAATGTTTAGGTGTACTTACTAGTTTGTCACTTTGTGAATTGTAGCTGGGCAGTGTACTTAGTTTGGACCCTTTGATATATGGTATGTCTCCACCAAGAATTCCTCAAATACTTAGTCATGGTCACTTGGAAGGTTTCGGAGCACAACTCAAAAACTTAATATTTGGACTCTTTCATTGCTCGATAAATATTGATTTCTTAAAGAGAAAGCTCAAATTTAAATTCTTCATTCTTGTTGTAATCACCAAAAAGAAGATATACAGAAAACTTATTAATAATAACTAAAATCCTCATCTTTGCTAGTGTAAAAATAAAGTCTATAGAAATTCCTAGGGGGTCTTAGTCCCACTGTTCCCGTACATAATCTCTGATGGTAGTCACTACTTGAGTAGCAAGATTTCGGGCACTTTAAGCTATAGATGCTAGGAACACCTTTACCTGATTGGAATAACCATACTTCCTTAATTAATCTCTATAGTGAGCTTCTCTGGGAATTCTTGCATTCGTGCTTAATTGGTAAAAAGTTTCAGTTGAGTTAAAATATTGTTTACAACATTGGCGGTGTTCAGAAGGAATTTGAATCTCCAAACTCGTGGTTCTCTGCTCTAAGATGCTTGACAATGCGAGTAACTCCCATACAAACTACGGATCGACTTTCTACGGGATCTGACTCTCATATGCCATCAGATGAAACTTTTGTGCATAAGCTCTACCCATTAAAACCTGAGATGTTTCTGAGTAATTGCTACGATTCACTCAGCTTCCTTGCTCTTTATCATCCTACTCCCATCTTTGTGAATCCACCCTTATCCAATATGCTTAAAAGAGTAAACTTAATCCTGGCGAAGGTACACTTTTCACGCTTTTCTTACATTGATTCTTCGATGGCTCCTAAAAGCTATCTACGAGTGCTTCACATGATAAAAAGTTGTCATGCCATACATAAAAGTATTGCCTAGAATGAACTTTGTAAACCTCATACAAATAATTAGGAAAATACATCCTTTGTCAAAGTAGACAGGATAACTAGGGTTTTAGTACGACCAAACAGCATTACCAAAAACTCATAGCTGCTTTTACAGGTCACGTAAGTCATATTGGGCTCATCAACCTCCCCAATACGAAGTTGATGGTTTGTTGAACAAAGGCCCCAAGTTTAGAAGTCCGCTTGCTGAGAGAAAAATAGTTGATTGGTGTTCTCAAGCTTTCCTCCTCCTTCTAAAAGTTGAAAGGGGCCTCATTAAGGTGGTTTTCATGGTTGAATGAATTCCACTCGAAATTGTCATCCTTTCCTTCTTGCTGTTTCCTGTCCTCTTTTAGCTTAGCTCACAAAATAGCCTGTTTCCTGCAGACAATAACTAATTCATAAATGACATGGAGTTACTTGTGCATGGAGGGAACCTCTTCCCAACATAACACAAAGTTATCTACTGGGAAAACGGTGAAATTGAGGACAGTACCCTAATCCTTTGCCTCCAATCCTATACCTTCCGCAATTCCTTGGACAGTGAGGTCTTGAAGTTTACTCCTGATTTGGTAGGTGTCCTCTGTAAGCAGTAGATCCAACAATTTGAGACAGAGCCTGCTAATGTGGACAAGATATAATAGAGTTTTGTGTAGGTTTGATTTTGCTAAATATCTCTCGTGTTTATCTGTCTAAATATTTGTTTGTAGAATAATGTTTCTAGGTTATTTGATTGAAATAAAATAATAACATATATACGTAAAGTGAAAAAAAAAAAAAGAGAGTGAAAGCTCAATTTATATAGTAAAAAAAGATATAATACATGTATACAAAGGGAAAAGGCATGAAATTTAGGTTATATAATAAAAAAAATAACATAGGTATTTCATATATTTATCTATTTGGCTCGTTGAGTGGCATGAGACCCTTTTCATTGATATAAAACATGTTCGTTCCTCCCATCCAAAGATGATTATCCTCACACTCACCATCATACATATCCTCTTGACATCTCCCACGTGGTCCCTCGAATGAAAAATAAGGGTATATGCATGTGACCTTTTCGCCATTATTGCTATTGGGCAAGTGGCCTTGTTCTTGGTTGATTGATGGGAACTCCAGAAGTTTCTTTTGCCTATAAATTACTCTGGCAAAGCTTTTATTTGCTGATCATGTAACTACACCGTCTAATGATGTATAATCGTTCTTGTGCTTGTTGAATGTATGAAACAAAGAAAAAAGACAAAAAAAAAGAAGAAGAAGAAGAAAAAACTCGAATTTACTCGACTTATGTTTTCACCTTCATAATTTGGTGGAATACATTTTCTTCTATTTAAACAATGGATGTAGTTTGTCAAGCGCTCTGAATAATATTTTAACCCGCAATGAGAAGGACCAGCCCTTCTCCCCCACGTATTTGAGGTGCGTACCATTTATTTTCTTGTTTTAGTGTTGTGGGATGTAAGGCGGGACATGTATAAGTTCAATTTGCCCTTCCTTTGAGATGAGTCATTATACATGGCATTATTTACGTAATTATTTAGACAATTAGGCTATATTATTTATTTATTTATTTTATAAATTTTGATAACATACTTGCATGTTAAGATAATATGAGACTTGTCTTAAACCATGCAAGTGATGGTTACTTGTGAAGCAACTTTTCCCTTAATGCAAATTAGAAATTTTAACTAAAATATTAGGAATTTTGTTAAATCCTCATACAAAATGACACAAAATAAGCTTATGATAAAATGGAAAATGATCCTCTTAATTTAACTTTTTTCAATTTATTCATTTAAGATATTATTATATATAATTAATGGTTAAAATTAAAAAAAAACAAAGAAATATCATCATCATAATGTTACATGATATTAAAAAAATTAGATAATTTTAATCATTAATTTATAAATTAAGAAGATACAAATCTGATGAAAAAATGCTACTCACCAACCCCTTACTCTTGCCTACAGTATTAAAAGGTGACTCTTGAATGGCCTCAAGTGTTGCATGAGGCAGTAAGTTGAATTATTAGGCCGTCAGCTGTACTTATTAGGTGCAAGGGCAATATAATATGCCAAACATTGAATACGAAAGAGCAATGAATTCGATATATATATATATATATATATTACTTTCATTTGATTTTTTTTTTCATTTTTAAAATAAGTTCAAACAACACTTACTATATTACTATTTTCTATGTGATTAGAGAAACAAGATAAGGTAGACTCGGACGATGTTGGTGTGACCGTGTGGCAAGCCAATCCACGCAATCATATAGCCCAACAAATTTTCCCTGAATCAGCTCAATCCTTCGTTTCATCATTATTTTCTACATGGCCGTTTTGCGCAAAGGTTAGCTAAGGCTTAGTTAGCGAACATCAGCTGGGTTTTACTAGTAAACGTGAAGAAGGTGTGACACTATACCTACTCGTTGATAGTTGTTTAGTCCAACACACAAGACATATGACCCATTTGTGGGGGAATTTGTTGTAAGAAATATGGCTTGATTAACTGATTCATATTTAAATTAGTCTATATTAAATTTGGTTTAGAGTTTTCTGTATTTAATAGTATATTAAATTTTAATCATTAATATAGATACTTGATAGACGTATTAGATTTAATTTATTTTATGTAGATATATGAATTGGTCTTCTCTCCACCCATTAGGGTTAACAGTTATAAGAAAATTAAAAGAACGTATTTTGATTATCTATTAAGTTATCTACTATGATAAGGGGTTTAAGGGAAAGAAGTTAATTTTATTAAAGATTAAAAATAAGAAAGTTCTCAATCATGTTAAATTCTGGTCAAGATAAGCAATTTATTTTGCTATATCTAAGTGATTGTTATTATATTCAAGATTTGTATGTATATAAGAATTTAATATTAATGATGTTGAATCTTTAGGAGAATTAATTATTTTTTAACATGTGACATTAGAGCCTCATGAATAAATAATAATCCTTAGATCAATATTATGATACACCCATTATAAATTAGGGTTTATAATGATAATTAAAATTATGGGTTATAATAATTGTGGAAGATTATGATGATTATGATTAATTAGAATGAAAATTATAATATAGGTATTTATGTTTGTGAAGATTATGATGTGATTTTTTTTATAGATTTTACTGTTTATGTTGTTTATGATGGTTTTGACCTTTAAGAAAATATAAATAATATGAAATTTACATTCGGATGAGAATAAATTTGCTTAAGGCATTAGTATGTGCCGGGGAATTGAATCGATGAAGTTTATTTTCAACGAAATTGAGACAATGATAATATATATAATAGTTAATTGGTAAAAGATGATAATTAATCGTTGTATCCTCTATGTTTCCTATTTGTGTTTAATGTTTGGTTCATCATTGTTTTTATAGCTTTTGGCACCAGTTTCAAACTGGAGTTCAGCAAAATATGGAACTAGAATATTTAAGCTATAAATGAATAATGCCAAAAGGATGTTTTGTTCTTAAGTATAATTATTATGTTTTATGTTTTTTATTTCATAATATTATGTTTTTTTTTATAATATTACAAATATCATGCTTTTATTTGTAATGAATTTTATGAACTATAATGTTAAATATTATTACTCATAAAGTATTATAAAATTTAATATTTTAATATATGACATTAAGTTAATATTAATTTTTTAGTCACTAAAGTGACCAAATTAATTAAATTTTTATAGTCATATAATTTGAAATAATATCTTGCAATGCCTATTATGTAAAGTTTATTAATTGATAGAAATTAAGGATTTACCCAAAGGTAAATCAATATTTTATGATTAATAAATATAAAGGAAGGAAAATTAGCATTCACTCATCTAGTACATATATATATCTAAAGATGCTATATATAAAAGATGGTGTGTGTTTAATTACTCCAATAAGTTTTATTGGCATTCAATTATAATGATGATGATATATGTTGTTGTGTTTACCCAAAGGAAACAAATAATATATATTTTATGTACTTCTTGTTTGAATATGTTAATTAGTGAGCATTTGTATATTTGCAATTGTTAATCTTCACTCTTAAGCTTCTGCTATTACTTTGTTCGCTGGTTTGAATTTCTCTAAATTTAAGGAATAAGTCACTTTTCACTTGGGTGCTTTGGATCTTGATTTTGCCTTGTTAGAGGAAAAGCCTGCCGACCTTATTGAAAATAGTTCAGAGGTTCAAAAGGCATACCATAAGGCATGGGCAAGGCCTAATAGATTAAGTTTAAACTTCATGTGAATGAAAATTGCCAACAACATTAAGTCTACTCTACCAACAACTGAAAATTAGAATGCTAAAGATTTTCTTGAGCTTATGGAAGATAAATTTTGTTTCGCTAACAAGTCACTTGCAGGGACACTTATGGCTGAACTCACAACCATGAAGTTTGATGTGTCAAAGACTATGCAACAACATGTTCTTGATATGACTGATATTGCAGCAAAACTTAAGACCCTAGGAATGGTTATGGAGGACTCCTTCTTAGTGCAATTCATTATTAATTTGCTACCTATTGAACATGGATAGTTTCTGATGTGCTCAAAACCAAGTCTAAGCACAATCAAATGAATCAAAGAAAACAATCCTCAATTCACAATCAAACCGGTCCAATTGAACTAACAATTTACGTGAACCCTAATGGAAATTTGATGAAATCTAATGATTCAAAGATGCAATCAACATCCACTAATGATCAATTCCACTAAATAACAATAAGATCAAGTGAATTTCACTTGAAATGGATGAAGAAGAAAAGTACCAAAACGTGATATATGTTCTTCCAACACAAGTACAAATTCACGCCACCCAATGTAATGGTAAGATCAAGTACTAAAGTAATCAACCTTAAACAAGATAATTGATCACAAATTGCAATCAAAACATGTCCAAGAAACTTCCAAATCAACCCTAGATATGACTCACTAGAGATGAAATGAAAAACAACAAAGAAAGAATTGATATGACTCACAATTTCCCCTTGTTGCACTCGCCACAATTCTAATTCTTGGGATTGAAATTGATACGAGAAAATGAACTAGGATGAACCCTAATTCCCACACGTTAAGTGTTTGTTTCTCATCTGCAAAATGGCCTCCTCAAACCCTACTTGCTACTCCTAGGGTTAGAAAATGGTCAAAATTACAAGTTTGCCACTTTTAAGGTGGCTAGTCCTAAATGAAAATTACAATAAAATGAAAGTATCTCAAAAGGAAATACAACATAAAATAGTCCATAAAACAGTTACAAAGTACAAAATATCATAAGTCTTCATGAGCTAATGCTTCGGAATGGAAACAATCGCAGTGGACCTTTGATTGTAAATTTGAAGATGTCTCGTATCCATCAACTAGTGTAGGACATATTGGCATCCCATGGAGAATTATTATTGTACCTGTAAGATTATTTCTCAAATACTTATTAGATGAAAAGAAATGACATAAAATATAAGTGATTTGGATCATCATCCAAATCGAGTTCTGAAAGTGTCGATGGTGCCAGAAATTTTCCCATCAGTTTTATATGAATTATAACACAATTAAGGATAAGTGAAATGTCAATGAACTGTCCAATATGCTTATTTAGAAGGAAGTGAGATTGAAGAAACAAGGAGTTCATTTTATTAACTTAGTGGGTTAAGGAGCTGGAAGGAAACTTAAACTAAAGGCCAAGTAATTTAAGAAGAAATGATAAGCTAAAGTTTCACAGAATGCTGATAATGAAAGAAGAGACCAAAGGTAGATAAATGTCACTTCTGTAAGAAGGAAGGGCATTATCAAAAGGATTGTTCTAAATGTAAGGCTTGATTAAAAAAGAAAGGCTTATCTAAAGTTCCTTTTAATACTTGGTGGTTTAATTTTGGTGCAACTACTCATGCACCTAATATTATGTAAGGATTCCTTAAAATCCAAACCATAAGCCTAACTAACAACTTTCTATTTATGGGAAATCCCATGAGGGCCCTAATTGAAGGTGTAGGGACTTCTAAGCTTACATTAGATACTGTTCATCACTTGGATCTAATGAATACTCCTTATGTACCTTAAATTCCTAGAAATTTAGTTTCTAGTTCTAGGCTTGATGTTAGTGGATATACTTTTAAGGTTAGATATGGTTGTTTCAATTTATATAAGGATGGCTTTTTCTTTGGTTATGCAATGCTTGTAGATGATTTATATAAATTGAGACATGATGATATCTTTTTTGAATCCTTATTTACTGTTAATCATAATATTGGAACTTAGTTTGAGACACTTGCATGTTTGTGGTTATTCTGTGGAAGCACGGTTTTATAATCCACATGAAAAGAAATTGGATTCTCGAACAATTATTGGTTACTTTATTGTTTGCCTAGAGAAATCCAAAGGGTATAGGTTTTATTATCCAGACTATAGTTTTAGAATTGTAAAGACAGTAAATGCCAAATTTTTAGAGAATGATGAGGCTAGTGGGAGTGCTAAAAATAGAGTTATGGATATTAATGAAATAAGGGTGAATGTTCCATTATCCTTAAATGTTCCTAAATCCACAACCACGCCAAATGTTATTTCTATAATGAAAGAACAAAATAATCAAGAACAACATCTGGATAATGAAGAAGTACCCCATGAAGAACTTAACTTACCACCAGCTAATGTAAATGAACTAGTTGGAATAGCTTTAAATAAATCTGTAAGGGTTAGAAGGTTAACTATCTCTCACGATTATGTGGTTTATTTGCCAGAGTCTAAATTTGATTGTGGCAGTGATAATGATCCTATTTTGTTTTCACGAGCTATAGAAAGTGATGAGTCTAAAAAATGGATTGATGCTTATCGAGCTCAATTTTTTTTATATTTTTTCCTTAATTTGACTTATATTAAACCTAACCTACTTGATATAATCCACTTGATAAAATAAAGAAAAATTAAAAAAAAAAACTTTTTGAAAGGCTGGAGTCAACACCAAACCGAAGTTGGGAAAAATGGGAAATTATGATCAAATGCGTGGATTGATCTTAATTTCAGCCACTAGTCTACACAAAAACCTTTTTATATATATATATATATATATATATATATATATATATATAAAAGATCTTTTAAAACTAGAGAAAATTGAGTTTGTGGATTATCTTATTTAAAAACTTTCGGTTTCCATATAAGAATTTTCAAAAATAAAAAGAGGCCTTTATTAAAAATTTCTTTCCCTTTTTATTTTCTCTAAAATGGTTAATAAGTATGTAAAAAGATATACATAAAGAAAATAATCAAGATAAATAAAGAGATACACCTTTTACATATTTCCTTGCAAAGTTAAAAGAATTTGTTAGGTTTTTACCAAAAAAAATCTAAATAAACTAAAAAAGAACAAAATTAACTAGAAGAACTTTTCATGATTTCTTGCAAGAAAGAAAAGGAAAGTTAGCACTTAAAAAGAAATTTCAAATAAATTGAAAAAGAAAGTAAAGAAAACACCATAACTAGATTAACTAAAATAACAATTAAAAAAAACCCTTTTTTATATTAATTTCAGCAAAAGAAAAGAAATTAGTAATATGATAAAAAATAAAAAAATTAATTTTTACTTCTTTTTAGTTTTTATTGGTTTTGGAGAAAAATAATATTTTTATTTTTTTATGGTCGCTTTGAAAGTGCTTACATATTCGTTAGCTGGAATCAGATTGCCCTAGTTCCTATTTTTTTTTTTATATAAAACTTTAATTTGTTGGTTATTCTTATTTTTGGAAAAAGCATCAGCTTTAAGTTTTTAGCCAATTTATTATTTTTTAAAGAAAATCCAAAAACCTAATTTCTAAGAAAAAGGCCCATTATGAGATTTTATATGTTAAAACATTTACTTATGTGTTAAAAAACTTATTTTTGGAGAAAGCACGTTTATAAAGGAAAATTAAGTATTGAAAAGAATATTATTCTTTTTTAGAAAAATTTTGGTTAAAGGAAAAGAAGAGATTTTTATTTTATAAAAAAAAGTTTGCAATACATGCATACAAATATTACATATTTATTTTTATTTAAATAAACATAATAACAAAACAAAGAAATTAAGGAAAAAAAGAAAAAAATTTATCTTGCATAAGGCGGTTCATGGCTAGTTCAAGGGCTTCTGGTGGCAATTCATGGCGATTCTTGGATTGGTCCAACTCTTGATATCATGAGTAAGCAAACCCTCAATTAATTTTAGGATTGAAAGCTTGTATCTTGATCAATTTCACTTGAACTCATTCTTAGCTTATAAACCTAAACTTCAATTCTTGATCAATTGGAGAAATTCCCAAATTCTTGAATGTAATTGATGGTTAGGCTTTATTCTACTAATGATGGGGAATGATTTTATGGCTTTGGTTCACTTCAATTTACTCTCAAATGAGAGAAATTGAAGAGAGAGAGAGTGGTTGCAATTCAATAACCTAGAGAGAGAAATAATGGACTTCTTGCAAATACGAGCTTCTTAATTTTTGTTCCCTTGGAATGAGTTATAGAGTCCGCTATTTATATTAATAAGTGATGAGTAGCACCTAAGAAACCCTAGATTTGAAGAAATATCGAATTTTTGTTATTAATGTGTTTTTTTTTTATTTCCTCTTATTTTCGACCAAATTTGATCTCAAATCCATGGAAAATTTTTGAAGTTGAAGATGCAAATGTGTCCTAGAGGTTTTACTTGACCATTCTATATGTTCATTTTGTGATTTGCAAGTCAATTTAGCTTCTAGTTACTAATGTCAAATAGAATATAATGCATGTATACTTCATTTTTTCTAATTTTGGGGTTTATTTTTAGGGAACTTTCCTTTATTATAAAATTTGAATTTAGAGTGCAATGGATAGTACTCGAAGTGTATATTTGATTTCCACTTTTTGTTTGATTTAATTTGGCAAGAAAATAAGAAAAAACAGGGAAAAAAAAAAGGATTGGACAATTTTCTTCTTCTTCTTTTTTTTTTTTTTTTTTTTGCTTTCCTTTTGTGGTTGCTCAACGAGCTAAGGAAGAAGATGTGCCATGTGGTCACGTGCCATGAGCCCCCACGCGCGTGTATAATGCACGTACTTGATTCAAATTAAAAAAGGGGCATAGAACACGCCCCTCAAGGATTGAACTTGTGAGGACCTAGGCGTAACCAGTTACATTGTAATAGTGTATGTGTGATATAAAATGAATATATATGTTATATATATATATATATATATATTTATATGATGTAGGCGTGAATATACATATATATACATGTAAGGAACACACATATATAAATATAAATATGTATATAATTATAATTATACTAAAAATGATATACATATGTATATATATGCATACATATACCTACCTAAGTATATATATATATATATAGCTATATACATAAAATATGTTATAATATGTATTATATATATAATATTTGGAAAAATAATAAATAAATAAATAGCAAAACAAAACAAACAAATAATAAAATAATATGTAATAAGCTGGTCAATATTTAAAGGTAAATTAGCAATATAATAAGGCAAACGTGGGCATTAGAGAGAGAGAGATAAAAAATTTCAAGTTTACAAACCCATAACTTTCTCCATTTCATCTAAATTTTCTAGGCAAATTACAATTGAAAATTTCAACATGCAATTATTAAGGGTAGGATAAAGAATAAGATTGAAGTAGGATGCAATAAGAATTAGAAGAAATAATTGAAGACATTGAAGAAAAATCGTAATTAAATAGGGGAGGATTTGGTCTATTTGGTCAAAGGGGTTAGGGTGGAGCTGCTGCTAGGCCGAGCTACGGTTAAGGGTTTAAGTGGAGAAGGATTCTAGTCGACATAGTGGTGGCTGGCGTTGGTGGTTGGTGAACAGAGCTGCCCTCAATAATGCTTGAAACTTCCTATTTTTGTTAAAACTATTAAATGTTGATGAAAAATTATGATTTTTGGTATTCTGGCATAATTTTGTATGTATATTAATGTGGTAATTCTATTTTGGTGAAATTTGAATAAAAAATATCCGGTCCTTAAGAAATGCCCTACTCTTGTCGAAAATTAAATTGGAAAATGAATAGGGCAAATGATGTAATTTTGATGTAATTTTTAGTATATAAGATCTTTATATGATGTAGTAGATCACAAAATCAATAATTGTTCAAATTGGAGTCATTTTCCATTTTTAGCTTGTTTTGGCCGAATTTAATCATTAGCAAAATTGGGGAATTTGATTTGATTAGTTGAATTCAATGTTTAGTTGAGGTTTATTGAAGTATAATATGATATTAAGAAGCTTAGGTTAGTTACAAAAAAAAAAAAAAACAGGAGCGTTCGACGTAAAATCGCAATAATTTGGAACTATATGATTCGATATGGAATCGAATCGAAATTTAATTACATTAATATATAATAGAGAGTAATATACCTGTATGTATATGAATAAGATATTGTAGGATAATGGTGGATTATATGAGGTCAGGATGGAATTTAGGGGGTTTGAATATTGAATTAGCAATTTAGGCTTCAGTAGAGTAAATAGAGTAACATTGATTGGTATACCAATGATTCAGGTATTTTTACGAGTGAGGAGGACATAGGAATTTGGCTGGTGTAATTGTTTAGATTGGCATATATTGTTTCAGGTGTGTGCCCCCTTAACTCCTCTCTTGGGTACAAGTGGTCAATAATGTAAATCACTTGTTGTTGGCTGAAATTACCCTATATGATCACTTATTGTGATCAATGCAGGAGGATTATTGGATTATATTGAATTGCTAATGGTTGGTTGTATGTCCTGATATGGTTGGATTCTGAGAAAAAGGGAACATTCTAGAAATCCTAAAACGAGGGTTGGATGCAGGATTTAATTGTACAGTTCCTGATTATATGTGATGCAATGAACATAAATTGTTGAATGCCTTATGATTGTGATGTAATGCTCAGTTATTTTTAGGTTATTGGATAGGGTTTATATGACTGGTTGAGTTTATACTATTGTTGTCTTAGTAATAGTGAAATATTTTAATGGATAATAAAATGAAAAACCGATCGTTGACATGTATAACTTCATTAAAGTATAACTAACTGATTTTGGAACTCAAATAAATCAAATGGGGTTTAGGCTGTAAGTACTTACTAACCCAAAACATTTAATGTAAGGAAAGTCTCGTTCCCTACCTAGTAAGTTTGTGGTACGACCTTTAAGTCAACTCGGATAGGTTTGAGGCATGGTTAATGAACTGGCCTGGTTCAGTGACCTATGGGGATTTGGTCACACCTCTTGTTCGAGGTAAGTGAAAGGCAAACTAAATGTTTATAACTAAAAAGAATATGTAAGGATACCTTAATTGGTTGGGAAAACATTGAGTTTTGAAAAGTACATGAGGGTAGTTTATCTACCAGTTGATAAGCTTTGCCTAGGTGGACTGAAAAGTATTTGTGACTTGTGAGTAAATAGGAGAGACTTGAAATGGTCTCCAATGAAAAGGTTATGAGAAAAGTGGAATTATAAGGAAAAGTTCATTAAGTAAGATCATGATGACGTTAAAATGTAAGAAATTGAACTGGGTTTCTTGCGAGTATAACTTTGAGTTAAAAACTTGCTTGCTTTAAGTAATCACTTTCGAAGTATTTGATAATATTATTGGTTACTGTTATGTGATTTTATTGTTTAATTTTGCTAGGTTGCTTGATTATGTACTCACTTTGCTTCTTAAGAAGCTGAGGGGTTAATGTTTTGCTAACCTCAGGTATAGGTACTGAAGACTAAGTTGCTGGGGACTTAGGTTTTGGAGAGCATCAGTAGAGGTAAACGGGCCTTTAGTTTCCATTTTAAACCTCTGTTATTTTGTAATAGGTTATCCTGTACATGATGTTATAGTGCTTGTAAATATGATCTACAGGTGTTGATCTTTAGATTGTAATGTGAATATATGTATGTATAAGGTTGGATTTGTAATCCTTTTGAGCCACTTAGGTCTACAGGATTAATCATAGGCTATACCTACTTATTAGGAATATAGATCTTGATGGTATATATATATGTGATGTGATAGGAGATTTTAAGTATAGGCATTTATATATGATGTGGATTTTGAAATGATAGTGCTGATAGTGCCATTCTACAGGATGTTTATAGAATTACATACAGGTTGGAGTTATAGGTTTAGGATTAGTCGAATTTGCCTTATCTCTAATTCAAAGATGACATGGCAATTCACCTATAGGTACTAAGGAAAGTTACATGAATGTTGAACAGGTTTAAGAATAAGACCTAATAGGTGGGTTGCTATAGAACCCGTAACCTCCTTCTTCTTAGTCCACACTCTTGACCAACTGAGCTATGCTCAATTTATGTTAAGTATTGCACTAAGTTATATTTAATGTATTTTGGGCTGACTTTATTGAAAGGTCTAATTATTTAAAAAAAATTAATTTCATTTTAAAATGAGCCAAGTGAATCACCGCATAAAAAAAAAATAGGATTTTTTTTTTTAAAGTCAAGGGAGCAAAAATGGGGTGTTTATAATTGCTCCTTTTTGTGGTGAAGTTTGATGAAAACTTTACCACAAAGATAAAAGAGACTACCCATTTTTGCTTGACAAGAGATTGAATCATGGGAATTCGGGTTCAAGAATGTGCTAACTACTAATGAGACTAGACTTGAGGAGCCAGGTACCCTAATGGTCCTTGACATTAGAAGGTGTCAATTACTAATGAGATTAGGCTTCAAGTGCTAGGTAACCTAAATGATCCTATACATCGAAGGGTGCTAGCTACTAATAAGACTAGGCTTGAAAAGGGCTAAATAACCTAAATGGTCTTGGATATAGAAAGGTACTAGCTACTAACAAGACTGGGCTTATGAGGGGGCTAGATAATCTAAATGGTTCTAGACATCGAAGGGTGCCAACCCTTAACGAGACTAAGCTTAAAAAGGGCTAGAAAACTTTAGCGAGTTTAGACATCTAAAGGGGCCAACTATAGATGAGATTGGACTTTAGAGGGGGCTAGACAACCTTAGTAGGTATGGACATCTAAGAGTGGCAGCTACTAGCCAGATTGGACTTAAGAGGAGGCTAGACATTGTAGGGTACTAGCTACCAACGAGACCGGGCTTAAGAGGGCTCCAGATAACCTAAACGGTCTTGGACATCGAAGGGTGCCAACTACTAATGAGATTGGGCTTGAAAAGGGCTAGACAGCCTTAGTAAGTCTAGATATCTAAGGTGGTCAGCTACTAACAAGATTGGACTTGAGGGAATGAAACAATCAAAACTAAATATAGGTAATCTAAAGGAACCATGCTTTAATAAGTAGGCAATTAAAGTCATAGTGGATTATATAGCACTTTAATAAGTAAGCTATTTAAGGAAGCAAGATATGCTGTAATGAGCAAGCTATTTGATGAAAGGGTTGTAAGATAGCACTCTATTGAGTAGGCTATCTAAAGAGGTAAAAATATGACTTAAACTTTAGAGGTGCTAGGGATAGATGGACCTAGACTTGATTAATTAAGACAATTGATTGCTTAATTATTGATTTTGACTAAGTGAGTTTAATGAATTTCTAAGGCTCTTTTGGGGTTTAAGGCCTCTAAGAGCTCTTGAGGGAAGAAAAACTTTTTAAAACTCATTTTTTATAAGTTAGACCAAAGCCTTTATTTATTACAAAACATGAAGAACTTTTTTTTTTCTTCAATTATTAACAAGTATGGGAACCTTATAGGCTTTAAAGATTGCTAATAAATAGAGAGCTTGTCTCATTGCTTAAAGTCAATTACTCTATACCAATATTATCTAAAATCTTAGGCTTGTGCTTTAAGGGTAGTGCTAATCGGGCCTGATTAGCATCTTAGCTTGCATCCTTCATGTATTTGGGAAATTCTCTTGCTGAGTATCTAAATTTTCTAGGGGCTTCACGTTGATTTATTTGATCTACTCTTCTCAAAAGCCTTCAATGTTATAGGGCCTTGATATCAACGTACGGGCAAACGACCTCTCTTGCTCATGGGCAAACATTCATAGTAGTGTTTGACTTTAAGACTTCTGCAATTTTTCTACTTAAGAATAGGTATCCCAATTTTTGAATTGTTTTGTCTAAGAGGGCTTTCTTACTCTCACAAGGTTATGATTTACTCTCGACTTTGATTCCAAAAATTATGATCCGTCTTATAACTAATACATCTTAGTCAATCAACTAGGTCTTTCATGAGTTATAACATAAGCTTTTGGTTATTAGCTTGTAATACAAGATATAATGTGTATATGCTAATTGTGAGAGAATTAATCTTCACTCCAACTTGGGTTTACAAGTAAAGAATTGTAAGAAAAATTGAAATGGGCTTGCCCAAGTTCCATGAGTAGCTTTTGCTTAAGATAATTTAATTCCTTTAATCAAAAGAGCCTCTTGAGGGTGGTCCCATGATTTAGGAACGGACTTTGGCCTTTGAGCTATAAATCTTGATTTTGGGCTTCAACTTCTTTTTCTTGATCACTAAGATTGATCACCTTATTTGCTTGCTTATTGGCTCTATTTCTTTCTTCATCTTCACTTTTTTTTTTCTTTCTTGTTTTCCCTCTCTCTTTCTCTCTTTTCCTCACTCTTTATCTTTTTCTTTCATCTTCTCTCTTTTTTGATTTTTTTGTGTCTTCTTCTTACAAGCTTCTAATGGAGGTGGTGATTGTTTCTTTATTCTCTCTTTCTAAAAGGTTTATAGCTCATGGCATGTGTGGCTTTAATAATAGGGGCTCTTCTTCATATTAAAGGAAATATACCATCAATGGCAATAATTACTCATGAATTGATGCAACTAAGGCAAACATAAACTAGTTTATCCTTTTCTTCTAATTGATGACCCCAACCTCCTAATTGCCCTAGTATGGGGTGGTTGTTAACAAGGCTAATTTTGAAAGTACTTTCCAAGAAGGTTCAAAAGGATTTGCTAAGGATGAATGTGTTTAGGGTAGAAAAATGAATTTATACCGTTATTTTAACTTGTGTATCAAGTTTAAGACAAACCTTCTTTAAGGAATGAGTCCTAATTCCTCACATTGATATCACTCAACTCTCAAGGGTTTAAGATTAGTGTTTGGAATTAGTTTGCCACTTTTCATTCCAAACTCTTCAAATAATAGGATACCTTTTCTTAAGGAGAAAATTATGATTATTTGTCTTTAATCTCTTATATCCAATTAGGCCTAACTTTTGCTCCATCCATTCTAACTTACTCTAAACCTAACTAGTTAAAGCTAGCTCACTAATTGCCCACTTGTATTGGCCTAGTTCTCCAGTCTTGGAAATGTGCCCCCTATTGAGATGGGCCCATTAACTTAGTTAAATAATTACCTTAAGCCTAATCTAGTGAGTTGAGCTTGATCAACTTACTTGTAGTAGTTACCCTAGACATGGTTGAGTTGTTTTGCCACATGTCCCAATGTCAAGCTAAGGAGTTTGCCCTCTTTTTCCTTCACTGAATTGATTGCCTCACTTAAGCTAAATTTATTGAATTAGAATTGATCTCATTGGGCCTTTGATTGGTAACTCTCTAAACTGTAGTGGAGATAAGCTTGGATTATTTCTTAGGCTTTATGGAATGGATAGGTTTTGTGTATGTGTTCATTGGTGTTTGGAGTAGGTGGGTAGGCTCGTTGTGTCTTAGGCTTTTGAAAAAGGTTAAGTGTAATGTCCCGAAACTCGGGCCGTGCTACTGCCCGCTACGTATCCTTATCTCATAAGAACACGTTAAGGCTCTGAAATAACTTTAATACTTTTAACTTGTAACATCTATAATAAAAGCATTTTATATATCTCTATAGTTTCAAATAATAACTTAAACCATATCAAACGTCTAATGCAGCGGAAGTCTTTAAACACAAAAAATAACAATTCTCAATAGATACTATCTATTATAGTTAAATATCATAATTCTTCCTAAAACTTAATCACCATAATAATAATAGTACTCTTTGTCTTTCTCTCTCAGTGGTTCAGCTAAACCCAAGTCATATTATGGATTCTCATCTCTTGTAACACCTACATCTAAAAATGATTCCTCGAAGGGTGAGCTAATGCCCAGTACGTATAACACAAACACATACGCATGAACAAACATAAACTAGTATCACATACATCATGCAGAACTTAAACAAAGACAATAATTTCTTAATATAATTTTATGTCCACAAGCAAACAATAGGATACTCATGACCCCCTTAACACACTTAACACATTGGAGCATGACTTGGTGATGGGAATTGCCATTATGAGCCCTACACCCACGTACACTTAAATCTGGTGATGGGAACTGCCACTATAGGCCTCACACCTATGTACACTTAGCCACTTAAACATCATCCAACCCAAGTCATTTTCAAGTATGGCTCCACTAAGGATAACGTCACATAAGGATCATTAAAGTTCTCCCTAGGGATCTATCACTATGGGCCTTTAGGCTGAGCCAAGTACATATAACATATTACTTAAACACTTAAACCAAGTTGTTCACTTAATCAATTTCAAATACATGTACTAACTTAAATAAACACAAGTTACACGTACTTTGGATCCTAGCCTTTAGCACTTCCCGATCTTAGACTTAACCTAATTGGAAATTTATACACATTAACATGCTCTTCTTAATATTCAATCTAAGATCAATATCATTCTTAATCTCCTTAATCCTATTCATTAAATTTCTTTAGGGCCTTACTAGTTATCTAGATTGCGTGGAAATTAGTCTAATTTGAAGTTAAATGAATATATAATTGAGTTATACTTTATTCAACACGATCATGTTAGGGAACGTGTTGCTCAACATGGGCTGAAGCACGACCGTGTTAGGGGTCGTGTATCTCTTGGTACAAAACTTAGGTTCAACACGGTCTAGACACAACCGTGTTGGGAGGTCGTATTTCCCTCACTTAACACGGTCGAAATACGACCATTTTAGGTGGCCATGTATTTCTCAGTGCACTTTTCCATTTTAACAACAGTGTTGGGAGGCTGTGTTGCCCTTAACTTAACACAGTAGAAACATGACTGTGTTGGGAGGCCCTGTATCTCTCGGTGCATCTTTCCATGTTAACATAGTCGAAACATGATCATGTTGGGAGGTCATATTGCCCTTAACTTAACATAGTCAAAACACAATCGTGTTGGGAGGCCGTATATCTCTTGGTCATTTTTCCATTTCAACATGATTGAAATACGACTGTGTTTATAAGTCATGCTACCCTCGGAAATCCCCCTGAACCCTATTTCTCTTACTTCAATTCCTTCAAAACCTAATCCTTCCTATTCTTAAGCTTAACTAAGTTCTTAAAACATGTAATTACAAATAAATTACATGGATTATATTACTTATTTCAAATTCCCTACGAGTTAAATCCTCTTGGATCGTCGATTCTCCGTTCTCTTTCGTCCCTCCACAACCTCATTTTCTGCATGAAAAATCGACGCTTATAACCACAATTTCCATTAATCTTCAACTAAAATCTATACATGACCCTTTACCTTTGGAATTGGAATTAGGTCATGTTGTCTCCTTTTGTTGTCTTAGGTTTCATTCAAAGAGTGCTTCCGTCTGTTATGTTACTGTAAGGAGGGAAAAGGAGGAATGTTAGGTCATTTGAGAATAAATACTCCCGGTCGTGGAATGTCCAAATTGCCCTTTTAACTTTTATAATTTTCATCCTCGTCCTTAGCTCTATATAATAATACTTATATTACATAATTAAATAAATAGTAAAAAAAAAATTCATGTATTACATAAGTCTTGAGCTTGTTGGGTCTTTTTACTAGGTCAAGAGTTGTGTTTAGGCTTTGGGCTTTCTTGGTGGATTAGGAGTTGAGTTTGGTTTAGAAATGGGTGGACAATTTTGTCTCCACTATTTTCAAGAGTTATTCTTACAAGCTCCTTTAAGTATGCGCCCCTCTCCAATGGGCTTTCTGTTTTGCCCCTCATATTGGATTTTGGTGGTCTCTTAGCAAGTTCATCTACATGGATCGTGGTATTCTGATCTTGAAACGTGATTTACTTTAAGCTTCTTGGATTTAGAGTGAGTGACTATGAGCTTTGGGTTAGGTCATTTTGCTTAAAACCAACTTTTGAAAGCTTTTTGAGAACTCCTACTTGTTAGCAAAATCTTTTATTTCTTTTTTTTTTTTTATTTTTTTTAAAAGCTTTATTCATTTCTTTTTTTTTCTTTTAAAAGGACTCTTTCTTTCTTTATTTTTTTTGAAAACTTTTTATTCTTTAAAAGCCATAGTTAACAAGAGTTTAGAATTAGTAAAGGTGTCAAATTACATAGTGGACAGTAATAAAGCTGACTAAACCTAATATAAGGGAGACAATCTATGTGATGACAAATTTTATTATGAAGTCCAAACTATGAAAAAATTCTAAAAAGTGAAGACATGGTTGATAACTTATGTGTGACAGTTTATGAATGGTAATTCCAAAGGTGATGGACTATTCATAGTATTACAAAGGTGATAAGATAACAACTCATGATATACGATATTATAGAAATGTGGTATAGTTTAAAGAATGATAAATTATCAAAAGGTGATTACTATTGACAGTCTAATGGAAGAGGATTATTTACAACCTATGGGAATAGGTGAAGTTTTTTATTTTTGTACTTTTTTATTTTTGGATTTTTTTTGTTTTGAATTTTTTTTTAAATTTTTGAGACACTAAAGTTTCATGATTTATAGAAATTCCTATTTTATAGATTAAGCTAGTAATTATGACACTCTTTGACAAGAAATTATTTATAGGTTAACACATTTAATGGAAACTTACAAAGATGTTTTATTATAAAGGTAATTGATTCAATCAAAGGATGGTGACTTACAAAACGTGACAAGTTATTAAAAGGTGACAATTATTGATAATTTAGAAGGAGAAGATTATTTAGTATTTATAGCCTATGAAAACAATTAGAGAACTTATTTCCTTTTTCTTTTTCTTTTTAGAAAATTTATGACACCATTTAGAAAGAAATTGTTTATAAATTTATGCAAAGTGGAACCCTATTGGAGGAAAGATTTTACTATAAAGGCACATGATTTTGTTACAAGGGTGACAAATTGTTAGGTTACAATTGCATATAAGATTGATAACAAAAGGTTACAAATATTTGCAAGGTTGATCGTAAACATTTATAGAAGGGATGCTGGGTTAATCTATTATTTATAGATAATTACAAGTAAGAGCTTTTATTATTTATAAGATTAGATTCTAAAAATTATTATTGATGATTTAAAAGTTTTAATTCTTATAGGGTTGATAATCTAAAGGTTAAAAATATTTACAAAGAAGTGGCTTAAGATGAATGATTATTTTGCAAGTTAACGGGTCTTATAACCAAATTATTTACAAGTTTCATTTTTCGTTTTTTCTTTTCTTTTTATTTTTCTGAAAAAAATAATATAAACATACATAAGTAGAAAATAAATTAAATAACAAGTAAATTATAATAGGATAAAAACACATGGATGCAAATGTCAACAATTGAATAATAGTGTGGCAATTTTATTGAGTTGTAACTTTATTATTATCTTGATATTATATGAATTGTCTCTTTTTTTTTTAAAAAAAAAAATAATGTACATGTTATAATACATTAGGATATTAATAAAATTACAACTCTTAATTATTACTACATTATTTTTTACAATATGCCACACTATTTTTCATTTGCCAGTGTATGATCGTGAATGCAATATGGTGGGCTTTATAGGTCCTCAAGCTTTAGCCTCACACATTTTTGAAGAAATGGTTCACAAGCCATACTGAAGCAAGAGTGGGGCAGCTTAATCACCAATGGAAGGTGGTTACACTACAACTTCTGAGTGGTTACACAATGGCCCTTGTCCTAGGTTCCTAAGATGGTTCAGTCTTGACCATATATAGCACACATTTTCAAAAATTAAAAATTCACCAAAAAAAAGGCCCATTAAGCCTTTCACTATTTTTTTTCTTTTCCTGCATCATGAAAACCCCGTTAATGCGGCTATTTATAAATAAGAACAATATATTAACAAGAAAAGGAAATTGAAAAAGGGAAAGAATTTAAGAATAGAAACCACTCTTCCTTTTTATTATTTTTGAAAATCCTCATATGGCTAGCTTACTTGTTTCCCTAGTGGAGTCACCAATCTATTGAGTCAATTTTTTTTCCTTAATTTGAATTATATTAAGCCTAACTCGCTTGATATAAACCACTTGACAAAGTTAAGGAAAATTAAAAAAAAATTAAAACAACTTTTTCAAAGAATGGAGTTGTCACTCAACCAAAGTTGGGAAAAATAAAAAATTATGATCAAATGGGTGGATTGATTCTAATTTCAGCCACTAGTTTACACAAAACCTTTTTTTTATATATATATAAAAAGATTTTTTAAAACCATAGAGAATTGAGTTCGGGGACTATCTTATTTAAAACCTTTCGGTTTCTATATAAGAATTTTCAAAAAAAAAAGAGGTCGTTATTAAAAATTTCTTTCTCTTTTTATTTTCTCTAAAAATGGTTAATATGTAAAAAGATATACATGAAGATAATAATCAAAAGCAAATAATCAAGATAAATAAAGAGATACACCTTTTACATATTTCCCTGCAAAGCTAAAAGAATTTGTTAAGTTCTTACCAAAAAATCTAAATAAACTAAAAAAGAACAAAATTAACCAGAAGAACTTTTCATAATTTCCTACAAGAAAGAAAAGGAAAGTTAGCACTCAAAACAATTTTAAATAAATTGAAAAAGAATGTAAATAAAACACCATAACTAGATTGATTAAAATAATAAAAAACTTTTTTTAATATGTAATTTCCTGCAAAAGAAAAGAAATTAGTAATACAATAAAAAAATTTAAAAAATATTTTTAGTTTTTACTGGTTTTGGAGAAAAATAATATATATATATATTTTTTACGGTCGTCCTAAAGGTGCCTATGTATTCACTAGTTGAAATCAAATAGCTGTAATTCCTCTTTTTTTATAAAACTTTGATTTGTTAGTTATTTTTATTTCTAAAAAAGCATCAGAGTTAAGTTTTTAGCCAATTTATTATTTTTTTAATGAAAAATCCAAAAACCTAATTTTTGTCTCTTTCTTGAAAAACTTTAAGAAAATATCCTAGAATTTGAGAAAAAAACCCACTAAGAGATTTTATTTGTGAAAACATTTACCTATGTCAAAAAACTTATTTTTGGAGGAAACATATTTATAAAAGAAAATTAAGTATTGAAAAGAACATTCTTTTTTTTTTTTTTAGAAAAATTTTGAACATATGCATACAAATATTACATATTTATTTTTATTTAAATAAATAAAATAATAAAATAGAGAAATTAAGGAAAAAAAGAAAAAAAATTACCTTGCATGGGGTGGTTTATGACCGGTTCAAGGGCTTTTGATGGTGGTTCATAATGTTTCTTGGTTCAGTCCAATTCCTGATGTCATGAGTAAGCAAGCTTATATCTTGACCAATTTCACTTAAACTCATTCTTCAAGCTTATAAACTGAAACTTCAATTCTTGATCAAATTAGGGCAATTCCCAAATCCTTGATTGTAATTGATGGTTAGGCTTTACTCTATTGATGATGGGGAACCATTTTATGGCTTTGGTTCACTTCAATTTACTCTTAAATGAGAAGAATTGAAGAGGGAGGGAGGGTGGTTGCAGTTCAATAACCTAGAGAGAGAAAGAGTGGACTTCTTGCAAATACAAGCTTATTAATTTTTGTTCCCTTGGAATGAATTATAGGGTCCCCTATTTATACTAACAACTAATGAGTAGTACTTAAGAAACTCTAGATTTGAAGAAATATTGAATTTTTGTTATTAATAGTTTTTTTTTTCAATTTCCTCTTATTTTCGACAAAACTTGATCACGAATTTGTGGAAATTTTTTGAAATTGAAGATGCAAATGGGTCCTAGAGGTTTTACTTGACTATTTTATATGTTTATTTCATGATTTTATAGTTAATTTAGTCTCTAGTTGCTAATTTCTAATTGATATAATGCATGCATATTTTTTTTTTCCAATTTTGGGGTTTAATTTTAGGGCATTTTCCTTTATTATAGAATTCAAATTTGGAGTGCAATGGATAGTACTCAAAGTCTATATTTGATTTCCACTTTTTGTTTGAGTTAATTTGGCTAGAAAATAAGAAAAATCAGGTAAAAAATATAAGGGATTGGAAAATTTTTTTCTTCTTTTTTTTTTTCTTTCCTAGTTGCTTAATGAGCTAAGGAAGAAGATGTATCATGTGGTCACGTGCCACTCACCCCCACAAGTGCATGTAATGCACATGCCTGATTCAAATTAAAAAGGGGCACAAAACTCGCCTATTAAGGATCAAAACCGCGACCTCCTTCTTCTTAGTCCACACTTGTGACCAGCTAAGCTATGCGTAGTTTGTGTCAAGTATTGCACCAAGTTATATTTTATCTATTTTAGACCGACTTTATTGAAAGGCCCAATTATTTTCAAAAAAATTAATTTCATCCTATCAAGTCTAATTTTAAAATTTTATGTTATCTTCCTAATTCAATTTATATTAGATCCTATGCTCATCTAATATAAATCCTCGACTTGAACTAGAAATTTATTATTTATTTGGAGTCGCCACCTAACTAGAGTTAGGAAAAATTATTGAATTAGAATTAATTGAGCAGATTAATTCTAATCTAGACAACTAGTCGACGAATTCTCCTCCTTTTTTTTAGAAAAGAAAAAAAAAACAAGAAAGAAAAACCAAAGATTCTCGACTTGAGGGCTATCCTATTAAGACTCTAAAGTTACCACCTAATCCTTTTAAAATCTGAATTATGTTATGATATCTTTTTTTAGAATAAAAAGAAAATATTAAAAAATGATACAACTATGATACTAATAATGATTTAAAAATATATATTTTTATTTTTTTAAAGTTTCCCCATAAGGGTGCCTACGTACTTGCTATTCAGGATCAAACAGGCTGTAGTTCACTTTTTTATAAAACTTTAGTGGATTAGTTAATTTCAATTACGAAAACGTATCAGGTTTATGTTTATTATTATTTAAATTTATTTAAAGAAATTTCTAAGCGTAAACTTTATTTCTTAATTTTAAAAAAACTAAAACTTTTAATTTTGAAAAAAAAAGTCAATTATTTTCATTCATTTATTTTATGAAAAGAAGTTTTCTAAGTGATAAAATATTTATTTTTTATTAAAATTTTTATTAATTGTTTATTAATTATAATAGACATATATTTTTTAGAAAACTTTAAACTTAGTTCCATTAACATATTCCTAGAAAACATACATATTTATTATTTTTATTTTTATATTTTATATTTTATTTTTCCATATATATTCTTATTTTATTTAGTATTAAAAACTAATAACAATAACTAAATAAATAAATAATAATAAAAAAATGCAGATGTCCAGCTAACCTAGGCACAGGTTATGGTTCAGGTTGGTCATGCGGATCGAGTTGGGTTCGCTGGTTGGATCGGATTGGGATAGTGAGCGTATGCAGCGGCTAGAATCGTCATTGGCGGCTGTCTCCGGTGGTGGTTGAAGTACGGGAAAGTGTCGGCCTAGGCTTTGCTAGAACGGGAAACTTGATTGTGGTAACAATTCGCACCTAAGTTGCTTAGGGGGTGTCAGTGCAAAAACGTTAATGGCGGCTGGAAATGGGTCTTGAAGATTTTTCCTCTCTAGTCAAATTGATGCAAAAGATGCTCTTTTTCTAAAACTAGGAACCATCGGGAACTTACCAATATTAGATTCATGACTCAATTTTATGTATGGAGCTCTTGATCCTAAAGAGAAGGTAGAGCGTGGTTATGGAGTTTCTAGGGAGAGACAAGGGTGCTTGAAGAAGATGGCCATGATTTCCACATTTCCCCTTCTTCCCCAGAAGTCATGATGCTTCAGTCCATTTATAAGAGTCCATGAATGAATTAGATAAGTGTTGTAAAGATCTGAATTTGATTTCAGATAAACTCAAATAAATTCAAATTTTATCTCTTTGAAAAGGTTTGTTTTTTAATCCTTGTTGATGTTGATCTTTAATGTTTATACGTGTTTATCAATTTTTTAAAGTGGCTTCATCAAGGTTGATTCATCTTCATCCGATTTTGTTCCTCCTCCATGCATTGTTCGGGCGTCTGTTCTTGAGGAAGGAGATGATCATGTGCGAGGCACATGATTTCTCCTAGCCAATCACATGCCGCCACGTAGCCTCCCTTTCTCGGCCGAAAAAAAAAACTACGAAATGTATCTTGGGGCTTCAAACACATGACCTTTGGCCCACGTGGCCTCCCTTTCTCGGCCGAAAAAAAAAAATTATGAAATGCATCTTGGGGCTTCGAACACATGACCTTTGGCTCTCTTTTGATTTTTTTAGGCACATGGAAGACCAGTTAGGCTAGCCCATTTCTCAATTTTTTCTTTGACATGAATTGTATATAAATATAGCCATATTTATTAATTTTTTATTATTTTGAAATTCTAAAATTTAATAAAAATTCCTAAATATCTTCTATTGCTATTTTTACTTTTATTTTCTGTTACTTGTGTATTACTCTTATTTATTTTATTTTTTTGTTATTTATTTTTCCTTCATATCTAAAAAAAACATTAATAATAATTAGGGGACAAAAATGGGGGTTTACAACTATCCTTCTTTATAGTAAGGTTTGAAAAATTTAACTGCAAAGACAAAAAAGACACCATTTTTACCTAATAGAAAGGATAGATAACGCTATAATCAGTTGGCTATCCAAACCTAGTTCTACTAAGGAGTTGTCTAACTAAATATTTAGGTAAGGAAAATGCTCCACGAGCTAACAACCCCATGTTTCAAAAAAAAAAAAAAAATTACTTTATGATGATTAATATTCCTTAGGGAGTGGTCTTAAACAAAAAACATCTCACCAAACTAGCAACTTGGAAGGAGAGATTGTTTAAGAAAGCGCTCTTTTGAGCTAGCTAACTTATAATAGGAAGCCTTTTACAAGACTAGCAATTTTAAAGAAGAGATTGTTTAGGAAAGTGCTCTTATGAGCTAGCTAACCGATAATAGGAAGTGTCTTACAAGACTAGTAACCTTAAAGAAGAGATTGTTTAGGAAAGCGCTCTTATGAGCTAGCTAACTAATAATAGGAAACGTCTTACGAGATTAGCAACCTTAAAGAAGTCATCTAGAAAAGTGCTCGTATGAGTTGACTGATCGATGATAAGAAGTGTCTCACTATATTAGCATTTGTAATAGGAGAATATTTAGGAAAGTGCCCAATTGTGGGCTAATTAATTGATAATGGGAAGCATCTCTTTGGACTTGTAACCCTAAGAGAGGATATTTAGGAAAGTGCCCCATTATGGGCTAACTAACCGATAGTGGGAAGCGTCTATTTAGACTTACAACCCTGAAGAAGAAAGTTTACGAAAGTGTACCATTATGGGCTAACTAACTGATAGTGGGAGATATCTTTTGAATGATATCTGGATACATCTTAGTAACCTGGCTTCCTTAAGAAATGTTTTTGTGAGCTGATCAAATGATAATGAGAGGCATCTTTTAGACTAGCCAATTTAAATAGAAAATGTGACTCATGATGAATGATTACTTACTTTAAATGCTTACCTGACTGTCGTAGACAACCAAACAATCGAATCCTTGTGATAATCTAATCATTCTCTGCTTACTTTTGCTTTGAGTAGGGCAGAAAGTCTTGATGTATTTCTCTTCGCGGGTCTAGCTCTTATGATTGTGGCGTTATCCTGTGAATATACCAGATCTAATGTTCAAAATAGGTAGAATCATACAAAATTCCTTTAAGTTTTATCATTCCTTCATTGTTCATTATTTATTATTTCTTACATGTGTGATGGGGCAATGGGTAGTGTGTAGTTTGTTTAGTGACAATTGGTTAGGACAATTGACTATTCAAGGACATCAACTTTGCTTGTAGGAGAATGAAAACCAAAATTGCAAAATTGTAATAATTGTTGGCATTTATGAATTTTGGCAAATTTTCATTATTCTTACCTAGGGATAGTACATCTTAACCGCATCTACATTAATGGGGTCTCTCAACTTTGGATCATCCATTTGGGCTAATATTAAGGCTTCTCATGATAACACTATTTTTACAACATATGGGCCCTCATAATTTGGGGTAAACTTGCTCCTTAAATCTTGTGCATTTGGGAGAACTTTTCTTAATACCAAATCCCCCTCTTTAAAATGTCAAGGTCGTATTCTCTTATTGAATGCTCGAGCTATTCTTCGTTGGTAGCATTGGCCATGACATAATGCGGTGAGTCTTTTCTCATCGATCAAGTTTAGCTGATCAATCTTTTTCTTTATCCACTCAAATTCATCCAACTATGCTTCTGATAAAACCTTGAAAGACCGTATTTTGACCTCAACTGGCAATATTGCCTCAGTACCATATACCAAAGAATATGGAGTAACTTCAGTAGACATTTGGATTGAAGTTCTATAGACCATGAGGGCGAATGGTAATGGCTTGTGCTAGTCTTTATAAGTAATGGTCATTTTCTCAACAATTCTCTTGATGTTCTTGTTGGCTACTTCTACTGCCCTATTCATCTGAGGTCGATATGGAGTTGAATTTTTGTGGTTTATCTTGAATTGTTGACACAACTTCGTCGTCAATTTGTTGTTGAGGTTGATGCCATTATCAATGATGATTGATTCAGAAACTCCGTATTGAGCTATTATGTCTTTCTTCATGAATCGGACTATTACTCTGGTGACACTAGCATATGATGAAGCCTCTACCCACTTGGTGAAATAATCAATGGCTACCGGTATGAATCTATGACCATTGGATGCCTTTGGGGTGATTCGCTCGATAATGTCAATTCCCCACATAAAGAACAACCATGGTGTGAATATTGAATGTAGTTTTTTAGGTGGAGCATTTATTTTATTGGCATAAACTTGGCACAAGTGATAGTGCTTGATATATTTGATATAGTCTGATTCCATTGTCATTCAATAGTAACCCATCCTTATGATTTTTCGAGTAAGCACGTATCTGTTCATATGAGGTCCACATACTCCTTCATGTACTTCTTTCATCAGTTCGCCTGCCTCTCTGTTCGCCTGCCTCTCTTTTGTCCACACATCTTAGCAATGTGGTGTCAAATGATCTTCTATAAAGCATAGACCCGCTTACTAAGAAATGGCTTGCTAACCTTCTAAGTGTTCTTTGATCATTTTTACTAGCCATTTTAGGGCATTTGCTTTCTTAGAGGAAAGTTTTGATATCATAGTACCAGGACTTGTCATCTTATGTTTTTTCAATTACCAAATAGTAGGCGGCTTATCTTCAATTTCTATTTTCAATGGTTGAACTTTGGCTCCTCCCATTATTTGAATCATAGATGCTAGTGTGGCGGGGGCATATGCGAACTGATTTTGAGTCCTCGGGACGTATGTGAAGGTGACTACCTCAGATTCGTCTGTCACCTCTGTCAAGTGTTGATGATACGACACCAGTTTAGGGTCCTTAGTTTTGTACTCTCCTCGTGTTTGTAATATGATGAGTGAGGAGTCTCTGTATACACCCAATTCATTAATTTCCATATGGCAAGCCATTTTGAGACCGATGATACAAGCCTCATATTTTGCAATATTATTAGTATATGGAAATGTGGGTCTCGCCGTTGAGGGAAATTGTATTCCTTTTGGTGATATCAACACTACCCCAATTCCACAACCAAATACATTGGCAGCTCTGTCGAAAAACATCTTCCATTTAGGATTTGTTTCTATCCTAGACTTTTCTTTTAGCTCAACCTCCGCCATTAGTATATTTTAATCTAGGAATTGGGCCTGCGATTCTTGGAAATCTCCTTCAATTGGGTATTCTGCTAACTGATTTGCCAACGATTGCCCTTTCATCGAATTTTGACTTATGTATATGACATCAAATTCTGATAGGAGCATTTGCCATTCGGAGATTCTTCCTAACAAAACAGGCTTCTCTGCTAAGTATTTCAAATGATCGTGTTTCATTAGTAATTTAATGGGATAGTAGACAGTGTACTGCCTCAAATGATGCATGACCTAAACCAATGTGCAGCAGGTCCTTTCTATTTCGAAATACTTTTGTTCCCCTCCTGTGATTTTTTTACTTAGGTAGTATATGGACTGTTCTCTTCCTTTTTCGTCTTTTTGCCCTAGCATACACCCCATGGATTCAGGGAGTATCATAAGGTACAAAAATAAGGGTTTTCCTTATTTTAGGACTATTAAAACCAGGGGATTCATGAGGTAATCCTTGATCTTTTTGAACGCCTTTTCCCATTCTTTATCCCAATCTACTATAGCATTCTTTTTTAGTAGACAAAATAGCGGACGACACTTATCCGTGAGTTGTGAGATGAACCGAGCTATGTAATTCAACCTTCCTAATAGACCTCTTACCTCTTTGATGGTATGTGGAGATGGCATTTCCAATATGGCCTTTAATTTATCAAGTTCAATTTTAATACCTTCTCGGCTTACGATAAACCCTAATAGCTTGCCAAACGTGACCCAAAAAGTACATTTCTCTGGGTTTAATTTCAGCTGAAACTTTCTCAATTGTCTGAATAATTTCCTTAAGATAACCACATGGCTTTCTTCTTTTTTAGATTTAGCTATCATGTCGTCAACGTATATCTCGACTTCTCAATGCATCATGTCATGAAGTATCACAACCATTACTCTTTAATACGTTGTTCCAGCATTCTTCAAATTGAAAGGCATGATTTTATAGCAAAAAGTACCCTAGGTTGTGATAAAGGTCATCTTGGTTTTATCTTCTTCCACCATTTTTATCTGATTATATCCTAAGAAACCATCTATAAATGAGAAGAGATGATTTCCTACGGTATTATCTACCAAGACATCTATGTGAGGTAGAGGGAAGTTGTCTTTAGGCGTAGCTTGATTCAAATCCTGGAAGTCTACATATACTCGTACTTTTCCATTCTTCTTTGGAGCAAGGACTATGTTTGCTACCCATCTAGATATTCTGATACCTCAATGAACCAAACTTCCAATAGTTTCTTGACCCCCTCTTTAATTTTTAGTAAGATGTTAGGCCTAAATCTTCTCAATTTTTGTTTTTTAGGTTTGACATATTCTCTTGTGGGTAGCCTGTGAACTACTATCGACTAGTCAAGTCCTGACATGTCGCCATATGACCAGGCGAATACGTCCGCATATTAAGTCAATAGCTTGGTTGTCTCACGCTTTTGCTTGTCACTTAGATTAGCTCCAATTTTAAGGTTTTTTGGCTCTTCTTCGGTTCCTAGGTTAACTATCACCATTGGCTCGTCAATTGAGATTTTACCTTGTTCATGTTTTTTCCAACTCTCTTGTACCTCTTCGTGGTTAATAATGTCGCTTCCAATGGCCGAACCAGTAGTGTTGGAAATGATATCAATATTTTCATTACTTACCTACGCGAAATGTCCCTAACGTTCAAAAGTATCAAATCTGTGGGAAGTGAGGTGCGAGTGTATAAGTAAAGGATAGGAATAACTTGCAATTTTATTGGTATTTATTGAAGGGTTTTATTAAACAATGGTGGAATGATAAACACAATGAAATTCAACCATGATTGTTTCTTATTCTCGAGCTGACCTAGTGCTATTCAGAGGATAGGAAAACCAGTTATTAAGAGTTGGATGTTGACTGGATATGTGAGAGGTAGAAGCCTATGCCGAGTCCTCATCATTGATATCGGCTTAGATTATTCCCTACTTTTGGGTGCTAGCTGGCAGAGAAAAAAATTTGTTGAAGGGGTGGAAAATTCATCTTGGTGTCATTCAGCTTCTCTCTCCTCCTTCCTCTGATATATTTCGCCCGAGTCTCTTCTCTCAAGCCAGGAATGTACCTTAGCCCAAATATCCCTTGCTGCCCCTCTTTGAATTTATGCCCCTCATTGCTCATGACCATGCTTACTTTATCAAATATTTGGAGCCCCAAGTTTTTAGGGCCATCTTCCCCAATGTATGGTATAGTTGTTTCCTTATAAATGGTATAGTCCTGTTCACCTAATGCAGTGATTATTTGGCCATTCACTATGAATTTGACATTTTGGTGGAGGCTTGAAGGTATGGCTCCCGCGGTATGTATCTATGGCCTTCCTAGTAGTAGATTGAAAGACCTTAGTATGTCGAGGACTTGGAATGAAATATTAAACACTTGTAGGCCGATCTCTACTGAAAAGCCAATTTCCCCCACTATCTCCCTCTTGGAATCGTCAAGAGCTCTAACCACTGTTGAACTTGGCTTGATATTGCTTATATCAACTCCTAACAGATCAAGGGTGGCTAAAGGGCACACATTAAGAGAAGATCCATTGTCTATGAGGACCCGAGAGACTATCGTGTCGTTACATTTTACCACTATGAAAAGTGGTTTTGTGTGTTGGTCTCGGTCTTCTCCTAATTCTTCAGGTGAGAAAGATATTTGATCCAATGTGAAGATTGAATCCACGACATGGCTTAGTTTTTCTATTGCGATGCCTTTTAGTACCCTAACTTGTTTGAGCACTTTGAAGAGTGCTTCTCGGAGAGGCTCAAATGTTGTGGGAGGCCCATGAGTGATATTTGGGCTAGAACTTTATTGACTTGTTCCATGATCTTGTACTCACTTGATTTAATCATTTTTCTGAATGTAGGGAGCCCCTCTTCCTCTTCCTTTTCTAATTCGATGGTAGGCTCTTCGATGGAGGTCCTATTTTTAGGATCATAAATCCTTCTCGAACGGATGATTCCCCCTATAATAGAAGATTTCTATTGATTAATGGCCTGATAGTTTAATGGTGTTACTTTATTCCTTTCTAGGGGTATTGGGATATTGAACACATATTTTTTCTTTAGGACCTTTACTTCCGTTTCTTGCCCTTCATAACATTTTATAACTATCGGCTTTGAGTCTGGTCTGATCATGTTTATGAACTCTTTTTTCTCTCTTGGCAGGTTATCTTCCTCCTCGAATTCAGGTCCCCACCTACTAGGCAGCCCATAAGCTATTGGGTAAATGAATAATCTACTAGATATTCAAACTTCCCAAATGATTTGCCCAGAGTGTCAGTCGTTGGATCTCCTACTAGCCACCTCTTCCTTATCTATGATCTAGGGGCTTCATTTAAAACTTTGTGTGGGAAGCTTGCTCGCTATGTTATTGGTTTTACTGGTTTTGGGGCCTTTTTCGATTTGGGCTCCGGCCCTTTAGATGTGATCATGTTGATTGTAGGCTTGTGGTTGGGTAGGGGGATTGTTATTGACATTTGGTGCTGGTCCACTGACAGCATCCCATTGTATTATCCCTACACCGATTAAATCTTAGATTTTATTTTGGAGTCTCTAACATCTGTTAGTGGAATGTCCCTCCTATCCCATGTGATACTCACATTTGAGATTACGATAAAAATTCCTCGGCCTGTATCGATCATTGGGGATCTTGAAACTGATCAGATTATCCGCTCGTAATCGAGCAAAAACCTGGCTGAGCAGGATAGGTATCGGAGTGAACTGTCTCACAACTCTCATAGTTTAGGTTTGATTTGCCGGTGATTGCTGGATTGGGGTGTTTGTTGCTTGGAAGGTTACATGAGACCCAAATCTGTCAACCTTGTTTGAGTTAACCGTACTGACGGTACCCTATAGGCCTTGGAGATGATGAGATTTTAGGAGAGTCAACAATTTAGAGCTTTCCAGATGTAATGGCATTTTCTATTTAATACCCTGCTACTACTAACTTCGCAAAGCTGGATGATGTTTGCCCTACTAGATGTGTGAAATAAGTCTTTTCCAGCATGTTGATGAACATGAATGTTAACTCCTTCTCTGAAATTGGAGTTAAAACCCTGGCAGCTTGAGCCTTCCAACATTGGGTGTATTCTTTGAAGGACTCGTTGTGCCTCTTCCGAAGGCTTCCTAAATCCAGTACTGAAGGGGCGACTTCAATGTTGAACTTATATTGCTCGTAAAATGCACGAGCCAGTTTATCCAATCTGTTGACTTAGTTGAGATCTAATTGTGCATGCCATATGACAGTAGGGCCTTTGAGGCCATCCTGGAAGGTTTACACCATGAGTTGGTCATATCGTATGTATTTACCCATTTTCCGCGCGTATAGTTTTGTATGCATCTTAAGATATCCAATTCATTACATTTTTCGAATTCCAGGACTTTGAATTTTTCTAGATAGGCCTCTTCCCCATATACTAACAGATCGGTAATATCAGTTTGCTTAAAACTGTTAGGTCCTTCCAAAGTCTTCATCTTGTTAGCCAACTGTTGGAAAAGTTTCCTTTCTATTTCTTTTTGTCTGTCTTCCATTTCCCATTTTATGTCATTCGAGGTTGGACCAAGGTTGATTTTCGATTCATATTCGAATGCAGGGTTGAGTCAGAAGTTGATTTCCTCATATTCTGGTGGTTGATTCTCTACTGCTTTTCCTTTTCAAGCTCTTGAATGCTCTTCATAAGTAGGTTGGGTGGTATAGAGGAGGCCAATGTTTTCAGTCAAGAGGCGGACTTGTGCGACCAATTGTTGGACTGTTTGTTTTAGGGATATGATCTTTGGGTCTGAGGCAGCATTTGCGTTAGTGTTGTCATTGTGGTCATTATTGTTGTTGCCATTGTTAGCCATTTTAGTTTTGGAGTGGGTGTTGATTGGACTCCTCAGAGGGTTTGGTTGTTTAGGAGCTATCTTTAATACCTAGTAAGCATTCATTTAGCTGATGTATGTTTATGAGTAAAAATAATGCATGTATCACACAGATGCAAAAAGGACCAGCATTTGATTAATGATGTAATAATATCGAAATTTTATTAATATTGCAAACTTGGAGTTCAGCGTTTTTATTAAAAGCATAAGAGAAAAGAAAATGCTATCATCTAAATTCCTAGTTTCTAAGCTTCTTTTTCTTCGGCTGCACAGGTGTTGACTTCCCATTGATGACGACTTTTAATGCTTTAACCCTCACTTGAGTCTTCATTAACTAGGCTTCTAATGCTTTGTTTTTCTAGTTAGATTCCTTGAATCTACTCTTCCATACATCATTTTTATTGTTTGCGATCTCAAAATGGACCTCCATCCCAGTCCTAACCTGTTCCATATAGGTTTTTATTTCTAGACTTAGGTTGTTTGGCGTAGGCTGGGTGGCATCTGGCACTTAATACACCCTCTCTCCTATTTGATATAGCTAGTTGATCACAAAATCTCTAGTAGCTCGATGTTTGCTTACTTCCTCATCCAGATCTCCAAGGTCTATATTGGGACTTTCAATCTAGGTTTCCCATAGGGCTTTAACCTTTGTTAACTTGACAATTTTCTCAGACACTAACATGCTTGAGTCTTGGTATTCAAACATGATTCTTTCTAGTGACGGCCTGTAAACTATGTCTTAAATAGTGCCGAATTGACGGACCACTGAGTTTAGATGATAGCTCGTGCACCCATTAAGCCTGATCAATGGAACAACTTGAAAGTTCCTACACATTAGGATAACCTTATTACAACAGCTCCACCTAGTGGTCCACAGAATATCATTAGCATTGAAACCTTTGAGCACTTTCACCCAACTGTGGCTGGAAAGATCGTCTGGCAGCTTCATCCTCTCTATGCAAGAATTTATGAGATCTACTTGTTGGGCTAATGATTTCCTAACCATGTTTAGCCCAAAACACTTGAGATGGCTTATAAACCAGATTAGGATGAAGTTGATGTTCGAGCAGAGAATTCCATGACCCTTCTTCTTTACGAAATTTAAGTTTTGAATCCGCTCAGCTAGTAGGGCTGGGATGTAAGATTTCCCTTCCAAGAACTGGAATACTAATTCCGCGACCCTATAATGAACGTAGAAAATCTTGGTGGAAAAGAAGATGGTTGCAAATGCTATTAAGATGAAAGCATAAACCCGTCTTTGTCTGTAGCTCTTGGCATCTCTACATATGATGTCCTTTTTGCTCCCATCATCACATCGAACCTCAAACCAAGCTTCCAATTCATCCATTCAAAGGCAATACCCGTTGCTGCATTCCAATGCTTGGTTAATCACTGCCTTGTGAACTCCCAGAAGCCTACTGAAAATACCTGCTAGCCCAGCTTCTAGGTCTGGCACATATACCTTATTGGCAAGTGAAGGGGCCTGCAGAAATTGAGTATACTCCTCTAGGGTTGGTGTGATCTTGTGTGGCCTAATGAAAAAAGCCATGGGCTCAATTTCCTAGAGGTGTGATATGGCCCGAATCAAAGGCAGGTTGACGTCCATTTTCATCAGTGAGAGGATAGGCCCTATCTTACCCTGTATGAAGGCTCGTTCCTCAAGGCTATATAAGGTGAACCAATGGTTCAGTACCAGCTTTGGATTTAAGGGTTTACAAATCTAGATTTCCTTGCGAAGGAGGCGATCAATTACAACACTAGCCATCTAGCAGGATTATAATAAAAAATTCTAATTACAAACAAACATCTTACAAAACATCATAAGAAATTAGTCCCTTTACAAATGACTGCATTTGAACTCCAAAGGAGGAAATTACATCATTAATCATTTGCCGGCACATGATTTCATGTATGCAAAGAAGGTGGGTTCTAAAGGCCCCCAAGCTCTATGGCCTCCCTCATTCTTGAAGAAATGGATCTTAGGCCATGTCAAAGCATTGGGTGGTGTAGCCTAATCAGCCCCAAGCGGTGATTATTTCACTTCACCCGGAACTTACACAATGGCTCCTCGTCTTAGGGTCCTAAGATGGCCTGGGTTTGACCGCGTCTAATCACACAATTGCATGCTTGAAAACTCAATAGAAATAAAAAGAAATAATCCTTATTAAATTCCTGGATCACAAATAGATACAAACATTAGTGCAAACAATATTTCACAACATAAGAGCTAATTAAAGATATATAGAAATGATGATTTCATAAGGTTTAGGTGGTCAGCCCACTACAGTTCCTAGTGGAGTTGCCATTCTGTCGAGTCTAATTTTAAAAATTTATGTTATCTCCCTATTCCAATTCATATTAGATCATATACTCATCCAATATAAATCATCGACTTGAACTAGAAATTTATTATTTATTTGGAGTCGCCACCCACCTAAAGTTGGGAAAAATTATTGAATTAAAATTAATTGAGAGGATCAATTCTAATATAGACAACTAGTTGACGAATTCTCCTCTTTTTTTTAGAAAAGAAAAAAAAAAAGAAGAAAGAAAAACCAAATATTCTCGACTCGGGTACTATTTTATTAAAACCCTAAAGTTACCACCTTATCCTTTTAAAATCTGAATTATGTTATGATATCTTTTTTTTAGCATAAAAAAATATTAAAAAAATGATACAACTATGATACTAATAATGATTTAAATATATATATATATATATATATATATATTTTAGAGTTGCCCTATAACGGTGCTTATGTACCCGCTATTTGGGATTAAACAAGTTATAGTTCGCTTTTTTCATAAAACTTTAGTAGATTAGTTAATTTCAATTACGAAAACATACTTGGTTTACGTTTATTGCCATTTAAATTTATTTAAAGAAATTTCTAAGCCTAAGCTTTATTTCTTAATTTAAAAAAAACAACTAAAACTTCTAATTTTGAAAAAAAAAATGTCAATTATTTTCATTCATTTATTTTATGAAAAGAAGTTTTCTAAGTGATAAAATATTTATTTTTATTAATTATAATAGACATATTTTTTTAGAAAACTCTAAACCTAGTTCCATTAATATATTCCTAAAAAAATACATCTTTATTATTTTAATATTTAGATTTTTATTTTATTTTTCCATATATATTCTTAATTTATTTAGTATAAAAAACTAATAGTAATAACTAAATAAATAAATAATGAAAAAATGCAGATATCCAACTAACCTGAGCATGGGTTGTGGTTCGGGGTGGTCGTGTTGATTGGGTTGGGTTCGCGGGTCAAATCGGGTTGGGATCGTGAGTGTATGCAGCAGTTGGAATCATCGTCGACAGCTGTCTCCAGTGGTCATTAAAGCATGGGAAAGCATTGACCTGGGCTTTGTTGGAACGGGAAACCTGATTGTACTAGCAATTCGCGTATAAGTCACCTAAGGGTTGTCGGTGCAAAAATGTTAATGGCGGCCAGAAATGGGTCTTGAAGATTTTTCCTCTCCAGTCAAATTGATGCAAAAGATGCTCTTTTTCTAAAACTAGGAACCTTCAGGAACTTACCAATATTAGATTCGTGACTCAATTTTATGTATGGAGCTCTTGATCCTAGAGAGAAGGTAGAGGGTGGTTATGGAGTTTCTAGAGAGAGATAAGGGTGCTTGAAGAAGATGGCCGTGATTTCCAGGTTTCCTGTTCTTCCCCCAAAGTCGTGATGCTTCAGTCCATTTATGAGAGTCCATGAATGAATTAGATAAGTGTTGTAAAGATTCGAATTTGATTTTGGATAAACTCAAATAAATTCAAATTTTATCTCTTTGAAACAGTTTGTTTTTTAATCCTTGTTGATGTTGATCATTAATGTTTATACTTGTTTATCAATTTGTGAAGGTGGCATTATTAAGGTTGATTTGTCTTCATCTAATTTTGTTCCTCCTCCAAGCATTGTTCAGGCGTCCGTTCTTGAGGAAGGAGACAATCATGTGCGAGGCACGTGATTTCTCCTAACTAATTACACACCGTCACGTGGCTTCCCTTTCTCGGCCGAAAAAAAAAAAAACTTCAAAATGCATCCTAGGGCTTCGAACGCATGACCTTTGGCTCTCTCTTAATTTTTTTGGGAGCATGGAAGACCAGCTAGGCTAGCTTATTTCTCTTTTTTTTTTTCTTTGACACAAATTGTATATAAACACAGCCATATTTATTAATTTTATATTGTTTTGAAATTCTAAAATTTAATGAAAATCCCTAAATATCTTCTATTGCTATTTTTACTTTTATTTTCTGTTATTTGTGTATTACTCTTATTTATTTTATTTTTTATTTATTTATTTTTCCTTCATATCTACAAAAACATTAATAATAATTAGGGGACAAAAATGGGATGTTTACACATCCTAAAATGAGCTAAGTGAACTGATAAGTGTTAAAAGAAACTTATTTTTTGTATTTATTAAATATAATTTTGTATGAATTTTATGTGAATTTATCAAGAAAAAGATGCTTAAGTGCTTAATATTTGAATTCAGGGTTTAAAGAGTGCAATTGAAGAATTTAAAGAAGGTTTGAGCGAAAATGAGGCAAAATTTGGAAAAATATAAAAAAGGATGATTTTCATGTGTACACAACCTCCAATAAGGCCATGCAGACACTAGTGCTAGAAGGCAAAAAGTGATTAAAATACATCTTGAAAATGTGCCATAATTACTACACAAGTTATGTAGAGAGTAGTGCTGAAGGAAAAAATCTGATTACAGAAGAAAATAATAGAATTCCGAAGTGCACAATCCTGAGCACAACCATGCAGAAGGCCGTACAGAACCTTGAACGCTAGAATTTCACTTTGTTCTAGAGTATATAACCCCAAGTATGAGCGTGCACTAAGCTATGCATGTTATCCTATTTTTTAGACTATAAATACTCACTTTATTTCAAAAATTAGGGATTTTGACTTTTTTTATCATTCGGAGTCACTATAAAAACCATAAGACTGCAAGGTTATGAATTTGAAGAGAGAAATTATTGGAGCATCATCAAAGATCACAAAATATCTACAAGGGTTTATTTTTTTCATCATGATTACTTGTTATTCCTCTAGATTCTCTGTGTTTATCATAAATTCCATGCAGAAGTAGATTTATATACCTTGTATCTTGTGAAACTTTAGATCACGTGATTAAATTGTTTATTGATTAATAAAAAGTTTATGTCTTTGTATCTATTCATGTATTTTAATTGTTTTGTGATTAAGTTATGCTCACAAATTAATTGCATGTATAATTCTTGTTAGATAGAGAGAGGTCTCATTTAATAGGATAGATCTTCATAAATAAAAAAATTACATATTTTACCTAAAGGTAGGAAAACTTCGATTTTTTGCTCAAAGGTTAAATCTTTACTTGGGAATTATGAACTTTAATGAAATCTTATATGGTGATGGTAAGGGAGAGGTCTACACTATTCCATATAGGGTTAAGAATTAATTAACTCGAGAGAGTAATTAGTTTAATTGAGAATTCCTATAGTACAAAGCATAAACAATATGTTAATAAATACGTTATTATAAGAAAGCTAAGGTTTAGAGTGGATTAAGATGAAGGGTATGTTTTTGTGATTGAATTTATTTATTAAAGCAATTATAGTTACTTTTAGGGTTGTTAGAATAATTAATCCTTAGTTTAATTTATTAATCTCATATAAAGATTTAGACTAGGTAGTAGAAAAACAGTAATACTAATACTTGTTTTAAGATCCTTCAAGACAACACTCATTATAATCTAAACTATATTAGATAGGTACACTTGCCTAGCTCAGTCCTTAGATTTCTTTAGGATGATAAATTTATAATTTGATACTATCGGAAGAGCGACCATCATGAACCATCACATAAAAAAAATTAGGATTTAAACAAAAAAAATCAACGGAGCAAAAATGGGGTGTTTACAATGCTTTGAAAGTGGAGTTGAAATCAATGGTTTAAAACAACGTCTAGGATCTTGTAGGCTTGCTAGAAGGTTCTAAACGAGTTGGGTGTAAATGGGTCTTGATGACTAAGCATGAATGTTGAATGATATAAAGCTAGACTTATTGCTAAGGGTTATACTCAGAAAGATGGCATTGATTATAAAGAGGCTTTTTCACCTGTCTTGAAGAAAGATTTGTTGAGAATAATTTTGTCTTTAGTGACTCATTTTGATTTAGAGCTACACCAAATAGATGTGAAAACAACCTTTTTTAATGGGGATCTTGAAGAGGAAATTTATATGGATTAACCTAAAGGTTTTTCCATGGAAGGAAAAGAAAGTATGGTGTGTAAATTGAAGAAATTGATATATGGACTTAAACAAACTTCCAAGAAATGGTATATTAAGTTTAATAATACTATCACATCTTTCGATTTTGAAGAAATCATTATTGATTGATGTATTTACCAGAAGATCAGTGGGAGTAAGTTTATATTTCTAGTTCTATATGTTGATGATATTTTACTTGTTGCTAATGATTTAGGCTTGTTGCATAGGACTAAAGAATTTTTTCTAAGAATTTTGAAATGAAAGATATGGAAGAGGCATCCTATGTGATTGGAATTTCAATATTTTGTAACAGGTTTGAAGGATTGATAGGATTGTCTCAAAAAACTTTTATTGAAAAGATTGTTGAGAAATTTAGTACAAGTAAGTACTTAGCAAGAATAGTCCCCATTTAAAAGGGAGATAAGTTTAGTCTAATGCAATGTCCAAAGAATGATGTGGAATGTAAGGAAATGAAATTAATTCCATATGTATGTGTTATGGGCAGTTTGATGTACTTACAAGCCTATACTAGACCCGACATCAGTTTTGTAGTAGGAATGCTGGGTAGCTACCAAAGTAATCTTAGGATTGATCATTGGAAAGCTGCAAAGAATGTGTTGAGATATTTACAAGGAATGAAAGACTACATTCTCACTTATAAGAGGTTTGATCATTTAGAAGTGATTGGATATTCAAATTCAAATTTTGCTAGATGTGTTGATAGTAGGAAGTTAACATTTGGCTATTTATTCCTATTAGCTAGAGGAGCAATCTCTTGGAAAAGTACCAAACAACTTGTCATTGCTTCATCCACTATGGAAGCAGAATTGGTAGCTTGTTATGAGGCTACAATTCACGCATTATGGCTATGGAATTTTATTTCAGGACTTGAGGTTGTTGACACCATAAGTAAGCCATTTAAAATTTATTGTGATAACTCTACAATAATTTTCTTCTCTAAAAATGAAAAATATTCCAAAGGAGAAAAACACATGGAATTAAAGTACTTTGTTGTTAAAGAGGAGATTAAAAAATGAATAGTGTATATTGAACATATTAGAATGGATCTCATGATTATAGATCCTTTAACTAAGGATTTATAACCAAAGACATTTAAGGAACATGTACATAGAATGGGTTTTGGTTGTATTGATGTTTGATGATGATGTTATAACACTTTAAAACTCAATAATGATGTGTTTCTAATATTTTGAATTTTCTCATTTATTATATTTGTGCATGCTTGATTGTTTGAATAAAAATAAAATAAAATTATGTGTCTTTATGGTAAGTGTGTGGACTGTATGTTGTTTATATACAACTTATGAACCTAACATGATAAATCCTTAATGTAGGGATATATGGAAAGGAGTATGCAACTATATAGCATATGACTACCATAATCCTCATTATGTGGTTTGTTGTATAAAGATGCTTATGACGATTAATAGTTTGAAATATTTGATTTTTGCTAACCTTATGTTATATTGTTAAATATAATGATGGAACATCCAGCCAAGTGGGAGAATGTAAGAAATATGGCCTAATGTCCTAACTTATATTTAAATTAGCACATATTAAATTTGGTTTAAGGTTTTTTGTATTTAATAGTATGTTAAATCTTAACCGTTAATATAAGTATTTGATGGATGTATCAGATTTAATTTATTTTATGTAGGTATATAAACTAATCCCTTCTCTACACATTAGGGTTAGTAGTTATAAGAAAATTAAAATGATGTATGTTGGCTATTCATCAAGCTATTTGTTATGATAAGAGGGTTAAAGGAGAGAAATTGGTTTTATCAAAAATTAAAACAAGAAAACTCTCCATCATGTTGAATTCTACTCAAGGTAAATAATTTATTTTGCTATATTTAAGTGATTGTTATTATATTTAAGATGCATATGGGCGTAAGAGTTTAATATTAATAATGTTGAATCTTTAAAAGAATTAATTAATTTTTAACACTTGTAAGCAAATGATCGATGGTTAAGCTAGTATGTAATAAGGGGCAAAAATCATTGGAGTAAAAGCTTTTATGGGGTAGCATCTCCAATAGTAGATTACACGTTGATTTGTTTAATTGATGTTACTATTTTTGTGTGTTGATCACAACCCATTTAAACCTAAATGGTTAGTTTCGTATTGTTGGGTTTTGAAAAAGAAAAAAAAAGGGTTTTTACACTTTTGGATGGCGAACGCTTGCTTTTTTAACCATGCTATGTGACTTACCACAAGTAGACAAGACAAGAAGCCTTTGGAAAATTCTATTGAGGTCTAAGAACTCAATCCTAGCATAGACAAGAGTATGGGTGGGAATACGGGGTGGGCCCAGCAAGTCGGTCCACCTAACCTGCAATTTTTTGCAGGTTGGGCCAAAAAAATTTGGCCCGTGGGATTTATGGGCTTTTTTAGCCCACCCCATGTAGCTTGCTGGTCATGGTGGGCCACCTCTAGGTGGGCACGTGATGAGAGCCATGATGGGAGCCAAGCCAGAAGATGGAATGTGGATCCTCTTGAAGTGCCACCTGGACCAATCACAAGAAATCGAGTGAAACGATTCAAGGAAGCACTTAACGGGTTGATAAAGGATGTCCACGAAGCCGGAAAGGATTGGAGCAATCATGAAGTTGGAAATGATTGGAACAACCATGGGAATGCACTTGCTCTTGTACAAGTCATACTGGATACGGGGTGAAGAGGGCGTGTCTTTACAAGGCACGGCCGTGTAGGAGTCTGGAGGTTACACAGAATCATACACGGTCGTATACACGGTTCAAAGGCACAGTCGTGTATGGTGTCAAGAATTTCCACAGAAAGATATACGACTAGAAGTACACGGTCGTGTATGTTGTCAAGAATTTCCACAGAATTATACACGGCCAAAGTACACGGCCGTGTATCTCTCCGACGCCGGCCTTCATGTCTTGTTTTGTTATTTTTACACACTTATTGAAGTGATGTCGTTTTGGGCCTTTATTGTTATGAATTGTAAACCCTAATATAAAGCTCCTAGGGTTTAGAACATTTAGAATATAGAACATACAACATTGAAAAGTTTGAAAACACTTTTGAGAGAATTCCTCTCTTGGTTCTTTAAAGAACTAATCTAGAACTTATCGGATTTTTATTCCGTGGCGTTCATCTCGACTTATCAATTGGTCTTTCATCCCGATTGTAGCGTCTTCATATTATACCAAGGTTCTTGTCTCGCTTATAGACAACGGGTCGCGGTTTCCACTTGAGGGTGTTTGGCATCTTAGGTAACGAATTCCGAACGTATTGGTATTGGGTTTCGTCACATGTTGGCGTGGTTCGTATCAGTTAGGAATCCGATCAAACCGATCTCGTATCAGTTTGGTGTCAGAGCTTAGGTTTGTTAAACATCAGTTCGGTTTGAGGAAGGTAACATCAAAACCCTAACTTCAATCGTTCATATCAATTGTTAGTATTCAATTTCATAGTATTAATTGTCTATTGAAAGTGTAGTACCTACTATTCAATTTTGTTACAAAAAAAAAAAAAGAAGAATCACGACACAGAAAAAAAAAGGAGCGTGATCAAGAGCAACAACAAAGACAAAAAAAAAAAATTTCGAAAAGAAAAAGAGGAAATTTACGAACCCTAGAGTTGTTTTGAATTCTACAAAAGGGAATTGGTGTAGTTTGGGTTAGTTCCAAGAGAATTGAGAAGAGGAATTGGCGAGTTGATATCATCATTGTTTGTGAAAATACACGAGTGACTGTGTGATATCATCATTTGAGTGAAACACGTAAGGGAGTGTATCGTGAGGTTTAATCATATATATATATTTGTGTTAGTACTAATCTTTTTTGCAGGAACTATGTCGAGGCATCATTCTCCTGAAAGTGAGAGGGGAAGATTTAATGCTAGGTTAGTGATTGAGGCGTTGAGGGGTGAGATGAAGAGAATATTTCAGGAGGGAATGGAACAAATTCATGAGACGGTAGAGCAAAGACTAGAGCAATCTACAAACGTCTTCCAAGGGCGTAAGAGGGAGAGTCGTTCTAGGAGAGTACAAAGGGGTGGAGATGAAATGTTGGGTGATGACTTTGATGAGCCTTCTATCGGGAGTTATAGAGGTTATAGTGGTCGGAATAGAGGAACTAGGGATTGGGAAGATAGAGGAGATAGGAATAGAGAGGATAATCAATTAAGTAGTATAAAGATGAAGATTTCTCCTTTCCAAGGGAAGAATGATCCCGAGGCGTACTTAGAGTGGGAGAAGAAGGTAGAGATGGTATTTGATTGTCATAACTATAGTGGGAAAAAGAAAGTGAAACTTGCTGCCATTGAATTTTCGGATTATGCCATAGTGTGGTGGGATCAACTAATGTTGAATACAAGAAGGAATGGCGAACCACCTATTGAGTCATGGGAAGAGATGAAAAGGGTGATGAAGAAGCGGTTTGTGCTTGCGTATTACTATCGTGAATTGCACAACAAATTGCAAACTCTTAGGCAAGGAAGCCGAAGTGTGGATGAGTATTTCAAGGAGATGGAAGTAACGATGATCAGGGTGAATGTAGAGGAGGATAGAGAGGCTACCATGGCTAGATTTCTTGTTGGATCGAATAGAGAAATTCAAAATGTTGTTGAATTGCAGCATTATGTAGAATTAGAGGATATGGTTCATATGGCTATAAAGGTTAAGAACCAACACAGGCGAAAAGGTAGTAGTAATGCACAGTTTCAACAGGGTATTGGTTCATCCACCTAGAAGACTAACCAATGGAAGAAGGAAGAAAAGCCTTTACCCACCAAACCAAAAGGAGAGCTGAGACAAGCGGGTTCTACTCCTAGTAACCAAGGTAACCCTGATTCTTCTACTTCTAAAAATCGTGACATTAGATGTTTTAAATGCCAAGGTAGAGGCCATATTGCTAGTCAATGTCCGAATAGGCGTGTGATGATTCTACGTGATGATGGTGAGTATGAGACTGAGGGGGATAGTGAAGAGGATGATATGCCTCCATTAGAGGACGTTAGTGATGATGAGGAGCCTGCAGTAGGGAGGTTAGTGGCAGTAGTGAAGAGAGCTTTGAATATGCAGGTGAAGGAAGAAGAGGAGGTGCAACGAGAGAATATCTTTCATACTAGATGTTATCTAGGTGATCATATTTGCAGTTTGATCATTGATGGAGGAAGTTGCACTAATGTGGTGAGTAATTTTATTGTCGAGAGGTTGGGACTCAAAACTATTAGACACCCTAGTCCATATAAGTTGCAGTGGTTGAATGATAGTGGCGAGATTAAGGTGAGTAAGCAAGCCTTGATTGCTTTTCGCATTGGTAGGTATGAGTATGAGGTGTTATGCGATGTAGTGCCAATGCAAGCGTGTCATGTGTTATTGGGGAGGCTATGGTAATTTGATAGGAAGGTTGTTCATGATGGCTTTTCTAACAAGTATACGCTTGTTCACCAAAGGAAAAGCTTTAATCTTAAATCTTTAACACCTAAACAGGTGTATGAGGATCAGTTGCAGCTACAACAGTCTTTTGTAAAATATAAGGTGAGTGAAAAACAGAGGGAGAGTGAGAGAGCAAAAGACAATGAGAGAGAAAAGGAATACAAAAGTCAATCTCAAAAGGAAAAAGAGAGGAAGGCTGGAAAGAGTGTGAGAGACCAAGTTGAAGGGGGATCAACTTTGGTGGTGAGTGAAAAGGAGAGTGCAGCCTTGCAAAAGGAGAGTTGTGTGGCAAGAGCAAGTGTAGTGAGGAGAGCGTTAGTGATGAAGCAACCTATGTTGTTGCTGGTTTTTAAGGAAACATGTCTAGACACTAACGAACTATCTAACTCTTTGCTCAGTGTGGTTGTGTCTATTGTGCAGGACTTTAAAGATGTCTTCCCTGAGGAGATTCCAAAGGGATTACCACCTATTCGTGGTATTGAGCACTAGATTGACCTTGTACCCGGAGCATCGATTCTAAACAAGCCAGCTTATAGGAGCAATCCGGAGGAGACAAAGGAACTCCAAAGGCAGGTAGATGAATTAATGGAGAAGGGGTACGTGAGAGAAAGCATGAGTCCATGTGCAGTGCCTGTGATTTTGGTGCCTAAGAAGGATGGGTCATGGAGAATGTGTGTTGACTGCCGCGCCATCAACAACATCACGGTAAAGTATCGTCATCCCATTCCTCGCTTAGATGACATGTTAGATGAGTTACATGGGTTTAGTGTCTTTTCCAAAATTGATCTGAAAAGTGGATATCACCAAATTAGAATAAATGAAGATGATGCTTGCAATATTGCTAATTTGTTCTTTAGGGAAGTTGTGAGATTACATGGTATGCCTAGAACAATTGTATCGGATAGAGATGCTAAGTTCTTAAGCTACTTCTGGAAGACCTTGTGGGCTAAGTTAGGAACTAAGTTATTGTTTTCTACTACTTGTCATCCACAGACTGATGGTCAAACCGAGGTAGTAAATCAAACTTTATCTACTTTGCTGAGGGCTGTCATTAAAAAGAACATTAAAAGTTGGGAGGATTGTTTGCTGCATGTTGAATTTGCCTATAATCATACAATGCATTCTCCTACTAAGTTTACTTCTTTTAAAATTGTGTATGGTTTTAATCCACTAACTCCTTTGGATTTATCACCTTTGCCTATTTCTGAGTATGTTAATATAGATGGCAAGAAGAAAGCAGAATTTGTTAAACAGATCCATGAGAAGGCAAGGCTAAACATTGAGTGAAGAACAGAGCAATATGTGAAACAAGCCAACAAGGGTCGTCGACAAGCTGTCTTTAAACCTGGAGACTGGGTTTGGGTTCACATGCGTAAAGAGCGGTTTCCTGTGTAGCGTCGATCTAAACTACTTCCTAGAGGCGATGGACCATTTCAAATCCTTGAGCGCATCAATGATAATGCATACAAGATAGATTTACCCGGTGATTATCAAGTAAGTGCTACATTTAATGTTACTAATTTGAGTCCTTTTGACGCAGGCGATGATTTGAGGACAAATCCTTTTCAAGAGGAGGGGAATGATGAGAGCCATGATGGGAGCCAAGCTAGAAGATGGAATGTGGATCCTCTTGAAGTGCCACCTGGACCAATCACAAGAAATTGAGCGAAACGATTCAAGGAAGCCCTTAACAGGTTGATAAAGGATGTCCATGAAGCCGGAAAGGATTAGAGCAATCATGAAGTTGGAAAGGATTGGAACAACCATGGGAATGCACTTGCTCTTGTACAAGTCATACCGGATACGGGGTGAAGAGGGCGTGTCTTTCCAAGGCACGGCCGTGTAGGAGTCTGGAGGTTACACAGAATCATACACGGTCGTATACACGGTTCAAAGGCACGGCTGTGTATGGTGTCAAGAATTTCCACAGAAAGATACACGACTAGAAGTACACGGTCGTGTATGTTGTCAAGAATTTCCACAGAATTATACACGGCCGTGTATCTCTCCGACGCCGGCCTTCATGTCTTGTTTTGTTATTTTTACGCACTTATTGAAGTGATGTCGTTTTGGGCCTTTATTATTACGAATTGTAAATCCTAATATAAAGGTCTTAGGGTTTAGAACATTTAGAATATATAACATACAACATTGAAAAGTTTGAAAACACTTTTGAGAGAATTCCTCTCTTGGTTCTTTAAAGTACTAATCTAGAACTTATCGGATTTTTATTCCATGGCGTTCATCCCGACTTATCAATCGGTCTTTCATCCCGATTGTAGTGTCTTCATATTATACCAAGGTTCTTGTCTCGCTTATAGACAACGGGTCGCGGTTTCCACTTGAGGGTGTTTGGCATCTTAGGTAACGAATTCCGAACGTATTGGTATTGGGTTTCGTCACACGTTGGCATGGTTCGTATCAGTTAGGAATCCGATCAAACCGATCTTGTATTAGCACGGGTTGTCTCGCTTAGCTTGCTTAAAAAAAAAAAAGACACAGTAGCAAATGAGAAACATCAAACTAAAATAGGCGCGGGATTTGAGTCAACTCAGCACAGTAGTAGGTCTACTTTCATCAGTCATCACTTTTAGACTTTCATTTCTCTCTCATCTCCCTCGTCATCACTCACTCACTCTTAGTTTCAGTCTCTAACTCAACACTGTACACACCTCGCATTGGCATCGCTAGTTGTTGTCGCTACTTGGTTGTCGTTGGAGAGTACCGATCTACCAGCCACCACACCACACACCTACCCATCATTGTCCGAAAATGAAACACGAACTTAGCCACTCCATTGTTGCCTGGAACCGACACACTTCCTTGTCAACCATCTATAGTCGTACTGTAACATTATCATACTTGGTGAGTCCTCGATGCTTCCTACAGTTGCTTTTTGTTTTTTTAGTGTAGATTAAGGTTTGGGTGATACGAACCACGCCCACGTGTGATGGAAACCCTATACCAATTCGTTTGGAATTACAACCTAAGATGCCAAATAATCGAAAGTGGAACCGTGGCCCATTGCCTATAGATGAGGCAAGAACCTTGGTATATTCTGTTGATGCCACAATCGGGATGAAAGACCGATTGATAAGTCGGATTTGAATGCCACAGAAGAGGTCCGATAAGTTCAAGAAAAGTTCTTTTGAGAACCAAGAGAGGAATTCTATCAAATTGTATTAATCAATGTTGTATGTAAGTTCTATCTTTTGTTTTCCAACCTTAGCAGCGTTTAATAGGGTTTACAACTCGTAAAACAAAAGCCCAAAACGACATAACATAATAAAGTTGCGGAAAAATAACAAACAGGCAATGTACGCCGATGGCGTAGTAGTCGACGTAGGATGTACGCCGGGTATATAGGCCGGCGGCGTAGTAGCCGGTGTAGTCCCCCTGTCGCGCTCTAATTGCAACACCGGTTCAAAGCCGGTAGTGTTTAAGCCAGCGTTGTCAAGGCCGACAGCTTTGATCTCCTTGAATGACTTGTACAAATGCAAGTTCATCCTCATGGTTGCTCCAATCCTTTTCGGCTTCTTGGACATCCTTTATCAACCCGTTAAGTGCTTCCTTGAATCGTTTCGCTCGAGTTCTTGTGATCGATCCAGGTGGCACTTTAAGAGGATCCACATTCCACCTTCTAGCTTGACTCCCATCATGGCTTTCATCGTTCCCCTCCTCTTGAAAAGGATTTGTCCTCAAATCATCGCCTACATCAAAAGGACTCAGATCAGTAACGTTAAAAGTAGCACTTACTTGATACTCACCTGGAAAATCTAACTTGTAGGCATTATCGTTAATGCGCTCAAGAATTTAAAATGGTCCATCGCCTCTAGGAAGTAATTTAGATCGACGTTGCACAGGAAACCGCTCTTTGCGCATGTGGACCCAAACCCAGTCTCCAGGTTCAAAGACAGCTTGTCGACAACCCTTGTTGGCTTGTTTTACATACTATTTTGTCCTCCGCTCAATGTCGAGCCTTGCTTTCTAATGGAGCTATTTAACAAATTCTGCTTTCTTCTTACCATCTAGATTTACATACTCAGAAATAGGAAGAGGTAATAAATCCAAAGGAGTTGGTGGATTAAAACCATACACAATTTCAAAAGGAGTAAACTTAGTAGCAGAATGCATTGTACGATTATAAGAAAATTCAACATGCAATAAACAATCCTCCCAACTTTTAACGTTCTTTTTAATGACAGCCCTTAACAAAGTAGATAAAGTTCGATTTACTACCTCGATTTGACCATCAGTCTGTGGATGACAAGTAGTAGAGAACAATAACTTAGTTCCTAACTTAGCCCACAGGGTCTTCCAGAAGTAGCTCAAGAACTTAGCATCCCGATCCAACACGATTGTTCTAGGCATACCATGCAATCTTACAACTTCCCTAAAGAACAACTTAGCAATATGGCAAGCATCATCTATTTTGTGGCAAGGAATGAAATGTGCCATTTTAGAAAACCTATCCACGACTACAAAAATAGAGTCTCTACCATACTTGGACCTGGGTAATCCTAACACAAAATCCATGGAAATATCTACTCAAGGCTCATGAGGAATTGGAAGTGGGGTATAAAGTCTATGAGGTTGGACCCTAGATTTTGCTTGCTTACAAGTGACACATCGCTTACAAATCCTCTCAACATCTCGTTTCATGTGAGGCCAATAGAAGTGTTCCTACAAAACCCCTAAAGTTTTAGCTACTCCAAAATGCCCCATTAAACCTCCTCCATGAGACTCCCTCACTAATAACTCTCTTAAAGAACAATTGAGAATGCAAAGTTTATTCTCCCTAAACAAGAATCCCTCATGCTTATAAAATTTACCATGACCACTCTTCTCACAGCGAACATACTCTTCACAAAATTCTCAATCAGCAGCATACAATTCTTTAATATGCTCAAAACCAAGCAGTCTAGAACTAAGAGTAGAGATAAGAGCATACCTTTTAGAAAGTGCATCAGCAACAACATTTTCTTTACCTTGCTTGTAGTGGATGACATAGGGAAATGTTTTGATAAACTTCACCCAACGAGCATGCCTTTTGTTCAGCTTATGTTGTCCCTTCAAGTACTTCAAGGATTCATGATCAGTGTGGATCACGAACTCTTTTGGCCAAAGATAGTGTTGCCAATTTTCTAGAGCTCAAACCAATGCATATAACTCCTTATCATAAGTAGGGTAGTTCAAGGTTGCCCCACTTAGCTTCTCACTAAAGAATGCAATTGGTCTCCTTTCTTGCATGAGAACTACTCTAATACCTATTCCCGAAGCATCACACTCAATCTCAAAAGTTTTAGAGAAATCAGGTAAAGCAAGTAGTGGTGCATGAGTCAGCTTATTTTTAAGCGTCTGAAAGGCCTTCTCTTGTTGCTCTCCCCAACTGAACCCCACATTCTTCTTGATTACTTCAGTAAGTGGTGCTGTAATGGTGCTAAAATCCTTCACAAACTTCCTATAAAAGCTCGCCAGTCTACGGAAACTCCAAACATTACTTACATTAGTTGGACTAGGCCATTCTTGGATCGCACGAATCTTCTCTTCATCAACTTGTATTCCCTATGCACTAACAATAAAACCAAGAAACACAAGTTTGTCTGTGCAAAAAGTGCACTTTTTGAGGTTAGCATATAATTGCTCCTTTCGAAGCACTTCCAAAATAGCCCTCAAGTGAATTATATGGTCTTCCAAACTCTTGCTGTAAATGAAGATATCATCAAAATAGACGACAACAAATTTGCTAATAAAAGTTCTCAAAACATGGTTCATAAGTCTCATGAAAGTACTAGGTGCATTAGTTAAACTGAAAGGCATTACTAACCACTTATATAATCCATATTTTGTCTTAAATGCGGTTTTTCCATTCATCACCTTCTTTCATTCTAATTTGGTGATATCCGCTTTTCAAATTAATTTTGGAAAATACAATAGACCCATGTAACTCATCTAACATGTCATCTAAGCGAGGAATGGGATGGCGATACTTTACCGTGATGTTGTTGATAGCTCGGCAATCTACACACATTCTCCATGACCCATCCTTCTTAGGCACCAAAATTACAAGCACTGCACATGGGCTCATGCTTTCTCTCACGTACCCCTTCTCCATCAAGTCATTAACCTGCCTTTGGAGTTCCTTTGTCTCCTCTGGATTGCTCCTATAAGCTAGCTTGTTTGGAATAGATGCTCCGGGTATAAGGTTAATCTGGTGCTCAATACCACGAATAGGTGGTAACCCCTTTGGAATCTCCTCAGGGAAGACATCTTCAAAGTCCTACACAATAGACACAACCACACTAGGCAAAGAGTTAAGAAGTTCGTTAGTATTCAAATAAGTTTTTTAAAAACCAGCAACAACATAGGTTGCTTCATCACTAACGCTCTCCTCACTACACTTGCTCTTGCTACACAACTCTCCTTTTGCAAGGCTGCACTCTCCTTTTCACTCACCACCAAAGTTGACCCCCCCTCAACTTGGCCTCTTACACTCTTTCTAGCCTTCCTCTCTTTTTCCTTTTGATATTGACTTTTGTATTCCTTTTCTTTTTCTATGTCTTTTGCTCTCTCATTCTCCCTCTGTTTTTTACTTACCTTATATTTTGCAAAAGATTGTTGTAGCTGCAGCTAATCCTCATACACCTGTTTAGGTTTTAAGGGTTTAGGATTATAGCTTTTGCCATGGTGAACAAGTGTATACTTGTTAGAAAAGCCATCATGAATAACCTTCCTATCAAATTGCCATGGCCTCCCCAACAACACATGACAAGCCTGCATCGGCACTACATTGCATAACACCTCATCCTCATACCTACCGATGCGAAAAGCAGTTAAAGCTTGCTTACTCACCTTAGTCTTGCCACTATCATTCAGCCACTGCAATTTATATGGGCTAGGGTGTTTAATGGTCTTGAGCCCCAACCTCTCAACAATGAAAGTACACACTACCTTAGTGCAACTCCCCCCCATCAATGATCAAACTGCAAATATGGTCACCTAGATAACATCTAGTATGAAAGATATTTTCTTGTTGCACCTCCTCTTCTTCCTTCTCCTGCACATTCAAAGCTCGCTTCACTACTATCACTAACTTCCCTACTGCAGGCTCCTCGTCATCACTAGCATCCTCTAATGGAGGCATATCATCATCTTCACTATCCCCCTCAGTCTCATACTCACCATTATCACGCATAATCATAACACATCTATTCGGACATTGACTAGCAATATGACCTCTATCTTGGCATTTAAAACATTTAATGTTACGATTTCTAGGAGTAGAAGAATCAGGTTTACCTTGATTACTAGGAGTAGAACCTCCTTGCTTCTGCTCTCCTTTTGTCTTGGTGGGTAAAGACTTTTCTTCCTTTTTCCAATGGTTAGTCTTCCAAGTAGATGAACTCGCACCCTATTGAAACCGGGTAGTGCTACTACCTTTCCTCCTGTGTTGGTTCTCAACCTTTATAGCCATGTGGACCATATCTTCCAATTCCACATAATGCTGCAATTCTACTACATTTTGAATCTCTCTATTTAACCTAACAAGAAACCTAGCCATGGTAGCCTCTCTATCCTCCTCAACATTCGCTCTAGTCATAGTAACCTCCATCTCCTTGAAATACTCATCCACACTTCGGCTTCCTTGCTTAAGAGTTTGCAATTTGTTGTGCAATTCGCGATAGTAGTAAGTAGGAATAAACCGCTTCTTCATCTCTTCCCAAGACTCAATGGGTGGTTCGCCATTCCTTCTTCTATTCAACATTAGTTGATCCCACCACACTATGGCATAATATGAAAATTCAATGGCAGCAAGCTTCACTTTCTTTCTCCCACTATAATTGTGACAATCAAACACCATCTCTACCTTCTTCTCCCATTCCAAGTATGCCTCGGGATCATTCTTCCCTTGGAAAGGAGGAATCTACATCTTTATACTACTCAATTGATTATCCTCTCTATTCCTATCTCCTCTATCTTCCCAATCTCTAGTTCCTCTATTCCTACCACCATAACGTCTATAACTCCCGATAGAAGGTTCATCAAACTCATCATCAGAATTTTCATCTCCACCCCTTTGTCCTCTCTTAGAACAACTCTCCCTCTTACGCCCTTGAAAGACGTTTTTAGATTGCTCGAGTTTCTACTCCACCGTTTCATGAATTTGTTCCATTCCCTCCTGAAACATTCTCTTCATCTCACTCTTCAATGCCTCAATCACTAACCTAGCATCAAACCTCCCCCTCTCACCTTCAGGAGAATTGTGCCGTGACATAGTTCGTGCAATAAAAGGTTAGTAATAACACAAATTTATAGAATTAAACCTCACGATTCGCTCCCTCATGTGTTTCACTCAAAGAAGGATATCCCACAATCACTTGTGTATTCTCATAAGAAAAGATGATATCACTTACCAATCCCTCTTCTCAATTCTCTTGGAACTAATCCAAACTACACTAAATTCTTCCGTAGAATTCAAGGACAAACTCTCCGGGCTTGAATTTTCCTTTTTCTTTCTTTTTTTTTGTTTTTGTTTTTCGTTCTTTTTTTTTTTTTTGTAACAAGATTGATAGAATGAAACTACACTACTCAAGAGACAATTAATATTATGAACTTGAGTATGAAGCGATGGTAATACAAAACTTGGTATGAATGATTAATATGAATGATTGGAGTTAGGGTTTTGATGTTACCTTTCTCAAACTTAACTGATGTTTAACAAACGTAGGCTCTGATACCAAACTTATACGAACCACGCCCACATGTGACGAAACCCTATACCAATATGTTTGGAATTACAACCCAAGATGCCAAATAATCGAAAGTGGAACCGCGACCCGTTGCCTATAGATGAGGCAAGAACCTTGGTATATTCTGTTGACTCCACAATCGGGATGAAAGACCAATTGATAAGTCGGATTTGAACGCCACAGAAGAGATCCGATAAGTTCAAGAGAAGTTCTTTTGAGAACTAAGAAAGGAATTCTATCAAATTGTATTAATCAATGTTGTATGTAAGTTCTATCTTCTCTTTTCCAACCCTAGCAGCGTTTAATAGGGTTTACAACTCGTAAAACAAAAGCCCAAAACGACATAACATAATAAAGTTGCGGAAAAATAACAAACAGGCAATGTACGCCGGCGGCGTAGGATATACGCCGGGTATATAGGCCGGTGGCGTAGTAGCCGGCATAGTTCTTCTGTCGCGCTCTAATTGCAACGTCGGTTCAAAGCCGTCAGCGTTTAAGCCAGTGTTGTCAAGGCCGGCAGCTTTGATCTCCTTGAATGACTTGTACAAATGCAAGTTCATCCTCATGGTTGCTCCAATCCTTTCTGGCTTCTTGGACATCCTTTATCAACCCGTTAAGTGCTTCCTTGAATTGTTTCGCTCGAGTTCTTGTGATCGATCCAGGTGGCACTTCAAGAGGATCCACATTCCACCTTCTAGCTTGACTCCCATCATGGCTTTCATCATTGGGGCTCGAGTTTGGGTTTGGGGGTTTGGTCATTAGGCTTTGGGTTTCGAGTTAGAAGTTGGAGTTTGGGTTTTGGTTCTTAGGCTTTGGAGCTTTGTAATTTTATAATATAAAATCAGAAAAAAAAATTATTTTGTGCGTTTGGCAGGTCGGGCCAGTTTTTTTTGCTTGCCTAAGGTGCAAGCCAAAGCGAGCTAGCCCGCTTCAACCCACCGATCTGTACGAGTTGAGGCGGATTGGCCCGTTTGGCCTACATTCCCACCCTTAGACAAGAGCAATTGAATGTGAAAGAGTGCGGTATGATTACTTTAGCACAATTGATGAAGACTTTAACAAGATTTGTATCTTGAGACTAAGTTTTCCTTTTCTTTATTTATCTATTTTTCTTTGGATTTTTTCTGTTTTGGATGTTGCTCTTACCTTTATCGTGAACTAGAACATTGTAGTAATGGAATGTAGACATGGTCAATGGATATTTAAGAGAAACTATCTTCTTCTTCTTCTTTTTCTTCTTTTCTTTTTTTCTTTTCTTTCTCTTTCTCTCTTTTTTTAAGTTCATGATATGTAATCTATTAATTGCAGATAGCTCAGTAATTGAAATCTTTAGAAACTTGATAGAAATGTAGAGGTGTGCTTGATATGATAGTAAATTTGGTTTGATTATGGCATAAATGTATGCATGCTAAATTAAATTTAGGGTTCACACACTTAATGCAGTTAATCGCAATTATCTAGATAAATACATATATAGACTAATTATGTAGTTAAGACAATTGAGTCTTAGAGAGAAATCTAATTGTCATGGAAGAATACAAATTTAATAACTTGAAAATGAAATTATTGTTATACTTAGGATTTTCATGACTTGAAAGGAAATGAAATCCTTATTTGAATAATTGATCTTAATGTATAGTATGAAAATAGGTTAATTTATCTAGTTGACGGTTTCAATAACCAAAAGGAAATGAAATCCTTATTTGAATAATTGATCTTAATATATAGTATGAAAATAGGTTAATTTATCTAGTTGACAATTTCAATAACCCATGATGGTGTTATGCTTAAATGAATCTTGAACCTTAGGCTTTTTTGCAATATAGTTTTAGATTAATTTAGTTTTAATAGCTAGCTTGCTTGCAAACCAAGGAAATGAAATCTTTATTTGAATAATTGATCTTAATGTATAGTATGAAAATAGGTTAATTTATCTAGTTGACGGTTTCAATAACCCATGACGGTGTTATGCTTAAATGAATCTAAAACCTTAGGTTTTTTTGCGATATAGTTTTAGATTAATTTAGTTTTAATAGCTTGCTTGCAAACCAAGAAAATGAAATCCTTATTTGAATAATTGATCTTAATGTATAACCCATGACTGTGTTATGCTTAAATGAATCTTAAACCTTAGGCTTTTTTGCGATATAGTTGTATATTAATTTAGTTTTAATAACTTGCTTGCAAGTCACGTTTCTATTGCCTAAATAAAAGTATAGTTAACATGGTAGCAATAGCTAGTACTATAATTCCTCTGGATATACCGCTTGATCTTACCTCTTTTTTTTTTTTAAATGTATTTATTTTATTTTTATTATTAGAATGTACACTTGCTGGTTTGAGAATAGATCTCAAAAGAAATGACGCATCCCTATATAAAATGCTCAGAGTTTGATTCTGGAATCTCGCATCTTTATATATGCTAGATCTTTCCTTATTTCCTTAATAAATCTAGGTGTCTTTTACAGTTTTTATTAATTATATAAGCACTAGTTTATATTTATTACGTAATTCGTTGACATTTTCTATCTGTTATGCATTAATTATATTCATATCTCAAATTCGATAATACCTCCAAACTCCAAACAAAATTAGTGGAGTGACCCCAAATCGATATTTATTATTCTTTTATGAATTCTGATCACTTCCATATTCTCAGATTTTAGTGGTGAATTTCCACGTCTAGCACGAGCGTGATAGGAATAAGATCATTCTTGCCCGTATTATATTATTTACTTTATCTTTCGTAATATGTAATGCCTAAAGCATATAACATATTTAATCCATCGTACACATGACATAGAACATGTTCAGGTTACGCAGGTTAGATTCTATAACACACTTGTTAGTTAATGCGTCATGTGTTTAAGTTACACAAGTTGGATTCTACTCGTTAGTTAATGGGTCAGTTAATTTCATATATCTTTCAAATATCAATTATGATTCTGGTGTAATCTTGTTAGATCATGGTTACATGACATGATATCTAGTGTGTAATTTTTATCATTTATTCGAACGAAATATTATTTTCTATTTGCATCATTTTAATAATATTTATTTTTTATTTGAATTATTAAAACGTTTCATTCTTAATTCAACTTGATCCCAATGTTCATCATATGATGTGTAAATTTTCCCCTTTATTTAAACGAAATGTCTGAACATGAACGTCTTAAATTTGTTCTTATGGCAATCATTGACATTTTGAATGGGCGTTAAACTTACTCTTAGGTGTTGGGATTTGAATCTTAAGCTTGATTGTTATCATATCAAAGGGATGTGAATCTTAAGCCTGTGTCGTGGTGATTCATGCCTTTTCAGCCTTTCATATTCCATCTTTCGCTCAAAAGAAATATTCTTTTTCGTTATTATTTGTGGTATGAAGTAGTTGATATTGCTAGTCAGACTTTAGATTTATTATTTTTCCTTCAAGGGACATGATGGAGAATATTTAAAAGGGGATAGCTAGTATAAACCAAAATCTCAACGAATATATTTCACGTCAAAAAAAAAAGGTAAATTACAAATTTTTTTCTAAACTATTAATTTACTATGGATTAGCTGTGGGTAGATTTTTAATGATTGTTTATAGCTTTAATGATAGTTTGATATTTAAGTGTATATTTTTTAAAGTTATATAAAGAGAAGTCATATTTTAAAAGTTTATAGAATTTTTTATAATGTTAGTTGGTAGTTTGAAGGTACATTTGCATTACCACTATAACAAATGATATTCAAGTGGAGTCAGAAAACAATTTTTTGGAATGTTTCAGCAAGTATGTGAGAGAAGAAAGAGAATGTCAAAGCCCCTTAAACAAGTGAAATTGGATGTAAGATGATAGGGATAACTTCAAGAAATAGCTAGCTTGACGTAATTGGAAGTGTTGTCATTGGCAAATGTCCATATTGTGAGGCATGGGATGACATAGTCAAAATAATTAAAATAATAATGGAAAAAAAGCATAACATTATTATCGTCAATGTCTCATTAGCATACCTAAAATAAGTAAGACATTTGAAGTAGTACTCCACCAATCTTAGCAACTATGCATAGGCTGTATTAGGCCGTAGAATTGTGAAATACCTAGTACAAGTCAACCTAGCACTAATGTAATTGAAGGATTCTAAGTCCTTGTCTGTCTGTAAATAATATATATTTAGTTAAAACTTTTATTAAACTGCAAGTTGTGTTCCAATATAACGTATTTCTTTCGTGTTATATAATAGAAAATGACCTGCTGGCACCTTTTGATGTGATTGAGAGTAGAAATGATCAATGTAAATTAGATATATACAATTTGCTGAATGATTGAATGCAGTATACGGTGTGCTTTCTATTAATTTATAGCAAACGGAACCAGATGGTGTAAGAATCTCACCAGATGACTTCACATGGTAATTTATTATATTATCTCAATGATTAATGAAAGTGATGATGAGATTACAATCATTTGGATAAATCATTCAACTTGTCGGACTCAATGGTGCCGGAGCTGTCATACAATTTCTTTTTCTTATTTTTAAGTAGAAACTGCAAATGACGAATTCACTATACGTATATGTATTATGTATGATACGTATAATATATAGTTATGCGTTTCACGTGACAGGACTTGATTTGATTGTTATCTTAATAGAGTAATTGTTAGCAAAGTAACGAGTTCTTTAGAGATAAATAAATTAATAAGTGAGACGAATTAAGGTTTTTAGTTTAGTTGAGGTTGTTTGAATTTTTGAGATATTTTGTAATATTATCATGATGTTATTTTTTTTAATTTGAATAATTAATTATCTTATAACTTTATTTAAAGTATTAAAGAGAATCAAAATCCAAAAACTATAAGATATAATTCAAACGAATCTTATACCTAATCTACCTATCCAAACTTTATAAATTATCCACCATCAAGTTTAATTTCTTAGGCATTCAAAGCCTATGGTGTCAACTAGAAGTCGACTTTCCAAGAGAATATTTAAATGTTACTTAAACGTCATAGATGTTGCCCTTTTACGTATTTTATTATCTTCTCTAACTTATATACTCATAATACTTGGTTTACTAAAATTAGCCAATTTATTCGGGATTATATGCATAAGAGTGAGTTTATGCAACTAACACTAATTTCCTTGGGATAATAGGAAAAAAAAATTAATTAATAATGAAAAATAATAATTTTGGTTAATTTTTTTTTTGCAAAATAAAAACAATTAATGAAATAGGAGAAAATTTCATGCGAGATCTAACTCTAAACTTGGCTAAATTGACCTAATGTTGAGCTTGATTTTTCTCTTATTTTCCATAATTTAGATTCATATTAAACCCTCTCAATCAATATGAATGCTCAACAAAACTAAGAAAAATTTTACTTTTTAAAATATATGGAATTTCCACCAATTAAAGTTAGAAAAAAAGAAGAAGTTAAGGTTGAATGGTGCAACAACCTTGACTTGATCACTATCTTGTGAAACATTTCTTTTTAAAAAACACTTTTAAAACTAGAGAAAAATTGAGATCGGAGGCTAAATTATTAAAACTTATATGATTATCATATAGAGGTTTATTTGAAAAAAATGAAAATTTACTAATTCCCTTTTATTAATTTTTTTTTTAATTTTTATGACGAAAATAAATTTTATTTTATTTTTGGTGGCCACTCCAAGGATGCTTAGATACCCATGTTTGGGATCAAGCCATTATAGTTCCTTTTTTTTTTTTTTCCTTCCATAAAATCTTTAATGTATTGTTCTTTTTATTTATGAAAAATTGTGTCACTTTATGTTTTTTACTTTTTATTTTCTTTTATTTTTGAAAAGTCCTAAGCACTAAGTTTGGAACCTTTATTGAAAAAAAAATCTAAAAGAACCTAGTTTCAAAAAAGATCTATTTATTTATTTTTTCAGTATTTTTAAAAGTAAAAGTGTTCTAAATGAGAAAACATATTAAATAATAAATTAAAAAAAAAGGTTCTACGACTACCTACAAACAAAGGATTAGCAAGAAAATATAAAGTGAAAAAGGAATGTTGATATGATTTAAATGGAAAATCCTTATTAAAATAAAATATGCTAAAAAGAGTTAATGGATGTTATGCATGTATTTACAACTAATTGATGCAATAGTTTTAAATGAAGTATGCTAGAAAGGAAGGTTATTGGAGAGTATGAATAAAAATAAAATATATTGAGTATTTTTATAATTAATGATGTAGATGGTAAGAACTTATTATAGATAAGATATCAAAAAAAAAAAAAAAAGATAGGTAAATATCTACAAAAGAGAGAACCAACTAGCAGAGGTAAGCCGGTACACCTATTCTAAAATGACCACTTTGAAGGGTATGATTCCTACACAAAAGAAACAGGCGAGCCAAATATGGATAAAAAAAGAAGAAGTTAAAATACACTATATATCTAAAGGGATCTTTTGAAAAGGTCTTTATTAAAGAATATCAATATAAAAGGAAATAAATATCATTTTTCTTTTTTTCTTTGTGTTATTTTTATTACTATTTTCTATTTTTTTATAGGAAACTAATTCCAAGAAAAAATTAATGACAAGTAATAAAAGCACCTACAAAAGAAAAGAATAAATTAGTAATTGGATTTGAAATACTATATGACCTTCCTCTTTTTCTTTTTTTCTTTTTTGTTTTATTCTCTTTTTGGGTTTTTCATCATTTTTCTTTTTTTCTTTCTCTTTCTATTGCATTTTCTTTTCTTCTTCCTTTTTCCCCCTTAGTTGGATAAGGTACATCAAAATAAATGAAAGAAAATAATGAAAAGTAAGATAAAATGAAAGAAAAATAAATAAATAATTCAAAAGTTGGCCACTACAACTACCTCAAAGAGGCTTTAGATGCATATAGTGGGGGATGGACGGTTAGAGGAGTTTCGGGACAGCAAGGGGGTAATCAGAACATTATTTCTAAGGGTGCCCAACATGAAACTCTAACCAATTGATCTTGGTACCATGGATTATTAGGGGCAATTAAGCTTGTTAGAACTAAGAATCCTAAAATCCTTGATCAAATTAAAAAACCAAATGTTGATAGAATTTTCTATAGAGAGAAAGTAGAAATTTGAAGTGATTGTGAGAGTTATGTTCATTGCTTAGCTGATTTTGAAAATGCTTCTTATGACCCCTATTTATAGTCACGCATCCTTAATTTCAAATGGGAAGGCTTAAATTTGTCTAAAAATAGAATCTTGACAAAATGTGTTATTGTGAGCTCATAATCTCAATTCAATCAACTATTGTTTATTTATTTATTTCACAATTTTGAGTCAAATGCCTTCCCACTTGTACTTGGACTAGATTTGAGGCCCCATTCATAACATTTTAGGTGGTCTAAGTGATTTCACCGGGCTTAAAAAAATAGCTATGTTGATGCAAGATATACCCCATCGCAAGATAGAAAATGAATTTGAATGTTGTTATTGATACATGTATTTTGTTGTATTATGACTTGGAAAGGGATGAAATGGAAGCTAAATGAAGTTTGGATGATGTTTGTTTCTTGCTTAGTTCTAAAAGATTAGTGTAGGTTTGGTTTGTAATCATAAGGTGAATGCTTTGGAGCATCATGTCAAAAAGAGTCCACAACATCTATAGTATAAAAACTTAAAAACTTAGAAAAAGATTCGAATCATTCCAGAAAAAGGTTTGTACCTATTCCCCTTATACCAAATGTTCTTTTACCTTACCTAAAAACCAAATTAAATTAAATCACCAAGCCTACTTTGTAGTCTACTAATGTAAGAAGCCACTACCAAAGCTCCTATAATTTAATCCTTAATACTATTTTCAAGCTAAAATGCCAATCATGTATTGTATCTTACATATTGTAAACCCATGGAATCACACACCTTAAGCAGGTATGCACTTAAAATAAGTTACATGCTATAATCGACTAGAATTCTTACCAAGGAAAACTTGTTAATATCTAGCCTTCGATAACTAATATTACACCATAATACTAATATCCATATGAAACTATGACTCTGTTTCCCTAAAAGCTCATACTCAAATTAACCTACAACTTGAGCTTGAGATGTAATGCAATTGATGTTGTGATGACATTGTGAACATGTGATTGAGTGAATTGCTTTGATCAATTTGATTAAACTATATGTTGTGACTTCCCTCTATTTCCTAATGTTATATGAAAGGTGGACTATTGTAGAATAATTGATTGGTTACCTAACAATAAACAAAAATGAAAATATTTAGCTAAGCTAAAACTTGACATGCATAGTATGAAACATTTGCATTGATTGAATGCTGTTACTACTACATGGTAGATGGATAGATTTACTCAACTAAAGAGAAATTGTATGACATCATTTTCAAACCACTAACTTAGGATTGTTAGTATATTTGATGAAGCTCCAATGGGATCTACCTACCATTTTAGGTTAACGAGCTTCTTGTGAGAAGCCATGCCAAGCAAACTCTAGGTTATGAAATTGATAATATATATTTTGGAGATACTTCATAAAATCTCAAGCATTGATGGTGGGAGGTGAATCGCCAACCCAAGGTTAAGGAGGAGCTTATACCTTATACTTCATGCTCATTACTGGAAGATTACATGCAATCATATGATTACTCATGCATAGTATATGGTTGATAACTTAGTTGTCCTTACTTGTTTTTGTGTAATAATGAGAATATAATACTCTCAACTTATTGAGCTGTGGTATGTGCTCATCCCTTAACAGATTGTTTTTGTAGGAAAAACTTAGAAGCAAGAGATGATATAGGACATAGTTTGAAGGAGAACTACCTTATTCATGATTAATTGTGTACGCTTGTAGCTAAAATAGAGGATTATATGTTATATTAGTGGTAGAACTATAGAATATTCTCACAGTAACCTAGATGGAAATAAATCCCTTTTTATATATCTAAAACCTATTATTTACTTAATGACCACCCATTTTATAGATTAGTAGGAAATTTCAATTCTCTATGGCTTTGGTAAACTATGGAACATTGGATTTCATTCTTATTTTTATATTATGTCATTATGTGTAATATGATTAGACATAATTATCAAATAATAAAGTAGAGTCTTGTGACATTTAACTCATAAAGTGATTCTCTTGTCACAGGAGCACACATTATATAATAGCTTTTAGTCAATTCTACCAAGTCCCTTATAGGGTTATTACAAAGATCATATGTACACTTTAATATCTCATTCTCGCTTGATTAAATATATGATGGTAACAAACCAAATAAGTAAATATATTCTCCAGTTATTCATTTATAGGCATCAAAACAAGTTCTTCTATATATTTAAGGAACTTTCATGGGTATCTCCATTATTTGAACATAAGTACTCAACTAAACACATACATAAATGTTAATTAAGTTGACAAACATTGCTTACTAAGATGTTTTTCTATCTATCTTGGGTATAATCTTATCTCTTAGCTATTATGTAATTTTGCAAATCTACCTAGCTTTGTTAGTTTGCAAGGCACTTGCTACCCTCATTTAGCACCTCATCATTCCTTACTCAAAACATCTCAATGGTATCTATCCATCTACCAATCTTGTTCAAAATGATTGTACATAATGAGTAGATGTTGATTATCACTTTGCACCAAAGAGGTCGCAAATTATGAGGTGTTTTTTTTTTACATTTCCCTACTTGACAACAACATGCTAACATGTTAGCTAAAGATCTATTTGCTAATCACTTTATGCCATAATCTTCCATTAATGCTTATAGCATGAGATGAAAGGCATGTTATCATGTGTATCATATAAAATAGATGTTATGTTCTCTCTTAACGTATTTTGATGATAGCAAAATGTACTAAATGTTTTTAATGAAGTTCATTTAGTGCACAAGAATAATTATATTTACAATTTGACTAAGAGTTAGAAGATCAAAGAATAAATGAAGAAAAGTTATGCTATTTGTAATTACTTAGAAAATAAGTTAGAAGGTGTTTATTATGAAGAATAATAAAAACTTAGAAGATAAGCAAGAAAGTGTTGCTGTTACAAGTTCGTATAAACAAAACAACTTTATATATCAACGTAAGTTGGTTAACTATCAATTTCAAAGACCTGACTCTACTTATTGAATATATTCAGGTAATATGTTCAAGTTGTTTCACTAAAGTAGGAAAAATATCCATGGGGATCTAGGTGATTAATTTCGGAATTAAGAGATTTATTTAAATCGTGATAAATTCAGGATTGATTATGTGTATTTGGTTTTGCTACAAGAAGATCAATATTTAGGTAATATGTTCAATTCGTTTCACTAAAATAGGAAAAATATCCATGGGAATCTAAGTGATTAATTTTGGAATTAAGAGATTTAGTTAAATTGTGATTGATTCTGTATATTTGGTTTTGCTACAAGAAGATTAGTATTAAAAGGATTATGTCAGATATTTTAGAAATCATGTATTTTCGAAATTCAAATTTGAAGAGTTTTTTGATGTTCCACAAAATCAGCAGGTGATTGATTTCATCAATAGATTTTGTGTAGATGATATATATCACGATGTAAGGATGTATCTAGACTATTTTCAATGATAAATTCGATAGAATTTTCATATCATATTTTGAAGATGTCATATTTAAAATTTAAAATTCAATGGATAAATTCAAATCTGTTGAGATATTTCTTAAATGCTCAAAGCAAAATCACAGCAACAAACTTTCTAGTTAAAAATAAATCAACGAAATAGTTGTTACTCTTCAGTGAATAAATAGAGCCGAAGTTCAAAGATTCATGATAGAAGAAACAATACAGAATAGTACAATATTATTTTATTAGAAAAAGAACATTATCAGAACTTAGAGACTAACTTAGAAGCTACTCTATCTTTTACATATTTTCATATTACACTCAAATTAATTTTTAGAGGATACAAATTCTTATTCCCTCATCTGTTTTTGATAATCCTTGAAAGCTAGATACGTGTATTAGTGACAGGTTACTTGTAACTTTGTAGATCTATAAATAGCCTTAGAGATAGACTAGATAGGTAGAGTAGAGTATTTTTGAAGCTAAGGTGTTGGTAGAATAATTGTAATATCTCAAATTTATTTTGGATTAGTGGAATGATACCAGTGTGAAAAATCGAGTCCCAGGCAGCAGAGCTGGAAGAGAGGATTGATGTTTAAGGTAAAACCTTTATAAATAGCTTGCTCGATTCTCTTCTCTCTATCTTTTAATTTCTATTCTATAATAGCTTGTAATTGTTTATAAATACTTGTTTTCACGCCATAGTTAATTTGAGTAGTCAAAGGAGTTGTTTTTTACTAGTAATTTTTTTTTTTTTAAAAAAATTAGCAAGTAATCAATCCACCCCTCCCTTCTTGATTACTTAATTTAGCACCAAATTTTGGTATCAGTGCAGGAGCTCTAATAATACTTTGAGTTTAAGATCTTATGGCTGAAAACAATGTTTCTATTTCTACTAACTATGCTCCGTACTTTGATGGTACTAATTTTGTTTATTGGAAATTTAGGATGGAAACTTACATCAAGGTGATAGACTTCAACTCATGAGAAGTCAGACAATTTGGAAATGAAACTATTGTAAAAGATAGAAATCATACTATGATAGGAGTTGAGAAGTGAGCTTGAAAGGAATCATCGAACTAAGAACTTGTTACTTGTTATAATAGTTCATTCTGAATATTACTTAATTTCTTCTTGTAGGACAGTGAAGGAAATCTAAGACACACTCTGTAAAACTCATGAAGGAACATCAACAATCAAAGACACTAGGATTAACTCATTAATATAGGAATATGAGGTTTAAGCTCGATGAAAATATTAAGGAAGCATTCAATCATTTTACAGCAATTACTAATCAATTATCTTTACTTGACCATAAATTGAAAGATGTTGACCTTGTACAGAAAATTTTAAGAATTTTGCCTAGATTGTAGGATGCTAAAAAGACTGCAATCGAGGAAGCTCAAGACTTGAACAAATTGACATTAAGCCAACTGAGAAAAAAACTAATGGCATATGAATCTCACATTAAGCATAATTCTTATCAAGACAACAACAAAAGGAACATAGCATTCAAAGTTAGAAAAGTGGAGAACAATTTTGATATAGAAGCAGAAAGTGATGAGAATGAATACATAAATTTGCTAGCTAAACGTCTCAGTCAATTTCTCAAAAGAGAAGGTAAGAAAAAGTCATTTATTAAAAGGTTAAGTTCTAATTGTGGAAATTTTGATGTAGGAAAAGGTCATAGAGAAAAGGAAGAAAAGAAAGAGAAAAAGATGGAATTGATATGTTATGAATGAAAGAAACCGTGTCATATAAAATATGAATGTTAGGTGCTTATAAAGAAACTTAACAAGTATAAGAGAAACGCAAAGCACTATTATCAACCTAGAGTGACCTAGAAGACTTAGAAACTAATACAGAGAGCTTTGAAGATGAAGATGAGGAAGCAAACATGTGTCTCATGGCAATGCTCGGGGTACATTCTAATTCTGAATTAGAAGAGGATTTACCCGACGATGTTTATGCTAAGATTAAAAAATTCTCAAATGCATTGACTAAGGCATATGTAAAATAAAAAAAACTTAATTTAGAAAATAGATCCTTAGTTGATGAGAAAAATGCATTAACTTAAATGAATGCACTCTTAGTTGATGAGATTGACATATTAAAAACCGATTTTGAAGTTTTATAGATTGATAATGACAATCTATACATAGCAAAGGATGCTTTAACTAATGAGAATGTTCTATTAAGAAAAGAAATTAAAGATCTTAAAGTTAGAATGAATGACCTTTCTCAAACAATTAACAACACATTTAGTAAATTAGTGAAAGCGATAAAAAATTATGAAAGTTAATTTTTGCTCAAAGAGTTGACAACTCAAGATCTAGTTTAGGATATAATAAGGGAGAAAGCTCAAATGCTATAAAAGGACTGTTTTTGTTAAATCAAATAAAACACTAATTCAAAAGAATGATGAAAATAATAAAAATAAAGATAAAGGAAAAGTTGTGTCACAAGATAGAAGGTACATTAGAAGGTACCTAGATTAGAATAGAAAATATCCTATCAAGGGATATAATAGGAAACCAGTCATAAGGTATCCTAATTATTGGTAATCAAGACAGTTAAGTAATTAGTATAATGTAACTAATACCTATGCTTGTTTCTTCTATAACAAGTTGGGGCATATTGAAAAGCATTGTTATTATAAAAATAACAAGCTCAATCCATATCAAGTGAATCAACTTAACAACACAAGCTTGAATTTTAAAGGGCCCAAGCTTGTTTGGGTTCCAAAAAGGGTATGATCCTTTTTCTGATGATTGCAGAAACATGGAGAAAAACTTAAGGGTACGTGGTATCTTGACTATGGGTGTTCACATCATATGATTGGTAATGCTTTATTTTTCACAAACCTTAAGTGAAAGGAAAAAGGATATGTGAAATTTGGTGATGATAGTAAAGGAAGAATCATCACAACTGGTAATATTAGTATTCCCCCTTTTGTTATTAAAAATGTATATTTGGTACAAGGTTTGAAACACAATTTATTAAGTATTAGTCAATTTTGTGATAAAGGATATAAAATAACTTTTGATCAAGATAAGGTCACAGCATATAATAAAGATGATATAAAACTCTTTGAAGGCTACGAGAAAAAGAATATTTATTTAATTAAACTTGCTAAAGTAGATGCTGAGAGTTGTTTTTTATCTATTAATGATAGTATTTATCTCTAGCATAGAAAGTTAAGACGTGTTAGTTTTACACAATTAAAGAATTTATCAAAAAATAACTTAATTATTAGCTTACTAAAGTTGAATATTAGAGAAGATATTTGTTGTACTACATGTTTGAAAAAAAAATGGTATCTTCTTCTCATAAGAGTAAGAATGTTATCTCAACTAAAAGGCCATTAGAACTGTTGCGTTTGGATTTATTTGACCCTACACAAACCTTAAGTTTAGGTGGTAACAAATATGGATTTGTAATAGTTGATGATTTTTCTAGATACACTTAGGTTTTGTTTTCATGACATAAAAGTGATGCCTACAAATCTTTTGAAAAATTTTCAAAACAAGTTCAAAATGAAAAATGATATTCTAGTATCAATCTAAGGACTAATCATGGGAAAGAATTTGAAAATAACAATTTTATCAAATTTTGTAAAGAAAACAACATTATACATAATTTTTTTGCCCCTATACTCCACAACAAAATCGAGTAGTTGAGTATAAAAATAGAACAATCCAAGAAATGACACGCACCTTACTAAACAAAAGTGGTATAGCACAATATTTTTGGGCAAAAGCTGTTTCAACTGCATGCTAAATCATTAATTGCGTTTATGTAAGAACTTTAACTAGGAAAACATCATATGAATTTTTTAAAGGAAGAAAACCTAAAGTTTCCTATGCTTATGTTTTTGGAAGTAAGTGTTTTGTGAAGAAAATAGGTATAGCTCTAAGAAAGTTTGATAAAAGAGTTGATGAAGCCATATTCTTAGGATACTCAATTAGTAGTAAAAATTATTGTGTGTTTAACAAGTCTTCCAAAATAGTTGAAGAATCTATAAATGTAAAATTTGTTGAAGAAGGAATGATAAATGATGTTGATGATGAAAACCTAATCATATCTAAAAGAGATGTTGAAATATTTCCTCAGTATCGAGCACAAAAATTAAAGAAAATCATAATACAGAGTTAGATATATGAGGAACATTTAGAGAAAAAATAAACTCATAAGGTAACTTAGAAGGTAGTTCAGAAGATAAATCAGAACCTACCCAAGTATCTATTCATCCATCCAAGTCTACAAGAATTTAATCCAATCATCCAATATAATAGGTAATAGGTGATGTCCAATCTGGAATTAAAACTAGAGCTAGTTATAAGGATATAGAAAATCATTTTGCATTACTATCTGAAGTTAAACCATCCTCAATAGAAGAAGCTCTAGTTGATAACAATTGGATAAATGCTATGCAAGAAGAGTTAAACCAATTTCAAAGAAACCAAGTATGGTCATTAATACCTAGACCTAAAGATAAATCCATAATAAGAACTAAATGGGTGTTCAAAAACAAATTAGATGAATATGGAAAAGTTGTTAGAAATAAGGCTAGGTTAGTTGCAAAAGGATACTCTCAGGAAGAAGGCATAGATTATGATAAGACCTATGCACCTATAGTAAGATTAGAGGCAATTAGGTTATTATTATCTTATACATGTCTAAAGAATTTTAAATTATTTCAAATGGACATTAAGAGTGCTTTCTTAAATTTCTATATTAAAGAAGTCTATGTAGAATCACCACTAAGATTTGAAGATCCATTTAAGACAGATTATTTTTACAAACTTAAAAAGGCTTTAGGATTAAAATAGGGTCCTAGAGGTATGAATGACTTAGTCAATTTTTAATCAAAAGTGGATTCAAAAGAGGAAAAATGGATACTACATTATTCTTAAAATATTATGACAATGATATTCTAGTAGTACAAATATATGTAGATGATATAGTGTTCGGTTCTATTAATGAAGAATACTGCAAGATATTTTCTAAGATGATGTAGGCAAAGTTTGAGATGTCACTAATGGGAGAACTTAACTTCTTTCTTGGACTCTAAATAAAGTAAACAGAGGATGGTATATTTGTACATCAAGAAAAGTACACCAACCAAATATTAAAAAAAAAAAATTTTGGAAATGTGAAAGGTACAGCAACTCCCATACAACTTCAACTAGGTTAGATGTTGATTTAGAAGGTAAAAAGGTAAATGATAAGCTTTATAGAAGTTTAATCGATTCCCTATTATACTTAATTGCTTCTCTTCCTAACATATTATTCAATGTTTGTATGTGTGTGCTCATTTTAAAAGTAATGCTACTGAAACACATTTAGTAGTAGTAAAAACAATTTTTAATATATTGCACATACTACTAAGTTAGGTATCTAGTATCCAAAAAATCAAAATTATGATTTAGTTAGATATTTTGATGTGGATTATGTAGGGTGTAAAATTGATAGAAAAAGTACATCTAGTACTTGTCAATGTCTCAAGGACAAGTTAGTTTCTTGGTTCTCTAAGAAACAAAATTCAATTACTCTTTTTATTGTTGAAGTTGAATATGTTTCTATAGGAAATTGTTGTACACAGATATTGTGGATAAAACAACAATTGATGGATTATGGTTTAGTATTTAAGAATATACCAATAAAATGCGATAATACTAGTGTAATTAATTTAACAAAAAATCTAATGCATCATTCTAGATCTAAATATATAGAAGTTAGACATCATTTTATTAAGGATCATGTAAATAATGGAGAAATAAGTAATGAATATGTTTCAACTGAAAATCAATTGGTTGACATCTTCACTAAACCATTAGATAAAATAAATTTTGAGTTTATTAGAAACGAACTTAGTATTTGTTATCCTTTTTAGCTATCTATGATAATAAAAAAAATCAGTACATGCATATACTTATAGAAATATTCAAATCAATTATAATAATAAAAAGGGCCGAATCTTTCTTTTGTCTAGTCTAGCCGTTTTTTTTTTCGCTCTCAGATGAATGTGTTCAAATATGAAATATTTGATATGTTTTCTACTCTGTCAAGATTTCAATAGATATTTTTATGTTGATTATCTAATATATTATATTAAAGGGGAGTTTTATTACCTGATGATATCAAAAAGGTGGAGAATTAAAATATAGAATTGTCATACATGAATTAATATAGGAGTGTTGAATAATGATTGCTGTGAAGTATACAAAACTGACTAATCTGCATCTAATTTTTTTTTTTTTTATGAGAATGGGTTTTGTTATCAACAAAAAGGGGGAGAATGTTATGTTCTCTCTTAAAGTATTTTGATGATAACAAAATCTGCTAAATGTTTTTATTGAAGTTCATTTAGTGTATAAAAATAATTATATTTACAATTTCACTAAAAGTTAGAAGATTGAAGAATAAATGAAGGAAAGCTACGTTGTTTGTAATTACTCAAAAGATAAGTCAGAAGGTGTTCATTATAAAGAATAATACGAACTCAAAAGATAAGTTAGAAAGTGTTGTTGTTACAAGTTCGTATAAACAGAACAACTTTATATATTAAAATAAGTTAGTTAACTATCAATTTCGAAGACCTAGCTCTACTTATTGAATCTATTAGGGTAATATGTTTAATTTGTTTCACTAAAGTAGGAAAAATATCCTTGGGGATCTAAGTGATTAATTGATATGCTCAGAATGTATATAAAATAAAAGCGCAATAGCAGTAAGTGCACTGGTCGTATCAAGTAATAGAGTGGTGAAAAGTAAGGTTGTCGATCCCTCGAGGAACCAATAGAGTACTAGACCTATGGAAATTCTTATCAATATCTAGGTGATTAAAAAGGGATTTTGAAATGTCTAAGCTAAAAATTTAACTTAAAGCAAACAAGGAGAATTTTATGAAGAATCTATCAATTATGAACGAGGGAAATTAGAATTCACCCTAGATTCGTTAATCAAACTGCTACCATGTTATATCAACTAGTGGTTATAAGGTTATTCAAGTGAGTTTAGAAAATCCTTTTTAGGGAAGTTAACCTTAAATCAATTAGTCGGCTTCCGCGTCTCCAATTAACCAAGGAATCAAAATTATGTTCATACACCTCCCGATGCTACAAACAACTAATGCCCTAAATCAATTAACCCTAATCCCTTAGTGATTAATTAACAAGAAACATTGCATTGCGCCCCTCCATAAACTCTAATTAAAACAATTATCTCAACTCCCGTATTGACAATCAGTCTAATTAAGAATTCTTAACAAATCCTAATCAACTCCCGTATCAAAAGGATTTCTAACAATTATAATCAAAGACCAATTATAATTGAAATCAAAGGAATTGCAATCATGAATAATCCTAATAATTCCTAATCATATAACATGGCTACAATTATCCTTTTAACATTCTAGGGTTTCATCCAATTTTCCAAGGAAAAGACTTAGCAATTCATGGAGATAAAGACATGATTATGATTCAAGGAGATTCGCGCAAAAGAAATCATATTCAATAGTTGGATCAAATACTTGAATTGCATATAAGAGATAAAGTTCATAAATCACCAATTCAACAATACAAATAAAATCTTAATTGCAAGAAACTCCACAAATCCTTCACAAAGGATGATAATCTCCACCAAGATTACAAAGTTTTCTCCAAGATTTGATCTCCACAATTCTCCCTTAAAACTAGGTTAAAACTACTTTAAGAACAAGAAAAATTGACCAAAGATCCCCTACAAATCGACCTAGGACCTATATATATGCAAGGGGAGGCAAGGAGATGCAATTAAAAAAGACCGGCCCAAGGCCAGCAACCTTCATTTAAGCCGACCTTAAAGGCCAGCGGTGTTGCATGGAAAGCCGGCCATAAAGGCCGGCGGTGTTGAATGTCATTTTGCCGGCCTAAATGGCCAGCGGAGCTCCAAAGTAGGCTGGCCTTTTAAAGGCTGGCAGCCTTGATTTTTCCTTTGCCATCCTTCAATCTTTTCATGCTTCAATTTGTATGCAATCTCTCCAAATTGATTAAGCTTTGAACTCAAAGTCCTCCAACATCTGAAATGTAAAAATAAACATGATTAAGTACCATTTCCTTGTGATTTCTCCAAAATCAATAATGAATACTTTCAAATTGCTTAATGAATTATGAGTAAAATATGCCTTTATCATTAATTTTGGAATTAAGAGATTTAGTTAAATCATGATAATTTGATAATTGATTCCATATATTTGGTTTTGCTACAAGAAGATCGATATTTGGGTAATATGTTCAATTCATTTCACTAAAATAGGAAAAATATCCATGGGGATGTGAGTGATTAATTTTGGAATTAAGAGATTTAGTTAAATCATGATTGATTCCGTATATTTGGTTCTGGTACCAACAAATCAGTATTAAAAGGATTGTGTCAGATATTTTAGAGATCACATATTTTCGAAATTCAAATTTGAAGAGTTCTTGGATGTCTCATAAAATCAGCGAGTGATTGATCTCATCAACAGATTTTGTGTAAATGATATATATCACGATATAATGATGTATCTAGACTATTTTCAACGACAAATTCGACAAAATCTCCATATTATATTATGAAGATATCATATTTAGAATTCAAAATTCAATGGATAAATTCAAATCTCTTAGGATATTTCTCAAACGTTCAAAGCAAGATCACGGCAACAAACCTTCTAGTTAAAAATAGATTAACAAAGTAGCTGTTACTCTTCAGTGAATAAGTAGAGTCGAAATTCAAAGAATCATGATAGAAGAAACAATACAAAACGGTACAATATTATTTTACCAGAAAAAGAGTATTATTAGAACTTAGAGACTAGCTCAAAAGCTACTTTGTTCTTTACATATTTTCATATTACACTCAAATTAATTTTTGGAGGATACAAATTCTGATTTCCTCATCTAATTCCAATAATTCTTGAAAGCTAAATACATGTATTAGTGAGAGGTTACTTATAACTCTGTAGATCTATGAATAGCCTTAGAAATAGGCTAGATAGGTAGAGTAGGGTATTTTTGAAGCTAAGGTATTGTTAGAATGACTGTAATATCTTAAATTTATTTTAGATTAGTGGAATGATATCGATGCAGATTGACACTTAAGGCAGAATCTCTATAAATAGCTTGCTTGATTCTCTTCTCTCTATTTTTCAATTTCTATTCTATAATAGCTTGTAATTGTTTATAAATACTTGTTTTCATGCCATAGTTAAATTAACTAATCAAAGGGGTTATTTTTAACTAGCAATTTTTTTTAAAAAAAATTAGCAAGTTATCAATTCACCCCTACCCTCTTGATTACTTAATTCAAGATCAACAATTGATGTATTACATTATGATACGTAATAGTATAAGAATAAAACATTTTATATCTTAGAATAAGAAAAAAAAAGTACATTTTTAGTTCTCTATACTTGATTGTTTTTCATATTTATGTTTCAAACTTTTTTTTCTCCTATTTTAATTCTCAACATTTACTAAAGTTTACAAAATTAGGCTTTTCATAACATCATTAGTTTTTTCTGCTAATGTTTGGTGTGTAGCGCAATTTGATTGTTTCAAATTATTATTTTAAAAAATAAAATAATTAAATAAATACAAACTACACCATATAATTAAAAGTAATAATAAAATTTAGAAAAAGAAAAAAGAAAAAATTATAGAAAAAATAAATAAATAAATAAATTCGACCATAATAAGGTTAGGAGTGACTAGAAAGGCTATAAGATCAGGGTAGGTTGAATCCACTTAGGTTGTTCGATCCACTTGTGGTAGTGAGTAGCCACATAACACAACAAAATCAAAACACAAAAAAGAAAAATCGTGAAAGCCTGATTTTTTTTTGGGTTGCCATTTGTAGACAAAAAAACTAATGGTGTTAAAAAAAAAAATCCCTATTTATAAATTTTTGTAAATGTTGGAGATTGAAATAAAAAAAAAAAAGGTTTAGTACACACAAAAAAATGATCACATGTTGATGACTAATAATATACTTCCCTTAGAATAATTACAAATACACCTTCTAGATGACTATGAAGTGTGAATAGACATTTCTAAACTCCTAAAATGTAACTTTACTACCTAATAACATTTGAAAAATATGCAAATTGCCTTGAAAACATTACAAGAACCCTAAAATTGTGGCTAGAAAAACTATTAGTTGTGACGGTTTTAGAGTTTTATTAACAGTCGAAGTGTATATGTTACATTTTCAAAAGTTATGGGGATGTGATGTCACACTTGAAAAGTTTAGTGCCTTTAATTGCACTTGACTAATAATTTAAGGGTTATATTTGTAATTTATCCTAATATTTCATACATTTAACATTTATCAATACTCCAAAATATTTTTATGGTGCAATTACTGAAAAGTAACTATATAGTATTGTCACTTCTTAATTATAACAAAATTTATCAAATTACAATAAAATTAATATCCATTAAAAATAAAAAAGACCATCGTCAACCTTAGGAAAGTTGTCAATAGCTTTAAGGAAGCAATCGATAGTTCTTTTTTTAACAACAAATCACTCAGAACTACAACTCCAATAGAGGTATAGTACTGAATTATTTTATTTTATTTTTAATTTGAGGTGCTTTCCCATTTGAAGTATGTTCTAGGAAGTGTTTTGTTTGCTTGTTGATGTGCATGGACTCAACCTAGGCAACCAGGCTAATCTCACTAAAATTACTTAAGATTTCCATAATATATAAGGGAGATTCTAGCATGTCATCACTTAACCCTTCATTTATTTTGTTTCCATTTACTTATAACTTGTTGTATAGGTAAATGTTATAAAATAATCACAAAAAATTAATGAAATTGACCCCAAAAAATTAAATGAAGATAGCAAATAAAGTAAAATAAAAAAAATTCTATATTAAAAAAAAAAAAGAAAAGAAAAAGAAAGACACTTTATCATTCAAAACCACTACTTTAGTAAGGTAGAGGAGATATTAGTAAAGGAGACCTCACAACAGTGATCGAAGAGGAATTTTTAGGCCACCTAGATAACAATCCATTGCGCTTTTTGGGTATGCACATCTTCATCTTTAAATATTTTTGTAATTTTGTGATTTTGTGCGTTTTAAAAGCCTCACATTTTGCAATCCGTTTTGTAGTTTTTGCTAAGGTTAAGGTTTATGTAGGTCTAAATTTTTTGTTGACAAGTTAATGTCTTTGGAAATTTGTTGATTACTGGTTTATGCGTTCAATTCATAAGTTTTCATTAGGGTTAAGGTTACGATTTGATAGAACGGTTGTCTTTGTTGAAATTGAAATCTTTATCGACAGTATATTGAAGTTGTTGACATTTAGAGGTAGTGCTGTGTTTTCTGTTTTATCCATTTCATTGTGTAGATTTTAAATTGTTAACGAGCCATTTATAGCTGTCAATAGTTTTTGATACAGAAAAGTGAGCTATGACTGTCCACACTCTAACTGTCGACAATTAATGAAGCCTATGTCGATAGTCATTGTAAAAGAAATTTGCCATTACAAACACTGTTGATAGGGGAAGGGACCACTATTGACACTTTTTGTCATAGGAAAAATGAGGTTGAGGCAACTATCGGCAAATTAAGACATTATTGTCGACAGTGCTTATAAGGTCAGAAAATAATAACTTAGTGACTATCGATAGGACCATTTATTGCTACCAATAGTTTACATTTGAACAAGGTATGCCCCGATGGAGGACTTGTTTGTTTCCTTTTTTTATGTTATGTGCTAGTAATTTTTTCTAAGTCCTTGTCCTTTGTGACAGGTACTCGATAATCTCTATTGAAAAGAAAGCAATTAATGACTTTTTACATGCATTTATAGTAAAAAAAAAAAATATTAACCATATAACTAACTAGAGATAATTGAATTTTTGAACAGTTGGTTCAATTGACGATATTTTTTAATTTTTTCCTTCATGGCAAGGAGAAGTGTGGGAAGGAAATCATAGAAGAAGGTTTAAGTCATTTTGAGGTATAGTTTCATTGGTATTCTACATAACATTACAAATGAACTACTTTTATATGAAAAATGTGTAACTATTTCATTTTCAATTGACTCATAACTTATCGTTTACGATCTTCATTACTATAGATGCATAAGAGAAGAGTGCAAAAGTGGCACATGCTATTGGAAGAAGAAAGGAGAGTGTACGTATAAAGGGTTGAAGTGTGCTCAACTGAGTACAAGTGGCTAAAAGATTCCTCTAAGGGAAAGTCCATGGAGGTATAATAATGAGATTTATAAAATTCTATAATTTGTGCATTTCTATAGTAGATATTCTAAATGTCATTGTTGAATTATTGTAGTATGAGACAAGATGTGCTCCAAAACATGTGGCACAGGTCTTGGAGAGAAATTTAATGCAGCAAAAAGAGAAGCCATAACCAAACTGGGGTTTAGCAATCTACTCCATTCGAGATGTGACAAAATGGATAGGGAGTTGTGTCTGTCTTGTACAAAACTTTGATCTTGACACTTGTTCTTTAGAGGTTAATGGAAAGCGTTTGAATGTAGCTCCTCATAATTTCTCGATAGTTTCATATCAAAAACAAACAATGGTTACCTGTTGCAATAAAATTGTCGACAGCCATATTAGTAACTTTCGACAGAAAAATAGCCAATGAAACAATATGAAATGAAAGTCTGAAAGAGTCAATGCAATGGCCGAATATTATATAGGTAATAGAATTGAAAGAGCCGATGGAGTACTAATTTAAACACACATGCTTGAGATGACATTACAATAGGTTAATTAATACATCACATTATTAAGTATTCAAAATGGCAAAGGAAACCCTAAACCACTAATGCAACCTCCAATCAAATTCCATGGACATCGTTTCATTTAATGGTAGATTATTGGTTGTTTGTTATCTGAACATGGAAGAAGAATCTTTGTTGTGTGTGGTGCTAGTTCCACTTCGCTCTTCGTTGGTTTCAAAGGTCCTACATTAGAAAGGCATTGAGTTCAATTGTGGCCCTCCTTGCACTTGTCGTACCGGACTTGCCACCTTACTCTCTTGTTTTGGGGGTTCGGCATGGTCTTTGGTCTCATGATTTTTAGATCGTGTATCCTACCTTCAGTAGCTCCACTATGTGAGGGTGTCAAATCTTCACCTATGGTTGCAATCGTCAATCGCATAATCTCCTCCATTAGCTTAGTGTAAGCTTCTTCCAATTTAGACCCTAGTTGACACAACTCGCAACTCGCAGATAGATGTGCCCCATAGTGAACTTTCTTCGAAATGGTATACTCCACATTGGGCATGCCTATATATTGTTTTTTCCATCTAGATCTAACTTGGAAAAATCATATTCTATCGAATCTTTGATAGTAACTAGATCTTTGCCACATGAAATACATGGTAGCAGGACAAACCGGTAGTCTCAAAGTACTGACATGCACAATTCATTGAACGTAACATCCACCATCCTTGTGGGGTGCTCATAGTGGTGCAACGTGTAAATAGTTAAACCAGGTTCATTTTCATCATGATGGGCTGAAAACCACACAACCTCATGTTAGATTTACATTCTCACTTTTGCAAAGGAGGCTTTTGTGTTTATGTTAGCTACATGGCTTTCAAAACTCTGAAGCATTGTTTGCATTATCGGTTTTGCATTTGCACTCTCATGATTGGCCTTTAATTTCGCATGTCTCATGCTTGCTAAAGCTTTCTGAAAGTGTAGCATAAGCTCATACATATGATACTTTTGCAATACAATATGATAGCCTTTTATGTAAGAATGTATGCCTTCACACCTCTACGTACAAGCTTTGCCCATAAATGTTTTCGTAGATATGCATGGGCCCATAAATGGCGCTTTTGGTATAGCTCCTACACCCGTTCATTCCCGTGAAGCCCAAACTAGTTGACCATTTCAATCCATGTGGTCTCGAATTCCTCTATAGAACATTATCGAACATGTACCTTTTAATATCGGAAAGGACCTCCTTGTTGTGAACGTGGGACATAGCATTTTTCTCGAGATGCCATGAAGACAGTTGGTGCTTTGTTTGAGTACATATAGTAGCAATGGCCGCTCGCAATGCCTTGTCCCCATCTGTAATAATCGATTCAAGGTGTTTACCGTTCATGGCACATATGAACACTTGCAACAACCAGGTGTACGCCTCTGTCATCTCATCTTCTAGTATTGCACATCTAAAAACACATCTGGTGATTGTTCACCCTCGCTATTATCACCAGTGGCATTAGGTACGCATTTGTTTTGTAGGTCGAGGCAAACGTAATCACTTCACCAAAGCATGCGTAGTCAACCTAGCTCCTTGAGTCCGCCTAAAACAACCAACCCATCTAACGTTCATTAAAAAATATATATCATAAAAAAGCCAGGATTAGATTGCTTCAATCTTCAGAGAAATGCAATGGTAGCTTCAGCATCATCTTCATTGGTAACAATACATTTCAGCTTGCCAATGTAGTCATATAAGTCCTTTTTCGTAAAACCAACCTTATCATAACCACTAGCTTGTTGAACCGGGGACTCCATTATTTGGGATGGCCGCATAACACATGTAAGCATGTTCTTGATCTGTGCATCATTAGCAATTGAAACCACTTGGTTAGAATTAATAAAACAACTCTGTGCAGTAGGTTCAAGCTTGTGGTTATGCCTAGCATGTACTTCTGCAACTTCCCACATGTTATCATTCTTATTATACTTAATCATGAAGCATGCTGAACAACCCATTCTTGTGGTGCCTTTGCCTCTCTAGCACGATCACCTCTTTCAACAAGGTTTTGGTCTTGAAACTCCAAGATATACCCACTCCTACAATGTTATTTGACTGCTCTCGTCCTTCCTTTGATCTCTTTTGTGAATACTAAATCTATTAGCAATGTCATACTTGTTGTACAATATCTCTGCATCTTCATATGCTACAAATTTCTTTCCAAGTAATGTTTTGATTGCATTTAATTCGTTGTATGATGAAAAATCATCAATATACAAATCACATTAGCACGATGGGTTGGTTCTACCATCTCTGTATGGGTTTTGGAATGTGGTATGTTGAGGTCTTTCAAGTAAGAGCTTGTAGGATATGAGAAGGATGGTAGTATGGCGGTATAGAAGTGGGAAGGAGATAAAAATAAACATAAAATTTGAAGAGACCTTTCATCTCCCATGAATAGCTAATTTGTTGACAACTATTTCTTTAAAAAATCTACGGGTATCGATAGATTGCATCAGAAGGATGTGTTGTACCCAATGGAAACCTATTGACAATTATAGTCATAATTGTTGACAAGCTAATGGAATTTTACAATATAATGGGCCATTTTATAAAATTTGGAGGGTTCTTACTGGAAATTCTAAGAAAATATTTGTTCCATAAACAAATTGAACCTGTCGGCAACAATGTAGGATTTGTTAACAATTAAATTTATGGTGGTTAAAGTATATTATGCCTCATAACGGTTAATTTTAAATTGTTATCAGTCAAAGCCGAGCACAGTAAAGTAATACATGTATATTATTGTGATAAGTTGGTTTACACAGTATAGCATGAGGTTTATATATAGCACGATGATATAATAGAAAAGACTAAATTAACCATGTGCTATAATATGTATAGTATAATACAAGTGTATAGATCTATATGGTAACATGCCCTCTCAATCTCAAGGTGTGTAAGCCAACGTAAGAATAGAGCAGTGTTCGAGAAAGGATGATGTAGAGAGGTTCTTAGTGAGAATATTGGCCCACTAATACTATGTAGGAATGTAATGAACAAGAATCTATCCAATGTAAACCATCTCTTGAATAAAGTGATAATATAAATCAATGTGTTTAGTGAGATCACAATGAACTGGATTCACTGAAAGGTAAATTGCACCAAGTTTGTCACAACATAAAATTATAGGACACTAAATGGGGACTCCAAGATCTCGAGCAAGGTGGTAGATCCAAGCAGACTTGGCAACTGCATAAGCAAGGGCACAACATTTCGCCTCAACAAGGGCACAATATTTTGCCCTAGTGTAGCTTCGAGAGATAGTGAGTTACTTCTTGGAGCACCAAGAGATGAGATTGCGACCAAGAAAGATATCATAGCCTATTGTAGATCAACGAGTGTTAGGATAGCTTGCCCAATTAATATCAACAAAAGTAATTAATGAGGTATGGGAGGTGCAAACAATGGGAAGATCTTGAGTCAGTGTGCCATGTAAATAACAAAGCACATGTTTTGTGGCCTACATGTAAATTGTGGTGGGATTGTGCATGTACTAACTCAACTGATTCACTACAAAGTTGATGTCCGGGTAGGTAATTATGAGGTATTGTAATGCACCAATAATCTCACAATAGGCAATGGGTTTAGGCAGAGAAGGAGAGCTAGTGACATTGAGGTGACTAATAGGTGAGAGGGAAGTTTTGACAAGTGTGGAGAGATGCATGTCATGTCATTTGAGAAGGTCCTAGACAAATTAGGATTGACATAAATGAATGCCTTGTGGAATGCAAGAGACATGAACTCTAATAAAGAAGTGTAGGGGACCAAGATCTTTCATTATAAAGTGACAAGAGAGAGTTGAGATGTATTTATTAAGAAGAGAGGTGCTACCACTAGTAAAGATGGTATCATTTACATAGAAGAGAAGGACAAGTGTGTGTAAACCATGAGTGAGAATGAATATGGAGGTATAGGCTTTGCTGTGGCAAAACCCTAGATGGGCAAGGAAACTATTGAAACAATGAAACCAGGAATGGGGAGCCTGCTTTAAGCTACATAGATACTTTTTCAATTAACACATATAGTGAGGATATTAGGGATAGACAAAGCTAGGGGGTTGTTTCATAAAGATTATCTTTGTGAGTTCACCACGTAGAAAGGCATTTTTGACATCTATTTAACGAATGTCCCATCTAGAAGACACAACATGAGAAAGGATAAAGCGAATGGTGGTGGGTTTAGTAACAGGGTTAAATGTTTTAGTATAGTCAATACCCTCTTGTTGGGTAAATCCTTACGCAACAAGGTGAGCTCATGATTGAAAAACCCCAAAATTCCAAATAAGGTTAATGAAATTAAAAAGGAAGATTTAGGGTCAATTTTAAAAGGATTTATAAAATTTAGGGTTAAATTTTTCTAAAATGGCCTTTTACCTTTGAAATTGGTTTTATCAAAAATAGCTTTGAAATAGTCTAGTGACCCTAGATAAAAGTCCAAGACCTTAATTAAGTGAATAAAATCATTAAGAAATTACTTGGAGTTAATTAGAAAAAGAAAAATAAGTTTGGAGATCAATTTTGCAAAATGATAATTTTTGCCCTTAAAGACGACTTTATCAAATTTAAATCCTAAATTTCTTGGAGACCTTAAATATAACTCCAAGAGCTTAATTAGGTGAATCAAAATAAATTAAAAAATATTTGGAGACAATTGGAAAAGAAAATTTTAAATTGAAAGAATAATTAGGTAAAATGACCAAACGACCAAACTATCCTTAAGCTTATTTTATAAAAGGGTAGCTAATTAATTTAAATTCCAAGGGCATTTTAGGAAAAAGGAAGCATCATTTTGTAGTCGAAGTAAGTGGAAGAAATTAAAGGAAAAATAATACCAAAATAAGCTAAATTAAAAGGACATGTCACGATAAGCTATAACTCACTAACTCTTGTAGACCCATTTACCTTTATTCTTAAACCCTCTCTAAAATCTATTATAAAAACCTATTTTAGGATAAAAGAATAGCAACCCCCATTTCATTTTCTAGAAAACTCTCTAAGATAAACGCTTTCAAAAACCTATTAAGCCTATTCTACTCTTTAAATCTCTTAATACCCATAAAATCCTATATTAATCTAGTTGTTTTCTTGTAAGTTTTATGTCAAGAATCAAGTGAAATTTCAAGTTGAGGGGGGCATCTTACACATGATTTGGGTGTAAAGATAAGTAAGAAAATGAATTGATTTAAGTGGATTTTAGTTTGTAGAGTTTAAATGACTACTTGTTGCTTGCGCATAGTTACTTGAATCAGCAAGTAATAAACCTTGGATCGAGGTTATGACTACAGTCATATACTCCAAAATGACACAATAGTTAGGCACTTAGGCCATCGAGATATGCTTAATAGGTAGCTGATAAGTGAAATTACACTTGATAACAGGTACTATGGACAAAGCGAAGGTATATCGCAAGTCATTTGAGGATTATGGGTCTTAGTGGGCGATAAGGTATAGCTGGATTGCAATCGGTGAGGCCGCATAATGGCAAGGTCACTTAGATGAGGCTACTTAGGTACATGGTTTTCGACAACATAGAGTTTGGCTACTTCTATCAACTCTTGATGCCTACTGTAATAAAATTAGACCCCATGTCCCCCATCATGATATGTAGAGTTATGAATACTCTGCTACGAGATATTTAAATAAGATAATTAAATGAATTGAACAATTGTCTACTACATTAGTATATAGGCTTACTTGATGTGCATGTATGTGTTTACGCTATTGTGTACCAAGTCCTTGTGGCTCACTCTTCCTTTTCTTTTTCAGGTGATAATATTTCTAATTCACTTTATGTTTCAATGGGATATAGCTCCGAGGAGGATTGTTGGGATAAGACCGTAGGTGATAATATTTCTAATTCACTTTATGTTTCAATGGGATATAACTTCGAGGAGGATTGTTGGGATAAGACCGCAAATTTAGATTATGTTATCTATGATTATGATTGACTTTTATTTCATTTTCCAAACTATATTTCTATTTTTTAATTTTATACTTAGACATTTTGGGTGCTACGTATGACTTTATGACTTGTTTCAATTTATTTGTATTTTGTGGGCCTTATAAGACCTAGGGCTTGGATTATCTTTTCCTACTTTACCACACATTTTCATGATAAATAAACCATCAAATGTTTTCAAAAATCTAATGTTTTACATAAATGTTTTCAAAATCTAATTAACAATTTTAGGGTCAATCATCCTACATTTGGTTTAGAAAGATACTTAGTAATTGTAGTCTTATGCATTATATTTAAGTGGGATACATGGCGAACTATCGATGCTATAGTGAATTAAGGGTGTGATAGTGACACTCAACTTGCCCGTTAGCATTGTATTTCAAGAGAAACTTCTAAGTGCTACGAACACTGTTTTAGTTTTGTGGGGGAGGAACTAAAGTCCAAGTTTTGTTTTTGAGGAGAGAGTGAAACTTCTCCTTCATGACTGTCACCCAGGTGGGGTCTTCTTTAAGGGTTATGGCATAGTGTCAAGGCTTAAAATGAGAGGATTGGGTGTGGAGATTGAGGATAGTGCGAGGTTTGGTGATACTGGATTTAGAGTAGGTAAGCATGCGATGTGTAGGAGGGAGGAGGAAGGGGGAGTGGTGGAGATTACAATGCTAGTAGAGGGGGCTAGGTGAGGTGGGGCTTAAGAAGACATAATGGCGAAGTGGGTGATCTAGTGGATGCTATGTTAGACAAAGATGGAATATTAGAGTGTTGTGAGGTTAGAGGCTTAGAACAATGGCATACATAGATTAGTGGTGGGTGAGATGCATTCGGGGCTAGAGAGGAATGGGCAATGAAGGTTGTGTTTGAAGCAAGGCTAGCCAAGTGGGAGGTATGCAAAGGTGATTGAGGAGGTGGTTGGAGGAGTTGGTGCGGCGGGAGGAGAAGGCAAGGGGTAAGGAGGTAGGTAAAGTAAAAGTGAGTATAGGTGATGGGGTGAGTGGTTCATTATGGGGAGTGGTAAAGTAGACAAGCATGGGGTAAGGAAAGTTAGACTCATAGAAGATAACATGATGACAAATATAGACCCTAACAAATGTGGGGTACAAGCAGTAATAGCCTTTATGATAGGTGAGTAGTTAGTGAAGATATAAGGGTGGAGTAAGGGGAGAGTTTGTTGGAGGCTTGCTGGGATAATTTAGTGAAATAAAGGCACCCAAATGTATAAAGGAATTAGTAGTCTTGCAGCATGTTGCAAAGTAATTCAAAAGGGAATTTATGATTAAAGGACGCAAAAAGAAGACGGATGATAGTGTAGATAGTAGTTAGGTTTGCATTTACCCAAAAAGAAGGCGGGAGCCTGGCATGAAGACAAATAATTCATCTAAGGTCGGCAATTTGCTAATGCTTGCATTTAGCAACCCCATTTTGTTAGGAAGTGGAAGGACAGGAGAGTTGAAGATGTATACCATGTTCATGCAAGAAAGTGGTTAAAGCTCAGTTAACATACTCACTACCACCATTGCAATGAAAAATTTTGATATGATTAGAAAATTGATTTTCTATTATAGATTTGAAATGCATAAAATGAGACAAAATTTCATTATTATTATGTATTGGGAAAATCTAAGATTATTTGTTACAATCATCCACAGATATCACATAGTAACGAAATCCTAAATTTGATCTAGTTATCGATTACCATACATCAAAATGAACTGGAGATATGTCGACTTTCCAGTGTATTAGGACTGATAGGGACCAATGGACTAGGAGGATGACTTAACTATAAGGAGATGGTGTTTAACTAGCTTATTGAGCACTTCAGTACGAGGGTAATAGAGATGAGAGTCCTAAACCTCTCTAGGGACTATAGACATGACAAAAGACTTTAAAGAACATAATAGGGCGTAGAGTAACAAGATAGAGAGGGCTCTTAGTTAGCTATTGGAGGAAGGCTTGGCTTGATTGGGAATCAATAACATAAAAGAGAGAGTCGGTGAAATTGACAATGCAAGTATTATCTTGACATAATTTGATAATAGATAGAAAATTATGTATGAGAGAGGGCACATATAAGACATTCTTAAGATGAAGGGAATGATTGTGAGTACTAATTGTAAGATTGCTTATGTGAGATATGAAAAGGAATGCACCATCACTTACAATCACCTTATCAAAACCAACATAAGGAGTGAGATCAATGAGTATACTTGCATTTAAAGTCACGTGATGGGTGGCACCTGAGTTTAGATACCACATGGCATCATGTGATTCACCGATCGACAAGGTTGCAAAGGATTGGGGCACAATGTCATATGACTTATTTGTACTTGTGATAGCACTAAAGGGCAGAGTGTCTTGGGTTGTCACATATTTAGTAGGTTATATGAGAGGAACTGTGGGAGCGAGATGTTAAATCTGAAGTAGGAAGACAGCTTTGACTAGATTGACTACAATAAGAGGAGCTGTTACACTGGTGTGGACAAAAAGATCAATTGTGACTTGCTGTAGATGAAGAAGTTTGCCCCCTAGGTCAAGGGTGACTATGGCCTTAACCTTGCCCCCTAGATGTGTAGGAGGAGGTCAAAGTGTAAAGAGCTGATGGTTTAGGTAGTATTATGGTGTTTGAGCCATTGCTCTAATTTAGTAGCATAGCTCAAACTTGTTCAAATGTGAGAGGGATCGGAAAATGGGTGAAGGTAGTAACAAGAGCATCATAATCATGGGGAAAACAACAAAATGCATGAGTTATGGGTTTGTTGATAGAGGCAAGTTAATTAGCTATAGTTCAAAACTCATGCATATAATCGAAAGTGGTGTTGTTGTTTAATTGGAGAGGGAGTCATTGTTTTAGTTCCATTTCATTGGCCATGGAGTTATCAAGGAATTATTGTCGAAGGGAGGTTCAAATGTCATAGTTAGCAAGGATATCATGTATTTGAGAAGACATTCAATTGATATTGTGGCAAGGAGGGGCACCATTGAGCGTAATTGTGATTTTGTATAAGAAGAGCTTTAGTGAAGGAGACAATTTCTTGAGAGGTTACCATAATTGATAATTGTCTACATTTAATTTAATGGGAATGACAGTAGGGACACTTGTACGAGTGAAAACATTTGAAGGAGGGGATACAACAATGTTGGCATATTGAGTAAGGTTAGGAATTAGGGGTTTGACATTGAAGGAGTTGAAGGAATATGATAGAGGAAGGGAGGACAGTGTTGGGAGTGTTTCAATGCCAGGAAAAGGATGTGATATATTAAAGTGAATGAGTGCTAAGTGAAGGGTAGATGAGATGGTGGATGTATAATGTAATGGGTTAAGATTTATGTGTTGAGATTTGAGTTCAGGTTGGAAGGTTGAGGTAAGGGGTGCAACAATGGGAGGGAAGAGGTTTGGTAGGTCGATTAAGTGACGTAGCCAAATGGAGCAAGGTTGAGGGATGTTGGGTTGGTAAGAGTTGAGGGTAGGACATTAGGTTAGTGGGACTCAAAGGATGCTTGATTGATGACAATGGGGTCAAAGGGTAAAGGGTGGATAGTGGCTTCTAGCATGTCAGGGTCGATGAAGGTCGAAGTGTTGGTAGGGTTTGTAGGGGGCTAAGGTTTCGAAGAGGTTTAGGGGCGAAGTGGTGGTAGATTTTGTTGGAATTTCCTGGATTTGGATATTATACTATTTTTTTAGGAAATCAATTTAGAATGTGGTCCATTTTAAGTACGATTCAATCCATATCTATGTAAGAAAATCTCACGTCTAAGCTTGGATCAGGTTAATTAAGATCTGTGATGGGCGAAGATATATAAGGGACATGATCTTTTAGTTGGGTTCCCTAATCCCACTCACTCACTTTAGAAAAATACACCACTGATCTAAGAGAGCTAAGGTTTAGAAGTACTAAGTTAAAACCAAAAAGAAAAAAGAAAATTCATGCGTTTATTAAGCAATGGCTGGAGCTATGTACATAATTCAATTTTCGCTTCCACTTCTGTACTTCTATGTTAATTAGGTATGTTGAACACGATTGAAATTTATACGTGAATTGATAACATTTGGTATCAAAGCAATTTTACATTAATACCTCTAACTTACTCTGTTTTTGGTTAGTATAAATTTGATTTTTTTTTTAGTCCTAATAAGGTTAGAAATTGACAGAAAATTGAATTCTATGCATTCTAGGTTTTAAAAAGTTAATTTTAAGGTCCAAATCAATTGAAAAATTGCTGGTCAAAATCAAGTTGTAGCGACCCAGCTAAAGGTTGAAGATGACTTATATTTAATTTGTCTTATTGGAACTTTTTTTTGTTGCTCTTCGTGATGCTAAAGCATAAGCACAGTACCATGTCATAATGTGGGCCCAATTTGCAGATTTGAACTGAGATTAACAAAAAAAAAAAAAATTGAACACGTTTGGAACTAAAGACTTCTAGAAGCTTACCTTACGCTAGTTGACAAACTGAGCTAAGCTCAATCTTCCTTAGCAAACACATGGTCATGCACCTAGCACCTATGCGTGCATTGCATGTACGTCATTGAAAAAGAAAAGGACGTATAGAAAGCAATGCAGGTAGTTTCGAACCCATGATCTATGAGACACCTATGTGTGATTTAGTTATAGCCAAGCCTTTTTTTCGTTAAGTCTTCTGGTCAATTTTAATATAAATCTAATGGGCTTTAAACCAGGATTCCTAACATTCGTCGATAATTAAATCTTTATAATTTTAATGTATCTATATTTATTATTGTTAATTATGCAGATAACATTTAGTAAATAATTTTACATATTAAAATTACTTTATGTTAATTATTAAAGTAAATTAATTCTTATTGGCTCTTTATGAATTTAATTATCATGATATGTACTTATATTATTATTTCTTTATATGTATGATTTATGGTGTATCATTATACATGTAATGTTGATTAAATGATATAAGTATGTTAAAGTTAAGTTAATAAGTTATTACTTATGGTTGTATGCAATAATTGAGCCTAAAGATTTAGTTAATGTTTAAGTGATCCATACAATTTTAATTAATTAAGGAATAGCCACAAAATCTTTAATTAATTAAAATTATATATATTAAGGATGATAGAATCATACGTGAAAATAAATATTAGTTGTGATTAATTATATGCAATATAATAGATCTTATCCCATAGGAATTTTTATTATGTTGTATATGATTAATTAGGATAAAATATCAAATTATATTTTCTCTGTTACCTACAGGGATTAGGAAAAGGAACATAATTTGATAGTTTTATTGTAAGACTTTAGATGAATCTAATTGAATTAGAACTTTAGCCCACAAACAAGTTTTATATCACTAGATTAATATTTCAGCATGATTTTACATTAGTAAAACATGACATATCTTAATTAGCCTCAAAAAAATTTGTAACATGAGCATGTATCTTTAATTATTGCAGCAATTCAACCCGTCAATTTTTTTTATATGCGAATGTGATGCTCTTGAACTTAAAGGAATAACTATAAGGTTTAGAAGCAAAGAGTTTTCCTTCATTTGGGATGGATGGACATTGATTATGCCATAAGGAAACTGGAGCCTTCTACAATGAATGAAACCAGTACTCTAGATATAATAAGTCTTTATGAAAAATAAGAGTGATCTATTTGCTTGTCAGTTATGTTCATAAAGACTAAAATTTCTATTAGTATAAGTGGCTCCGTCGAGCAATATCAAAGGGTCTAAGATTTACTAAAGGCTATTAATGAGCAGTTTTCCACTTTAAATAAGCCAATATAGAGTTTTCGACTCTAAAGCTCACCAGCATTAAGTGTATGTGTGATCATATCATGCACATGAAGGAAATTGCAGCCCAATTGAATTCATTGGAAGTTGAGTTGTTAGAATCCTTCCTGGTTCACTATATCCTTTGCACTTTACCTTAGGAGTATGGCCCATTTAAGATATCTTACAACACGCATAAAGATAAATGGTCAATCAGTAAGTTGTTGACCATGTGTGTTCAGGAAGAGGGCAGACTACTTATGCAGGAAAACAAGAAGGAAATGGTGAACTTAACTACTCATGAAAGGAGCAATATGAAAGATTAGGCCAAAGACAAAGGGCAAGGGAAAATCCCTCTCGTAAAGGACATAAAGAAGGAGGTTATATGCTTTTTTTGTAAAAAGAAGGGACACATGAAGAAACAATGCTCCAAGTTCATGCAGTAGCTTAAAAAAAAAGGTACTTAACTTTCACTTGTTTGTTATGAATCAAATATGATTGATGTTAATCATAACACATGGTGGATTGATTCTAGTTTTATAATCCATGTGACCAATTCATTGCAGGACTTATAAGACTTGCGGAAGCTAGTGGGAAGTGAGTGTAACATCTATCTAAGCAATAAGTTGTCCTCACATGTAGAGGCTATTGGAATGTGCAACTTAGTTTCAAGTATTAGTTACATTTTGAATTTGAAAAAGACATTTTATATCCCTGGTTATTCTAAAAATTTAATTTTAGTTTCCAGACTTGTACTAGATGGTTATTCCTTTAACTTTTCATACTCCAGATTTAATTTATTTTATAAATCTATTGTTATTGAATATGGTATTTTGTCTTATGGTTTTTTTTTTCTTAATTTACGAAATGATAATAACCATAATGTTATGCATAGAGGTGGGAATATAAGTCAAACAAGCTGGCCCACCCTAACTTGCATCGGCCCATGAGTCAAAGTGGGCTAACCTACGATAGCCCACACATTAGGTAGGCTTAAGAAGCCGGCTCAGCCCGCCTCGCGAGCAAACCTACCAATTTGCACAAAACTTTTTTTTTTTTTCAAATTACAAACCCTAACCCAAAGCCCTACCCACCAGTTAAACAGTCGAACCCCCTAACCTCAAATTGCACCTCTAGAGAGGAGAGGACTCACTATGCTTAAGCTTGATGCTCCACGCACAAGACAAGACCATGACAATAAGGTAATTGAAGAGCATGGAGTGTTGGCAAATGGCGACTAATATTGTGAGATTAGAGAGAAGACAGTGAGATGAGAGAGAATGTGAGAAGCTTGATGCTTTACACACTAGACGAGACGAGACAACGAGACCACAATGACAAGGTGATTGAGGAGTGAGGAGTGCTAGCAAGTGGCGATTGTTGATTAGTACTGTGAAATCAGAGAGAAGGCAATAAGATGAGAGAGAACGTGAGAATTGAGATGTGAGATGAGAGAGAATGAGAGAAGACAGTGAGTTAACTGCTAAGTTGAGTCTATGTTGTAACTTGTAAGACGAGATGATGGGATGGGACTTAGGAGGCAAGACGCAAGAACACTATTAACTAGCTGGGTTTGATTTGACATCTTGGGAGAAGATAGTGATTTGACCATTTTGCTTCCTTTTTTTTTTCAATATTTGGGTTGGCCATGTGGGCTAACTTGCGCCCGTAGCAAGGTAGCCCACCTTGAACTACGGGTTATTTAGGGTAGGCCAAAACATCCTACAATCCTACGAGCCAAATTTTTCTAGCTCGACCTAACCCACATTCCCATCTCTAGTTATGCACGTTCATGAAAAGGTTGGCACTAAACAATGTATTGTGAATGAAGAATCCTCTATGTTGTGGCATTAAAGATTAGGACACATCTCTATAGATAGAATTAAAAGGTTGGTGAATGATGGGATACTTAGTGTTTTAGATTTCACTGACTTTGAGACCTATATAAGTTGTATTAAGGGAAAACAGACTAACAAGTCAAAGAAGAGTGCTAAGAAGAGTTCTGAATTATTGGAAATTATACACATTGACATTTGTAGTTCAGACATAGATGCGTATCGTAATAGGTATTTTGTCTCTTTCATAGATGATTACTTACGATGCATGTATCTCTACTTGCTTAACAACAAGAATGAAGTGCTAGATGCTTTTAAAGTGTTTAAAGCTGAAGTAGAGAAACAATGTGAAAAACAAATTAAAATCATGAGATTTGACAGAGGTGAAGAGTACTATGGTAGATACACAGAGAGTGGACAAACAACTGGTCCATTTGTGAGGTTTCTTCAAGAGAATGAGATTGTTTCCCAATACAGTTTACCTGGTTCTCCATATCAAAATGGAGTAGCTAAAAAGAGAAATCAAACATTATTGGACATGGTATAAAGCATGCTTGCAAGCTCCAAGCTTCATGTTACTGATTGAAGCTCTTAAAATGGTTGTGTATATATTGAATCGAGTTCCAATAAGGCTATCAAAAAGACACCATTTGAGTTATTTAAAGGGTAGAAATCAAGTTTGCAACATGTACGCATTTGGTGTTGTCCGTTTGAAATGAGTCTACAATCCATATAAGAAGAAGTTAGACTTAAGGACTATTAGTGGATATTTCTTTGAATATGCCAAAAAGTCTAAAGGATATAGATTTTATCGTCTATCTCATAGCATTAGGATTGTGGAATCAAGAAATGCAAAATTTCTTGAGAATGACTTGATTAGTGGGAGTGATCGATCTTGGGCCTTGGTTCTAAGAATGATCATACAGATGCTTAGTGTGCCACTTCAAGTAGTGGGCTGATCGTTGTTGTTAATAGTACACCTCCAACACAAATGCATGTTGAAGAACTAGTCCCAATGGTACCATAAACCTTTGATCCTAATCTAGTAGATGTTGAAGTTCAATAGATGTCCGAAGCTACTGAACAACATGATCCTATTCCTCAAGAGAATGTTACAGCAACATTAAGAAGATCTACTAGAGTAAGGAAATCAGCAATTCCTAATGACTACGTTGTGAATCTACAAAGGTTTGACTACAGTGTTAGAGTAAAACATGATCTTGAGACGTTTTCATAAGCCATGAGTTATGAGGATTCGAACTCATGATATAGTGCTATGAAAGAAGAGATGGATTCATTGGCATCTAATAGAGTTTGGAATCTCATCAAGTTGCCTAATGGTGTAAAAGCCATTGGATGCAAATGGGTCTTTAACATAAAGAAGGACTTACAAGGCAACATTAAGAGACATAAAGAAAGACTCGCTGCTAAAGGATTCACTTAGAGGGAAGGAATCAACTCCATCGAGACATTTTCTCCTATATCTAAGAAAGATTCCCTTCATATAATTCTGGCATTGGTTGCACATTTTGATTTGGAGTTGCACTAAATGAATGTGAAAACGACCTACCTTAATGGTAATCTAGAGAAAGAGGTTTACATAAAATAACCTAAAGAATTCTCCACTAGCAATGATGAGCATTTGGTTTGTAAGCTTAATAAATCCATATATGGATTAAAACAAGCCTCCAGTTAGTGGTATTTGAAATTTCATGTTGTCATCACTTCATTTGGTTTTGAAGAGAACATTATAGATCAATGTATATACCAGAAGGTTGGTGGGAGTAAATTTTATTTTCTTATGCTGTATGTAGATGATATTTTGCTTGCAACCAATGATAAGGGTTTGCTATATGAGGTAAAACAATTCCTCTCGAAGAACTTTGATATGAAAGATACAGGTGAGGCATCTTATGTCAATGGCATTAAGATCCATAAAGAAAGATCTCGAGGCATTTTAGGTTTGTCTTAAGTGACTAATATCAACAAAGTTTTAAAGAGATTTCGGATGAAGGGTTGTTCACTAAGTATAACACCCATTATGAAGGGTGATAGATTAAGCTTAAGCTAGTGCCTAAAAATAAGCTCGAGTAGAAACAAATGAAAAACATCCTATATGCGCTAAACGTAGGAAGCCTAATGTATGTGTAGGTTTGTATTAGACCTGACATTGCATTTTCTATTAGGATGTTAGGGAGATATCGGAGTAACTCAGGTGTTGACCACTGGAGAGCTGTAAAGAAGGTAATGAGATACCTTTAAGGAACAAAAGATTACATGCTCATGTACAAACGAGCTTACAATCTGAAGGTCATTGGATATTCTAATGTGGAATGTTAATTCACACAAATCAACATTTGGTTACACTTTCATACTTGCTAGTGGAGCCATGTCTTGGAGGAGTGCAAAGTAGACCTCGATTGCAACTTTCATTATGGAGGCCAAGTTCATATCTTGTTTTAAGACTACCTCACATGGTGTATGGTTGAAGAGTTTCAAGTCTAGGCTTAGAATTTTTAATTCTATTTTTGGGCCATTGAGATTATACTGTGATAACTCAGTTGTTGTATTTATGGCTAAGAATAATAAGAATAGTAGTCTTAGTAAGCATATCAACATCAAGTACTTAGCCATAAAAGAACGTGTTAAGGAAAAGTGTGGTCATTGAGCACATTAGCATTGAGTTAATGATAGCTGATCCTTTAACTAAAGGCATGCTACCAAAGAATTTTAAGGATCATGTAATGAGAATGGACTTGGTTCCGTGATGTAATCTTTCATTATACATGCATTTGATATTTCAATAAAACTCTTATTCAATTGATGTTTCTTGTTTGACTTTTGTGTACACATTTTGTCTATTCATTTGTTTTAAGAAATGTCATTAAGTTTGGACTTATAATGAATATATGATTTATTCATTAAGTTTAAGAACTAGTATTGAAAGACTTGATATATTGTAATATATGAAAGATAATACTCATTATAAGAGGACCTATCACCAGGATTCATATATCTTGTTTCTTGTTGCATTTGATGTTAGGACAAATGGACCAAGTGGGAGAATGTTGGAATTTCCTGGATATTATGCTATTTTTTCGAGAAATCAGTTTAGAATGGGGTCCATTTTAGATACAATTCAATCCATATCCACACGAGAAAATCTCGTGTCAAAGCTTGGATCATATCAGTTAAGATCTATGATGAGTAAAGATATATAAGGGACATGATCTTTCGGTTAGGATCCCTAATTCCACTCACTCACTTTAGAAAAATACACCATCAATTTGAGTGAGCTAGGGTTTAGAAGTATTAAGCCAAAACCAAAAAAGAAAAAGAAAAATCGTGTGTTTATTAAGTAATGGTTGGAGGTATGTATATGATTCAATTTTTACTTCCGTTTTTGTTCTTTTATGTTCATTGAGTGTGTTAAACATAACTGAAATTTATACATAAATTGATAATAGTGTTGGCTAAAGGTTGTGCTTCCATGGTTGGTTGTTGAAATTGTCATTGGTGAGATGAGGTCTTTTTCCTCGGCAAGGTGTGGTAAGGTCTTCTTCTTTGGGAAGGAGTTCTATTCTATTCTTCCTATAGTTTATTTATTTATTTTTTAAAGATGTTTCTTAGTGCTTTGATACCATGAATATTAAAAAAATAACAAATATGTATTATTGTGATAAGTTAGTTTGCATAGTATATAGCATGAGATTTATATATAGTATGATGATACAATTAAAAAGACTAAATTAACCCTATGCTATAATATGTATAGTATAATAGCAATGTATAGATATATATGGTAATAAAAGCTCCCTATTGAGAGTAAAATTTATTCAACACAAACCTGTCAACAGTTTCAATTTTTTTGTCAATTTGTTTGCATTTCATAACCCCACAAACCCTCGCCCGGAGACATTAACCAAGTACCCTATTAACAGTAAATAAGATACTAAGAACAGTAAAATATTCACATTAATAGGAAATATCATGAAGCTATCAACAGTGCACATTGATCTATTGACAGTGTATAGTAAAAATTCTTCTTTTTAATTTATTTTCAAAACCGATGGTAAATATAATATACATGCCGTAACATTATTTTTATAACATTATACATACATGGTATTATTATATTATATAAGTTGTAATAAACTGTTAAAATATATATCACAACACAAAAAATCATTTATAGGTACAGTTTACAAGTACATATCTATATGCCGTAATTAGTAGAATTAGATTTATAAGATTACGTTGTATAATGTACATAGTATATATTTATATGCATACCTTCAAGTTACTATTGCTTAATAGTATAATATTATATCTAATAACACATATATTATATGTGTTAGAAGTATCTGTGCATACTTAGTGCTACAAGTTATAACATATACAACTATGTGTTGTAAGTGGGTAATTATAACTTATTTTGCAATTGTTACATAAGGTACAAAGGAAACAGAATAATAGATCAACATTTATTGTAATAGTTACATTAAATACATATTCAATAATTAATTGTCATAGCAAGGGATAAATCAATACACGTTGACGTCAATTATTGTGTACGATATATTATAAGCGTCGATATCATTCTTTTTCATACGTATGATATTTTATTTCCTCTTAGACAATATAGTGTTATCATACAAAAAATGGTTTCACTGATAACATTTACGTATGCGTGGCTTATTGTTGACGAATAATCGTTTCAAACAATAAAATATATGTTGCAAAATTTCCTTTCAATATTCATAAAAAAAAATATTTTCGATAAAAGAAATTTAAAATATAAATAACAAAAGAAAGAAAGAAAGAAAGAAAAGATAAGTAATGTAAGGGAATAATTAAATTAGGTAAGTAATCTGGTGTACATAAAGAAAGGAGGATTATATAAAGAAGTGAATAAAAGAATAAATACCATAGCAAATAAAATAATTAATAGCATAGCATAAAAGGATATAAACTAAAAATAAAAGAGCGAAAAGTGAAATGGAATAAATTAATAAGTTGTCAATAAATGAAGAAACAAAAATCATTTTAAAAATATTCATTTTTACCTATAAAATTAGTTATAGTAGATTAGAAAAGCGACGGCATTTTAGAATTTCCTGATATACATGGATCCATTATGCTTCCTTGAGATAAGAATTGGGAAAACTACTATTATAAAAGGCAGATCTATTTGCATATACTAGCCATGGCTGATTTTACAAATTATTACCAATCCGAGAGCAAATCATAAATGTCAAAACAACCATACGGTAGATAAGCTTGTTGATCAGGCAATTCACTTCAGTTTCGCTTACGACAGCGTCCGCAAGAGCGGATATTTCCTGAAAATATGAGAAGCAACCTTGATACAAGAAGGAAGTAATTTTCACTATTTTGTTCATTGAGGATCACGCTTACTTTCTTGTTTAAGCAAAGAGATTTTAATTCTGCAACTGTAGTTTCCAACTCCGTGGCTATCTTCTCCATTTCCGAAATGCTTTTTCTCATTTCCTCATGGCAATCTCTCGTTTCTTCATAAACTAAGACGATAACAAGAAGGGGGCTTGCAGATGTGGGATTCAAGCCTATTTTCAATCTTCGAGATATTTTCCATCAAATCACTCAGATCTTACACTAATTTGGGGCTCTTTTCCAAACACTTATCATGTACAAGGAGCTTGTCCATCCACTACACAAAATCGACAAAAGCGAATCCTATGAATTCGCTTGCATCATCCCGGGGGGGTGGTGGGGGTGTGGGGGGGTGGGATTGTTCATTGTTAATACCTTGGAGTCTTCGAGTAGTATAGGTTGCGTTGTGGATTCGGCATCAGACCCTTGATCTTAAACACTGATTTTAGAGAAGACACGTCCAATCTTACGACTACTTGATTGCACATTTTTTTCGGTAAACTAATCTTCGCATAGTCTTCATCATTCTGTCATCACCATAGTTTGATTGAACCTACGTTAGAAATATTAAACATAAACCAATATGGAAAGTTAAACTATTGATGGAGGCACAAGAGACAGGGGACACACGGCCTGAACACACGGCCGTGCATAGAGACCGTGTATCCAATCCAGAGTTTCACAGAAGTATACACGGCTTCCTTACACGGCCAGGAGACGACCGTGTATCCGTTGCTGAGTTCCACAGACGTATACACGGCGTCTTTACACGGCTAGGAGACGACCGTGCATCGAGACCATGTCTCCAGTCAGATTTCCACAGAAGTATACACAGTCCCCATACACGGCCGTGCATCGTGACCGTGTATTCGATCAAGATTTCAACAGAGGCGAACACGGTTTCCTTACACGGCTGGGAATATGACCGTGTACCTAGCCAAGAATATTCACAGAGTCATACACGGCTTACATACACGGCCGTATATGAGACCGTTTATGACGCGTATTTTATTATTTCTTCCACGTGTACACTTAGATTTTCCCCCTTTTAGATATTTTACGAGGTCATATAAATACTCTTTGGTCAGATAGAATAGGGTTACGTTTGAATATACATTTGAATACACTTTGAGAGAGAGTTTTCTCTAATTTCCGGGTTGTGCGCAACCTAATTTGCATCAAAGCGTATGTCTTTGTTGTGGGAAACCAATCCAATTTCGGATTCGTTTCGATTTCGCTTCCGCGCTGCGTCAGTTTGGTATCAGAGCAAGGTTATTTCCTGCGGAGATGTCGGCTAACGACGGTGTTGATGGCGGTCGTGTTCTTGACGGTGTTCAAGATGCGAGGTTTCAAGGGAACCATCAATGGGTTCCTAGGGCAGAGTTCGATGCAATGTATCAGAAGGTCGGGCGTATGGAACGGCGCCTTGATGAACGGATTGAGCGTTTCGATGCTCTGGTGGTAGACCCCAATAGGGTTGGTGGCGCCGGCAGGAATCCACCACGTGTGGTGGAGGAATTCAATGGGCGCGTCATCCAACCTGTTGTTGAGAACGGGTGGGGGTGTGTGGAGAGTAAGGAGTCCAGCGAAGAGAGCGATGATACGTACGAAGGTAGGCCGCGGCGAGGACATGGTGGAAGAGGCGGTGGTCATCGGATGGCTCCTCATGGAAACTATCCTAGAGAAGTTGATCACAGGAGGAACCGTGGGGGTTATGATCACAGGGATGGCGGAGACTACCGGTTGAAGGTTGATATTCCTTGGTTCGATGGCAGTCTCAACATCGAAGGCGTCTTGGATTGGTTGGCGGAAGTGGACCGGTTCTTCGACTACATGGAAATTCCCGAGGACCGTCGGGTAAGGCTGGTGGCGTGCAGGTTGAAGAGTGGTGCTTCGGCATGGTGGGAGAGATTGCAAAGTAGGAGGCAACGGGAAGGAAAGCACCCGGTGAGGTCATGGTATCGCATGAAGCAGCTGTTGCAACATGACTTCCTCCCGCCGGATTACGAGCAGATATTGTTCCAACAATATCAGCGGTGCCGCCAAGGACAACGTTCCGTGCATGAGTATACGGCGGAGTTCATGAGGCTGGCAGAACGGAATGATTTGAGGGAAAGCGAGGGTCAGCAAGTTGCGAGGTATGTAGAAGGGCTAAAATTACAAATCAAAGATAAGATTGGGGTGACGATGGTGAGAACCCTCGTGGAAGCAAAGAACTTGGCTCTCCGAGCCGAGCTTGTGTTGCAGGAGCAAGGGAGTAGATACGGGGGAGGACGGAAAGGGTATGTAGGCGAAGCTATAGGTGGTGGTAGTCGACCGATACTTGAGAAAAGTCGAGTTACACCATACAAACCAACGAAGGACATGTCTAAGAGGGAGGAGAAAAGTGAGGGGAAGAAGTCGATGGAGCCGAAAGGAGTTCAAAGGCAGAACAATCCCTATGCCAAACCCATATTGGGCAAGTGTTTCCGATGCAACCAACCGGGTCATCGGTCAAACGAATGCCCAGCGAGGAAGAGCGTCAACATCCTCGATAGGGAAGATGATGAGGAGATTTGCTGTGAGCCCGATGGAGAGGGAGAGTACTATGAGGAAGAAGAAGAAGCAGCGGAGCCATCATATGTAACTCAGCGCATGATGCTCACCCCAAAGCAAGAAGAGTTCACGCAGAGGCACCAATTGTTTCGCACACGGTGTATGATTATGGGGAAGCTATTTGAGTTGATAGTAGACAGCGGCAGTTGCGAGAACATCATAGGAAGGGAGGTTGTGACACAACTGCAGCTGCCCATTGAGAAGCACCCGAATCCTTATACTATTGGCTGGATCAAGGCCGCCGAGAAAATTGAAGTTAAGGAGAGATGCAGGGTACCTTTCTCAATAGGGAAGTACCGTGATGAAGCATTCTGCGACATTGTAGACATGGATGCTTGCCACATCTTGTTTGGGAGGCCTTAGTAGTTTGACGTGGACGCGCAACATGCAGGCAAAGAAAATGTCTACTGGTTGGAGAAGGAGGGTGTGAAGTATACCTTATTACCATTGAAGAGGGAAGGACGTGCTAAAGGGAAGAAGGGTGAGAGTCGCTCATTCTTAACTGTCACTCAATCAGAGAAGGAAGTGATGGACGACTTGAAGGAATCACGAGTGGTACACGCCCTCATCGTGAAAGGAGTGACCGAAGGAGGGGAGGAACTTGATAGAGAAGTGCCAGGGGCAGTGAAGGATCTTCTTGAGGAGTTCAAGGAAGTGGTCCCAGACGACCTACCCGAGGGACTACCCCCTTTGAGGGATATTCAACACCAGATAGACCTGGTGCCCGGGGCTAGTCTCCCAAACCTCCCGCATTACAGAATGAGTCCCAAGGAAGCAGGGATTCTCCAGGAGAAGGTCCAAGAGCTTTTGGACAGAGGTTTCATCCGGGATAGCCTAAGTCCATGTGAGGTTCCAGCATTGTTAACTCCCAAGAAAGATGGGAGCTGGAGGATGTGTGTTGATAGCCGAGCTATCAACAAGATTACCATAGGGTATAAATTCCCTATACCCCGCATTGAGGATATGTTGGACCGCTTGAGTGGCGCTACTATTTTCTCCAAGATAGACTTGCGGAGTGGATATCACCAGATTCGAATCCGTCCTGGAGACGAGTGGAAAACGGCGTTTAAGACCAAGGAGGGGCTGTATGAGTGGCTAGTGATGCCATTTGGGCTGAGTAACGCACCGAGCACCTTCATGAGAGTAATGAACCAGGTATTGAAACCTTTCAATGGTCATTTTCTTGTTGTGTACTTTGACGATATTCTGATATACAGTAAATCCGAAGAAGAACACTTAGAACATCTAAGGTGTGTGTTGTCTATATTAAAGGCGAATAAGTTGTTCGCTAATCTTAAAAAGTGCACCTTTATGTCAAGACGACTGTTGTTCCTGGGGTTTATTGTTAGTAGTGAGGGAGTGATGGTGGATGATGAGAAGGTAAAAGCAATTAGGGAATGGCCTGTTCCAAGAACCGTAACGGAATTGAGAAGCTTCCTTGGCTTAGCCAGTTTCTACAGAAGGTTCATTAGGCATTTTAGTACTGTTGCTACACCCTTGACCAAATGCCTAAAGAAGGGAAAGTTCCAATGGGGCGAAGAATCTAACTTGAGCTTCATGAACCTGAAGCAGAGATTGTGTAGCACGCCTGTACTAGCTCTACTAGATTTTGAAAAATTGTTCGAAGTGGATTGCGATGCTACTGGGGTCGGAGAAGGTGCAGTACTATCACAGGAGAAAAGACCAATAGCCTTTTACAGTGAGAAGTTGTGCGAAGCAAGGAAGACTTGGTCTACCTATGATAAAGAGTTCTACACCGTGGTAAGGGCCCTTAAAGTGTGGGAACACTACCTGGTCAGGAAAGAGTTCGTTTTGTATTCGGATTGTGGGGCTCTTAAACATTTGAGTGGTCAAACCCGAATTAGTAAGGATATGCACGCCAGGTGGATTGAGTTCTTGCAGAGGTTTCCTTTCAGGTTGATGCACAAGTCAGGTGTGCAGAACAAAGTCGCGGACGCCCTGAGTAGAAGAGCGAATGTCCTGCTTACTTTGAGTACAGACATTTTCGGCTTTGAAAAGCTAAAGGAATTGTACGAGAATGATAGCGACTTTAAGGACACTTGGATTAAGTGTACCAACAGGGAACCGTGTGACGACTATCATATACATGAGGGGTATTTGATGAAAGGGAACCAGCTGTGCATTCCCGAATCTTCTTTGCGGGAAAAGCTTATCAGGGACTTGCATGGTGGAGGACTGGCGGGACATATGGGTAGAGATAAGACCCTAGCTGCAGTTACCACCAGATACTTTTGGCCTCGGTTAAGGAGGGATGTGTATCGGATTGTGGAGAGGTGCTACATTTGTCAAGTGTCTAAGGGGCAGTCCCAAAACACTGGCCTATATACTCCTCTCCCCGTGCCTTCAAACATTTGGGAGGATTTGTCGATGGACTTCATATTGGGTTTGCCTCATACCCAACGAGGTTCTGACTCTGTGTTTGTTGTAGTTGACAGGTTTTCCAAGATGGCTCATTTCATCCCATGCAGGAAGACCGCCGACGCACGGGCTATTGCACGGTTGTTCTTCAAGGAAGTGGTGCGGTTGCATGGAGTCCCAAAGTCCATCACATCTGATAGGGATAGCAAATTCCTTAGTCACTTTTGGAAGACCCTCTGGTTTATGTTTGATTCATCCCTGAATTACAGCAGTACCGCTCATCCTCAAACCGACGGACAGACCGAGGTGACTAACAGGACCCTCGGAAACCTCATCAGAAGCATCTGCGGTGAGAAACCGGGCCAGTGGGATCAAGCATTGGCTCAGGCTGAATTCGCTTACAATAGTTCTGTCCACCGAACTATTGGAAGGTCTCCATTCTCGGTGGTATACACAAAGACACCACAACATGCGCTGGACTTGCTCAAATTACCCAAGGATATGGTGGGTGATGTAGCGGCTAAACATATGGCGGAGCAACACCAAGCCACGACTGAAGAAGTTAAGCGAAAGATAGAGGAATCCAACACACGGTACAAAGGGGATGCAGATAAGCATAGATGGAAGAAGCTCTTTACAGTGGGCGATCAGGTAATGGTTTACCTTCGAAAAGAGCGATTCCCTGTAGGGAAGTATGGGAAACTTCAACCTAGGAAGTACGGTCCCTATGAAGTTGTACGTAAGATCAATGACAACGCATATGTTGTACAACTCCCGAAAGATATGAATATCTCTTGTACTTTCAATGTGGCGGACTTGTCACCTTTTCATTCCGATGATACTCCTCTATATCCGGACGAGAACTCGGGGTCGAGTTCTCCATTGGTGGGGGAGAATGATGGAGGCACAAGAGACAGGGGACACACGGCCTGAACACACGGCCGTGCATAGAGACCGTGTATCCAATCTAGAGTTTCACAGAAGTATACACGGCTTCCTTACACAGCCAGGAGACGACCGTGTATCTCGACCGTGTATCTGTTGCTGAGTTCCACAAACGTATACACGGCGTCTTTACACGGCTAGGAGACGACCGTGCATCGAGACCATGTCTCCAGTCAGATTTCCACAGAAGTATACACGGTCCCCATACACGGCCGTGCATCGTGACCGTGTATTCGATCAAGATTTCAACAGAGGCGAACACGGTTTCCTTACACGGCTGGGAATATGACCGTGTACCTAGCCAAGAATATTCACAGAGTCATACACGGTCGTGTATGAGACTGTTTATGACGCGTATTTTATTATTTCTTCCACGTGTACGCTTAGATTTTCCCTCTTTTAGATATTTTACGGGGTCATATAAATACTCTTTGGTCAGATAGAATAGGGTTACGTTTGAATATACATTTGAATACACTTTGAGAGAGAGTTTTCTCCAATTTCCGGGTTGTGCGCAACCTAATTTGCATCAAAGCGTGTGTCTTTGTTGTGGGAAACCAATCCAATTTCGGATTCGTTTCGATTTCGCTTCCGCGCTGCGTCAACTATATATATCTATAATGCAGTATAGTAGTTGCATATAATTAATGAAACATTTACCTTATAAGAATAAGATATGGACATTTCGAGTTTCAGTCTCAACGTGTATTACATGGCTAGTCTCTTGTGAAAGAGATTGATCTATGCTTAATCTGTCCTCCTATAAATAACTATATTAAATAACTAATGTTATGATTAAGATTTTTCGGCATGCCATGTGGATATTCGGGTATGGCATGTCGGAATTTGATTGGTCTGTTGTGTATTTTTTAGTGAAAATCATCCTAGCATGAAGGAAGCAAGAAGGATAGGAATCCATAAAATTCGGACTTCGGAAAGATTCTACCTGAAGATGAATAGTAACTAATAAGTAATGAAGATTTTATTATAATCTGAGGATATCTTGGTTTCGATGGATTTTTGTGGAGGGATTTAAAAATTAGGGTCTTAATGAGAGGATATCGGTGAGCTTGTTTTAGTTTTTGGTTTTGGTTTTGGTTTATACCAACAATCTTGTTCCTAATCTATATGCCATCTTAGTTATTAATGAAAGATAAAAAGTATTTTTAAAAAGTGATTGCAAAAATGACTAATAATTATGACAAAGAGAGTGACTTGATGTGAAGAAGATTGGGAAGCTTATATTTACTAAGCTCATGATAAATAATATTGGAAAAGGAATTCTCATTGGAGATAATTGTCTCCAACTTCACTTTTAGAAGGGTATCATAGGGCATTTATCTTAGGATAAGGGTATAGTATATACATGCAGTTTTACTGTCATCTATTATCTCTTTTTGAAGATTTCTGAAAAGAATTTATCCAAGCGTATCCATAAATTTCACTCTCTGATAAAAACTTATATACTATGTTGGATTAAATGTAAATTATATCCATTTATTATTATTAAACAAACACCTTCTTTTTTAGATTCCACATAATTTTATTTATAAGACTCCTAAAAATACCTTTGAATAATAAGTCCATATATTTTGTATAATTGGTAGGCAATTTATTTTATGGCCTACTTTAATTTTCTTTTTTTTTTTCTTTCCTATTTGTATCTTGTGCATATCTATTTTATATTTGATTTGTATCTATTTGAATTTTAGTGTTTGAAAAAACTATATTGTTAATATCTTATTTATATATTTCTATTTTATAATTATGATGAAGATATTAATTGAAAAAAAATAAGAACTGAAAAATGAAAATTCATATACTTTTAAGGTAACAAGTTCAAAAACTATATTTTATATATTGAAAACATATCATATTTGTTGATCTATTTCATACTATAATATACATAATTATATCTACTACGACTGTACGATTTGTTAAGTATGTATACTGCAACAATATATACGTTGTATATTAGCAACACAAAATTAATAAATATTTACTATGCTTAACATTTTGGTTCCATTTGTTTTTGTTTTTCTTATTCAATTTAGGGATATCTAAAGCCTAAAGAAAGAGAAAACCAAACAAGAAAAAATATTTAATAATATATTCGTGTAAAATTATTGTTAAGCTTTCATGTGTCTTAATATTTTCCTTTAATGCCACTGTCATTCTTTGCCAACAGGATGCGATTGCGCCACCACGTATTCACATGATGATGAATAAATACGCAAAGGCTTAAAATACCTACTAAATACCATATTTGCTAAAATAATCTTCATAAACTCTCAAATCTTAAGATCTCTAACTTCATAGTTTGATCGAGTCATAAAATCAAAATCCTCTTAATAAGAAAATAAAACTAAGTCTAAAAAACACATGCACTACATCAACTATAATATTATCTTATTTTATTTTCTTATTTTCTTCCTACCTTTTTATATATTAAGTGAATAACCCATTATTCGTCTCTAATTATTTTAGCATTTTATTTACTTTTTTATAATTGCTCTTTCTTCTGTATTTTTTTCCAGTTTTTCTTACATAGACCAACCCACTTGCAATTTTCACTACTACTTCTGACAATTTTTGTAGATAGTTTTACTTTTTTAAACACTTATAATTTCAAAATTCAACTACTCACCCATTTTGCAATTTTTCCCATTGTTTCTCATTTCCTTTCCATCGAAAAAAGAGAAAGAGAAGCAAATGTCACAAATACCACCAAAAAAAAAAAGAATCAAATAATTATACAAAAGATAATTTTAATTTTTCTGAATCGTCAATTTAAAAGAGTAATTTAAGGAATTTGGCTTCTATTAATGCATACTTTTTTATATATTTTTTTAGCACCTACAATACTGGTGTGCACTGTCTATTATCACTCTAGAATGTCGGCAATCTCCCTCAGCCTCATCATAAATAATGGTAACTAGCCTCAAAATCATCCATATCATCAGATTAACGCGAGCAAGAACTAGTTTTTCCTAGAAGTATTCGAAAGAGGAAGTCAGCATCGTAGTTACTTTTAAGTTTAAATGAAGGGACTGTAATTCCGCAATTGTTGTTTCCAGGGCTACAATTTTCTCTTCTGTCGATACATTGCTTTTTCTATTCTTCTCGATTTCATGCTCTTGTCTCTACATCAACTAAGATGACAATGAAAGAAATCAAGAAGTAGAATATTTTCAGAGTAATTCACATCGACAATGTGAGTGATTATTCAAAATAACTCAATTGCAATGTCTTAAGGATCATGTGGAGTATTGAGTTCTAACTTCAAGACATTATGCTTGAGTTCTTTCAACTCTTTACGTATTTGATTATCTACACAAAAGATTTCCTTCGAAGGAGGCGAAGAGGCCTGGAGAAGTATGATTCAAGCTTGGACTCAATCCTGGAGATCTTCAACCTCAAATCTTTAACCTCTTTATCGAGTTCTACACTTTTCTTGATGAAATTCTCAAGTTCAAGCAGCTGCTTCTCCATGTTCTTCACAACCATAATGACATGTTAAGAAACAAAGTTGTATAACTAATTATCAAACAGACGTAATATCAAACAGGACTTTTATCTTATACATTGTAACGCCTTGAAACCTGACTCACGTTACTGCTTGTCACATGTCCTTATTACATAAAAACGCGTTAAGACTTTAATATACTCCGATACTTCTTCATCCTGTAATTCCTATACAAAGACATTCAATTCATCCTACAAACTTCAAAACCGATTTCATGAATTTATATTCAATATCTTATGTAACGCAAGTCTAAAAACACTAGTTAAATATTCTCTAGAAACTTCTATTCATTACAGTCAAATAATAAAATCCTCCCAAGTTCTACTTGCTATAATAGTAGTGATAATCTTTTTCTTCCTCCCTTTCTAGTTCATTCACTCCCAAATTTCCTTATGAATTATCAATACCCTTAGTACCTGCATCTAAAAAAAAATTCCTCGAAGGGTAAGTTGATGCCCAATACGTATAACATAAGCACATACACATGAACAAACATGAATAGGTATCACATGCATTATAAAGTACTCAAACATAAGCAACCATTTCATAATACAATTTAAGTCAATAAGCAAAAATAAGGTACCCATGACCCCCTTAACACACTTAACAATTGAAACACAAATTAGTAATGAAAACTACCACTACGAGCCTCACACTTATGATCTATGAACCCTTAAACTTAGTGATAAGAACTGCCACTACAGGCCTCACACCATGATACATTTAAGCCACTTAAACTAGATGATAAGAACCGCCACTACGAGCCCTACATCCATGATACACTTAAACCACTTAATCCAACATTAAACCTAAATTATTTTCAAGCACGACTCCATTAAGGACAACATCACACAAGGATAATCGGGGTGCTCCCTAAGGATCTGCCACTACGAGCCCCTAGGCCGAGCCAATCACATACAACAACAACTTAAACACTTAAGTTAAATCATTCAACTTAATCAATTTCAATAATTATACTCACTTAATCAAACTCAGAACAACACATATGTTACATGTACCTTGAATCCTAACCTTAAGCATGTCTGGTCCTAAACTTAAGCTAAGCTGAAATCTGTATAATATCAATAAAGCCTTCTTAGTACTAATCTAAGAATAACATAATTCCTTAATTCTCTTGATCTATTAGGTTATCTAAGGTCTTACTAGTTATCTAGGTTGTGTGAAAATTAGTTTAATTAGAAGTTAAATAGGTATATAATTAGATTATAATTCACTCAACACAACCATGTTAGAGGTCATATAGCTCAACACGAGATATACATGACCGTATCAAAGGTCATGTATCTTTCTGTAAGGTCTAGGTTTAGCACGAGCGAGATATGGTCATGTTGGGAGGTCGTGTATCTTTCTGTAAAAATCTGGTTTCGACACAATCATAAGACGACCATGTTGGGAGGTCGTGTATCTCATTGTAAGGTTTAAGTTCGACATGAGAGTGATACGAACATGTTGGGAGGTTGTGTATCTCTCGGTACATTTGGGTTTAATACGATTGAAAAGCGGTCGTGTATCTCCCGGTACAATTTTATAAACCCTAATTCCTCTATCCTAATTCATTTTAATCTCAATTCTTTTTATTTCTAGGTTTAATTTAACCCTAAAACATGTATTTTCTAATTACTTTACATGAATTAAAATGCTTACTTTGAATTTTCTACAAATTGAATCCTTGTTTCTTTGATTCTTGTGCTTGTTATGTCCTTTCTCCAATTCTGAATTTTGGAAGAATAAGGTGATGTAATTAGGTAAGTCTTCAATTTAGTATTCCTATTAACCATTTCATAGTAAAATCTTACCTATAAGAAGTTGAATTCGAACCTTATTGTCCTCCCTTTAATCATCTTCAAGTTTTTCTCTAAAGAATATTTCTAGAGCGTTCTTTGTTGTTTGCTGTATGAAATAACAAAAAGGGGGAACACTAGGTTAACTTAAGCTTATGCACTCCTTCTGGGAAATGTCTAAATTGCCCCTCAATTTTTATAAAATCTCTCTTTTAACCTTAGTTTTACATTATAATAGTTATTCATTAATTTCATTAATTTGGTTATTTACATACATACCTCAAGGTGATTGATCAATAATGGTTTTGTTATAGATTCAATGTCAAACAATCGATTATAACCATTAATGTAAGGCAAAATATGTTGAATCTTTCTACCATTCCCTTACGTGTTTCCCATATAGTTAATCTTTAATTGTGATGCATGTGATGCGAAGCAAGAGGAGCAAGTCAACTTTATTTATATTATTTAGGCGATATGATTTTATTATTATCTTTTATTTAATTAATTTTTTTTTTAGGATTTACTTATACTACTATCTTACTTTTCAAATTGTAAATTTTTTATTTCCTAGTTTCTTTACAATTTAGTTTCCTAGATTATTAGATGTTATTTCCCTTATAAATAGATAAATCCTTTAATCGATTTGTGAAGATAAATGACATCTTAATCAGACAAATCTTATTCCCTCTCTCTCACTAAAAAAAATAAAAAATTATTATTTACTTCATAGTGCACTCTTAGCAATTTAGCATGATTATTATTTAGAATAAATTTTTTATTGATTTCCATACCTTTTCATGCATCTCCATAATATTTCATTTTTTTTATTTAAATTTTCTGCTTCTACTATCCTATATCTAATTGGTACTAAAGTAAATTATCTTTTTTGTTTTACATCAAATTTGTATTAGAGCCTATCATATTGTTCTTCTTAGAACTTGATCTTAACATTGGGACCAGATGCATTATCAAAATGTCTAATAATATGAAATTCACTTTTAATGATTTTTATAAGTAATTTATGTCTAAAACACATAAGATTATGACTATATCAAGCAAAATGAGTTATCAACTCAAATATATCTAGCTAAATGACTATATCATACAAGATTATTTTAAATTACAGTTATTTTTATGTTTTCTTATTTCCATTAATTTCCTATTTATGTATTTGCCGCATTTCTTCTTAGAGGCATATAACCATTTTTTTGTATTTTCACCAAAGCATGTTATTATTATTATTATCCTTATGTAACGCTCCAAAACCTAAAGCGTTACTACTCACCACATGTCTTTATTAGGCAAGGACACATTAAGGTACTAAATCCTATTTTGATATCATTTAATCCTATAATTCTTGTATTACCTAACATTCACAATCTAAATAATTCGTCTAAGACATTTATAATGATCTAGGTCAATCCCATTACAACCACCAACTCTCAAAATCAATTCTTACAATTACTCATAATCAAAGTCTAAAACAATTGAATTTCAATAATTCACTAATCTATTATCTTCCAAGGAACTCACTCTTCACTAAATATAACTAACTCAATTTACTCAAGGATCTAATCACCATAATCATAAAATAAATCTTCATCCTCCCTCTCTTATACATTCAATCATAGGTCCTCCTCATGGATATCGTTTTCCTCCATACCCGCATCTAAAAAAAAAATATCCTCAAAGGGTGAGCTAACACTCAATACGTATAACAACAAACACATACGCATGAACAAGCAAGAACTTAAACCATACACAAATATGCAAATATTATACATCATACAACAAGTTCAAGTTACACTTAAGTCTACAAAACATTAATAGGGTACCCATGACCTTGTCAAAAACACTTTAAAGCTTAACCCTTAACTCGGCATTGGGAACTACCACTACAAGCCCCAACGCCTATCAATCCTTAAACCTTAAACCAATCAAGATCATTTCTAAGCACGACTCCACTAAGAACAATGTCAAATAAAGATCAATGGGGTGCTCCTTAGGGATTTACCACTATAAGCCCCTAAGTTGAGCCAAGCACAATCAATAAGCAATTTTACTTAAACCAGTCATCCAACTTAATCCAATTTTAATACAAATTCAACAACCACAAGAAACTATCAAAGTTACACATACCTAAAATCTTAGTTTTAAGCACGTCTAGTCTTGCACCTAAAGTATTCTGTAATCTGTCAAAGCAACAATGATTCCTTCTTAGTACTAATTCAAGAATAAGTTGTGTTTCTTAATTCTATACACTTAATTGTTAAATGATCCTTTCTCTTACATTATGGGAATTCCTATGGTTTTACTAGATGTCTAGGTTGCATGAAAGTTTGTTTAGTTATAAAGTAAATCGATAAACAAAGTATCTGTAAGTACACAGTTGTGCTTGAAGTCATGTACTTTGGCACAATTGGATACACGGTTGTGTATAGGGGCCATGTATCTGATGGGAATCAAAATCCTATAGGACATATCAATAAGGCAAGAGCCAAAGGATTATAAAATTTGGCGATGAGGGTCCTCTTTGAACAAACCGACTCGGAAAATACTTGTATACTAACTTTTGTTCTATTACTTATTTGTTGTGCATTCTAGCAGGCATACTTGTCAGGTTTTACAGGGCGATGGACAAACTCTCTAAAACTTAGCTTGTGGGTTATTCATGGACCAAAATAAACCAAAGAAGAATCGGCCTAACAAATTACTCAATTGAATTGAAGAATCGGCCACTTGAAGAACCTTGTACTTATAATTGTTTTTTTGAGAACCAGCCATTTCATTTAGCATTTGTAATTTCTTTTCTTGGAACCAGCCACCTAAGTGGCTTATTTGTAATTTTCATGTGGTTTTTACCCTAATAGGAACAAGTATAAATACTTGCAAATTAGGGTTTGTAGGGAGCTCTTGATATTTTGAGAAAAATACACACTTTGAGCCGTGAGGGAAAGCCTCGCAAATCAAAGATCTCTTATCAATTTCTTGCGAAACTGTGGCAAGATTCAACAAGTGTAGATTCTAAGTAATATCAATCTTCCATTTATTGTTAGCAAATTGTATTTAGTGAGTCATATCTAGGTGCAATTTATGGTTACCTTTATTCACGTGATTTGGATGAAATTTTCAGATTCCGATCAATTCAATTTTGAAATTACTTCCTAGTATAAATTGCGTGATCAACCATTGAGCATTTACATACTTATTAGTTCACATTTCGCTTGGTCATTTGCTTAAGCGGAATTCCATTTCATCACGCCAATTTAGGGATTTTGAATTGTTGAATTCTCCAATTAGACTGTGTACATGTGCTTTGGATTTTAAGCACATCATATTTTGGTATCAGAGCATTGGTTTGAGGAAGGGAATTTTCATTATCTTCATTTGAAATTAGGGTCCTTGACTTTTTACTTCTTGATCCTAAGTGTTGAGGAGGAATTGAAGTACTTGATTTTGGTGTTGTTGTGTTATATTTGTTGATTGATTGAAGTAGACTTGGAAAACTTGTGGTAGCTTGTGTTCCTTGAGTTTACCATGAGTAAGAAGGGAGTGTTCCTTAAAGATCATTTGGGAAAAGTGAAATTTTTGAAACACAGAAGAGTAAATTGTGTCGGTAATTTCGAAAATTGCATTTGTTGTTTGTAAATTCCAAATTTGCATTATGTGGAGATAATGAAGATATTTGAAATTCAAACACCTTCTTTAAGTTTGAAACAATTCATTAAGTAGCATTGAATGAGTGTCATTTGAATTTGAATTGTCCTTACCATTTGTGGAGAAGGTTGCATTAAAAGTGGTATTTGAATCTTGTTGTTGCCGTAAGTGGTGGAGTGGTGTTTGAAAACTTACACTGTGATTGTGTTGTGTGTAGCGAAGTGGAGTTGTGTTATGAAGGGGTATTGCAACGTATGGTGTGTATGTGTAGTGGTGTGATGTCACTCTTGAATCTAATCGATTGTTAAAGTTTTAAATTTATAACCAATCAAATCTATTATCGAGCTAAGCAGTGTACCTATCAATTATAGTATAAATTTAATAGGTATCGTCATTTGGGATACAAAAAACAAGTACTAGTATTGCCTTTTCTCTACTATCTAGTCTAAATTATAATGTGAAAATTATGAATTAAATTAAGAAATAATAAATCCTAGTAACCCTAGAATTAAATGGTGTATTCAATCGCAAAATATACCATTCATCTTGTTTCACCCTAACTCTTAAATTATCAACATAAGATATCGATTAATGAATTAAATTACACTTTGCACTGTAGGAATCCTTCAAATAAAATCAATTACTCCCTCGAGTTAATCAATTCATAATCATGCATAAGATAATGGAGACCTCTCCCTCACTAACGTTACACAAGATCTCATTAAGTTCACAATTCCAATAATATCGCAGAAAATCAATGTTTTCTTACCTCTAGGTAAAGCATGTAATCTCTCTATTCATGAAGATCTAATTTATTAGACGAAACCTCTTTCAATCTAATAAAAATCAAGCATGCAATCAATTTGCGCACATAAATCAATTACAAGAATAATTGAAACATATGAATAGATACAAAATATAAATAATCCATTAATCAATCAAAGAGTTAGCACATGAGTTAGGGTTTCACAAGATGAAAGATATAAAGAATTACTCCTCCATGGAGTTTTCAACAAAAACAAAGAATCTAGAGAAATAACACTTATGCATGTTGAAAAGGATAATCCCTTGTTGTTTTGTGATCTCCAATGATGCCCGAATAATTCTCCTCTTGAAGTTCGTAATAAAGCTCCCCTAAGGTTTCTAGAATGAAGCTTGAAAGAAAGAAGTCGTTTTAAAATAAAATAATGCATCTATTTATAGTTCTCGCGAAAACAGGGTTCAACACGGATGTCAGCACTACCATGCTCAAGGCCCTGCTAACTTCGAAACACGTTATTTTTCACTGCCCAGTTCAGCATGGCCACCAACATGGTCATGCTAGGGGCAAGGCTGAAAAAAAATTAGCTACTGGTCATTTTTTTTATCCAGCACTGGTGTTTGCATGGGCTATGTTGAAGGTTATGTTGAACTGAAAATCAATTTTCTTCATTTTTCACCAAATTTCACCTTGCCTTTGGTCATATCATCCTTAAACCTTTCTTTTGTCTCCATTGATGCCTGAAATTAAAATTTAATCATATAAGTACCATTTTCTTCACAAATTACTTGAAATCCATATAAAATTATAAATAATAAGCACTAAAATTAAGGGTCTTTTGATACTTATCAAATCTCCCCTTACTTAACTGTTTACTTGTCCTCAAGCAAACACAATAAGGAAAAAATACATTTCCTCTCATCAATTGTACTCATGGTTAGACTTTAAATCACAAGTAGCATCATCTATTTAATTCGATCTTAGTGATTCATTAATGCCTACCACTCAAACCTACCATGATTGTACGTGTACTTAGCATGCAAAAATTAGAGTTTACAGATTAACCCAAGTAAGCTAAGCTATTACCCTTACCATTTAAGAAATGCTTCCTAAGTTACGAAGAAAGTCAAACAAAGCAAAAGTGGCTTGGTCAGATCTCACCACTTACTAGAGAATATATAAACTATTCAACTACTTCTTCTAAACACAACAACGTCAGGTGGAAGTATATGGCATTTATCATTTCCCTAAATTTTCTTCCTCTTTTTGTTAAACCTCTAAAAAATTTTCTAAGTTTTTTTTTTTTCAATTATTTAAGATCTTGCAACCTATGTAACGAATGCTCAACCGATAATCTCGAGTTCATCACCCAAGTTAATAGACGTTATCCCCTCAATTGAAGACGTCCTTACAGGCTTAATTATTTAAGTTACAAGATCCACTAAACTTTGCCCTTATTGTATCCCATCTTGTTATTATAATATCATCGGTCGACCGATCCTAGGCCAGACGACATTAAGTGACCGGGTTAGAAAGGAACCCCATCGAACCTCCATTATCCTAACCTTAGGGATTTATAAAGATACTCTTAACTTGGAGAACCCACGTCATTGGAGTAGTGGCTTATCATTTCTTTAATTAAGTGATTAGTCAGCAACAGAGTCAGACATCACTCTTCTGAGGGACTAAAGCCTGCCCATACTGATTAAGATTTTCACATTATTGCTCAATTAATACATTAATTAATTAATTTTCAAAGAGATTACTTAAGAGGAATCACCAAGTGATAGATTTCATATACACCTTTCACAAAAAGTTAGAAGAGCTCTCAAAGTTTTTGAAAAGTAAATATATTAACCAATAAGCTAAAAAAAAGTATAACCATTTAACTTTTAACTAAGGACTTTTATCTATTTTAGAACTCATGAATCAAAAATTAAATAGTAAGTAAGATTACCCCACTTAGATTTCATCCTAATATTCCAACTAAGTATACCAAGTTCAACAATAGATGAGTAAGGGATACAAAATCACTAACTTTTATAAGCATAATTTCAAGGATCTCGCCCTTTTAATGATTAAAAATCAACATTCAAAATCAATTGCAAATTTATAAATGGGAAAATTTTAATAAAACAGTGCATAAATAACACAAGTAAAGCAAGATCCAAATTTCTCAATTTTATTTATTTATTTCGTTTCCCTATACCCCTTCCTTACACTTATTCAAGACATTGTCCCCAATGTCTTCCTAAATCAAGCATACGAAAGGGAAAAGGAAAAAAAACGAAAGGAAAAGAAAAAATGAAAGAAAAAGGACACTAAGAACTTTCCTGGTTTTGTATGTAAACGGTTGCATATAGAGTTCAAGACCAAGTATAAAGCAAACCAGTAATGAACCTATACGTTCTTCACGTTCTTCAAATAAGTCTCTAGCAATTGGAGATCCAATTCCTCCCTGTCTTCGGCATCACTTGCATTGGACTAACCTAGTCGCTATCAAATATAGTGTAAATAAGTTCAGCGTCAAGAAGTTTGATCACCTCCTTCTTAACCACCTACAACAAATTAGGATTTAGCCATCTCTGTAGTTGCACTACAGGCTTAAATCCTTCTTCTATTAAAATTTTGTGAGTATAGAAAGGAGGGGTTAATACCTTTTATATCAGATATTTTCCAACCGATGGCTCATTTGTGTGCTCTTAAGACCGTAAGTAATTGGTCTTTCTACTCTTAAGATAAATTTGAGGCTATAATAAACGGCAGGTTAGAGTCTTCTACAAGGAAAGCATATTCCAGATACTCTAGTAATTATTTCAATTCCAACCTTGGCAGCTCTTTTATAGAAGTTTTAAGTCTTGCCTCATTTTTTGTTTTTAACTTTTCAAACCCGTATCGAGGTGTAACACTTTCTAAAGCATCGAGCTGCTCAATGAATAGTGCAACCTCTGGGTTATCAGCTTCCTTCTTCTCTTCTAGTGTCAAGCTCAGCTCTAATTCATCTTTGCTCAGAACTTCCTTCATATGCTCATCTACTGACATATTGACAACATCAATAAAGTAACTAGAGTCATCAGTGTACAGTGTGTTTCATAGTAGTAGCTGTTTGGATTACCATCTCTTCATCACTAATTCTTAAAGTAAGCTTGCCTCCTTCCACATCAACCATTGCCTTGGCAATGGCTAGGAATGGTCTCCCAAGTATCAAAGGGATATCCCCATCCTCATCCATTTCTAAAACTATAAAGTCAACGGGGTAGATGAAATTCGCTACCTTTACCAAGACATCCTTGATTATCCCCTTAGGAATCTTCACAGAGTAGTCAGCAAGCTGTAAACTCATCCTAGTTGGTGTTAGGTCAAAAAGTCCTAACTTCTTGAAAAAGGGGTATAGCATTAAATTAATGTTGGCCCTAAGATCAGCTAAAGCCTTATCAATTAAAGTATCACCTATGACACACGGAATTGAGAAACTGCCTAGATCCCTTAGCTTTAGAGGAAGTTTATTCTGAATGATAGGTGAGCAATTTTCATCAACTTCTACGGTAGACACATCCTCCAACTTCTGCTTGTTAGATAAAAGCTCCTTTAGGAACTTAGCATATTTTGGCATTTGTGAAAGTGCCTCTATAAATGGAATGTTAATGTGCAGCTGTTTAAATAGATCAAGGAATTTACCAAATTGCTCCTAGTTTTTGCTCTGGTTGAGGCGAGCTAGATAAGGGATTTTTGGCACATATTCTTTAATAGCCGGTGGTGATCTCCTCTCGGGATGTGTTTTCTCAGGTGTTATTTTCTCCTTTTCAATAGGCTGATTATCCTCTTGCTTCTTTTCATGTTATTGTTCAAATGGTAACTCTTTCCCACTTCTCAATGTAATAGCTTTTACTTGTTCCCTTAGATTGTTTTTTGTGTTGTTGGGAAGAGAGCCGGGTTGTCTCTCAGACATCATCTTAACCAATTGGCCAATTTACTTCTCATGATTGTGATTCGAGGCCTCCTAATTACAAAGTTTTGCATCAGAGCTTTGGATGAATTGGCTTAGAATATCCTCTAAGTTATTCTTTTTTCCTTGTTGAGGTGGTTGCGCTTGAGGAAGTAGTAAAGGCTGATAAAGTAGCGGTTGTTTCTTTGAATACCATGTTGGTGGTAGATTAGCTCTCTGATAGTCCTGGTTTCCACAAGACAGATTCTGATGGTTTCTCATCCCCGGATGGTAGGTGTTACCATATTGATTATGCTGTTGTCTATTCGAATTCCCAAGATAATCTACCTACTCATATTGCTCGAACAGATTTACACCCTCCTCAAGGTCTACTTGATGTTGTTGTTATGGTCCTTGGGTATTCTTGAGAGTTGCAACTTGGTGGCTTAAAGCTTCCATCTTAGCTACCAAAGTAGTCATTACATCTACTTCGTACATTCCTGTCGCTTTCTGCTTACTTTTGCCACGACCCCACTAATAATTATTTATTGCCATATTAGCAAATAACTTCAATAATTCCTCCGGAGTCTTAGTGTTCAATATACCGCCAACTGCGGCATTTACTAAATGACATGTGGCCGGATTTAGCCCATTCAAAAATGTTTGAACTTGCATCCATGTGGGCAACTGGTGATGTGGGCACTTTCTCAACAACTCTATCCATCTCTGCCAAGCATTATATGTTGTTTCATGCTCTTGTTGAGTGAAAGATGAGATGTCATTCCAAAGCTTGGCGGTCTTACATGGTGGGATATAGTTATCTAGAAACTCCTTGATCGTATCATCCCATGTAGTCAAAGCTCTGAGACCTAATGACTGAAGCCATGTCTTAGCCTTCCCTCTTAACGAAAAAGGGAACAATCTTGAACGCACTGCTTCATTTGTCATCCCATTGTTCTTGAAAGTTTCACAAATCTCCAAGAATGTTTGAATATGAGCATGGGGATCTTCATCAGGTAGTCCATCGAACTAACTATACTGTTGTAGCAATTGAATTACCACATCCTTGATCTCGAAATTATTTGCCGAAATAGGAGGTTTAACAATGGTTGGACCTATGCCATCCAATGTAGGCCTTATATACTCGATGTTTGTCTTTGGTAGATCCTTAACCATGACTTCTTGTGCCTGTACCTCTATTAGCTCTTCTTCCTTAACCTCTGTTGTCACTACTATAGCATGTTTCCCCTCCTCACTAACTGACTGTCCAGAAGATTTAGCAGTTGTATTCCTTCGAAGTCAGCGAAGTGTTTTCTCAATCTCTAAATCTAGGTCAAGAATGTTTGAGGGAAGATTCCTTGTCATACACTGAAAAAAGGCAACCAAATGTGAAGTAGAAATTTTTGAAAAATGAAGAGAAGAAAGATAGATAAAATAAAATTAAAAAAAAAATGACTAAAGTAGTAGATACTACGGTTTTTCCTAATCTTGCCTTGTCAGATCCCCGGCAACAATGCCAAAAACTTGATGTCGCTCTCGAATCTAATCGATTGTTGAAGTTTTAAATTTATAACGAATCAAATCTATTATCGAGCTAGGCAGTGTACCTATCAATTATAGTAGAGATTTAATAGGTATCATCCTCTGGGATCTAGAAAACAAGTACTAGTATTACCTTTTCTCTACTATCTAGTCTAAATTATGATGTGAAAATTATGAATTAAATTAAGAAATAATAAATCCTAGTAACCCTAGAATTAAATGATATTGTCTAAAAAGTGTATTCAATCGCAAAATATATCCTTCATCTTGTTTCACCCTAACTCTTAAATTATCAACATAAGATATCGATTAATGAATTAAATTACACTTTGCACTGTAGGAATTCTTCAAATAAAATCAATTACTCCCTCGAGTTAATCAATTCATAATCATGCATAAGATAATGGAGACCTCTCCCTCACTAACGTTACGCAATATCTCATTAAGTTCATAATTCCAATAATATTGCAGAAAATCAATGTTTTCTTACCTCTAGGTAAAGCATGTAATCTCTATATTCATGAAGATCTATTTATTAGACGAATCCTCTTTTAATCTAATAAAAATCAGGCATGCAATCAATTTGTGCACATAAATCAATTACAAGAATAATTGAAACATATGAATAGATACAAAATATAAATAATCCATTAATCAATCAAAGGGTTAGTACATGAGTTAGGGTTTCACAAGATAAAAGATATAAAGAATTACTCCTTCATGGAGTTTTCAACAAAAACAGAGAATCTAGAGAAATAACACTGATTCATGTTGAAAAGGATAATCCCTTATTGTTTTGTGATCTCCAATGATGCCCGGACAATTCTCCTCTTGAAATTCATAATAAAGCTCCCCTAGGGTTTCCAGAACGATGCTAGAAATAAAAAAGTTGTTTTAAAATAAAATAATGCATCTATTTATAGTTCTCACGAAAACAGGGTTCAGCACGGGTTTTAGCACGGCCGTGCTCTAGGCCGTGCTGACTTCGAAACACATTATTTTTCACTGTCAAGTTCAGCACGGCCTCCAACATAGCTGTGCTGAGGGCAGGCTGAAAAAAATTAGCTACTGGTTTTTTTTTTCATCCAGCACTAGTGTCTACATATGCTGTGCTGAAGGTTGTGTTGAATTGAAAATCAATTTTCTTCATTTTTCGCCAAATTTCACCTTACCTTTGGTCATATCATCCTTAAACCTTTCTTTTCTCTCCATTGATGCCTGAAATTAAAATTTAATCATACAAGTACCCTTTTCTTCACAAATTACATGAAATCTATATAAAATTATAAATAATAAGCACTATAATTAAGAGTTTTCTGACACTTATCATAGTGATTGAAATTTGCACCATGAGTGAGGTGTTTTGTGTAGTGGTGATTAAAATTTGCACCGTGAGTGAGGTGTTATGTGTGGGGTGGTTTGAGTGTGTTGTGGAAAGTTGTAAATTGTTGTGGAGTTATCTTGTGTGTAAAGAAGGTGTTGTATGTAAAGTATAAGTGTATATGTGCCGTGATTAGAAAGGGAAATTTTGTGGTAAAATTTGACTTTTAAAACAAGCATTTAAGTGTGAAAGTTATTAAGTATTGATACTTAAACACTTATTTAGTTGAATTCATTAACTTACTACTTGGAAGTGTTTAATAATACTTCTACTTGTTGTTGCCTTAATTAAAGTGTAAAAGTGTAGTGTAAAGTAAATTGAACCGTGGGTGTAGAAGTGTATGTTGCGTGATTGTGGAAGAGTGTGTGTGAAGTCGTTGTGGAGGTATGTGTTGCATTTGGGTGTATAGTGCACCATTGTTGTGTGAGGACCGTGGAAGTGCTATTGTATGTATTGCACTGTGAGTGTAGGTATGGTGTAAGCTTGAGGTGTATTGATTATGATGTAGTGTGTAGTGAAGTATGTTGTTAGCTTATTGAAATTAATAAGAAACCATGTTAAATGATTTTTATTCTTCTACTAATGTACTACGTTGAGTCTTGACTTCTTCTCCAACCATTGATGATAAGCAGAGAGAAAATTTGTTTCATACTTCTTGTACGGTGTAAGGTAACTTGTGTGTCATTATTGTTGATGGTAGTAGTTGTACTAATGTTGTAGTTGCCTCATTAGTATCAAAATTATAGCTTGTAACTATCCCACATCCAGAACCCTACACATTATATTGGTTGAGTGAGCAGGGGAGTCTCTATGTGACCCAAAGAGCTAGGGTACCTTTCAATATATGGGATAAATACTATGATGAGATTGAATGTGATATTCTTCCTATGTGTGCATCCCATATATTTCTTAGCAGGCCATGGTTATATGACAGGAGAGTCTTACATAATGGTTATAGAAATACTTATATGTTCTAGTAGGATGGTAAACGTATAGTATTGAACCCTATGTCACCATCAAAGGTCCAAGAGATGCAAAAACAGCTAAGTCAACCATTAGAGGTTCCCGAGGTTCATAGTCAAATGTGCCAACCTTTAGAGGACCAAGCTGTTCAAAAGTAGATGTGTCAACCATCAGAGATTCCTGAGGTTCATAGTTAGATGAGTCAACCTTTAGAGGACCGAGCTATTCAGAAGCAAATGTGTCAACCATCAGAAGTCCTTGAGGTTCATAGTCAGATGAGTCAACCTTCAAAGGACCAAGTGGTTCGGAAACAGATGTGTCAATCATCAGAGGTCCGAAAGGTTTAGGGATAGATGGCTAAACCATCAGAGGGCCAAAAGGTTCAAAGACATATAGGTGGAACAGGAAATGAGAAAATAATATCGGTGGGATAGTTTAAGTTAGAGGAAGTCATAGTAGATGATAGACCATTATATGTGTTGCAGATGAGTCATATCCTAAAGATGGAGGGCGAGAGCAACCACCTCTTGTGGTATCTTAGGTACTGGGAGACTGTAGTGATAATTTTACAGATAACTTGCTAGGAAGATACAAAGTCTCTACTGCATTTGACCTAGTAGATTTGAGGACAAATCTTCTTGAGGCTCGAGGAGATAATAGGAATCAAAATCCTATAGGACCTATCACTAGGGCAAGAGCCAAAGGATTACAAAATTTGGCGATAAGGGTCCTCTTTGAACAAACCGACCCCGAAAATACTTGTATACGAACTTCTTTTCTATTACTTATTTGTTGTGCATTCCAATAGGCATACTTGTCAGGTTTTACAAGGCAATGGACAAACTCGCTAAAACTCAGCTTGTGGGTTATTCATGGACCAACATAAACAAAAGAAGAACCTGTCCAACAAATTACTCAATTGAATTGAAGAACAGGCCACTTGAAGAACCTTGTACTTGTAATTATTGTTTTGAGAACCGACCATTTCATTTAGCATTTGTAATTTCTTTTCTTGGAACCAGCTACCTAAGTGGCTTATTTGTAATTTTCATGTGGTTTTTACCCTAATAAGAGCAAGTATAAATACTTGCTAACTAGGGTTTGCATGGAGCTTTTGACATTTTGAGAAAAATACACACTTTGAGCCGTAAGGGAGGGCTTTTCAAATCAAAGATCTCTTATCAATTTCTTATGAAATTATGGCAAGATTCAACAAGTGTAGATTGTGAGTAATATCAATCTTCCATTTGTTGTTAGCAAATTGTATTTAGTAAGTCATATCTATATGCAATTTGTGGTTACCTTGTTCACGTAATTTGGATGAAATTTTTAGATTTTGATCAATTCAATTTTGAAATTGCTTCCTAGTGTAAATTGCGTGATTAACCATTGAGCATTTACATACTTATTAGTTCACATTTCGCTTGGTCATTTGCTTAAGTGGAATTCCATTTCATCACGCCAATTTAGGGATTTTGCATTGTTGAATTCTCCAATTGGATTATGTACATGTGCTTGGATTTTAGGCACATCAGTATCTTTCTATGTGTTTTGCATTTTTGGCATGCCTAGATACATAGTTATGTAGAGTGGCCATGTATCTTTCTATGGATTTATCATTTTGGCACGCCCAAGTACACAATCGTGTAGTTGGTTGTATACCTATCTATATGTTTCCATAATTTGACACACCTAGGTGCATAGGTGTGTACTTCAATTATGTAGCTTTTTGTACACAATGCAAGTTTCAACACGTGCAAGTATACGAGTGTGTACTTGACCGTATGCCACACTGTTCTTTATAAACCTTATTTCCTCTTTTCCAAATTGCTCCAAATTCTGATGTTTTTGTTCCTAATTTTAATTAGACTCTAAAATTTGTAATTTCTAATGCATTAAGAGGATTAATGAACTTGTTAAATTCGTGATTTAGATCTCTTAGTCACTTGATCTCCTTGCTCGTTCCACCCGTTTCTTTATCCGAATTCTATAATCATAACATAACACTTGCATAAATCCTAAATTATATAACCATGAATGCTACTTCAATCATTGAAATCCTCACCTTGTGTAATCATATTAGACCTTTATGTAAACCTCTCAATCTCTTTTAGGGTTCTCCAAAGAGTATTTAGTTTGTTACTATGCAAATGGAAAAAAAGGAAGAGCGCTAGGTCAACTTCAGTTTATATACCTTATATAGGAAATGAACAAATTACCCCCTTTATTATATAAAATTTTCACTTCTAACCTTAGCTCCATTTTATAATAAATATTAAATAAAATATTTTTATCCCGATATTTACATTCTCATCTCACCCTCCCCCCCCCCCCCCCCCCCTTTTATAAAGACTTTTGTCATCAAAAGTTACCTGATTCTGGAAGAGATTTAGATATTTCTTCCTCATCTCTTCTTCCAATTCCCACGTTGCTTCATGTTTAGTTTGATTTGTCCATTGTACCTAGATGTAGGAAATCACTCTCCATCTTAGCACTTATTCTTTAACGTCTACAATTTTGACTAGTCTTTCAATAGAGAACAAGTTTAGTTGTATGTTCAAGGGCTCTAAAGCCACTATCTGATCGAGGTTTGGTATAAATTTTCCCAACATAAACATGTGGAATACATCATGTACCCCAACTAAACTTAGTAGGAGGGCCAAGTTGTAAGTCACAGTACCTTCTCCTTCCAAGATTTCAAACGAGTCTACATATTTTGGGTTTAGCTTCCATCTCAAACCAAACCCGATCACCCCCATTTGTTGGAGAAAATCTCAATAAAACCTTGTCTCTTACTTGGAATTCTAAAGGGCATCTTTTCCTATCTACATAGCTCTTTTGTTGAGACTAAGCTGTTTTTATCCTCTCCCTTATCAATTTTACCTTGTCCATAGCCTCTTGGACCAATTCTGGTCCCAACATCTACCTTTCTCTCACTTCATCCGAGTGTAATGGGGATCTGCATCTTCTTCAATATAAAGCCTCATAAGGAGCCATTTGGATGGTTGCTTGATAGATGTTGTTATAGGAAAACTTAACTAAAGGTATGTGCTCATTCCAATTACTTCTAAAATCCAATGCATAAGGTTTAAGAAAATCTTCTAGATTTGTATGGTCCTTTCAGATTGCCCATTCATCTAAGGGTGAAATGCAGTGCTGAATTGCAATTTAGTGTCCAAAGCTTTATGCAAGTCATTCCAAAATTTGTTTACAAACCTTGTATCTCTATCAAAGGTTATAGTCACTAGCACCCCATGTAGTCTTACTATCTCCTATATATATATATCTAGGCCAAATTCTCCAAGTTGTATCCCACTGTAATAGGTAGAAAATAAGCAAACTTGGTTAATCGGTCTACAATTACCTAAATTGCATCTTGCATCTCTTTAATATTCAAGAGGGTCATAATAAAGTCCATTATCACATACTCTCATTTCCACTCTAGTACTAGAAGAGGCTATAATTCTTCAACTAGCTTTTGATGCTCAATTTTGATCTACTGGCAAGTTAGGCATCTGATTGCATACTCAGCTATCTCTCTTTTCATATTCTTTCACCAATAGTGACTCTTCAAGTCCTTGCATATTTTAGTGGTTCCAAGATAGATTTTCTAGGTTGAATAGTGTTCTTATTTCATTATTTCCTTTTACAATTCCACATCCCCTAGTATGCACAATCTTGTCCCATATCTTAAGATTCCTTTCATGCCCATATTGAATTCAAGAGCCTTGCCATGTTCCATCCTGCTCTTAATATCTTGGATATCTTTATCCTTTATCTAAGTAGTCTTGATTTTGTCCACTAAGGTTGGTTATATGCGTAAAGTGGCCATTTTTGCTCCTATTTTTTGAGTCAAAACATCTAACTCCAACTTATGCATATCATCTGATAACTCTCGCTGTAAAGTGATAAAAGTAGCAACATTACCCTATTTCTTCCTACTAAGGGCATCTGCCACCACATTAGCCTTTCCTAAATGGTATTAGATTTCCAAGTCATAATCTTTGATTAGTTCCAACCATCTCCTCTGCATCATGTTCAGCTTCTTTTGTGTGAAGATATATTTCAAACTCTTGCGATCAATGAAGATCTTGCATCTCTCTCCACATAAATAGTGCCTCCATAATTTTAAGGCTAATACCACTACTACTAACTCTATGTTGTGAGTTAGGTAATTCTTCTCATATGGTTTTAGTTAGCGAGATGTATATACTATTACTTGCCTACCTTATATTAATACATATTCTAACTCTTGAGCTGAAGCATCACTATATATAGTAAATTCTTCTCCACTCTTGGGTAATGCCAAAACTAGAGCTAACACAAGCTTCTCCTTGAGTGTTTGGAAACTAGCTTCACATCTATCATCCTACTCAAACTTTACAATCTTTTGTGTTAATTTGGTGAGAGGAGTCGCAATCTTAAAGAATCCCTCAACAAACTTTCTATAATAGCCTATTAGACCTAAGAAGCTTCTTATATCTGTTACTGTCTTCAGTTTGTATCAATTCACTATAGCTCTCACCTTTTTTAGGTCTGCAAATATTCTATCCTTGTTAATTACGTAACCCAAGAAAACCACCTATTCTAGCCAAAATTTGCATTTATTGAATTTAGCATATAATTTATCTTCTTATAACCTATCCAACACTAATCTTAAGTACTCTTCATGTTCCTCATTACTTCTGGAGCATATCAAGATATCGTCTATGAAGACAATTACAAATTTATCCAGAAAGTCCCTAAATACTCTATTCATTAAATCCATGAATTTTGCAAGTGCATTGGTCAATCCAAAGAGCATCACCAAAAACCCATAGTGCCCATATCGGGTCCTAAAGGCCATCTTCTGTATGTCTCTTTCCTTAATTCTTAGCAAATGGTACCTTGATCTCAAGTTTAACTTAGAAAACACCCAAGCTCCCTGAAGGTAGTCGAACAAGTCATCTATCTTGGGAAAATGATACTTATTCTTGATAATGACCTGATTCAACTCTCTATAGTCTAAGTAGAGCCTTATGCTTCCATCCTTCTTCTTCACAAAAAAGGACTGGTGCACTCTAGGGAGATACACTAGGTCTTATGAAACCTTATCCTATAGATTCTATAAGTGCTTCCTCAACTCTTCTAATTTAACCGATGTCATTATGTATACCCGTTTTGATATTGGTACAATACCTTGTACAAAATCAATACCAAACTCTATCTCTCTAGCTAGGGGTAAATCAAGAAAGTCTTCTGGAAATACATCTAGAAATTCTCTTACTATAAGCACCATTTTTAGTTTTGTCTCTTCACTAGCTTCAGTAGTTATAGTTGCTACAATATTCCTTCCCCATAACTCATAAGTAGGTTATCTAGTTAGTCTTTGAGCTTCTAACTTATACTCAAAGCAGTCTTCCCCAAGTATGTTGAATTATACCATCATGTTATGACAGTCAATGGTGGCGTAGTATTCTGACAACCAGTTAACTCCCAATATGATGTCAAACTCCATCATCTCCAATATCAAGAGATCTACTAGCATCACCCCGCCCTATATCTCTATTCCTATCCTTCTGCAGAGTCTATTTATCTTCCCTCCAACTCCCAAAGGGGTACTAACCACCAGATTATCATCCATATTCTTAACATCCAATCCACATTTACATACAAAATTTCAAACACAATAAGAAATAGATGCACCAGTATCAAATAGTACATAAGTATTGCAAGTGTGTACTTGAAGCATACCTGCAATGGTGTCCATGTTTGGAACATCCTAATGCTATTATTGTTGAATAGTAAATACTCTAATGGGAGCCTGTTGTTTGGGGGCCCCTACCTATAGTCTACTAACTTGTCCCCTCACTTGAGGTCTTACTACCTGTGGAGTTAGGGCTGCCTAATTTCCTACTTGCCCCTAAGGATAGTCAATTGACTTATGTCCCCTCTATTTACATACATGAAGATTACTACGGGGATTGACCACTCATTGCGATGCCTACTAATGTATCCTATCTTTCTATAGGGAAAGCATGTACCTTCTAGCCATCTACATTCCCTTATTTCATGAGGTCCATAGCACTTGGTTCATCTGATAGTAGGTACTATTACAGGAAGTGCCAAAGGCACTAGTTTAAATTATAGAGTAGGGGCTGCCGCACTCTATGATCTGTTCTAGAATATATGGGGTCTCTTGCCCTATTCCACTCTAGGTGGGTATCTTCCCCAAAGCTATCCCTACTCTATGGCTCCTCTATTCTTCTATTCTTCTCTTACTCTATTCCAAGTATTTAGCCTTACCGACCATTTCAACATGTGTGCTCAACTTAAAGGCCCCAACCTCATGTTGGAGATCTAGCTCCAATCCCTTCAAAAATCTTCTGGCCCTGAATCTGTCATCAGCATGAACATTCTCGAGCATGAACTGAATTAAGCGATTTAATTTCACCTTATACTCTTCCACATTCCTATTCCCCTATTCACAGTTGTAGTAATCATTCTCCATTCTATCTTTGGAGTTGCTTGAGAAGTATCTTTGATAAAATAGTTCCCTAAACACCGTCCAATTCATACACTCTCCTATTAGTCTAGAAATTGATGCCCACCATTTTATTGCAGTTCCTTTTAGCATAAATGTAACATAGTTAACTTTTCTGCCTTCAGGTATTGAAAGACATCAAATTTCTTTTCCATTTCCTACACATGATCCTTAGCCTCAATCAAGTCATCCATCTTAAGGTTGAATTCCTTTGCCACCTTGATGAACCTATCAAAACTAATTGGTTCATTTGCATTTCTATTTCATAGGACATGGTGGACTTGATGTTGCTATGTCAACAAGCCCACTAGGTTATTTATAGCCTACAATAGTAAGGCGGTCTGTTCTGTCATCTAACCTTGACCTCTTGTGGCTACTAACCCTAAATGTTCTCCTCATTTGAGTTGTCACATCCCGCACCTCTTCTTGAGCTCAATCTAATGATTCTTCTTGAAGGCATTCTATTTAAGAAGAGACAACCGAATAGACTTAAAAATTAGTGTCAGTTAATGTTAATGTCATTATGTGTCAGTGTATATACATATATACCCCTACACATAATTGCATACTCATATATATAATAACTTAGCAATTAAAATAAGTGTAATTAAAATAATAATACAATAAAATAAAGTACTGAATAAAATAATTGCCCATAATTTCCTTCACTCTCTTCATGTCTCATTATCCTACAAATCAAATGCTTAATTCCTCTAAAGGTCACATCTTATTTTCTACTGTTTGAAACTTATACCTAATAAAAGGGTCATCAACTTGTGCTCTATAAATCAAAACCTAAGCTCCTAAGGATCATCAACCTATGCTGTGATACCGTATAAGCTTTGACACTCCGAAACCTAGGGCGTTACTGCTAGCCACATGTCTTTATTAGGCAATGACACATTGAGGCTTTGAATCCTACTCTGATAACATTTAATCCTGTAATTCTTGTAATACCTAATATTCACAATTTAAATAATTCATCTATGACATTTATAATGATTCGATTCAATCCCATTACAACCATCAACTCTCAAAATCAATTCTTACAATTACTCATAATCAAAGTCTAAAAAAATTAAATTTCAATAATTCACTAATCTATTATCTTCCAAAGAACTTAGTCTTCACTACATATAACTAAATCAAGTTCCTCCAGCATCCAATCACTATAATAATAAAATAAATCTTCATCTTTCCTCTATTGTACATTCAACCCTAGGTCCTCTTCATGGTAGCATTTTCCTCTTTGCCTACATCTAAGAAAAAAAAATCCCCAAGGGGTGAGCTAATGCCTAATACGTATAACAATAAAGAAATATGCATGAACAAGCAAGAACTTAAATTACATATTGAAATACAAATATTATACATCATACAACAAGTTCAAGTTACACTTAAGTTCAAAAAATATTAGTGGGGTACTCATGACCCCATTAAACACACTTTAAAGCTTAACCCTTAACTTAGCCTTAGGAACTGCCATTACAGGCCCCAACATCCCTGAGTTCTTAAACCTTAAACATACTTAAACCTTAATATGGTGTTGGGAACTGCCACCATGGGCCCCAACATCCGTAAGTCCTTAAATCAATTTAGATCATTTCCAAACACGACTCTACTAAGGACAGCATCACACAAGGATCATTGGGGTACTCCCCTAGGATTTGCTAATACAGACCCCTAAGTCGAGCCAAGCACAATCAACAAGCAACTTAACCACTTAAACTTTTCATCTAACTTAATCCAATTTTAATATTAACTTAAAAAGCACAAGAAATAATCAAAGTTACATGTATTTAGAATCTTAGTCTCAAGCACATCTGGCTTTAAACCTAAAGTATTTTGTAATGTGTCAAAGCAACAATGATTCCTTCTTAGTACTAATTTAAGAATAAGCTATGTTTCTTAATTCTATTCACTTGATTGTTATATGATCTCTTCTCTTACGCTATGGGAGTTTTTAGGGTTTTACTAGATGTCTAAGTTGCATGGAAGTTTATTTAATTAGAAAATAAATCGAGAAACAAAGTGTCTCTAAGTATACACTTGTGCTTGAGGCTGTGTACTTTGGTATAGTTGGATACACAATCATGTATAGTGGTCATATATCTTTTTGTGTGTTTTGCATACATGGTCGTGTAGAATGACTGTGTATCCTTCTGTAGATTTTATTATTTTGGCACATCCAGGTACACGATCATGTAGGTGGTCATGTACCATTCTGTGTGTTTCCATAATTTAACACACCCAAGCGCACAGACATGCACTTTAGCTGTGTACCTTTCTATACACGACGTGTGTTTTAGCACGTACAAGTATACGAATGTGTACTTGATCATGTACCACGCTATTCTTCATGAACCTTATTTGCTCTTTTCCAAATTGTTCCAAATTTCGATGTTTGTGTTCCTATTCTAATTGAACTCTAAAATTTGTAATTTCTAATGCATTAAGCGAATTAATGAACTTACTTGTCAAATTTGTAATTCAGATCCCTTAGTCACTTGATCTCCTTGCTCGTTCCACCCATTCCTTGATCAAAATTCTATAACCATAACATAACACTTTGTATAAATCCTAAATTCTATAATCAAGAATGCTACTTCGATTATTGAAATCCTTAACTCGTGTAATCGGACTAGACCTTTGTATAATCCTTTTGATCTCCTTTAGGGTTTTTCAGAGAGTGTTTGGTTTGTTTCTGGCAAATGACAAAAAAGGAGGAGCACTAGGTCAACTTGGCTTTATATTCCTTACCTGTAAAATGACCAAATTAGCCCCCTTATTATATAAAAATTCCACTTCTAACCTTAGCCCCATTTTATAATAAATATTAAATAAAATATTTTTTTGTCCGGGTATTTGCATATTATTATTATTATTATCATTATTATTATCAATACAATTATGTTGAGAGCTCTTTTTTCTTTTTCATATCTTGAGATTGAACCTCTTTTTTTTTCGTAAGTTATTGTTGCTGGTTAATGAAGGAACTTTCCTCCTTGTTCACGCGTTGCATTTTCACCATAAACTACTCTATGAAAGTTGTACTATGTATAATATATACTCTGGATTCCAACATACCGTATATGTTACATTATTATAAACATGATATACGGTATCCATGATATAAAATATCCCTCACAAATCAATAAATTTAGTAAATAAAAGAAATATTCAGATAACCTAAGAAAAAATAACTTTTCGTGGTCTAAACATGATAACACAAGGTTGTTGAAAGTGGAGTTTCAATTTATTTCAGGTGATGTTGGATAAATACTTTATTATAACTAAATTAGGGAAATTGAGATGCCTTTTAAAAACTATCAAAATTATAGAAATATCTTAACTTTGTAAAATGTTACATTTTTATCCTTTGAAAAATGTTAATATTGAAAATTTTTTCCTCCAAATGTAATATCAAATCAATCTTTAACTATAATTATATACTCGTAATTACTTTTTTAGGCTGATTCATCTCTTGATTTAAGGATTTTCTCGACATAGTTTACATTCAATCCTTACTAGTCAAATTAGGCAATAAATCAATTTCAAAAAAAAAATTATTATAGTATATTTTCTTGGCATAATTATATACTTGTAATTATTTTCCTACTAGCTTTAGGTATAAAATTAGATGCAATTTTAATTTTCTAAAGGAAAAATGTAGTAATAGTGCTATTGCTACATTATAAACTTCCAGTACATAAATTAATAATAGGTTAAGACAGGCTCCAATAGTTTGAAACTTCGCATCATACAACCATTGAAAGTGATCTTAAACTTTTACCCAGATGGAATTTACAAGTTACAAAATACGTTATGATGCCCATAAAATTTTCATTCATTTTAATGGTATAAAACATAATTGCATAGACTGCTTCTATTTGGAGGAAAAGAGTACTAATGCCATAGCTGATTTTATTCCCAAATTTTCAAAGTAGATTGAAACTTCAATTTATCAATTATGTATGTGTTATCGTTGTGGGGCTTTATTTCTCTGTTGTATGAGCAAATGAGTTGTCATTTGCTAAAGTGAGATAAAACTTTATGCTATTAGCTGGGTTCTTTATATCGAATTAGTTAGTTAAATATTTATAATGATGTATAGGATATTTTATAGGGTATATTAATTCTACATATTACACACAACAAATAATATATACAGTATTGTATCTAAGTAGGTTTTGGAGGTACGTTTTAGGTCACACCTTCTACAGCATACTAACCTAATTCAGGCAACAAGGTTTGGAAATTTTGAAATTAAAACCTATACCTTAGCATGCATATGGTCTGACAGGCTCTGCAATTCAGTAGTTTCTATGTATCCCCAAAAATATTTCTAAGGTTAGGCTTAATCTAATAATTTCACCCTCTTTTATATAAAGACTGCAACCCCAGCTTATCTTCGCAAAACCCTAAAACCTCAATGAAAGGAAATATAGAGTTTCTCCATCCTAGGGCAGCAATTAGTGTTAGCAGGTTATATTTGCGTAATGTTTTCGTGTTGATTTTATATTAGTGGAGACAGAGTCTTGAGTTCTAACTTTGAGACCTTATGCTTGAGATCTTTCAACTCTTTTCCTGTTTGATCATTTAGTCTTACAGTTTCTTTTGAAGAAGTGCTGGATAAATATGATTCAAGCTTGGACTCAATCCTGGAAATGTTGGACCTCAGATCTCTAACTTCTTTTTCGAGTTCCGCACTCCTTTCAATGAACAGGTCAAGTTCAATCAGCTTCTCCATGTCCTTTAAAACCACAATGACATGTTTGAAAACAAGATTGTATGATAAATTATTAAGCAGTTTTATATCTTTATGGCTTATTTTTTAGGCATCCTTTTGGTATTAATTTGAAATCAGACAAAAAAAATACAAAATACACAGATTAAATATATATAATATGTATATAAAAAGCAGACAAAACAAACAACGTTGCACTCATACCCGCATTCCTCGATGTAGTGTCAAATAAGAATTAATATATTCGTACCTCGGAGTGGTTGATCAATAAAGGTTGTGTTAGAGATTCAGCATCAGACAACTGATTATAACCATTGATGTAAGGCAAAATATGTTTAATCTTTCGACCATTTACTCGCGCCTTTCCCATCATATCATCTATCGAAGTGAACTGATTTTGAGACTTCTTTGTTTCTCTCGCTGGTTTTTTACTACGGCAACCTCTGTTGTAATATAGTGGTACAAAGTCAACTGTTTTTTGATAAAACTAAGGTATCAGGTTATCGACTAAACTAAGCTCGACCTAGCGGAAGAAGCGCGTAGCCGTAGATGGGAAATTGCAAAGGCATTTGCCTGCAATTGATTGGCAACTCACTCATCTACCAGGCAATTGAGACAGAAGAATAAAATGAAAATGACAATTTAGAAATGTTAATGTAATGCACTACGAGTCTAAATGCTTTCTTAAGAATCCAATTGAATTTATTACATCGTGTAACTAAAACGTCCTTCACGTCACTTACCTATTTAGATCTTGTTATTGTTGTCTTTTTCCCATATTTTCTAGATTTATTCGAAATGTACCGCCATGTAGTACAATATACTAGAAAAGGAAATACATGTGATGCCACTGGAGCTATTCTTCATCTTGTCAAGGCAACAATCAATCTTTCAAATAACGTTTCATACTGACAATTAATCACAGGCAATGTGTGTACAGTTTCGATCTTGAAGACTAATTGAGATAGGATATGTGTATGGATGTGATAGGAAGAGACATGAATTGTCGATTTTGCCCAATGTCCTCCTCCATGTAGGGATTGGCAAAGCGCCAAAAGAGCACTAATAACAATGGCTCAATCATCCACCAAACTCCATCAAACATGGAGAACAAGTCTTGTTGCCGTAGTCTATTGCATATGGAGAACACGCAACAAAGTCCGACTTAGAAGTAATCCTCCTAGCATTTCTCTTTTAGCCAATCAAATCAAATCTTACGTTTATAGGATGTAGTTTGGTAGCACTTTCATTATATCAATACCTATGAGTTTCGGTTTAATGTTGTATTTGTATCCCTATCCGTCTTTGACAAATGTATCCTGTTTCAAATCAATAAATTATGAATTATCCAAAAAAGAGACATGAATTGTGTTTTTGAAAACTTTTGTTTGTTCTCTTGTGAAAGTGTTTTTGTAGAGTTTGTGCATTCATCTCAAATATTGGTGGGTACTAGAAAATTAGTCCCTAGTATATAAATTTTGGAAGCTAATCTCAACTTTCAAATTACTCTAAAATGGATAACTGAAATTTTATGTCGATGATGCATAGATCCCTCACGAATGATTTTCAATCCTTCTTTTCTTATGGATTCAGACTTGAGCAAGTGGGCTTAGATCATGGGATTGCATCAGCCTCTATATATATATTTAAAAAGAAAAAAGAAATGACTATCTATATATATTTAAAGAATTTTAAACATGAAAAATAAAACAAAAGAATAAGATAAAAATGACATTTTAGACAAGTCAATATAATGCACTATGATTCTAAACGCATTTTTAACAATGCAATCCAACTTATTTCATTATTCAATAGAACAATGTTGATATCAAATCAACTGTAAGGTTATGACTATTTTAGATAATTTCTCTAAATTAATTTAAAATGTTCATTAAATTAAGTATTTTACTATAGAGGTACTACAATAAATAATATAGTCAAAAGAAAATACACATGGTAATGCCATTCTTATTATTCATTCCGTCTTTAAAGATGATTTAAAAATTAAAAAAAAAAGGAGAAAATACCTCATTATATAACATGTCTAGACCATATCAAGGGTTTATAAGGTCAAGACACAACCAACGTAACTAATGTGAGTTGAACTCTATTAGGTATGAGTTACACTAATGGAAATGTCTTTACTCTAAAATAGCAAAGATAAGATTTGAAAGGATAGATTATATTAACCATTTTTATGAATTTTATAAATTACATTGAGATTCTATTTTTCTAAAATACAACACTTATTCCTTTATTTTTACTAATATATACGTTTACATCATAAAAGCTAACATGTTATTGTCATGTCAGCATTAGTAATATATTTTATTTAAATATCATATTTATATATAAAATAATGAATAATCAACTAAAATAGTAAAAAATTTAAGGAAAAAAGAAAAGAAAATACTGAAAAATTTAAAGCACATATATTATATTTATACATAAATATATATTAATTAAATTAATAAAAATAAAAAGGAGTTGTGGCTGTTAAATTAATCATGTCCATTGGAGGAGCTGAATTGTACTTGCAAGCCTTGGTAAAGTCTGGATTATCTGGACAATAGTTCACTAAGACCAAAGACCGGCTATACAGTTGTATTATCGACAACATGTGGATGGCGCCATTGCTACTTTCAACGTTAGAAAAGAAATCTTAGTCTAATGTTCGCAGTAATTATTTCTCTTGACCAACATCTACACCATGATATTCAAACGCTACCAATTGACAAATTTTTTATGGCCAATCTACCGAATCCTTTTTTCTTTTGTTCTTTTTGATTTTTTATTATTTATTTATTAAATTAATATATATTTATTTTTATCATATATAATATATGTGCTTTGAAAATTTTTCAGTATTTTTTCATTCTTTTTTAATTTTTTCTATTAGTTTATTATTATATATATAATATAATATTTAAATAAAATATATTATTTATACTAATATGGTAATGATGTGAGGTAGCGCATTCACTTTTATGTCACATCAGCATACACATGAGCAAAAGCAAAAGAATAAATATTGCATTTTAAAAAAATTGAGTGTCGGTGTATTTTTTTCAAAATTTATAGGAATAAATAACGTAATTTAGTCGATTTGAAATGTACATGACACGTTATACCACCACCAAATCACCAATCCATGAATGCCCATAATTAGGAGCGGGTGCAACTTAATTGGGTCAGGTCCAACCCATCAAACTAAATCAAAACAAATGGTAAATTACAATCAATATATTTTTTCTTTTAATTATTCCATTAACCCATAAAATCTAGTTTAATTCACAGTTTAAATTATAAATAATTATCGATATTTTTATAAAGATATGAAATAATTAAAGAAAAACCATATCCTTTGTAGAAGTATTGGTAAAATCCTCAATATAAAGTTATAGGGAGAGACCAAGTGTCACGTTCTGAGATTATCGAGATACATCAACTCCACCGCATATTCCTATACATATAGATTTGTTAATATATTGGTGTTTTTTTAACCTTATTGTTATCAAACATGTTTGTAAAGCTTTGGCGACAAAGCAAAGAGAATATAATAGATTCAGATTAGAAGGTCCACGTCCAGTCATTACCAATCAAGCATATTTGGTAATATACTCAAGTAGCAAAATTGTTATTTTTGGTTTTCTTATTTAATTGGTCACAATTCTTATGTTCTTTCTATAATAATTTTAATGAGAAATTAATATAGTTTTGCAAATCTTAAACGAGGCTATCTAATTAGATGTTTTTCTTAATTAAAAGGAGATGATCCCAAATTTTATAAGGCAAGTATGGCTGGATTACTTTATCTGTTCAATTATTATTATTATTATTATGGTTATTCAAGAATGCTAGTTAATTTAGAAAGATACCTTCCATGTCAATTAAAATGCCTTCTATATTGGTTTTGATGCTTTCCATATCGCATTGGGTACCTTTTAGCTGAACCAATATAGCTTTTAGGTTGAACAACATCCTTTCAATAGTTTCACCTTTTTCGTTTATATTTTTGTGTTCTATCTTATCATTTTACATTACTTTAACTTTAATAAAAATTATTTGAGCAAAAGCTTTTAAACTTTCACCTGTTTCGAAACCCAAAATCAATTTTTGATGAATCAAGACGTTGACTTGATAAAACAAAATAAAAGGGGGAAGCAAAATATTATACATACTTACGAGAGCAAGGAATGCTTTATCAAAACATAATTAGGAATTGCATTGATATTGTTGCTGCAAAAGCACTTCAAACATATTAAGTTTGCTTATCAAAAGAAGACTCGTTTAGAGTAACTATTGACTTATTTTCTATTTATTAAGCCAGATAAAATCGAACCCGTTCCACCTTGTTACGTTGACGTACATAGGTTTTACAGATTAATACCAATCCGAATGCTAACCAGAAATATCAAAACAACGATGCAGCCAATGAGGCAGTTGATGGGATCCTCTAGAGCAATAACATTAGCAGGAGCTGGTGTGGCCTGGAGAATATAATGCAAGCAGATTAACACTAGCAGAAATTATTTCATTACAAGCACTTGAAATAGAAAATTTAGCATTGAACTTACTCCCAATTTCAAACACAAAGATTGTAAGTCTGCCACCGTAGCTTTTAAATTTTCGGTTTCCTTCTCCATTTCCGCGCATCGTTTTTTCACTTTCTCAATTGCAAGCTATTGTTTCTTCACAAATCGTGGTGTCAAAGAAAGGAACAAGCAGCAAAAGCATCAAATTTTAGTAATTTACAAGGACAAAGGGATGAAATAATTAGAGAGGAAAAGGAAAAAAAAAAAACTTGAAAGCATTGTCTTACAGGATCGTGTGGATTCTTGGGTTCTATGTTTGAGACCTTATGCTTGAGATCTTTCAATTCTTCAGCAATTTGATCATATTTCTCGTTTTCCTTAACAACCTGAAAGAAAAATGGTCGTATCAATTCATGGAAACAACTCTACCTTGTTTGTAAGTTCAGTCTTCCAACTTGATCTTTCCTCTGAACGTGAAACAGATTAACTCAAGCCGGAACTAGTTTCCCCCTACAAGTATTCGAAAGATATATTCAGCACTGCAACACTTACTCTTAAGTTTGAACAAAGGCAGTGTAATCCCACAACCGTTGTTCCGAAAGTTGCGATCTTCTCCTCCATTGCAGCATTGCTTTCTCTCAATTTCTCGATTTCAAGTTCTTGTTTTTCCATCAACTACAATAACGAAGAAGAAAACAGTTATAAAACCTTTTCTTTAAGTAATTTACTAGAAGGAGAGCAAAGCATTGGGAAAAAAGTTCAGTAGCAATGTCGTACAGGATCATGTGGAGAGAGAGTCTTGTGTTCTAGCTTTGAAACCTTATGCTTTAGATCTTTCAACTCTTTTCCTGTTTGATCATTTAGTCTTATAGTTTCTTTTAAAGGAGTACTGGATAAGTATGATTCAAGCTTGGACTCAATCCTGGAAATGTTGGACCTCAAATCTCTAACTTCTTTCTCTAGTTCCGCACTCTTTTCAATGAACTTCTCAAGTTCAATTAGCTTCTCCATGTCCTTTAAAACCACAATGAAATGTTTAAAAACAAAATTTTATTATAAATCATTAAGCAGTTTTATATTTTTATGGCTCATTTTTTGGGCATCCTTTTTTGGCTTTAATTTAAAATCAGATATAAAAAATATAGAATAGACGTAGCATAAATACGGATTAAATACAGATAATATATATATATAATAGACAAAACAAAAACAACATTGTACCGTATACACATTCCTTAATGTAATATCATATAGAAATTTATTATATGCATACCTCAGAGTGGTTGATCAGTAAGGGTTGTGTTAGAGATTCAGCATCAGACAATCGATTATAACCATTGATGTAAGGCAAAATATGTTTAATCTTCCGACCATTTACTTGCGCATTTCCCATCATATCATCTGTCGAAGTGAACGGATTTTGAGTTTTCTTTGTTTCTCTTGCTGGCTTTTTACTACGGCAACTTCTGTCGTAGTATAGTTTTGGACAAAACTAAGGTCGACCTAGCGGAAGAAGCGCGTAGCCGTCGATGGGAAATTGAGAAGGCATTTGCCAGCAATCGACTGGCAACTCATTCATCTACCAGGAAATTGAGACAGAAGAATACAATGAAAATGACGTTTTAGCTAAGTTAATGTAATACCCGCCAAAGTCTAAGTGCTTTTTTAAGAATCCAATTGAATTCATTACATCATTTGACAAAAACGTACTTCACTCAGCTTAGCTATTTAGATCTTGTTACTGTCGTTTTTTACTTTTTTTTTTTTTCTTTCCCATATTCTCTAGATTTATTTGAAATTTACCGCTAGATTAAAATATGGAATTACAGTACCTTAGTAAAGTATACTAGAAAGGAAATACATGCGATACCTTTCTCTCAATCTTGTCAAGGCAAGAATAGATCTTTCAAATAGCGTATTTTACAAAGGGTTTGCTGTTGACGGTCAATTATGTGTGATGTGTGTGCACTTCGATCTTAGAGATTACTTGAGATGGTGATACATGTATGAATGTAATAAAAAGGGACATAGATTGTGTTTTTGAGAATTTTGGTTTGTTTTTTGGTGATAGTGTTTTAGCAGAGTTTGTGCATTCGCTTCAAATCCTGTTGGGTGCCAGCAAATTAGTCCCTAGTTTATCGATTTTAAACACTAATCTCGACTTTTAGATCACTGAGGTACATGATTGAAATTTGATATTGTTGATGACAGTTAGATCCCTCGTAATGATTTAACGGCTGATTTTCAATCTTTGTTTTCTTATGGATCTACGCTTGAGCAAATTGGCTTAGAGGCTTATAATAAAGGGGAAAAAAATCCGTAATTATTCCAAAGCTTAATTTAGCTCTTTTAAGGTCTATAAAGGCCAAATAAACTCCAAAAAGCTTTTGCAAGCCTACTTTTTGCATGCATAGTTAAGCATTCCCATAACCATTGATGTGAGGATATTAGGATCAGTAATTTGAGACCCGATTCGTGAAACCTAGACACAAAACGATATAAAATAAATAAGTTTGTGTATGAAAAAAATCGGTATGAAACACGAACATATTAAACCCATTTAAACACAATAAAATTTATATTTAATTTTGTGCTTAGCCCCTAGCCTCATTTACAAACCCCTTTATTAAACAAGTCTCTTAAACAAATCACGAGTCCAACCCCAAAGTTGTTTAATATTAATTATATATATATATATATTCTTTTTTTTTAATTCTCAAGCACTACTAATTTTGTCACTTAAAGGTTTCATGGTCCTTCTACGCCATACCAATACATCATATCTCTCTCTCTCTTCTTAGTTTTTATCTCTTCATCATCTTCTTTTTTTCTTTTGGATTAATTTAATTTTTTTAATAAATTTATCTTTCCTATCTTTTGGTTATTTAGAAAACACTATGTCATCATATGTAAAGTGTCATGCTTAACAATATTGGAAACAATGATAATGATAAGCCTTCTTCTCCCTCTCAACAACAACAAATGGTCTGCGTAATTCACATAAATAGTCTCGAATTTTAAATCTACTTGGGTTTTTAATACGTTATTAGTATTTTTGTTGTTTTGAAATGTTTATTAAGCGTTAAGTTTGATTAGTTTATAAACCTGTAATGAGGGTTTTAGAGTGCTACCAAATCTAAACTAAAGTTATATTTAGACAAAGAGTGATATAAAATGGTTGAATTAGATATATTAAATTATTGAAAAATTAATTAATTTTGATATCCTCAAGTTGCAAAAATGGCATGTGATATCTTAGACATGGTAATATCTATGGTAGCTTCACAATCTACATATAGTACCGAAGGTCAAATCCTTGATTAATATCATAACTTATTAAAGTTAGAAATTGTAGAAACTCTTTCATATACAAAAGATTAGCCCTATAGAGGCACAAGTAATAAACTAAACTATTTTTATAAAATTTTCAATGGTATATATTTTCATTGATATCGTTCTTTTTATGTATATATTCTTTAATTATCTCTCTTGAAAATTTGACAAAAAATCTTGAATCACGAGTTTAGATTTATTCAATTATGCTACAATACTTGTGAGTTTTTATATTTGTTATATTTTAATAAGACTTCACTAAAATTGTTGTCTATATTGTAATTTTATGAAAATTTTGAAGACTTTATGTCATTAGTATTCATATTATTTAATTTTAGGGGGGATTATATTTTTAGTTCTCAATGTTTTGAAAATTTTACAAAAATAGGATTTTCATTAAATACATTAAATTTTTTATTCACCTTAAGTATACATTAGTTTCCTATTAGTCTTGCACTAGTTAGTCAAAGTTATTAAGGTATACATAAATTTTTTTAGCTCATTTTATTAATTTTAATGATTATTTTGTATTTTATTATTTTGTATTATGTTACATCATCATATATATATAATATTATCATTTGTTATATTAAGTAAATAAATTTATTTGATTCTATCATTTTGTTATTTTAATTATTTTGAACTAATTTAAAGTTAATATGTACCAAGTGTGAATGGAAAACTTAATAGATTTGATAAAAGTTTTGTTTTTTTTTTTTTTGTAAGATTTTAAAAACATTGACAACTTAAATAAAAGAATAAAAAGGTTAAGAAATAAAACAAACAAGTGGATATATTTTAAGGACTAAAATGCATTTTTTTTCCTTAATTTTATTATCGTTCTGTTTATTTTATATGTGTAAGTATTTTACATACTTATTTATAATTTTTTTTAATCGATAAATGGGTTTAATTCAAACATGAGACACTCTTATTAAACGAGTTAAATTACAAGTTTAGATTTTTATATATAATTAATAAATAAATTATATTATAAATTGAATTTTTTATAAACTTATTTAGATACTGATATCCAAGACTTTTTTCCTACGAATCGGTTTTGATAATTCCTCAGCTTCTTTTGCTGATTTTTGGTAAGAAAACTGTTAATTCGGCAACGTCAACTATCTCTGCTGGACTTAAATTGGCCGGGCTTGGAAGAATCTTGTAGCTTTATTTATTGTTTTGTTAAATTGTATATAAATTCCTCAGGTACACAGAAAGTCCAAATCCCAAACCGTAATATATCCTCAACCGCTCTGTCTACATTGTAGCTTTATTTATTTTTAAGATTTGATTAGGTTTAGTTTTTTATTTTTAAAATTTAATTTAATTAATACTTTATTTTTAGAATAATAAAATTTTTTAACTTTTTAGAATATTAGATTTTATTTTAATCTATAAATAGACGAAACATCTAATAAATAAAAATAGAATCTTTATCAAATAAAATTATTTTATGAGAAATTGTTATGAGGCATGATTTTATTATAGATCATTATGCATATGAGGTCATATAAATCATCAATAGTTATCATGTCATTTCATAATATATATATATATGTATTATCTTGTTTATGACAATTTCTTAGCATTGTTTACTTATTATTTATTTATTTTTATTCGGGTTAAGAATTCTATTAAATTTCGGTGATCATAACGTTTTTGTTTCCCCCCCAAAATCAGTGTACTTTCGTTGTCCTATATTAGATTTAGGTACCGTTTGGTTACGGGTACTGGACAGAACAAGGAGTACTGGACTGGACTAAAAATGAAGGACTGGACAAAAAAAAATTTTGTACCACGTTTGATTTGTTCAGTACTGGACAAGGATTTTTGTGCTGTCCAGTGTTTGGATTGCAAAGTACTGGACTGAACATAGGTAATTTGACTGTTTTGCCCTGGAGAAAGCTTTTGTGCTGTCCAGTGTTTGAAATTACAAAGTACTGGACTGGACTAGACAGAGTAAAATTGATAATTTTGCCAATTTTGCTTATATCATAGTTATTTTTATATATTTCATATTATTATAAAAAATATAATTTGAAGGTTTAATATATAATATTAAATATTATAGGAAATATGTTATATTTAATGAAATAATACATTATTTATGATTTTGAATATGTCACTGAAAACATTTCAAATACTTTTACACTGAACCATCCACATATCCATCAACCACTTTAAACAAGTCATTGAAAGATCTGAAAATTAGAAAATCCATACACAAATTAGATCGATTAGATTAAAACATCAATCACTTTTATATTTCATAAGGACAATGCATAAATGACATAGATAAGATAATAATCATACGTTTCAATAGTCAAAGTAGTTTATATGATTATGACTTGCCAACTACATCTGATAGAAAACCTGCTAACTCTGTTGCGGGAGATACATGAGGTTACAACTTCTACAAAATCCAAAAACTGGTTTAACCATAGAAGGTACTAAACCAGGGTAGAGAGGTTTGATAATACAAAGCCAATAAAAGAAGTCTTAATTACATAAATACTACAAACATGTTTTATATCAACCAATAATTCGCCTAACAAATGCTAGGCGTTGTTCTCCTTCGAGCCTCCAAAAAAACTTCTCATACTGTGGATTTGTCGCCATTTGCATAAGCACATCCAACTCTTCATTTCCCGACAATCCTAACGTTTTCAACTCTGCAACAATATCGTCCCTAGGAGGATTAGCAATTTTTCCTGCAAGTAAAGCAAAATCACTCCTAACATCTCTAATACTCTGTTGAAACGTAGATATAAATTCTGCAGCATAGTCTGCCATTGGACGCTTGCGAGTCGGTCGCACAGATGGATCACGTGAGGCATAGCTGGAGGCTTCAGTAGACTGTGGCACTTGTTCTGACTCCATTTCTTCATCAAAAGTATCCTCACCCTCAGTTTGCATTTCCTGTATCACATCTGCTGGTGTTTCAGCTCTTTTGCCAGTTGCTCTATCCTTTCCAAAAATTCCTTGAAGTTTTTCAAACTCTTTAAATTCCTTGTTGGCATGATTAGCAACCTTCGGATGTTTCTACAAAACAATAGAAATAATTATTATAACAACAAAGAATTCACGTATAAAAAATGAGCTTATTTCAAAGTAAACATAATGTTGATTTTACCTCTATATATTCAGCAAGAACTGCATCATTATCAACAATAACACATTTTTTTGCATCATCCCACCCAAATCCACTAGTATTTATCATGTCAACAACCTCTGCCAATTTCATTGACCACCTCTTCATTTTGTTAACAATTTGCCTAACATTGAGATTGATTTCTGGAATGTGGGTTTTCATTCTTTTTAAAGCTTCTTCATGCACCCCATTCTTAAAGCTGCCATTTTCTCCTTTGTATCCTGTAATGACTAACTCCTCCAGCACCATCAATAACGTATCTTCCTCAACTTGGCTCCAAGAACGTCTAGTTTTTTTATCTCTACTATCCATAACTGTAAACGAATCCATAGTGTAAGGCAAAAACCAAACAAATAAAATGTAATTCATGCATAGAAACAATAGATAGAATATTTCAAGTTACATTACAACATAAAATTGAAAATTGGACAACCAAATGATTTCAATAATATAAAAATAACGAAAAATCAGTACTGACACTGATCGAAGATACATAATCAAATAAAGTACAACAATCAGTGACATTCTAGTTCCTATGGCGCGCTCTCCATTCATCGTACATCTCTTGTGCTAAGGTATTCCTCATCTCAGTCCATGCCTCAGTAGGTTCTACTGTTTCAATTGCATCAATTCCATTTTCTCCAATTGGAACTTCATCTCCTTCAATTACTGCGTGCTCGAATGGGTCTAGTGGCATGTACATTCGAATGAAGTTGTGTAATAGACAACAAGCTAGAATCATTCGACATTGTATTTTGATGGGATAAAATGATGGACTCCTTAGAATACCCCATCGTTTTTTCAAAATTCCAAAACATCTCTCAACAACATTTCTTGCCCTTGCATGTCTATAGTTAAATAATTCCTCACGATTTTGAGGCCTACGTTGACTTATAGCCCACTCTTGAATGTGATAACGCCTCCCTCTAAAAGGGGAAAGGAATCCTGGTGCATTGGAATATCCATCATCGACTAGATAATATGAACCTACAACGAAATGTGACCACATAAATTTACATGAAAAATTTCAACTGGATAGATAAAATGAAAACATTTTTCTTTTTTAAAATGCTTACCAGGTGCAACTCTCAATCCATTAGATCGAATGACTGCATCACGTAATACTCTAGAATCTGATGCAGACCCTTCCCAGCCAGCCAATATATAGATAAATTTCATGTCACGATCACATACACCCATGACATTCGTTGCAAGATGCCCTTTCCTTGTTCGATACCTAGGTCTATCTGCAACTGGTGTCGTAACTGCAATGTATGTACCATCTAATGCTCCAAGGCAACCCTAATATGTTCCCAAAGAAACAGAAATAAATTTGTATTGTAATATAAGTAATCATGATCATCGTTGATTAACTGAAGGTACCAAAAAGATTAATTGTATTACCTTAAACCATTTCCACCGTTCGTCAATGCAATCTTCTGGTACTGGGTTGGGTTTTGCAAGTAGGATATCTTGTAACCTTAACACAGCAGCTAACACTTGATGGCAATTTCTACTAACAGTCTCACCTGATCTACGAAATCTGACTTGAATACTCCTATTTTTTGTATGATGTGCAAGGATGTTTACAAAAATCGCAACTTGTTCTTCAACCGTTGCTCTTCCATTACAACGCATTCCCCCTCGTACCCTAATGAGTTCACAAAGATGTGCAAAACTATTCCTACACATCCTTAACTCCCATAAACAATTTGTATCACTCCCATTAATGAGTGAATCAATCACCTCTCGACGTGTTTCATATCTAGCTATTGCTCGCTCATTCAATACACCCCTCTCTACTCTCCTATTCAAAACAAAGTTTATATAATAGAAACTAGCTGCCGCCATTGTAAGCATATTGATATAGACTCTCCATCCAAGAAGACAAATCAGAAATCCATGCTGATCCATGATCTATAGGAAATATCAAAGGAAAGACCTATAAGTGTAACGTTGGGGATCGAAAGATCATTTTCATAGTACAAAACATAATGGACAACATCATATGCTACATAATATCAATAAAGTCAGGATGGTCGAGTGGTCCATTGATGAAAGCGCATTCCTTTTCTATTTCACAATAAACCTAAATCAAGAACATTGCTATCATGTGCCTTCGGCATTGACAGGTTAGTCTAAAGAAATAGGATCCCATAAAACTTAATGAAGATAAAAGATCAATGATAAGACATGCTTCTATATACTAGAGCTGTAAATGTTTGAAATTGCAGCTCCATTTTGTAGGAGGTATCCACATACAATATCAAAATGCCAACCGGTTTTTCCTCCTTGGATGTAAAACTACTTGAGGAGCTGGCTCAAAGGAGTGCTCACAACGAAGATAAATCGGTATCGAAGTTACAACTTAAGCTTGCTGTTCATCACAATATTCTGATTCAAACAGCCCATTGTGTTGGGAATGCTCATGCAATTAGCCAGGAATCATTTTCTCTACTAGATGAAAAATTTAATGCATTTGCTAAACTTTGGTTGGACATGAAAATTCAAACAAAAAAAAGAGAGTTTTGAGATGGAGAATGTTATTGAAGTTGATATGTCAACTCTTAGGGGTTCATCTACAAGTGAGAGTTTCCAGGAATGGCAAAAGTTGGAAGCTGGAGAGGAATCCACAGAAAGGATCAAAACTGCTGCTGCGGGTTGGAAGTTTCAGTTCCAGGAAGATCCTAGGGAGCAAGGGACAAAAAGGCTTGATGTTGGCACAGAAGATGAAGGAGCTAGAGTTAATGGATTCAAGTAATGTGGAGCATGTCATGGCTGGAGTTAATGGATTCAAGTAATGGATAGCCCCTGTACCTTAAAATCCCTTCCATCTCCATCAATGTAATAAACGGATGAACCCAACCGAAGCTGTGTTTATGACTTATGACATACCTCGGATTGAATAAATTTCACTTTTCTATTTCATTTTATCGTTATCTTACCCATTAACTATAACTAAACATAAGGATTTCTCTTCTATGGTTCTGTTGCTTTCCTACTAAGATCATAGTTCAGGTCTTTCACATCAAAGCTAGGACCATAAGATAACATGAATGTTTACAATTCGACCCGTTTCGACATGCGTTACACACAAATTACATTTTGATTCGACTTGATCTGTGGTTTCAATAGCTTAAATTATGAAAATGAAAAGTTCGACTTTTGAAACAATACAAATTCCCTACATATCGACTTAAACTCACCTACATATATTAGAGAAAATGAAACTTTCTTGGGTTTCTGCTCATAATGCTTTTAAAGAAATAGCTGCAAAATGGTATCATTCAGCTCTAAATTTGTTTGATACAACTAATAAAAATCCCTAATTTACATTATCTGAACCTCTTTTTCCTCCCAAATTACGTTAAAGAACCAATCTTTTCTTATTCCACACTGAAACATAATAATAATAATGTATTAAAACCCAACACAAAAATCACCGGTTTTAAGAAAACAGATTACAAAATGAAATTCACCTTTTTGAGATCAGTGGCTCTAACAGTACTTGCCTCGGAGACAGGTACCTGGTACTTCCTTCCGTTTCGTTCGTAACCAACTGCTTTCACACCAGGGAAAGAACATCCGGAGCAAGGTATCGATTCCGTACCGGTGAGCGAGCAGCAAGATTGTTTTTTTCTATTCGACCACAATAATGCACCTACAATATGCTTGAGATGCGTCTCCTAGTTCATCAATGTCCTTCTTCACACACTGATTATAGATTTATAACAGCTACGAGGAGCAGTAACCTAAACCCTAAAATCAAAATCCATTAACCTAAACCCTAAAATCAAAATCCATTAACCTAAACCCTATCCCTTAAGCAACGTAAATAACCAGCTAAACCCCATATAAGCAAGAAGCATGCGAGGAACATACAACAAGCGACAGAGAAGGACCAGCGACAACGACACGGAAAAATCGAACAACCATGCGATGAACATTGTTAAGGAATCAACGATTTGAGAAGAGATAGAAGCATACAAACCTGATGGTGGAAGGACTGGCGTCGATGAGCTGTCGTTGTTCCTCCTCTGAAGCAGTTGCGCGATGAAAAGAAAAAATTGGACAAGAAAGAATGAAGGGAAACGGAAATGGTAGAACACTCTCCTGATGCAGAACAAAGAGGGAAGGAAAGTAACACGCGTGGATTGAGGGGCAAATTGGGAATTTTGAAAAAATTAGGTTTTAGTCCAGTGACGAATTTTTTGTACCGAATTTTACACGGTACTAAAAATTAGGTTTTAGTCCATTACCATATTTGTGTTTAGTCCAGTACTTGCTTCAAGGATGGCAACCAAACGGAGGACAAAAAATTTTGTCCAGTCCAGTACTCAATTCCAATGCCAACCAAACGCTACCTTAATATCAAAACTATTTATTCTCATTATCGTAGGTCAATCATATTTTAAAAATTTAAGTACAGCCTTTTGATATTTGGTTGACCCCACTAGGCTTGAACACGTGTATATGTAGCGCCATCAACTAGACAAACACGTGTATACGCAATGCAAGCAATACTAGGAATCGCAAATGTTGAATTTAGTCAAATAAAATAACATGATGGACATAAGATGTCGAAGTAGTTTCTTAAATAATGTTAAACCCACCAAACAGAAATTACAAAGGTATTTTCCTGGCAAACCATACAATAAGTTTATCCTTATCTATCTCCCCTTCTAGATTATATTAAATGATATCTTATTTACTATTAAAAATATTTTTTGATAATTATATAAAAACTAATACCTTTAAATACTTTAAAAAAGTTACAAAAACTCGAAAATTATGCCAATAGCTCACAAAAGTAATCTCTTATGTACTTAATAAGCTACTCTTGGAATGTTACAAAAATTGATCTCTGAAGATCCATACATTATATTAACCTAATACCTATATTTGAACACAACTTCTTCAACACATTAGATTTCACAAAGAGTAGTGTCCTAGGATTTTGAAGCAAATAAGTCTCAAGAACTTTTCTTGCATGTTTAGTGCATGTTATTGATCTTTAATCTTGATGTGAATCTTATTCTCAAATCACATCCTTGTTTGAAAAGGCCTTGAATGTCCTCTTGTATAGCATTCTTTCCTTTAATAACAATTCGATTTTAGTTTTAAAATTTGATCAACTAGTTAAACATTATTATAATTAAAAAAAAATTGAAATAATCTTAAAAAGAATCACTTGCATTCTGAACAAGAGATATTTAATTCTCTTTTCCAAAATCTCATTCAAAAATATTCTGAAAATTCAGTTTCAGTTATTCAACTATTAGATTCAGCAGATTTTGCAAGCTCGGGCTTCTTGATGTACTTTTCAAAAATAGTTGTAGATCTTACATGTAAGTAAAGTTGTAAAACTTACTTTTTGCTGATCTTGTAACTTGGATCTTCACAATAATTTAGCTCAGTGAATAATACTGTCAAATACTTATAGAACTTCAAAAGTGAACCACATCACTTATGGATAATCTTTTACTTTAATGGGGCATTTTATAACATTTTCTATCTTACGTTTTACATTTTGTGATGGATAAATAATTATTTAAAATGTAGAGTATCTTGTAAATATAAAAAGCTATTAAAATAATCCCGTAAATAATCATTTCAATAAGTACCCGCACACTATTTAAAGAATCCGATTCAATGTTGTGAGAAATTCCATGGTTTTTTTTTTTTTTTAAGGTATTGAATGTCTTATTTAATTACGTTTTCAAATAAATGAAATGTCCTCAAACATATACTATGATCGCAAGAAGTAGATCTATTTTATAGATAATTTCAATATGGAACTAACAAAGGGAAAGCTCTCTCCCCCAAAAACACACCACAAGACTATTTGAATGCGACTCCATCACACCACGTGTGTATATATTACCCAAAAAACTTAAAACTTAAATCTGTCTCATAATCTTAAAAAAAAAAAATTTAAATCAATTGATGACTAAAGGGATCCATAAAACTAAACTATACCATAAATTGTCTCGTCACAGCCAACACCAACCCATACGTCATACCTAGGTTGCCATAGCATCCTCGTCACAAACAATCTATATTTGAAATATTAAAGTTTCCAAATGGGGTCCACACCAACCTTATAGGATGGAAGATGAGCAACCCTCACCTATTTCAGCCAAATCTGGCTATCATAAGGCTTGAGGTATACTGGGGCCTAATAGATCGCCCAAATTTTATGCTAAATTTCTCTAACTTAGCCTGTCCTCATCCAGGATGAAAAGCATCTACTTTCAGTTCTGACACAAGAAGAAAGCAACAAATCACATGAGCATAAAACGGCTAGATTTACACTGTTTGGGATGAGGAAAAGTGGAGGGGAAGAATTGGGAGGAGAGGAAATTGGGTTTGGAAGGTGGGGTGGGGTTGGTGATGGTGGGATGGTGGAATTTTGCAATTCCTCTGGGCAAAGAGGAGAAATGGAAGGGAAGGGAAATTGGAGAGAAATAATTGAGGCCCACACAAATTTTTTTCTCAAGAATGAAGAGAATAAGGAAGGAAAAGGGAGAAAATATTTACAATTAACCATCTGTCCTCTTTGTTAAAATAAAATAACTTTCTTGAGCATTTTAGTAATTGTACATTATATCCTATTTTTAATATCTTATATAATGATCAAGATTCTTTCCACTTTCTTTTCCTCCGTTATCTAAATATATAGGAAGGAACCATTATCTAAACATATTGGAAGGAATGAATTGCTCCAATAATTCCTTTCCTCCACATTCTTTCCTTCTATATTCTTTCCTCTTAATTTATTTCCTCGTACCAAACAAAGTGTTAAGATTACTGTGAATTGCTGGAGGGATTACTATGAATTAGACCGCATTCAAGATTCAGACGCAGTGAAGCACATACAGCAGATATCTAACATAAGTTGGAATTTCTAATTTCACCAAAAAAACCAACAATTACAACATTCCAGGAAGAAGAAACACCCGGTGCCTTGTTTACTATTAAAAAAAGACAAACAAAACAAATAAGTAAGAACAAGCAAGGATGCAGCTTTCCACAGGCTGCTGCTGCAAAATCTCCCTAATGTCTTAAAAGGGAAAATTTCTAGGTCGAATCCACTTACATACAGATAAATCTGCTTCAGAGACAAAGCTTATCACAAATAAAAACAAGAGACACAGTATATCAGGATAACTGCATCTGATGTTAGCTCCAGGTTGTGTTTACCTTAGATGTCCCTGAGCTGGTCTTCATATGGATTGTTTAACCTTAGCTAGGTTGCCCAGGACTTCTTTAAGGGGTTCAGCAAGCTGGCTCTTTTTAGACTGAAATCGTTTTAAGGGGAAGCAAGACATTTAAAAAAAAAAAACAAAAAAAAAAAACTGTCACGATTTCAAGACAAAAGTGATGGGCATTCAGAGACAGCAGGATACATATGAGAGGACAGGTTATTTATACAAAGATATCGCTCATTCACTGTATATCTTCCTAGATATAACATACAACAATTGCACCTTAATCCTAGAAAGGTAAACAAACAATCCCTTCAGTCGTTCACTTCATAAAAATTGAGAACAGACTACCAGTCTTCCACATTTCCTTCATAACTTGTGAATTATCTGTAGAGCAAACTATCAGAAAAAACTAAAATTTCACATTCCTAGGCATTGAAAAAATTGCTGCTATAACTAATTCTTGAATAGGACCATATATTACAATGAAAATCCTACTCGACACTCTTTCTCTTACAAAATTATCAGATATTGCCACTGTTTCACCCAATTAGATATATAAGATTAAATTTAATACAGCAGCTATTCTGGTACTTTTTTTTTTTTTCATTTTAAACTCAAGTCAAATTCATTCTAAAAGAAATCAGTAATCACAGAGGGTTACATGACAAGCTAAATATCTAAAAGCAAGATCAATTGGCCATGGAATAGCAATACCTTCAAGGACGGCACCAAAGCAAAAACTTCATCAGCAGTTTCTGGACAAGTATTAGCAATTACACAAATCTGCAGAGGAAAGAATGATATTAGGTAGACATATTTACTCTGTATGAAGATGCTAGGATTCTAAGATTAATACCTCACTATCTGAAACTCCATGAGTTGACAGAATTCTACATTCTTAGTCAAGAAAAAACAGAAAAAGGACCACATTGCAATATATTTTTTCAGAACCGAAGTTCAAACAGAATTTAAGCATGCAACTACAAAGGATACTCAAGAACTTCTCTCACTTTTTGAGGATCTGAATAGCGACTACCAATTTTTGCATACTGCAGCCCTCGGTCAAATGAACTGGAAAATAAATAATAAACATAGTAGGATCTAAATATAAAGGTGCTTGGATTTGGTCTCCAAAACAAAAGCTGCACTGATTCAGTAACACATTTTCTGCAGGATAGTCTCAAAAAAAAAAAAAGTTAGGCCTCACATTGGGATCTTGATAGTCGGATCTTCAGATAATATGACCATTTGCTCTTGGATTCCTTGTAAAATTTGTGTAGCCTCACAGTCCATGATACATTTGGCATGTGTAGGAAGCTCTGCATAATTTCATGCTAATTGATATACTGCTCACACAGTATTGGCCCTTAACAAGATTGATTAGCAGAAAAAGTGTCTAAAAGTAAGTGAAATAATACATTAAAATCTCATGTTAAATATGTACATTTTTGTTTGTCATCGCTGTTTTGTGAGGTACTCCTTCATGAGACAGTGAAAAATCCTAGGGGTGGGGTAAAATGACATACTCTTCTTGGAATGAGTTTCTCCCTGTTTTTCTTCGGTAGCTAAAGGCAATAAAAGAAGAAAGAAGAGAAGTCCAAGTCTAATTTCAAACCACAACCACCCACTTCCAAACCGCCCCCTGCCCCCCCACCCCCACAAGAGGTGAACCAAGACTCAGATTCTCTCTCTTTGTTACTTGAAATGATTAGTTAATTTCTTCACCAATGATTGAGTTTCCATGCACCATGCTGAGATTCCACGTTTACAGATTATTATTATTATATATATATAAATTAAAAAAAAAAAAAAGAAGAGTTCACATAACAACAACACCAAGAAGAAACAGCAGCACCAGGAAAGTGCAAAAAGTGAAGTTTGTGAGTGAAACCAACACTGGAAGTAGTAATGGTAAGTGGTACCGACTGGTTGGCCTTTTCTCTCACCCCACATGAAAATGGAGGTTGTTACTTCAGAATCTCAATATCATACACCTCAACAACAGCACCATCAAATCCCTGTTTCTGACTATGTTCCAACAAGCTACTTCCTATCTCCTCCACTTCTCAACACTTCTGGAATGCGTTTTGGAGTAGGGGAAAATTGTGTGTTTATCTCTACACTTTCTGTCATACCATTAAAGTCTCATGGGTCTCTTTGTATCATGGAAGCTCTCTATAGATCACAAGCTGAAGATATGGTGGCAAGTTCAACATCAAAACTTGAGGAATTTCCTGTTGGTGCAACAATGGTGGGTGGTATACACCACCAATGGAAGACATGAAAGAGAAGTAAGGCCACTTAATCTAGACAGTATCTACTACCACCAATATGCAGATTCAGAAACCAACAACCATCACTCTCTTGACCTACTTCCAGTTTAAGCAAACCACAATTTTTACCCAAACATGACTACTAGTTATGGCTTTTATGATCCCTCTCTAGAAGAAGAACGAAGAAAGAAAACCCAACATGAAATCAGCCATGACCACCATATCCCTCATTCGGGTAATGGTATTCCTTGTTTTAGAACATGAGTTGTCAGTAATCAAATGAATTGCACCACAGTTGAGATTACTAGTAATAAAAACCACTCTACTTAAGGAGAAGGCTTATACCAACTAGCTTGGGTTCCAGGATTTAATAGCCCTCTAATCAAATATGCACATCGGTTTTGACTAGTTCACATGTGCCATTAAAAGCATTACTACAGACAATTAAAACTCTTGTTTCCTTGAATGGCTCTAATTATTTTGGTTTTAGTGAAGTATGACGTAAGAGCTATATTACAGTACCACAAGATAGAAACTATCCATATAGCTGACCTCACCTAGCGAGTATAAAGCTTGAGTGTTACTGTTGTTATATAGACAAAAGGAGAACCAACTAGTGAGAATAAAAGGTTACTCTCTTCACATTTTCAACTGAATATTTGAAAAACTAATAATGTGGCAAACCATTACCTTGCTCAACTCTAAGCTCCAGAGGAGGTGCTTCCTTAGGAGCAGAAGTTTTTCCTGCTTTATCTCCTTTACCTCCTTTAGCCAAATTTCCTAAATATCCATATAATACAATAAAGGGATAAAGACAATAGTGGTGAAGAATGCAACCAAAACCCCTCAGGATAAGAATGCTACAGAAGAGAGGACAAGTAATATAATGAAGCTATATCTTTACCAAATATGCTATCAGCCTTGCCACCAAGCTGTGACGGTAAGCTAGATTTCGGATCAAGCTGGCCTATAATTAAAACATCAAAAAAAAAAAAAAAGACCAAAACTTAGATGAAATTACGAAGCAATGGTGGAATCATTTACAGCAAAAGACATAAACTTTTCTTTCAAATAACATTTATACAAATCTCTTCATAAAACAGAAAAAGAAAAAGAAGGGAAAAAAGGTAAATAAAAGCTTAAAGCGACAACCTTCAGGATCAAATTGAACCTTCCTTCCTCTCTTTTTTCCAGAATTGGTGTCCTTTCCTTTTGAGGCTGTTTTAGAAGAAAGTCCAAGGAAACAGCGTTTATCAAATCATATAATGATGATGTATCTCTAATGTGGTATAAGGTTGAAAATATTATGTGCGTATACTGTTATCCTCATGAGATGATGAAATCTCTACATAATTTTTTTTTTTCCTTTTTCTGCTCGGTAGTTAAAATTTCTGCACAATTTCTACCTCCGAGTCGATGCAAAACTGCTTTACATGTACAAGAAAACCAGGAAGCAAGTTGCTGAACAAAGAAAAGAAACATCAAGAACGAGAAAATTCCAAAAAAACACAGCAACCCTCTATTTCCTATGCTAAGATTGAGCCAGCTTTAATGTCAAACATTTGATAATCAAATAAATTTCAGCATTCAGTATGGAGAAATGAAAATAATTGCATCTCAGTGATGAAAAATTTGGCTGATGCAAAACAAGCTAATATAAACTATAACTCCAACCGACACCGGACTTCTTCAAGTGAATTGCATCAACATATACCAATATAAAAACCATGAAAACCAATAGAACCATTTGACCCAGTATCACACTAATACACTAAAATTCAAATCTTCCAAAATTGAAAATGTATGAGAACCTCACACAAATGGTATGTTGTATGTAATCATAACACAAATACAAACAGAAAATTCAAGCTTTATTACGATCCTACAACTGATTAAACCAAATATGAAAAATAAAAATCGTTGGGAAAAAAGATTAAACCCGAATAAAAAAAATTACAAAAGAAAAAAGAACAAACCAGAATCTTTTGAAGCGGATTTAAGAGAAGACTTCACTCCTTTGCTAGGTACTGAAAACCCTTTTCCTCCTTTCTCTGACATTATTCTTCCTGCAACTAAATTCATCAAAAGTAACAAAATGAGCAATCCATACAAAATAAAACTGAAAAAAGGAATGGAGTTTGGAAGCAACATTGCATAAACAAACATACCCAGTAAGTAATGAAGCGGGAATTCAAGGGAAGCAAGGTTCTTTTCCTCGTTTAAATCCTTAAACCCTTTTTTACCACAAGAAGAGACAAGGGCTTTTGGTTCTGATCATGATTTTTTTTTTTTTTTTTAATTTTCCTTAAAAGCGTGAAATTGCAGAAGTACCCCTCAACTTCGAAAATGTATAAAATTGGTCCTTTATATGTGGCTTTTATCTTTCTATTTAAGTACTATTTTCTATTTAAATCTCCCCACCTTCTAAAATGGACAAACAAGTAATTCTATTAGTTTCATTAAATGTTTCTTTAGAAATTGAGAAACTAAATTATAAAATAAAAATTGCTAAATTAAAAAATAAATAAATCAATAAATAATTAAAACTTAAATACTACACTACCTATTATCAATAACTTTAATAGTTTAGATAGAAAATGTGATTAAACTTTATGCTAAAAACTAATGGATCATACGATTCACTAATAAAGGTTTGTATCAACTTATTTTCACTAATTAGTGTGATCAAAACAAAACTAGACTTATTTTCTATGAGATAAGCACCCAAATACACTTTCTCCTATATTTTATGCACTTGTCTCTTTTGACTTTGAAAAAGCATACTTAAAACCTAATCATATTGTATTTAAAAAATAAAATAAAATAAACATGGCACTTGGAAAAAAAATCCTAAGAATGCTATAGTTCATTGCATTAAAATTGTGCATTGAAAAGCAATTTTAGAGCAAATGTTAAAAGATACAATTCGACTTGTAATATAGTAGCAACTATCTTTTATTCAATCAAAAAAAAAAAAAAAAAACTGAATACCATACCCATAAAAAGAATTTACAAACAACAATACAAAATTTTTTTACCATGTTCTAAATATTCAATACAAACAACAAACTCTCAAGCTTATATGCACACATGTCCTATCTATAGCCAAACTCCTCAATCATGACAACAACATCAACAAAAACTTCAACATAGTTAGCTACAATCCTCAATAACTTATCAACAAAGCCCTACACATACTCAAAATTCCACAACCATAACAACAAGCCATCAACAAACCTTACACATGCTCCATACTCCTTAACCATAACAAATTTACACCAAGACTTAGTAAGATAAGATAATAAGAAGAAGTTAAGAACATAATATTAAAAAAAAAAAAAAAGACAAGAAAATTTCATCAATAGCTCATTCAATATGACACCCCTTGTGAATGAGGTTCCATATAAATTGTACAAGAGGTTAAATAGTAATATATAAAATGAAAGTAGATAATATCAAATTAATACTAGTTAGGAATTTTTGTATCAAGTGGTTGAAAAGGCTCATTAGTTACTTGTTGAGTTGGTTATTAAGTACTTTCAGTTTGAGAGTTACAAATGTTATTGGAGCCAAACCTCTATTAATAGATAGACGATTTGGAAATGAACTAAAGTGAAAACTAGTGGGTTTTGTAACACCCCAAAACTCGGATACGCTATGAGTTGCCACGTGTCCTCATTTCCTAAAAATACACAAAGGCTCAATCACTACTATTCTTCAAATATTCTCGTTCATGTACTCTTGATGATAGTCATAAATCATATGCTGCATAACAAAGATTAATGAAATTTCCCATCATCAATAATAAGTAATTAACAATTTTCTCAAATTAAACAGCGAAAGCGATTACAATTCACTTACAATAAAAATTCTCAAAACAACTAAATAAAATTTAACATGTCTTGCTTGAGTCTATATATTATTCATCGTAATAAACCCATTCTGCATTCTCTTCATTGTTCTGATCTTGAGCTATTTTCTCCAAATTTTCAACATATCCTACGATCTCTCTTTTAGCATCCATAACTAAAAAAAAAAATCCCTCGACGCCTAGTATAATGCATACCTACACATACACACACGCCATGCTAGAAACAGTAACACATGCAAAATGCATCATAATGTTCATTCACAATTTTATTTAACTTTCACAATCTTTAGCCGATACACAATCATAACATAAACATCTTCACACATAACATTCTTAAATATCATTTTACAATTCATCCACAAACAATATATACATATATATATATATATATGACAAAAGTAATCATTTTTATTCATGAGTCTCTTACCATACATAATAGTAATATATATATATATATGACAGTGGGTACTCCCTACTGTTAATGAGTCCCCGCACATCCATATTCCACAACTATACATAGTAATATATATATGACAGTGGGTACTCCCCATTGTCCAAGAGTCCATAATTCATCGCACATCAACCTTCCACAACCATACATAATATATATACGACAGTAGGTACTCCTTATTATCCATGAGTCCATACACTACAACCTTTCACAATATATGATATAACCTTCCACATCACAACATTTCACAACACAACCTTTCACATAAAACCCCAGATCATTTCGATACATGACTCCACTAGGGACAACGTCACATACCGATCATCAGGGTGCCACCTTAAGAACACCGACTCACTATCGGTTTCTTGGACCCAGCAATTCACAATCGCATGTACATTCAATCCGGTTCATTTACAATATTGTCGAGTCTAATTTGAAAATTTTATATTGTTTCCCTAATTCGATTCATTTTAGATCTTATGTTCATCCAATATAAATCCTCGACTTGAATTAGGAATTTTATTATTTATTTGGGGTCGCCACCTAACTGGAGTTAGGAAAAATTATTGAATTAGAATTAGTTGAGCGGATTAATTCTAATCTAAACAACTAGTCGAAGAAATCTCCTTTTTTAAAAAAAAAAAAAAAAAGAAGAAGAAAGAAAAAACCAGAGATTCTCGATTAGGGGGCAGTCATATTAAAACCCTAAAGTTACCACCTTATCCTTCTAAAATCTGAATTACGTATTTATGTTATGATACATTTTTTTCGCATAAGAAGAAAGTATTAGAAAAAATGATACACTATGATATTAATAATGATCTTAAAATATATTTATTATTTTTTTAGAGTTACCCCATAAGGCTACTTATGTACTTGCTATTCGAGATCAAACAAGCCGTAGTTTGCTTTTATAAAACTTTAGTGGATTATTTAATCTTAATTATGAAAAGGTGTTAGGTTTACGTTTGTTACCATTTAAATTTATAAAAAAAAAAATTCTAAACCTAAGCTTCATTTCTAAAAAAAAAAACTAAAAGCCTCTAATTTTTTTAAATCACTAATTATTATTCGTTCATTTATTTTTATGAAAAGAAGTTTTCTAAGAGATAAAATATTTATTTTTATTAATTTTTTATTATTATATATATTTCTTATATATATATATATTAGAAAATTCTAAACCTAATTTATTAACATATTCCTAAAACATGCATTTTTATTATTTATATTTATATTCATTTTAGTATTACTACTTTTTATTCTTTTTCTTTGTTAAAAAAAACTAATAATGATTAAATAATAATAAAAAAATGAAGAAATTCGACTTACTTAAACACGAGTCGCGATTCGGGCTGGATCAGATCGAGTCGGTCAAATCATGGCAGCTGGAGCTCCTCGTCAGCAACGTTTTCCGATGGCTATTTGTCGAGTCTAATTTTTGAATTCCCATTCCTAATCCGATCTAAACTAAACCCTATGCTCATCCAATCTAGATCCTCGACTTGGGTTAGAAATTTCGTTTGATTTTTGGAGTCGCCACCCAATTGTTTGTTGGGAAAATTGAATTAAGACTAAAGGAGCGGATTAGTCTTAATTTGGACCACTAGTCGTCGTTCTTTCCTCTTCTCGTTTTTGTGAAAAGAGGAAAAGGGAAAACCAGAGCTTCTAAGTCCGGAGGCTAACCTATTAAAACCTTTACGGTTACCACCTAATCTCCAAAAATTGTTTATCTTTAGAAATGTGTTTCATTTGTGTTTCTGTTACTTTTTATTATGTTTGAGAATTATTTTGAGAAAATGATTTTTCATTCATTTTATGGGTTGACCCGAATGGGTGCCTACGTACCTGCTACTCAGGATCAAACAAGCCGTAGTTCGCTTTTCTGAAAACCTTTAGATTTGTTGGTGAATTTTAATTTTGAAATTTCTTATGATTTATGTCTTTAACATTTTTTGGAATTTTTCTAAAAATTTCTAAGCCTAAGCTTTGATTTTATTTTGAAAATGATTTTTTTTGGGAAAACATCAATTTTGGATTTATTTGAAGAAAAAGATTTTTCTAGGTGCTAAAACTTAATTTTTTCTTCTATTTTCATAACTTTTGAATTTTTATTTTTATTAATTTTCATGATTTTTATGATTTCTGTGATTTTTATAAATTTTTGTAATTTTTATGCTAGAACATTTTATCCTAAGTTATTATCTATCCTATTTTGAAATCTAAAGTTTTATTATTATTTTTCCTAATCTTTTTATTATTTTATTCTATTTTTTTATTTTTTTATTCTTTTATTATTATTATTATTTTTACATTTTATTTATTTTATTATTTTTTTTACATTCTTCTTAATTCTAGAAAAATCTAATTTCTACATTTTTCCTATTTATTGAAAATAAAACAAAAACAAATAAATAAATGACTAAACAAATAATAAATAACAAATAACAAATTCGGAATAAATAAATAAACCAAATAAATTAATTAAATAAAATAAAAAAAAATCCGAAAAGATCCGACTTACCTGGATTCGGGTCGGTGCGCGGGTCGGATCGAATCTTAGCTTCTCGAGGGTTTTGAGTCGACTGGCGGTAGTGGTTTGCTCCCAGATCGCCTCTTGGTGGTGGTTCAACTCCGATCGGCGGTCGCAACTTTGGGTTTCCTCCGATTTACACTCTTTTCTCTCTCTCTCGCGATTCTGATCTGTGAGCCATTGTACGATTTCAAGAGGATGCAACCAATCTTCAACTTCCACCGCCCAATTCTCGAAGTCACAAGTACTGTTCTTGGATCCTTGCTCGGTTCTCCTCCCACCACAGCCTAGCTTGCATTTCTCCAAACCTCTCTAGGCTAAATCGAACACGCCTAAGCTCCCGTGTGCCATCTGGCATTGCTCTTATAGTAATATAAATCTCTGGCTCGTCCTGTTCAACCCATTCAGTCTCCACATCGCTTGCATTGCTTATAGAGAGTTCTCCCGAGCGATCTGCCTCTCTTGACGAAACAGAACCATCCAAAGATGAAGTCTCAGTCTTTGTCCCACTAATACTAGAGAGTTTTGGTGTTGATGCAAGACCGGCTGAGTCATAGTAATTACACAATTGCGAGGAGCGCTGACCGATGGTCTTGGGACATTGAATATTACAAGGTGGGCATTCTTTGCTGAATGGTGGAAATGAGCTTTAGCCTATTTATAAGAGTAATTAGAACTGGAGATCAACCTAGATTAAACCCGTAACCCGTGATTCATGAAAACCGTTTCTACCCGTTTTTTGGTTAATTTTCATTTTTTTTAGATTTAATCTAAAAAAATAAACCTTTTCATGGTAATCTTGTTTATCCATAGCAACAACTTGATAAAGTTCAATCCTTTCCGTTATTATGTTCGTTTTCCTCTTTTTTCTCTTTCTTTTCCTTCGGTTTCGGCTGGTTTGGAGGAGGAAGACAATCATGTGCCTTGCACATGCCTCACTCCAGCCAATTGTATGTTGCCACGTGGCAGATTAAAGACAAAACAAAAAAATGGCACATGATGTCTGTTGCAAGAATCGAACCCATGTCCCTTGCTTCCCCATGCGTTTCCAAGTCAATGCTCGAGCCACCTGAGCTGGCCCAAATCTCAGTTTAAGTCTACACGCATATTATACATAAGCATGCCATCATTTATTCATTTTATATTATTTTGAAATTCTAAAAAAATTGTAAAAATTGTTTAACTCCTTTTCTTATTATTCCCACAATAATTTTCCAGAATTGATGTATCTTTCCTATTTATTTATTTATTTTTTGAATATTTTTATTATTTATGCTAAATTAGAGAAAAATTGGAAAAAATTAGGAAAAATTGAAAATTGATTATTAATGATGATTATTGATTCCTAGGGAAAAAATGGGGTGTTTACACTATTAACGGTGATTAAGAGATGGATTCCTAGGTTTTCAAAGGTGAGAAACCAAATGTTGGTGTTGTTTTTTGTCGAAAACCACCCTAAGTGGCGGTTCGGCAACTACGGCGGCGAGATCTAGAGAGAGAGAGCTCCGGTGGACTTTTTCATGCTTTTTTCTTCCTCCCCTTTTTTCTTCTTCCCGAAGTCGAGTCCTATTTATAGACTCGCAAAATCCCCTTTGATAAGCTCAAATTGGACTCAGTTGAAACCCATCCCTAACCCTTTTTCTTTTTTTTTTTTCAAATTTGAATAAATCTTTCATTTTTTGTTAAAATTCATACTAATTGGATGATATTTATCCTTTTTTGGCTAAAGATTTGTTAGATTTGCTTTAAAATTTGATTTAAAACTGCCGGATTCCGCTTTCCCTGCATTGTCGTCGATCTCGGTCGAAGGTTGAAGATGAACACGCGCTAGGTGCATGCCTTCGAGTCATCCAATCAGCTACTAACACATGGCAGCTCGAGTGAAAAAAAAAAATCAAAACGACACAAAGTGCCTTTGCTTAGATTCAAACTCGCAACCACGCTCCCTTCCTCGCACACTAGGCGACCTTGCGGACCAGCTAGGCTAGCCCAATTCCCAGTTTTTCTTTGCATGTAAATTACATATAAGTATGCCAATTTTTACTAATTTTATATTATTTTGAAATTCTAAAATTTAATAAAAAAAAACCTTAAATGTCTTTTATTGTTATTGCTACACTTATTTTGTATTATTTGTGTATTATTTTATTTTTTATTATTTATTTTTCCTTCATATATGAAAAATAGAAAAAAAAACATTAAAAATAGTAATTAAGGGACAAAAATGGGGTGTTTACAGCTACCCCTCTTTATAGTAAAGTTTGAAAAACTTAACTGCAAAGACAACAAAAATACCATTTTTGCCTAATAGAAAGGATAGATAATGTTGTAATCAGTTGGTTATCCAAGCCTGGATCCACTCAGGAGTTATCTAACTAAAAGTTTACGTAAGGAAAATGCTCCACGAGCTAACAATCCCATGTTGCAAAAGAAGATAGTTACTTTATGATGATTAATACTCCTTGGGAAATGGTCTTAGACAAGAAACATCTCATAGATTAGCAACTTGGAGGGAGGGATCATTTAAAAAAGTGCTCTTATGAGTTGACTAATTGATGATAGGAAGCGGGACATTACACTAACAACCTTAAACAGAGATTGTTTAGGAATGTGTCCTTATGAGCTAACTAACCGATAATAAGAAGCGTCTTACAATACTAGCAACCTTAAAGAAGAGATTGTTTAGAAAAACGCTCTTATAGGCTATCTAACTGATAATAGAAAGTGTTTTACAGGACTAACAACCTTAAAGAAGATATTGTTTAGGAAAGCGCTCTTATGACCTAGCTAATTGATAATAGGAAGTGTCTTACAAGACTAACAACCTTAAAGAAATCATCTAAAAAAGTGCTTTTATGAGCTGACTAATCGATAATGGGAAGAGTCTCACTAGACTAACAACCTTAAAAAGAGATTATTTAGAAAAGTGCTCTTACGAGCTAACTAATCGATTATAGGAAGCGTCTCACTAAACTAGCAATCATGAAAAAGAGATCATCTAGAAAAGTGCTCTTACAAGCTGACTAATCGATGATAAGGAGTGTCTCACTAGACTAGCAATTGTAATAGGATGATATTTAGGAAAGTATTCAATTGTGGGCTAACTAATTGATAGTGGGAAGCATCTTTTTGGACTTACAACCCTAAGAGAGGATATTTAAGAAAGTGCCCCATTATGGGCTAATTAATTGATAGTGGGAAGCGTCTCTTTAGACTTACAACCCTGAAGAAGAAAGTTTAGGAAAATGCCCCATTATGGGCTAACTAACTGATAGTGGAAAGCATCTCTTTAGACTTAAAACCCTGAAAAAGAAAGTTTAGAAAAGTGCCCCATTATAGGCTAACTAACTAATAATGAATTTCTAAGTGAGAATCTTATTTTTCCAATAATAGTCAAGAGTTTAGGATGACTTAAAACTTTTGAACAAATGATAACTAAAACTTTTCTAAAAATCTTTCAAACAATTGCTCTTTTAAACTTAAGGATAAGGCGACAACGTATTAAAGTATTTCCTAGCAAACTTTGAAAAAAAATCTAAAAGAATTGTTTATTTGTTTATTTTTTTTAAACATTGCTAGCAAGTAAAAAGTTTGACAAGGTTCCAAAAAATACAAATAAAGAGTAGGCCTCCCCTATTACTCAATAATCACTTACTCTTTTGCCTCATTTTACTTGGAGGGTTTGGTTTAATCTTGAAAAAGTGGTGTCTTGGCTTAATCAATCACCTCTTGAGGGGTTTCTTGCAATTAAGACTCATATCTTCTTCTTAAGGGACATCAATATTTAAAATTTGGGTCAAACAACGCCAATGAGGAATGACTTTAAATTCCCTCATTCTATTTAGAAATAGATATCTCATTCTTAATTGGTTTAATCTAAGAGAACTTCCTTACAATATCTCAGTTTAGATGTCACTCTAGACTTTTATATTAAAAAATTATGATCTCTCTTATAGGTAATACGCTTTGATCAATTTTTTAAACCTTTTTAGGACTTATAATGCAATAGGATTTTGGTTTCAAAAAAAGTACCAATGTCAAGGTCTTATTTTGAAAGAATCATCATTTCAACCTGGGTTTACAAATCATGAAGACTATAATAGTACTTGCTCTAACAATTTTTGCTTAAGATAAATTGTTTTCAATGATTTGGTGAATTCTTCAAAGAAGGGTGGTATATTTTTTAGCTGTAATGTTTGGGTTCTTGTGTTTGGTTATGGTATTTTCAAGTATTGTTGGTTTTTTTCATTGTGCATAAGTTTAACTACATTCTTGGGCTTTTTTTATTTCTTTTCTTTTCCTTTCTTTCTTTTTCTTTCATTCATTTTCTTTTTCCATCTTGTTTTTCCTTTTCTTTTAGGCCCAATGGTGATTATCTCTTATGGGTCATGTGTGTTTTTTCAAAATATAAACTTTTCTTCATCAAAAGAAATAAATTATCCATGGCAAAAATTACCCTTGAATTATTGCAACTAAGGCAAGCACTATTTAGTTAATTCCTTTTTTCTTGATTGATGTCCTTATCTTCTTAATCATCCCATTATAGGGTAGTTCTCGACATGGTTAAATTTTGAAACTCTTTTTATATAAGCTCAAATGGGGTTGGCATAGGATTATTGTGTTTAGGATAGCAAAAATGAATGCCTAACATTATTTTGATTAATGTATCAAATTCAAGATAGATCTTCTTTAAGGAATGAGTCAAAAACCTTACATTAATAATACTTAACTCTCGAGTGTTTAAGGGTTAGTGTTTGGGATGTGGTTTGCCTCTTGTCATCCTAAACCACTCAAACAAATGAGATATTCTTCCATTTTACCATATTTGCCCATATTCACCATGTCTTATGATGTCTTTAGGAGTTATGTGCCCCTGTCAAGTGATTTAGTCTTAACTTGGCTCTTTTAGGAAGCTAGTTAGGATAGTCTTCTTTATGCCCTCATTGGTAATTGACCATAGCCACTTCGAAAATGTGCCTCAAAATTAATTATCTTTGTATCTATTTTATATAACTCCTAATGGAGAGAAAGTTCAAGTGTAACCCTTAGAATTGGAGAGAGTTGGAAGGTTTTGTGTTTCAAGGCTAAATCAACATATGAGGAGACCCTTTGAAGTGAATGGAGTCTTTCAAATTGAGAGCAGGTTATAGAGGTCTTTAGCTTTATGTTCAGAGTAAGTGACTGTAAACCTTGGGTTAAGCTAACAATTCAAAAGCAACCTTTAGGACCTTAAAAGGATCTCTTATTGTTAGCAACTCTTCAATTTTCTTGGCTTTGTTCTTTTCTTTATTGTTATTATTTTTTAGTAAATATGCAAACAAGATGCTCACATTGATGCAAAAGAACCAGCATTTAATTAACGATGTAATAATATTGAAAATTTATTAATATTGCAAACTTAGAATTTAATGCTTTTATTGAAAACATAAGAAAAGAATGCTATAATCTAACTTCCTAATTTCTAAGCTTCTTCTTCTTTAGCTGCGAAGGTGTTGACTCCCCATTGACGACAACTTCTAGTGCTCTAACCTTTGTCTGAGTCTTCTCCAACTAAGCCTCCAATGCTTTGTTCCTCTGATTAGATTCCTTGAATATACTCTTCCACACGTCTTTCTTACTATCCATGGTCTCAAAATGGACCTCCATCCGAGCCCTCACTTATTCCATGTAAGTTTTTATTTCTGGGCTTGGGTTGATCAGCGTAGGTTGAGTGACATCTGGAACTCGGTACACCCTCTCTCCTGTCCGATACAACTGGTTGATAACAAAATCTCTGGTAGCTCGGTGTTTACCTAATTCACCATCCAATTCCCCGATGTCTACATTAGGACTCTTAATTCGAGCTTTCCATAGGACCTTGACCTCTGCCAACTTGGCGACCTTATCAGCCACTAACACGTTCGGGTCTTGATATTCAAACGTGATTCCTTCTAACGATGGTCTATAAACCATGTCTTGGATAGTGCTGAACTGATGAACTACTGAGTTCGGGTGATAGCTTGTACTCCAATTAAGCCCGATTAATGGAACTGCTTGAAAGTTTCTGCACATTAGAATAACCTTACTACAGCAACTCCACCTGGCAGTTCACAAAATATCATTAGCATTGAAACCCTTGAGCACTTTCACCCAATTGTGGCTACAAAGATCGTCTGGCAACTCCATCCTTTCTATACATGAATCTATGAGGTCTACTTGTTGGGCCAATGATCTCCTAACCATGTTTAGCCCAAAACACTTGAGATGACTCACAAACCAAATTAAGATGAGGTTGATGTTTAAGTAGAGAATTTTATGACCCTTCTTCTTCACAAAATTTAGATTTCAAATTTGCTCAGCTAGTAAGGCCGGGATGTAAGATTTTCCTTCTAAGAATTGGAATACTAATTCTGCAACTCTGTAATGAATAAGAAAGATCATGGTAGGAAAAAGGATAGTTGCGAATGTTGTCAAGATGAAAGCATAAACCCGTCTTTGTTTGTAACTCTTGGGATCCCCACATAAGATATCTTTCTTGCTCCCATCATTGCATCGAGCCATAAACCAAGCTTCTAATTCATCCATTCGAAGGCAATACACATTGCTATTTTCCAACACTCGGTTGATCACTGCTCTGCGAATTTCCAGAAGTCTGCTGAAAATACTTGCTAGCCCAGCCTCTAAATCTAGCACATACACCCCATTGGAAAGTGGAGGGGCCTAGAGAAGCCGAGTATATTCTTCTAGGATTTGTGTGATCTCGTGTGGCCCAATAAAAAAAGCCATGGGCTTAAATTCATAGAGGTGTGATATAGCCTAAATTAAATGTAGGTTGACATCCATTTTCATTAGTGAGAGGATGTGCCCTATTTTGCTTTGGATGAAGGTCCGTTCTTTAGGGCTATATAAGGTAAACCAATGGTTCGGTATCAGTTTAGGATCTAAAGGTTTATAAACCCAGATTCCTTACGAAGGAGACGATCGATTATAGCGCTAGCCATCTAGCAGGATTATAATAAATTTCTAATTACAAACAAATATCTTACAAAACATAATAAAAATTCTTTTACAAGTGACTGCATCTAAACTCCAAAGAAAGAAATCATCATTAGTCATCTACTAGTTCATGATTTCATATATGCAAAGAGGTGGGTTCTAAAGGTTCCCAAGTTCTATGGCCTCCCATATTTTCGAAGAAATAGATCTCAAGCCAAATCGAAGCATTGGATGAGATAGCCTAATCGGCCCTAAGCGGTGAATATTTCACTTCACCCAAAACTTACACAATGGCTCCCTGTCCTAGGGTCCTAAAACAGCCTAGGTCTGACCGCATCTAATCACATAATTGCATGCGCGAAAACTCAATAAAAAGGAACTAAACTTTATTAAATCCCTGGATCACGAATAGATACAAACATTAGTGCAAACGATATTTTACAACAAAAGAGCTAATTAAAGATATCTAGAAATGATGATTTCAAAAGGTTTAAGTGGCTAGCTCACTATAGTCCTCAGCGAAGTCGCCATCCTGTCGAGTTTAATTTGAAAATTTTATATTGTTTCCCTAATTCGATTCATATTAGATCTCATGCTCATCCAATATAAATCCTTAACGTGAACTAGGAATTTTATTATTTATTTAGAGTCGCTACCCAACTGAAGTTGGGAAAAATTAGAATTAAAATTAATTGAGCGGACTAATTCTAATTTAAACAACTAGTCGATGAAATCTCCTTTTTAAAAAAATAAAAAGAAAGAAAAAACCAAAGATTCTTGACTCGGTGGCAATCCTATTAAAATCCTAAAGTTACCACCTTATCCTTCTAAAATCTAAATTATGTATTTATGTTATGATACCCTTTTTTAGCATAAGAAGAAAGTATTAGAAAAAATGATACAACTATGATACTAATAATGACTTAAAAATATATTTTTTATTTTTTTAGAGTTGCTCCATAAGGATGCCTACGTACCCGCTATTCGGGATCAAACAAGCTGTAGTTCGCTTTCATAAAACTTTAGTGGATTATTTAGTCTTAATTATGAAGACATGCCAGGTTTACATTTGTTATCATTTAAATTTATATAAAAAAAATTCTAAACCTAAGCTTCATTTTAAAAAAAAACTAAAAACCTCTAATTTTTTAAATCACTAGTTATTATTCGTTCATTTATTTTTTATAAAAAGAAGTTTTCTAAGTGATAAAATATTTATTTTTTATTATTATATATATTTTTATATATTTCTTATGTTGGTTATTCTACAATCTCTAGAATAAGGGAAACAAAATATTTAGAACAAACATAGAATACTAGTGTATATATGATAGATGTAGTTTCCTTTCTTTGAAAATACACTTGTACAAAATAGAAGATTGTATCAACTATATATATTGATAAAGAAGTAAAATAAAGATAAGCTTTTCCGAACATAGTATCAGAGCATGGAAAAGATCTAGGACCAACAAAATAAAGAAATCAAAAGGAAGATCAATGGGAGATCAAACACCTCCGACTAGCTCTTCCCGGACAGACCCTATTGCCCTTGATGATTTGACATCAAGAATAACACAGATGCTACATCAAACATCCATACCAACAACTACTGATCCAGTTCTTACGTCCATGGGTGTGAAACTGGATGGAACCAACTATGGCATCTGGTCGCAAGTTATGGAGATGTATGTTGCGGCCAAGGACAAGCTGGGCTACATTAACAGAGACTTACCAAAACCGATGGAAACAGACCCTATGTTTAGAAGATGGAGAACAGAGAACGTCGTGGTTAAGGGATGGTTAATTACATCTATGGAACAGAATTTGATTGGAAATTATATTAGATTTCCAACTGCTAAAGCTGTGTGGGATGTGGTTGCTACGACATACTTCGATGGCACCGATACCTCACAAGTCTATGATCTGAAGCAGAAGGTGTCAAGAATGAGACAGAATGGAGGATCACTGGAAACATATTATAATGCACTTCAAGGATTGTGGAGAGAAATTGACTTTAGGCGACCGAATCCTATGCATTGTGATATTGATATAGAGAAGTACAACTCTATGCAGTAGGAAGACAGAGTGTACACTTTCCTAGATGGTCTGGACGATCGACTGGATAGCATTCGAGTTGATACACTTCGTATATAGCCACTCCTGTCCGTAGAATAAGCATATGCATATGTTAGAAGGGAGGATCAAAGACAAAGTGTGATGTTGATGAAAGAAGAAACTTTATCTAGTGCAGTGATGATGTCCAGGGGAGGAACAAAACTGCAGCAGAAATCTACTCTTCACATGCTTCAACACGGAAAAAGAAGCCCTGCGACAAGAACAAGGAATTAGATGGAAGAGAACGGTTGTACTCATTGTGGAAACACCAAACATACAAAGGATACCTGCTTCAAGATACATGGATATCTAGATTGGTGGCATGAATTGAAGGAGAAAAGAAAATGAGAAGTAGGCCATGTTGCGAATGTTACTATGGAGATGGTGAGCACGGAAGCCAATCTCTCCCTTATCCCATAGGGAGAGTCATCCACAGCAAAAGCAAATTGTTCCTCAGCGAAGGATGAACCAGGTAATCAAAGGTAGATTGTTGATTTTGGAGCCTCGGATCATATGACTTTTGATCCTCAAGATATCAGTAGGAAAGCCAACTCGAACAGAACCTACATCAAAAACGCGAATGGTGAAAAATATCTCGTAACTGGTTCTAGAGAAGTTGTTTGTTCACCCACACTTCATCTGCCAAACAACCTATTTGTTCCATCCCTCTCTAACAAACTGATCTCAGTAGGAAAAGTTACAGAGGATTTGAATTGCTATGTTCTAATGTATCCTAAATTTTGTGTATTTCAGGACATCCTCACCAAGGAGATCATTGGTCGTGGTACTAAACGAGAGGGGATATACTACTTGGAGGAGTTCGGTGGGAGCAAAGTATACAAAGTGAGCAAGGAGGACACTAAGAAGCAGGATGTCTGGTTGTGGCATCACAGATTAGGACATCCATCATTTACGTATATGAAGTATTTGTTTCCAAGTTTGTTTCATGACACTCCTAATAAATTGCTAAAGTGTCAGTCATGTATTTTAGCTAAGAGTCATAGAGTTACATACCCAATAAGGAATAGAAGATGCAACAAACCATTTATGTTAGTACATTCAAATGTGTGGGGACCTGCACTTGTCTCAACATCTTCAGGAATAAGATGGTTTGTGATCTTTGTTAATGATTGTACTCGTATGACTTGGCTATATTTGATGAAAAATAAGAGTGAGGTTACTGAGATTTTCAAAACATTTCATATGATGGTTAGGACTCAATTCTCGACAAATTTGTGGATACTTCGTACTGATAATGGAGGGGGATTTATTAACATAGAATTGATGAATTATTTTAGAATTCATGGGCTAAATCATGAGACAACATGTGCACACACTCCACAACAGAATGGTATAGCAGAAAGGAATAATAGACACATACTCGAAATAACTAGAGCCCTCTTGATATCTGCTAATGCCCCTAGGAGATTCTGAACTGATGCCATAACTACTGCTATTTACTTGATGAATCGCATGCCTTCTAAAGTGTTGAACTACAAAACTCCATTACAAGTCTTAGCTCAACATAAACCGTTGCCCTCAATCTTAATGCTCCCTGCAAAGGTGTTTGGATGTGCAGTATATGTTCATCTGCATAGGACAGAACGAACGAAGATTGACCCATGTGCTATCCGGTGTATATTCCTAGGCTATGCGACTCACAAGAAGGGATATCGGTGTTTTGATCCATTGACTAAACGTCTCTATGTAACAATGGATGTTACTTTCTTGGAGATAGAGATGTTTTTTCAAAACCCGGATTCATCCTCATCTATTTAAAGAGAACTAGTTGATGACGAACAAGGAAGTCGGAAAGCTGGTTGGGAGATGTGGCCAGATACATCAGCCTTCTAAAATGAGAGCAGCAGTCATATCCATGGAAACATGGAAGAAAGAGGATCCATAGAATCTGAGAATGAAGGAAATGAAGGGCAAGGACATCCTATCCTAGAGGAATTCACTCAGAGACAACAACCCCCACTGGAACAAGATACAACTCCAGGTTTAGTACCAACAGACCAAGCTCCTGAGGATGCAACAAAGGTACAACTCCCTGAACCATCATCTAATTATAAATTACCTTTCAGGAACAACCGGGGCAAACCACCAAATCTCTACACACCCGACCATGGTGAAACCAAAGCAAAGTATCCAATTGCACATCACATCAGCACTAAGAGGATGGCACAACCACTGAAGACCTTGGTACAACAACTATCATCTGAGACAGTACCAAGCTTGATAGAAGAAGCCTTGCAAGATTCTAGATGGTTTAAGGCTATAAAAGAGGAAATGGAAGCACTCCAAAAGAATGATACTTGGAAGCTTGTGCCAATGCCAAAAGACAAAAGGGTGGTAGGATGCAAATGGGTGTTTTCCATAAAATATAAAGCTGATGGGACGATAGATAGATACAAGGCACAGTTGGTGGCAAAAGGATACACTCAAATGTATGGCATTGACTACCAAGAAACATTCTCACCCGTGGCAAAGTTAAATACCGTCAGAGTATTACTCTTGCTTGCTGCAAATTTGGATTGGCCACTACTCCAATTTGATGTAAAGAATGCATTTCTACATGGAACGTTAGAAGAAGAAGTGTACCTAGATGTCCCACCAGGATATACTGCATCACAAACAGGGATGGTGTGCAAGTTGGAGAAGGCGCTATACGGCTTAAAGCAATCCCCAAGAGCATGGTTTGGACGATTCAGTATGGCTATGAAGAACTATGGCTACAAATAGTGCAACTCATATCACACTCTGTTCCTGAAGCTTTGGAAAGAAATGATAACAGCCTTGATTATTTATGTGGATGACATGATCATTACAGGGAACGATAATGAGGAGATGGGAAGATTGCAAGATCAGCTAGCATCAGAATTTGAGATGAAGAATTTGGGAGGCTTAAAGTATTTCCTTGGGATCGAAGTAACAAGATCAAAACAAGGAATGTTTCTTTCATAGAGGAAGTACATCCTTGACTTGTTAGCGAAAACAGGGATGCTTGATTGCAAACCTTTAGACACTCCAATTGCTTATAATCACAAACTTGGAGAATCTCAACATCAAGCTTCCACAAATAGGGAAAGATTCCAGAGACTAGTGGGAAAGTTACTATACTTATCCCACACGAGACCAGACATTGCATATGCAATAAATCTGTTGAGCCAATTCATGCATAATCCAAGTGAAGAGCATATGGAAGCTGTGAGGCGAATATTGCGATACTTGAAGGGATCACCGGGAAGAGGACTTCTATTTAGGAAACACAATCACCTCCGTGTGAATGGATACTCAGATGCAGATTGGGCTGGAAGTGTCACAGATAGGAAGTCGACATCCAGATACTTAACATTTGTTGGTGGAAACCTTGTGGCGTGGAGAAGCAAGAAACAAAAGGTGGTGGCATTGTCAAGTGCAGAAGCGGAATTTCGTGGTATGGCTAAAGGACTATGTGAACTACTTTGGCTAAGAGAGTTGTTGAAAGAAATTGGATACACATCCGAATATCCAATGAGATTGTTTTGTGACAATAAAACTGCTATCGAAATTGCACAAAATCCAGTTCAGCATGATAGAATGAAGCACGTTGAGATTGATAGACACTTCATTAAAGAAAAGCTTGAAGAGAAGATAGTTCAATTTCCTTTTATGAAGTCAGAAGAACAACTAGCTGATATGTTAACAAAAGGTGTCTCGAGTAGAATCTTTCAAAATTCACTTATCAAGTTGGGTATGGAAGATATCTTCGCACCGACTTGAGGGGGGGTATTGGATATTCTACAATCTCTAGAATAAGGGAAACAAAATATTTAGAACAAACATAGAATACTAGTGTATATATGATAGATATAGTTTCCTTTATTTGAAATACACTTGTTCAAAATGGAAGATTGTATCAACTATATATATTGATAGAGAAGTAAAATAAAGATAAGCTTTCCGAACATCTTATATATATATATTAGAAAATTCTATACTTAATTTATTAACATATTCTTAAAACATACATTTTTATTATTTATATTTGTATTTATTTTTATTTTAGTATTACTACTTTTTATTCTTTTCCTTTGTTAAAAAAAAAACAACTAATAATGATTAACTAATAAAAAAAATGAAGAAATTTGACTTGGACACGGGTCGCGATTCGGGCCGAATTAGGTCGAGTTGGTTGGATCACAACGACTGGAGCTCCTTGTCGGCAATGTTTTTCGGTGGCCGTTAACGGCGATTAAGAGGTGGATTCCTAGGTTTTCAAGGGTGAGGAACCAAATGGTGATGTTGGTTTTTTGTCAAAAACCACCCTAAGTGGCGATTCGGCAGTACGACGACAAATAGAGAGAGAGAGAGAGATAGAGAGAGACGATGGACTTTTTTGTGCTTTTTTCTTCCTCCCCTTTTTTCTTCTTCCCGAAGTTGAGTCCTATTTATAGACTTGCAAAATCTCCTTTGATAAGCTTAGATTAGACTTGGTTGAAACCCATCCCTATGCCTTTTTCTTTTTTCTTTTTTTTTTTTTAAATTTGAATGAATCTTTTGTTTCTTTGTTAAGATTCGTACTAATTGGATGATATTTATCCTTTTTTGGCTAAAGATTTGTTAGATTTGCTTTAAAATTTGATTTGAAATGGCTGGGTTCTGCTCTCCTTATGTCACCGTTGGTCGAAGGTTGAAGACGAACACGCGCTAGGCGCGTCCCTAGTTATCTAATCAGTTGCTAACACGTGGTAGCTCGGGTGAAAAGAAATCAAAATAGCATAAAGTGCCTTTGCCCAGATTCAAACTTGTGACCATGCTCCCTTCCTTGCACACCAGGCGACCGTGCGGACCAGCTGAGCTGGCCCAATTTCGAGTTTTTCTTTGCATGTAAATTACATATAAGCATGCTAATTTTTACTAATTTTTTATTATTTTGAAATTATAAAATTTAATAAAAACCCTAAATGTCTTTTATTGTTATTGCTATCCTTATTTTCTATTATTTGTGTATTATTTTATTTATTATTTATTTTTCCTTCATATATGAAAAATAGAAAAAAAAAACATTAATAATAATAATTAGGGGACAAAAATGGGGTGTTTACAAATATCATTAAACCAACACACAAAATCTAATTTATTAAGCACAAGCAATAAACATGATATATACATACCTGACTCATAATACTTGGTTTATCTTATACTTTTCTAGCTTCACAATTTTTCCAAACCTATACATGATTTAAATTATTTGCCTTTAGAATTGTATTCATATAAATATCAAAAGTAGATAGACACGTTTCAACTCAACACAGTCATGTTGGGAGCCATGTAGTTGAGTGTGGGGTAGTACATGACTGTGCCAAAGGCCATATATAATTTTTTTTCTTTTTTTTTTTCAACATGATCATGTTGAGAGGTCATTTTTTTTTAATTTTATTTTTATAACATGGTCTTAACATGGTCATGTATTTCTCTCTATTCACTATGTCGTTTTTTTTTTCAACATGGTCATGTTGAGAGGTCATGTATCTCTTTGTTTACTATTCATCAACACAACCTAAACATGGTCGTGTTGAATTTTTTTTTTTCAACACGGTCTCCAACACGGTTGTGTTGGGTGGCTATATATCTCTTAGTTCACTTTGAGTTTTCAACACAGTTCCAACACGGTCGTGTTGGGAGGGCATGTACCTCACTATACACCTTGTAAATCAATCCCTCAACTCGATTTCTATTTAATTTAACTTAATTGATCTATCTAACATAAAATTTGTAATTTAATATACTAGTAGATATACTTACTTGACTTGAATTGTTATCGTGATGAGTGAATCGCTTGTTTCGTCCCTTATGTATCGCAGATTGATCTAGATCTATAAACCTCAATACGTTAATTCTCTACGCTACCATATACATAGTTAAATCACAATTCATAATCGTTGATTTATGTACTTACTTTAATCTGCTAAGCTAGTGGTGGAAAAATGTCATCTCTTTCTCTATGGATTCACGCGTCATCTCCTTCTTTATGGATTCACACAAGAAGGCTCTAAGGTTTTGTGAGAGGTAAAGGAAGGAAATAGTGTTAACCCTAGGTAAAATGAGCTTATATACTTAGGTCGTGAAATGACCATCCTGTCCTCAGTCATAATTCTTATTTCCTGTATCATCCTTAGCAAAAAAAAAAAAATTATTATTAATTACACACACACATATATATATAATATTACTTAGGTATTTACAAGTTTATTACAACCCAATTAAGAGATGATTTTTGAGGCGCGTAGAGAGTATCACTGGAGTAGGAATCCTAGCATGCTTCAAAGATGACCTATAGGTTTAAAGTGGTAGGAATAAACCAAATTGCACACTAAAAAGGTGGAAGAACTGTGCCTAATTGTAAGGTTTTGCATCAATGGCATCATGTTTTGGGGTTTAAGGTGAATAAGTTTCCACATGAATTATGGGCAAGGTTGAGTAGTGGTATATAAAATCAAGATAGAAAACATTGAGTCAATATTAGTTAAGAAATTTTTTAGTCAAGTGGTTGAAGGGGCCTATTAATTACCTATTGATTTAGGTATTAACTACTTGTGGCATAAGACATTACATTTAGTTTGAAAAAATATTTGAAAACTTTATTAACCTTAAATTCCCAATCAATGAACACTTACACAGATCTATAGCCTTCAAAAGGTAAAATCTTCATTTTTATGGTTTTCATCTAATGCTAGAACGATTTCCTTTGGCATTTTGCTTTATTTTGAAATTATTCCATCACTGTCATCATAATCCTCTATTACCCCTTTAACATTACCATATATACCCCGTCTTTGCACCATTAAAGCACAAGTCTCATATTCATAGCTCTCATAGTTTTTACCAGATTCATAGAATAGCCTTAAGCATGATTTCTGGCACATTAGCATTCTCCTTCTTCCATTACCATCACCTTCTATGTCAGTATGAACACTATCTACAAACATTTAATAGAGCAACCAAACACCCCCTTAAACAATTTCTTCACACCTTATACCATAACTTTCAACAAGTCAGGATATTTAATAACTACTAAGTATGGAAAACATATAAGAACCACCCTTCATTAAACCTTTGCTTTGATACCAAGAAGATGATATGCCCAGCAGAAAGATCACTAGGCTGACTCAGCTCACAAAGCAATTTAACCTTGTACCTATAGAAATAACCACTAGACCTCAATGAACAAATACTATAATTATCGGCTTTTTTGTGTATATAAAAGGATATAGACAACCCCTTCTTAGATATAACTCACTACGAAAGATCAAATTTTCTTAACCTATTTGATATACCGCACAAATAGATCAAATAGTTTACTTACTACAATCATAAGGGATTGATAAGAGCGAGTCATTGAAAAACATAAATTCTCTATCAATAAGGGTTAGACTAATATTCTTCAAAATTTGTTATCCCTAAAGGGTTACATACACTTTTTATATTAAATAGTTACCAATGTGGAATAACTACCATAAAGGAAAGTACATAAAAAAAGGGAAAAATTGAATAACTATAATCTATATTCATTGGGTTTGATATCGTAAACTTCCATATTTGGACCAAAAAGAATATTTTCTATTTATATTATATCTTTGTCCATGTACTCTTTTGAAACATAACCTCTTAGAGGATTAAAAATACATCTCTTCGTTAAAACGAAATCAAAAGTAGAGATAACCTTCTCATCAAGAATATCAAAACCTGAAGTGATAACTGAATCTAATAACAACAAGTTTCTTACTAAGGAGATGTTGTGAACTAAAAGTCATTCCAAAAACATCAATCATCTCCATTAAAAAGCAGTTAAAACTCTTTGAACCAATTTATTTAAGCCTCTTATTCTAGATCAAGTCATGGATTCGCTGTGTTAAAGTCTAAGTTCTACCACATAAAATGGGAAGAACCCCCCATATAACCCTCTTATATGAAATCACCACAATTGCTACAAATGTTGCCCACTATTTCATTGCCCTCTAAGTTGTTGTCGGCCAATGGTGTTTCCTTGCCATTGCACAACTCATCAATTTGATGTGTTAGCTCATCCATTCTCACTAATAAGGTTTAAAATCTCTTCTATCATTTTCTCTTTCTTGTTTTTCCTTTCTCTTTCTACCTTTTTCTTTTTCTTTTTCTTTTTTTTTTCTTTCTACTTGGAGCTATGTCTAATCATCAATATATTGGCAAAAACAAGAAAATCATAGTTTGATCATAACTTCCATCAAATTTCCCACAATAGTTGATTTTTGAGATAATGACTGCAGCATTACCTAAACTTTTGAAAATGTTCATTATAGTATTTGATCTTCATATACATACATACATACATACATATATTTCTTTTCATTTTAGTTCCTTAACCATGTAAAATGTGATACGTTAACCGATTTGTTTGCAAGTGCCATTGCAAACATTAAGTATAAAATGATGTGGATCCTACAAGATGACATTGAAACCTACTTGAATTTTTCTTGTTGACCATGATTAAAAAATGAAAAATGAAATTAGAGCTATATGCTCTCACCAAAAAGAAATATGGGATTAAAAAGTTATATAAGGACTCTAAAATGATTAGATTTAAAAATAAGATACATCCATTGACTAACTTTAATACCTTTAAATGAAAATCTTACTAAACATAAAAGTTTCCCTAAACGAAGTAAATTGTTAAAGTTAATGGTGACAACAATAGATATATTCTTTATGCTTTATAGATTGTAGAATAGATTTAGACATGCTCTAATAATTTGAACAAATTGAGGGGCCAAAATATTTTAAAAAAATATTTTTTTTTAAATATTACACGAATACAGTCGAGAAAAAAAATTACGCAAATAAGATATCGAAGGCACATGTAGTGCATGAGTTTTTAATACAAATTTTTGTACTAAAAACTCATGCACTACATGTGCCTTTTATACTAAATAAGCATGTAGTGCATGTGTTTTTTGCCATATAAAAATAGCCCCTAGACCCACAAAAACTTATTTTTCCAATACGAAACACACAAAATTTTAGCAAACTCTCTTTTCTTTTTTACACAATAGGCAAGAAAATTTGAGACTTTTTGCACAAATCAAGTACAAATCAACATCAAATTAAACAAATTTAGTAAGGTATGCAATCTATTTGTGTTACATGATACTTGTTTAGAATATATGAAAGATGTTCGTCAAAATTTCTCAAAGGATGTTTTATTCGGTATAAAGTTAATTTTAAAACCCAAATTTCATATAACTATGTTATGTGTGAAATTGAAGATTGTAGTTATAAAAAGAAAAGAAAAGAAAAACCCAATTTTTTGCTTCTTATTTGCTAATAAGGCCTAGTCCCTCAACTTGTTTTATAAAAATAGGTTTTCATATAATAAGGTTTTGATATTTAGAAACCACTATTAAAAAAAGTTAATTTAGTTAATCCTTTTATATCATAAATGAAAGATATTATATAAAATGTGTCTATATAACATGATTATATGAACAATCATATATCACATATATTATCTTGTCCTAGAAAATTCTATTGGGACCTCTTTAAAAAAAAAGTTTAGTAAATTCCAATATTTTAAAGATGAATGAAGGGATTTATATAAAACAGATGCTATAAAAATTCTTAAAAAGGCTATACTCATGAAAAAACTTGCATTTCTCACAAATTTGTACTAATCAAACAAATTGAGATAAGGATGAGGGATCATAATAACTCGTTGAATTTGTATTACTAAAATCAAAAAACAAATTTTTTATGGTTTAAAAAATGAATTGTATTTTTATTTGCGTTATCAATTGTTTCTTTATTTGTTTCATTATTAGAAATATATTTATCAATGAGTTTTATTGATGATTCAAAAACAAGTTATGTATTCATCTTGTGAATATTAATGGTATTTAGAACAATATTTATATGTATCCTTTTGATTAAAAATATTAGAATATAACATGATTTACAGATTAATCGAATGTTTTGTCTTTTTAATTTCTATTGATTGCTATGCATTATTTTCACAATGTGTGTGGAGTAATAGCAAAATATGTGAAATGTGGGAATTATAGAGGTTTAGAAATTGCTGGAAACAATGTTTGTTTGTAATGCATGGATAGAAATAGTTAAAATTACACAATGGGGAGTTAATGCAATTTTTCATGAGACTAAATACTCACACATCATGTAATTAAGTTGAAAATGGCTAGGGTAGTGAAATTTTTTGTGTACACAAGAGGGAGCATTGTATATGGCAATGACAGGTTCGATTATAAGAATGGGTTAATGAAGAAGTTGAAGGTGAGGAGAAATTCAAACTATATAGAACTCTTATATAGGATTTATAGAAGTATTGAAGTCAATCTAACTACGGTTCATGTAGAAATACTGCATAGACATTTGCACTACTTCCATTTAGGGGGATGATACAAGTTGATGCCAATTACAAACAATAATAATGTTAAGAATGTAATTGAAATGGCTTCAACTTTCGAAGAAGAGCGCATACAACACTTGTATGTTGAAATCCATAAGGAATTATAATATTTGAATGAAAGAGAGCCCTTAGCAGGCAATACCTCATCACCTCAATAGGAGGAAGGGCCAAGTATGATAACTAATTCATTAATATGTGATAAAAATGACTCTAGTGCCAACTTTTGAACCTTTGTGCAATGAAAAAAAAAAATTGATGATCCAGAATTAAATCAAAGCAACCACTCTTTAGTGGAATTTGACACTATTGTGGAACACTTTACAGTGCATGAGGAGTATTCCGATGAGGATAAAAGTCTTGTTGAAAATGTTATTAATGACACGTATGCGACTTATCCGCTAGTACACATGCGTGCTATGCAAGCTCATAGATTCCAAGAAGCAAATCATTCAAGTGATAACAAACCTAAAGATGCCATTCCATTTTTCAATGCTATGGGAGGTAATGGTACATCACCTTCGAGGAAAATATGGCTACTATGTATGGTGACTTCGATACTAGTGTGAGCTTCGAAAGGGACTGAGATTCAAAAGTAAAAAAGAGCTCTTGCAAACTATCAAGATATATCACATAAAGAATCATTGTAACTTTATAGTTGAAGAACCGAACAAGATCTTATGGTTGATTTTTTGTGCCAAGAAGGACAGTGGTTGCAAGTGAAGACTATGATTTTGTAATAAGAAGTTGGAAAGCCTTTTTGTCATCACAATCTTTGAGGGACCTCACACATGCACAATGTTGTGATACATCAAGATTATCTGAAATTAGATTCAAATATAATGGCTAGAATATGTAAGAAAAAAACTCAGATATAAAGGTTGTTAACCTCAATTCTGTAATTGAAGCTAACTTTAGGTATACAATCTCCTTATGGAGGGTATGATATGTGAAGAGGAAAACTATTGAAGTTGTGTACAGTGATTGGGACAAATCATACAATGAATTGCCAAAACTACTAAACACAATTCATATTAGTAATCTCGAAACCCAAGTTGAATGGGGTTAGCATAATTTGATAGTTCCTAGGAGGTGCATATTAAAATGGTTCTTACAGACATTTGGTCCATATGTTAAGGCATTCAAATATTGCCAGCTTATGCTTAGTATCAATGGTACTTTCCTACATTAGAAGTACATTTATTAGTTATTGATTGCATGTAGCATAGATGGAAAAAACTACATTTCCCCCCTTGCATTTGCTTTAGTAGACGAGGAATTGGTGGAAACATAGGGACGATTACTTCAAAAACTGAAGGAGCATATTGTAGGTAACCGTTAATAAACCATTTATCTCATTTATAATAGACATGCTGGTATTAGCACTATAGTTAAGTGAAGGACAATAGATGGATGCCCCTCTCTACAATGTGGCGATTTTGCGTTTGCCATGTTTTAAGCAACTTTAATACCATTGATAAGGGTTATTAAATACTAATTATTTATATAAATTATAATAACATTTTATTTAATTTTCTTATATTTTGTACGAACATTGCACTTAATCACTTTATATTTTGATTTCAGAGTCTTTAAATTATAAATTATGATTTAATAGAAAAATTATATGAAGATTGAAGAAAAAAAATATAATTTTTATAAGATAAAAGTTTAACACGTGAATCAGCATCGATATATCCAATAATGAAAAACAAATTGTATCTAAATTGTGAGTTCAATTAAGGAAATGAGGATGTGCAAAGAAGGCAGTGCATGCAACATGGCTGCCGACACGACTGTGCTGGCGGGCATGTTGACACTAAAGTCTGGATAGAGATATATATGACAAGAAGACACGGCCATGCAATGCTGAAGTCCACTAGAAAACAAAGCGGAAATGTCCATACCGGAAGATCAGATTAAGGAAAGAAAAATCGGCAAGACAAATTCATTAGAAAACATGCGGAGAATATGCTGGGAAGATATGTGAAGTTGCACGTTAGAAAATCAGCCAGAGAAGTCACCGGAAAACGTGCTAGATTTGCAACTCGAAAAAGATGCTAAAGCTACGCCAGAAAAACACGAGACAATGATTTTGTCCAACGTCCAACATTCTAACATATACATACATATATATATAGCCGACGAAGAAGATAATAGAGTAGAGTAGAATAGATTAGTTATAGGAGTAGAAACCGTAGGAAAAATTAGATTAGGAAAATAGAATTAGAATATTAAGATTAGAATTAGATTAGGAGATTATAGTAGATTTTTATATTTTTATTTATACTTTCTTTTATTATCATTATTTTTAGATTTAACATGTCTATAGTTTAATTTTTTTTATATTCGGGTATGATGAATCCTAGAATAAACATGTAATTATTATTATTATTATTCAATAATTTATTTAGTATTCTTGTTATTCAATTATGTGTTTTTATTATTTTCAATTTAATATTACCGGCATATTAGTTGAAATTTGATTTCTTATATAAAAATCAAGAGATTTTATATAAGAATAGATCTAGCATAATTGAAAATAGTTGAATGCAATCGTAGAGATAGGATAATGTAATTCTTCTGGATTATGGTGAAACCTAATAGCGGAATTCATAAATCAAATAATCAACCTAGAATTAGGAATTAATATAACTCGAGAGAGCTATTAATTTAATTTAGAAATTTTCACAATCCAAGAATAAATAAGAATTTGAATAATAATTAATTAATTACATTAGTAATTTTAAGAGGATTCAACACCTAAATATATTAGTTTTATTGATTATTGCTTTCTTTAATTTATTCATTATTTATTTTATTTACTCGTTTATTTAATTTTGTCGATTAGATAATAAAAAGGTAATTACTAGTACTCGTAATCCCTGTAGGATCGACACTCGATATCTTTATCTACTATATTATAAAATCGATAAGTGCACTTATCTATAAGTCTAAAGTTAGATGGCAAAAAGACCGATATCAACTATACATAAGAATTTACAATGCAGAAAATGGGTAACGGTTATTAGGATGAAAACACAGCCTCATAAGTTTCAGTATTACATGGACTTAGTTGAGCAAATAAAGGCTAAAACCCCTACAGGATTTAATGGCATCCTATTGAAACAATAGATACTTCCATATAATGGAGGGTAATGGAGGGTGTCGTTTTAGGTACATGACTTCGAATATTATTGAAAGTTCTAATTCTATTCTAAAAAAGACAAAAGGCCTATCAGCAACTATGTTGGTAAAAAAAAAAAATTTCTACAATTGTGTCAAACATTGAGATAGGATGATTGGGATATGCACAAAGGAATAACATTATACTAGGTTTTCACAAAGTATACCAATGAGAAAATAGAAAAAATGGAGACCTAAGACCAACGTGCACAAAGTCATTAGGTTTAGTAGACTAAGCCAAATATTTGAGATCCTAATAGGGCCGGCGTAAGGCAAATGAGGTTAAAGGGGAGGAAGAACACAAATTGTAGAATTCAAGAATCACATATATATATATATATATATATATATATTTATTTATTAAAAACTTCTATACTATATTTGTCTTTGATACCCTTTTCGAGATGTGAATGTCATTTGTAGTATTTGAATTTGATTTGAAAAGGCTTTTCTTTTTAATATTGCATTCTTCTACTTTCAAGAACATTCATCTGGATGCATCAAGATTTAGGAAGAATTATTGCTGGTAGCTTATGCACATCACAACAGATTTTACTTATTTTTTATTTTATTTTTTTGATTCAAACCTTTAAAAGCTTCATTTCCATCTGTGAATAGCATGGATCATTCTTCGGTAATTTTTCCGAGTCCAAACTCTCTACAGCTCACATCTCAGCCTGCGAAAGCAATATATGTCCTCTTTAGTTCTCGTGGGGCAACAAGCTAGAGAAGATGACGATGATAAGGCTTGAGATGCATTCCTCCTGTGCGCGCCATTGTTGGGATGAAGCCGTAGGTTAGGGTTCGCATTAGGGGTTTCAATTTGGGGCTTAGGCCTTGCAAGTGCATTTGGTGCATGAAGGCAACCTCATGGGTATCCTATGGAGAGTGCAGGATATTTATGGCAAAAAAAATAATGAAAACAAGGCATTTCTTTAAGCCATACTTTCCTACATAAACTTATAGATTCCAAACTAATGAAAATAGACTTTGTGACATCAAATATATCACTGTTCCCTATAATGACCTCTACCAACAAATGCATCTATAACAGCTGCGGACAAGCAAATGCAGAGGATTATTCACATCAGCCTTCTTTCAAATTTTTTGAGACCAAATTATACTTTCCTGTTATGAAGGTCCTCACATGTTGAACTATCCTGAATACTCTTGCAACATATTTCCAGCATGCTCATTGATAATGATCTTGTCGTGAGACATTTTGTACACAGGTTAATCATCATGTATTAAATTTGACATAAGATGAAACTGATAAATCGATCATTCCATCCCAACGCATGGGCGCATAACAGCTGGTCCAAGAATTACTCCAGCCTGAACCTTAATCTCCTTCTTTGGAATGACAGGCGATTCGCCTGATCAAAAAATATGTACACACATATTGCAGAGTGCTTGATTATCGATTTTGAACAAGCTATTAATGGCAAGAATGAAGCTACATTGCAACCTTCTATACTTTTCTTTGCTACCTTTCCCTTCTACTACTCTGGCCTTGACCTGCTGATTTACTTCTTTCAGAGACCTTGCTGGTACTAGATTTACTTCCTCTTATTCTTGCCCCAGCAACATCCATCACTTTCTCGGATTCGGGTTCCTGTATCTCACCTGTGTTCAACTTTCTTTCGAATTCTCTCATTAATCTCGAATCCGCTCTCATCATCTTCGAATGATCCATCCCTCTAGGTTCAACCGTCATACTTGTTGTCATGCTCAGAGGAGTTTGTTTTCCTTTGTTAACTATTTCACGATATCCTGCCCGTTGGGATGATGTTGCTCCTTGTGAGATTTTCTCGTTGTCAAAGAACAGGACTTGTACCACCGTCCTCAGTGGTAACCGTTCGTTTTTCACGGCATGTGCACGTACCTCAGGAGACAGTTTTTGGCAATCTAGGATTCGGCATAGCCGTTTCTTGTCTTCCTTGCTCATTCCGGGGTGTTCCTGGAATGTCAAACAAGGGAACATCAATAAGCAGCGGCAAAAATTAAAGGAAATGAGAATAAAAATTTATGGTCAAATTGCAAACTGCCCGTGATGTTTACTCAATGTGTAGCCCCCTTTTTGTTCAAAGAACTGACATTACTAAACTTTTGTAAATGTGCACTTAACCCCTTAAACTACAGTTTTGTGAAGCTATAAAAAATTTAATAATAACTGCAAAGAATATTAAGGGAAGTAAAAATACAAAAAAGTTGGTGAAAAAAAAAAAAACAACCTAGGACATTCTTGTTTTTATTTTTTAGATTACCTTAAAACATTTAATAGGGTGAAACTACCAAATAAGGGGCTAAATGCAGAATTTTGGAATTTCAAGAGTGTGGACACACATTGAAGAAAATGGGACAATGCACATCAAATAAATATAAGGGCGCAACGTGCAGTTCACCAACAATTTATATCTCAATGCACTAAGTACTAGAGAGGGTATAATTCAATCTCTCACTGGTTTGGCCAATAAGAATAGAATGCATCAAAGTTATGGGGATGTTATCTTCTTTTCAGTTCAATATCTTAAGCAGTGACACTCTGACAGTATGGTGAAGAATTTGCTACCTTGAGGTAAGTGTTTATAGCTTTGTAGAGATCATCATGGTCTGCCCTGGAAATATCAGGTAAAGTCTCAGCAAGAGAGATCATTTTCGATACTGGCATGTTTACATCTTTAGCAATGGCTTGAAGATACAAATCAACGAGCTTTCCCACCTTTCTCATTGACCTCATTGAATCTCCATTGTCAGGAGATCCAGGTTGCTGCCTTCTCCATAGTGCATAAAAACTTTCAACCACTGACCGCACCAACTCAACATCATATAAACCTTCATCCGTGGAAGAATGTGAAGGGAAGAGCAAGTCACTTGCAGTTGCCTCTTCCAACTGATGACTAGATTTCTTAACGAGTTCTGTTTTTGTTGCGGAAGATGCTCCTAAATGCTTGGCAATGCTTAGAAGCCTTAGCAAGAAGTTCACAGAAACCGAACCCCGTACACCTGGGATCATGCTTACAATGGCTTCAAGTATTCGTCTATTCTTTTCTACATTTGCTTCTGACCGAGAGGCAGAAACCTCTGCAGGCCTAATCCTTGAAATGTCTGGAAGCCAGCGACAAGCATAGACATGCAATGCTTCACCAATAAGTTGCGGTAACAGAATGTTTGTCGATTTGATGGTTATGATTATGCAGCGGAAAAGGTCTATTTCAAGATCAGATATGTCTTCTGTCCACCAATCCCGGGGTACAGATTGATGCTGCTTCTTTGTATAACCTGCTCTTGTGTAAGTAAAAGACCATGTTACCTGCATATTTAATCCATAGCAACATTTTAACATTCCTCACATATACATGAGTTTGGAAGTAATTTTCAGATTACAAATGTAGCACAAAAACAACTTCAACCTTTGCTGCTGGTGTAAGAACTTTCTCAATGATTGAATCAATACATCTCTTGACGATTCCAAGATTTTCTGACCATTCCAGTATCCTGGTAGTACTTTGTAATGCAACAATGGAATCCTTCCAACCCTCAAGAATGCAGGAATTGAAGAAAGCTTCAAGTTTCATAACAAAATTTCCTTTCTCTACTGATTCGGTCATCCGGAGATATGTGGCAGCACAAAATGCTTGCACGAAGTTATAAGCACTAAGATTTATTGATATACCGTAGCAATATTTAGCACACAATTCAAAGGCTTCTTCACCTCCAGGAATATCGTGAAGATCAACAGTTATGCTTTCGGAATCATCCTCATCATAGCATAAGTGCTGAAGTAGACTACATTTTGGCAGAAGAGCAAACTGCAACTGAAGTTAATTAACAATGCACTAAATTGTTTCGATCAATGTATGATCTGACTCAAGAAATCAATGTTAACTGAAAGGATTTCGAAACCTGGAAAATATATCTAAGCCCTTAAAATTACATGCCATTCAATTTCACCACGCTATGCGGATTTCATGCAGGACAATCTTTTGCGCATCTTAAGAACCGTTACTTCAATTGTTCTATTATTACTCCTGATATTCTGTGAATCTAATTGTGTTCCGCCTTGACCTACCTACTCTTATCATTTTCTGCTTATTATTCGTGTATTAGACGTCTGCTTCATGCTTATCAAGGCATGATTCGTTCTTATCATCTGAATTTAAAATCAGCTACAGATTGTAGCGTAATCTGTACCTTATGAAGGTGATAACTGATGTTGTTAATTCGAAATATCATATCTGAAGGAACATCTGAAGCGACTGTCCTGCAGTGGTTTGCATAAGAAAAAATGATTTAATCTTACCTCATAAGAAGGGGTATGAATACCTTCAACAGAAGAAAACTGCGACAACCTTACGATTACCTTGTAGCTGCTTCTGTGTAGAATGTGTCTGGCCTTGTCCCAATTTTCATATACTTCATTTTCGCTGTCTTTCTTTTCTTTTATCAAAACTCCAGGGGCTCATCCGTCCAATTCATCGATTCGTCACAACTACCTGTCACTACTCACAAATAGGATGAAAGAATTCAAACGATATTGATTCTGAAGTAAGAAGTACCGTCTTCATCTTCGGATATAGACAAAGTTCATGCACTTTAGGTTTTCTTGCACTAATTTTACTTCACATTTTGTCAATTCATATGGAAATAGGTGAAAGCGACATGTGCAATATAGCCAGTAAAAACATCTGCTAATATGCTTATCCAAATAAACGGATGATTCAGGAATCAGGATAAACCAACTAGCAAGATTCACCATAAGGTAAGGAAAAAAAAGTTCGATTCTGTCAAGTTTTGTCCAACATAAACACTTATTTGGTCATAATTTGTTGCATAAAATCATTTCAAACTGCGATAAAAAGGGCTCATCCAGTGCACAAAACGCTCTACGGTTTAGCCAAAATGTTTTCCCCACGAATCCATGAACTATGAACCTAGTATACCCCACCAAATTTCTGAAAAGTTGCTAGGAAGCAGAGTGGGGGGACTAGAGTTCCTGAAGAATCCGGACAATTAACAAATCCTGGAAACAAATATATACTCAAACAATCAAATTTCATTTTCAAGCAACTTCTTCATGCATCGTGGGATCAGATTCAATGTAAATACCGCGAAATTAGTTCAAGTACAGGTCAAGCAGCTTAGAAGAAATGAAGAGAACAAGGATTGTTCAAAGTAGCATATTGGAAGATCAATCGACCGAAATAGCCAACAGACAGATGAATCCTAGAAAGCAATCTAGCAGAGAACAACACAAAAAGTTTAATTATTCTGCCAAACAAAATCCAGCAAAAGTCAACTTTCAGACTAACCTTCTTACTCATTGTTGTACATAGCACCCAGAAACGCAAGCAAACATATATATATAAACATAATGATCAGGGCTTTTGAACAGAAACTATGAGGCTCTGCTTGTGAAGTTGTTTGACATCCTGACAAATGTTGTAAGAACCGGAAAGAATGAGAGTGAGTGCAAGATTAAGATGTCACAACACGTGTAGTATACGACTAGTATTTAATACCAAAATTGGCAACGCCAATATAGTGAGATATCACCGTTCAATGCAACTAAATTAATAGGTTTGCAAAATCTTTAATGCATACGTTATAGAAGTCAACTGGAATACTAATTCTTATTCGACTAAATAGAATAATCTTATAATTTGGTTACAGCAATGCATGCATACAAGGATTTCTTTTTTCTTTTTTCTTTCTCTCTTTTTATTTTTATATTTATAGACTAGTGTTTGAACGAGTTAAAATAGTAAATTTACACTCCTAAGAAGATTTATAGAAAAAACTCCTTATGATTTAAATTATTTGGACTGTTATCTCAGCTGGTAGGAGCGGGTTGCAAGTGGCATTTAGCTTTATTTTCAGTTGGATAAAATACGAGAATCATGTTGTTTAGGACAGGAATTATATCAGATTTCGAGGAGAGGAAACAGGACTGAGGTAATGATGACTCAACTACAGAGAGCTTGGTGGTAGTTGCTTTCAATGAGTAGTAATTTAAAAAAATAAATAAAAAGTACATGGAGCTTGTTCATTTATAGAGTATTTTTTTAGTTTAAAATGGTGAATATAAATATTTAATGAACAGTATTAAAAATGAAAAAAAAAAGCAAGAATTATTGATCTGGTAAATATTTTTGGAAAGGAGCTATCCATTTTCATTCTCATTAATTTGCTTCTTCTAAATATTGCTATGTATAATTAATAATTGAAATTGTATAAAAAAAACAATCACAATGATATCATAAAATGGTTTAATATTATCTTTGATAATTTGACAAATAGTGAAAATAGATAGAAATCAGAAAACAAAGGAAAGAAAATATTGATTTTATCTATTGTTTGAATTCATACGGTGGAAATGAAAAAAAAAAAAGAGAGGAAATATTTCCTTTTAATGTTGTTTGAGTGAAATATTAAAAGAAATTGAGAGAATTAAAATATTTGATTGACTAAAATATCCCTTTTTTTATTTTTATTAACTTGCTTTTAGGAGTGATTTGTAATTTCCTATCATTTTGATTTATTTCCTTTGTTTTCTCCCGAAATATGGAGAGAAACCAAGTGTGAATTTTTTTTTTACCATTTTTTTATCTATTTCATCCCATTTCTACCTTTCATCAAACTTATTAAATATATGATTTCCTCTAATTTCTTTCGATTTTCTTTTAATTTTATCCTATTTCTACCAATCCAAACATGGTATAAAAATCATATCCATCTCAACTATTGATTTTAAAATTGAAAAAAATTAATAGAAATGAAAATGAGGATCTGCTTATATATCTCTTCAAAAGTTGATTCTCCGTCGGTTTCTTTTAAATCTTCCCACACTTTGAATTCTTCTCTTCCATCTTCCCCATTTCTTAACACGTTTAGATGAAGGGCTCAATTTCTTTAAGAAAAAAATAAATCTATTGCAAGTGAGTTAAATGAATCATCAGTCTTCTATGAGAGCTAAACACATCATCGATATGGATATATGTTCTGAATAAGCCATGAACGTTTTAAGTAGACCATATAATGAATCAACATTGGGAAGGAAAAAAAAATTTATGGCATAATATTTTGGCATATATTTCAGATAAGCAATCACATCATATCTGGATACTTCTAAACTAAAAGAGGCACTTCCAAGTAATTTATTAAATAGCATTCTAACAATTTACCTCTATAAAATATAAACAAAATGTTAATCCTTTATTTACCTTTTTAAAATGCTGCTATTTGAAAGAGGGATGTAAACTTCTCTCTGCTACATAGAGGAATTCATTAACCTATTCGATTATAACTTTAAATTTCTGCATCATAAGATGCAAAATCATGTTTGTTAGATGAAAGGCCTAACAACCTTTTATTATTCTTGGTATGCTTAAAGATGAGAAAGACTGAATTCAGTTCAAATATAGAACAAACTACATTTTATTTTATTTTTTAAGGCAACAACAATTTTGAGTTCAATTGCACCGGATATTTGTCATATGATTATATTTTGTTGGTTTTATATTGTGAAGGAGGAAATTAGTGTAGTATAATCTCATAGTCCAAACTCAAAATAATGCTTGAACTAATTTTTTGAATTAGCAACATAATCTATATAATTACATCTAATTTAGGATGATTCAAAGAGTTTTAGAATCATGAGTTTGGAATAGGATTAGCTAAAATTGTCTTGCACATTTTTAATTTGTAATGACTACTTATTCATTACAATAGGCTTATAAACCATTATATTTTATAGTTCATATAAAACTTATAATCACTCGGGTTATCACATTTCATCTCTTCAAACACTTGGCATTTTCATAACCCTATTCTACAATCGGATCCAGCACTTCCCGGTTCTTCAAAATAGAACTTTGTTTTTTCTTACTCCCCCTTCCATAAGAGGCCTTATCATTCCAAAAGCCTGTCAAGTTACAAACCTGCTCAAGCGTCGCCCTAAGCCTAACTTCTTGCGCTAGTTGGACCTGCATTTCTGCCATTCCGATCGCCAGAGGTTTGCCAGTTTCCGTCTTGGTTCATAAATTTTATGCATATCATTCACCATATTAAGAAATACATTGTAAATAACAACAGCTCTTACATAGACATTTTTTATTTATCCTAGTCCATCACTAAGTGACTCACGTGCTATACCATACCATCTGTACTAAACGTTTCTTGCGTTATATGGACATGAAACTGCAGTGTTTGCATGCTTTTACAAATTGCACAGAATTGTCAGGCTTTCAATCCCTTAAAGAAGTAAATATCAATAGCCCCCACATCCAACTACTGTGGTCCATCATATATGTATATATTACACACCCTCATTATTATTGCACTGTGACACATATGTAATTGCCTTGGTGTGTCTTTTTCACCGTTGATTTGCTGAATCTTGCCTAGCTAGGGCTAACTCTAGAAGTGGTCATAAGCAAAATGTTAAGGAAAGCTATGTCATAAATGTATCCAATTATTACTTTGTCATGTGACAAGGAGAAACTCTCCTTTCTTTTCAGTCGGGAAAAAAATAAAAATAAATAACGATTAATAGAAATCTGATAGCCACACTTCCCGAAAAGGTAGGTTTCACTTCATTCCACCTCCATGTATGTGAAGAACAAAAGCCCTCACTGAATTCATAGAAATTGTGTTGTTTCTTTCTTCTTGATTTTTGTACAGCCAGGCTTTACATTTTGAGTATTTAATATTAGAAAATGTTAGTAGGTGTTGTAAGTACACTTTTGAAAGATTAAATAAATAAACTTTTCATTTTTTTTATAAATTTATTTATTTGTAAAGTATGTAATTAATACAAAAATGAATCCTCTCATTTTACTTTTTAATAAAAAAAATATAAAAATCTTTCCTTAAAACCCTTAACAAATATTTTGGATAGTCATTACAACAACCCTTTATTATCTAATGCCTTTCATATGGTAGTTAGTCTCATTAGTTAAAATTCTCTTTCGCAGTTGATAAAGACAATGCTGAATCAGCCTCCATAGGGATGTGCTCCTGGATTAATTTTCACGCCCCAAGAGTACCAAAAATAAATCAATATTTTAATTAATTACTGTTTCCTTTTTGTCATATTATATTGGAGGTTTATAATTAAAGTCCTAAAGTAAGCCACTTTTGAAAATAGTGTAATAATAAGTAATATCATCAAGATGGCCATGATGTTCATGTGAATATGATTACAAAAATAAAAAGAAAATAACAAAAGCTTCTGGTTGGTATTGAGTGGGAAACAAATAATTATAACTTGTCAAAAGGATATTCATCAATCAAATCATCCTAATTAAATCAAATTATATTATCCCTTCATCTTCTTCCTCTTCACATATAATTTATATCATATAATTATACTATCCTTCAATCCACAAAGATCAAAACGAATGCACCAAATAAGAGAAATCCTTCATGACCAACACATAAAAAAATTCCTCCCCCCCGCCGAAAATAAATAAATAAACAGAAGGAAGATCAATCCGTACCTTAGAGAAATAATATTATCACCATCAGTCATTAGCTGCCAACAATTCGAGCATGACCATGGGCTCTACGCTGGATTTGCAATAGTAAGAGGAGCCTAATTATTCAGATGGACATAATAGATGAGAAAGAGAGAAGATGTATGACCATGAAGTGTTTATGGAGTTGTATTTGATGCATATGCCCTTTTGAAGTGCTACTAGCTAGTGGAAACTATAGAGAAATGATATAGAGGTTGATACATATAATTTATTATTGTCAATAAGACTAACCAAAATGAACAACATATATACAAAAGATCTAGAATGAAAAGAGAACAAGGCTAGAATGGAGAAAATGGAATATTGAAGGGTAAGGAGGAGAAGGAAAGGGAAGAAGAAGCAGAAGAGAGAGAAGGGAAGGAAATGACTGATTGGTTGTGATAGTCAACATGGTAATACATAAAAAGCATGTCATGATAATTACATTAATAATGGAAGGTTGGAAATAAAATATTATTTGACAATGCAAGAAAGCTACCAGTAAGAGAGTGAAAAGTAAAACTAGTCTCTATTAGTGTTTGAGTTTCTGCATAACTCTTTTCTTTTCTTTCTTTCTTTCGTTTTTTTTTTCTTTTCTATTTTTTTCCCCAAAGAGTTTTGAAATTGGTGCTCTATCATTAATTCATAAAAAGCATGAAATGCAAGTGGGCAAAGGGGCCTAGGGCTAGTGCCATCTCACTTAAAAGAAGCTTACAAAGGACCCCATATAATTTACAGGAAAATCTTGGCTGTACATCTTACCATCATTTCACTCCCCACTAGCTTAGGTATATTCTTCTTCTAATAGTCCTTTCAATTTTCATTTTCTTGCATAGATTACTGTTTGATTTGCATTTGGCCACGTGTCTCACTTTACACCGTTGGTTAGATCAAATGTTGTCAGATGGACAACATTAAACTCATACAGGTTGATAGAATAATCTCTCTTTTTTTTTTAGATTATTTATGTGCTATTATGTATAAATAAGTAGATAAAAGAGGGATTTTAAAATGATCAATTCTTATAGTTAGTAACATATAAATGATGGAAACATACGTTTTAATAGTGGAATTTAATTTGTCGGCCACGGATCGGTTCATAAGATTCCAAAATTCCGTGGGCTAGTTGACATGGTATGGCAATGGTAATAGAATCCTTAACTTTGTTGGTTGTTTTGGGGGCCGAACCTAGACAATGCATCTTACACCGTCATACTATGTTAAAATGTTTCCTTTATGTAGCTTTTTTCCTTTCCCCTAAGGCTTTACTGTGGCTTTATGGGGGGTTTTCTTTGGCGTGCTCGTGTGCATATTCAAGGAGGCATCATAATTTCTTAGTTGATTTGATGCTATATGTTCATTCTAGGGATCCACATCATACGTGATAATTTGTATGTCAATGGTCAATATTTGGATCAATCGTTCGGGCCCATATATATATATATATTTTTTTTTTATCGTATATTGCGGTTATGTAGGGGCATCTTAAGGATAAGAGTTTCCCTCTTTTTTCGTTTAAAATAGAGTATTTCAATCCTTACTATATCTAATCAATGATCATCAAAATGGAGGAAAAGTATTTTTCAAGTTTTGCCGAGCAGCTACCTTGTTCCACCAACTTGCATCCAATGGTTGAATGATTACTGTATATACTTTATTGTATATACCAGGGACGGATGCAGAAGTACATAATTGAAAGGATCAAACTTATCTTATTTAAATTAAATATTACTCGTAAAAAATATTTACTTGTTATTATAATAATAATAATACATATTATATACATAAACGAATTTTGTTAATAAGTTTACAGGCAATACTTTCTAACATTCAATGAGAAGAGGACAAAATGATTATGCACGCTTAGTGCATTTTGTAAAACTTAAAAGAATAAACATTTAACCTTTTTACTACGAATACACATTAGTTGAGATTTAATTATCAATTTATAAGAAAATGGAATTAATATGGTGTAAGTTTCATTATCAACAAAATTGGATTACAAAAAACATTTTAAAAAATATAAGTAAAATGAAAAAAATAATATTTAATACATGTAAGTGTTCTGTAATATTTTTTAAGATGGCTTAGCAATATTGTTTTATGAGTAACATTATAAAAAATATCATTTTCATATTACTAATTAAATAATTAGTTGTTCATTAGTAGCAAATCATTTTCATAGCATTAATTGTGAAAAGAAAAAAGAACATCAAATAGTTGGGTTGTTATTATTTAGTAATGTCTTATGTAGTAAGATAGAAACTATTTTTTCATTGACAATGTACTTATTATTTTTTATATAAATGCTAATATATAAATAACATCTAGTGAGAAATTATTTAGTTAATTATTATTTTGTAATAAATGAAATTTAATTTTATTAGTTATTATGAAAAGAGAAAGACAAAAAGAGAACAATAAATGTAACTTAAAAAAATAAAATGATATTAATGGGGCTTAAACTATAACCTCATGTTTGTAAGAATATAAACTTAATCACTTAACTATACTTAATATCATGATAAAATTAAATATTTAAAACAAAAAATATTATATGTATTTTTCCTTTTTCTAATAAGTTTTAATAACTAATCATTTTTGGAGCTTAGAGGAACCCTTTCGCCACCCCCTGGGTTGGGTCCGTCCATGTATGTAATTCATACTACATTTCCCTATCAGCAATACGAGATTGGTTTTGATTGACATGAATTTGTTAGTATATATATATATATATATACCCCCAAGTAAGCCTATTCTATAATGAGGTTGTTAACGAGTATCAAGAGTATCATAAAATGGTAAGTTTTTTTTATACTTTTTAATATGGTTATAAACTTTATGAAAATATAATGGTTCACTTAATTGAAGGTAATAGAAGAAGAATAGAATAGTTATTATTTTTTAACTGTTTATTATCTTATTTATTTAAAAAAATAAGGAAAAAATTTTAATTCTTAACTCTTTTTTATTCTTATTCCATTGGGAATAGCTATTATTTAAGAAAAGATAGAATTTTTTTATTTTCTTTATAATAAAAATAAAATTTCAAATATTATATCAATTATACCCTTATTAATATTGTAACTAATGGCTAAATATGAATAAAATTGATAATTTTATCAATATTTTCATCTTAATACTGCTATTAAATGAGGTGAATTAAACGCTTGAATGATTATTTCCTATAATAAAAAATTATTTGATGTAACCACTAGAATAAAAATTCTTAACTTATTCCCGATAATAGTTATTTTAAGATATAATTTTTCTATTATATGTTTGTTTCGTTTTAGAAAATAAATGAGTCATAAAAGTAAATTACATTGGTGCGCCATTTCTTAAAAATATAACATACTCCCTCCTTAATTTGCCTATGTCGAAGTACACATAACACACATGTTGATGCGTTATGGACTCATCAAAACAATTAATAATTTTACTTGAATATTATAATTATATATGTTAATTAATTGAAATAATTAAAAATAAGAGAAATTCAAAAAAATGATGATAACTAAAAAAATAGCAACCCACTTTTACATATTGATTAAAATAATGTAATTGACCAAATTAATAAAAATATATAAAAATTTAAAAAAGAAAATCTGCAAAAAATTTTAAAAAGTTTTAAACATTTTTTCCTTTTTTTCCTAATTTTTTAAAAATTTATTCTTATTTATTATTATTTGAGCTAATTAATATATAATTGTAATAATTAAGTAAAATTATTAATTTTTTTACATAGCAATGATATAGAAGAATTTGTGTGATGTGTATATCCACAAAAGCAAAAAAGAAGGGAGATCTATTGTGTTTTTTAAAAGTGGAGTGTTGATTTAATTTATAAAGTTTATAAGGATGTTTGATATAATTTACTCCAAAAATAAATAAATTTATAAAATATAAAGAGTTTCTTTACTTTGCTTCTTTATTTAGTTTTGAGCTTAAACTTACCTTAACTATAATTTAGTTAATCTTGAGCATCTTAGGAATTGGCTTAATTAGTTTTATAAATTTTATACCCTATATATGGTCATCCTTTATATTATTTAAACGGATGATGAAGTTTTGGTATAACACATAAAATTATCAAAGTAGTCATTTTTTTGTAAAAGAAAATAATAATTAGATAGTTATATATAAATCTTAATTTGAATTTCAAAACTTTTTAAGTAATGTCATTTTTTTTTAAATTTAAAAAAGAAAACATTTTTTTCCCTAGATATTAAAAAACTAAATGTCTAACGTTTTATCATATACTTATTGTATATCGTTTACACACCCCATCATGTCATGGCGGCATCACCCGTTGTTTACTTACATGCATACACATATAATGCATACTTCAAAATATTTTATGTAGGATGTTGGTTGAGGACAACGAGGAGTAGTCCACACTCAATAAATGATGGCTAGAATGACGTATTATGGATAAGGGCCATCAGCTACTGGCGTCCAGGAAATGATCAATATGTATAATTCCTACCTAGGGTTCCCTATGAGCAGTACGAGATAGGTTTTGACTGGCATGAATTTGTTGGCGGTGACTATTTAGTAAAAATATCAGCCCTATGTTAACAAGAGGTTGTTTAGGACATTTATTAACGTCAAAAAGAGAGAAACTTTTATTTTTTTAATATTAATTAAATGTTTTATAATAAAAAGTAAGGAAAATACTCATAAATATTATGATTTAAAAAAAAATCCTAAATATCATACCTAAAAAAATCATTCTAAAAATAACTCATGAAAGCGTGAATTCAATTTGTACTTTTATAAATTTATATTAAAAATATAAATAATACCTATTCCTCCAAGCAATTTTTTGAAAGCGTAGGTGGCATACATGCCTTTAGTATATATATATTTTGTTGATATTGAAGGTGTAGATGCTACCGACGATATAAGTTAAAAAAAAATTATATAGAAATTATAGGTGGCGTTCACACCTTTAGTATAAATCTACTAAAGACATGAAGGCCGTCTACGCCAATACAAATTTATGAAGGCATAGATTAGATCTATACGTTTACAATCTATTTTTAGAATAATTTTTTTAGGTATTATATTTGCAAAACTTTTTTAAAAAATTGTAATATTTAAGATTGTTACCCTAAAAAATAAGTACATGAGATATAGAGTTTTTGTACTTGGTTTCATAAACTGTGTATCTAAGACATCTATTTAACGTTTTTATATAAAAAAAATTGAACAACGATTTATTATCTCTCAAAGATAGTAATTCATCGGATCATGTTTTAACAGTAACTTTTCTACAAAGGTTTATACACATCTGTGTGATGTTAAAATGCCCAATAATAAATAAACCAGAATAACATGTCCATTAATACAAACCAACGTGGATCACTAGAAAACTCTCGTGCGTCTTTACGAATGTGTACTAAAATTTGGCCAAGTCCTATTTTGTGTCTGCATTCATCTCTTTGGCAATTGTACATATGTTATCTTGGTAATTATTATATTAAATTTAATTCTATATCCATTTAATTTAAAAGGTTAAACAAAATAATTACGACAGAGAATGCAGGTTTACTTCAAACCCCCATTGATGGTTGATCATTCTGATCCCAATCAATTACCCCTACTAAATTGGTTTCCTTAAGACCCTGAAGAGTAGTTGTTAAGCACGCCTAAGATGAAAATCTTAAGGTTTTGGTACCACTAAATAGGTGTTGAGTAGCAGAATTTACAAGGAGGTTTAGTGAGGTTAAGCAAGTGGAATACTATATGTTTATTGTTTATGCTTGTAGGTTTAGTTTTCAACTGAACATAATTATATTGATTTAAATTGTTGTGTCATATGTGGTTAACGTCAAGGTCAACAATCGCTTGGATATGCGGGTTATGCACCTATTGTCTTAAAATGACCTTACTTTTAGTGAGGTGCCAATGCCATTTGTGCTGTGGATAAGCGAGTATTTGACATGGCAAAATTGCAATTGATATGGGACTTGACACTTAGAGAGAAGTCGTCAATGTTTGTAGTTGTGGTGGTATATAGCATACTTAAAGCATAGGATCGAACAACTAATAGCTAATACAGGCAGTGAATCCAATTTAAAATAAGTAATGTGAACTTTCATACATTTAGGATGTCTATCGGTATCATGAGCTAGCCTTAAGATGCTCAAAATGTCTTTACTAATTTGCATTTATTACCTCCACATAAATAAGATAACTAAATGAGCTTTGGATTGCTATATGTGATGTTTTGTGCATAAGACTATATCTTTTGTGGCAACCATGCATGTGGTTTGATATTTGTATGCTTGTGAGGTAATATTTCCTTAACGGGCACCATATCTTACCCATTTAGGATGTTAATTTATTCAAAATATGATGATGAGAGCTACTATGTCAACTCAGGCTATGAGTGTGGATTGATTTTAGACGACTGCAATATTTATTATAATTTAGCATAAAAGATACGTAAAGAGCTAGACTCTCAGTATTCAAACTTATTTTTGGAGAATATTTATTGCAACATCTAGTTTATAGGCTCCTTTTAGTCGATCTATTGAAATTTGTGGAATTTTATGATATAATGTAAGTTTTGAAATGTTTGGTGAGACTACATATTTCTAATTTTTTTTTACCTAGTATCATAGCGAACCTAAATTTCTTTCCCTTGAAATTGAAGCCACCGAGTTTTTCCTTCTTTTCAGAAAAGTTAGATTAGCGAGCAAAAGACGGCTTTATACGATCGGACGATCCTCATTAAAAGTAATCCAACAAACATGTAGTATTTTTTACCTGCGCTTTACGACACCTCTTCGATTAAGGAAAAAAAATGTACATTATGGCTTTTATTTATTTATTTTTTCTCTTTATCAATAGAGAAAATTTAAAGGATAATTTAAATCCAATACATTCCATTATAAGACTAACATCCATACTATTACATTATAAGAATTTTGACTTATTAGCTTCATCTCAATATCTTGACAGTAAAAGAAACCTAAGAATTAGGGATATGGTTTACACTTTAATATAGGGTCTAATGCCTTGTTTCTTGTATGCCCTACATCGAGTTGATGAAAAAGCCATAAATATTCCTATGGTCCCATATTCAATAATGTCTTGACTCGGATCACGGATCATGATGTATATCATGATAATAACAGCATGATCAACGTTAAGGTCATGATTAATGATAATCACTTTTTAGCCTCTAATTGGATGTCTGGTATCAATGTAAAGCACTTAATTACTGATGTCGACCCATGTGCTTGAGAAAAGTTTCCTATGTAAAGAGTTTGCGTGACGGAATGTTAGTTTTGTAGGACAGTTTAATTCTGGTAATTTGAAAGCACTTTGATTATTTGTTTTCCTGGCTGAATAAATATAGACACAATTATTAGCATCCTTTTCGTATGCAGAAAACAACTTAAGTATCTCGATTCCTAACTTGTTGATTCAAATGTTTACGGTCCACTTTCATATTCCAATTCAATAACAATACATCTTGAAATTGATTAGAAATACAAGAAACGGCATGGATAATGAAACATATGAAATCATTGAAAAAAAAATATATATAATGAGAATCTAAATTAGTATTTTGACAAACAGAAGTGTGAATCGTAAAATCTATAACTCTAGAAGAATCAAAAGTGAGCATCCTGTTGCTTCTAACATTAACATGGCCATCAATATCAATATATAGTACAAACTTGAACGTTTGCTAATGGCAATATGCGGATAGAATGGAAGATTGGGGAAAGTGTAGAGAATGAGTGGTAATTTTGAGAAAGAGGGTAAAGTAAGGATAAGACTTGAGAGCTTTTCTTTATTATATGCTAAGGATCCAGCATGCTTGGGGAACTAACCCCCCAAACACTCTTTTGACATTATTTAATAAAACGGAAAATAATGCCTTGGAATTTGGATGGTAGTCCACAAAACATTTCCTCTTTCGCAGTCTTCTAGATAGTCTTGGCCAGTTCATGTGTAGCTTTAACATTATTTAACAGAATGGAAAGTAAAGTCTTGGATGGTAATCCACAAAACATTTTCTCCTTCGCAATCTTCCGTATGCTTTTGGTCAGTTCATGTACAGCTTCATTGCAACTCCTGTTTGTCCATTGGATCTTCATCGTTGTTTGCATATAGATCGATTGCCTGCAAAGTATAACGACGTTAGGTAGAAACTCAGCGTTGCAACTACTTTCCCTTAGCCATTTGCAAGCTTCTAGCGAATTAGTCTCAATGATGATATTGGAAAAGCCTTGCTTTCTAGCTACTGTTATTCCTTAATATCTATTCTAGAGCTTTAACTCAACGGGAAGGCGGTGAAGATTTTCTTTACAAATCCAGCTAAGCATTTTCCTCTCTCATATCTTATAATTCCTCCAACTCCAACAAAACTATTATTCATTTTAAAAGTTTTGTCACAATTTATTTTGATCCAATCCAAGGGAGGTGGTTCCGATGTATCTTTAAACGAAAGCATACCAAATTATATGTTCTTCTTTTTCACGCTTGCCTAGAATGCAATTGCATTGGCTATATAGTCTTCTACCCAGTGGTTATTTCCTTCACCCAATCTAAATATTCGATTGTTTCTCTCTCTCAAAATCCCCTAAAGTACAAATAAAAATTTGCATTGCCATGGAATAGGAAACAAATTGAAATGCCCATGAAAATATTTTAAAGACAAGAATATTTAGTAAAACCTCTACATAAACATTTATTATAAATAGACGATTAAGTTGTTCGGAAAAGCTTATCTTTATTTTACTTCTCTAGCAATATATATAGTTGATACAATCTTCTATTTTGTACAAGTATATATTCAAGGAAAAGAAAACTAGATCTATCATATATACACTAGTAATCTATTTTTGTTCTAAATATTTTGTTTCCCTTATTCTAGAGATTGTAGAATATCCAACACCCCCCTTTAAGTTGGTGCGAAGATATCTTCCATGCCCAACTTGATAAGTGAATTTTGAAAGATTCTTCTCGAGACACCTTTTGTTAACATATCAGCTAGTTGTTCTTCTGACTTCACAAAAGGAAATTGAATTATCTTCTCTTCAAGCTTTTCTTTGATGAAGTGTCTATTAATCTCAACGTGCTTCGTTCTATCATGTTGAACTGGATTTTGTGCAATTTCGATAGCAACTTTATTATCACAAAACAATCTCATTGGATATTCGGATGTGTATCCAATTTCTTTCAACAACTCTCTTAGCCAAAGTAGTTCACATAGTCCTTTAGCCATACCACGAAATTCCGCTTCTGCACTTGACAATGCCACCACCTTTTGTTTCTTGCTTCTCCATGCTACAAGGTTTCCACCAACAAATGTTAAGTATCCGGATGTCGACTTCCTATCTGTGACACTTCCAGCCCAATCCGCATCTGAGTATCCATCCACACGGAGGTGATTGTGTTTCCTAAACAGAAGTCCTCTTCCCGGTGATCCCTTTAAGTATCGCAATATTCGCCTCACAACTTCCATATGCTCTTCACTTGGATTGTGCATAAATTGGCTCAACAGATTTATTGCATATGCAATGTCTGGTCTCATGTGGGATAAGTATAGCAACTTTTCCACTAGTCTCTGAAATCTTTCCCTATTTGTGGAAGCCTGATGTTGAGATTCTCCAAGTTTGTGATTCTGATCAATTGGAGTGTCTAGAGGTTTGCAATCAAGCATCCCTGTTTCCGCTAGCAAATCAAGGATGTACTTCCTTTGTGAGAGAAAGATTCCTTGTTTTGATCTTGTTACTTCGATCCCAAGGAAATACTTTAAGCCTCCCAAATTCTTCATCTCAAATTTTGATGCTAGCTGATCTTGCAATCTTCCCATCTCCTCATTATCGTTCCTTGTAATGATCATGTCATCCACATAAATAATCAAGGCTGTTATCATTTCTTTCTGATGCTTCAGGAACAGAGTGTGGTCTGAGTTGCACTGTTTGTAGCCGTAGTTCTTCATAGCCATACTGAATCATCCAAACCATGCTCTTGGGGATTGCTTTAAGCCATATAACGCCTTCTCCAATTTGCACACCATCCCTGTTTGTGATGCAGTGTATCCTGGTGGGACATTTAGGTACACTTCTTCTTCTAATGTTCCATGTAGAAATGCATTCTTTACATCAAATTGGAGTAGTGGCCAATCCAAATTTGCAGCAAGTGAGAGTAATACTCTGACTGTATTTAACTTTGCCACGGGTGAGAATGTTTCTTAGTAGTCAATGCCATACATTTGAGTGTATCCTTTTGCCACCAACCGTGCCTTGTATCTATCTATCATCCCATCAGCTTTATATTTTATGGAAAACACCCATTTGCATTCTACCACCTTTTTGTCTTTTGGCATTGGCACAAGCTTCCAAGTATCATTCTTTTGGAGTGCTTCCATTTCCTCATTTATAGCCTTAACCCATCTAGAGTCCTACAAGGCTTCTTCTATCGAGCTTGGTATTGTCTCAGATGACAGTTGTTGTACCAGATTCTTCAATGGTTGTGCCATCCTCTTAGTGCTTATGTGATGTGCAATTGGATACTTTGCTTTGGTTTCACCATGGTCGGGTGTGTAGCGATTTGGTGGTTTGTCCCGGTTGTTCCTGAAAGGTAATTGATAATTAGATGATGGTTCAGGGAATTGTACCTTTGCTGCATCCTCAGGAGCTTGGTCTGTTGGTATTAAACTTGGAGTTGTATCTTGTTCCAATGAAGGTTGTTGTCTTTGAGTGAATTCCTCTAGGATGGAATGTTCTTGCCTTTCATTTCCTTCATTCTCAGATTCTGTGGATCCTCTTTCTTCCATGTTTCCATGGATATGACTGCTGCTCTCATCCTGGAAGGTTGATGTATCAGGCCACATTTCCCAACCAGTTTTCTGACTTCCTCGTTCATCATCAACTAGTTCTCTTTGAATAGATGAGGATGAATTCGGGTTTTGAAAAAACATCTTTGTCTCCAAGAAAGTAACATCCATTGATACATAGAGACGTTTAGTCAATGGATCAAAACATCAATATCCCTTCTTGTGAGTCGCATAGCCTAGGAATATGCACCGGACAGCACATGGGTCGATCTTCATTCGTTCTGTCCTATGTAGATGAACATATACTGCACATCTAAACACCTTTGTAGGGAGCATTAAAATTGAGGGCAACGGTTCATGTTGAGCTAAGACTTGTAATGGAGTTTTGTAGTTCAACGCTTTGGAAGGCATGCGATTCATCAAGTAAACAGTAGTAGTTACGACATCCGTCCAGAATCTCCTAAGGGCATTAGTAGATATCAAAAGGGCTCTAGTTGTTTCAAGTATATGTCTATTCTTCCTCTCTGCTATACCATTCTGTTGTGGAGTGTGTGCGCATGTTGTCTCATGATTTAGCTCATGAATTCTGAAATAATTCATCAATTCTGTATTAACAAATTCCCCCCCATTATCAGTACGAAGTATCTGCAAATTTGTCGAGAATTGAGTCCTACCATCATATGAAATGTTTTGAAAATCTCAGTAACTTCACTCTTGTTTTTCATCAAATATAGCCAAGTCATACGAGTACAATCATCAACAAAGATCACAAACCATCTTATTCTTGAAGATGTTGAGATAAGTGCAAGTCCCTACACATCTGAATGTACTAACATAAATGGTTTGTTGCATCTTCTATTGCTTATTAGGTATGTAACTCTATGACTCTTAGCTAAGATACACAACTGACACTTTAGCAATTTTTCAGGAGTGTCATGAAACAAACTTGGAAACAGATACTTCATATACGTAAATGATGGATGTCCTAATCTGTGATGCCACAGCCAGACGTCCTGCTTCTTGGTGTCCTCCTTGCTCACTTTGTATACTTTGCTCTCATTGAACTCCTCCAAGTAGTATATCCCCTCTCGTTTAGTACCACGGCCAATGATCTCCTTAGTGAGGATGTCCTGAAATACACAAAATTTTGGATACATTAGAACACAGCAATTCAAATCCTCCGTAACTTTTCCTACTGAGATCAGTTTGTTAGAGAGGAACGGAACAAGTAAGGTGTTTGGCAGATGAAGTGTGGGCGAACAAACAACTTCTCCAGAACCAATCACAGGATATTTTTCCCCATTCACGTTTATGATGTAGGTTCTGTTCGAGTTGGCTTTCCTACTGACATCTTGAGGATCAAAAGTCATATGATCTGAGGTTCCGGAATCAATAATCCACCTTTGATTACCTGGTTCATCCTTCGCGAGGAACAATTTTCTTTTGCTGTGGATGACTCTCCCTGTGGGATAAGGGAGAGATTGGCTTCCGTGCTCACCATCTCCATAGCAACATTCGCAACATGGCCTACTTCTCATTTTCTTTTCTCCTTCAGTTCATGCCACCAATCTGGATATCCATGTATCTTGAAGTAGGTATCCTTTGTATGTTTGGTGTTTCCATAATGAGTACAACCGTTCTCTGCCGTCTGATTCCTTGTTCTTGTGGCAGGGCTTCTTTTTCCGTGTTGAAGCATGTGAAGAGTAGGTTTCTACTGCAGTTTTGGTCCTCCCCTGGACATCATCACTGCACTAGACAAAGTTTCTTCTTTCATCAACATCACACTTTATCTTTGATCCTCCCTTCTAACATATGCATATGCTTGTTCTATGGATGGGAGTGGCTGTATACGAAGTGTATCAGCTCGAATGCTATCCAGCCGATCGTCTAGACCATCTAGGAAAGTGTATACTCTATCTTCCTGCTGCATAGAGCTGTACTTCTCTATATCAATATCATAATGCATAAGATTCGGTCGCCAAAGTCAATTTTCCTCCACAATCCTTGAAGTGCATTGTAATATGTTTCCAGTGATCCTCCATTCTGTCTCATTCTTGGCACCTTCCACTTCAGATCATAAAATTATGAGGTATCGGTGCCATCAAAGTATGTTATCGCAACCGCATCCTACACAGCTTTAGCAGTTGAAAATCTGATATAATTTCCAATCAGATTCTATTCCATAGATGTAATTAACCATCCCTTAACCACAACGTTCTCTGTTCTCCATCTTCTAAACATAGGGTCTGTTTCCATCGGTTTTGGTAAGTCTCCGTTGATGTAGCCCAGCTTGTCCTTGGCCGCAATATACATCTCCATAACTTGCGACCAGATGCCATAGTTGGTTCCATCCAGTTTTACACCCATGGACATGAGAACTGGATCAGTGGTTGTTGGTATGGGTGTTTGATGTAGCATCTCTATTATTCTTGATGTTAGATCATCAAGAGCAATAGGGTCTGTTCGGGAAGAGCCAGTCGGAGGTGTTTGATCTCCTTTTTTTATTTCTTTATTTTGTTGGTCTTAGATCTTTTCCATGCTCTGATACCATGTTCGGAAAAGCTTATCTTTATTTTACTTCTCTAGCAATATATATAGTTGATACAATCTTCTATTTTATATAAGTATATATTCAAGGAAAAGGAAACTACATCTATCATATATACACTAGTAATCTATTTTTGTTCTAAATATTTTGTTTCTCTTATTCTAGAGATTGTAGAATATCCAACATAAGTAGTGTTCTCTCACTTTCACTTACTTTTAGAAACCCTACTTGAGCACACACTCTATCATAGAAGCTTAGCAAGGATTCTATCTTAAAAACACTTAAAAGTTACATAACTCATGATAAAAGAAATCTATTGCCTTTAGTGTTTCTAGATAAATCACAAATCCTAATTGCATGGATATACTTGTGTAGGGAAAATCCAAATAAGGAGTCATTGGATTTTGTCCATATGGATGAAAAGATGGATCTAAAAGAAAGCTACCAACGGATCTCAGTAAATTACGTTTATTGAAGATGGTCAATTAAGAATTTTGAAGGAATATGAATAGGATGTAGGGGTTTTATTTTGGTGGAGTTTGATATAAAGATACTAAGCTTAATGTTATTCAAATGGATTTTTAGGCAAGTGGCATGTAGTCGACCAAAGCAAGTGTTAGTCGAAAACCGTTAGCCAGAAATTGAATTGGATAGTCGATACAAGGAAGCACTCTACACTTTACTTCCCCTGTTGATCCCTCATTCCGGTGGTAGCTGACAGCCTCTTTTTAAGTTTCACTGGCAATGGTGGAGCCCAGTTTCTAATTGTGCTCTCCTATATTCTCAATCCGATTTCATTTAGAGAAGAACTAAAGCTATTGTTTCTACTTGTTTGAGTTGTAATTAAACTAGTAAAGTTCATAAATGCTGCTCGCAATTTGTTGTTTATGCTTATCTTTGAAGCATGCACAGTATGGAATACAAGGGTCAACTGTTAGCAATTTTGGCTGGATGTGGTTCAAGTATCTAGAGTGGAGTGATGTATAGTTTTGCTGAGACTCATTAATGTGAGGCAACTGGGAAGACTTTGGAATAGTTGCTTTATATAATTGTGCGAACGATGCGTCTATATTGTTACACTAGTAAATTTATTCCAGGCTTATATCCTGGATTTTCATCCTGGTTTACGTTGAAATTTATGTGTTAAATTCTCTCCTCTATTTACTTTTAGTTATCTTATTTATTGGTAATGTTAATTTATAACTCTAACGTAAATCGATCCTAACAATAATTTTGATCTTACTCCTCTAAATTCATAAGAAGTGAAATCAACTACATATCATATATCCATCAACTAGCCGTGCATACGTGTGAGACGTAACTAATGAGGCTAAAGCTAAATCTAATAGCTTAGCTGTCGAGCTAAAGACTTTTTCCCTTTAATAGAGCTTGCCCAAGCTTAACTGTCGCGTCACTAGCTATTGTGACCAAGCACACTAAATCTAGTCTATTTAGAGTCTATATTTTTTATCTTCCAAAAAATAAAAAGAAAAAAAAAAGATTATAATATGTATTTGCAACTAAACAACTTACAAAACCAAAAACTAGGAAAGTTCGCTAATACAATAAATTTCAAAGTGTCAAACAAACATTAGAAATGAGAGAAATAATTGATAGCATAGTTATCAAAATCATAATTTTATTTATACGATTATATGAGTTTATAATTTTATAATATATTTTTTAGTTAATTCGAGTATAGAGTTGTTTTCATATAAATTTGCAGTAGAATTATAAGTTTATATGTAAAATCAATAAAATCTTACATTTTTAATCGAATTTACTAATTCAACCTATTAAAATTAATTAGACTAAATATTGAAATACAACTTAGCTCTTATAAAATATACACATTATTGATTATTTGAAATATTTGGAATTAGAGTATAAAAATATAATTAATAATAGCACCAATAATAATGTTGGTTTTGACCGTAAAAATGGTAACGATAATGGTTATGGTAAAAAGAGAACTGAAGATAGTTTTTACTTTTAATAATGAAAAGGGAGTTAATAATTTTTTTATCTTTGTATTTTATTATTATAATACATTTTAATATTGGTAGTATTATTTAAATTATAATTTTATACATTAGCATAATAAATTATGCTAATTTATTTATATTATAAATATATAAACTTTATTATGAGTTGTGATTAAAATTTACATTGAATTTATTTATTTTCATCTTATATTTCATATTTTTTATGACTATTATAAATATATCAATAGTTTTTTTGAAATTATTTTATATAAATTGTATAAACTTATGCTTTTACGTTTCAATTCTACAAACTTTTTAACGATTCTAGATTGAATTACAAGTTTGAGATCGATAATGTATGCATTTTCTTTTTCTTTTTTTACGGGACTGCGCATTCGCTTAATGCATTCCTAGGACTGACACAAAACAAAAGCGGATTTAATTCGTTATCTTTAAGTAAGTTATGTAGGTACTTCACGTTTTTATAGCAACCAAACAAGTTTTTTACTTTAACAGTGCCATTTATAGCATGTTCATGGCTACAAAATGCCACTGTGCCACTGCAAGATATCTAAGCAAATAAACTAAGTATATATACTCGTCATAAAGACTCCCCGATAAGCAACACAGGCCCTAAAGCCCTTATTCACAAATTTCATGAATTTCAGGAGTCTTTTACCTCCACATTCGAGCAAAACATGATCAATTGAAGGGGTTGGAGGTTCCAAGGTTCATGACAATCTGAAAATTTGTGAATTAGAGATTTCATGCATTTATTGATTGTTTGAGACTCGAGAATCTACTCCAAATTTACATTCTTATTTCTATATCAGATCTTTTGTCCAATTTTGTATTATAACTAGTCAGGTATTACCTTGGTGTGATATAATTAGGCTAATTAATTAAATTTAATATGGATATAATGCGAGGTCTTCACTCTAAAAAAATATATCATATGGAGGCTTTACTAGGGTTAACCAGTAAAAAACCTAGAATGGAAAGCAATCTTAAAAAAAAAAAAAAAAAACACTCTCTATATGATGTATATATGAACAACTCACACCTTGCCCCAGTATTCATACCTAATGAGTGTCATTAGTAAGAGAATGAAGACAAAAGTTTAGTCCTTAATTGCAGGGGTTTTGTTATTTAAGCATCAAAGGTGTTGAATGGCTGGGCTTTTAGATTTAAGTCAAATAAAAGTGACTTATCTATCTTAGTGTTTTGGGCCGGTTTAATATGGTCTAATAACCATTATGGTATATAGGGACTTAGTTAGTGTGATATAATTAGGCTAATTAATTGAAGTTTAGTATGGATATTAAGGATATCTAATAATGTGTATGTATATATATTCAACTCTACACTTAGTATCTAATGAGTGCCGTCAGTGAGAAAAAGAAGACAAAGTCCCAAATTACATGGGGATTCACCCCACTATTTAAGCATCGAAGGTGTTGATTGGCGAGCTTTTAGAGTTAAAGTCAAAAGAAAAAGTGAATTATCTATCAATTGTAATTACAATATTCTAATAACATTTTTTTTTGCTATTATTAAAATTTTGATAAATAACTTAAGATTACGGGATTATATACTTATAAACTATTATGTACTATTACAAACTCGAAAGAAAATTTATGAACTATAAAAGAACAGTATGAAATAGAGAATTGTATAGACTTGTGATACATTGTGTGGCCGACTAAAGGATAAGTGACAAAATGTAACGTCCCGAAACTCGGGCTGCGTTACTGCCCGCCATGTGTCCTTATCTCACAAGAACACATTAAGGTTCTGAATCAACTTTAATACACTTTAACTTGTAACTTTTATATAAAGGCATTCATATATCCCCAAAATTCAAATAATAACTTAAACCATATCAAACATCTAATATAGCGAAAGTCTTTAAACACCAAAATAATATTATCAAAAGATAACGTCTATTACAACCCAATAAAGTAATTCTCCTAAAATCTAATTACCATAATAGTAATGGTAATATTCATCTTCCTTTCTCTATGCTTCACTTAAACCCAAGTTATCTTCTAAGTTCTTATCTCTTTCAACACCTACATCTAAAAAAAATGTTCCCCGAAGGATGAGCTAATGCCTAATACGTATAACACAAACACGTATGCATGAATAAACATGAACAAGTGTCACACACGTTATGCAGTACTTAAACACAAATAACTATTTTATATGATAATTATGTCCACAAATAGCAATAGAGTACTCATGACCCCCTTAATATACTTAATACATTGGAACGTGATTTGGTGATGGGAACTACCACTAGAGGCCTCACACCTAAGATCCCTTAATCCTTAAACTTGATGATGGAAACTGCCACTACGAGTCTCACACCCATATTTACTTAATCCTAATGATGGCAATTGCCACTATATGCCTCACACCCATGTACACTTAAACTTTAAACATGGTGATGGGAACTGCCACTACGGGCCTCACACCCATGTTCACTTAACCTGGTGATGAGAACTACTACTATGGGCCCTACACCCATGTCCACTTAAACCTCTTAAACTAGCATTCAACCCAGATCATTTCTAAGTATGACTCCACTAGAGACAACGTCACACAAGGATCATTTTGGTGCTCCCTAGGGATCGGCCACTATGGGCCCCTAGGCCGAGCCAAGCACATACAACATACAACTTAAATAATTAAGCTAAATTATTCATCTTAACCAATTTTAATGCACATACTAACTTAAACAAACACAGAACAACACATAAGTTATACGTACCTTGAATCCTAGCCTTAAATACTTCCGGTTTTGGACGTAAGCTAAGTTGAAATCTGTTCAATCAACAAGTTCTTTTTAGTACTTAATCGAAGATCAATATCATTCTTTTATTTCTCTTAATCCTATTTCTTAAATTTCTCTAGGGCCTTACTAGCTATTTAGGTTGCTTGAAAATTAGTTTAATTTGAAGTTAAATGAATATATAATTATGTTATACTTTATTCAACACGACTGTATTAGAGACTGTGTTGCTCAATACGGGCTGGAGCACAACCATGTTAAGGGTCATGTTTCTTTTGGTGTAAAATTTAACTTCAACACGGTTGGAACATGACCGTATTGAGAGGTTGTGTTTTTCTTAATTTAACACGGTCGAAACATGACTATGTTAGGAGGTTGTGTTACCCTTGACTCAACACGGTCAAAATACGATCGTGTTGGGAGGCCGTATATCTCTCGGTATACCCTTCAAATTCAACACAGTTGAAACATGACCGTGTTGGTAGGCTGTGTTATCTTCAGCAATCTCTACGAACCCTATTTCTTTTACTTCAAAATTTCCAAAACTCAATCCTCTCTATTTATAAGCTCAATTATATCTCTAAAATACGTAATTGCATATAAATTATAAGGATTTTCGTACTTACATCAACAATTCCACAAATTGCAACCTTGAGTCGTTGATTCATCGTTCTCATACCGTCCCTTCTTAAATCTCGAGTCCTGATGTGCACACAATACCCATGAGGTCCAATTCCAATCACATAATTTAGAATTCATATAAAGATCCTTACCTTGCATACTTGGAATTGATTCGCTCCTTTTTCCTTTCGTTGTCCTAAGGTTTCTCGTAGGGAGTGTTTGTCCTCTGATATTTTACTGTGACAATGGCAAATTAGGTTTTTTAGGTTTATTTCAGTATTTATATCTTCTGTGTGATATGTTACCTTTCGAATTTTATTAAATTCTCATTTTTGTCCTCAGCTCTTTGTGATAATATGTATATAAGTAAATTAATAATAAAATTTTCAGGTATTATACAAAACTTTTAAATTGCCTTGTTATGGCAGCTAGCTGAGGTATAAAAGAGTATATATCTAAATCTTTTCATATATGATGTTATAGGAATATGTATATATAAATGAATGCTAGTCTTGGTGTGTACATAAAGAGAGTTCAATAGCACATTTATGTTTCGATTATATAAACTCAGCTAACTAGGTTTGCATATTTATTTGGTGACCAAAAATTAAATGCCAATTGGAGGGGCCAACATATGTTAGCATCAGTTTGTCACTTTCTTAAGGATACATAAAAAACAAAGGCATGCATGTGCCATTTTAGAAAAAAAGGGGGGAAAAGTTATATTAGATGTAATACATTATGTTGTCATTCAAAATGATGGGTTGCATACGATATTATTTTAAAGAATCTCTATATGTTTCGTTTTAGTTAGTTTTTATTTGGTTATACCAAATGACGTGTTATTCTTATTAAATCATTTTCGGTTAGACAAATATAAGAATCTTTAGCGTGAAGATACATGAGTAGGACAATGCGGGCAAGAAGTGGCTTTCAAGCCACCTCAAAAACCCTAATGCTCATAGTCAATCCCCCACTCTATGAATATACGAATTTAGAAGAAAGATGTCCTGTATATTGCCATTCCTACTGCTACTAGCTTTTCAGTACTATTCCTACTTCCAAATGGAAATGGTCCATAACCAATAGTATAGGAAGTGCTGCTGCTCCATTTATGGGCGAGCAGTTAAATTTAGTTGGTGCCAGCCCATTGTTGCTGGGGGAATATGGGAGAAAATAATCCCATCCCAGTGTCATTTCATGTTTGCATGAAAATGGTGTTCGGTAATTATTCTCCTTCGTTATCAAGAGATCCTGGGACCATGTTTGGTTGGAAAATTAGTTGAGATGATTCCTTCCTATGAGTATCTGGTTTCATATCTGTCAGCTGGAATACTTTATACTTTTCTTTTTTTTTAATAATTCCATTCAGAAAATATAAAGTCATGTTTATGATGGATATTTAAAAAATATGGTTAAGATGCAGCACTTTAAGTAACACTTTATTTTATTAAGGATTACTTTTTCAAAAAAATTTATTAATCTTTTATGGGTCCTATATTATCATCATTTTTCAAACAATATATTAAAATATTTTGAAGATTTTCAAAGTGTGAAAGTTATTTTATTAATATTATATAATATAGTAGTAATATTATATTTATTATTACAGAAAAAATATAAAAAGGAAAATAAATAATAAAAATTAAAAGCAACTAAAAATTAAATCCATCACATTGACCATTTAAAGCAAGTAATAAAATGGCCAGGAGCTGTTGTTCAACAGTGTAAAAAATAATAATAATAATAATGGCCAAAACAAAAGAATATAGCCGATGTTCAACGGCATACTTTTGAAAAATAAATAATAATAATAATAACTTGTTGCGTCTGAAAAAAGTTAAACAAAATTGATGAGATCGAAAGGTGAGTATCGATACTTGTCTAAACATCCCTTCAATTTAAATATCCACCGATGCTTCAACTTTATACCGAAAAGTGGGGCGCTTGGCACTATAAACATGCCCTAATAAAGCTTTCTAATTTACGAAACAAAAAGTTTTGTTGGATTAAAGTAAATACTTTTCCGGAATAAATATAATATGATAAAATTGTATTTACCTTATGTTTCAAATAAAAGACCTAATGCAAGAAATACTTCGAAATATTTTGCCGTAATTCTCTTCTAGTATAAAGACATCAATAGAAATAAATTAGTAATATATATATATATATATGTCTTAAATGGATTAGTTCAAAATTGTTATACTGTACTTTTTTGCTCAGGGCGTATTTGAATGTAATAGCATTAGTTTGTAGTTAGAGGAGTCAATTATTGATTGTTTATAGCAACAATAACCACAGCACTTGGATGAGATGCTTATTTTCTGTGTAATTCAATAATGAGTTTTGGCATGTATTAGCACATTAATTAAAAAAATGGTTTTATTTTTTTTTGTCAAATTTGTATGATAATTTAAAAAAGTCAGTAGGTTATTAACCAATTTGTATGAAAAGGGGTAATGATTGGATGGAGATTGGAGAGCAAATGGGTATATAATTAGGTGTAAATGACTTTGATTTGATAATAATCTAGTCGTACTAAAGCTCAAGTTCAAACTAGTTGAATGATTTATCAAGTTGAGTTCGATTTTCAAAATTTTTTGTGTATTAACAAGAAATAATATTAAACTCGATTTGAACTTAAATATAAACTGAGTTTGGATATGCAAATATTATTTTAATTAATAAAAAACTTTTTTTAATGAATTGAGTCTAAACAGACTTAGTTAGACTAAACTCAAGTTTATTGAATATTATTTTAAGCATAAAATTTTAAATTTGATCTAATTTGAGTTTTATAATTTTTAGTTGAGTTTAATGCTTTATCATCTGAGTAGAACACATTTGTAGCGGTAGTAGAGGAAAACTAGGGTGGGAGAGACTAACATTGTTTTTTTTTTTTTTAATCGGATTTAAGCCCCTCAGTGCAAGATTTCCGTAAATTTGGTCCATGGGTTGGACTGCAATACCCTTATTTCCTACACTTGTTTTCAACTCTTTGGGAAGTCCAATCCAAAAGCCCATTTTTGGGAAGCTTGTCCTTTACAAGTTGAAGAACTAGAAATATGAAAACTCCATATCAATAGCGCTCGAAATGATACAAAATTTGAGTGATAAAGATAAAATTAAGTTGAGTTGAATGTGCCCTCATTTCACAGCTTATCGGTGATATTAAATTATTATCATCAAATTGTTTCTAGTCACATTATGAGGTGGAACCAAAGTTCTAGTCTGGTTGCACATAATATGTAGCTTTCCCCTTTCTCCACATTACCAATTAGAAAATAAAGAAGGAGATCACAGAGTGAAATTTCGAAATTATAATATAAAATTTTTGGATAAATTACAAGCACATTCATTTTTATGAAAATTAAGTATTTATACTCCTAAATATATATGAAGATAGTTTTAGGCCTCGACACAATCCATTTATCCTTAAGAGATATAAAGAATTAAACAAAAAATAAAATTTAAAAAATAAATTAGAGAGTAAGCTTTTTAAGTTTTTACTTTTAAAATATTCTTTTAATGTTATTTTAATTCAAGGAAAAATGGCCCTATGAGAATTTGAAAACATGTCTTTAAAGATTTGGGATCCATTTCAAATAATAGAGGATTTAGCACATAGGGTTATTAGTAAGGAATTATAATTAGTTAGAATTAGTTTAACAAATTAGTAGTTATAGAAAATAGTACAAATAGTACTTTATAAAAAATAAAAGGGATTCATTCTATTTATAAATAAAAATCAGTAAAAGTTTCTTTTAAAAATCCTTTATATGAGATTGTCTTTAACTCGAATTAAAGATAATTTTAATTTTTTCATTTGTTTATGTTGGGGAGTTACATGAGATTCTTTCAATGAGGCTTGTTTATAATTCATCAAAAGTTATTTATATGTTTAAACAATTCCTAAGTGCAAACATAAAAGCTACAGCCCAAACAGAAACATACAAAGAAATAATAAATTTGGCTAGGCCTAAACTTCACATTCTTTTTTTTTTTTTTTTTTTGGGCATAACTTCGATATTTTTCACATTAGTACCTTTACTTACCGAAACACGTTAATTAAACTGATGTATGTGTTATATTATACTTGGTTGTAACAATAGTGAAATTTTGCCTATTTGATTTCCAGAATCGATAGAACTTTATTTCCAGAATGCACTATCTCTTAGTAAATAGAACGATCTCACACACTTCCAACCATTACAAATTGAAGACAAATAGAACTAATTTTTAAAAAGAAAAAATTATAAGTGAAATGATTAATGTTTAGTATTAATGTTTGTGATGAAGTTTATATAGAAGATCAAACTTTTAAGTAGTTAAATCATGACTTAACGTTACATTAAATAATTTAAATGAGAGAATCTCATTATAACACAATTATAAATGGTAATAAATTTTATATTTGACCTATTTAATATGTTTACATATAGTAATAAATTCTTTGTTTGTACTATTTAATATAATATTAATTATTTATTTTAACTATTTAAAATTTTAATTTTTTATTTTAATCATTAAATATAATATTAATTCTTTATTTTAATCATTTAAAAGTTAGATCCATTAATAAACTAAAGTAAAAGAGATACACAATATCACGTAATATATATATATATATATATATAATATATCACGTAATATATATATATATATATATATAATATAATTTTTCAATAATAGTCATACTTATACACATGAATTTAAAAAATAAAATTGTAATAAAAGTAAACACCTCGTCAAAGCCTTTCAAGTTATGATGTAGAGTATTAAATTCCATAACAAGTATATACTTAATTTCCCTATGTTGGACTATGGTGCATATCCCTAGCTTTTACACCTTTTCACTTTTTGCATATATATCTCTTGTCTTTTTGTTTTAGTTATATGACATGAGTTTTATAACTTTTTATTTCATATATCTGTATTAATTTTTTTTTATTATAAGATCTATCACTTTTTTTTTTCTTTTTCTTTTTCTTTTTTTCACTTTGCAAGCTCCTGTCATTATTTTCTTCTAACTATGTAAAAGCTAATAAAAACAAAACTTTATTGGACCTACCACATTTTCGTGCTTCCTTTAGACTCTTCTATTTCAATGGTAGAGTAATGTTTTATGATGGAGTTGAGACTATACAACTCAACAAAATAAAATGATAATAACATAGCTATATGAAAAGGTGCGAAAACTCATATTAAATTAGTATTAAAAAATTGTCAAAAGTGGAAAAAAAGAAATGCAAAATACAGATTTTGCAATTTGAAAAAAAAATAATAACAATGTGAAAAGGTATAAAAACTCAAATATGTGCTTTTCATAATTAACCCTTTTTTTAAAATATACTTTACTACTTTATTGCATTTTCACCTTTCATAACTTTTAGTTGGCCATACAGCTTAGAAAGTTTTTTTTTTCTTTAATTTTTAATATATTAAAGTGTTTTTTCTTTTAGACATGACAATTCTGCCTTAACACCATAAAATCTTAAAAATGATAAAATAGTCTGATGAAACATCGTATTTTGGGGTTATGCCCTTAAATATTGCAGCTTTTTAAAAAAATTAGGTAGATATTATACCCAAAATAATTATTCCTAAAATAAATTTCGAAGACACGAACACGGTTTGCGACTTTAGGATTGGAGAAAAATTTTAAATTGAAGGCACAAACCCAGTTTGTACCTTCAATACAATTTGTACTGAAGGCGTAAACTAAAAGTCTATACCTTCAGTTGCTTGAGGGCGTGAACTGAAAGTCTGTATCTTTAGTTATGCCACATCAAGTAATCTCATCGTTCCTTTTTTTTTTTTTTTACTTTAACATCGATTGTCAATGTAAAAAGCAAATCGCATGAGAATGGTAAATAAAATAAAAAATATAAATACAGAAATAGAAGAAGTTTACTACAATTTTCCATATTGTCAAAGTAGATTTTTTTTTTCTCTTTTTTGCACACAAGAAGAAGAACTGATTTTACAGATCAAAGGAGGGATTTGAAGTAATATACCAAGATTTAAGCATTTCCTCAACAATTAATCAATGGTAGTATTTTATTTTAGAAAAAGTTGAATTTTTTTCTGTATTTGAGGAAAATATTGTTATAATGTTATATTTTGTAGAAAATTTTATTGCTTATTATTCGTTTGTAGTGTGTTATATATGATTTATATAAATCCTATAATATGTAAGATGTGATATTAATTTTTTATTAGTATGAGAATATTTTGTTATGAAAAAGATTTTGATATTATTTGTAAATATTATATTAAAAATATTATCTATATTGTTATAAAAAAAATATTGTGATGAAAATTTATAATATCTAAAATGTGAAATAATTTTTACAGTATTGTAAAATGATATGAAAATTATAAAAAAATTTAGTAGGCAAAATATTAAAAAAAATAATGTGTAAAATTTTTAGAAAAAAAATGTTTGGAAATAATGGAAAAGAATTAAAATTAAAAATGATACGGGATTTTTTTTGTGTGTGCAAATTTTGACAATGTTATTGGAAATTGTTACATTTTTTAAAAAACTCATAATTTATATATACTGTGGATAGATAAATAATGGTTGACCATGTGAAATTGATGATCTATGCGTTTGGAAATATTGTGGCTGGTAACTGGGAGTCAGAATATGACAAGGATCGGATGAAGAAGCCAAAAATGAAGAAAAATGTTAATTACAACGAATTCTTATACAAAATATGTCGCAGTATCGTAGTTAGTCCAATCGAAGTGGGGGTTAAGATAATTCACAAGTATCCTATGTTCCACGAGGGCAATACATGTTATGTATTGATGACAATTAGAGAAGACGAAGATATTGAAAATTTTATTGTAATACATATTATGTATTGATGATAATTAGAGATGATGAAGATATTGAAAATTTTATTGAAATGGTTGAATTATATAGAGATCATGGCATATAACAATTGTACATTAGAATTTCTGATGATTTGAGGACCCCTCTATAAGGCAGGCATTTGTTACAAGAAATTAGCCACATTCGTCACATGACATTACAGAAATGCAACTCGAGCCATCGACATTTTAACCCTCATTTCCAACCCCGATGGAAGTCAATAATGAAGATGAAATAGATAGAGTAGTTACTTCAGTATTATAACGATTAAACACATAGGATTTGTATATGATTCATTTGGGAGTAGAGGTTGCAACTGACACCGATGTAGGAATAAGTGTTGAGGAGGAGAATACCAATAATGATGAGAGTTCTGATGAGGAAAATGAGGAAAGTGAAAACGGGGGAGATGAAGTATCTAAAGAAGACTCTCCAACTGTACATACCTACTCGAGAAAGCCAATGTATCAATCAAAGTAGGTTAAACTACCAAACATGGTAGTTAAAGATTGTGTTATGTACTACAATGTTGGGGGTGATGGTGGTTGCATTTATTTCTAGCAAGAGCAAACTAATATTTGCAGTGGTTCGAGCAGTAGTGACAATTTCTATAGGGGCATGAGATTTAGAATAAAAGTAAATGTGACCCAAGCAATGAAGGGTTACCATATAAAGAACCATTATAACTTCACTATTACAAAGTCTAGTCCATTATTGTGGTCTATTTATTATTTGAGAAGACGATGGTTGTAAATGGAGGTTTCGGGCCCGAAAGAAGAACTTAGAGAGCATGTTCATAGTGACAAGATTCGATGTCCATACACATGCAATAACCCGCTGATTAATCAAAATTACCCATAGTTAGATTGCAATTTCCTTATTAGCCAATTTGTAAATTTTCTTAGGAGCAATCTTGATATGAACGTAGTCGAGCTAACTTCTATTGTCGAGTAGGAGTTTGGCTACAAGATCAATAGAAGACGGGTTTGGGAAGGGAAGAAACTGGGTATCAAGCATGTGTACAGGAATTGAAAGAGGTCTTACAATGAATTGCTTAAACTTCTCAGTGTGATAGAGAATACAAATCCTGGAACACGAATTAATTAGGGGTGAAGCAGATCGACGACCCCCAATTTGTCTACCTTGAAGTGGGTATTTTGGGCATTTGGGCCATGCATTGTAGCATGGAGATTCCTTAGACTAGTTGTTACCATTAATGCCACTTTTTTATATATATATATATAGAAAGTACACTCACAAGTTGCTTGTGGGGTTAATGGCAACAACCATATACTTCCGCTGGCATTTGCTCTGGTTGATCAAGAAACTATTGAAACATGGGGTTGGTTTTTGAGAAAATTGAAGGAACATGTCGTTGTTGATCATAAAGGTCGTGAAACCATTTGCCTCATATCAGATAGACACGTAGGCATCGAGTTAGTAGTTGAAGAAGAAGCAAATGGATGGTGGCCTCCATTTACTGAGTGGAGGTTCTATCTACAACACTTTGCAAGCAACTTCAACTCGACACATAAAAACATATAATGCAAGAGGTTGGTCACATACGTTAGGTTACAAGCACAATTTCACAAGTTAAACTATGTGATGGAGTAGGTGAGGATTATTAAGCCAGATGCATTGAATTGGTTTGAGGACGTGCCATCGGATATGTAGATGCTAACTTATGACGATTGCTATCAGTTTGGGTATATGACCTGCAACATTATTGAAAGTTATAATTCCATGTTGAAGGGGGCTTGGGGGTTACTTGTGACTATTTTGGTGAAAAAGACATTCTACAATTGCGTAAGGTACTTCGTTCAGAAGCACATGAAAGCATTGAAGAATGTGGTGAATGGTAGAATTTTCACCAAATATACAACCCAAAAAATCGATAGATTACGAGCTAGCAACTATAGGGCCATCGACAATAGCAGGCACGATAGAGCTTTTGAAGTCCTCATTGGTAGTAGTCGCGTCACCTATGGGTTAAGGGGAGGGAACCGAATGCACATTGTTGACTTTGCTTGCAACATATGCAGTTACCAAAAGTGGCAAAAATACAGAATTTCATGCTCCTATGCATAAGCAGTAGTTGCCTCACTTAGTGTTGATATGACACACTTTATACCTAATTGGTACAAATGGACGCATCGGGAGCACACATATAGGACACACTTTTATGTCTATAGGTGACAAGTTAGATTGAGAGCCAGTACACTTCTCATCACTTCGCTTAAGGAGAGACCTCGCACGAAAGAAGGGAAAACCGAGACTGAAAAGATACGACATGGGGATGGACATTAGGGAGCGTCCAAGTCAAATCACATGTAGACTTTGCGAAGTGGGGGGCATAATAGAAGGACGTGCCCGTGTCGACATGATAATGGTACATGATGGATACCAATATACATTCGACATTTCATTCGTGATGCTAACAATAGCTTTTTTCCTTTTGTAGCTTAGGTGAATCCTAGACCACTTCATTGAGTTTGTTTTAACATAGTAGAAGGGGATGCTTGATCTTTTGCATATATATTTTCAATTTTGTAATTTTTTGAGAAGTTATATTAAATGTTAATTTCTTTGGACATTTATTAATTTGTTTTCACATATTTGAAATTGTAATTTTGTATATGTATACATTGCATGTGTACGAGCAAATGCTAACATTATATGTTAGACGAAATGTGTAATAATTCATTATAAAATGTAAAAATACATTAACTTAATAGTTTCAATAGAACATTTATATATGAAATGAATAACAAATTATCGGTTCCTATCCCATCCTATTTCCTTCTCCTAGTGAATTGTTTTGCTAGCCATGTGAAGGCGTTGTGTCTTACCTTAGTTTCAAGTTCATCATTATCCCTCTGTCCATTGCCATGTAGGAATCGATTGTGCCTCCACCTCCACCTCCTAGGTATACTGCTATTGTGGCTCGGGTATAGTGTTACCTACGCCACCCCCTCTTCCTCCCTTTTTATGCTGATGCATGAAATGAAGACCTTGAGTAGCTATTCTCACAACCCTGTTTAGATTAGATGATAAGCAGATTTTTCATAAAGTTTCATTCTACAAGTATGAACAAAATGTAAATTAAATAAGAAACGGTAATGCAATTATTCACTTACGGAGTATTGATGTAAATCGTACTTACTAGAAATCCTTGCATAGCCCCTATGTGTTTAATCTAATGTCGGCTGATTGGTCTATACCACTGCATGTAATTGTCATGCACACCACTAGGGCCTTCCATGTGAACCACACAATGGAGCCACTCTTCCTACATTTGTATATACATTCCATGCTAGACTGGCCAATCAACATCAATCCTTCCCTGCAAGTCGATTTGATGGAGCTCCAACTGCATGTTCACCAGCTGTGGGATATATTGGAACCCACTAAACTGCCTAACCGGTCGGTCCAAGAAATGCCACTTAATAATGTGGAAACAAATTAGTGGCACCAAAGCCATCCAAATGTATATGCCACCTTTGTAGAAATCAAGTAGGAGATTAATTACATTCTCATCATACGACTCCCATTCTACTAGAAAAATAGGAAATTATATTTAGTGTAAATGATTAATATGATGAATTGCAAGGAAAAAAAAAGGTATTGAAATACTTGTGACATGTTTTGTCTGTCCAATGCATCTTGATACATGTCGACAACGTGGATTGGGTGGTATTGTGTGTCCCTTCTCGTGTTGCAATGTGCCTCCAATGGACGTTTAGATTCTATATATAGTCCATGTTGGCTAAGGGGTACTATGTAGGGAAATCTATCACAAGTCTACACCTATAGGAGACTGGTGGCCCCTCCAATCTCATGTGCTGATGGTAATGACGCGAAACAAAGTTAGCAATATAACTACGCCAGATATGCGGACCCCTAGCTATATGTCTCGACAATGTCGAAATGCTCTAATAGGGGTAACCACATCATGTGGACTAAGGAGATGGATTTATTGGCAAAGATAAATCCCCCCAATAGCTACATTATGTAGTAATGTATATATTAATAGATTTGCTCAACATCGGCGTTAGGTGGGACCATTTAGAATATATTATAGAGCTACGTCGTACTAATGCACCCCCCTATTGTTAAACCCTAGCCTCGCCCTCAACAATTCTTTACATATTGCACCCCAATCTAAGCAACTACTCCCTGTAACTACCTGACCATCAATGGGGAGTCTTAACTGGATCTCTACATCCTATAGGATGATAGTAAACTCCTCTATTGGCATGTGAAATGTGTGCATTTCTGGCTGTCATCACTTTACCAATGCTGTAATCATGTACCAATCTAGTGGTATGTACGACATCCGGCTCTCACTTTCGAATCCAGGTAAATGCAAGTATGGCTCCATTTGATGATCAAGGAAGACGGTACGCTCATTGCGATGAGTGACAACTCACGTCGTCAAACAACAAGAGTTACTTGATTTTATAACGATAACACGTGAAATGTTTTACTATTCCTAATGCAACATCAACTAATTAATAAGTGAAAGGTCATTTACCTCTCCGTCCTACACAGTCTATGATCGATGTCCCTTTGTTACATTAAGACTAAAGGATCGAAGGGTTCATGCTCCATCTATTATGTAAAATATAATATATATTAAAAAAATTAGTATATGTTATCATTAATATCAATATATTAATTTACGACTTATTAGTGACTATTTACTGTCTAATTAACAGTTAATTAACAACAACTAAAGTTTATATCTACATTACAATCAATGCCAACTTTTTTTAGTAATTAAATTTATGACAATTAATTAATGACATATTAGTGACTAATCACCTTTAATTAATAGATAATTAATAACCACTTAATTTTATAACTAATAGTAAAAAAATATGCAAATATTTTATATTTATTACTAACACAAAATGTTTTACTAATTAGTTTTATAATAATTAATTTATGACATATTAACGACTAATCACCTTTAATTAACGAATAATTAATAACAACTTCATTTTATAACTAATTGTATAATACCATATAAATATTTTATATTTGCAACTAAAGCAAAAATTTTCACTAATCATTAATAACTACTTAATGATTAAATAACGACTAATTAATGACTAATTACTTCAACATTAATAATTACTTTTACAATATTTTCATAACAAATAATTTAGACATTTCATTTCAAAAAATATTAAAATTTTTAACTAATTCATTTTCTAATTTTAATTAATGATATATTAATAATTAATTAATTACTAATTAATAATTAATTAACAACTACTATTACTTCAATAAAACTTGTGGATTATATATAATTACACTTATTTTTTATGCATTTATCCGAAGTAGTATAATAGTAAAAAAAATTAAATTTTTCTTAAAAAAAATACCAAGATCTTACTTTTCTGAAGATATTTCCACACATGTACTTTAACAAGCTAAAACCTATATGAAACAAAAATTTTCAAACAATAAGATAGAGTGAAATTTGTAGAGAAAATTGAAAGATATAAATATGAACATATAAACTAAGGATTCGTATTTATATTACAAACTGTCGATGCAAATTTTTTTCTGTGTATTAAAAATCACATGTTATGATACTGTATTGCTTTTATAGGTTTGTAGTATTATTTTTATAATAATTTTATAGGTTTATAGTCTTTTTTTTAATAACTTTTATAGGTTTACAGTATATGTCTGTAAGATTCTATCACGATAAAAAAAAAAAATATTCCCAGTAAGTTTGTGCCTTCAATATTATTTTTTTTTTACCCTAAAGTCGGAAACCGCATCCATGTCTTCGAAACTCATTTTAGGAATAATTATTTTGAGTATAATATTTATTTATTTAAAAAAAACAACAACAACAATATTTAAGAGCGTAACCTTCATATTTTATTATTATTTTGGTTCGTGGGATATTTTCAAATTTTAAGACTTAATTGCTTAAATTAAACTTTGAAAAACATAATTACATAAATCCAAAAGTTTGAGGATTCCCCTTGTTGGCCATGTGTTTTCCTTTTAAAAAAAACAAAGTTATGGAATATATTAAAAATATGTTAGAGATCCAATTCAATATAAATAAAGAAACATTATGGAATGTAAAAGCCCACGTCATCTGTGATGAATCCTCTGGAGGACGAAGGAAGTCTGTCGCGCTTTCTTGCATCTCTAAAGCTATCGTGAATCTTCTATCTTCTTCTGACACCAAATATATACATGTCGATCACACTCGCTCCCCAACACCACCAAGCAGTTCACTCACATAATCAGATTGAGCTATCTTCTCGAGAGCAGTAATAACTATAGCATTATGAAAAACAGCATTTTATTTCTGTCGTTGCTGTTAGCATTCTGTCTTGGAGTATCAAATGCAAACTTACTGCCATTTCTCAGCCGATCTGAACCGGAAAGAATCAGTCTGCTGACTGATCATCTATGGCAGGACCCATTTCGTGTGCTTGAGCAAATCCCTTTCGGCATAGACAAAGACGACACGGTGTCGCTTCTTTCAAAAGTCGACTGGCAAGAAACTCCTGAGGCACATGTTATCATGATCGACGTCCCGGGGCTGAAGAAGGAGGATCTAAAGATAGAGCTGGAGGAGAACAATCGAGTGTTGAGAGTGGCTGGGGAGAGGAATAGGGAGGAAGAGAAGAAAGGAGACCGCTGGCACCGCGTGGAGAGATCCTACGGCAAGTTCTGGAGGCAGTTTAGGTTGCCGGAAAATGTGGACGTGGAGACAGTTGATGCTAAGCTTGACAGTGGAGTACTTACACTGAGGATGTCCAAGTTGCCGTCAGACAAGATCAAGGGTCCTAAGTTGGTCAGTATAACGGATGGTGATAAGGACAAAGGAGGGTTCATTAATTCTAATCCAACTTCACAGGTTGACAGTGAGGCCAAGCTGGAACTTTAGTTTGCAGATTGTATTCTTGGAATCATGTCACTGGATGACTGTGTTGTGTATAACTATGTAATGGTGTCTAATCTTTTGGTCTGAATGTTATATGAATAAATAAAGCTTGTCGTTTCATTTGCACTCCATGTTAGTAGCGGTAATATGCTTCTAAAGGTCAATTATGCATGACTCCTAAAAATTTTGAAATTATACCAACAATGTGAGTTGTTTCGATTATGTAATATGAAACATCTTAATAAGTTTAAAAACTCCACAGATATCCTGATGATTTCCATCAGAGTGTAAATATAGAATTGGGGGGGAAAAAATTTAAAATTTTTAGGTTGATCAGCGTGATTTTCCAAATACATGAGAACCAGAATCAATGACACAGGGTACTTCATCACAATCCTGTTTTGCTGTTTCAGATATAATATGAGATATATACTACATTTGTTGCCGGTTAACTTCCAATTCTACTTGACATTATACGATTTCTGCTACTAACAAAAGATTTATCAATTTTTGGAGCTGTTATCACTCAAGAGGGAGGGAGAATAATACACCCTTAAAGAAAAGATTGTACGAATCAGTGAAAGACGTGTTCTCACCTAAACGCAGGACAACCTTTAACCTCAATAACTGCGGCAGTAGGGCAACTTGCTAGAGGATAACCCAAACCCCACCATCCTACATCGATGATGTCATTAATTTGTATATTGAAATGGCTTGGTGTTGCCATGAAAGCCACTCCTGCATCAAGCCCTGCAGATAATATATAGTTTTGTCTTGCCCACCAACCTTTGTAACTTCTGTACACACAAAGTGGAAGGAAATGCCAACAGTTCCCCAACATCACAAGTGATTCACTGCCCTAGCGGGCGACAAGGCGCCCGAACCAGAACCACTTATGGGAAATATCTTGATATTCCGAATCTATTTCTGCTCTGGGAACGTGCACGTTAGGATCCAAATTAGGCCAGGAGCTAGAATTCCTATGAAAAAAAAAAGAAGAAAAGTTAATTTTGGCATATACGTCCAAGCGACGGAACATCCTAAGAAGCCCTACTACTTTCCAGAAGATGGAGGCATTGCAGAACTAACGCAGTAAACACTAAAATATGATAGAGAGAAAAGAACCTGTAATATTTAATAATAATCGATAATAATTTTTTATTAAATTATCTAACAAGTATTTATGGATTACAAATTCTAAAATTATTAAAGATATTAAATAAAATACGAAACTCAATCAATCAAAATAACTTTCTTAATTTAAAGAAAAAATTTTAGACATTCTAACAAATAATGACTATAATTAAAAACCTTATTAGCACTATTTTCAAAGGACTTATACCAAACTGCTTCTAATTCCAACTGTCTCTTTTAATGTGTCCAATTCTTTCGCTTTTGATAATTGTATTAGTCCATAACTTGAATCCTAACCCATTCACGTCAAGAACACATAGTCTCCGGGGCATGTCCATGGGTTTCTTTCAGGCAACAGTGATGGTTGGCAGAGCCGCAGATGTTATCCACCATAGTTAGGAACTACCACGCGGTGCCAAAGTATACCGAAGATGTAATGATGGTTCCCACTAACTTCACATAACGGCATAAAATTATGTCGGTATGCTCGTACTAGAATTATGCACCATGTCACGTAATGTTACAATCACTACCTTAGTTACTTGATACGGAAGCTTGCAGTACTTCACAAATCTCAATCATCCTCTCCCGTGGTGCATTTTTGCGCAAAAAGATACTTGACTTTTATAAGTTAAACATTTGACCCAAAGCTCTACAGCACTCCTCAGCATCCGAACGTTTACAATAGCTGCCTCAACAAAAAATCGAGAGAATTGTCAACAAATATTAATAGGATAGTATGAGGCAAGATTGCCGAACTTTCATCGCAGTCACCTATCTTGAATAGCTCTTTCAAATTACTGTGACTACACATTTGCTACTAGGATCAAAAGTTAAGGTGAAAGGGATCACCTCGTCTAAGGGTTCTAGTAGATTGTACTTGCAAATTTTCTATAATCAGATATATTTCCAGTTTTAAGGACATGGTGCATTTTGTTTTCTAGTGCTTTGTTCTAGCACTTGTCACATTTTTTCTTGTAATATCACATCTGTCTCATTGATGTCAATCTCTTGTTAATTACTAATTTTGTAATATTTGTCACATTTTATACTAGTAAATTGTCACCTTTGTAGTAACCATTAAGTTGATACCTTTATAATAATACTTTTCCAATGAGCTGCCACCTTTTTAACTAATTGTCATCCTAATAAGTTGTTACCCTTTAGTGGTAATAAGTTTGTCACTTTAGTGGTAAATTCTTGTTGTAGCTATTATGCTAACTTAGTTATCTTATCACCTTTTGCAATTTTTTTTCATACCATTTCTCTAGTTCATAAAATAAAAATTTTAAAGACAAAATAATAATAATAAATTCAAGAAAAAAAAGGTGCAATGGTTGTTGCTATTATAGGATGTCATCTTTCATATAATAAGGAAATGTCAACTTTCATAATAGGTAGTTACATTTTATTGATTGTTATTTTTTCATAATTATAAATCATCACCCTTGTAAAATGATTACCTTTCTTTTGTTAATTGTCATTTTTATAATAAATTTAGCCATTCTTGTTGCTTTGTAGCTTTATTGTCTTGATGGCGTTAAATTTTGTTAATTTTATAAGATATTTTAGCAATTATGTCATCTAAAACATAAATGCCCCATGTATTTTATGAAAATTAAGAGCTTTAAATTATCCAAAAAAAAAAAACTTAAGGGCTTTAGCCATCCTCTAATGAGCCTTTAGGAGCTTCAGTTATCCTCTAACTAAAAACCTTAGTTATCCTCTCATTTGGGAATTTTAAGGCTTCTCATGATCAATATAGGAGCCTTAGTCATCCTTAGAAAACATAGGAACTCAGGTTATCTTTTGATTGGAATGTTTAAGAGTCTTAAGAACTTCGACTATTCCTTGGTAAAATAACAACCATAGCCATCCTTAAATTTAGAAACTTCAATTATCCTTTATTGTTAAAATAGAAACCACAGTCATCCTTAAGTTCAGAAGCTTTGGTTATTCCTTGTTGAAGTAAGAGTTCTAATTTTCCTTTGAAAACTTAGGAACTTCAATCATCTAGAATTCCAATCATATTTAGGCGTGCTAGTTATCTTGAGTAACAATAGTGTGTTTTTAATTAGGGGCAATTTTTCATGTTTTCAAAAATAATTTTTTGTAAAAAGGGAACATTGCTAAAAAGAGGAGATTTTCATAAAGCTTTGGAAATTTGCTTTTAAGCAAACTTACCTAACACAACGCTCGTAATTAGTTGCTTTAAACTCTAAAAGCTTGCAATGAGCCACACATCAAGAACGGGAACCTTAATGCATGAACTTGATCATTCTAAGAGAGACCATTGAGATCCAACTCCAAGGGGTAATAGGGAAAGTACATGATGGATTACTTGATTCTTAGAGAATGGTCGTGGTGAAAATGGAATTCATTCATCTACCAACACACCAAGAAGGTCTAAGACATAAGATACTATGCATAATCACATTCTTCCTATCCATTCCAAACTAAATACAAAGTCCGTAACTACTATTGTTTAGTATTCCACCTAACCAAGCCTAACTAGATCAGATTAAAGTCAACAAGCTGAGCTTGAAGGGGCAATCAATTTTGAGCAAATAAGGGAGTACTTAAAGAACTCATCCGTCTAACTAAGTCTAGGGTAGTTAACTCATCAAGAGACTAAGAGGCATTTTTGAGATAATCATTGGGGCATTTAAGGAAAAGTGGAACATAGATGATCAAAACTTTCTTGCATAAGGGAAAGGTATCTCATTATTTGAAAGTTTAGAATGAGAAGAAGCAAACTATGTCCTAAACACTAGCCTTAAACACATTTGAGAGTTAAGCAACTTCACAGTAAGAATTTAGACTCATTCCTTAAAGGAAGGCATTCATTTCTTTACTCCAAACAACTTTAATTAAGTTATCTATTGATTTTGGATGGTTAAATCGAATCTAGGGGCAAAATGGTTATTTTGTAAAATTTGATATCCAAACTTTAATTTCTCTTTTCTAATTGATTCTAACTAATTGTTAAAGGATTTTATTCACTTAATTAAGGTCTTAGAGCTCTATTTAAGATCATGAGCTATTTTGGAGCTATTTTCAATAATACCATGTTCAAGGGTAAAAGAGTCATTTTAGAAAAATTTGGTCTTGAATTTTATAAATACTTTTTTAATTGACTTCAAATTTTTCTTTTTAATTCCATTGGCCCTATTTATTAATTGAAGCTTTTTTAGTATTTGTGATTGTTGCTTGTTTGATGAATGTATATCTTTGTGTTGTTACATTAGAAGGTTATAAGTGATTTATGTGATAAAATGATGGAATATGAGTGTATAGTTGTAAGTTCGAAATCGTATAGTGTGTTTTTGGAAATAAAAATTAATTAGTGTTCAAATGGTACAAGATAGACATTCAGATGGTAGGAGTTTCATGCTGACTATCCAATAGATTTAAACCATACCAACTAGTCAGTTCACCTAAACCGTCATTAGAAAACTTTTGCACCAACTAGCCAACAGGTGCAAGCTTATTTATTTGTGTTTTTTTTCTTTTTTCCGATACCTTTCTATACCTATGAATGTAATCAATAAAATATATAATGTGTACCTATTATATACTTGCCCATTTTATTTCAGCCTAACCACAAAGTAGAAAAGTGCCTAGAAGAAGTCGGGATAAACTAGGAAAGTAATCTAGATGTCTTGAAGAATAAGCCATAAGTGAGTATTTTCTATTATAATCAAGGTGTCTTTAGGAAAGATTTACTTACCTAAAATAGAACATCTCTCCAATACCATAAAAGGAAGTCCTTCCATTTAGGTAAGATCATCTGATACCCTCATACATTTCAATTGCCTTATCCTTACACTACTTCTTTAACTTAAGCGTCGGAGTCTAAGAGTCGGAGACACTTTTTGCATTTCGATAGCTTACATTTGTTTATCTTGTAGGTAAGATTTCACCGAACTCAAGAGTATGATCCAACCTAAGACCATGTCCAGGTAGCAAGAGCAATTAATGGTACACATTTTCGAATCGATTGTCCATAGCTCATAAAACTAGAAATTTCATAAATATATAATTCAATATGTACTGATACGAAGTAATCTAATGCCTATATCCTAGAGTTTTATATGAGTAATTACAAATGCTTTTGACTTATACAACATTAAGAAATGTAGCTACTTATATTAGTCAAATTATAAACCATACTTGTGGAAATAGAAAAGGAGAATGAATACCTAATTAGTTTCAAATTTGAATAATTTTTTAATTATTATGATTGTTTATGGCATGTGGCCATTTTAAGTGAGAATGATTATCGTATTGATTAAATTATTTATGGATTGTAATTATTATATGTATATGGGTGCTTGTTGATTGATTTGCTGGTAGAACATATTGTGATATTCTATATTTATGATTATACACATTAATTGTTTGTCTGTATGTAACTTGGTTGATCACCCCCTATATGAAGTAATTCATATGTTGATAGTAAGGAAAGATTAAGGAACATTTTGGAGCATCTAGTTAAGGGACAACGTCAGGAGAAAATTTGAGTGGATCTTAGGGCATTTAGCCAAAGATCATATTAAGATCTCTTCTACATTTAAATTGAATGAGTTGATTGATAAGTTATTATTTTACTAAAAATATTATAACTTTATGGATTGATTGTCTATTGAATATATCTAATTTATCACCTTTAAACTAATTAATTAATGAATTAGCTTAATTTAAAGCTTGACATACATCACACGAGACATTGCATTGAAGGCCATCATTGTTACATGATAATAGGAAAGGATGATGTGAGTGACGATCCTACCTTGCTATCCGCGTACTAAGTGGTGTTGGGAATCACTAAACTTTTAGCAAAGCTTGGAATCTTAGCTATTGTTAAGGTTATTGTGTATGTGAATCTTATGGCTTTTGAGAAGATTTAGGAGTATGTGATTAAAGATCATGTAAAGGAAAGAGTGAAGGGCATCTTAGGGTGTTTGGCTAAGGATGTTGCTCATTTAAATGACCCAAACACTAATGGCAACTATATATCCTAACCTAAGGTTGGGTTGGAGGGTCAAGTGAGGAGGCATCCTTATACTCTAGACTTTATGTTAGTTACTGGAAGATTATGTGTGATGTTACATTACATATAGTTGTCCATGCATAGTGTATGGTTGATAAATTACTTGTGATTGTATAGTAATGAAAATATTATACTCTTATCTCATTGAGTCACGGTGTGTGCTTACTCCTTAATAGATTATTTTGCAAGTAACATAATAGAAGCTTGGGATGGGTAAGATATGGTGTAATCAAGAGCTAGCTAAATCAAGACTAATAGGGTGCAAAATGTCATAGTAGAGTATTTAGTTGTAAAATACAGTATTTTATCTTAAAAACTTAAGTAGAAATATTTTTTTTTTTAACTTAGAATTTCTTACTTATTGTATTGCTTTGATAGGGGATTCCGATTCTCTATAATCTTGATCGACCGTGAAATATGGAAATCTATAATTATATTCTTATTATATGTCTATATGTAATATGATTAATTGTAATCAATTAAATAATTACGTAAACTCTCATGACTTCTAACTTACAAAATGCTTATTGTGTAATTGATATATATATGACATGATAACTTTTAGTTAATCTTACTAGGCCCACTTTGAGGTCATTATCGTGAGATCTCGAAATATTTAAAAGCCAGTTAAGGAAAATCTGTTTTTAGTAAGGTTATTACCATCAAAGTTGAAATAGAAAAAGGATACATAAAAAACATTTAAAAGATTTAAGCAAGACTTCAGTGCATATGCCATAAGAAAAAAAAATGGACAAAATAATATAAACTTAAGTGCAAAAATGCCATATCTTAAATTTCATAAATCAAACTAACCTATAAGTGCTTTTGAATCAAGAGAAAATTATAGTCTCAATTATAATTCCACGAAAATTCAAGATTAATTGATAATAGAAGTCTTTAATACTCTATACAACTACACTTGGAAATTCGAAAGACATAATTATAATATACTGTAATTGATAACAAGAACTCTATGTAAACATATAAGAAAATATTGTATATTAATATTTACAAAGTATTTACAAAAGTGATACATCATATATGTGTATGATCTTGCATCAAAATATTTCTAATGATACATTTTTAAGAAATATATAACAATTTATATATATAGTTGTACACTAAGTGTACATATTAGTAATTTCAACTTAAACTGTAAATATATTTGATAATGGTTGTTTTTGAAAGCCTTTGCAATTACCTTTATGTATGCGTTATCCCCTCTTATACCTAAACAAATAGATATTACTTTGTGTATAAACCACAGTTTTTCAATGTTACTATGAAAATCCTATAAATGACCAATTTGCTTAAAACTACTACTAACATTGGCACTCTAAAAAATTGTATTACAAAATTCAAAGCACATAAATATAAACTACACAAATATATGATTAATCATTAAACATAGAAGTGTATTTAATATATAAATACATGTTTATATATAATCTATTGCTTATATAAGAAGTATCTTCTACAAAACCTATAATTATAATATATTCAATATTAAATTTGTTTTTCAAAAGCTACCACAATTATGTTATTTATTATGCATATGCCTATAATTAGTACATTTAGTATGAACAAATGTTCCTTATTTTGATAGGATACCCAATATTACTACCATAAGAAAAATTTTATACACTTATACACATAGTTGTCCCTTGTTAGGAATATCAAGTATATTATATAAATATATGCCATATATATACACGTTTATATATGATATTATTTGAACCATATATATACACATATCTTAGGACATATGATCTTTGAAATTACTTATTAGATTTATATGTGTAGGTATACTAGTATTTAGATAGTAGTTATGTTTCTATACTCAATATCAAAGTGTTTTGGGAAATTGTATAATTACACACACACATACACACATATATATACACAAGTTATCATATTTACAATGTTATATATATATATACTGCCCTTGATAGTATCAGGGCCAAGGTGGGAGTATATAGTTAGTTTGAATGTTTATTGTTTGAGTTTATGAGCATAATTCCTTAGTGGAAACCAATTTTTATATAATTTATTTACTTAGAACAACCCTAAATGGAAGTCTAGGAAATTATGGTAAGTGTAGGGGCCTAGCGTAAATCCCACTGAGTTATAGGGTAGCAAGAGGGCCAACGAGGAAAAACAATAATACTAAGACTTTTAGTAGTTTTGTAAGTAAATATATAAAAAGTGGAAAATTGTAGTGTTCTAATTTAAATAATGGATTTATTCAAAAGAACTATGTCCTCTTCTAGTTTTTCTTCCAATGAGGGTTTGGAAGACCCATTAGCAAAAAATAGGGATGAAATTTATGTAAAAGATTTTGATAAGGAAATAAATGACTGGAAAATTCCAAAATTGTCTTATGACCAAATATACCAAATGGCCAAATGGAAAATTTTTGGTAAAAATGATTGTCATAACCACAGAAGAGACACATATTCCTATTTCTGATGGGTTAACAACATTAAAATTATTAAGCAATGATTCCATTCGAAAATATGGACAAGAATGGAATTATATGCATGTAGGTCTAATTCAAGTAGGAGCCAAACCTCTTATCAAATTAAGACTAGATAGCTCAATTTTAATGGTCCTTAAGGATGCTAAAGAACTACAGTATGAACGATTGATTCATGCTGCAGTTGAGACTAGTCTTAGTACTGGTCCAATCTAATTTGAATGTCTTCCAAATATAACCTTAGGTCTTAGAGACAAGATCATAATGAGTTCTTTGATCTTACAAATCAAGACTCACAATTATAAAATGATTGAAGGTGCATTACCTATGGCAATCATCTATAGAATTTACTTCAAATTAATGAAAACTGCTTTTGGATCTAAAGAGTACAAAATTGACAAAAGAGGTCAAACGCTTTTAATCCAAACTGACTTAACTAAGTCAAATGTAACAATTCCCAAAATGATTAAATAGGATCAGGTAAACCTGCCTGATCAATGGGAAGTAAACAATCCTACTCCTAGAAAAACAATATGTAATGCTGAACCATCCAATGTGATGTAACACCCAGATGGTAAGATAACACTTCAATTCTCTATGAGATCTTTTGATTATCCTAGAAACCTAGATATTAGGTCAATGTCCTTTAGATCATCTTTTAGGAAATCAATGGACTTACCTAGACCAATAATAAATGAACCAAAAAATGTTCCTGATAACCCAAAAATCAAGGTTAATCCTTCAGTTAGTGGTTTAGTTAATAAACTAGTAAGAATAACCTAACCAGTTTATCAAAACCTCAATGACTTAGATTATGAGGAACCTTCTGCTTCAGAAGTGGGAGATCCTGAACTCAATATCATAGAAAAACCCCTTGAACCCGATAGAGTTTTTCTAAAAAATGATTTAATTATCCTAAAAATAAAAAATTAAGAGAATGGTACATTAAAAATTTCGATAAGTTTAAGGCACAAATTAAGGAAGATTATTATAATTTTATGGAAGAATTAAGAGTTCAAATCTTATTTTTTGACTGGATTGAAAAATACTATTTGAAGCTTAAGCAGATTAATGTTCTCAATAACTATTGATGGGCAGATCATAGAATCTATTCATCCACCACTTAGCAATATCTGGTATTCCCACAAGGATACTGAAATCAAACTTGCACCCTTTAAGAATGCAACAAAAACTGAAAGGTCGGGTATTAAGAAAATTATTGACCAAAATAATTATACAAATAAACATCTATACACAATAGGCCAACAATTGGACAGAATAGAAGATATAGTTAGTAATGAGGTCGATAACAATGTCAGGGTTGAAAAATCGGTTAATAACAAACCACTTTTCAAACCATTCGAAATACCTAACAGTCCTAGTAATGATTTCCTCTAAGCTTTAAATGAAAAGAAAAATTTAATGAAGAATAAAATGAAAATGGAATCAATGGAACCTTTAAGTTTAGATACTCCTAAATTTAGGAATTTAATCATTCAAGATACTCCATCAGAGAAAATTAATGTTCTTAATGAATCTAACAATGATTTTGATTCCAATCTAGATGTCTTATTAAAAGACTTAAGTCTTAATGATTCAGATAGTGAAGGGATCAATAAGATTACATGGAAAGAACCTTAAAAATTGTATTATCACCGAGCATCCCCTCCTGATATTATGTTTGAAGAAAAACCTAATAATTTTCAAAAAATATTTTATAGGAACCACCTATGAATGGAACATAGACGGAGCCTTAGAACAAATGATGCTAAATGTTCTTAATCAGATGATCATGTTCTAAAATACTAACAAGAGTATTCAGGGCATATCTGATTATCAAATCGGAATGCTTTTAATTGCTAGTTTCACTGGTTAATTAAAAGGTTGGTGGGATAACTATCTCACTGAAGAATGGTGAATGAACATTTTAACTACCATTAAAAAAAGATGAAATGGAGTTAAAATCCTAAATGAAAATAATGAACCAATTCAAGATGTTGTTAAGACTTTAATATATTGTATTAGTTAGCATTTCATATGGGATCCATCTCATATTAGAGATAAAAATTTAGATCTTCTATCCAACATGAAATGTAAATCCTTAGGTAAATCTGTCAATACAAGGATATTTTCCTTTAAACGGTCTTACTATGGGATGATTGTAATCAACCTTTCTAAAAAGAAAAATTCTTAGCCAGTTTACCAAAATTAATAGGTGAATAAGTTAGGAGTAAAATCCGAGAGGAATTAAATGGAGAAATTCCTTACAATGCTCTATCTTATGGAGAATTAACTTCACATGTCTATAAGATAGGAACCCAATTATGTAATACAATTAGGTTGCAGAAGCAACTTAAAAATGAAAAGAAAATGAAGAAACGAAGCTTAGGTGATTTCTGTTCTCAGTATAATCCGTCCTTTTTTTTTTCAGAAATTCAAAAAAAAATTCAAAACGTAGGAAAAAACCTAAGAGAAATTTTAAAAGAAAAAATAATTTCTCTAAAAATTCTAATGAGAAACTTAAAGAAAATTCTTTTCAGAAAAATAAAAAGAGAAAACCTTGGAAAAGAATCAAATGCTACAAATGTAGAAAGTATGGTCACACTATTGATAAATGTAGAATCAACAAAAAACTTAATGCATTAAATTTAGATGAACATGTTATGGAAGACATTCTACAAATATTTGCAGAAGAAGGATACTCTTCCAATAATGCTTCTTCATCTGCTAAAGAAGATGGGATTCAAATTAATGATATTGAGTCATCATCATCTTCTGATAAGGAAATAAATGTTCTAACTAATGAAGAAGAAGAATTTCTTCTTAAGTTAGATCAAATGCCACATAATGAAGAGAAATTAAGATGGTTGGAAAAAATCAAACCAACCACTTCAATTTCTAACAATTTAACATATAATCTTAATGATATCCTCAATAAAAGGAAATCAAAAGATTATAAACCAATCACGATGAATGATCTTCACAATGAAATGAAAATTCAAAAACAAGAAATCAAAAAATTAAAATTAATGCAGAATAAACTACAAAATGAATTTTTTGAGTTAAAAAATAAAATGATCAATGATGAATGTTCAGATGATTATGAACATGAAAGTTCTAGAAAATCTGATAACAATTTAGTTAATTCGGATGATTTAATGCAACTAGTAGAAGTAATTACTAAAAAATGGATTATTAATGTTACAATTAGGATTAACAATAAGTTTATCCTAAAAACCACTACTTTATTTGATACTGGTGCATATAGAATTGCATTAGAGAAAGATTAATTCCAACAAAATATTTCAAAAGAATGACCCAATCTCTAAGTTTTGCTTTCGGTAACAAATTACATATTAATTTTAAATTGTCTAATGCTGAGATAATAAAAGGAAATGTGTCTTATAAAGCTGCTTTTATTCTTGTTAAAAATTTAGAGCATAATGTGATACTAGGAACTCCTTTATTAATCTTATCTAACCTTTTAAGGTTAATAATGAAGGAATTGAGACAAGTTATCTCAGAAATAAAGTCTGTTTTAATTTTGTCTCAAAACCACAAACTAAAATGATAAATGGACTCAAGCAGAACTCAATTTCTAAGTTAAACTGTTTGATTAAATGTAAAGAGAACTAATTGTATTTCTTAAGTGATGATTTGAATCTTCATAGAATTGAGGATCAAATCACTAGAAATCCAACTAAGGTAAGGATTTCTAATTTAGAAAATGAAATTAGAAAAATAGTTTGTTCTACTTTACCAAATGCTTTTTGAGACAGGAAATCTTATATGGTAGAATTACCTTATGAAGGTGATTTTGATGAGAGAAACATCCCAATGAAGGCCAGACCTCCACAAATGAATAACGATGTCTTAAGACATTGCCAAAATGAAATCAATAATCTATTAACTAAGAAGCTAATCCGCAAATCCAAGTCATCTTGAAGTTGTTTAGCTTTTTATGTTAATAAGAATGCAAAAATAGAAAGAGGCACACCTAGGTTAGTCATTAACTACAAGCCTCTAAACAATGTGTTAAAATGGATTAGGTACCCAATACTTAATAAAAAAGACCTACTTAATAGAATGCACAATGCTAAGGTTTTTTCTAAGTTCGATATGAAATCTAGGTTTTGGTAAATCCAAATTAAAGAATGCGATAGGTATAAGACAACATTCACTGTCCCATTTGGACAGTATCAATGGAATGTTATGCCTTTTGGCTTAAAAAATGCTCCATCTGAATTCAAGAGGATAATAAATGAAATTTTTAATGACTATTCAAAATTTATAATTGTTTACATTGATGATGTTTTGATTTTCTCTCCAAATATAGATCAACATTTCAAGCATATTAGAACTTTCATTAAGGAAGCTAGAAAGAATGGTCTAGTAATATCACCTACTAAACTTTCCCTTTTTCATACTAGGATTAGGTTTTTAGGGTTTGATATTCACAATGGCACAATCACTCCAATTAAAAGGTCAATAGAATTTGCTTTTGAGTTTCCTAACAAGATCTTAGATAAAACCCAACTCTAGAGATTTCTAGGAAGTTTGAATTATGTAGCAGACTTCTTTAAAGACCTTAATGTTTTATGTAAACCTTTACACCAAAGGTTAAAAAACAACCCTCCAAAATGGTCTAAATTACATACCGATGTAGTCAGGAAAATTAAAGAAATCCCATGTATACACATAGCAGACCTAACTCTACCAAAAATAGTAGAGACTGATGTGTCTGACATAGGATTTGGTGGAATCCTTAAACAAAACTTAAATGGAAATGAATGTATAATCCAGTTTGTGTCAAAGCACTAGAATAAATGTCAAATGAATTACTCTACAATTAAAAAGGAAAATTTAGCAATTGTTTTAACAATTTTCAAATTTCAAGGAGATTTGTTAAATAAAAAATTTCTTTTAATAATAAACTGCAAAGTAGCTAAAAATGTTTTACAAAAAAAATGTTCAAAATTTGGCTTCAAAATATATTTTCGCTAGATGACAATATATTTTATCTGTTTTTGATTTAGAAATTGAGCATATCAATGGTTTTTCCAATTCCCTTCCTGACTTCTTTACCTGCGAATTCCTGCAAGGAGATGCCTTCGAGGAAAGATAAAGGAAAAGGGAAGGAAGTCCCTCCAAAAAAGGGACTCACAAATGTCCGGTCATGGCTTGCAGCCACAACCCCTAAAGCACCAAATGCTTCATTAACAATTAAGGATGAACTAGTTATTGACTCATCTAATGTTCCTCCTGAAATGAAGGATGAACCATCTTCCAGTTCATCTCAATCTAATGAAAATCCATATACCAATGTGGTCCTGACACCTGAATTAATTAGGGTACTTACGTATACCCTCAACCAACTAATAAACACTCAATCAATGATAATGCAGAATCTTGCATCCACAATGACTGAGAAAAAGCTTTCTCACCAAAATGTTCAAATTACTAAGGTGGCCTCTTCTTCCGAGAAAAATATAGTCCCTCAAAATGTTTTACCAAAATCAAAATTTTTTATCAAAGGAGCTTTCAAATATATTTTTTCTGTAGAAAAAGATATGTTTTAAAAGGACACTTATAATTATGCTAGAAAAATATTTTCTGAAAAATTTAATTATATTCCATATGATAATTATAAAACAATTGAATATTATGAAAGAATCTTAAGTGAAACTAAATCTGTTTCATTTAAGCATTTCGAAACCAATGGAGTAATAAATTACTCAACAACTAAGATTCATAAGGTCATTAACCTTAATGAATGGCCTGGCCATCCTATTAAATGCCTAAAATTCGAATTAAGCCCAATGGACCTAACTCCAAATTACCGAAATACTTATAATTATTTTGATTATAAGCAAGCATGGTGGAATGCCTTCTTTCAAATGAACCAAAAAAGATTACACGCATGGTTAATCTTTTTTGAAAAATTCTCATCGAAAAACCTTCCCTATTGGTTTGCACACTAGTGGGATGAATTTGGTGCCACCAATGAAATAATCCATGAAAATGCTCATAGTGGTTTTAACAAATTTATGAAAAATTAGATACCTAGTACTTATGAACAGCCTTTCAATAAAACAATGCTATTCTTCATTCACATAAGTATCTCATGGGTAATGACCTGGTATTATGAGTACCGAAAAGACAATGCCACTTATGCCACCATATTAACTCAAAGGTTTAAAGTCAAATGGTAGGATGAGTTCAGGATGTGAAGTAAGGTCGATCAAGAAGTAGTACTCAAATGGATCACTGCCAGATTAAAGACATCTACTCCAACCAATATCAAAACATCACAGACTCCTTTTTTCCATGACAAAGGATTCTTGATGTCCTCAATGGCTTGTGTTAATTCACCAGAGTAGATGAAGACACTCCTAGAATAAGCATTGGCAAGCCTCAAGAATGAAGAAGATTCCACTACTTTGTCACATCACAGTGGAAACACAAATGAAGATGATTGCTATGGGAATCGATCTTGCAGAACTATAGAAATCTAATGTAAGCTATTTTTGCAGCAAAGTACTTGGGAAAGTTTATTTTGATCTTGATGTAAAGTATAGTATTTTATACTATACTATTTTATGGTACCTATGTACATCTAGTGTATGTATTTATGTAATGTTTCTTTGAATCTACCATCATCTATGGTATAATTAAGAAATATTGGAAGAAATCTTTCCACATTAGGTTTTACTGTCCTCAACAATAAAACCCTCGACAGCTTTTACTGTTCAAAATAGTGAAAGTACTTTTTACTGTTCACTACAGTAAAAGAATGCAATTTTCTATAAAATGGGAGGCCAATTTCATGGAGAGGTATCAATTTCTTTTGGAACTCTTCCTCTTCTCTAAATCTAAGCTTCAAACACTTCTTTTGATACACTTCTACCTTTCTTCCTTCTTCTCCGTCTAACTTCTCTCATCTCTCTTCTTCGGTCAACACTTCCAACTGACCTTCTTCTACACACACACTCTTATCCTAATCTTTCTAACATCTCATCTATGATAAATGAGTCATAAGTAAGCCTTTGTACGTAGACATACTAAGGTAATGATATATCTTCCTCTAATCTTCTTCCATCCTTTTTAAACCTTCTTTCTCTATTCTTCTTCTACTTCTACTACCTCTTCTTCCTTCCTAACACTTTTCTCTTAATGTTTCTCTGTCTAATGTTATGTACTTATGCTCTTATCATTAATGAAATTAATGTTTTATTATATATTAGGACATTACCCCACTAGTCTTAGCTTTGCTGCCTGTGGTGGTTAATGTTGTTGTTTGTTTTGTGTTCTTTATTTAATGTTATAAACCCCACTAGTCTTGGCTCTACCGCTTGTGGTGGTTCATGTTTTTGTTATTTATTTTATATTCTTTATTTAATGTTTATCTAAGATCTTAAGTATATTGGCTGGAAACTTACCTCGGAGGGCTAATGGTTTCTGAAAGAGACACCTTGGAAGATGTTTAACATCGTTGGTGTTCTCAATGAGGCTTGATATACAACGCCGCGTACCAAGATATTAGAAATATATGTTTTACTTAATGTTCTAAATGCTTTCTTTCTTTTGTTTACTTATCTAATGAATTTATGTACCTTTAATGTTTTAATCAATGTTTTAGTTATCTTACACACTCTGATTCTTATCTTTTACATAATTTATAATCCCGATACCTTATAAAACTAAGTAGGTACTTAAGATCTTGCCCTTGATGGTATATATATATATAAATACCTTGTGGTAGTTGAAATTTTAGAAGAACCAAATAGTTATCAATTAGTCATAGCTCGTAAGAAAAGTGAGAGAGACGAATAGAACTAAGCAAGTAAACATTGAAGAAAATAAATAAATATATGAACTTTAAAAAGAAATATTTGTATGAGTGATAAAGAGGATTAATGATTTTTTTTAACCATAAAATATACAAAATAATTAAATAAATACATTTAGAGAAGGGATCAAGCATACTTAAAGTTGATATAATAAAGTACAAGCCTTAATCCTTGTATATAGCCATGCTTAAGGGAAATAATACAACCTTACGAAAATTTATTCAATTAAAAAGAAAAATAAAAAAGAATAATAAATTATCTATAGTCAAATTTTATATTAGAGACCAAATCACCTTAAGACTAAATGTACAAAGTTTAGGAGAGAAAAAAAAAAGTATATATATATTTGGAACATGCCCCATCTAAATTTTCCTTAGCACTAAGTGACAAAGGTAGAGAGGAGAGAAAATTTCTAGCAATTTTTTTTTTCAAATCCAACCCATCGTATTTTTATCCAACCTAACATTATTTAACTAAGCCTACACACCACCTAAGCCCAAGAAACAAACCCCTTTGCCATCCTAACCGTTTCATTATTGTCCATCAACAAATCTTAGGAAAATCTTTCAAAATCCAACAAAGTCTATCATAAATATTTCAGAATCCCCTTCATATCTCTATCTCTCCAAGATCTTTACGAAATTGTGGCCAATCTTCCAATGAATTGCAACTTTAACAAATCTCCTCAAAGAGCCACAACACAACCAAGAAGCAGCTTAATATTTAATTCTCAATTACTTAATCAACCTTTGAATTACTCACAATCATCAGCCTAAAAAAAGAAGTAAACCCACTCCCTTGCTCCCATACAATGGATGCAATAGCATCTTCACTTCCCTCCTAAATTTCCTTAAAAGAGAGAGAGAGCTCCTTTGATACAACCACCTAAAATATTAGAAATAAATGTCACACGTGATGAACAATTGTCCAAGGTAAAATTCTATAACTCTTATCTAATTTTTGCAAGATAGATTGTAAACTTAATGGACATGTCGTAGTAAACCCCATGAGGGTTACAATGCCTAAATAACTAGAACCATAAGGACCTGTGTTCTTTCTTCAAAAGTATTCATCATTAATATACAAAATAGGGAAATGGAATTACAGTTATATACATATGTGAATGTATATGTATATATGTATGTGTGTGTGTGGTGTATGCTTGCTTCCCAAATCTAAGTGAAAATAAGTTACAAATTGAATTTATTTATTATTGTTTTAATGCATGTGCATTTTTGTAACATGCAACAGAGTAAGTTAAAGATTTTTTTTTTCTCCTTTGCATTGTAACTGGTGTTGTTCATGAGTGGAAAAGGTAAATGTGAACTAGAATAGAAAATTTGGATAAAGAAAAAGTAGTAGCACACTAGTAAATACACATAAGCCGATAGCCTTAATAAGAATATAGGTATTCAAAATCCTATTCCCCTTATTATTTATACTAATTTTATTGATAAAAAGTAAAGAAAAAAAAAAAACAAAGAGAGAGAGAAGAAGAAGAAGAAGTGACTATAGTGATTGATTCAATCGAGACTCACATTGAAGGTGTATTAACCTTGTTGATTTTATTAGGTTGTATTATGCTAGTAAATAATTTGAGACATTCAAAATAACGAAACAAAATTGGGAAAGGAAAACTTGTAGACCTACACTTTGCAATTGCTAAATGCTTAGAAGATAGGAGAAGGCATGTAAACTTTATTTACAAATATATTACACCTATTTTTAATGTCAAGGATATAAATAGATTAATTTAATTTAAGACCACAAATAGATACTAATATATATATACACATAAATAGAGAATATATAATCTTAAATTTGTAATTTCCCCAAAGTTATATTACACATACTATTATTAATATTTCAACATGAAGCAGTATAATTAATGTGTACACATGCATACCCTAACATTTACTATTAGAGGTACAACTTCCCATTTTAGGTTATACCCGTTCAACTTTATGCAAATTATGAGATTATAGCAATTACTTAAGATATGTATATAAATATGTATTTTCTACCCTTTCAATTCATGACCTTCCAATACATTTTAGCATAATCTAATAAACCTTATATTTATGCTCACTTTAGTTCTAATTTTAGATTAGTGATCAATTAATGTGAAAATTTTGAGTTAAACCTAGAAACATTTAATAAGGTAAAACCCCATTACCTAGGCCCAAACTAAAATAGATAAGATAACCCTTAATTTAACAAACTAGGTCTAACTACAAATTAATTTGGTCAATTAACTATTTTTTAAAGATAAAAAAAAGAAAAAAAAAAGATTCAATAGAGTCATACATAATTAGACCTACCTTTATAAAGTCATAAAGAGTCCACAATACATTAGGCTTTTCAAACTTTACGATAGTTACCTATTCATTAAGAATGAAGTTAGGATAAATAAACTCTACTAATTCAAATATAGGATTCAAATTGGGAAATGAGTGAAGTTAAGTTTAATCTAACTAAATCACAATTTTAGATACACTACCTTCCTATTTAATGTTTAGGTCATATGACTTTGAGGACTCCCATTACTAACTTTCTTCCAGAAGATTACCTTGATTAGATACTTGACACTAGGAACAAATGAGTGACTCTCTATGGTTACTATGTTCATTTGTGCTTGTAGTTTAGTTACACTCTAAATTAATAATGATATGAATTTGAATTGTGTGGGGAAATGGATCATACATGTGCTTGATATGTGTTGCTGTGTTTTGTGAAAATGCTCTAAATATAATGAATGTAATATTCATTGTTGCATCACTTTGCATTGCATCTTTTGCTAAGTGTCTGCTATATTTGGTTTATCTCCCTATAAGACACCTATTAATTATTGAAACTAAAATTAAATTGGGCATGTGTTGCACGAATTGCATGAAGAAAGTTATTAGCATCACAATGTGGTATGAAGAGGCTACACAAAGGTGATTCTTCGTCCAATGTAACCTTGCTCCGATCTCTAGAAACTACTTGGTACCAAAAAATACCGTCCTTTCCTTGAAGCTTCATTTAGGAATTCACCACTTAGGTGTGAGAGTAAATTGTGTGTGCCTCTCACATCTACACTCTTGGGCATAGTTATGTATTATCACATCTATTATTTTCAAAAGAAAAAAAATGCATAATAATAAATAATTTGTTTGAACCTATCTCACAACTAAGGAATAAATGTTTTATAATTTATGCTTCAACTTAAAGCTCACGATCAGATATTGAGTCCATGAGCTAGAAGGGTCATTGCCCAAAGTGATTGAAACCTAGAGTTGACGCATTGGAACTTATTCGTCAATCCCTAATGTTTGGAGAGCATAAATCCGGACTACACAAAGTATTTAGATGGCTATGTGTATTTTTGCATTCATATGATTGTATCATGCATAGCATATTAATGATTGATAACTTATTTGCTATTTCTTCCGATACAGTATGAGGAACAATCTCACTAAGCAATGATAGCTTACACTCCAACAATTTCTTTTGCAAGTAACTTAAAAGCTGAGAAAGGGACTAGGTCTATGTGAAGAATGCTTCTCCAACTTAAGTTTATAAATAAGAGTTTAGCTATACAATTAATCTAGTAGAATTACAACCTATAAAAGACTAAGACTTATTCAATCCTTAAAAACTAAGATTTTTTTTCTTTAAACCTAAGTTACTTAAAATGGTCTACCCAATCTTATTGTTTAGTAAGGAATATCGATCTTTAGCGAATCTGGTAGACTGTGGAATATTGGTTTACATAGTTAATTTTATATATTAAATACTTATCTATATTTTGATTAATTGTAATTTAATTAGAATCTTACAATCTTTAACTTGTAAGATAGTCTTCATATTATGGATACACATGCAATATGACAACTTTCAGGTATTTCTATTAAGTCCCCTTTAAGGTTGTTACAATTACAATAATAACTCTTTCTAAATAACATATTATTTCATAGTGGAAGGATTGTTTATATTCATATTTGTGACTTCTACCATTTTATTAGTAATTCCTTTTAGCTAATTATATAATTTTGTAAAATATAATTCTTTTCCTTTTCCTTTTCCTTTTACTTTTACTTTGTATTATGCCTATAGTAAACATTTCTCATGTAAAGGTAATACTTATAGAGAGTTGTAACATTGTCAATACTTAATGCAAAGTATAGTTGATAAAATGAAGACAATTTTTTTTTATTTCTTACAAACAAATAATAAAAAAGTAAAATTTATCCAATTTTTCTTTATTGATGTCATGTAAATTAAGAACCACAAATAATAAAATTCCTATAAGTTTTTTCCTTTGGATTTAGGGATTGCGTGGCTATAGAAATGTTGGGGATAAGAGGGCTTAAAAAGAGAAAGAAAGTGAGAGAGAACACTTGTTGACTACTTTTGCTATAAGGTTAATGGCACATTTGATACCTAAACTTTATCTATTTTTACAATTATTTACCTAAAATTTAAAAGTATCAATTTATTACTTATAAACTTTTCGAGATCATTTATAGTATCGGAATGGGGTAATTAATTGTAAAAATGAATAATGTTTAGGTAGTTAATTACAAAAATAAACAAAGTTTAGGTAGCAAGTTGACTCTTTGAAACTTGTAGAGGGTTGAAATTATTATATAAATATATTAGGTTAAGTCCATTATTTATTTAACTTGACTCATTAGGCTAGGTGATAGGGTTTAATGAGTCTAATCCAATTATTAGAATGACTAAGGGAGTGTTGGCTTGGTGGGCTTAAAACTGAGATTGTTGGATCAGTCCATTCACATTCAACCTTTCTCAAATAGGCGCGTGCACTTATGAGAAAGGTTGTTGGCCTAAAGCAAGCTCATTAAAATAACTTTAGAATGGGCAGACTTCGTCTCGTCTATTGATCATTAAGATAATCTAACAAATGCCATTAAGCGCAAGAGTCTATAAATACTTAATCATTCCTCCTCATTTCACAGAAGACCAGAAATCAAAGAAATTGTATTCCATTATGAATTCTCTACTCTCAAGGATCAAACGAGAGTTCATGCGAAGAACAATCTCCATTGTTCAAAAATTGCAAGGTTGATGCTTGAGGTCCCTTTGACTCTCTTGTCTATCACTTATCCATTCTAAACTCTTGAGATTACCTATTCTTCATTCCTATTACTCTCTCCCTAATCATCTGATTACATGCTATCTTCATATCACTTCTCTAAAATCACATACAGTGTGGTACCCGTATAATATTCACGTGACTACTTGAGTTAAAACCCCACCGCTCCCCCCCACAATCAATAAGACTTATGATAGTTAATTGCAAAAATGGATAAAGTTAAGATACCAAATGTGACATCTATCCTTTTATGTAAGATTTATCAATGATAAATTATTTTTAAATGGTATAATTAAGTCATTCACTAAAAATCCAACAACATTTATATCATAAATAAATAAAAAAATCATTACCATGAATTGAAATATAAGAAAGATGAAGTCCACTTGTATCTTTCTATAAGGCTAGTAATTTGTATTAATGATCACATTTTATGCCTAAATCTATATGGGTTTATGCCTAGAAACCTTAACCCATATAACACACCCATTTATTAATCATGTTTAAAACATTTAACCTAACCTACTAAATTAGCATATTTCATATCCAAATCAAAACCATTTATCGATTGAAAAAAATTATAAAATAAATATATTGTATGTATGGAATCTTTATTCAAAAGACATATTTTCAATATTGTTTTCAATTTTCTTATAGTTTATAGTGAAAATTAAATTCCAAAGTACACTATTGCTTTTGCAAGGTAGCTTGTGAAGCAAACAAGGTAGCTGACAAGCTTATGAAAGGAGGGATGTCGACAAGTGAAGATGTGTTTTTTTAGAAGGATCTCCCTATGTTTATTTCTAACCTTGTTTTAAAAGACTCAAATGGAGGAAATAGTAGTGCAGATCTGGTTGTTTCGGAAGGTTAATGCCTTTCTATGTTGTAAATTGTGTTTTTTATAGTGTTTTTTTTTTTATGTTATGAAATCTTTGTTTCTCTCTGGAAAAAAAAAAAGTACACTATTGCTTGAAAAGATAGCTTTTCTATTTATAGGTTATATGGGTAAATCCAATGAAAACATAATAGTTCAAGAATTCAACTATTAGTTTAAACTTTATCTACTATATGACTAATTTAAACAAAAATTTATGACATAATTACTTTATAGCTTTATCTATAGTATTATAGAATTAACTTTAAATAAAAACTAATTAATATATATAATTTAGTTTCTACTAAAAATTACTAAGCAATTTCACTAACGAGATTGGAGTATAATAAAATCTTCTTAAATGGAATGTGTATATAAAAATAAAGTTGAAGTGTATTCCAATATGCCATCATTTTTTAGAAGTGTTGAAAATTAGGGTATATATGGAAATATAAAAATTAAAGGTGTTACTCTCGATAGGTGCCATCATTCTCTGATGATAAAATATTTAAAATCAATGTAAAAATAATGTCCATTAAGGGATATGCCCTTAAACTACCTTTAAAATAAATTGTGCGTATGCTTATGTTAAATTTTATGACAATTTGGGGGAAATTTCACATAATCGATGAGTGATAGCATAGTACCATGACAATATAGCATCATGTCGACATAGTATAATTCTTCGTTACTCTCTCTAAACTAGACACAAAGTAGATAACAACAATAATTAAAGAAAGAATGATAGCAACTAGTAAGACCAACATGAAAGAGGTGACATGGGGTGTATTTTGGGGTGAGGAGAGGAAGAGAGATACAAAGATGGATACTAGTGAAGAAATTAGAGTATAATGATAGTAGAATATAAAACTACATTATAAATATTAAAAATATTAATCTTAACTAGATCCGTGAGTTAAGTCTACATGTATATGTAAGATCTATTTATTAAATTTATTCATAAATCAATTGAAATAGTAAATTCAAACTCGTTATATTTATAAAGGGTTGAAACAAATTTAATCTACTCATGAATTATATTAAGTTTTATTTACATAAACCTATTTATATCATATTATGTTGTGTCTAGATTGGCCTATTTTGATGCACACGTTCATTAGGCCAATGCTTCTTAGTATAAATAATAAAAAAAACCAAAAAAAAAAAAAAAAGAAAGAAAGAAAGAAAGAAAAGAAGTAAGAGTAATGGAATGTTGCTGCTAGCATCCTGTCTTGGAGCATCAAACACAAGCTCATTGCTGTTCATCAACGGGGCTGGACAGGTGCTGACTGATTATCTACGGCCAGACCGATTTATCGGCCGAGCTGGACAGATGGTGACTAATTATCTAAGGCCAAACCGATTTTGAGTGTCGGAGGAAGTCCCATTCGGCTTGGACAAAGCCGAGACGGTATCTGATCTTTCAAAAGTTGACTGGGAAGAGACTCCAGAGGCACATGCTATGATAATCGACGTGCCGGGGGTGAAGAAGGAGGATCTGAAGATAGAGCTGAAGGAGAGCAATAGGGTGTTGAGTGTGACTGGAGAGAAGGCTAGGGACAAAGGGAAGAAAGGAGACAGCTGGCACCACGTGGAGAGATCCTACGGCAAGTTCCGGAGACAGTTTGGGATGCCAGAAAATGTGGACATGGAAACGGAGCGAAGCTTGACAATGGAGTACTCAAGGGTTCCGGGACGGTCGGTATAACAGATGGTGATAAGGACAAAAGAGGGGTCATTTGTTCTAGTCCAACTTCACAAGTTGGCAACGAGGCTAAGCAGGAACTTTAGTCCTTTCCTTCTTCTTCTTCTTCTTTTTAATCAAGAGTCAGGAACTTCGGTTTGCTTATATTAACCCAGGAATCATGTTGTGCTGTGTACAACTGTGTAATGGTGCCTAATCTTTTGGTCTAGAGTGAAGAAGAAATATAATTGTGCGAGCAAATAATGCTTGTAATTCCTTTCCAACTTCATGTTATCTCTATAGGCCAATTATGTCGATCACTCTTTTCCAAATTATACCAACATGGGTAAAATATGAAACATCCTAGTAATTTCAAAGACACATAGAAACTCCTATAAGTTCCTAAATGATTTTCAACAGGGTGTAAGCGTAGGAATTAAAGCAAATAAACCAGGCTGTTGATATAACCATACATCCTTCATAATCCTTTTTTGCTGTTCCAGATATAATATGAGATTATACTACCCTTGTTGCTTATTGACTTCTAACGCGACTTGGCATTGTCTGATTTTCTGCTAATAGCAAAAGATTTATCAATCTTTGGAGCTGTTAGCTCTCAGGAGGAGGGGAGTATACAACGTTAAAGCTAAAAGATTGTGTAAATGAGAGAAACTTATGTTCACTTAAAATTCTGGACACCCTTTCCCTTTGATTCCTGTTTTTGCAAGAGTAAAGGAAAAACAGAGAACAAAAAATTGCAGCAAAGAAAAACGAAATCCGATCAAAGTTTTTCATTGTAATCTTAATGTTTCTAAAATATAATCATATCAAACTTGATAAGTTTTACTTCCTAAATTGTAGCAAAATGAATCTAAAAAAACTTATTTACTTCCAAGAAATCAGAATTAAGTTAAACAAACCAAATAGTAAATAATTTGCTGTTCTAAGAAGCAACATGTTAACACTCCTCCATGCTTTTAGGAGCTATAAATTCCAAGTTTTTGTCTCAACAATTCAAATTTATTTGCTGGTAGAGGCTTTGTAAGTATGTCTGCCACTTGTTCCTCCGACTTGCAATATACAAGGCTAATGTCTCCTTTTTGCACTTCCCTTAAGAAGAATAACTTGATCTTGAAATGTTTTGTTTTTCCGTGAAAAACTGGGTTATTAGATATTGCAATAGCTGCTTGATTATCAACATATATCTTTGTTTCACTTTGTTGCTCCAACCGTAGGTCACACAGCAATTTCCGCAACCACAAAGCTTAATTGACAGCAGCAACAACAGCAACAAACTTGGCTTCAACAGTTGATTGCGCAATGGTTTCTTGCTTCTTGGAGCTCCAACAAAACATGCCTGATCCTAAGCTAAAACAATGATCTGATGTGCTCTTCATATCATCTATAGATCTACCCAAATTGCTGTCGGAGAATCCTAGTAGACTTGAGCTTTCACACCTCTTAAACTTTACACCAAGATTGATTGTTCCCTTGATGTATCTAACTATTCTTTTTGCTGCCTTTAAATGTGTTTCACTAGCACAATGCATGAAACGAGATAGGATACTTACAACAAAGAGTATGTCAGGTCTTGTTGCGGTCAAGTACATCAGACATCCAACCAAACTTCTAAAATAGCTTTCATCAACTTTATTTGCGCCATCATCCTTACTTGAGCTCTCCTTTTGATTCATTGGAGTTGTCATTTCCTTGCAATCTTCCATATGAAACTTCTTGAGGATTTCTTTTGCATATTTCCTTTGACATATGAAGACTTCATCTTCTCGTTGCTTGATTTCCATTCCCAAAAAGTATGTCATCAATCCAAGATCAGTCATTTCAAAACTTTCCAACATTTCTTCTTTAAACTCTTCAACTAGTTTGGAGTTTCCACCTGTAATTAGAAGATCATCAACATAAAGATAAACTATAACTAGATTAGATCCTTTACGTTTTACATAAAGTGTGGCTTTAGACATTATCTTTTTAAATCCTAAGCTTGATAGATGCTTATCTATCTTGCTGTACCATGCTCTTGGTACTTGCTTCAAACCATATAAGGCCTTCTTAAGCAAGTACACCTTGTCTTCTTTACCTTGTTCTACAAATCCTTCAGGTTGCTCGACATAAATTTCTTATTGTAAGGAACCATTTAAGAATGCAAATTTGACATCCAACTATAGTACTTTCCATTTGTGTTGTGCAGCAATGGCCAAGACTAAACGTATTATACCTAATCTAGCAACTAGAGCAAATGTATCAGAATAATCAACCCAAAAAATCTGAGCATATCCCTTGACAACTAGTCTTGCTTTATGCTTGTTAATAGATCCATCAGTGTTTAGTTTGGTCCGAAACACCCACTTCACTCCAATGATTTTTCTATCAGCTGGTTTATTTACTAACTCCCATGTCTTGTTCTTTCTTATCATTCCCAATTCTTCTTCCATTGCCTTTTGCCGCTTTTGATCTTTAGCAGCTTCTTTGTAACTGGCTGGTTCACAGATGGCAACGCAACAGCGTTGATAGACGTCCTGGAGTGGTCTGGTTCCTCGTACTGGTGGATTATCTTCCATCTCTTCTCGCCACAACTCTGTTTCCTAATCTTCATTTGATTGGAACGGAAAGCTAGCATATTATATGGACACTTGTGTTTCCTTCGGTTGTTCCCATCTCCACTTGTCATTTTCATTAAAAATCACATCTTTACTGACTATAATTTTTCCAGTTTGCGGTTGATAGATCTTGTATGCTTTAGATGTGGAACTATAGCCTATAAAGATGCCTTGTTTTGATCTCTTATCCAACTTATCATGCTTTATTTTTGGAACATAAGAGAAACACAAGCAACCAAACACTCTAAGGAAATTTAAAGAAAGTTTGTGACCATACCAAGCTTCAAAAGGTGTTTTGCTCTTCAATGCTCGTGTAAGCAATCTGTTTTGCAAGAAAACAATCGTGCTTGCAACTTCCGCCCATAGATTCTTTGGCAAATCTTTGTCATGCAACATACACCTTGCCATCTCCATTATGTATCCGTTTCTTCTTTCACTTACTCCATTTTGTTGTGGAGTGTATGGAGTTATCAATTGATGTTGGATACCTGCCTCTTCACAAAACATATTGAATTTTTCTTATGTGTATTCCTTTCCATTGTCAGACCTTGACCTTATAGCTTGGATTTTGCAATCACTTTGATTTTCTACCATTCGTTTAAACTTTTAGAACGCATAAACTACTTCTTATTTATATTTCAAGAAAAATATCCAGCACATCCTCATGGAGTCATCAATAAATATAACTTAGTAATGACTACTTGCTAAGGAAGGCATCTTGTGAGGCCCTGCAATGTCTGTATGAATCAGTTGTAGTTTTCATGTAGCTCTACAAGATGGTTTTGGGAATGGTTTCCTATTTTTTTTGCCATACTGACAAGCATTGCAGGTTGGTAGGAAGTTTGCAAATGTTAGAAGTCTGATGATAAGCTCCTTTTCCTTTAGAAATTTCATCCTCTTTAAGTGGCAATGGCCGAGCCTTTTATGCCATAACTTAATGTTGCTTGCCTCTGAAGTGAATGCTGCTGGTTCTTTAGTGATTAGATTGAAGGAAAAGCTTTTTCCTTTCATCCTTACACTTAGAACCTTCTAACCTATGGCATCAAGTATTTTGCAATAATTCTCTTCAAAGATGACCTTGAGTCCACTTTCGATCAACTGGCCAACACTCAGCAAATTTTGATCGATTTCAGGTACGTAAGGAATATCAAATATGTTCTTTAAGTCGTCAATGCTTGATATGATCACAATCCCTATTCCTTTAACAGAGATGTAATCACCATTACCAATTTTAACTTTGGTAATGTCAGTTGGCCTCAAGTTTTTGAAGATTTTCTTATCGTTGGTCATGTGGTTTGTACATCCACTATCAATCAACCAACTTTCGGATGAGCAGCCATTTACAACGCAAGATGCTACGAACAGCTGATCTTCATCCTCTTGCTCAACAACTTGTGCTTCACTCACTTGCTGCCGAACCTTTCTTTTGCAAATAATTGCCTCATGTCCCATTTGATTACATTTAGAACACTTTGCGTCAAGTCTCCTCCAGCATTTATATGGTGGATGACCTTCTTTGCCACAATGTCTACACGGAGGATACTTGTTCTTATAGTTCCCTTTTCTTCCCCTGTTATTATTCGAAACAAACAAAGGATTTCCATCCTCATTTTTCTTCTTTTTCCACTTGCTTTTATCAGCTTCGTGGTGTTTTGCCATCAAAGCTCTTTCGGTGCTAACGTTTTCCCTCATGTACCTTCTTTGTTCTTGTGCCTGCAACGAGTGTAACAACTCAACCAAGGAAATTTTTTATAGATCCTTAATGTTCTCAAGTGTTGTTATGGTTGCTTCATAGCGCTTAGGCACTGTCACTAAGATCTTCTCAATGATCCTTGAGTCGTTGAACTCTGATCCTAGCAATTCGATTTTGTTTGCAATGTCAAGAAGCCTATCTAAATACTCCTTGATCGTTTCAGAATCCTTCATCTTTTGCAATTCAAAATCCGTGATTAGATTTAGCACCTTTATCCCTTTGATTCTCTCATCACCAGTGTACTCTTGCTTAAGGTAATCCCAAATGGACTTAGCTGTCTTGCACGACATGATCCTGGTGAAAAGCGTTGAAGACACTGCAGCGAACAAGCATGCTTTGGCTTTCGACTTTTTGGTTTTCTTCTCCTTATGTGTTTTGGTTTGTGCCATGGTGGGATTCTCTGGAAGTGTTGAAAGATCATAGTCTTCCTCCATAGCTTCCCACAGATCCAAGGCTTGTAGATATGTCTCCATTCAAACAGCCTAGATCTGGTAATTTTCTCCATCAAACACCAGTAGAGCAATTGACGAAAAGTTTGTTTCGTTTTCCATGGCGAAAGGAGAAGTTCTTCAACACAGATCCCTTAAGAATTAAGCTCTGATACCAATTGTTGTTGCAAGAGTAAAGGAAAAACAAAGGACAAAAAATTGCAGCAAAGAACAACGAAATCTAATCACTGTTTCATTGTAATCTCAATGTTTCTAAAATATAATCATTTCAAACTTGATAAGTTTAACTTCCTAAACTGTAGCAAAATGAATCTAAACAAACTTATTTATTTCCAAGAAATCAGAACTATGTTAAACAAACCAAAGAGTAAATAATTTGCTGTCCTATCCTAAGAAGCAACATGTTAACAATTCCTGGGGCAGTGGGACACCCTGCCAGAGGACAGTGATCATCTAAAGCCAAACCCCACCATCCTATACCATTGATCTGATGACTTTGTAAAGCGAAATAACTTAGTATTGCCGTGAAAGCCACTCCTGCATCAAGCCCTGCAGATTAGGTAGTTGTGTCTTGCCCACCAACCTTTGTACCTTCTGTACACATATAAGTTGAAGAAAACGCCAACGGTTATCCAGCACAAGTAGTTCACTGCCTTAGCAGGTGGCATGGCCCCCGAACCACCTATAAGAATTGGCATGTGGATTTACCGGATCCGTTTCTGCTTAGGGAACGTGCGCGATAGGATCCACACCGGGACAGGAGCTAGAATTCCTATGAGGAAGAAGTAGTTCATTTTGGGATATACGCCCAAGCGACCGAACATCCTAAGCGTTCAAACTACTCCCCAGATGATGGAGGCCTTGTAGAACACATTATCTGCAGGACATGTCCATGGGCTTCCTTCAGGCAGCAATGATTTTTGGCAGATGTGATCCACTGTGGTTAGTAGCCACCACGCGGTGCCAAAGTATACTGAAGATGCAATGATGGTTCCCACTAATTTCACGTAACGGCATAAAATTAAGTCAATATGATTGTATTGGAATTTTGCATTATAAGGTATAATGTCACGACAATTGCCTGAACTTTAGGTACTTTTGCATTTTATACTTGAAACTTTGATATTGCTAAATTTCATATATAGTTATACTTTTACTGGTTAGCATTATTACTCCCATCATCTTTCCTCTCTATGGTCATTTCACATGTACATTTGACCAATGATTTTGTGACATGTCAGAAAAAAATATGGCGTGGGAGGCATCAACACAAGTGCCAAGTAGGAAAAAGAAAACAATATCAACGTCGATTGAGTATGACATTTATCTATGTCAAAGTGTATTATGAAATTGAAAAAATACTTGAAGTTCAGGAAATCATCGTTATATTATCCTATCATGATGGGCCCAATTTTAGAGAGACCTAAATGGATATCATATACTGAAGGCGAAATCAAGACAGTTACCTGAACAAGGAACATGGACTTGGGAGGAATTTTCATGTAATGGCCCAGCTTAAAATCTGAGAGAAACATGATTGCTTGAGACATGCTGACATAGCCGTAGGTTTTGAAGGCAACATTTGCAAGGGGTTTTCCAGGATACATGTAACCGATGATCAACTCAGTAATGACATTTAAGCCAGGTTGCTGCACAGTAAAGTTAGCCATGCCATTATTATCAAGGAATGAAAATTCGAGATTTAATTTTTTTACCATTTATGACATTCATACCTGGTTTGTTGTAGCAGTGATTACTCCAATTGGTAATGTGAAGAAAAGTGCTAAACTAATTGCCAAGAGGACTCCCCAATAAGGAAGCTGCAACTGTCCACCGAATCCTTCACAAGCAGCCATGGCCAGGCCTACCATTATCAACAGTATTGTATAAAACCACCATTGAGGAACAGGATCATAGTTTTTCTTCATCGATCTTGTATGCACATCATCAAATTTCTCTTGGAAAGCTGCTTTTGTCTGTTGCCAGTTCGATCTGCATATAGAAGGTGAGGACTATCTTGAATAATGCAGCCGTTTCTCTCGGTGATTGCCAACCGAAGTTGTCAAATAAGACTCCTACTAGGGCCTATCCTGTATTTTTCGTCTGTTCTTTATGTGTTTTATCTATATGCAATCTACATCTGTTATGCATTTGTTGTATCCTTGTTCTATATCAACTATATATATTTGTTATATTATTTTCTTGATATCTTTGCTAGCTAAAAACCCAATTTCAATTACCAGCCAAAGTAATACCAAAGTGAAACCAAAACAGTGAATCAGAAAGGCCTTTAGTCCTTGATTCATGATTAAATGAAGAAAAATAACATAACTGTACCTTCCATGGAAGAGCGCAACATGAGATACTGTGGATGCCAATGTTGCAAAGCTTAAGCCATAAGCGTAAGCAAAGAAGATACTCAGATAAATCTTGCTGTAATTATCATAACCTTCCTGATAAAACTTTGCATCAATAAGAACTCGTGAAACATTGTAAGTTTGTCCATTAGCATCAAAAACTTCTGGTGAGAAAATGGGGAACCGCTTGGCTTCATATGCGTTGGTCCAATAGGTGATTGGTGTTAGTATGTAAAGCACAATGAAGAAGCCCACCATAACGTTTATGACGGCAAATCCTGGAGTGGCTAATGGTGATCCCAAGAACCCAGATACGGTTGACCAATTGTTGTTTCAGAAGCTAGGAACAGAGTACAAAACCAGGAAGAACAAATCGGGAATACTATTCTTTCTATTTTTGCTAGCCTCTAAAAATATAGAAGCAACAACTTGATAAGTTTAACATCTGAAATTTAAGCAAAATAAATCAAAACAAACTTAATCACTTCCAAAAAATTAGAACTAATTGAAACAAACTAAAAAACAAAATATTTGCTGTCCTAACAAGCAATAAACTAACACTCTTCCATGCTTTTAGGAAGTGCAAATTCCAAGTTTTTGCCTCAGAAGTTCAAACTTGTTTGCTAGTAGAAGCTTTGTGAAGATGTCTACAAGTTGTTCCTTGGATTTGCAATACACAAGACTTATATCTCCTTCCTTTTGCACTTCTCTTAAGAAGAACAATTTGATCTTGAAATGTTTAGTTTTTCCATGAGAAACCGGATTGTGTGAGATTGCAATTGCTACCTAATTATCCACATAAATCTTTGTATCATTTTGTTGCTCCAAGTGTAGATCGCACAACAGCTTCCTCAACCACAACGCCTAGTTCACAACAGCTGTAGCAGCAACAAACTTGGCCTCTGCGGTGGATTGTGCTACAATATCTTGCTTCTTGGAACTCTATGAAAAAACTCCCGATCCTAAGCTAAAACAATATCTTGATGTACTCTTCATGTCATCTACGGATCCACCCCAATCACTATTGGAAAATCCCAATAGACTTAAGCTTTGACACGTCTTGAATTTTACACCAAGATTAATGGTTACTTTGATATATCTAACAACTCTTTTTGCAGCTTTAAGATGTATTTCACTAGAACAATGCATGAAGCGAGAAAGAATACTTACAGCAAAGAGAATGTTAAGCCTAGTTCTGGTTAAATACATCAGACAACCAACCAAGCTTCGGAAGTAACCTTCTTCAACCTTGTTTAAACCATCATCCTTGCTTAAGCTTTCCTTTTGATTCATAGGAGTAGCCATTTTCTTGTAGTCTTCCATATGAAACTTCTTAAGGATTTCCTTTGCATATTTCTTTTGACATATGAAAACTTCATCTTCTAGCTACTTAATCTCCATTCCCAAAAAATATGTCATTAATCCAAGGTCTGTCATTTCAAAACTTTCCAACATTTCCATCTTAAATTCTTCAATAAGCTTAGAATTTCCACCTGTAATAAGAAGATCATCAACATAAAGAGAAACTATGTTCAGATCAACCCCTTTACGTTTTACATAAAGAGTGGCTTCTAACATGCTTTTCACAAATCCTAAGCTTCATAGATGCTTATCTATCTTGCTATACCATGCTCTAGGTGCTTATTTCAAGCCGTATAGAGCCTTCTTGAGTAAGTACACCTTTTCTTCTTTACCTTGTTCCACAAATCCCTCAGGTTGCTCAACATAGATTTCTTCTTGTAAAGTACCATTCAAGAATGCAGACTTTACATCTAGTTGAAGCACTTTCCAACTATTTTGTGCAGCTATTGCTAATACTAGTCGAATAGTATCTAATATAGCAACAAGAGCAAACATATCAGAGTAATCAACTTCAAAAACCTGAGCATATCCCTTGACAACAAGCCTCACTTTATACTTGTTGACAGATCCATCCGCATTGAGTTTAGTTCTAAACACCCATTTTACTCCAATGATTTTTCTATCAGTTGGTTTGTCAATTGGCTCCCAAATCTTGTTCTTCTTAATCATTATTAGCTCTTCCTCCATTGCTTTCTTCCATTTTTGGTCTTTAATGGCATCTTCATAACCAGCAGGTTTACAAATGGCTACATTGCATCTTTAATAGACATCATGGAGAGGTCTTGTTCCACGAACTAAGAGATCATCTTCTAGTTCTTCTTACCACTGTTTTGAAGCTTGTTCTTCTCTTGTTTGGAAGGACAAGCTCAATTGTTACTTGGTCACATGTATTTCCTTTGTTTGTTCCCAATTCCACTTTTCATCTTCATTAAAGAACACATCTTTAGTGGTAGGTAATCTGCTTTGCAAGAAAACCACAGTACTAACCAACTCAGCTCACAAGTTCTTTGGCAAATCTTTATCATGCAACATACATCTAGTCATCTCCATTATATATCTATTTCTCCTTTCACTAACCCCATTTTGTTGCGGAGTGTAAGGAGCAGTGAGCTGATGTTGTATGCCAGCTTCTTCACAAAACAAATTAAATTCTCCTTATGTGTATTCTTTTCCATTATTTGATCTTATAGCTTGGATTTTGCAATCACTTTGGTTTTCTACCATTCTCTTGAATTTCTAGAACACACCAGCCACTTCTGATTTGTATTTTAGAAAGAAAATCTAACACATTCTTGTAAAATCATCAATGAAGATAACATAATATTGACTACCAGCTAAGGAAGGAGTTCCATGAGGACCCGCAACATTTATGTGGATCAGCTGCAACTTGTGAGTAGCTCTCCACGATGGCTTTGGGAATGGTTTTCGATTTTGCTTACCATATTGACAAGAATTACATCTCAGTAAGTAATTTCCAAATGTTAGTAATCTAACTGTGAGCTTCCTTTCCTTCATAAACTTCATCCTTTTCAAGTGGCAATGACCAAGTCTCTTATGCCATATCTCCGTGTTGCTGGCTTCTGTGGAGAACACTGTAGGTTCTTCTTTGATTGGTTCAAAAAAAAAACTTTTCCCTTTCATTCTCACATTAAGGACCTTCTGACCAGTGGCATCTAGTATGTGATAGTAGTTATCTTCAAAAATTACTTTGAAGCCGCGTTCAATCAATTGACCCATACTTAGCAAGTTTTGGTCAATCTCAGGTACATAAAGAACATTGGAGATGTTCGTTGAACCTTCAGCACCTAATATGATTACTGTCCCTATTCCTTTAATAGAGATGTAATCGCCACTACCAATTTTAACTCTAGTAATGTCAATTGGCCTCAAATTTTTGAAGAGTTTTTTATCGTTGGTCATGTGGTTTGTATAACCACTATCATTTAACCAACTTTCAGATGAACAACCATTAGCAACACAAGATGCCATGAAAAGCTAATCTTCATCCTCTTGTTCAGCAAGTTGTGCTTCGATCACTTGCTGTTGAATCTTTCTTTTGCAGATGATTGCTTCATTTCCCATTTGATTGCACTTGGAACATTTTGCATCAGGTCTCCTCTAGCATTTAAATGTTGGGTGACCTTCCTTTCCACAATGATAGCAAGGAGGATATTTACCCTTGAAGCTTCCTTTTCTTCCTTTGTTATTTGCAGTAGAAGAAAGATTTTTGTCTTCACCTTTCTTCTTTTTCCCTTTGTTTTTATTAGCTCCATGGTGTTTTGCAAATAAAGCTCCTTCCATGCTAAAATTTTCCCTCATGTGCCCTCTTTGTTCTTGCACCTACAGTGAGTGTAGCAATTTTAAAAAAGAATTTTTTTATAGATCCTTGGTATTTTCTAGTGTTGTTACGGGTGCCTCATATCTTTCAGGTATTGTGACAAGGATCTTCTCAACAATCCTTGAGTCATTAAATTTTGACCCTAATAGTTTGATCTTGTTTACAATATCAAGAAGTCTATCTGAATAGTCTTTGATAGTTTCAAATTCCTTCATCTTTTGCAATTCAAAATCCCTTATCAAATTTAGAACCTTCATTCCTCTGATCCTTTCATCTCCCACATATTCTTCCTTAAGATATTCCCAAATAGACTTTACTGTCTTACAAGACATGATTCTTGTAAAAATCATTGATGATACCGTAGCGAACAAGCACGCTTTAACCTTCGACTTTTTGTTCTTCTTCTCCTTATGCGTTTTGATCTGAGCCATGGTGGGATTATCTGGAAGTGTAGACACATCATAGTCCTCTTCTACGGCTTCCTAAAGATCCAAAGCCTCCAGACAGGTCTCCATATGGACTGCCCAAATCTGGTAATTTTCTCCATCGAACACAAGTCGAGCTATTGAAGAAAAGCTTGCTTCAGCTTCCATGACATTTAGAAAGAATGTCTACACAGATCTCGCAAGAAGAAAGATCTGATACCAATTGTTGTTTCAAAAGCTAGGAACAGAGGACAAAACCAAGAAGAACAAATCGGGAATATTATTCATTCTATTTTTGCAAGCTTCTAAAAATATAGAAGCGACAACTTGATAAGTTTAACATCTGAAATTTATGTAAAATAAATCAAAACAAACTTAATCACTTTCAAAAAATTAGAACTAATTGAAACAAACCAAAAAATAAAATATTTAATATCCTAACGAGCAATAAATTAACACCAATCCAGGGCAAATGAGCCAACACCAAGACCTTGTAGGCTAGAGCCAATTTGTTGAGCTGTCACTAAGTTCTTCCATATCCAGCACACAAAGGATAGGCTTGAATGGATGGGAAAAAATAGTTGGGTACAATATAGTAAGCGAAGCTTGATATGAACACCACAAGAAAGAATTGTAATCTTGTCAAACCGCCTTTAGGCCTACTCTCCGCCTCGTGTAACGCCCTAGAACAGAAGAAAGCAGGTAGGTCATTATAATGAGAGGAGTCATGACAGTATAACAGAGAAAGAAAGTGATGGAGATTCAAATGGAAAGATCTCGAGTCTAACCGAAAGAGGGAGACTTGCACAAGGTTTGCAGGCCACCACATATATGGCGAATCAACCAGGAATTTCCTGAATACTCTGGCCCTTCCATATCCAAGCATCTGATTGTAGCAGAGCGATTAATAAGACATGCGGACACATTTCAGCTAGAAATCTTTTCTTTGTGAGGATTTTTTCACATTCTTGATGAACTAGTTCCACATAAAACTTGTAACCAATAAATATAAATCACAATATATTAAATTTTTAGATCGGTTAACTGTGGTGCTAAATTTATCAACTCACCTGTGTTGTTTGCGTTAGCAACATGGCTGCTAATGGATGAATATTCCACTGGTAGAACGCCTTGACAATAGTAATAATGCCCACTGCATACACAGGATTTGAACCTGAATTGGCAAATATGGTGATCAGGACATGCTCTTTCAAGTTGAAAGGCCCTGGATTTAAGGAGAATGACCATTTTGTTCCAGGAACACGGATTTCTTTCGTTGGCAGTACTGCTGCCATGAACTTCCCTACTTGAAGTAAAACAATTTGTGCTGAAACTGCAGTTACATAGATTGCATTCTGGCGGTAGCCAAAGAACTGATCTTGGAATGCCAAGAGAGAACAGCAGGTGATGCCCAGAACCCATGTTCGGAATGTCAAACAAGCTATGGTTGGATCATCCTTTGTTGGTACAGTCAACTGCACTTCCTCGATTGGAGAATCATTCACCTCTTCTGCTAAGAATCAAAAGATTCACCCAATTCAGCTTAGAACAAGAAGGAACAAATGGGTGTGGCTCTAAGAGCTCTTGCAAAACCTTCATTCTGAAGTGTAGTAGTGTGATTAACAATTCTTAGACTAGACAGGTCGTTTTAGGTGAATTGTACATTCTATTATCAACATAAAGAAACTCCACGTCTATCAAGGATGCTAAACATCCTATGCCAAAACATGGGAATGCTGAAAACACATCTGATGTAGCATCTATGTATGCAAGACTCATTAATATTGATTTTCGCATTTGTGCAGAATCATGCTATAAACTAGTGAGAGTATCTACTGGCTACACACGATAAGGCCATTCAAAACTGAAGACTTGCTACATATACTAGACATATTAATGTCGATTTTGGCGTTTGTACAGAACTATGTGATAAACGAAGCCATCAGTCTAACTTTAGCTAGAAAAATCTATAATGCTTCACCGGAGTTTTCTTCAGCATCTATTGCGAGCTTCTTCGCGGTATGAGAATTTGGAACTCCATTATTATCACCATTCCCCATTATTACTTTAAGTGCCCCAAACTCGGGAGAATCTAAATACTCCTATATTGTCTTATAACATCTGCTGGCAAAAGTACGAATAAATACAATTTTTTTTAGTAGCTAAGGATTAAATGTACGCACAGATTCGGCAACTGGTGTTTTATATATGTATTATTTTGTCTGGATCGTGCATCATTGTCCCCATTCTACATGCTTTCCATAAACATATGATACCCAATAAGTACTAAACCACTTGACTAGCAAGCTAAATACAAGTAGATGTAGCTTCAATTCTCGACAAATTCGACTTTAAAGGAAACCCATATACATAATATTTAACTCGTCATTTTAGTTCATTTTAGCATTAGCTTGAAACCTGATATTTACCTAACATGAATACCAAGAATATAGATACAAATCAAATATAGAATCAATATAAAATATCCAAACTAGGCGACATTAGAGTCCAACGGGAATGTTGATAGAACATTGAGGAATCCGAGTCTTGAGCAGATGAAGTTAAATTTTGCTGAACTCCCTTCTGGAATCGTCCCAAAACAAGTCATATAAAGATAAATATTGATAGATAGAACCATAGCAATCTGTTGGTGTCATTGCTTTTTTAGGCGTGTAACTTACTCGTTCATACATTTTGATCAATTTGCCTTGTGATTTTTTGTAACTGCATACAAATTACTATTCCATGTTTTCTTGTCTTTTTTTTTCCCCCTAAATCTGTGAAATCACATGGTCCTGCATCCCCGTGAGCACATTATTCATGCGAGTCTTTCGTTGTCTATGAATATATAATGGAAAAGAAATAAAAGCTAAGCGATGCTTATTCATCAAATTATGTGGTATCAATGAGATATGAGGCTACAAGACGTAAACTTTGATTCAATATCCTAATTAGGGCCGTAAGCACTAAATCAAGTCAAGCAATACTAACGTCAAGCGCAAGCCCGTACTCCATATTTTAGAACACCATTAGCCTTGGTTTGAACGGTTACTCAACAAGATCGACTTCATGATATAACTTTTTTTTTAAAAAAAAAATTTATATTAAAGCTTAAACTTATACAAAATATTCACCTAGAAAGAATGATTATTCCATTTACCCTTTATTCCATATAAAATTGCATTACGATATTCACTTCATGGAATAATAATTACTAATGAATTGCTATTACTAAAAACATTAAATATCTATTAATAAGTTAAAGACATGAATAGCTATTTAGTGACTTATTTGTCATCTTTGCCATATATGTCTTATCATTGTAAGCTGTGTTAAACCTATAAAGATACGAAAAGTGAAAAATAATAAAGATTTTAGAGGTATAATTAACTATTTATTTTTTTATTTATATCTTATTTATTATTTATTTTTGCATCAACTAAAAAAAGTAATAAACATGTAATAACTATTACACATCTATTCAATTCCTATTGAACTGTAATCCAATTCTTCCTTATTCCATTCGATTGGAATGGACTCATAGTTGTAAAAATCGTGAATTAGCTCGCACGTTTCTACAATTTTACGAGTTGGTGAGCATATTCCTAGTCAACTCGCATATAAAAATGTTTTTTAGGTAAAATCATAGTAAAATCGTGATTTTGAATAGTAAAATCATCAAAATCGCGATTTTACTACATTTCCACTGATTCCACAATATTGCACAACTAAATAAAATTTCAACCATCCGGATCCGAATAAACAAATATGTAATAATAATTATTCATAGCTCAAGCCTAAACTTTTAATAAACAAATATGGATTTAATTGTTAAAAGTCCTCTAGCGTCTAGAGGCGCTGCCCCCTTGAAACCCCTACCGAGACAACTTCCCTAGACCCCCGCCCGCTCAGCTTGGAGCGGGACCCACGTACTTTCCTGTCGTAGGGAAGTATGAGTCATACCCCAACATGTCCGTCGGTCATCACTCCTCTCTTGTCGGTGTGTTGCATTGCATTGAAGTCTTTGTGTTTATGTTCGTCGATTGTTAGTCTTTTTGTTCCTATTTGTGATCATGTTCGTATTAAAGCACTCATGTTTGATTGCTGCAACTTTTCTTATTTTAATTAATTTTTTTGTAATAATAAATAAAATAAAAGGTAGATAACTTTAACTTTATAAGAATTTTTTATATTTTTAATTTTATAAGAAAGGTATAAATGTATTTATATTTCTATCTTTTCAATATATCATTCTCATAGTTAAGTAAATGTGAGATATTGTTAAGTAAATATATTTTGAATTAATAATCACGAATAGTGCAAAAATTTACCTAGTAATATATAATTTTGAAAGTTTTTCTTGTTATAGTATCTTCTTTATTATGTACTTTTGATTAGTAGTTATTTGTCATTTTTAATATCTCCTTTCTAATGGTATATCTTCATTATCAATTTTTATTTATTAATAATTTCTTAAAGTCACAATTGATTTTTAAATTTTATCTATTATCTTTTAGCTTTTGTATATATAACCAGGTGAAACTTGCTTTATACATGATTTATCATTTTAGAAATAAAATATCTATATTATACAACTTATGCTCGATTATCTATATTATGACTTATTGCAAATTTGCAATTTATGGCTAAAATAAATGCTCAATTTCCTTATTTCTATTATTCATTATATTTTTTAATGACTATTGTAAGTAAATTTATAATATTTGGAAGTTATTTTATATAGGTTGTAGAAACTTACGTTTTTACGTTCCGTTTCTACGTTCCGATTCTACGGACCCCTTAGTGATTCTACGTAAAATCGTGATTTTGACAACCTTGAATGGATTAACTATGTAAGAGTTTGAACTAGAACCTTTTACTTTGATATCATATTAAGTTAACACCATAACTAATTGATATAAAAGTTTAAACTTTTAGATTTGGTGTGAGCTTTATATAAGAATGGACATAGTTCAATTCAATACAATTCGCTCCCTAAACCAAATCAAACTATATATTATGTTTCTTTATTTTTTTTTTCTTAAATCAAACCTAACTATGTGTTTAGCTTTTTTTTTTTTTTTTTTCGAGCCTAAGAAAAGGTTTGATTCAGTTTGGTATATAATTTGAATCATTATTACATGTGTTATTAATTTTTTTATATATACAGTTAATCAACCATGAAAAATTATATTAGATATCAAAAATATGTAATTAATTATCATTCTTCCAGTATCATTCATTATCTCTAATACCTAATTGATATATTTAAGAAAGCTTTATCATCTCTATCTAAGTAAATATTATTTATATATTAATCAATAAGTAAAAAATATAAAATAAAAAGTAGCAAATTACTCTATGAAAATCAAATAAAAAGAGAAATTAAATAAGTGACATAAAATTCTTTTTATTTTTTCATACATCCTCTAAACTTTCACCACTTTTTTTTTTTTTTTACTTCTTACAATTTATTCAATTCAAACTAACAAATCCAACCACCACTAGAATATTTAGGCTAGGTTTGTTACCATCTAGCAAGGTAGGTTAAAAAACCCAATCCAATCAAAATACACCAAAATGTACTTATTTATTTATTTTTCCTCATGTGGTTTGAAAATTTTCCAAATTAGATTTAAAATGCATCAAAACTAAAGTATATAAATCAAAATACAAATAAATGTTAATAAAACGAGAGTTTGGAGCTCCATGATTATCTCCCTTCTCCATTGCTTTGGTATAATTTTTCAGTAGCTAAGGATTAAACTTATACATAGATTCGGCTACTTGTATTTTATATGTTTATCATTTTGTCTGGAACATGTACCATTCTCCTTATTTTACATGTTCTTTTATGTTAAGTCCATTTGCTAGTGGGCTGGTTACGCGCTAACCTAAGTTTAGATTTCAATAAACTCATGTCCTTGGAGGCAAACCCAGATATAAATTCAAGTTATTAAATTTAAAAAATATATATATTATTTAACGCCTTACAAGATAAGAAAGTGCTGTTAGTTCATTTAAAGATTATTTAAATTTGAAAACATATGTTTACCAAATATATAGAACAAATATAAACAACAAAAAAATCCAAACTAGATGAAATATATCGCGATCCAGCAGGAATGTGGGGTTAATGGGCAGATGAGGTTAAATTTGCTGAACCCCCTATTGGAATTGTCCCAAAACAAGGCCTATGTGGAGATAAATATTGATAGACAAAACCCTATAAATCTTTTGGTGTCGTTGGTTTTATAGGCTTGCAAGTTGCTAATCCATACATTTAAATCAACTTGCCTTGTACATCCAGTTACTTTTTTTTCTTCTAGGTCTTCTTGTCTCTGCTCCCAAATTTGTCCGGCAACAATATGGTCCGGCATCCATATGACTATGAGCACATTATTTATGTAAAGCTTGGCTTTCCATCGAACTAAACTATATGTTGTATCGCTTTGCATAAATTATCTAAATATTCATTTTAGGCATGTTTAGTAGGTTCGTTTTTATTTAAATTTTTATTTCATATATTTTGATAGAAAGTCAATGAGATGTAAGGATGGAAGACACAAATTTTGATTTAATATCCCACTTAGGACCGCATACCTATTAAATCGAGTGAAACAGTATTGATCTTAATCTCATGGCCAACTATAGATTTTAGTATTTAACTAAGCTTGGCTTGAAGTGCTACTCAATGAATTCAATTTAACTAAACTCTCATAAATTTGATTATTTAAGAAATTTATTTTATTTAAATTAAATTTACATCAAAACTCAAAATCAATAAAATTCAAAATATATTTAAAATGAACTGAAGCTTGATTTTGATTTACTCAAAAGTGCTACTCAATAAATTCAACTTAATTAAACTTATTTAAATTTAATTATTTGGGCAATTTTTTTAATTAAATTTACATCAAATCTCAAATTCAATAAAATTTGAAATATATTTAAAGTAGACTCAAGCTTAATTTTGAAACTTTCGATAAGGTCACTTCATAAACTATTGGAGTTAAATTCTGCTACGGTCAAATCGAAATCAAGTTGGTAGAAAATCACAGTTCTTTCTAATGATCTCATCACCTGCAATCCATATTCCTATACACTTTTTTATTGACTGAGAACCTACACGTATCAATCAGATATCTTCCTTGATCAGTAAGAAGGATCAAAACCGATAATTGTGCTAGTTTGAACTTTATTAATTAAGAACCATTTCCTTTAATTCAATATTTATCGATACTCAAACTCAATAAACCTTGTTATATTCATTTAAATTCGACTCATCTAATTAATTAGGTTTACAATTCCATTCAATCTCATAACTAAAAACTTACAAAAGACTTGATAAATTATTTACATTCAATGAGAATATATCGAATTGAAATCAAATTAATATTAAATCAAGTTAGAGCTATCTATGAGTCTACTTTATCTATTTACTCCCTTAATCCCAATTACTTAGAACTTGGTATCTCACTTTCCTTTATTTTTTAAGATTTTATGAAGCGTCCGCTAATCATTATCAATTTGGTCCAAATTTTATATATATACTTTTATTTCTGTTTGAGACTAAGTATGGGAAACTGTTATCTATTCAATAGGTTGTGTTTTATGTATTGATATTGGCAAAATGATAGCATTTCAAAAATGTTGTAAATAGAATGATGATAGTTGTGGTAGATCTGTAGGTTAATGAAGAAAAATATTAAGCATAAATTTGCTTATTTTTATAATAGATAATCTTGGAAGAAGGTTTTTTTACTTTTATCCATTTTTTATATATAAATATAAATATATGAGATTGAAAACTGTTGATAAATATGCCCCGAATTTGTGGAAAGACGGTAGCTTCTTGTATATATAGATCTAATTTGTCTATTTTTCTATTTTATTCGTTTCACACTTGTATCTATATATATGGGATGTTTTAGGGCCTAGATCTAATTTGTCTAGTTTCTTATTTTATTCGTTTCACACTTACATCTATATATATGGGGTGTTTAAGGATTTTAAAATACAGTATGATACAATCTTGTACTTCAACTTCAAATTAGTGGATTTCTCCTCTCCTCTGCCCGTGGTTTTTTACTCGATTTGGGTTTTCCATGTAAATCTTATGTGTCGTTTTATTTTTCTTGTGATTATTATTTACTCTTGTCATTATTTTTATCCTTAACAAAATCATAACAAGTGGTATCAAAGCAAAAGTTCTTTGATTTTGTTCTAAACAATGGCATTGGTCAAGTGCGATATTCCGTTGTTAGATCGCAACACAAGATTTTCCCTATGGCAAGTTAAGATGCATGCAGTTCTCACACAAATGGATTTAGATGATGCTTTGTTATGGTTTGATAAGATGCCTGCGTCATGGACTCCTAAAGAAAAACAACATAAGGATCGTAAAGCCCCTTCTCAAATTCATCTTCATCTTTCAAATCAAAATTTGCAGGATATGTTAAAGGAGAAGACTGCTGTTACACTGTGGTTCAAATTAGAGCAATTATGCATAACGAAAAGTTTGACTAGTAAATTGCATCTAAAACAAAAACTATATGTAAACACTCCATTTTTGCCCTAAGGATCAATAATAATCAATTTCCAATTTTTTCCATATTTTTCTCTAATTTAGCAAAAATATGAAAAATATTCAAAAAAATAAAAATAAATAGGAAAACACATCAATTTTGCAAAACTAATTTCAGAAATGGCAATAATAAGGGTTAAGTGATTTTTACAAATTTTTGAAATTTCAAAAAATACAAAAAAATAAAAAAAAATCGCATTATATATATGCAATTTGCGAAATAAATAAAATTGCGAAAGTGGGCTAGCTCAGCTAGTCCGGACCAAGGTCAGGCGTGCGCACGCGGGTGGGAGGTTAGGGGTTCGAAACGTAGGGAAAGCAGAATCCGCGTTTTGCGAATTTTTTCTTTACTTAGGACACGTGGCAGCATCTGATTGGCTGAAGCGAACGCACGCACCGGGCGCATGATCGTCTTCAACCTCTGTTCGAGATTGTCGGCGAGGAGAAAAATCCAAATTTCGGTCGTTTTGACTTGATTTTTTGCACAAATCCAATAGATCTTCAATAGAATTAAGATAAACATCATCCAATTGGAATCAAATCTCAACAAATCTATGGATTTACACGAATCGGAGTTGTTTTGTTTAACCACAAATTCGATTTTCTTCTATCGGTGGAAATCCGAGCTTATCCAGCTCGATTTCGAATGCTTATAAATAGAGGATGAAGTGGAGAAGCAGAAGGACGGATCAAAAGTGAGAAAAAGAGAGAAAAAGGAGAGAATCGAAGCTCGCTGGAGTTATTCAAGATCGCGACCATCGATCAACTGTTGGGCAGCTATTAGGAGGCGTTTTTTAAGCAAACCACCGCCACAGTTGAGTTCCTCACCCCCGAAAACCTAGGAATCGACACGTCAACCGCTGCAAAAGGCCGTCGGAACGTTGTCAATGAGCACTCCCAATCGCTGCATCCAATCGACCCGAACCGACCCGTTTCGACCCGATCCGACCCGCGTACCGACCTGGATCCAAGTAAGTCGGATTTTTCGATTTTTTTAATATTTTTATTTATTTATTTATTTGGTTTATTTATTTCGAATTAATTTATTTACTTATTTGTTATTTGTTATTTATATTTCAATAAATAGAAAAATGTTAGAAATTAGATTTTTTTAGGATTTAATGATATAAAAATAAAAATATAATTATAATAATATAATAATAAAAATGTACAAAATAATGAAAATATTAGAAAAATAATAATAATAATTTCGATTTTAAAATAGGATAGATAAAATTATAGGAGAAAATTTTTCAATAAAAATAAAAATTATAAAAATTATGAAAAATTAATAAAAACTAATAAAAAATTAAAAATTAATACAAAATTATAAAAAATTAATAAAAAATCAATAAAAATTTATAATAGTAGAAATGAGTTGAAAAATAGAAAAAAATGAGTTTTATCACTTAGAAAAATCATTTTGTAAATCCAAAATTGGTTTTTCCTTAAAAATATCATTTTCAAAAATCAAATTAAGCTTAGGCTTAGATTTTTTACAAAATCCTAAAATGGTAAAAACATAAATCAAAAGAAATTTCAAAATTAAAATTCACAAACACACTAAATCTTTTCAAGAAAAGCGAACTACGGCTTGTTTGATCCTGAATAGCAGGTACGTAGGCACCCATTTGGGGCAACCCTTAAAAAGAATAAAAAAATCATTTTCTTAGAATAATTCACTCAAAAACACAATAAAAGGTAACAAAAATAAAATAAAAGACATTTCTATATGGAGTAAATTTTAGGAGATTGGGTAGTAACCTTAGGGTTTTAATAGGTTAGCCTCCAAACTTAGAAACTCTGGTTTTCCCTTTTCCTCTTTTCACAAAAACGAGAAGAGGAAATCACAACGACTAGTGGTCCATTAGTCTTAATTCAATCTTTCCCAATAACAGTTGGGTGACGACTCCAAAATTAAACGAAATTCCTAACTCAAGTCGAGGATCTATATTAGATGAGCATAGGGTCTAGTCTAGATCGGATTAGGAATAGGAAAATTCAAAAATTAAACTTGACAGGATGGCGACTCCACTGGGGAACATTTTCTCTAGTAGGCTAGCCACCTGAATCTCCTCAAATTGCTCCTTTTTAATAAATGTCTCTTGATTATTATGTTGCTAACTTTTCAGGAATTAGCTAAATTTATAATTCAGTTTTTTACTTTTGGGTCTGCATGCATACATTTGTGTGAATAGATACGGTCGAACCCGGACAGTCTTAGGACCCTAAGACGGGGGGCCATTGTGTAGGTTTCGGGCAAAGTGATGTAATCACCGTTCGGGACCGATTAGGCTACCCCACCCAATGCTTCGATATGGACTGAGATCCATTTCTCCGAGAATGTGGGAGGCCATAGAGCTTGGGGACCAGTTAGAACCAACCTATTTGCATACATAACATCATAGGTTGATAATTGACGATGATGTAATATTTGTTGTTTCGTTCATGGAGTTCAGATCTATTTCCCTGTAATATTATCATAGTTCTGGTTGCAATTAGGAAATTTCTATTGTAATAGATGGCTAGTACTGCAGTTGACCGCCTCCTCCGCAAAGAGATCCGGGTGTACAAACCTTTGGACCCAAAATTGGTGCCGGACCACTAGTTCACCTTATACAATCCAGAGGAGCAGGCCTTCATCTAGCAGAAAATAGGGCCCATCCTCTCACTAACAAAGATGGAGGTAAACTTGCCCTTGGTCCGGGCCATGCTCCATTTATGAGAAATAGAGCCCGCAGCTTTCTTCATCGGGCCGCATGAGATCACCCCTACCCTGGAAGAGTACACCCAGCTGCTACAGGCTCCAGCACTAACCGATCAAGTCTATGTGCCAGATCTCGAGGCCGGGCCAGCCGATATTTTCAGCAGACTACTAGGTATCCACAAAACAACAGTCAACAAAACCTTAGCAGACTGTAACGGATACTGCATACGGATGGACGAATTGGAAGCCTGGTTCATTGCCCAAGAAGACAATGGGGATAGGAAAGACATATTGTGTGGGGACCCCAAGACTTATAGACAGAGAAGGGTGAACGCTTTCATCTTGACAACTTTCGCCACCATATTATTCCCCACCGGACTTTTATGTCCACTACCGAGTTACAGAGCTGGTGACCCAATTCTTGGAAGGAAGATCTTACATCCCAGCTCTATTGTCTGAACAGATCCGGAACTTAAACTTTGTCAAGAAGAAAGGCCATGAGATCCTCCGCTCAAGTATCAACCTTATGCTAATATGGTTTGTAAGCCACCTTAAGTGTTTCGAGCTGAACATGGTCCGGAAAGCATTGGCTCAGCAAGTGGATCTCATGGATTCATGCACAGAAAAGATAAAGCTACCCGACGACCTTACCAGCCACAGTTGGGTAGAAGTGCTTAGAAGCTTTAGTACCGATGATATTCTGTGGACAGCCAGGTGGAGTTGCTGCGACAAAATTATTCTAACTTGCAGTAACTTTCAGGTCGTGCCTCTGATCGGAATCAGTGGGTGTATTGGTTATCACCCCAACTCAGTGGTCCGCCAGTTCGGTACTATTCAAGACATAGTTTATCGGTCTTTGCTGGAAGCGGTCACCTTCGAGTACCAAGATCCAAACTCACTGGTAGCTGAAAAGTTTGCTAAGCTAGCAGAGGTCAAAGCACTTTGGGAAGCCAGAATTGAAAGCCCGAATGTAGACCTCGGTGAGCTAGATGGCGAAGTGGGAAAGCATCGAGCCACCAGGGAGTTCGTGATCCACCAACTGTATCAGACAGAGGAAAGAGCATATTGGGTCCTAGATGTCACTCAACCAAGGCCGAATAAGGTAAATCCGGAGCTAGAAATCTACCTAGAGCAGGTCAAGGCCCAGATGGAAGTCTATTTTAAAGCTACATATTATAAGAAAGACATCTGGAAAGGACGATTCAAGGAATCCGACCAAAGGAACAAAGCTTTGGAAGCACAATTGGAGAAGACCAAAGACAGAGTCGAAGAACTAGAAGCCGTCATCAACGGGAAGCCCGAGTCTCCACAACAAAAGACCAAGAGAGCTAGGAAATAGATTATCATTGTACTCTTTCATTTGTTTCTTTAAGTATCGAACTCCAAAGTTTTCAATATTAATAAAAATAAAGTTTCAATATTACATCGTTAATCAATTGTCGACTCTTTTTATTTTTAGCATCTATGTGACACATGCATCACATTTGCATACATTATACTAAAAAAGAAAAAAAATGCGTGCTAGGTATCAAGATAGCTCCTAAACAACCGAACACTCCCAGAAGCCCAATTTGTACACGTTCAAGAACAAAGATGGCAAACAGTGGCGACAACCGCAACAACGCAAGTGCTGATGCTGCCTCAGACTCCAGGATCGTATCCCTAGAACAAACGGTCCAACAGTTGGCTGCACAAGTCCACCTCCTGACTGAAAACATCGGCCTCCTTCGCACCACCCAGCCAACCCAAGAAGAGCATTTAGGGGCAAGGAAAGGGAAGGCAGTGGAGGGACAGCCTCCAGAATATGAAGAAATCAATTCCCACCTCAACCCGGCCTTTGAGTATGAGCCGAGGATCAACCAGGGTCCAACCTCTGATGACCTGAAGAAAGAAATGGAGGAGAGACAGAAAGAGATGGAGAAAAGACTCTTCCAACAGCTCCACGACAAGATGAAAACAATTGAGGGTCCTGATGGTTTCGAGCAAGCCAGAATCACCAGTCTACCAATATACGGGGAAGAGGTGTACCCTGGCAACTTCGAGACCCCGAAATTTGAAAAGTATGACGGGACTGGGTGCCCCAAAATGCATACAAGGCTATATGCCCAAAAGATGAGCAAGTATGCTCAGTACGACCAACTTATGATCCAGACTTTCCAAGACAACCTCACGGGCCCTGCGTTGGTCTGGTACGCTCACCTGGACTTCAATCATGTCAACACTTGGGAAAGGCTAGCCCGAGCTTTTTATGACCAGTACAAGTTTAACATTGAAGTCACCCCATCCGTGATTGATCTAGGGAGTCTCCGAAAAAGACACACTGAGCCTTTTAAGGAGTATGCTCAGTGCTGGAGAGCTTAAGCCTCCAGGGTAGCAACCCCAATTTCTAAGAAGGAGTTGACATCCATATTTGTCAACACCCTAGACAAGACCTACTTCTCACATCTGGTAGGCAAGACATCATCCAGCTTTGCAGAAGTGGTAGCTACAGGGTGCCAGATTGAAAGTGCCATCACCACCGGCAGACTCCAAGCAATGGATTCTCCCAGGGTCACACCGACACAAAGGCCCTTAGGAGGTAATAGAGCCAAAGAGTCTACCGTCAGCACGGTCCACTCCGGTAAGGCAGAAAAAGCCGAAACTCGTGCAACAATTTAGACCACGAGTACCCTAGCCCAGCACTCCATGACCAGTCATACCCAGGCTACCAAGGTCCCAAGGCAGTTCACTCCAATTCCTATCCCGCTCGGCCATGTCTTTACTCGGCTGCCGGCAGATAACTTGATCATCTTCGAAATTCCCAACGACTGGTACAAGCCCAAAAACTTCGACTCGAACCTCAAGTGTGACTACCATATGGGTCAAGAGGGCCATTCTACAGACAGATGCTGGAGGCTCCGACACAAAATCCAGGACTTAATCGACGCATAAATTGTACAACTGGATTTTGTTAACACCCCAGCACCCAATGTCAACACTAACCTGCTGCCCAATCGTAAGCCCATCATCAACATGATCACATCTGAGGAGTCAGATCCCAAAGAAGCCCTAAGCAAAAAGCAACTGACCAACAGAAAAGGCAGTCCAGTCAAGTTCTAGAGAAAACCCCAAAGTCACATATCAAAAGAAGATGGTTAGCCAAAGACCCAACAGTCGGCACCTTAGGAGAATCACACAGGAGATTCGAGTACCTGGTGAACTATTCTTACACCCCAACTGAATATGGGCCGCCTAACGGATGGGGGCCCGAGTTTGAAAAAGAAGACCACCCACCAAAAGAGGTAGAGGACGGTTCTGAAGATCTTGGTATCCTGATATTCAATGAAGTGAACGTGGTGACCAATAAGGAGAGCCATTAGTTTAAGGAGGGGCAGCAAAGGACGTTTGGACTAGGGTACGTTCCTACAGCCCGGGAAGAAGCACAATCCAAAGGTGTCAAAGGCAGGACAAAGGAAAAGCCAAGCAACACCCCGATGCGTATTCCACCCCTCCAGCAATCTTTCAGAAAAGCAACTGTCATTCAAGAGCCTCGGATAAGCGAAGATGACGTCAGCAATGGGAGCCCAACCCCCCGCACATCCAATCAGCATCCAGCTCTAAATAATTGGTTTTGTTATCCTATTAATAGCTCTAGGTCAGCTTAAGGATAGGGAATGATTGTTGAACAAATTTTATTGAGACTTCTTTATTAATTCAATTACAGTTTGTCTTACTTATATGCTTTCATTTTACTTTACCGAGATCTCCTACCATCGAACATCAGGGATATTTCGCGCAGGTAGAAAATAAAAATGCTGATATCGTTTCCAACGTTGCTGGGTCAATTGTTGAAGGCGATATCCTTGGCAACGAAATAATACAAGAAAATTGGCAAAAACATGAACAAAGCGGAATTTCAATCGACGAGCCGGTGGAGACAGTAAATCTAGGAAGCATGGAAAAAACCTAAAAACCTCAAAATTGGAACCAGTTTAAGTGCCGAGCAAAAAGGTGAGATAACTGAGCTGTTAACAGAATATGCAGATGTGTTCACCTGGTCATATGGTGACATGCCAGGACTAGACCAATCAATAGTGGTTCATAAGCTTCCTACAAGGGAAGATGTCAAACCTAAAAAACAAAAACTGAGAAGATTTAGGCCTGACATCTTACTAAAGATTAAGGAAGAAGTCAAGAAACTGCTAGAAGTATGGTTCATCGAAGTGTCCGATTACCCAGAATAGGTAGCAAATATAGTCCCCGTTATGAAAAAGAATGGAAAAGTGCGCGTATGCGTAGACTTCGGGGACTTAAACCAAGCTACGCCAAAGGATAACTTCCCCCCTACCTCACACTGATGTTCTAGTGGACAATACTGTAGGAAACCATCTTTTCTCATTCATGGACAGCTTCTCAGGATATAATCAAATAAAGATGGCTGAAGAAGATAAAACCAAGACAACTTTCATCACAACATGGGGAACTTTCTGTTACAAAGTCATGCCCTTCGGTTTGAAAAACGCCGGGGCAACGTATCAGAGAGCCATGGTCGCAATACTTCATGACATGATGCATCGAGAGGTCGAAGTATATGTCGACGACATGATAGCCAAATCTAAAGAAGGAGAAAGCCATATAGATATCCTGAGGAAATTGTTTAAACGATTGAGAAAATTCCAGCTCAAGTTAAATCCAAAGAAATGCACTTTTTGGGTCACAACGGGAAAATTGTTAGGGTTTTTCATAAGTCAGGAAGGCATTAAAATCGATCATGACAAAGTAAAGTCTATATTAGAGCTACCTTCCCCGCGCTCTATTAAAGAAGTAAGAAGTTTGTTGGGAAGATTAAATTACATAGCTCGTTTTATCTCACAGCTCACCGATAAGTGCCGACCATTATTCTGTCTGTTGAAAAAGAATGCCACGGTAGAATGGGACGACGGATGCGAAGAAGTATTCAGGACGATCAAAGACTATCTTATAAAACCTCCGGTCTTAATAGTCCCGAAGCAAGGAAAGCCCTTATTCTTATACCTCACGATACTCTATGAATCCATGGAATGCGTGTTGGGGTAGAAAGATGAAGAGGGAAGAGAGCGTTTCATATATTATTTGAGCAAGAAATTCATAGACGGGGAATAGAGGTATTCAGAGGTAGAAAGGACTTGTTGTGCTTTAATTTAGGTCATGCACCGATTAAGGCAATACACCCTTTACTATCATATTGAGCTGCTGACAAGACATGATCCCTTGAAATACTTGGCAGAGAAACTAGCTTTAATAGGAAGAATCTCTAAATGGCAAATACTCTTATCCAAGTTTGACATCAGATACATAAATCAGAACTCAATGAAAGGGCAAGCCTTAGCTGACCAATTGGCAAAACACCCTGTCGAGACAGATTCCCAAGAAATACAAGCCTAATTCCCGGACGAAAATGTATTAACAGTCGAAGATATACCAGTAGAAGACCGTGGGATAGAGCAGAACCCCAAGTAGAAAATGTTCTTCGACGTAGCTGCCAACGTATTCGATTGCGGGATCGGGGCAATATTGATATCCCCGGACGGCACACAATTCCCTGCAGTGACAAGACTCACATTTCCCTATACCAATAATATCGCGGAATATGAGGCATGCATTATCGGCCTCAAAATGGCTTGCCAAATGAAAATCCGCGAATTAGAAGTATACGGGGATTCATCGCTCATCATACTACAGACGAGAGGGGAATATAAGACTAAAGACCCCAAACTGGTACCATATCATCAACACTTAACAGAGCTAATCGAGGAATTCAAGGCAATCACTTTCACATATATCCCGAGAACTCAGAATCAATTTGCAGATGCACTCGCCACACTAGCATCTATGGTCCAGATAACAGGGGGAGCCGAAGTCCAACCGATGAAAATAGATATCAAAATCGGCCCGCCTACTGTTTAACAATTGAAAAAGCACAAGACGACAAGCCTTGGTATCATGACATCAAGACCTTTCTCCAAGAAAGCAAATACCCTGAAATGGCTAGCAAGAATGACCAAAGAGCACTCAGAAGGTTAGCAAGCCATTTCTTATTAAGTGGGTCTATACTTTACAAAAGATCATCTAATACCACCTTGTTAAGATGTGTGGATAAAAATTAAGCCCGTGAACTGATGAAAGAGGTACATGAAGGGGTATGTGGACCTCATATGAATGGCTACATGTTGGCCCAAAAAATCATGAGGTTAGGATACTATTGGTTAACCATGGAATCGGATTGCATCAAATATGTCAAGCACTGTCATTTGTGTCAAGTATATGCAAACCGGATAAATGCTCCGCCCAACGAGTTGCACTTATTGTCAGCACCATGGCCCTTGTCCATGTGGGGAATCGACATAATTGGCTCAATCACTTCGACAGCATCCAATGCCCATAGGTTCATATTGGTAGCAATTGATTACTTCACCAAATGGGTAAAAGCTTCATCATATGCCAATGTCACCAAAGGGGTAATAGTCTGTTTCTTGAAAAAGGACATAATAGCTCGATATGGAGTTCCTGAGTCCATCATCACCGACAACGGTACCAATCTTAATAACAAGTCGATGATAGGTTTATGTCAACAATTCCACATAAACCACAGAAATTCAACTCCCTACCGACCTTAGATGAACGAGGCAGTAGAAGCAGCTAACAAGAATATCAAAAAGATCATCGAAAAAATGACAACTACTTACAAAAATTGGCACGAAATGTTGTCGTTTGCTCTCATGGCTTATAGGACTTCAATAAGAACATCTACTGGAGCTATCCCATATTCATTGGTATATGGTACTGAGGCAGTGTTACCAGTTGAAGTCGAAATACCATCATTCAGAATTCTGTCAGAAACTCAGCTAGCTGAATCAGACTGGGTAAAGAAGAGGCTTGATCAACTGAATCTGATCGATGAAAAAAGACTCACTACACTATGTCATGGCCAGTGTTACCAACAAAGGATGGCCCGGGCATTTAACAAGAAGATGAGGCCTCGATACTTCAAAGAAGGGGATCTGGTGCTAAAGAAGGTTCTCTTGAATGTCTAAGACTCCAGAGGGAAATTTACCCCGAACTATGAGGGTCCGTATGTGGTGAAAAAGGTTCTGTCATGAGGTGATTTGATACTGACTCAAATAGATGGTCCGGAATTAAGAGACCCCATTAATACAGATGCCGTAAAGATGTACTATCCTTAGGCAAGGGAACTGAAATTTTTCCAATGTTTATGAAAGCCAATATTCTATACAAATTTCGTTGAGTCTAGTTTTTATTTTTTACAAGCAAAGTTAATATCTCTGAATGGTCGATATTTCCAACCAATTCTCATTACAACAAATATTCTTAAACACATTACCCATCACTTCACCAATGAAGGATAAATACTAAAATGATAATGAATCTCAATAAATTTTGTAACATAATTCTATCTACTTTTGAGCATTAGAACCTAGTGCATTAGTAGGATAACACTACCGTCAAAAGAGCCATGCGCACAAGAAAGGAAGCATATCAAGATTTTCAACCCCGTGTCAAAGCAAGAGTGGGCGAAGCAGAAGTAAACCAACACGAAGGTTTGGTTATTTGGTTGCTATCCACGATAAATTGGCAAGCATATTAAAATGAATGACTATCATCATATCATTTAGCTCAGTCATCAGTAGCATGTTCAACAGCATAAGATTAGCCAGCTCGTTATAGGGAACTTATCTAAACATCCCCTTGAAAAGGTTAGTCAGCTCGTAATAGGGCACTTTCCTGGATATCTCTTCCTAAGGTCAGCCTATAAAGGGCACCTTTCAAGACATTTTGTCAAAAATTAGTCAGCCCACATTGGGGCACTTCCCTAAACATCCTCTCGTGAGGTTAGCACATTGAGGCACCTTTCGAGACATGTATTCCTACCATGGATTAGTCAGCCCATAGAGGGGCACTTTCCTAGATATCCTCTCTTAGGGTCAGCCCATAAGGGCACCTTTTTGAGACATTGTGTCATAGGTTAGTTAGCCCATAGAGGGGCACTTTCCTAGATATCCTCTCTTAGGGTCAGCCCATAAGGGCACCTTTTTAAGACATTTTGTCATAGGTTAGTTAGCCCATAGAGGGGCACTTTCCTAGATATCCTCTCTTAGGGTCAGCCCATAAGGGCACCTTTTTGAGACATTTTGTCATAGGTTAGTCAGCCCACAGAAGGGCACTTTCCTGGATATTCTCTCTTAAGGTCAGCCCATAAGGGCACCTTTTTGAGACATTTTGTCATAGGTTAGTTAGCCCATAGAGGGGCACTTTTCTAGATATCCTCTTTTAAGGTCAGCCCACAAGGGCACCTTTTTTGAGACGTTTCTCTATGCTATAGGTTAGTCAGCCTACAATGGGGCACTGTCCTAAATATCTTATCTCAAGGTCAGCCTGTAGAGGCACCTTTCAAGACATTTCTCCCCCAGGGTCGTGAGTCTAAGAAGACACTTCCCGTTAAGGATAGTCAGCCCAAGAACAGGCACTTTCCTAAACACCTTTTCCTAAAGTTAGCTCAAGAAGAGCATTTTTCGAACCCATCGATTAGTTAGCTCGAAGGAGCACTTTTTGAATCCATCGATTAGTTAGCTCAAAGGAGCACTTTTCGAATCTATCGATTAGTTAGCTCAAAAGGAGCACTTTTCGAATCCATCGATTAGTTAGCTCAGAGGAGTACGCTTCGAGTCTTTCAATTAGTCAGCTCATAGGAGCACTTTTGATGACCGATTAGTCAACTCATAGGAGCACTCTTCGAAGGTATTTTTCCAAACAGTCGCTAGTCTAGTCAGACGCTTCTGTTGATAGGTGGCCAGCTAATAAGAGCGCTTCCTAAGATAATCTTCTCTTCAAGGTTGCTAGTCCAATAAGACGCTTCCTATCATCAGCTGTTCTACATTCCTAAACAATATTTAAGATATTTCCTATCGCCAATTAGTCAGCCCATAGAGCACTTTTTGGGAGGATACATTACTCTAGATTGTTAGGACCAATCCCTAAATAATACCAACCATCACAAAAGACTCGTGGGATTATTAGCTCATAGAGCATTTTCCTACTAGGAACTAAATTCTAGATAACCAGCCAAACCAAGGCGTTATCCATTCAATCAAGAGGCCAAAAATGGCGTCTTTCTTGTCTTTGTAGTTAAGTTTTTCAAACTTTACTACAAAGAGGGGCAGCTGTAAACACCTTATTTTTTCCTTAAGAATCAATAATAATCAATTTCCAATTTTTCCCAATTTTTTCATATTTTTCTCTAATTTAGAAAAAATATGAAAAATATTCAAAAAATAAAAATAAATAGGAAAACACATCAATTTTGCAAAACTAATTTCAGAAATGGCAATAATAAGGGTTAAGTGATTTTTACAAATTTTTGAAATTTCAAAAAATACAAAAAAATAAAAAAATCGCATTGCATATATGCAATTTGCGAAATAAATAAAATCGTGAAAGTGGGCTAGCTCAGTTGGTTTAGACCAAGGTCAGGCATGGGCGCGCGAGTGCGAGGTCAGGGGTTCGAAACGCGAGGGAAGCAGAATCCGCGTTTTGCGAATTTTTTCTTTACCTAGGACACGTGGCAGCATCTGATTAGCTGGAGCGAACGCACGCACCGGGCACATGATCGTCTTTAACCTCTGTTCGAGATCGCCGGCGAGGAGAAAAATCCGAATTTCAGTCGTTTTGACTCAATTTTTTGCACAAATCCAACAGATCTTCAACAGAATTAAGATAAACATCATTCAATTGGAATCAAATCTCAACAAATCTATGGATTTACACAAATTGGAGTTGGTTTGTTTAACCACAAATCCGATTTGCTTCGATCGGTGGAAATCCGAGCTTATCCAGCTCGATTTCGAATGCCTATAAATAGAGGATGAAGTGGAGAAGTAGAAGGACGGATCAAAAGTGAGAAAAAGAGAGAAAAAGGAGAGAATCGAAGCTCGCCGGAGTTATTCAAGATCGCGACCACCGATCAAGTGTTGGGCAGCCACCAGGAGGTGTTTCTGTAGCAAACCACCGCCACAGTTGAGTTCCTCACCCCCAGGAACCTAAAAATCAACACGTCAACCATTGCAAAAGGTCGTCGTAACGCCGTCAACGAGCACTCCCAGCTGCCACATCCGATCGACCCGACTGACTCGACCTACGCACCGACCCGGATCCAAGTAAGTCGGATTTTTCGATTTTTTTTAATATTTTTCTTTATTTATTTATTTCGAATTAATTTATTTACTTATTTGTTATTTGTTATTTATATTTCAATAAATATAAAAATGTTAGAAATTAGATTTTTTTAAGATTTAATGATATAAAAATAAAAATATAATTATAATAATATAATAATAATAATGTACAAAATAATGAAAATATTAGAAAAATAATAATAATAATTTAGATTTTAAAATATGATAGATAAAAGTCTAGGAGAAAATTTTTCAATAAAAATAAAAATTATAAAAATTATGAAAAATTAATAAAAACTAATAAAAATTATAAATTATAAAAATTTAATAAAAAATCAATAAAAATTTATAATAGTAGAAATGAGTTGAAAAATAGAAAAGAATGATTTTATCACTTAGAAAAATCATTTTATAAATCCAAAATTGGTTTTTCCTTAAAAATATCATTTTCAAAAATCAAATTAAGCTTAGGCTTAGATTTTTTACAAAATCCTAAAATGGTAAAAACGTAAATTAAAAGAAATTTCACAATTAAAATTCACAAATACACTAAATCTTTTCAAGAAAAGCGAACTATGGCTTATTTGATCCTGAATAGCGGGTATGTAGGCACCCATTTAGGGCAACCCTTAAAAAGAATAAAAAAATCATTTTCTTAGAATAATTCACTCAAAAACACAATAAAATGCAACAAAAATAAAATAAAAGACATTTCTAGATGGAGTAAATTTTAAGAGATTGGGTGATAACCTTAGGGTTTTAATAGGTTAGCCTCCGAACTTAGAAACTCTGGTTTTCCCTTTTCCTCTTTTCACAAAAACGAGAAGAGGAAATCACGACGACTAGTGGTCCAAATTAGGACTAATCCGCTCCATTAGTCTTAATTCAATCTTTTCCGATAACAGTTGGGTAGCGACTCCAAAATTAAACGAAATTCCTAACTCAAGTCGAGGATCTATATTAGATGAGAATAGGGTCTAGTCTAGATCGGATTAGGAATGGGAAAATTCAAAAATTAGACTCGACACTATACTTACACTATTTGGCGGAATGAGGGTTTGTAGATGATCACTTGACCATCTTTAAGGAGATGTATCAGATCTAGAATCTATGGAGGTAAAGTATGATGAAGAAGATCTGGCTTTGATTTTGTTATGTTCATTACCTCCTTCATATTCGAATTTTAGAGATATAATCTTATATAGTCATGATACAATTACTATAGAAGATGTTTAGGATGCTTTAGCCTCTTATGAAAAGATGAAAACTTTAGTTATTGGAACTGAGCCTAAAGCTAAGAGTCTTGTTACTCAAGGAAGGAGTCAGGATAGAAATTCTAGTGGGAGGATCGAAGTCTGCAAAAAGAAAAGAAAACTTGTAATTATTGCAAGAAGAAAGGATATATAAAATTGGAATGTTATAAATTGCAAAACAAGAACAAAAGAGATAATGATAACCAAAAGGAGAAACAGCTAGAAAATCTGGCAAAGTTGATGTTGCTGAAGAAATTAACTATGGTGAGCTTCTTATTGTTTCTAATGATTCACAAACTAGTCAAGAATAGATCTTGGATTCTAGTTTTACTTTTCATATGTATCTCAATCGAGACTAATTTTCAACATATGAAAAGGTTTCCAAAGGTTTTGTTTTGTTGGGCAATAACGCTTCTTGTAGGATTGTAGGTATTAGAATGATTAAAATAAAAATGTATGATGGTGTCGTTAGGATACTTGGTGATGTGAGATATGTTCCTGACTTGAAGAGAAATTTGATTTCTCTTAATACTCTTGATTCTAAAGGGTACAAGTACACCGGTGAAGGTGGAGTTTTGAAGATCAGTAGAGGATCGTTGATGGTGATGAAAGGGCAAAAACAAGCTGCTAACTTATATGTTTTGCAGGGTTCAATCGTTACAAGTGATGCTGTTGTTACTTCCTCATCCTTTTCAAATAAAGATTCTACAAATATTTGGCATATGCATTTAGGGCATATGGGTGAAGCTGGCATGACTGAGTTGAGTAGAAGAGGTCAACTTGAGGGGCAAAACATTAGTAAGTTAAATTTTTGTGAACATTTCGTGTTTGGAAAACAGAAAAGAGTCAGATTCACCACAAGTACACATAATACAAAGGGTATTCTGGATTATGTCCACTCTGATCTTTGGGGGCCATTAAGAGTGCCATCTAATGGAGGTGTTGCTTACATGATGACTATTACAAATGACTTTTCTAGTTGTGTTTGGGTATTCTTCTTAAAGCAGAAGAATGATGTTCTACTTACATTCAAAGAATGGAAAACAATGATTGAGAAGCAAACCGGGAAAGAGGTAAAGCGTTTATGCACTAATAATGGACTAGAATTCTGTTTTAACGATTTTAATAATCTATGCAAAGTAGAGGGAATTGTGAGACACTTAACAATCCTTGGCATACTTCAGTAGAATGAAGTAGCAGAGCGCATGAACAAAACTATTATAGAGAAAGTCCAGTGTATGCTTTTGAATGCAAGATTACCAAAGTCATTGTGGGTAGAAGCTACTTCTACAGCATGTTACTTGATAAATAGATCTCCATCAATGGCTATAGAAAAGAAAACTCCATTTGAAGTATGGTCTGGCACTCCTGGTAATTACTCTGAACTAAAATTTTTTTTGTTGTCCTTCATATTCACATGCTGATAATGGAAAGCTTGAACCACAGTCATTGAAGTGTATATTCCTTGGTTTAAAACTTAGTTTCAAGGGATATAAAATGTGGTGTCCTGAATTGAAGAAAGTTATAGTGAGAAGAGATATTTTTTATGAGGTGTCTATGTTATCTAATTTGTCATCTAACCCTTCATTTGATGAAGTCAAGCAGAAATCATCCATGTAGGTGAAGGTTGAAATTGGTTCAGGTTCTAAATAAGAGACTTCTTCTTAGCCTTTATCACATACTAAGGATAGTCTTATTTCTATGCCTTCACAGCCACAATACTTTATTGCTAGAGACAGGCCTATGAGAGAAGTTAGACCACTTCAAAGATTTACAGAGGCAGATCTTGTAGCTTATGCTCTCAATGTTGCAGAGGATGTTGATTCTAATCAGGAGCCGTCCACTTACACACAAGCTGTTAATTGTGAAGACTCTGGTAAGTGAATGATTGCGATGCAGGAAGAGATGGAATCCTTTCAGAAAAATAGTACGTAGGATTTGGTGAAGCTTTCTAAAAGGGTGAACGCAGTTAAGTGCAAATGGGTTTATAAGAAGAAAGAAAGTACACCAAATATTGAAGAACCCAAATACAAGGCCAGACTAGTTGCAAAAGGTTACGGTCAGATACTAGGTATTGCTCTCACTGATGTGTTTTCTCCTATTGTAAAACATAGTTTAATTAGAGCACTTTTGGGTATTATAGCCTTGCAAGATCTTGAATTAGAACAGCTAGATGTGAAGATTGCTTTCCTACATGGAGAGCTTAAGGAAGATATTTACATGCAACAGCCAGAAAGCTTTGTGGCCTCAGGAAAGGAGGACCATGTTTGTATGTTGAAGAAATCCCTTTATGGGTTAAAACAGTCACTTAAGCAGTGGTATAAAAGATTTGATTCTTTTATGACTTCTCATCAATTTAGGAGAAGTAGTTATGATAGTTGTGTCTATTTCAAAGATTATGAAGATGGGTCTTTTGTTTATTTATTATTATATGTTGATGATATGCTGATTGCAACTAAAGATAGAAGAGAGATTAAAAGGGTTAAAACCCAGTTGAGTAGAGAGTTTGGTATGAAGGATTTGGGAGCAGCAAAGAAGATACTTAGAATGGAAATTCTAAGAAACGGAAAATTAGGAATGTTACATCTTAGCCAAAAGGGGTACTTTGAAAAGATACTTCGCAGGTTCAATATGATGAATGCTAGGCCTATCAGTACTCTCTTAGCATCTCACTTGAAGCTTTAATCTACTCAATCTCCTAAATCAGACAAAGAAATAAATTACATGTCAAAGGTTCTATATTCTAGTGCTATAGGATCTCTTATGTATGGTATAGTATGTACTCACCCAGACCTATCACATGCTGTGAGTGTTGTTAGCAGGTATATGGCAAATCTTGGCAAAGAACACTAGAGAGCAGTTTAATGGATCTTCATATACTTAGGAGGTACTACTAATATTTGTTTACAGTTTGGTAAAGGTAGAGATGGTCTTATCAGTTTTGTGGACTCTAATTTTGTTGGAGATTTAGATAAGAGAGGATCTCTCACAGGATATATCTTTACACTTGGAGGTTGTGCCATCAATTGGAAAGCTATATTGTAAGCTACAGTAGCTTTATCTACTACTAAAGCTGAATATATGGCCATCATAGGAGCTTTTAAAGAAGCTATTTAGTTGCAAGGATTATTTGGAAAGCTCAATGATGATGTGAAGACTATTACTGTTAATTGTGACAGTCAGAGTGCAATTTACCTCACAAAGGATCGGATGTTTCATGAGAGGTCAAAACACATCGATGTTAGATATCACTTTGTTCATGATATTATTGCTTGTGGTGAAATTGTAGTAATCAAAGTCAGCACTCATGATAATCATGTTGATATGTTGACAAAAACACTTCCTATAGCTAAGTTTGAGCATTGCTTGAACTTAATTGGTGTTAGTTGCTGATTATTACCCTTTGAGGTTTGTGGAAGAGGAGGAGAATGTTTCCTATTGCATGTTGAAGTTTCGGAGATAACCGAAAATGATCAAATTCGTGTCAAGGTGGAGATTGTCGATAAATATGTCCCGGATTTGTAGAAGGACGGCAGCTTCCTATATATATAGATTCATTTTGTCTAGTTTTCTATTTTATTTGTTTCACACTTGTATCTATATATGGGATGTTTTAGGGCCTAAATCCAATTTGTTTAATTTCCTATTTTATTCGTTTCATACTTATATCTATATATATGGGATGTTTTAGGGTTTTAAAATACAATGTGATACAATCTTGTACTCCAATTTCAAATTAGTGGATTTCTCCTCTCCTCTGCCCGTGGTTTTTTACCCGATTTAGGTTTTCCACTTAAATCTTGTGTGTCTTTTTATTTTTCTTGCGATTATTATTTACTCTTGTCATTGTTTTTTTCCTTAACAAAATCATAACAAAAACTCTTGGCACTAAAAAGTTTATCTCTATAAGGAAATCTAAGATACTTTATTTCGATATGGAGGTAGATAAAGATTTCAACCCTTTTAAGTGTCTTCTTTTACAGTTTATTAATAAAATAAAATTGTAACACTCTAGAACCTGGAGCATCATAGCCCACCACATGTCACTACTACCAAGCGACATGCTAAAGCTCTAAAGCTCCATCATACTTCAAAACCTGCTCATATACATTATCCATCATACTACTATAACTATAATCAAATGAATGACTCACAAATGAGTCATTTCAAATTTCATTATTTAACAACCACAAAGTTTCAAGCTACAATCTATCCCCATAACTTTAATTTAACAATAAAACCCAATTTACAAATATTCAAAATTATTATACGTGAGTACCACACCCACATGCGCATGATACATCACATTAATATCACATGCATATGTGCAACATTTATGATCAACACATTCACAATTCAATTCACACATCAACATCAAAATGAATTATAAAACATAAGGGTACTTATGATCCCGATACACGCAAGTTTTATCCTAATGGGAACTGCCTCTACGAGGCCCATCTAACCCTAATGGGAATTGCCACTACAGGCCCCATCTAACCCTAATCTACCTTAGATCATTTCAATACACAACTTCACTAAGGACAACACGGCATACCAATCATCGAGGTGCCCCTTAGGGATCTACCACTATGGGCCCCTAAGCCGAGCCAAGTATAAGTCACATATCTCATTCAACCAATAACACTGTATTACTTCATGATACCACTCAATTCACATTACATCTTAGTATTTCATTATTCTACATACAACTCATTAGATAGCTTCCTAACAATCACATACAACAAATAAAGTAAACACATACCTAGAATCCTAGCCTTATGCACTTCTTATCCGAAACTTAAGCTAAGTTGATAGTTGTATGATCATCAAGACATCATTCTTAGTACTAATCCATATATAATATATTTCTCCTAATTCCTCTTAATCTATTAGGTTATCTATGGTTATACTAATTCTCTCGATTGTATGGAACTTAGTTAATTAAGACGGTAATTTGATATATAATGATAATGTTCATCACTTAACACATCCATGTTAGAGGTCGTGTTGCCTAACACGGGCTAATACACGATCATGTTAAAGATTGTGTATCTCTCGGTGAGATTTGGCTTCAACATAGTAGAACACGATTGTGTTGGGGGGTCATGTTTCTCTTGATTCAACATGGTCGAAACACGACTGTATTGAGAGGTCGTGTATCTCTTAGCATAACTTTTGGAGCCAACACAATCAAAACACGACCGTGTTAAGGGGCCGTGTTCTTCTCATTTTAACACAAGGGAAACACGATCATGTTGGATGGTCGTGTATCTCTCGGTACGTCTTGGTAATTCAACACGGAGCAACACGACCGTGTTAAATGGTCGTGTATCTCTCAGTTCGTTTTTCGAACCCTAATTTTTCTACACAAATTCATCTAATCCTCTCATTCTTTAATCCTAAGCTTAAGTAAATCCAAAAATATGAATTAAAATTCCTTACTTAATTCAAATTTTCCTTAAAACTCCAAATTCAACAACTCCCATGCTTATTCAATCCATCCTTAAGCTCGATTCCTATTAACAACAAAAAATGATTATGTGGTTAAGTCTCCTCTAATAAAATACGTTAGTGCACTCGAATTTAACCGATCGTTTTAAGTTTTAAATTTATAACCAATAAAACCTACTATCGAGCTAGGTAGTGTACATGTCGATTATAGTATAGATTTAACAAGTGTCATCTTCTAGGATCTAGAAAACAAATACTAGTATTACCTTTCTCTACTATCTAGTCTATTTTATGATGTGGAAATTATGAATTAAATTAACAATTAACAAATCCTAACAACCCTAAAATTAAATGATATTATCTTAAAAAAATATATATTCAATCACAAAATATACCTCTCATCTTGTTCCACCCTAACCCTTAAATTCTCAAAATAAGATATCAATTTACATTTTGCACTATAGAAATTCTCAAGTAAAATCAATTACTCTCTCGAGTTAATCAATTCTTAATCATGCAAAAGATAATGGAGACCTCTCCCTCACTACCGTTATGCAAGATCTCATTAAGTTCACAAATTTTGATTAATTGTAGAAAATCAATGTTTTCTTACCTCTAGGCAAAACATGTAATCTCTCTATTCGTGAAAATCTAATTTACTAGATGAAACCTCTTTCAACCAAATAAAAATCATACATGCAATCAATTCATGCACATAAATTAATCACAAGAACAATGGAAACACATGAATAGATGCAAAGATATAAACAATTCATTAATCAATCAATGTTTCAGCACATTAGTTAGGGTTTCACAAGATGAAAGATATAAAGAATTACTCATCCACGAAGTTTTCAATAAAAACAGAGAATCTAGAAAAGTAAAATTGATTCATGATAGAAAGAGTAATCATTTGTGTTGTTTTGTGATCTCCAATGATGTTCGGTCAATTCTCCTCTTGAAGTTTGTAATAATGCTCCCTTAAGGTTTTTAGAATGAAGCTAGAAGAAAAAAAAATCTCTTTAAAATAAAATAAGGCATCTATTTATAGTTCTACAAAAATAGGTTTTAGCACGGGCATCAGTTAGCCATGCTCGAGGCCATGTTGACTCCAAAACACATCATTTTCACTGCCCAGTTCAGCACGGCCGTGCTCGAGGCAAAACTAAAAAAAAAAAAAAAAACTTGTGTTTTCATTACTAGCATCAGCACTGGATGTGCTAAACCTAGGGCATACCTTGATATAGCTACTGGTCATTTTTTTTTCATCTAGCATTGGCGTATGCATGGGTTGTGCTAAACTAAAAATCAATTTTCTTCATTTTTCACCAAATTTTGCCTCGCCTTTGCTCATATCATCCTTAAACCTTTCTTTTGACTCCATTGACGCTTGAAATTAAAATTTAATTATATAAGTACCCTTTTCTTCACAAATCATATGAAATCCATATAAAATTATAGTTAATAAGCACTAGAATTAAGGGTCTTCTAACACTTATCATACGTCTTATAATAACTAAAATCTTACCTTTTTGCTTCGTTGCAATGTCTCCTTATATCACTTTAAGTTTTTCCCATAGGGTCCTTTGAAGAGTTCTTTCCCTCTCTCTTTAGTTTTATGGATAGAAGAATGACCAATGAGCAAAAGGACAAAACCCTATGTTAGTTTTGCTTATATTGTCCTACTAAGAAAAGATGAAACTACCCCTGTCTCATTGTCCTATTTACAACATTGCCACTCTTTACATTTATACATATATTTATTTATTTATTTATTTATAAAAAAATGTGTATTACAAAAATTCACAAAGAGATGAGAAAAGGATTAATGGAGAAAACCTAAAACTGAATATCGATATTATCTTCTTTTCTTCATTTTCAACCTTGCAAGTTACATCTTAATCACATCAAATTTAATTGACTTTAAAGCAACCAAAATCACTTGAGAGTGAGACTTGCTATTTAGCATCCTATTTTTTATCATCCGGCTCAAAACACAAACCTTTGATAAATTTTGAGCCAGCAATTTATAGGCTACTATTTTAATCTTAAAGCACAAGCACTTTTGAACTAAAAACATTTTGTGATAAATTATAAGAATCTTTGAATTTTTAAAATGGCACCATTACATTCCTTAAAAATATTTATATCGATTTTTTTTTTTTACCTTGCAATAACAAGTTAAATCTGTTGTATAAATATATAAAATAAATATTCTTTTAGTTGATTCATTATCTAATTTGGAGGATTTCAAGATTTACTTGATATTTTGACATTAATACAAGTCGAATCAGGTGTTGGATAGGCCTTAAACATGATTAAAATTGTATATTGATTAAAAAAAATTGTGTTATATTAAAAGAAAAATTATGCAATATCAACAATTTCCAAGAGTTGTAGCTATAATGCTTTAAAAATTTGAATATTTTTATTATCTTAATAGTTTTGAAGGTATTGTTGTAATTTACCCTAATAAACATTACATTCACTTGGATGAATAAGAAGTAATTGCTACTTCACCTCCCCACATAAGGAGTAATTGTTAATTGCTAGGTTTGTACAAATAACTGCTCTTTAGCTATTCTTAGATCATTTCCTTTATGGTCATTTTAACACCATAGCCCTTATTACCCTTTTGACATCATAACCCATAACCACTAAAAGATCCAACAACCACTAAAACCGACCAGGCACTAAACTTGCTGCACTTTAGTAGAGTGGGCCAAAAATCAATCAAACCAAACTAAATAAAAATATGATTCTTTTTCTTTTTCTTTTTCTTTTTGCCAACATGATTTGGAAAATCCCCAAATTAAATTGAATTGATAATTTTTTATTGGTTTAGAGGGCTAAACCAAACCAAGTATAAGAAAACTATATTAAACTATTTAAAAAAAAACTGAAAGAAAAAATCAAAACAAAGTAATATTTTACTTGTGATTTAAAAATATGTGTATATTTTTTTGTTATAACATAGTACTTGAAAGAAATTTAAGTTTATACTTAATGGAATCTACATATATTTAACTTTTATGACATAATTTATCATATTATGTATATAAGTCAACTCAAAATTTACACTATATACTAGTTTATTATTAAATTAGCTACTAAAACAAATTTAAATTTCATTATCTGTATAAATATTTACTTCATCAACCTCTTATATAGTATCGATACATGTTATAATTAAATGAATTTACTACTTTCCATATGAGACTACTTGTTATACATGAAAGTTTTCTTAGACAATTAATTGTGGTTTAATTTGTAAGCCAAACCGAATTAAATAAAATTTTTATAGTTTAGAAAAACTTTTAAACCAAACCATGTAACTTGGTTTCAAGTGATGATAAATCAAACCACATTTTATGATTTGGTTTGGTTCCATTTAAAGTGGAAAGAAACTATACTAAACTATACCCACCAATCTAGGCCCATTTGAAGCTAAACTTGAGACCACCCACATCGAACCTAAAGCCTTGACTACCTATGTGCAAACTACACTATATCAAGACTCATAATTACATGCATACAAATCCACTTGAATACAAAGATATGACAACAATTGCAAAACACCACAAAGCCATGCAAAACTAAACCCACTATCACTAAGAAAGAAGAAGAAGAAGAAGGAAAACCATGTAAAGTACCTTTTTAGTTGAACCATGTCAAATATATACCCTCAACCACTAGCACAAACCACAAAGAATCTAGACCAATGAATGCCTATACTGTACATGAACCATGGCACCATATTGTTGCTTACATACTGCAAATGGCTATAGTACTATTATTTGTCGGTTGAGGTTAAGGGATATCGGCTATAGTTTAAATAACATGTCATGACTCGTGATAGGATATAATGGAACTTTTTGGAGGAAAAAAAGTATAAAATGATTTTTCACAAGTTTCAATTGTTGAACTAAACTATTTTAAGTTATTTTGATCAGATAAAACTAATGAATTAAATAAATATTTTTGACAAAGCACTCATTTTGGCTCAAATCCCTTTTACATGTTAAAGATACTTGTATGTGTATTTGAATTTTTTGGATCATTTGTTGAAATTTAACATGAAAAAAGACTTTTATTGTGATATTTTTCAAGTATTAAAAGTGTTTCATTTGAATGAAAAGGGTGTCATTCCAATGGGTGTTTTAAAACCTTAAACCTAAGGTCAAAAGTTTAAATCTTTGAAGTTTGTTGAAGAGCCATTGGGATTGGTAAAGGAGCCATTTGACTAGCTCAAGTTCCAAAGGCATCCATTCAGATGGGTGAACCGTTCATCTGATCAACTAATGTATAAAACTAGTCATTGCAGTGTTGCAATTACATAAAATGGAGAGGGAAAAATAACAATGGCCAATTTTTTTTTTAGAGGTTATAAATACAAGTCCAAAGGCAGTTGAAAGACAACTAATAGAGCTTTATTTGCAAGTTTATAATTTGTCATCATCTACATTATACTACTTGCCTTCTAGTTCTTAAATTTGTAAACATTATAAGTGAGATTTAAGTGCAAAGTGAACTTTTAATTTCAATTTTTGAGAATGCACTACACTTGTGATCATGTATTGTAAACTTGGTATATTTGGCTCATGAGATGTGTTTTAAAGTGATTAATAAAAGTGTACATTCAATTGGAGGCATTGTGTGATTAGGAGAATAGATGGTAGTCTAAACTCTGCATTAAATTTGAGCTTGATCTTTTGACCCCTTATCTCTTTTATTTCCAGCACATAAATTATTGCTTTATTCATTAATTATTTTATTTATTGGATTATTTGTGCTAAAATTTTTTAATTGGAAAAATTTGTGAATAAACTCAATTCACTCCCCTTCTTAAGTTCCTAGTCTAGAATTTCATAGATTTTGTGGATTGTGAATTATATCACTTTAGTTTCCTACAATTTAATGGTTAATGGAAAAAGAGTGTATCATATTCAACTAACTAGAAAAACTAGGCAAGAAGATCCTATAAAAAAAAAAAAAAAAAAAGACAACAACAAAAAAATGACATGTACAATAAAATTAGTGGAAGAAGATTGTAATACCTCTAGCCTTTATAAATTTATATAGACAACTATTTTATGGATGAGAAGTTTCTAGTCTTATTCTAAATTTTTAAACTAATGGGTGGTGGACAACAACAAAAAAATAACATGTACAATAAAATTAGTGGAAGAAGATTGTAATACCTCTAGCCTTTATAAATTTGTATAGACAACTATTTTATGGATGAGAAGTTTCTAGTCTTATTCTACATTTTTAAACTAATGGCTGGTCTCGATGGAAACACAAGCCTCATTATATCTAGACAAGACTAGGAATCCTCTTTTATAACTCCCCAAATGGTCTCGATGGAAACACAAGCCTCATTATATTTAGACAAGACTAAGGATCTTCTTTTATAACTCCCAAAACCTTTTATGCTACCCTTATTAATCTCTCCATCACACAATAATAATGTAGTTGTAACTCATTCACAATTAAAGATAACTATCTATATCCATAAAGCGGTGACTTAAGAGCCATGGAATGTGAACCACCAAAAGAAAACTAGAGTTTTACATTCTCCTTTATATATGTAACTCGATGAGATAGATAGAACTAGATTGGCCAAAATGAACTTCTTAAATGTGAATACATGTACATATATACTCCTTCAAGAGTTATTACACACAAATGATAGTAGTATTGCTCTTGATAACAAGTCTTTCCTTCTATATGTCATGATGCATAATAGCCCCCAATAGAGTTATTTAAAGATGAACTTTATAAATGACTAGCAAAAGTCATTCAAGTTCAATTTAATCACCCTGATGAATATAACGAATTTTTCATTTTATGTACAAACTCAAAAAAAATAAATATTTCATTATATACATGTTTCACAAGGCAACATGAGAGAAATTATACTTTAAATAGGTCATGTGAAATTATACTTTAAATAGATCATATTATCCATATGACCCTGAAACAGTCTTACAGGTATGTAAACCTTTAGTTATGGGATCGACTATCATCAAGTCCATCTTGGCATGCTCAATAGACACCACATTATTTTTAATGCTTTCTCTCACACTCATATACTTAATGTCTATATGTTAACTTTTACTCCTGCGTTTATTATTTTTAGAAAGGAACACTAGTAGTATTATCACAAAGAATCTTTATTGGTCCTTGAATGGAATCAACATCTTTTAGTCCACCAGTAAAGCTTTTCAATCAAATGGCTTGTCTGGTAGCTTCATAGTACGCAATAAATTATGCCTCATATTATACATAGTAACAACCATTTGTTTAGCACTCTTCCAAGATATAACTCCTTTAACAAGAAGAAAGATTTATCTAGAAGTAGATTTTTTACTATCTACATAACTGAAAAAAATCTAAATCCAAATAGTTGACCACTTCTAAATTGTCTATACGTTCGTAAGTCAACATTTAATCCTTGGTTCCTTGCAAATACGACATTACCTTCTTTATAGCTACCTAATGTTGTAAACCTAGGTCACTTTGGAAGCAACCCAATAATCCAATTGCCAAACATATGTTCAGACAAGTGAAAACTTAAGCATACATTAAGCTACCCACTACAGATGCATAAGGAACACTTATCATCTGTTTCGCTCGAATGCATTTTAAGGTATCTAACCATTATGAAATTTATCACCTTTGATTATGGAAGCTATAGAGGGTTTACAATTTTTCATGCAAAACCTCTTTAAAACTTTTTTAATATAAGCCTTTTGAGACAATCTTAAGATTTTTTGCAATCTATCTCTATGAATTTCCATACTAATGACATAAGGGGCTTCACCTATATCCTTCATTTCAAGTTTTTGAGAGAAATTGTTTAATCTCAATTGGCAAACCATAATCACTACTAGCAAGTGAATACCATCTACATATAGAATTATAAAGATACACTTGCTCCCATTGACATTAGGGCATATACATTGATCAAAATGATTTACAAGATTATTATCTCATGAAATTTTATATACTATTGTTGTGAAGCCTATGTTATCCTATATATAGATTTTCTCAACTTGCAAAATTTTTAACTACCATCATTGAAACCTTGAGGTTGTTCCATTTATACCTCCTCATAAAGATCTCTATTAAGGAAAGTTGTTTTCTCATCAATTTAATAGAGCTCTAAATTAAAAAGAGCTACCAAAGCCATGATAATCCTTAATGAAATCCTTCTTTCGTACTAGAGAGAAGGTTTCATCATAGTGAATGACATCCTTCTAAGTAAATCCTTTCAAAATAAGTCTAACTTTAAAAACCCTTTACAGCCTATGACTGCTTCTCCTTCAGGTAAGTTGACTAGATCCCAAGCTTGGTTTTATAAGTAGATTCCATCTCCCTTTTATGGCACCTAACCAATGTGTGGAGTTATCTCTATTCATGGCTTGGGAAAATGTAATTAAATCTACTTGAAATCCATTGCTCTAATTGCCACAACATGTGAACATCCTTTATGTACAGAATAAGCTCAAAGTTCACTCACTATTAGCTTCCTTTTGTTAAGAATCCCTATAAAGTATTCACAATATGGATTGAAGAACTAGAGTCGGTCCACAATGAATTCTTACGAGCATCAATCAAAAAGGGTTCACGAGACACAATAAAAATGGAGTTATCTTTATTTTTGGACCAATTCTTATATTTGACACAATCCTTGTTTACAAGGCCCTCTTTCTTATAAAAGAAGCAAGTCACCTTTTTTCTACTTGTTTTTGGTGACACCTTATGATTTCTTTTGTTGTGAGGTTCATCTCTCTTTTTTCTCTTTTCTAGCCTTATTATGAACGATCATATTAGCACTTCTAAGCTAGTCATGCTTCATCCTTTCCTCCTCTTGAACATGCATGGTCAAAAGATCTATAATTGACCAACTCTCCTTATGTGTGTTATAAGAGATCTTGAAAGGCTAATACTTAGATGGAAGTGAGTCAAGGATGAAGTGAACCAAGAATGGGTCTCTATTTTTAATGCCTTAAGCTAAAAGGCTAAGTCTCTCATTCAAGTGATGTAAGTGTGCGACCCTTAGAATTGTCAAAAGTCTTGCTAGTAAGCTGCCTCATAAGGATACTAGCCAAAGCTTTGTCAGACCAAACAAATTGTTCCTCAATTGCCAGCATATATTCTCTAATAGTAGTGTAATCACCAATAGCACCTCTAATGCTCTTGTTTACATAAGACTTTACAAGCATTACACTTAAGTGATCACATCACTCCATTATTGATACTTTTCTATAACTTATTATGTATCTATATCCATGAGAGCAAGAGGTTTCTCCTCATGGAGAGCATAGTCAAGGTCTATATATCCTAAGCAAACTCAAGATATCCTTTCCGGTCAAAACAATTAGTACCATAAAGCATTAGAATCAAAGCACCACCTTTTACTAAAGATTGTAAAATAACTACAAAACTAAGGATAATCTTAGTGCTATAAATGTATAAAGTTTAACCTAGCTATGGGCAAAGGTTGTAAAATGCATGAATTTATTTATCTTATTTGTAGGACAAATAAATTTCAAACATTAATGAATGAAATTTTCCATATCTATAGGTAGAAGGTAACTTTCACCATTAATGCCTAAAACTCATTCTTCTATCCTAATTAAATCATAAAATTTGAGTATTTCTTTGTGGAGAAAGTCCTTAAATGTATAACTAAATTTCAATTAGATACCAATAATTCATGAAGTTTAACTGTATATGATTTATGAAAACTAATGAGTATGTTGTGGCATTACCAACAATAATTTTTTCAAAATCTCAACTTGACATCTATACTAATAAAAATGAATTAAGCATGCAGAACCTTCAAATGCTTAATTAGAATCATAATGCTACTAGTTTAATGTGAATAAATGATAACCATCACTTTAATCATTGAACTAAAGAAACAAAAGGTTATCACAAGGATTGAAGTAAATGTTTCTAACAATATCTTGGTCTAATAATACTATAAAATAAAAAGCAAAACAAGATACCCAATTGCAAAAAGATGTAGGTTCAAACACTTACTCCATATATATCCACTTAATTCAATGCATGCCCACTAACTCTTTCGAGGCTAATGCCCCTCGTTGAAAATTCAAGTAATCAATTAATCTAAAGACAACATCCATTCTCTATTTTTTGTCGAATTGATCAACATCATAATCCATCTAATGCCTCTAATAAAGTTTAACTTAGGTGTTTTAAGATTATAGAACGGCATAAAGATTTGATTTGAAGAAAAAAAAAAGTCACTTCAACACAATTTAGATGATCCCAATCATTGTTAAAGTAGTCAATAAAGATAATACTCACACAAAGTGATCATGGAAGTGAAGAGAAGTCAATCGAATGCTATATAGGGTACGATTTTTGTACTGGACGGTAGAAATGGGTTACAACCATAATGATAGCCTAGTGTTTAGAGTCAATTCTCAAACAAGATTATGTATATTGGAAAAGATATCGGTTTAGTGAAGACCTTCTAGACTTTTATGGACTATGATGAATTGTTTATGAACTTTATATTTGTTCTACACCTAGACTATGTTTTGGGCTCATAGTCCTATTGGACTTTAGACCTCATTGATGAGTGTATTTAGTTTATTCAACTCTTCTGCTATAACCCACCCATTCATACTATAAGCATTAAAAGATTTTATTAAACTTAACTATAATGATTTCATAAATTAAAATTGGTTTAGAAACTCATTAGAGCATTAGTAAGCCTTAAATATCGTGCTTAAGTAAGATATGTAAAAGACTATTTATGCTTATAAGTTTAGGGGCATGACAAATTGAGGCACTGTTTGAAGTTATTATCAACTTAAATTGGTCGCCTTTCATGACTTTGAAAATGAATAAGTTAGATTGGGCCCACAAAATTTTATTTTAACAAAAATTGGTCCCTTTATGTTAAAAAAAAAATAATCTAATTCTATTAAACTACATATGCATATTACAACTTCAAAATCCATCTTCAACTCCGAAAAACTACTTCTACCAATGAATGAGATAAATGAACCACTAAAAGACTACTATTTGTGATTCTTTTTTTATTTTTCATTTTTTGTGTTTGTTAATTTTTATTTTGGTCTTTTTAGATTTTCAATATTTTTCATTTTTGGTTTTTTTTTCTTATTTTTCCTTTTTTTGGATATTTTGACATTTTATTTTTTTAATTTTTTAAATTAAAAAAAAGTAAAAAAATAAGGCTTCTACAATAAATAATCGGCTCCGATTAGGGCATGTTAGCCATTTAGGCACGGTACACAAATAAATGATCGGCATAGGAACGACGTGCAAAATAAATAGGCCCGTAGGAACTAAAGCTTTTAAGCACAAAGCTCGCCGGCCTTGTACATGAGAAAAAAGTGTGAACAGGTGAGTCATGCTACCATTTGGACATGGGACGTATAGGCACTACATGTTTAACACACATGGGGCATGGAAATAATTTTTTAAGACGATATGAATAATGGCCAATAAATTTAAGTGACGAGATAATAAAGTGTTACATTGTCTTCGTGTTTGGTGATTTCCCCGACAATGCACTTAATCCGGTCGCATCTTTAAATAGGGATGCCATTGCTGTAGGCTTGAAATAGGTTCTGCAAAATTCAAATCTTATTCGATACTTTATAACACTTTTTATGATTTATTTAAAAATCTTTTATGATTTTAATACTATACTAAATTCCATTTCTATAGAATATTACTGAACCTGCCACCCAACCCAATCTAACCCACTAACCACTAAATTGACTAAAATAAAAAAATTGATTAGTTCGATAATTATTTATTTCCAGCCACTTTCATAACATAGTAAATATAAAAAAAAGTCACATTCACACCATTCATCAAGAGTAAATCTAAAACCTCCTAAATTATGATTTAACTTGAAACCCACTTGCAAATCCATTTTCCTACTATTAAAATGGAATTTACTCTCCATATAACTTCATGACAAATTTACTCTACATGTAACTTCATGACAACTTTAAACAAGATTCTACTATCAATAACATGAATGCTATTAATCACCACATAAAATGTGCTTAAGAAACAAAAAAAAAAATAAAGTAAATAGATCAACGTTTGGAATCAAATTTAAATAGAGGATCAACCAGAATGTGATATCTCTTTAGATGGCAATACAATGGAAAGCTCTCCTAAATTCTCAAATTGCAGGTAATCCCTTACAAAGATCAAAGGTGAGATTCATATATTTAATAGAGGTTGCAAGATATTCATATATAAACTACTATTCCAACTTATCCAATAGCTTAAGCTCTTAGATGAATTGGAGGGAGTGATGATGGTTAAGGTGAGATGATTGACAAGAGATAGTGATGGATGGTGAGGGTGAGTGGGTAACTATGGGATGAGACGAAACAGGAGATGAGAGATAGTAAAATGATTAAGTGATCAATGAACAATGGTGAAGGCATGACTACTTGAGGGTGTGTGACTATAAGAGGCTAAAAAGAGAGTTAGCTGTATCTAGGTTTTCTAAAAAAGATTATCTAATTATTTTTATAAAGTATTTACATATAATAGCCATTAAGTATATAGTATCTTATTTTTCTTATTAGGTCTAGGTTTTCTATTAGGTCTTATCTTATTCCTGAAATTCAACCAAAAACCCTATACAATTTTGGATAACAAGATTTAAAACAATTCCCAAACACTATAGGAAATTATCAACCTATAGGGTAATTATTAAGCTATGCAAGTTGAGTACTTTATAATAACTAATCTAGTGGCATCTCTGTCTTGAAATGCTAATTTATAGAAAAATTAAAGATACATATATATGTATATACATGTATAATATTTTTACTGTAGGTTTTGTTATAAAAGCCTTTTATTTACTTGTCAAGATATTTTAAACAAAGTTACATAGGAAAAAGTATATTTTTAGTCATCAGCATTTACTTACTTTTTATTTAAGTCCTTAACAGTTTTTTCCTTCTATTTGATTCCTTAATGTTTTCAAAACCTTACAAAAAAAAAAAAGAATTTATGTTAAATCTATTAAGTTTTTCATCAATTTGTAATACATATTAACTTCAAATTGGTCAATAATAATTAAATTAATAAAATGATAATATTAAATATATTTATTTAAATCATATAATAAAACAATATTAAATATATTTAATGATATAATATAATAAAAATAGAAAATAATAATTAGAATTAAGAAAATGGGTTGAAAATTTTGTATGTACCCCTACCGCATTGGGCAACTAACCTAAAGTTAACCGAAAGCTAATACATACTTAATATAAATAGAAATTTTAATATATTTAATCAAAATCTTAATTTTATAAAATTTTAAAAATATTAAAAACTTAAATAAAATAAGAAAAAGTAAGTAAATATTAACTACTAAAATTATATTTTTTTTAATTACATATTAATAATTTCTTTTTCAAGTAAAATATATAATTATTATTTTCGCTAAAGGCCTTCTCCACTAGCCACATCTATCTTTAGAAAAATTTATAGATTATATCACTGCTTGGATGTAAACAATTAAAGGGGCAAAATCTCAATACAAATATAATACCTACATGGAGATCCCCCGAACCTTACAGTAATGATGTTGTCGGAATCCCAACTCCCTTAAGGTCCCACACAGATCTGGACACTTGGTTTCTTCGTAGCCTGTAAATACTGGCCCCAACAACAGGCCTATCTCTTACCTTCTTTGCCTCGATGAAACCGTTAAATTCATCGCCTAACAGTTTATCTTATTATTTAGTGCTCACTGCTCAACGTTTTAAGTCCTTTAATTTTTTTTTTTTCTTTTTCTGTATGAGTTTTCAAGATTTTAAAATTTTATTTGAATTATTCTTTTAACTCTGTTAATGAGTTAGCTCTATTAAGAATTAGCATATGTTAATTTTTTATTGATTCATAATAATTAATATAAAAAATATTATTATTATTATTATGTATACTTTACTAAAAAATAATACTAAAAACAAAAGCTTTATGGAAACCAATAGTGGCTATTGCACTTACACTTAAACATACCATGAGAAAACATGATAGGTTGTGCAATCCACCTATGGTGGCAACTAGCTATTTACTTTTGCTAATAAGTGGTGTGACCAATTAGAAATAATGAGTTGTCATCCATAACCCTTAAAAAAAATTAAGTTTTTGTCAAGTCAAACAACTCAATTAAGACTTAATAAATGGAATTTTGTTTTTCTTTTTTGTAATTTCATAGGTGGTGAGTAGCCACCAACACCATAAATGGACACATGACCCACCATTTTTTTTATGGTGGCTTGGTTACCAATGGCCAAAGGTAGTTAATTGCATCTAAAGAGGGTCTCATGGCTAGGTGGTAGTTGCCCTAAAGGTTTTTCTTTTTTTTTCTTTTTAACTTTCTTGCTTTATTATCTTTATTATATAATTTATTGGAATATATTTAATATTTATTTTTTTTCAAATTAATCATGGTGAGCCAATTAGAAGTTATATATGTCAATTTTTAAGCTTTTTTTTTAAGGTAATGAAATAACTCAAATAAAAAAATTTCTAAAGATTGAACCTAAAATAAAAAGGAAAAAAGTTCAAATATCAAGAACAACTTTTATTTGGAAAAAACTATAAAGGAGAGATCAAGGATTTTGGGAACATATCAGGGAATGAACCATTGTTAATCGATGGAGATTCTATAAGACTTGGGATCTTCTTAAAATTTTGTTATTATTTCGTATGTTGGAGAATTGATGTAAGTCTCTAGGATTTAGAAGGAGCTGAATTATGAAAAACGTATGTTAAGTATGGATAGATAATTGATGATCAATGAGTTTTGAAAAGTGTTTTTAGATAATATCATAAAATCCAAATTAAAGTCAAGTTCGAAGATTGAAGATTGTGAACTAAAGTTTTTTCTTGGTGATTCATCAATGCAGTTGACAAAAATGCTATATCAGTTGACCAAATGACATCAAAAGGTAAAACATAGTACTTTTGGTTTTGGTGTCATCAAATTATCTTGTCCTTGATTTTTTTTTTTTTTTGTTGATCTTGACAATTTTCAATCGTCAAAAGCATGCTATGATTTAAAAAAAAAAACATCCAAAGCTAAAAGCAATGACTTATCAAAATTTATATAGTTTTTATACCATTGGCTTACTATAATTATGTAATGCCCCAGAACCTCAAGTCGCGCTACTGCTCGCCACATATCCTTATCTCATAAGAACATGTTAAAGCTCTGAAATAACTTTGATACAATTTAGCCTATAACTCTTATATAAAAACATTTCATACATCCTCAAAATTCAATTAATTTCTAAAACCATATCAATTATCTAATGCAACGGAAGTCTTTGAACACAAAATTAACATCCCTTAAAAAAAAGGTACTGTCTATTACAACTAAATAACATAATTTCTCAAATCCTAATCACCATAATAATAACGGTAATCTTTGTCTTTCTCTCTCCGTGGCTCACCCAAACCTAAGTTATCATCTAGGTTCTCATCTCTCTCAATACCTGCATCTAAAAATGTTCCCCAAATGGTGAGCTAATGCCCCAGTACGTATAACACAAACACACATACATGAACAAGTATCACACACATCATGCAATACTTAAACATAGACAATCATTACTTAATACAATTTATGTCCATAAGCATCAACAGGGTATTCATGATCCCTTTAACATACTGGAACATGATTTGGTGATGGGAACTGCTACTATGGGCCCCACACCCATGTACACTTAATTCTTAAACTTGGTGATGATAACTGCTACTATGGGCCCCACACCCATGTCCACTTAAACCTTAAACTTGGTAATGGGAACTGCCACTACAAGCCCCACACCCATGTCCACTAAACCTCTTAACCAACATTAAGCTCAAACCATTTCCAAGCACGACTCCACTAGAGACAACATCACATAAAGATCATTGGTGTGCTCCCTAGGAATCTACCACTACGGGCTCCTAAGCCGAGTTAAGCACATACAGCATACAACTTAATCACTTAAACCAATTCATCAATTAAATCAAGTTCCATACATAAACTAACTTAAATAAGCATACAACAATACGCAAGTTACACTTACCTTGAATCCTAGCCTTAAGCACTTCCCGGTCTTGGACGTAAGCTAAGTGGAAATCTGTTCAATCAACAAGTTCTTCTTAGTACTTAATCTCAGATCAATATCATCTCTTAATTCTCTAAATCTTATTTAGTTAATTCTTAACTTTCTTAATCTTATTCCCTTAATCCCTCTAAGGCCTTACTAACAATCTAGGTTACATGGAAATTAGTTTAATTTGAAGTTAAATGAATATATAACTATGTTATACTTTATTCAACACGGCCATGTTGAGAACCATGTTGCTCAACATGGGATGGAGCATGACCGTGTTAAAGGTCATGTATCTTTCGGAGTAAAATTTAGCTTCAACACGGTTAAAACATGACCGTGTTGAGAGGTAATGTTTTTCTTCCTTCAACACGATCGAAACATCACTGTGTTGAGAGGTCATGTATCTGTTAGTGCAACTTTTACACTCAACATGGTCCAAACACAACGTGTTGGGAGGCCGTGTTACTCTTAACGCAATACGGTCGAAACACAACTATGTTGGGAGGTCGTGTATCTCTCAATGTACCTTACAAATTCAACATGGTCAAAACACGACCATGTTGGTAGGCTGTGTTACCTTCGGCCAATTCCATGAACCCTAATTCCTTTACTCTAAATTCTCCTAAACTTGATTCTCTTTATCTTAAGCTTAACCAAATCCCTAACACATATATTATCTCATCAATTAACATAATTTAGAATACTTACATTGGACTTTCCATGAATCAAGTTCTTAATATGTGAATTCCCTATTCTTCATGTTCACTCTTCGCTCTAATTCTGATGATATGATGTAACAATAACTTAATTTAATCCAAATTCTTTGTTCGTAACTATCTAGTAAATCATAGAAATCCTTACTTGGTACTACCGGATCAAATGGCTGTAAATTCCATTTAGTTGCCTTAAGGTTCCTATAGAAAGCGTCTCTCCTTTTTCTTTATAATTTTATTGTGTAAAATGACAAAGGAGGGTCTCTAGGTTAATTCAAGGTTTTTATATTCTTCGTGTGAAATGACCCATTCGCCAATCATGTAAATACGTTTTTATGTCCTTAGCCTTGGCTTTATGTTATAATATATATATTAAAATAAATAAAATTTTCATGTATTAAAAATTAATTCCAAAACTCCATTACAATTAAACTTTTATAATTGGTTAAGAAGTAACCAAATATGGTGAAATTAAATCACAAGATTACATACATATGATTATAATTAATGATCGTTTTAGGAATCATTCAATAGTTTTACACACAGACAATCAAGTTTTGTACATGATTTTGAAGTTAAGGTAGCATTAAAGACTTTAAGTGAGTTGTCATTGCCCTTCCAATTTATATTATGGTTATGCTTATGTTTATGTATTATTATTTATTATTGTTGGTTTGTAAATGTGTAGATTAATTAATTAATTAAACTTGGGTTATAAATTATATGCTTGTTGTTGCATATTGATTGATACATGACATAGGATGCCTGCTATTTAATGTGGAGTAGAGTATAAGTTTATCATAGACCAACCAATGATGGCCAAGAAAGTTGGAATGAAGTGGTTAGGATATGTTTATACAGTAAGATGCCCATCGCTTATCATAGGTAAGATATATCGTTAATAAACCAACAAATGATAACAATTTGGATAAAAATTTGATGAAATAATTCAATAAGACTTAAGACAATGATCTCTTAATACGAACCAAACTATTAGAGTTGTGAACTAATGAAAGGATTGCTATATTAGCTTTAGAATTTGAGAGAGATAAAAGGTTATAATTATTAGACCCATGTCTATATGTAATAGGTAGGTCATGAACCAAGTATCAATAATTATCATAGGTTAGGAAATAATAAAAAAAAAATAGTGACCTTGAGCACTTGTGTTGTCTCTTAATGTAAGGTAAGGTAAGAGAGCAATGTCTAGTTAACATGTTAGATTGGAATCAAATGACTATTACATGTAATGAATAAATAGTTAAAGAAAAGATACATGAATGTGTAACCCCATTTGTTTATTCGATTCTCATTCATAGGTATTCTAGGGATAGGTACATTAGATTTTGTTCCGTGTGTTATTTAGTTAGATTGTTTACTAGGCCTTATGCTTATCTGTAGGAAAATAATTTCTATAAGATGATAGCTAAATTAAGAGACTTAGGAAATTTGAGTGAATCGTAGAGCTTTGATGGTTTATGTATCCTTGTTTATGATCAAGACACATGGTAGATTACCATACTTTTTAAGTTTTTGGTGTGATAATTTCAATGAGGAGAAATTTTTATTAAATTTAAGGGCATTTGTTAAAAAGATTAAAAGAACCATTTTTAATAATAATGAATTGTGAGGATAAAGGTTAAAGAAGTGCCTTAACTTTTGACTTTAGGCAAATTAATGTCTATAGTTTCAAAATTGGCAATTTAGTGCTCGTGAGTTTGAAAATAGTGCAATTTAGTATCTTTATCCAAGTAATAAGTAATAAACATGAACCAATATCCATGGCAATACATGGCTTTATTTTTGTTCAGAAAAAGGGAAACTACACTAGTTATTCAGGGATAGTTAAGTAATTTAACAACACCCAATTGTTCTACATATAGAAGGCAGCCACAATGATTGGTAAGTTTTCATTTTTTTCTATGACATAGTTCATCTCTATTGATGTGAAGTAATGTGTGAATGTTTATGCATTTTATAGAGGGAAGGGAAAAAAATTCTAATTTTGTTGCACCTTCAACATTGTCCGGACAACAATAAAAAATTCCAATTTGTTTGCTAAAATGGCTCACCAGAGGGTTGGTCTTCAATGCTTACCTCTTAAAACACAGCTCTTCAAGCCGATCATGATGAGTAATAGATTCAATTGAAAAATTTGGACCTAGGGTTTTTCAAAGTATTCTATTTCATAATTTGTCAATAAGATTACTTTAAACATTATATAATATGTTTCTTTTATAAATCAAAATGTCCTTCTCAACATAGTTTATCAATATGTAAAAATTAATTACTGCATGAAAGCTATATAGATTTTTTTAACGTCCATTACTTATTAATTAGATAAAGACACTAAATCGCAAGATTTTTAAATTTAAAAATGCTAAATTGCTAATTTTTAAACTATAGACACTAATTCGCTCAAATTCAAAAGTTAAAACACTTCTTTAACCTTTATCCTTGAATTGTGCATATTCTTGCTGCTATGTAAATTTACCATTAGAAAGAATAATCTATTTGTGTAAAAAAATAGCTAAATTCAAAATGATATGAGCTGAAATGATGGTAAAAGTGGCCCTGGGTTTTGTAGTAAAGAAACCTTGCAGGCCTTTCAATCAAACCAACAAGGCGTGGTAAAAATTACCATTAGGCTTTCTCTTTATAAAGATGTTAACAGCTGTTTACACTTATTTAAGATTTTAAGTGAGAATTCTTTTTTTTTTATATTTCTATATATTTGTTTCTTCATTAAGTGGATAACTAATATTGAAGAGTATAAATTTTTTTTTATTAAATTTTTAACAAGTATCCGAGACTCTCGTTAATAAACTATTTTCTCTTTTTTTTTTTTTATTTTCAACCATGTGGGTCGTTGCTTCAACTCCAATATCTGTCAAGATATGACAAGGACTACATCTACATTTCTATATATATATATATATAATCCGCAAGAAACATATTTATATTTTTAATTCACTTTAGCCGAATCCACCAAACAATACCCAGCAAATTGTGACAATAAAAATTAATAAACTTTAGCATTGAGATTTGCCCAAAACTTGTTTTGACATAGATTCCACAATCATCATTTTTTTAAAACTTGCTTGAGTAAACCCTAATGACTATTTATTAAACGATAATTAATTACTGAACCAGGACCACAACAATAAAGCACAGACCTAAATTTTTAATGTGAAAGAAAGAGAGGATGCATGTGGAGCTCGCAGCTCTATGCATGGAGCTTTGTGGATAAGAAATTTTTTTTTTTGGTATATTTTATAATGAAATATCATATCCATCTGCTTTTATGACTTCAATCACCTATTACTAATCGACTGTGGAACTGAAAAAGCAGCTATTGTGCATGTGGAACCATATGCAAAAGCGTTCTATTTTTCATGCTTTTAAAATGGAACTTCAGAGCTTGGGGAAAATAAATGATTTAAGATGGTTCTGACATTGTCCAGCTTATGAAATTATTCATCCAGCTACTTTCGTGCATTAAAGTTGTTTGGACAATCTTTTCCCCTTTAATAATTGAAATATTTAATGTAAGATCCCATTAACGATTACTCTAAAACACCGAGTAGAAGTCAAAAAGAAATTTATTCAAATTGCAAATAGACTCCTTTTTAAAAGATTGTAATAGACTCTTAGGAATGGATATAAAAATATGAGGTTGATGGTTAAACTTATCATATTTAAATTAAAATTAAAATTATATATATATTTCATATATATATAATAAAACTTTATAAGTGATATAACACTTTTTAATATTTAATAAGAATTATTATCAATAAAAATATAGCATAAAAATATTTAAATAGAAAATATTAGTAGAGCCGAAAGAGTAATACAATATATATATATAAGTATTTTTTTTTTAACAATGGCTTTACAAATTTGTATCGTTAGCAATACTACAAAAAAATTATCAATTTCATATGATTAGTTAAGTAATCAGTCATTCAATAATCTACATTCATTTTTATAATATTAATTACAAAAAAAATACATTAAGTGATATGATTATTATTATTTACTAATATTTTATATAATAAGGTTGAAATATTTTTAGTATTAATGTAATTATTGTTTATGATATACTACTAATAAATAAATTGCAATTTAAGATAATTTTGTTAGTTTATTATAAATTTATAATCACTTGAATTTAAAGCTATTATTATTATTATTATTATTATTATTATTATTTATTATTATAAATAAAAGAAGTGAAAAAGAAATGCCATTAAAGTAATAAATACAATTAAAAAAAAACTAAAGTGACTATCATGAGAATTTGACCTATAATCTCTATTATAAATATCTTTATACTTCGACTAAATTATGCACAACATTTTATTAGTAAATACTCTAAAAATATACATATCATACATATAATTTCTTCTTTTTAAAATTATTTTTTTCTAAGCTTAAAGGGGCCAGGGCCCTTTGGCCACAAGACCACCCCCTAATCTATCCCTATAGACTATCTAAACTTTCAAAGCATATTTTTAACTCTTTTTTTACTTATGAAAATATGTATATATACCACAAAATGGTGTTAAATCTCTTAAATTGCCACTATTTAAAGTTAGTTTAGCAATGAATTTGAAGTTTTAATGATAATTTGGGAATCTATACACATATTGCAAATGAAAAATGTTAAGTCATCTAAGAAACATGTTAATCAACAATCTCCTTATTAGATGATTCTTTTTTACACATCATTTAGTAGTGTTTTATTAAGTAATTGTTAGGGCTCCGCATAATGTCCTTCATTAGGAGATCTATCTAAATCTAGTCAATAGTTTGAAGGTACATTTTTAATAATTTCAAGAATTTTTTTCACACTTGCTAGGTTAATTACATACCTTCGGAAAAAAAAGCAACTATATGATTGGCAATTTTTTTTTTTTAAAAAAAAAAAAAACTCCTAACAAGTCACTAGATATCCGATGATGTTTTGCCTTAATAAAATGAAAATAATTTATGCCATGGAGTTCAAACTAGTTGACCTAATTTATAGGCTTTGCTATTGGATAAAGAGCTTCAAAAGAAAAAGATTGTTGGGTAAAGAGTTCTAAAAGAAAAAGAAAAGGAGAAAGTGAAAGAAAAGGCAAGAAATATAGTTAGTATTATTTGAAGTCAAGAGGTGGGGTTTCCATGCATTATGGACAAAAGCCATTCATGGCAAAGTAAGGTAAAGATAAACTGGGATTGGCTTAAATATGACCAGATCCGAATGTGAATTATATCTAAGAATATTTTTTTCATTAAAAGTGTCAAGGAAGTATATCTACCACAAAATGCCCTATGATCCCTTCACTAGCAAGTTAAGCTCAAGCTACTTTACTAAAACCCAATAACAAGTTTTCAATAGGGATTATATATATATATATACCTAATTACATAAAAGTTATTATGTAACGATCACAATTTGCAATAGCTGGCTATTTTTGTTTTTATCAAGAAAAAAAATAAGGAGATACCTGAATTTACATGGAAAAATACTTTAGTTATTACCAATGTTGTCAAAATCGCGAGTTAACTCACACATCTCTACAATTTTACTAGTTGGTGAGCATATTCTTAGTTAACTCGCATGTAAAAACGTTTTTGAGGTAAAATCGTAGTAGAATCGGTAAAATCACGAGTCCATTAGCGTTTTTACGTTTCTATCATAAAGTCTTATTTTCCATCAACAAAAGGAGTGAAGAGGAAGTAGCTTGGCCTAGTTGAAGATGTGTAGCCTAAAGAAGCCTAGCCTAGCCCAAAATTTAAATAAATTTGTAGGCTATAGCTTTCATTCAAAAAATAAAGGCACAAGATTTTATCTCGGTTCACCCATTAACTAAGGCTATGTCCAACAGAGGATTCCACTATGATTAGCATCTCACTCTCTCTTTTTTATCACGCAATTACAAGTAAAAAGGAGAATATATAATAACAACTATTCATTGGCCAAAGCCCAAACTTTTAATAAACAAATATGGGCTTAATTGCTAAAAGCCCTCTAGTGTCCAGGGACCTATGTGCTTCCTTGTTGTAAGGGAATATGAGTCACACCCCAATATGAGTCACAACTTTCCTTATTTTAATTAATATTTTTGTAATAGTAAATAAAATAAAAGGTAGATAACTTTAACTTTATAAGACTTTTTAAAATTTTTAATTTTATAGGAAATGTATAAATGTATTTATATTTCTATCTTTTCAATATCTCATAGTTATAATACTTTTAAATATATATTGTTAAGTAAATATATTTTGAATTAATAATTACGAATAATACAAAAATTTACCTAGTAATATATAATTTTGAAGGTTTTTCTTATTATAGTACTTTTTTTATTATTTACTTTTTGTTAGTAGTTATTTGTCATTTTTTTTATATTACTCATTTCTAATGGTATATCTTCGTTATCAACTTTTATTTATTAGTAATTTCTTAAAGTCACAATTAATTTTTAAATTTTATCTATTATCTTTTAGCTTTTGTATATATAACTAGGTAAAACTTGTTTTATATATGATTTATCATTTTAGAAATAAAATATCTATATTATACAACTTATGCTTGATTATCTATATTATGACTTTTATTGCAAATTTGCAACTTATGACCAAAATAAATGATGAATTCCCTTATTTCTATTATCCATTATATTTTTTAATGACTATTGTAAGTAAATTTACAATGTTTAGAAGTTATTTTACATAAGTTGTCGAAACTTATGTTTCTACGTTCCAATTCCACGGACCCCTTAGCAATTCTATGTAAAATCACGATTTTGACAACATTGGTTATTGCATAATAATAAATATCGTATCTTAATGTATGTATATAATTTACCTATCATGTACCCACTAAAAAAATTAGAAAAAAAAAAAGTAAATTCTCAATACAACGTTCTCTTCCTATAAAATGTGAATTTTGAATAATGTTTTTAAGATTCTTATTAGATAAGTTTATTAAATGTAAGAATAACAAGAATGGCATTGGTTAAAGCTCTTTGGATAAGCTTAAAGTAATACTAGCAATGCAATAAAACTTTAAATCATTACACATTCTTTATTCTAACCCTAAAGTGCTAGGGTTTTTTTTTTTTCTTTTTCAAGTGGCTCTTCTTTAAATGATAAATGTACGGCAAAAAAATGTTTATGATCAAAATAATATTTCTAGAACGTCTATAACTTATATAAAAAGTATTCATAATTTTATATATATTCATATTTTTAAGAAGTTTTAATTTGATATATAATTTATAATGTCCGTGTACATATATTTATATATCTAAATAGAAGTTATAGAATGATCACAATCTATAAAAGTCAATTATTTTTGTTTTTATCTAAAAAGAATTAGAGGTATGAAAAACTTAAATAAAAAAGAGTTTAATTATAAGACCTTGTATTTTAATGTATGTATATAATTTATATATCATATACTTTCTAAAGTAAAAAAGAAAATCTCAAAAACACCCTTCTCCATTTATAAAGTGTCAATTATGAATAATGTTTCTAATATTCTTATTAGATAAGTTTATTAAATGTAAGAAGAAAGTTGGTTAACAAGAATGGAATTGGCTAAAGATCTTTGGATAAGCTTAAAGTGATACGAGGAATGCAATAAAGCTTTAAATCGTTACACATTCTCCATTCTAGCGCTACACCGCTAGTTTTTTTTTTTTTTCCTCATTTCAAGTGGCTCTTTATTACACGATACATATACAACATGCTAGAATGTCCATAACTTAAATAAAAAAAATATTCATAATTACATATATATATATATATATATATATATATATATATCCATCCTTTTGAGAAGGTCTAATTTGGGGTAATGTCTTTTTTTTTTTTATGTTTCCAATATCTTAATATGCCTTATGGATTCAATCACATATTTTACATGTAATAAAGGGAAACTTTTGCAAAATGTTGGAACTTAAATTAAAAAATAAAATAAAACGATTAGAATCAAATAAAAAATAACCCAAGACTAATTACAAAATTAGTACTTTTTCCTTGATTTTAATAGGGATACTTTTGATATTTTCTTAATCTCATTTTCTTTTCTTCTAAAATTCTAAATTCAAATTATAACTTTTCACTATCCAAATGAAGCAAATAACCTTTTATTTACCTTCCTTCGATTATCTTTTCCTATATCTTCTTTCTTTAATTCTATCTTTTTGACATTTTTATCCAAACAAAGTGTAAATGTTAATAGAATTCAAACTAAATTTGAGTATTACTACTATTTTATTTAGAAGAAATTAAAATATAATAAAATTAATAGAGTCAAATTCAATATGCTAAGTGTCATTTTCAACAACTTAAAATTCTAAGTTTGATTTAAACTTAAACTTTAAATTTCCAATAAATTAGGAGTTCAAGTTCAATATTGATTTTTGATCTCATTCATTTGCACCTTAAATGGACATTCTTTATTCCAAATTTACGCCTCACTAAATACATCCAAACATTAAGTTGGGGGAATATCTGAAACTGATAAATGCCCAAGAAAATTCGAAAAATATTTTTAATGAAAATAATACCAAAGGGTAAATATTGTAACTTCACATATAATATAAGGGGATGAGTATGAAGATGAAGATGAAGATGAAGATGAAGGATCCTTTCTTGCATTAGATGCAGGCGTGACAAATACTTTGGAGGGACAAGGCAGAGACCACAAAACCTGTTTGGTGATTTGGACACATCCCCATCTGGGGACAATAAATTACGCTTCATCCAATCAATAATTTTCATTTCTATTCCCATTTCCCCATTGACCTTTCTTCTCTCTCCTTCTCTCACTGTACCCCTCAAAACACACCAGAATCATTCACCAAAAAAAAAGAAAAAGAAAAAAACAAACACCAGAATCTGTCACAGAATACACCCCTTCCGACTCACTCCTTTTTCTGTTGCTTCCCTCTTTCTCTCTCTCTAAAATATTAACAAGGAACCGTTTTTGTATCTTAAAGCTCTGATCTTTTCATTTAGGTAAACCTGAAACTTTATCAAATCTCTTTCTTGTACCGTTTTTATTAGTGGGTTTGGTTCATTTTGCCCTCTAGAGTTGATTTTAGCATCTGGGTCTGCTTGGTTTCTCTGATCTGCGCGTTGTTTTGAGCTTGAGATCTGTTCTTCTTGTAAAGACTAGAGCTTGATTTAAGTCAATGTTAGTCAAGAGAGTTACAGTTTGACCCTTTGAGTTAATTTGGGATTCTATTAATGTGGAATCTGTGCTTCGAAGCTTATTACTATAGGCTGATTCTTTTCTTTGTCGTGGTTTTGAAGGCTCTTTGTGTATATCTCTTAGTTTTGCGGATAAATTATTTGGCTTTAAGTGCTTGTATGCATATATTACCCTTTTTTGGGTTAAGGTTTTGAACTTGTAAAATTGATGTTGAACTGTTTCTAGTACTTGTCCTGTTCTTTCGATGAAATATCCTCGATACATCAATTTGATTTAATTAGTCTATACTTCACGCTTTAACTGTTTGGTCTCTAGTGTCTTTGCTCTGCCTTTGGTCTTGCTGGCACATTCCTTACGGTTCTTTTTTATAGAAAATTTGAATTTTTTTTTTTTTGAGCTTGGTTACATGGATATTTTTCTATATTGATTTGGCTTGGAGATATTGAAGTACGTGCTTATCGTTTTGTTTTATTGCAGTGGATATTGACCGTTTCAGTTGTGGGGAATGTGTCCATGGTGATTGAAGACATGTTTATTCTGATAATGGATCGTAGGTTTTGGATTTGTTGACTCTGATCTACTAGAAGACCGTTTGCCCTCGTTGTAATGGCCTCAAAAACTGCTTCAAGAGCATCTGTGATATCGCTGAGTAAAGCAACAAGTGTTGTCGCGGCAGAAAAAAATGATGCCAAATCTCTACCTTCACAAGATCCAAAGGCAGCTAAACCTGATCTCTCTAGTAGCGAAAAGCTGTCAAAGTCATCACAGGTCAATTTAAAACCTGCATTAGCGGATTCTTCCGAAAATAAAAAGCTGCAGAGACCAATTCATAGAGGCTCTTCCCTAGTAACATTGGGTACTGTTGATAGTAAAAACCCCCCAGTTGCTTCAGTTGATAAAGAGAAGAAAACTTCAGGAAGTGGAAGTGTTAAGGATAGTTCCATTTCCTCCAAAGTTAGTGATGGGACTAGCTGCCCTGCAAAAACGAGTGGAGGCACTAAGGTTAGTGACCGTGTTGATTTTGTGGATAGTGGGAAGAGCAGTATGTGTCGGGGAAGCACAAGCAGTGATATCAGTGACGAGAGCAGCTGCAGTAGTTTCAGTAGCAGTGTTAGCAAGCCACACAAGGCAAATGACTTGAGATGGGAAGCCATCCAAGCTGTCAGATCAAGAGATGGAGTGCTGGGTTTGAGTCATTTTAGACTACTAAAGCAGTTAGGCTGTGGGGATATTGGTAGCGTTTATCTGTCTGAGTTGAAAGGAACAAAGTGCTGCTTTGCAATGAAAGTTATGGACAAAACATCTTTGGCAAGTCGTAAGAAGTTGCTTAGAGCTCAAACAGAGAGAGATATTTTGCAATGCTTGGATCATCCATTCCTTCCAACATTATATAGTCACTTTGAGACTGATAAGTTCTCCTGCTTGGTGATGGAGTTTTGTCCTGGAGGAGATCTGCACACCCTTAGACAGAGACAACCAGGGAAATATTTTCCTGAGCAGGCAGTAAAGTATGATACATCAAACCTTTTAAACTGCAATGCATATAACTATTAGTGTATATTGTTGTTCGTGTTGAACTTTAGCTTATATTATGAATTTCTCATCGAGGGGCATATTTTAACTGGAAGGTAACCTTGTCATTAATTAACTGCATTTGCTAATGGGAAGGATTTGAAAGGATTATTAATTCAAATATTGACTTTTCACTAGATTGAAGTCCCTGCATATTATAAAATCGGAAGAGAAAGATACTTGTGGTTGTGGATCTTCACAGATAATTTTCTGTGGCCCATCGTCTTGTGTTTTTGACATGGTTCTTTTTCCCCTGTTGATTGTGTTTGCCAACTATTTCTTAGTCCCTCTTTAGCATCTGCCTATGAGACAGTTGCCTGTACTTCCACTTAAGTGGGAAATAATATCTTTGGGAATATAAACAAGCAACTGCGCATTCATCATGACTGTTTTTTGTCATCCTAGGAATATTCCACCTTTTTCACGTTACCAGACTGTTTTGGTTGAAAATAAACCCATGGCATTATATCACCTGCAGCTTCTTTTCTGTTTTAGTATGGCTGGAGTCTCCTGTTAGAGGTTCATAACTGCCACATCCTGCTACCACTTTGAGCACATGTATATCATTAATGAAGAGGTGGTAAAGATTTTCCTTCCCTCCCTTCTGATGCTGTCTCCTGAAAATTTTTTAGATTCTTGTTTCTTTGAAATTCCAGACACACGAGATTCCCTTGTCAAACCCCTACATAATAGCCTAAGTAATATATTACCTTAAGGGAGACATACCTGAAAATACCGAAGAAGGTAGCAAATAGTAAGATAAGCAGTATAACTGATCTTGTCTGTTCAGGAAAGAAAATAGGGGAAAAAAATCACTGATAAATTCTAACATAGGATCTGACATTCTGTAAGATAAATGCCTGTTACACCATGTTAGCCCTTGCAGTTCAATGGTTTACAGAAATAAATGTCATTCTTTTTCTAAATGTCCTTGATCAACTGAATCCATGACACCACCATGCCTGATGACCAGGCACCTCACTTGAATTGTTGCTGGCTCTCCTTGAAGTCTGTTCTTCTCTGTCAGTTTAATCGTGCAGATCATTTGGAAGTTTACAGCTTGCACCAGTTAATCTAAGTGCAACTGTAGTCTGAACTCTGAATTAGATTATGCGTGCCTGGCACCTGATATGCACAAAGATTGATATTACTGGTCTTTCTACATTTGTTTATTTATTTCTCCTCTAACAGACTTGTAACAACATTCCTGCCATTCGTCTCCTGTACACGAATGGGTTTACAGTATTCAATGAAGATAGAATCACTTTGACAAAAATACATTTCCTTTGCTTTCCTTTGAGTGATCTGTGTAATACCATTTGTACTTACTGGGGCACTCTACATTAGGGTATTATCCACTTTGGCGTAATATATGCTCAGTGTTCTTAGTGCAGCTGCTACCTAGGACTAGGAGGTTTCCCATGGATTGCATGTCTAGGCATACTTTACCTTGTAGTTTCAATAAACTCTAGGCCGTTTCAATTGCTATCATTACTTCATATTTATATATGCAGTATAAGCACAATGCATATCTTTCCTATTCATCTGTGAATGGTGTAAGTATTCTCTTCTAATCAATCTGTTTTTCCCATTTTCCACACACCTTCCAAAGAAGTCGACGAAATCACCCGTCCTTACACTATGCATGCATTGGAGGAGATAAGAGAATACATTATATGGTTTAGATGTAGAAGAACCCATTAGAGGTTTAGAGAGATCTTAGTAATATCAGTCGTCGTGTGTAAATGCATTTTTTGGTTAGATTTAGAAGAACCCATCAAAGGATCTTTACAGTGGGACAAAGCTTACTAATTGTTGTTGTCGTGTAAATATTTTAGGTAGAAAAATTCTTAGTCAGTCTGTTTTACAGTTTCCTGATCTCTGCACTTGTTAATCTATCAGGAGCTCTAAATGTTTGAAATTCATAATGAGGGTTTAAAACTGTCTTCTTTGAGCAAAAGGCTCTGTTCAAAAATAGCAATGAAAATTATTTCTGAAGCTGTTTGACTTATCTTATTGATAATTATTATAAAGGAAATTATCTCGTTGATGATACTGATATTTTGCAATTGTTCAATGTGTGCGATGATCTAAAGAAGAGTGCTATAGCTCACACAACGCAATGATGTATTCTTTCCATTTCTACCTGCAGATTTTACATTGCTGAAGTGTTGTTGGCCCTTGAATATCTCCACATGCTTGGGATTGTATACCGTGACCTAAAGCCAGAAAATGTTCTCGTAAGGGAAGATGGGCATATAATGCTCTCTGACTTTGATCTTTCCCTTCGTTGTGCTGTTAGTCCAACACTCGTGAAAACTGCATCTCTAGAATCGGAGCCTCTTAGAAAGAACCCAGCCTATTGTGCACAACCAGCTTGCATTGAACCTTCCTGCATCCAGCCAGCATGTGTGGTTCCCACAACATGCTTTTCTCCTCTTTTATTTTCCGGCAAGTCAAAGAAGGACCGAAAACCCAAAATTGAAGTAGGAAACCAAGTCAGTCCCTTGCCAGAGCTCATTGCAGAGCCAACCGAAGCCCGGTCCATGTCCTTTGTTGGAACTCATGAGTACTTGGCACCTGAGATTATTAAGGGAGAAGGGCATGGAAGCGCTGTAGATTGGTGGACATTTGGTATCTTCTTGTATGAGTTATTGTTTGGTAAAACTCCTTTCAAAGGATCTGGAAATCGAGCTACATTATTCAATGTTGTAGGTCAGCCTCTACGTTTTCCAGACTCGCCCGTTGTTAGTTTTGCAGCTAGAGATTTGATAAGGGGATTGCTAGTGAAAGAGCCTCAGCATAGACTGGCATATAAACGGGGAGCCACAGAGATTAAGCAACATCCTTTCTTTGAAGGTGTTAATTGGGCATTGATCCGCTGCGCTAGTCCTCCAGAGATCCCAAGACCAGTTGAAATCAACCACATGCCTACTCCACCACTGAATTGTGAAAAGGCTGCAAATGTCGTGGCTAATCCCAGTAAAAAAGGTTCCGAGAAATATTTAGAGTTTGATTTTTTTTAGCAGAACCAGTGTTAAAAGATTATTTTCCCTGTTGGGGAGAACCATCCCTTCTTGTTGCGGAAAATGTGGAAGTTAATGATGTTCTTTTAATGACAAATGAAAGACTGGATTGTTTGTATCTGTTGCGTAAAAATCTTTTTCCAAATCTGTTACTTGCATTGTTCTTTCATGAACTGCCTCTTTGCTAGCTGTTAGCCTTTGCTGGTGTTGGACCATTCCTTTTAATTAGAAAATTCCCAGAATGAACATTGAGTTGGACGTTCAAACGTTCTAGGTGGGATTGGTTTGATTTAATTATTATCGTCAACCTCACGTCTGGATGATCACAATTCACAATCATCAAACAGTCCTAGTTATGGCACATTCAATTATTTGGAGTAATAATCAATTATATTGTTAACGAAATTGCAAGATGTTTAGATCCATTTTTCCTCTTACCCTATAACAAATCATCCAATATCAAATTTCAATATAAATAAAATACAGATAAATTGTATAGTCGATATGGCGATTTATATTAATCCCATATGATCCAAATACACTAAGGTAACTAAATAGAACCATTTATTTATTTCTATATTTGGGCTAATGCATTTATGTGTATATTTTATTTTGAGAAACATTATAGATCGATGATATTGCTTGGACATTCCTTCTTTTATATCAAAAGCATCAACACCGGTCTTAGTGTTTCTTCTTCTTTTCCAAATACTAGCCTTTATCATCGTTCTTGTTTAAAATTGGTAATCGGAGTCATCTTGTCTCAACTTGGTGTTGACACCACATTTCGATCAGAGGAGTGTTACGGAACGAAAAATTGCTGGTTATTTCGATTGAAGTTTCTGGCATAATAAATATATTTCTTTTCCTAATTATATATTGTCAAACGTAAAAAATATTTAGTGTAGGTCTCATTATTCACTTTTTCTTTTATTATTATTTTTATATAATATGTGATTGAAAAGTGTACCAATAGAAACACTATATATATATATATTTGACAACATTTACAAAACTTCATTTAGATCTTTTGGGATGTTGTCAAAAGGAGGTGTTTAAAGGATGCTTGAAAGAAATGAAATTATAAAATATTCTATGCTTCAATCTAAAATCAATTCAATATAAAATATTCAAAAGCTTGCTTCTTATAAGAAAGTTAAAGCACATTCTTTTAAGAATATATCCAGCTCCATCTTAATTTTGTTATTTAATCAATTCTCTGCCATTTCTAGCATGCATCGTTGGCTGAAAACCTGATAACTGGGCTTACCATATGACCAATTTGGCAAGTTTTTCATTTGCAAAGTGAAATGTGGCAAATGAAAGTCAGAACTAAAGAATATAAAAAATACGTATCATACCCACCTGTTACTGCTAGCAACATAGGGAAAGGGATGAAAAACATAAAGTTGCGGTGAGCGTGGATCGAACACGCGACCTTCAGATCTTCAGTCTGACGCTCTCCCAACTGAGCTATCCCCGCTGATGCTTTCGTCTAATACTTTTTATATTATACAAATTATATCTAGGAGGTGGGATTTGATCTGAAACATGACATGCACGAAACTAAGCCATTAAAATGAGGGACGTCGTGAGCAGATCTGGGGCTTTTCGTTTTGGTCGGTAGGGATGGTGATGTTGACGGTGACTCAGTCGACTGCTCCAAAATCACTTCATTTCCTTGGCATATGATCTTAATTTCACATGTCTCTGGCACTTTCTGAAGTATTTGATCAGCAATTCCACTTCCTTTCCTAGACCTCAATTTCCTAAACGAACAAATATAAAATTTTTTAAAAGAAAAACCACCGTCTTAATTTGTAATCACAAATTAAAAAGAAAAAAGAAAAAAAAAATCACCATACAAAACAAGCAAGAACTCATTAGAGTAATTATATTAATAGTTTTTTTTTCCTGTCCAATCACAAAAATAAATTGAATAGCTAGAGAAAATAAAAAAAGTATATTATATGTAAAAAACGGTCTGATTTTCGCCTGTAACAACAGCGCTATCAAACAATAACTAAGTTCATTAATATTGAGCTCTTGGGGACTGTCCTATACCTCAGGCTAGATTTGTTGATACCGATCACAAGCTTCTTGATGTGGAGAACAGGAATTAGGTCAAGAATAGCTTTGGCCACCATTTCACTTTCAATGAGCATCGTTTCCACATTAACCTGTCAGACAAGTATTCTGAAATTATTACCCTCTTAAGCTCAAATCTACCTATCTTTCTTGTGAGCAGAAAGAACATCTCCCAATCGAGAATCAATTTGGTTATAACGTTAATCCTTAGCCAGATGGGCAAAGATAAAAAAATATGATAATGTTCCTGAATATCTTGAAGTATTTGCCAAAATATATACCTTGTTAGCATTACAAAGGTCAATGAATTTCTGAAGCAATTGCCTCCTCTTTGCTCTTTCTTGGGTCAGGAAGCTCTCCAACTGATCTGGATTCACTTGGCTCTTTGGAATATTCCCCACTTCAATTCACCAAAGATCAAATGAAATAAAATATTTATCAAATTCATCCATCAAAATATTGCATCGTATATCTTATAAGTGGCACACTTGGTTTTGATTTGATCCGACGACATTCGAAAACATATCAAGCTTTTTCGATTTGAAGACTTTCATATTATTAAGTTGAAACTAGCTATTTGATTTCATACTTTATAGTATGGTTGGATAATTGGAATATAGTGATACTTTTCTTACAACTGCACTTTCCTATGAAATAATATGCATCCAAGCATCTTTTCAGCAACACGAATGGTAGATATACTATCGTCTGGTGTGAACAAAGTGCATAGAATTGTTGGTTTTCTTAACTGCCATGAAACAAGGGGACGTATTTGTCAATAACTTCACTAATCAACCATGTGAAAAGATATTCTAGAACTAGAACTAACTTAAAAAAAAAAGCCCGATATTACAGTCTGATCATTGCCTTATGGGGACTTTCAAGAACAAAGGGTAGTTGCCAAAATTGTCAAAGAATTGATTTTGACCATTGACTCAATAATAGAGATATTGAATCATATCAAATTAAAGCATTAGAGGTCAATAATGGAGCAGGAAAAAATCTAAGAAGGTAAAGAAAAGGAAACGTACAGGGACTAGGAATGAAATGAATCTCAGGGAAAACATGAACAAGATTAATGGTGGTTCTCGGCGAATTTCCGACATGGTTCAACGTCCATTTGAGAGCATCCATGCCTGATTCACCTTTGCCTACTCCAACATAAACACAGTCTTCTGGGTTCTGATCTATATATCTAGGAATTGAACTGCCTTCAATGTCTTCTTTAATGGATGCCAAGGAGTGACCTCTTTTGCTATCTGAAAACCGGCCAGATTTCACTTCTTCTATCTCACACACGTAGCTTGGATTGCTAGTCGCATCTTGATGATCATACTTTATGATGATATCCTCTGAATTTGAAGCTTCCATTGATATAATAAGATACTTTCTTGCAATACAATGAAAACAAGATGAGACTAGGAGGTTTCTTTGCTATGATACTAATGAGATAATTGTGGGACTATCTTCCAGATTTTTTTTTTCCTGATTTTCCTCTCTTCTCAGCAGTTCAGTTTTGGTGTGAGGTTGGATATTATTGGAGATATTAGGCAACCAAAAAGTCTAAAGGAATTGAGAAATTCTATGTACTCCCAGCTCTAGTAGACTTTTTGTATTTATGTGCATTTGTCGTATCGGAAAACTTTGAAATGTCTTGCATATCTTATTAAACAGATCACCAAATTACAGAAAGTATCTTATTTATATTTTATCCATATCTTATCCTATTTAATTTTTATCAATTTGGCATTTAAAAAATTATTTAATCGATATCTTAATTGTACCTATTTCATAATTTTGATAAAAAAAAAGTTTAAAAGATATATTTTATACATTGCATAAAAAAATTGTAATTAATAATATTGAAAAAATAAATAAAGCATAAAAAGTCTAATTTTATAACATTATTAAATTTTTAATTATGTATTTATAAGAAATAAAAAATATAAATTTAAAAATAGTATTAAAATGACACCATAAAGATAAAGAGAGAACAAACCAAATGGATGTTGTTGTTTATAAAATACATATATGTATAATGTTCTTCCTTAATAATTATTAGTTCTTAATTAAAAATAATAGGTGATATACAAAATCATGTAAATCTTCCTCAACCGAAGGTTCAAAATAATCTCTTACTTGATGATAGTATTTATCGATACTTTCCAAATTAGAAAAAGAAAAGAGATATTGATTTCATTTTTCTGAATTACACTATATTCCTCTTTAATCCAATATTATACAAATGGGCAAGAGAATGTGTATAGTATTTCAGCAAGGTGTAATGGATAACAAAGGGTACAAAAGGAATCACGGCGATTTTTTTACTAGAGAATCTGGAACCTGGGCCCGTGGAAGAAGGTCTAGCCATAATAGATATATTTTTAATTAGATTTTTAACATGTAGGAAAAGTGACTTAATCCTAGCAAAAAAAAAAAAAAAAAAAGAAAGAAAAAAATCATGTGGGCAAGAAAAAATTAGTATTGCACCAACTTAGTGTTATCCCTTAATTGCTTTCTTGATTACTAAGTGTTTTACCCCCCATAAAATAAATAAACAAATAACACAAATAATAATCACGTCCATGTCCAGCTTAAGTAAGTATAAGAATAGCGTATGCATGAAATTTTATAATGTTACACGTAGGGAATATGCGAATACATAGAGAGAATCACGGTTTCCCATGTAAAGTCAAATATTTGTACTACAGATGTCATACGTTATCTCACAAGACGAGTCTACATTACCCATGGCATGGCGCTACCAAGTCCACGGTCCTGTATGGCATATAATTATAAGCAAATTTGAACAAGTAATCCAAGTAAAAATAATAGATTTTTCCTACCATATGACAATACAAAGGGTTAATATTTTTGTAATTAATTATATTAAGTTTCAAAATATTGATTTACTATCTAAACTTTATTTATTTTTATAATTAACTATTTAAACTTTATCTATTTTTATAATAAATTACTTAAACTTTATCAATTTTTATAGTTAACTATATCATTTAAATACTATAAATGATCACAAATATTTATAAAATAACAAATTAACATAACTTTAGATAATTAATTATAAAAATATAAAATTTAGGTACCAAATGTAATATTTACCTTAATACAAAAGCTAAATTGTAAATATATATCCTTATATTTCATTTACATATATATAGCTTCCTTATATTTAAAATTAAGCGTATCAATACCAAATCTTAAATGATTTTCTTATTTCTTTTGTGACCATTTTGTACTTTAAAAAAATAACAAAAAATAATATTCCTAGTGAGACTATTAACCCTAGAAGATCATTCATTCATTGGATTTTTATATCTCAACTCTCTCTATCTCTAAGTGCTTTTAAATCAATTAGTTTGGTTCATGTATTTTTTTTTCATTAAAACAATTCATTTTTACTAGTAAAAAGAAAAAAGAAAAGAATTATATTGAGCAGCCTAGCTACCCAACACTTTATCAAATTAAGCTAACGTAAACCTTAACTATTGTTTCCTTTTATTTTTTTGTTAATGATTTAGTTGGAAAAAATTTCCTAAATTGAATAAAAAAATTAAGGTTAGTTTGAAAGGGAAATTGAACAAACCGAAAAAGAAAAAAAAAAAAAGAACCAACAAGAAAAAATATATGTATATAGCACATCAAAATGTTCAAAAACTTCAATAGTTTAAGGGTTAAGAGACTGATCTTAGTGTCTTAAGTATTTCCATGTACTTTTACATTTTAATTGTACAAAATAACCTTATTTTCTTGGTCATTTTTTGTGAAGCATCAAGATAGAGGTAGTTTTCCGGTTATAGTATGAGGTCCTCATCTTATGTTTCCCTCGTTTTTATTATACATCCTATTCTTTTTCTTCCTATTTCATTTTTCTTGCCCCTCACAGCTTCTTTTCCTCAAAATTTCTTGCAATGGCAAGAAATTCAAAAGACCTTTTAGCATTGGATTTTTAGCTTGATAAGATCCTTTTAAAGAATTTGGGTCATACTTTGTTCATTTAGGGGTTTTTGTTAAATATATTTTATAAAATTCAATTTTTTTTCAATAATTGGTCTAAAAATTTTGCAATATAAATTAATTAGATGTATTGATTTCTCATTATAGAGGAATAAATTGGCTATGTGAGAATTTGACCAAGTTTAATATTAATTTGGGCTTGACTCATTAAGCTAGTGATAAGACCTATGTCTTGAGATGACTTACGGAGATTTGGATTGTAAGCTTGAAACGAGGATCATCAGACCAATTTGTCTAATTTCTTATGTAGCTTATACACTTAATAAGAAAGGTTACAAGTCTTGAGATCATAATAAGCTCATCAAGATCATCTTGTAGTGAGTATATTTCATCATTATCATTAACCATTAAGATAATTTGACAAATGTAAATGAACTCAAAAGTTTATAAATACTTAGTATTGCCTCCTCATCTGACATAATTTTGGAGATAAGAGATAGTAGAAAATTGTAAATGCTATGCTCTCAAAAATCAAACAAACTTTAAATAAAGAACAAATTAATTTTACTCAAAAACTATGAGGTTGATGGTCAAAAGTTCTTTCACTTGTCATTTGTGCATTTAAGCCTCTAAAGTTGCCCATTCTTCTTTTCAGTTACTCATTTCTAAATCATCTGTTCATATTTCGTTTTCATGTCATACTTCTAAAACAACATAAAACATAAGATTTATGCTGCATGCACATGACAACATCAATTGAATTCCTACATCTACAATCTTATTGAAAGTGGTTATTATTATAAGAGGAATAAGTTTTGTAAAAGAAAAAGAAATGAATTACATATCATTTTCAACACTCAATTTTAAACTATATAAGTATTTGGAAAATTATTTATTTTCCATACCTTTTTTATATCCTTTACATGGTATGCAAACTTAGCAAATCCCTGGTAAGCTTAAGTTGCTAATTGACTAACTGTAATGCACATGAACTTTGTAATCGACTTAAAGATCTTTAGTATTTTCAATAACTAAATTATATAAATGGAAGTGTGGAACATGCGAATATACTGTATATATACGACTATCATTGTAGCTTCGAGTGGTTGGTTAGAACTATTTTTACGAGAATAAATTTCCTCTTTTCCTACAAAAGAAAATTGTTATATATATATATTTTAAGACTTCATCCAATTTACGATCAAATGGCATAGTACCTCTGCTCCTCAAAAGTACCATAATGATATAGGAGGCAAATGATTGTTTTGATGAATGATTCTTATGTTTAATCGTTATCCTCACTTCCATGAGATCTAAAAAAAGATCATAAAACCCTTATCAAAATGAAATCACATGAGATATCAATCAAGCAATTACCAATATATTGTTAAGCGAAAACAATTTATTCAATCCATTTTTATGTAAATATGTAATATATACATCTTTAGGGCATGGTGGATTTTTAATTTAATTTTATTTTTTAATGTGCATTCTACTTTTTTAGAAAATAACCACCATTTTTTCATTTAAAGACAATTAAGAAAAATTACACATTTAAAACCATATGTACTATTGTAGTTTCAAGTCTCTTTATTTTTGGACACCCACATGATGGATGCTCATTCATTTGCTATCATATTAATGAGATAAGACATAATGCACAACCACTTCATCTTTCTTTAGAAAATGTAGTACAAAAGGTTTAGCTATTCATTTATATTTTTTTTATTTGCATTTGTCATCTTCTGATTCTTAATTAAATTGGAAGATTTAACATGATATCTTGTCAAAATTGCTTTGTGGAGTGCATACTTTGAAGAATATTTATTATAATATATAATTTTAAGTTTTTTTTTTTGTTATGTTACTTCCTTAATGTCAATTAAACCTTTTTATTATTAAAAATCATTGTATTTTAATCATATATCCTAGAGATGTTTATATATATATATATATATATAATTGCAACCTTTGCTTTAACACCAAATCGCACAATAGCACAACTCTTAATACATGATATTTCAGTTATATAATTTAAAGGGAAGTAATTCTTTTTAAATGGTACAATATTTTATATAAATATAAAAAGATTATCAATAGTCATATAAAATCAACACATATTATATATTTACATAATTAAACAATGGCGTTCATGTAGTTTTCATAACAACTAATGAATATATATTGTTAAACTATTAACTTCAATAATCTTTAAAGAAACTTTTATCATTTGTACCTTTTGAGTATACCATTTATTTTTCTTTTTTTTTTTTCACTTTTCTTACTTAAGGCTTTTTATTACTAATATCTTTGCTTATTAATACTCTTTTTGTCTCAACATGATACTCAAGAGATATGACCTTCGTGTGAAAAATGAAAAATGTTACAATCTTTATACGACTCAACAAAAAAACAACACAATTTTTTATACCTTTGCAAAGTAGTAACTCTTCTAAATGGTAGGGATGAGTGGGTAATCCTATTGAATAGAGTGTAGATATCTACCTAAATCCTATTCAATTAGATAAGTTATAAATAGATATTAAGGATTAGAAGGTAGATTTCGAGTATATGTTTTTTGGAACTTACTCCCACAAGATAGGTTATGAGTATAAGATCTTTCTATCTTATATATGCCCTAAAACTTATAATTTAAAATATAAATGGTATAGATTCTAAGGCATCATATATGAAACCTATAAAAATTACTAAATAAAAAAAGGGGTCATGTCTATGATTTAATAACCATAAATGGCTAAACCTAAAGTGACCTCTCTTACTTTATATTCTCCATTCTTTCTCCTACTTTTTCCCATTTTCCTCCCAAAATTTATAGTTCAATTTTTTTCCTCTTGTTTTTTCCATTTTACTAAGTAGTAAAATCACATAAATTTAAAATAACAAAGGTAGGAAAATGTTATTTCTTTAATTTCGTAGATTTTGCTTAGGTTTTATAAGCTTTACATATAAAGATTGAATTTATAATATCATATATAGATGATTTTTTTTTAATATCATATAAATTTAAAATTTATACAAAGAGAGGTAAAATTTACAGTTTCTATAAGTTACCTTATACCTTATAGGTTTTATGGGATATGGGTTCTATGATGGATTCAAGATGCTACAAGGTGGGTTTCGCTTTAAAAATTGAAAACCTATACCTTATAAAGTAGGATACGAATATGATTTTATGCCTTACTTACCCTATACTTACTTATCCCCTACTAAATGATACATCATTTCATATGCAAATGTAGAAAAACCATTATAAGACCATTATCTTAAATTAAACAACAGATTCATCATATCATATTCAAAGCAATATTATGAAAAATACAATGATAGTATTTTAACTATAATTATCATTTAAGTAAATATATTATTTTTAGAAAATGTATCAACTTTAAAGTAAAATCTGCACAAATTATGTGGCTTTAACTTGTCAATTTAATGGGCGAATCCTTTTATTTTCCCCGTTATGATTTCAAATGTAATTAAGATCTTTCCAGTGTTTCTACATGAATATAGTTTTTGCTTCAGTTATTTCATATCTTCCAAACAACCCCTTCGGTAATAGTTCATGGTTCAAACATTAACCAAACCAAATTGAATTGGTTTTTATGGTCCAAAAAATGGTTTGATAAAAAATCGAACCATGTCTACCACCCTTGCTATTGGATTAATGAAAAAAAATCTTTTTATAAACCAAATGATCTATAAACTGTGTTTTGAGCTTTTAATGTGCAATAATATCCACACAAATAGTGTAGTGGCCAGCCCTCCTGGAATAAAGGCCAAAATATTTGGTCTATCTGGATGGGGTTTGTGCAAGCATTACTAGGCCAATGGACGTAAGAAAACCTCTTAAACTTAAAAGCATAATAATTTCGAAGTTTGTTAATATACTATTTTTCATTTATGCCCTTTCCTCCCCCACTCCCTTTCTTATTTGGAGGTTTTGTTTCTTGTAAAAAATTGAAAATATTTTATGGGGGAAATGATTTTTATTTTTTTTTTCCAGCGAAGACGCATGTTATTGGGCCATTTAGTTATATACTATTACACTAAGTATAACGTTGTAAACCCATATATTTAATTAAAGAAAAAGAGAGAAAATGAATTCAAATATGGCAAAACCCTCCTCACATTTGGAAACTATATGCGAAGAGGTATTTATTCCCTTTATGTTGAAAGAGCATAATATGGAATACAAAAGAGAATAAGCAATTGATTTCCATTATTTTCCTAGTCCAACCCTCAAAACGCCTTTTTGATGGTGACTTGATTTTCCGTGTAATTTAAAAATGATACGACTTATTTAATGATCCTACCATGATACTTGGACTTATGTAATAGGAGAATATATTATGTGTAGATTGCTTAGCAGTAGATATGAGCAGTTAAAATTTGTTGTAAATTGCAAATGTACCATCTTCTCTTAAATCATTATGTGCTTGGTTCCTCTATCTTCAAAACTAAACCCTTAGATCATCAAATCTTGAAAAAGCATGCTTTTAAGATTTCTGTAAAACCATTTTATTCTTGATAAAATAATTAAAAGATAAAAATAAACTAAAAAAGAAATGAAAATTCTCTATTCTTTTCTAATATTATATATATTTTTTAACTTCAGTTTTGTCCACGAAACAAATATTGTTATATAGAAATTTTAAAAGCACATTTTACACTTTTAAAGATTTGAATATTCAAATATAAAAATTAATGAACTAAACGAGTATAGAACAAATATAAATGAAATGTATTTATGATGCAACCTCTACATTTACAAACCCACACAAAAAAGCTTTCTTTTTTATAGCATTATCCTTCCCACTTGAAATTGATATGAAGTTGATTGAATAAGGTCAGAGTTAGGAATTTTGGCGGCATACGCCATTATTCTTGCGTCCGAATCTACATCCATCCAAAGTGATTAAGTAAGCCATCCACGATTCCATTGATTGGGGGATGCACATATCGTTGTTACCTTTGCCTTGGGCACTTTTGAGGCTATTAGGTTACGGATAGGATCGTATCGTTTTTTCTTTGACGTCGAGTAAGGACTCGAAAATGACGTATATCCAAAGTAAAAATGGAAAAATTATATAAATATGACATATGTTTTTGGATTTTTATAAATAAGTCGTCTGTGTTTTTATTTTTAATAAACACATAACCTTTATTTTTAAAACTATATGTTAGATATATTTAAGGACATGCATCGTTATTTGGTTGGTTCGTAAATACTTCAATTAAAATTATTTAACATATCCATTTATATAATTACAAAAAAAAAAAAGAGAACCAAAAATCACCTTGTTAGCAACCCTTGATCGGCGATGGAAGCTGAGGTAGCTGACACTGCAGTGGGCCATAGAAGATTAGGGGAGATGGTTGTTGGGAAATTGATGGGTGTCGAGTCCAATAAAAATAAAACCTACTCTTAGACAATTATATGATTTGCATATAGTGGTGAGTAGGGTCGAATCTACAGGGATTGGTTAAAGATATTTTTATTCAAAGAGCATAAAGAGGAAAAGAAAAATGAGGGGTTTTGTTTGTGAATTGAATAAAGTTGAAACAAGATAAGAAAATTGAATATTGATAAAAGCCTAGCCAAAGGAATCCAGATAGTTTAATTCTAGGAATTGATCATCGATGCAAATGTTTTCTATTATTAGTTTTAGATAAACTGGTTATGGTTATTAACAAGCTCTAATAACCTATCTCTCCTTACTTCCTCGATAACCAAGACAAGCGCTTTGAATTATTTCCCTTATTGATTAGGCAACCCTAGACAAGCTCTTAGGATTTAATATATCAATAGCATTAAAATCTAGAGAGACCACCAGTTCATGCCAGTAGATTATAAGATAACCTATTTAAACATGATCGTACACCTCCATAACATGAATTCGATCATCTATTCTTATAACCAGACATGTTATTGTGTCACTGAGACTAGAACAATCAAACAATTATGGATTTGACTTGCTAGTTGACAATATATTAACTTGCTAATTGAGTAGAAGAGCTCTATTCATACCAATCAACAAAGATAATAATGACAAAACGATCAAAAGATATATGAATATCCAAAAGCAAAGAATAGAATAAATACAAATCAATTAGATCTCACAATTCGTGGAGAATTAAACATCTATGACCCTTTGGCTAGAAAAATAGCTTAGCTACACATGTTCATAAGAAAAACGGAAATAAAGAGTAAAAACATGATGAACCCGGTTGCCTGCTCTGCCTCCCTCATTCCTTCTTGTCTCCAAGATGAGCCAAGGTTAAAGATTAAAGATTCTAAAGATTAAAGATTTTAAAGATTGCCCTAACCCTCTAGGGTTGGTTCTATTTATATTGTTAGAGGGATGACATGTGATCTTTTGCTAGCAAGATACGAAAATATCTTTCCTTTTCCAAGTAGATTTCGAGAAGTGAATATTCGTCCGCCTGGCACGCCCTACCACACGGCCGTGGGTCAAGCCGTGCCATCCTCTGTGCATATTCAACAAGTTTTCATCCTTGTCTAGTGTGTACCACGGTCTACACCACGACTAGATTTCCAATCGTGCCTTACTCTATGCATAATCAACAAGTATTCATCTGTGTCCAGTGTGTACCACGGCTCCACCCACGGTTAGATTTCCAACCCTGTCTTCCTCTGTCAATGTTCCACAACTTCTTTTCCTTGGCACGTCTAGCTTTCACCATGGTTTCCCCCACGGCCGTGCCCTAAGACGTGTCTCCCTTTCTCCTCATGCAGTGTGTAGCACGGTTTACAACATGGCCAGATCTCAAACTGTGCCTCCTTCTAGACAGATACATGCCCATGTGCTTTCCTCCGGTGGTGTAATTCCTTATCTTGATCCAAGTTATAGATGACTTCTCTAATTTACTTGAATTAGCATCCTTGACTCCATTTAACCTGATTTATCACCATAATAGAATTAAGTACCATTTCCTTAGGAATTCTATAAAATCAATAGTAAATTAACACCATTTATGCTATAAAGAATGAGTATAAAATGGCTTTATCAAATTCCCCCACACTTAGACTCTTGCTTGTCCTCAAGCAATTGCATCAAATCAATTGAGAAATCTGTCATAGATTATACAAACTTTCTTTTCATTTTTAAGCATCTATTCATTTGTAATTCATGACTTGTAGTTTTAATGTCTACTACTTCAACCAAACTGGTTTCCTGTGATCAAATTACCATGGACAAAATTTAATAGATAATCTAAACAAAACAAACTTTAATCCTCATGTTTAGCAAAAGAATTTTTTATTCCAAAAGTAAGTACTTAATCCACTAAGGAAAAACACCCAATTAAACTTCATTGGATATTAGCAAACATATAATCCTTGCAGCATAAAGTAAAAGCATATGGTATCAGCTCTTTGCTAGATATTCTCCCTTTTATATGTCTTGTTTTATTCAATGAATGTTTACATTCATGTTCTTTTGATTTATTCAAGCATCTATTTTGACGGGTTTTTACCTGCTTCTTTTCATGAACTTTCGCCTTTTCTCCCTTATTGTTATAGTGAGTTCATTGAGTTGGCACATCCCGAGCTCATCACTCAAGTGATCGGGTTTTGAGATACCCCTACGGACTCTTCCTCACTCTAACATTCAAGTTTGAATACTCTTAACTCAATTAGTTGAATCATTGGAGTAATGGCTATGCTTGATTCCTTCTTTTTTTTTTTTTTGACTAAGTGTTATGATTGCTTTACAAACAATTTCAAAGAGTATACAGTAGCTAATATAACCTAGAAGTAAACTTGTTTATTTTTCACTTAGGGACTCGACTTACTCTTAGACTTCCAATTCTAAAGCTAAATACAAGGTAAATTTGTTTCTTAAAGATTTCACTACTTAATTTTAATCAAGTATTCTAATCACAGCAGTGGGTGAGTAAAGCATTTCAACAAGTCAATTTCACATTTTGTAGATGCTTATTACAACTTTTAGTACAATCTCTAGATTTCATGATAATTTTGAAAAAAAATTGGCTTAAAATTGCTTAAGGACAAACATTCAAAGTATGGATCAATTCTCTATTCTCTATATTTTATTATCCTCTCCCCCACACTTAGCTTAAACAGTGTCCTCACTGTTTCTAATTCAGCACAATTGAAGAGGAATTAACAACTCAAGGAACATTAGAGAATAAGAGAAAGGAAATACCGGTACTTCCCTGGTATTGGAGTGCTCCCTTTAAGCTCTGGAAAGTGTCATCTGATTATGTGTATCATTGCTGCAGCTGATCCAGAGAGTTCAAAACTACACTAAAATCAAAACCAAACTAAACTAAAACAAAACAAAACTAAAGCAAAACAAAACTAAAAGATTTTTTTTTTTTTTTGACATGGGTTGCCTCCCATGAAGCGCCTTTCTTTAACGTCTTTGGCTAGACTTTCCTGGCTAGATGTTTGGGTAAGGATTTCGATTCCAGCTTTGGTGCCTGTGGTGATGGGTTAATAACATCCACAACAAAAACAAGAGAGATATCGCTAGGATGTTTCATGGTATCATAAATGTTAAATTTAATCACTTCACCATCAAATTCCATAGTGAGGGTACCATCATTTACATCAATTTTCGTCTTGGATGTCTTAAGGAATGGTCGCCCTAATAATATCATGGATGAATTATGAGAATCATTATCTTCCATGTCAAGTACATAAAAATCAGCAGGAAAAACCAACCTATTGACTTGAACTAAAACATCCTCTAGAACTCCCTCAGGATAAACATTGAACCTGTCAGCAAGTTGAACAATAATACCCGTTTCCTTCAAAGGACCAACATTTAAACGTTGATAAACAGACAAAGGCATGACATTGATAGAAGCTCCTAGATCACACATGGCTTTAGCAATTCCAAGATTACCTATTGTGCAAGGAATGGTAAACATACCTGGATCCTTACATTTAGGAGGAAGCTTCTTCTGAATAATAGTTGAAACATTTTCACTCACACTAATCTTTTCATTGCCTTTCAGCTTCCTTTTGTTAGTGCATAAGTCTTTGAGAAATCTAGCATAACGCGGTATTTGCTTAATTGCATCAAGCAAAGGAATATTTACCTCGACTTTGCGAAAAGTTTCTAGAATCTCTTTTTCTTCCGCTTCGTTCTTGGATTTCGCCAATTTGGAGGGGAAAGGAGGTGGTATCAATGTGACCTTTGATGGCTCAACTAGAGACTTGCTAATCTGGTTGCGCTGCTGGTTTGGCGTTGAAATTTCTTTCTTAGTCTCTTCCCCAAGAGTAGATGGGTGTCCTTTCTTATTTGATCCCTGCAATTCTGTTCCACTTCTCAAGGTAATTGCATTAACGCTTTGCTTTGGATTTGTGATAGTTTGAGAGGGTAACTTACCTTGATTTTCTAACCTGTTTACAGAAGAAGCAAGTTGGCTTACCTGATTCTCCAAGTTTTGAAGGCTCTGCTTTGTTTCTTCCTGAAATTGTTTTCTATTAATAGCAAGAGATTTAACAATTTCCTCAAGAGACATACCTGAAGTGGAAGGAGCTTGGGGTATTTGGTTTGATGGCTTAGGCTGGAATTGTTGGAAATGTTGTGGGTTGTTGCCATATCGGAAGTTAGGATGATCCCTCCATCCAGGATTGTAAGTATTCGAGTAGGGGTCATACTTCCTTTGCGGTTGTCCTGGAAATCCTCCTACCGCATTGACGTGTTCATGATTGTCATCTTATAATGTGGGGCACATGTCGGTAGGATGATTAGAAGCAGCACAAATTCCACAAGCCTTCACCTGCTGTGTTTTTCCAAGGGCTATCTGTTGCACAAGGGAGGTTAGGTTAGAAATTTGATGTTCAAGGTTAGACACACTTACCTCATTTACCTTCCTTGAAGATGTATCATGCCTATACCCAAATTGTTGCGAATTGGCAGCCATAATGGAGATCAATTCCCTAGCTTGACCAGGGGTTTTGTTTACTTTGGCGCCTCCACTTGCAGCATCCATCATATTCCTTTCCATCGGAAGCAGGCCTTCGTAGAAGTATTAGATGAGAAGTTGTTCAGATATTCCATGTTGTGGGCAGCTTGCACACAATTGCTTGAACCTCTCCCAATACTCATGAAAAGTTTCGGTATCCCTCTGTTTTACACCACAAATTTCTCTTCTTATACCAGCGGCTCTGGATGCGGGGAGGAATTTGTCCAAGAAGAGTCTCACCATATCTGTCCAAGTGGTGATAGAACCTGGAGGCAAATAAAACAACGAATCTTTAGCTTTAGTACTTAAAGAAAACGGAAAAGCACGTAGCTTGATTTGATCGTCGGTTATTCCTTGCGGCCTCATACTAGAACACACTATATGAAACTCTTTCAAATGCTTATGAGGATCTTCATTCTCAAGACCATGAAAGGTGGGTAGTAGATGTATCAACCCAGATTTTAACTCGAATTCCACAGCTAGTTCAGGGTAGTGAATACAAAGTGGTTGTTGATTCACATCCGGTGCAGCTAATTCTCGCAGTGTTCTCTCGGGATTTGCCATATCGTCTTCTTTTTCTGAATCAAGGGATGAATCAGACAAATTCGATGCTAAGTTCAGTCTAGTGGATGATCTAGCTTCCCGTTGCAGCCTCTTAAGAGTCTTCTCAATCTCCGGATTATAATTGAATGCACCTGTTTAAGAAGAACGAGTCATACAAGAATAGAAATAAATTTGACACCAATCCCCGGCAACGGCGCCAAAATTTGATGGGTGTCGAGTCCAACAAAAATAAAACCTACTCCTAGACAATTATATGATTTGCATATAGTGGTGAGTAGGGTCGAATCCATAGGGATTGGTTAAAGATATTTCAATTCAAAGAGCATAAAGAGGAAAAGAAAAATGGGGGGTTTTGTTTGTGAATTGAATAAAGTTGAAACAAGATAAGAAAATTGAATATTGATAAAAGCCTAGCCAAAGGAATCCAGATAGTTTAATTCTAGGAATTGATCATCGATGCAAATGTTTTCTATTATTAGTTTTAGATAAACTGGTTATGGTTATTAACAAGCTCTAACAACCTATCTCTCCTTACTTCCTCGATAACCAAGACAAGCGCTTTGAATTATTTCCCTTATTGATTAGACAACCCTAAACAAGCTCTTAGGATTTAATCTATCAATAGCATTAAAATCTAGAGAGACCACCAGTTCATGCTAGTAGATTATAAGATAACCTATTTAAACATGATCATACACCTCCATAACATGAATTCGATCATCTATTCTTATAACCAGACAAGTTATTGTGTCACTGAGACTAGAACAATCAAACAATTACGGATTTGACGTGCTAGTTGACAATATATTAACTTGCTAATTGAGTAGAAGAGCTCTATTCATACCAATCAACAAAGATAATAATGACAAAACGATCAAAAGATATATGAATATCCAAAAGCAAAGAATAGAATAAATACAAATCAATTAGATCTCACAATTCGTGGAGAATTAAACATCTATGACCCTTTGGCTAGAAAAATAGCTTAGCTACACATGTTCATAAGAAAAACGGAAATAAAGAGTAAAAACATGATGAACCTGGTTGCCTGCTCTACCTCCCTCCTTCCTTCTTGTCTCCAAGATGAGCCAAGGTTAAAGATTAAAGATTCTAAAGATTGCCCTAACCCTCTAGGGTTGGTTCTATTTATATTGTTAGAGGGATGGCATGTGATCTTTTGCTAGCAAGATACGAAAATATCTTTCCTTTTCCAAGTAGATTTCGAGAAGTGAATATTCGTCCGCCTGGCACGCCCTACTACACGGTCGTGGGTAAAGCCGTACCATCCTCTGTGCATATTCAACAAGTCTCCATCCTTGTCCAGTGTGTACCACGGTCTACACCACGGTTAGATTTCCAATCGTGCCTTACTCTGTGCATAATCAACAAGTATTCATCCGTGTCCAGTGTGTACCACGGCTCCACCTACGGTTAGATTTCCAACCGTGTCTTCCTCTATCAATGTTCCACAACTTCTTTTCCTTGGCACGTCTAGCTTTCACCACGGTTTCCCCCACGGCTTCCACGACGGCCGTGCCCTAAGACGTGTCTCCCTTTCTCCTCATGCAGTATGTAGCACGGTTTACAACATGGCCAAATCTCAAACCGTGCCTCCTTCTAGACAGATACATGCCCATGTGCTTTCCTCCGGTGGTGTAATTCTTTATCTTGATCCAAGTTGTAGATGACTTCTCTAATTTACTTGAATTAGCATCCTTGACTCCATTTAACCTGATTTATCACCATAATAGAATTAAGTACCATTTCCTTAGGAATTCTATAAAATCAATAGTAAATTAACACCATTTATGCTATAAAGATTGAGTATAAAATGGCTCTATCAGAAACCCACAAAAATAATGCAATTTAAAAAAAAATTATGAAATAGAATATCTAAAAAATTTATTTCAAAAATAGATTGTGGCGGACTTGGTTCGTGTTCTTAGCAATTTGTACTAAAGATGTATGCTCGAAATATGCCTTTAGTAGAACCTTGTTTTTTTTTTTTTTTAATCTAGTAGCTAGTAGGTCATGAAAATATAACAATTTGACCTTCATAAAAATACATGCCATTTGGCCTTAACCATGGTAGACTCAAATAAATCCTTTATATATATATATATATATTATGGGTTTTGTAATTCTATACGAGCGAAAAGTTATGACTCTTCAAAGTTGGAAAAGTAAATTACATCAGCATTAGTTTTTTTTTTCATATACTATAAGATAAAGCAAAAAGAGATGTGAATTTTTTTTAATAAATTTTAAATTGATTTTTATAATTTTTAAATTTATAAAAAAAATTATTCTTTATGTAAACTTTTAATTTTTTTTTTAAAAAAATCAATTTGAAAAATTTTAATTTTCTTTACATAATTTTTCATTAAAAAAATTCAATGATAAATTTTCTCAAATTAATTTTTTTTTTTCGCGATACAAGCTTGAAGGTGCGTTTTGGGTTTACAACTTCAAAACCTATTTTTGAAATAAATTTTCTAGATACCCTATTTCATTATTCTTTTTTTAAAAAATAGCATTATTTTAGTGGGTAACCTAATAGTTGTTCCTTTTTTATTGAATTATTATATTTTTTTAATTTTGTTGACTTGTTATATATATATACATATATATATATTTGTTCTTATCATTTTTTTTTTAATTTTGTTGACTTGTTATATATATATTTTGGTTCTTATCCTCTAATATGACTTTTTTTCAACTTAATTAAATGACATGGCATTGCTACATTATATTTTTTGCCATGGCATTATCTATATGTGCAAGAACGTGGGTTCACAATATGTTAGGAGGAAAAGGGTACAACTTACAATATTTAGGACATTGATATAAATTTAAAAGTTTTTAGAGGTAGTGGATCTAACTCATGGCAATAAATAATATTTTTTATTAGAGTTTCTTTTTCTTTTTTATGGTTAGCTTCATTGTAACATATTTAAAGTACAGAAGTGTGAGGACATACACTTAAGCAATAATGTTGAAATTGAAATAGTGTATGTATACATATAATATAAAATGAATGTATATATATGTTATATGCTATATTTAAAAAAAATATGAATTATATGGACATATATATATATATATATATACATGTAAAAATATACACATTCTATTATATTATATTGTATAAGACATATATATATATATATATATATATATATATATATATATATATATATATAAGGTACATTTACACATATACACATAAAAATAATTATTTATATTTACTTAAGTATAATATGTGAATTGTATACATATTATATATATATATATATATATATATAATATTATATGTTATATATATGGCTAGGGAAAAAAATACATGTGCAGCAAAACAAACCTAAACCTAAACTAAGCATAAGTAATATTATATATATATATATATATATATACATTACGGAAGAGAGAGAGAGGGAGATCAAGAAAAATTCCAAAATTACAAAATCTATAACTCTCTCCCTTTCATCTTAATTTTCTAGGAAAATTGCAATTGAAAATTCCAATATGCAATTATCAAGGGAGGATGAAAAACAAGGTTGAAGTAGGATGTAACAAGAATTTGAAGAAAAATCATAATTAAATAAGGGAGGATTTGGTCTATTCGGTCGAAGGGGTTAGGATCAAGTTACTGCTAGGCTAAGCTAGAGTTAAGGTTTTGGGTGGAAGAGGACTCTGGTCGACAATGTGGTGACCTGCATTGGTGGTTGGAGGATGGTAAACGGAGTTGCCTCTAGTAACGCCTGAAACTTTCTATTTTTGTTAAAAATATCAAATGTTGGTGAAAATTTATGATTTTTGGTATTCTGGTATAAATTTGTATATATATTAACACGGTAATTCTATTTTTGTAAAATTTGAATAAAAAATATGTTGTCCTTAAGAAATTCCTTGTTTTGGTTGGAAATTAAATTGGAAAATGAATAGGGCAAATGATGTAGTTTTGATGTAAATTTTAGTGTATAAGATCCTTATATGATTTAGTAGATCATCAAATAAAAAATGGGAGCATTTGATGCAAAATCATGATAATTTAGACTTATACAATTCAACATGGAACCAAATCAGAATTTAATTACATTAATATATAATAGAACGTAACATACCCATATGTATATGGATAAGATATTGTAGGGAAAGGGTGAATTATATGAGGTTAGGATGGAATTTAGGGGCTTGGAATACTAAATTAGCAATTTATGGTTCAATAGAATAAATGGAGTAACATTGATTGATATACTGATGATTTAGGTATTTTTGTTAAGTAAGGAGGACATAGGAATTTGGCTGGTGCAACTATTTAGATTGGCATATATTGTTTCAGGTGAGTACCCCCTTAACTCCTCTCTTGGGTATAAGTGGCTAATAATGTAGACCACTTGTTGTTAGTTGAAATTGCCCTATACGATCATTTATTGTGATCAATGTAGGAGGATTATTGAATTATATTGAATTGCTAGTAGCTTGTTGTGTGTCCTGATATGGTTGGATTATGAGAAAAATGGAACATTCTAGAAATCCTTAAATGAGAGTTGGGTGTGGGATTTGATTGTACTGTTCCTGATTATATGTAATGTAATGAACATAAATTTTTTAATGCTTTATGATGGTGATGTAATGCTCGGTTATTTTTAGCTTATTAGATGGGGTTTATATGACTGGTTGAGTTCATACTATTGTTGTCTCAGTAATGATGAAATATCTAAATGGATAATAAAATGGAAAATAGATCGTTGGCATGTATAACTTCATTAAAGTATACCTAATTGAGTTTTAAGACTTGAACAAATCAAATGCGGTTTAGGCTGTAAGTACCTACTAACCTAAAATACTTAATGTAAGTAAAGTGTTGTTCTCTATTCAATAAGTTTGTGGTACGACTTTTGAGTCGACTTGGATAGGATTGAGGCACGGTTGACGAATCGGCCCAATTCAGTGACCTATGGGGATCTAGTCACCCCTTAATGAGGCGGAGGCATTAGCAAACAGGTACATGACAAAATGGTACAAAATTGGGTCCATCGTGATTTCTTGATCTCTAGACCTTATTTCGAAGGAAACGAGCTAACTCAAAGAAGTCAATATGTTTAGTGCTGAGCTATGCCATTTTTATGGCAAATTTCTTCGTTTAGTTCCTTAAATAATCGAATTTACTATTTTTGGTAAATTTTTATATTAGCTATAACTTTTCATAAACACTTCTGTTTTAAGTGTCGTTTATAGCGTTGTATTTATTTTCTAGTTTTCTATGTGTTCTTAAGTTTTAGGCATTTCTATTTTTGGTAAATTTTAGACATTTCCATTTTTTGAAACTTCTTATGTTCTATTTTTGGCAGCTTTGTACCGGCTATTATTTGTACGCCCTAGGGCATTAGGTAGACATTATCATTAGTATTATTGAAATATTGAGCCATCATTGCTCTATTTTTGTCCCAAATTTTGGAATTAAATAAAATATCGAATTTAGATGCCAAATATAAAGGAATTCATATAATCGATTGATATTTAAAGGTCGCATAACGGGTATTTACAGAATCAACAGTTTGTGATAAAGTTCCTATTAATTTCACATGTTTATGCTGTATCACCCCTCTTATTCGAGGCAAGTGAAAGGCAAACTAAATGTGTTTAATTAAAAGAGTGTAAGGATGCCTTAATTGGCTAAGAAAACATTGAGTTTTGAAAAGTACATGAGGGTAATTTATTTTCCAGTTGACAAGCTCTGCCTAAGTGAACTAAAAAGTATTTGTGACCTGTGAGTAAGCAGAAGAGACTTGAAATAGTCTCTAATGAAAAGGTTACGAGTTTGGTAAAATGAAATTATAAGGAAAAGTTTATTAAGTAAGATCATGGTGCTGTTAAAATGTAAGAAATTGAATTGGTTTTCCTACGAGTATAGCTTTGATTTGCAAACGTGCTTGCTTAAGTAATTACTTCTGAAGTATTTGATAATATTGTTGGTTACTGTTATGTGATTTTATTGTTTGTTTTTACTGGGTTACTTGATTATGTACTCACTTTGCTTCTTAAGAAGCTGAGGGGTTAGTGTTTTTGTTAACCTCAGGTATATGTACTAAAGAATAAGTTGGTAGAGACTTAGGTTTTTAGAGAGCATCAATAGAGGCAAACAAGCCTTTTGGTTTCCATTTTGAACCCACTATTATTTTGTAATAGGATGTCTTGTACATGATGTTGTAGTGCTTGTAAATATGATTTACAGGTGTTGATCTTCGGATTGTAATGTAAATATATGTATGCATAAGGTTGGATTTGTAATCTTTTTAAGCCACTTAGGTCTATAGAAGACACTTAGGTCTACAGGGTTAATCATAGGCTATGCCTACTTACTAGAAATGCAAATCCTGATGATATATATATAATGTAACATGCGATTTTACGTACAGGTGTTTAGATTTGATGTGGATTTTGAAATGATAGTGCCATTTTATAGGACGTTTATAGAATTACATATAAGTTAGAGTTATAGGTTCCAGATTGGTCAAATTTGCCTTTTCTCTAATTTAGAGACGACATGGCAATCCACCTACAGGTACCAGGATAGTTACAGGAATGCTAAACAGATTTAAGAATCAGAGTTGATAGGTATCAGAGCTTAGGTTTAGGTATTATGATTAAACTTGTGTGAGCTTGTGTAGGGTGATTAGTTAAATGAAGACTTTATGGTATGTTAATTGATTTAACTTACCTAATTGTGAAGTACTTGTGTATTATGGAATACAAATGCTTGTTTAAGAAGTTTAGGTGTTTGATTTCTGATTCAAGTGTACTTATTTATGTAGATTTGATTGCAATAAATGAAAAGTGGAAGAGGTCGAGGAAGAGGCAGAGGAAGGAGGACTAGGAATGTGGTCTCTCATGATCAGCAAGAGGACTTACCTCCATTGCCTCCACTACCTCCACCGCTAGCTCCACAAAATCTAGTGGAGCAAATGTTTGTCATAATGTAAACTTGAGCTAAAGTTATGACTGCAGGATCAGGAGGGCACAAACTAGCTAGGGTATATAGGATTGTAAAGCCCTTTGATGGTAAGAGTCTAGGCCCCACTACAGTTGTGAATTAGATAAACTTTATGGAAAGAGCTTTCCAAGTACATGATGTTCCTGAGGATAAGAAGGTAGACTATGCTACAGTACTATTAGAGGATACTACACATGACTGGTGGGTATCACAGAAGGAACTGATGGAAGCTCTAATTACTTGGTCAGCATTTAAGGATGTTTTCCTAAGTTAGCATTTTCCCTCATGTGTACAAGATAAAATGAGGGAAAAGTTTTATGAATTGAAGCAGAAGGGTAGGAGCATAATGGAGTATAAGCGAGAATTTAGCAGATTGTTGAAATTCGCTCCATTGGCCTATCAGAATGATGAAAAGGTAAAAGTTGATAAATTTTGTGTAGAGCTGGATATCTACTTTTAGGCGGAGCTAAAAAGAAGTAAAGTTGTGACTTATGTGGAGATCGTGAATGAAGCCCATGTATTGAAACGAGTGAGGGATATGAAAGGTACAGAGGGTCCTCCACATAAAAGGAAGGATAGAGGTAGTTCTAGGCAAAAATGGAGTAAGGATAAAGGAAAAGCTAAGAAGCAATATCAGCCACTAGTCCGACCTTAGAGGAGTTAAACTAATACTATGGTGTGCTGGAAGTGTAAGGGTAATCATAGGGCTAATGAATGTCTTCAACTAAGAGGAAAATGTTATAGATATGGGGGAGATGGACACATGGCTAGGTAGCATCAAAATCCTAACGACCCTCCAATGTTACACCTATGGACAGTTTGGTCATACTTTCCTTAATTGTCAAGTAGGAATGAGGGAGGTTAGCAAACTCAGGCTCAAACTTAAGCCCCAGCACCTAAGCATGATCCTAATCCTAGGAGGGGCAGACCACGACCTTAGGCTCAAGCATGAGTCTTTACTATACAACAGATAAAGCCAGCTAATGTAGATGATTTAGTGGCAAGTAAGACTACTAAACTTATATGATAGTTTGATAGTTGAATAGTTGTAATGTAAATGAACTTATATATTTATATGAATGTGTAAGTGTATAAGTGTAAATATGTATATGTGTGTGAACTTTAATGTATATGGGATGCCAATGCTTGTTTATGAATTAAGTAATTGAATTAATGAATGAATATATATGCGTAAATATGTATGAATGTGTGTGTAGACATGAATTTATATGTATACATATGTGAAATAGTTGTATTTGCTTAAGGGTTAAACAAATTGTATTAGTGAATGTATGCCTACAAGTATGTGTAAATATGTATATGTAAACGTGAATATATAGATGTGTATATGGTGTAGACGTGAAGTAATTGGGGCGTAGATGTGACTACACTTGACTTATCCTTGAGTAGAATGTTAAAAATAATTGCTGGAAGTGGAATGTGATGTGTTTGATGATTTCAGGTGTGATTCAATTAGATAATAATCCCGCTTATACCTTGTTTGACACTGAAGCAACCCATTCTTATGTCACTGAAGATTGGGTGAGACAGAGTGTAGCTCTAGTCAAGAGTTTGAATTGTGAATATGTGGTAAGTACTCCTTTTGGAAGGGAGAGGATAGCGGGTTATCAATTGGAGAAGGGTCTTGTGGTGATTAAAGGGCGGCAATTGCTAATTGATTTAGTTGTTCCTAATATGAAAGAGTATGATGTTATCTTTAGCATGGATTGGCTAACCAGGTATAAGGTGTATCTGAATTGCCAAGATAAAGTGGCAGAGTTTCGTCTACCAGATGAAGAAGCATTCAGTTTCAGAGAGAGTATAAGGCGATCAATACCTAAGATCATAGCAGCCAACAAAGCCAAGAAATTATTGAAGCAAGGATGTATAGGATATTTGGCTTCAGTAGTGGATTCACAAGTGAAAGGGTGAAGAGTGGAAGATATCCCAATTGCATGTGAATTCCCAAAAGTATTTATTGAGGAATTACTAGGCTTACCTTCAGATAGAGAAGTTGAATTCAGCATTGAGGCAATACTAGGTATGGAACCTATATCCAGAGCTCCTTATCATATGGCTTTTGTAGGATTAATGGAGTTGAAAAAGAAGTTGCAGGAATTATTGGATAAAGGTTTCATAAGGCTTAATATGTCGCCTTGGGGTGCACTAATGTTATTTGTGAAAAAGAAAAATGGCAGTTTGCGTTTTTTTATAGACTATCGTAAGTTGAATAAGGTAATAATCTAGAATAAATATCCTTTACCTTGGATTGATGACCTACTTGATCAGTTGAAGGGAGTAGTTATATTCTCAAGGATTGATTTGTAATTTGTATATCATCAACTGAAGGTGAAGGAGGCTAACATACCAAAGACTGCCTTTCGAACCAGATATGGTCACTATGAATTTTTGGTAATGCCTTTTGGTTTAACTAATGCCCTAGCTGCCTTTATAGATATGATGGATATGGTATTTAAAGAATATTTGGATGACTTTGTAGTTATATTCATTAATGACATCCTGATCTATTCTAGAGATAATGAAGAGCATACTGAGCATTTAAGAAAGGTGTTGCAGACTCTACAAGAAAAATAGTTGTATGTTAAGTTAAAGAAACATGATTTTTAGCTGGACCAGATGCATTCTTAGGCCATATTGTGTCAAGTTCTGGAATATTTGTAGATCTTATAAAGATTAAGGCCATCACAGAGTGGAATCCTCTTACCACAGTCAGGGAGGTAAGATTTTTCCTTAGTATGGTAGGATATTATAGGAAATTTGTGAAAGACTTTTCAAAGATAGTTGTACCCCTGACCCGGTAAATGAGGAAAGGAGTCAAATTTGAATGGACAGATCAATGTGAGCAGAGCTTTTAGGAATTAAAGAGGAGATTAGTTTTAGCTCCTGCTTTGGCCATTCCTAGTAGAATAGATAGGTATGCTATATATTGTGATGCCTCTAAGAATGGATTAGGGTGTATACTGATGTAGGATAATAAAGTTATAGCATATGCTTCCCGTCAGTTGAAACCATATGAGTAGAATTATCCTACTCATGATTTAGAGTTGGCTGCTGTAATTTTTTTTTTTAATCTAGAGACATTATTTGTATGGTGATAAATGTGATGTATATATTGATCATAAGAGTTTGAAATACATCCTTGCTTAAAAAGAGTTGAACATGCAACAAAGGCGATGGTTGGAATTGATGAAAGACTATGATCGAGCCATTTATTATCATTCTGGTAAAGCTAATGTAGTTGTTGATGCATTGAGTAGGAAACAGTGTAACAATCTGACAACTTTGATCACTGACAGAGTGGAAATGTGGAGGGATTTAAAGTAGTTACAGTTGGAAATTTTATCACTAGGGGTGGAGTCCATATTAAATAGTTTGAGTATTTAGCTTACATTGAAAGATAATATCTAGGGAGCACAGCTGACTGATGAAAAAACTACAAGAAGTTAGGAATAGTATGATTAAATATCTTGACTTTGCATATGATGAGACTGGAGTATTAAGATTCAAAGGTAGATTATGTGTACCAGCAGTAGAGAAGATCAGAAAAGCAATTCTAGATGAAGCTCATCATAACATTTATACAAACCACCCAGGAAGCAATAAGATGTATAGGGATGCGAAATCAATGTATTAGTGGCCAAGGATGAAGAAAGACATTGTGGAATATGTGACAAAGTGTAGTACTTGCCAATAGGTTAAAGCGGAACATCAGAAACCTAAAGGGTTATTACAGCCCCTCTCCATTCCTGAATAGAAGTGGGAGCAGATTTCTATAGATTTTGTTATAAGATTACATAGGACTAGGAAACAACATAATGCTATTTGGGTAATCATTAATAAGCTGACTAAATTAGCCCATTTCCTTCCAATTCAATAGAACATGCCACTATCTCACTTAGCAGTGTTATATATTAAGGAGATAATGTGATTATAGGGAGTACCAGCTTCTATTATTTCTGATAGAGATCCTAGGTTTGTTTCTAGATTTTGGCAAACCCTATAAGAAGCTATGGGCACCAAATTGAAGTTCAGTACAACTTATCATCCTCAGAATGATGGTAAAATAGAGAGAACCTTCCAGACACTTGAAGATATGTTGAGAGCATGTGTTTTGGAGTTTGGTGGTAACTGGGATAAACATTTGCCACTAATTGAGTTTGCATATAATAAAAGCTATCATAGCACTATACAGATGGCCCCATATGAAGCCCTATATGGAAGAAAAATACAAATCCCCATTGTATTGGGATGAAATTAGAGAGAAACAAGTAGTTGGACCAAAAAAGCTCTAGCAGTTGAAGGATAAAGTTCAAGTGATAAGGGCCAGAATGCAGACAGCATAAAGTAGACAGAAAAATTATGCTGATAAATGCAGAAAACCATTAGAGTTCCAAGTTAGAGACTTTGTATTCTTGAAAGTATCACCTATGAAAGGGATCAAGAGATTTAAAGTAAAAGGGAAGTTGAGTCTTCGTTATATTAGTCCATACTAGATTCAGAGGAGGATTGGAGCTGTGGCATATGAACTTGAGTTACCTATTGAGTTAGCCAATATCCATAATGTATTCCATGTGTCTTCATTGAGGAAATGTGTTAGCGATCCGACAGTTGTCTTAGAACATCTACCAAAAGGACTCTAGGAGAACATGACATATGAGGAGTATCCCATTGCCATTCTGGATAGGTCCACTAAGCAACTCAGAAACTGGGATATTACATTTATAAAAGCCCTTTGGAATTACCATATTGAGGTAGAAGCCACATGGGAGAGAGAAGATCATATGAGGACTAAATACCTAGACTTATTCTAAACGGGTAACTTCTATTTCACCCTTAGGATATAAATATATATAGCCTTACTTAAATTCTAAGTATTTTGTAATTTAAGTATAAGACGTTAAAATAATGAGTTATACCCACGTAGTAGTTTCGATGACGAAACTATTTGAAGGGGGGGTAGAATGTGAGGACCTAGGCTTAAGCAATAGTGTTGAAATTGAAATAGTGCACATGTACATGTAATGTAAAATGAATGTATATATATATATATATATATATATATATGTATATAAATCTTATATGTTATATTTAAAAAAAAACAAATGTGAATTATACGGACATATATATATATATACATACATATATGGAATTTATATATATATATACATGTAAAAATATACACATTATATTATATTATATTGTATAAGACATATGTATATATATATATAAGAAAGGTACATTTACACACATACACATAAAAATAATTATTTATATTTACTGAAGTATAATATGTTAATTGTATACATATTGTGTGTGTGTGTGTGTGTATATATATATTTATATTATGTTATATATATGGCTAAGACAAAAAATACCCGTGCATCAAAACAAACCTAAACTAAGCATAAGTAATATTATATATATATATATACATTATAGAATAGAGAGAGAGGGAGATCAAGAAAAATTCCAAAATTCCAAAATCCATAACTCTCTCCATTTCGTCCGAATTTTCTGGACAAATTGCAATTAAAAATTCTAACATGAAATTATCAGGGGAAGATGAAGAATAAGATTGAAGTACGATGCGATAAGAATTTAAAGAAATTGAAGAAAAATCATAATTAAATAGGGGATGATTTAGTCTGTTCGGTCGAAGGCGTTAAGGTGAAGTTGTTGTTAGGCCAAGCTAGAGTTAAGGTTTTTGGTGGAGGAGGACTCCGATCGACACATTGGTGGCTTGCGTTGGTGCCCGGAGGCCAGTGAAAAGAGCTGCCCCTAGTAACACCCGAAACTTCCTTTTTTATTAAATATCAAATGTTGATGAAAAATTATGATTTTTTGTATTCTAGCATAACTTTGTATGTATATTAACATGGTAATTCTATTTATGTAAAATTTGAATTAAAAATATGTCATCCTTAAGAAATGCCCTATTTTGGTCGAAAATTAAATTGAAAAATGAATAGGGCAAATGATGTAGTTTTGATGTAAATTTTAGTGTATAAGATCCTTATATGATTTAGTAGATCAAAAAATCAATAATTGTTCAAATAGGAGTCATCTTCTATTTTTAGTGGATTTTTCAAGCCAATTACCCTGTTTTGGCTGAATTTAATCATTAGTAAAATTGGGAAATTTGATTTGATTAGTTAAATTTGATGTTTTTTTTAGGTTCATTGAAGTATAATATGATTTTAAGAAGCTTAGGTTAGTTACGAAATAAAAACAAGAGCATTCGATGCAAAATCATGATAATTTAGAATTATACAATTCAACATGGAATCGAATCAAAATTTAATTACATTAATATATAATAGAACGTAACATACCCGTATGTATATGAATAAGATATTGTAAGGAAAGTGTGGATTATATGAGGTCGGGATGGAATTTAGGAGCTTGGAATACTAAATTAGTAATTTATGGTTCAGTAGAGTAAATGGAGTAACATTGATTGATATACTAATGATTTAAGTATTTCTGTTGAGTGAAGAGGACATAAGAATTTGGCTGGTGCAACTATTTGGATTGTCATATATTATTTCATGTGAGTACCCCCTTAACTCCTCTCTTAGGTAAAAGTGGTTAATAACATAGACCACTTGTTGTTGGCTGAAATTACCTTGTACGATCACTTACTATGATCAATGCGGGAGGATTGTTGAACTATATTAAATTGTTAATGGCTGGTTGTGTATCTTGATATGGTTAGATTCTAAGAAAAAGGGAACATTCTAGAAATCCTAGAATGAGAGTTAGGTGCAGGATTTGATTATACTGTTCCTAATTGTATGTGATGTAATGAACATAAATTGTTGAATGCTTTATGATTGTGATGTAATGCTCAGTTATTTTTAGCTTATTAGATGGGGTTTAGATGACCAGTTGAGTTCATACTATTATTGTCTCAGTAATGATGAAATATCTAAATGGATAATAAAATGGAAAACAAATCATTGACATGCATAACGGATAATAAAATGCAAAACAAATTGTTGACATGCATAACTTCATTAAAGTATATGATGAAAGCCATGATGGGAGTTAAGCTAGAAGGTGGAATGTGGATCCTCTTGAAGTGCTACTTGGATCGATCACAAGAACTCGAGCAAAACGATTCAATGAAGCACTTAACGGGTTGATAAAGAATATCTAAGAAATCGGAAAAGATTGGAGCAACCATGAGAATGAACTTGCATTTGTACAAGTCATTCAAGGAGATCAAAAGCATAGGAAGTCAAATCTGCCAGCTTAAACGCTGCCGGCTTTGAACCAGCATTGCAATTAGAGCGCGACAGAGGGACTACGCCGTCGGCGTATATACCCGGTGTACATCCTACACCGGCTACTACGCCGCCGGCGTACATTGCCTGTTTGTTATTTTTTGCGCAACTTTATTATGTTATGTAGTTTTGGGCTTTTTACTTACGAGTTCTAAACCCTATTAATAGTTGCTAGGGTTGGAAAACAGAACATAGAACTTACATACAACATTGATTAATTCAATTCGAGAGAATTCCTCTCTTGGTTCTCCAAAGAACTTCTCTTGAACTTATCGGGTCTCTTTCGTGGAGTTCAAACTAGACTTATCAATCGGTCTTTCATCCTGATTGTGGCGTCAACAGAATATACTAAGGTTCTGGCCTCATCTATAGGCAACGGGTCGCAGTTTCCACTTCGATTATTTGGCATCTTAGGTTGCAATTCCAAACATATTGGTATAGGGTTTCATTATACGTGGGTGTGGTTCATATCAGTATACCTAACTGAGTTTTGGGACTCGAACAAATTAAATGGGGTTTAGGCTATAAGTACCTACTAACCCAAAACCCTTAATGTAAAGAAAGTCTTATTCTTTGCCCAGTAAGTTTGTGACACAACCTTTGAGTCGACTTGGAGAGGTTTGAGGCACGGTTGATGAACCGGCTTGATTCAGTAGCCTATGGGGATCTGGTCACCCCTCTTGTTCGAGGCAGGTGAAAGGTGAACTAAATGTGTCTCACTAAAAATAGTATGTAAGGATGCCTTAATTAGCCGAGAAAACATTGAGTTTTAAAAAGTACAAGAAGGTAGTTTATCTACTAGTTGACAAGCTCTGCTTGGGTAAACTGAAAAGTATTTGTGAGCTGTGAATAAACAGGAGAGACTTGAAATGGTATCCAATGAAAAGGTTATGAGTTTGGTAAAATGGAATTATAAGGAAAAGTTCATTAGGTAAGATCATGGTGATGTTAAAATGTAAGAAATTAAACTGGGTTTCCTGTTAGTATAGCTTTAAGTTGAAAACTTGCTTGCTTAAATAATCACTTCCAAAGTATTTGATAATATTGTTGTTTACTATGATGTGATTTTATTGTTTATTTTTGTTGGGTTGCTTGATTATATACTCACTTTGCTTTTTAAGAAGTTAAGGGGTTAATGTTTTTACTAACCTTAAGTGCAGGTACTAAAGAATAAGTTACTGGAGACTCAGGTTTTTAGAGAGCATTAATGGAGCAAAAAGGCCTTTAGTTTCCATTTTGGAACCTCTGATATTTTGTAATATGATGTCCTATACATGGTGTTATAGTGCTTGTAAATATGATCTACAAGTGTTGATCTTCGGATTGTAATGTAAATATATGTATGTATAAGGTTAGATTTATAATCTTTTTTAGCTATGTAGGTTTGCAGGATTAATCATAGGTTGTGCCTACTTACCTGGAATGCAAATCCCAATATATATATATATATGACTGTAGATTTTATGTACAAGTGTTTAGATTTAATGTGGATTTTGAAATGATAGTGCCAATAGCACCATTTTATGGGACATTTATCGAATTACATACAAGTTAGAGTTACAAGTTTAGGATTAGTCAAATTTTCCGTATCTTTAATTTAGAGATAACATAGCAATCCACTTATAGGTACTAGGGATAGTTATAGGAATGCTAAACAGGTTTAAGAATCAGATCTAGTAGGTGGGTCGCTACAATAAGGATCCTCATAATGTATCCAATCTAATACTAATACATATAACTAATATATGAAAAGTAAATTTAAAAAGGCTTAAAATTGTGATAAATGTCATTATGAGAAAAAGAAAAGGAGGAAAAATAATATACAAAGAGGATCATAAGAGAAAATAAAAGGGTATGGAGAGAGGGAGGAAAAGAAAAATAGTCTTTACAATTAAATATGTACATAGTTATTTGTATTTAAGTCTACTAAAGATGATGTATGGAGGGTTTGTATTTATGTGTACAACTTTCCTTACATAGCACTAAATTTTTTCATCTTTATATCTATTGTAGGCTAATTTAGCCTTGGCCCTTAAGCTTACCTCTATAGGCTTTTTATATGACAAGATATACACTTAAAGGATAATTTAAATAAATATGGAAAATATACCTAACTTTCAAAAGATACACTCCACTCCATTGCATCTTTCCTAAATAGAGGAAGATATGCTTGACTGAATATTCACTTGTTATAAATATCTCATCACTCCCATATTATAAATAGAGGATTAGAAATTGAAAATCTCTCTACAAACATTGATTCTCTAGCCATTCTTATGGTACTTTTCTAACTTGAGTGTTGAAATACAAGTGTTGGAGATAATTCCAATGCCCAATAACTCATGTTTGTTCATGAGCCTCACTACATGCACTGATGTGCTCAAAATCAAGTTCAAGCATAATCAAATGACTCAAGAAAACAATTCACAATCAACCACAAAAACCGGTCCAATGGGTTCACAAATCACGTGAAACCCCTATGAAATTTGGATGGAAAATGTAGATCAAATGATGTAATTGCAATCCCTATTTGTAATCTTCACCAAGTGACAACAAATGGAATGAGATCCATGTGAAAAATCAGATCAAAATGGAAGTAACAAAACTGTGATTTCCACTCTTCTTCCAATTCCAATGCACGCCAACACTAAAATGATGTATAGTTTAAGTACTAAAAGAACAATCAATCTTAACAAGACAATTGTTCAAGAATTACACTCACAAATAAATCCAAGAAACTTCAAATCCACCATAGATATGACTCACTAGAGAAGAAATGAAAAAAAAAAAAAACAACAAAGAAGAAATTGATATGACTCACAATTTCCCCTTGTCGTACTCGCCACAATTCTAATTCTTAGGTTGAAATTGATAAGAGATTTTGAACTAGGATGAACCCTAATTCCCCCACACGTGAAGTGCTATGTTTAATCTGCAAAATGGCCTCCTTAAACCCTACTATAAGCAAGTATTTATACTTGCTACTTCTAGGGTTAGAAAATGGTCAAAATTACAAGTTTGCCACTTTTAAGGTAGCTAGTCCTAAATGAAAATTACAAGGAAATGAAAGTGTCCCAAAACCAAATACAACCAAAAATAGTTCATAAAACAATTAAAAAGTACAAAATATCATAATTCTTCATGAACCAATGCCTCGGAATGGAAAATAATCGCAGTGGGTCTTTGATTGTCAATCTAAAAATGTTCTGTATCCATCAACTGTTGTTGGACATATTGACATCCCATGGAGAATTATTATTATACCTATAAGATTATTTCTCAAATATTTATTAAAATAATAGACATAAAGTAATATATGAGTGATTTGGATCATTATCCAAATCGAGTTCTAAAAGTGTCGAAGGTGCTGGAAATTTTCCCATCATGCACTTGGAGACTTGATTTTGCCTAAAACCAATTCATGGAAAACAAAGCAATCAATAGTTTCTATTAATGATTTTTCTTTTCAACAAATCCATTAGAAGTGGAAAAAAACGGAAGAATTGGAGGTATAGTTATAAATAAATATGAAAAATTTGTGAAAAAATAATTATTAATTATATATAACAAAGATAAATGATAATCAAATAACTCACAATTGGAGATACGTTTGATTTTATTATAATTTTAGTTTTTAACACTTACTTTTCTATTATAAGCCTCAACATTTTTTTTTTCTATTTGAGTTCTCAACATTTTTAAAATCTTATAAAAATAAAACTTTTGTTAAATACGTTAAATTTTCTATTCATATTAAGAATGTTTTGGCTTTCAATTAACCTTTAGCTAGTTACCCAAAGTGGCGAGGGTACATACAATTTTTTTCAATCCATTTTCTTGATTTTAATTATTTATCTTTATGTTTTTTATTATATTATATCATTAAATATGGTTAATATTATTTTTTATTATACTGTTTAAATAAATGTATTTCATATCATCATTTTTTTAGTTTAACTATTACAAACCAATTTAAAGTTGATACATGTTATTACTTGATGGAAAACTTGATAAATTTGACGAAGGTTCTCTTTTTATAAGGTTTTGAAAATGTTGGACTCTAATAAAAAGGGAAAAAAAAGTTGAGGGCTTAAATAAAGAAAAAGGGTAAAGTTTGGGGACTAAAAATGTATTTTTCACTATTATTAATAGTATTAAAAGCAATACCAAGTTCATTATCTTATCTAAAAGAAATATATGTTAATGAATGCATATGATTTTGATTTTTGTAATAAAATGAACTGTTCTACTCCACTTCACTTTTTTCTCTCTTCCAAAATATTAAACCTTATTTTTGAAGAGTGCATCTTTATACTCAAAGATCAAATCTCTATTCTCAAATGTCAATAGCAAGCATATCTTTCTGTGATATTTCACCTATAAGGCTTAAAAAATTAAGTAAGATTGTCTAATACATATAAATAAGTCTAGAAACTTATGGGACCTTACCCTATATACTTAGTTTGGTTTTAAAGGTTTTAAAAGTTTGGGATTCCGCTTTAAATATAATTCAGTTTGATTTGGTTTGATTCAAATAGGTTTTATAAAACCTTATTCTAGACACAGTTATGGGGTGAAACCACTATAAACTTGCATCTAACAATTCTAGGTACCTAAAATGGAGAATTGACCTTAGATTAGTGGGACCTAGTTTTAGGCTAGGTCCAAGGACCAAGAATTCATAAGGCTAATTTCAAACCCATAAACCAATCTTAAATTATTTTTTTTTAAATTAAAAATATATAATTTAAAAATTTTCTAAAATTTCAAAAAAAAAAAAAACTATGAGCCTAAAACTCTTAATAGTTTTTAGCCAATTGTATAAAAAACTTAAAAGAGATTTACATTTATTTATATAAAACTACACCTAAGTAAAGTTGTCATCTTAGCACTATGGGATAAGTCTACAAAAGAAAATTAAAAGATAAAAGTTGGTTTTAATCTCATATTACCAAGGAATGAGAACTTCCTCTTAATAAATTCTATAGAGATACAATCACATATACTCTTTTAGTGTATTTATTTTTTGTATTGTTAATAACAATAATCCATTAATTATTGTAAATGGGAATTAATTTTTCTTATTTCACATAGAAATAGTTTAAAATTTTATTATTATTTAAATTTAAATTTTTTATATTATTTTATTTTAATTTATTCTTCTTTAATTTTCTTTTTTTTTTTTAAGGCAAGTCAAACTTAGTGGATTTTACAAGTCCAGTAGTTGAATTGCCAAAGACATGTTGAACTACCAAGTTCGGACACGTTGATCTGGATCAAACCCACCTTGTGCTAATGTCTACCTTATTCTAGTTGATAAAGTTAATAATCATATAGGGTTTCAACCAAACATTGATGTTTAAATTGATAAATATTATACAAGAATTTATATTACATAACATTATGTCACAACAACATTGCATTTTAGGTATGAGAGACAAGAGACGATAGTAAAGGAAAAAAAAATGAACAATGGTGGCTAAGAGTGAGATGAGAAATGACAAAAAGGAAAATGTAGACTAAAATATAGAGAGGGTTTAATGTGACTTATTTTTAATAAAAATTTCACTTATTTTTTATTTTTAATAAAAGTGATTTAATTTGGATTTAAAAAGTTTGATTTAGTTTAATCCCTTAAATCAAACCGCGAATTGTTTAGATCGTCTTCAAATTGGTTTGGTTTGATTCAATTAATAGTCTTAGTAGATTTCAAGGAGCATATTAGGTATAATAGGGTTACTTTTGGTTATAAATCTAGTGAACTTGTAGTTACATAGTGAGTGTAGGTATGACATTTTACCTATCATTTAATCTATAATTTGCATATTATAGTTTCTTGGTTGTATAATAGCTAATTTATTACTATTATTTCAAACCAACTCTTAATCAAATAGTTAAACTTATCTTAAAGCTTCAATTTGAATTGGTATTTGGCTAATGCTTATTGTAGAAAAAAAAAATTACGAGTTCCACCACTTAGCTTGGAACTTGTCAATTTACAAATATAAAATTTATGATGATTTCAAATACCTTAAAGATAGATTTTTATTCTAAATTTATAAAACCAATACTTTTAAGATAATGATTCATCTTATACCAATTTATTTATACAAATTTATAGTGTCATTTTACACCTATAAAGGAATCTAATTGGGCTCTTTTTAACATCCATGAGTTAAGTACTAATGATCAAAAGTTCGTGTTTAAGGAAAAGATAATTTTTATGGTAATGATGCTGTCACACATCAAATGGAGTTTTGCATCTTTAATTTACTTATCAATGCATGAAAGAGTACAGAGGTTTTTTTTTTTCTTTTTTCTTTTTTTTTGGGGGGGGGGGGGTGTGGGGGTGATGGGTGAGTTCATCCAGCAATTCTTTGGTTTCTTATTTATTTATTTATTTATTTATTTTTAAGTTATCTTTTTAGTCTATTATTAGTCTAATTAAATAAAACTAATAATATAACATACAAATGAATGAAAAGCAGGCACCACGTGTTATCATTCCACCGGCTCCACACATGGATCTGAAAATTAATGTATATCATGCAATTCTGCTCAGCGGGCATCCCTTGCTGCCACAAGATTTCGCTTGACGTCGCGCAAACAATAGCTTCGCTCTTGTCACAGCACGATTAATTTACTGTGCTCCGACACGTTGGTGATATGTCGACATCATTAGACCCCCCAGATCTCTCCAGCTGTTTTTGATTGGTCGGACGGAGTTGTCTCGATGGGTGACCATATGTCACGGTTTACTAGAAGAGTTAGCTTTAAATCCCAAGGTAATCTATAAGTATTATTATAACCAGACCTGTGTGGTTCTTGATGCATGTTCTAACTTATGTTGGTAATCAGAACCCAAATGGAAGTCATCCAAACTTTCCTTTACCGATAAAAAAAAAAATTGTTATTGTTTTATTACTGGTCATATTACAACGATCTTTTAAAATTATAGAAATATTCTAAATTTCTAAAATGTGATATTTAAATTTCTTGAAATTTTGAGATTGAAAATTTTTCTATTTAATGTGATAGCAAATCAGTTATATATATATATATATATATATATATATATATATATAATCTTTTATATTAGTATAAAATTGCAATAGTTTTTAAAGCTAATTTATTATCTGACTTGATGATATTGATCAATGAAATATTAAATATGTTAGAAAACTCTTAAATTAGGTGAATCAACTTAAAAAATAATTGTATATGCATATTTATGAAACAAATATGTCCTAGATCAATTCAAGTCTATTGCTAAATGTAAATATTTATGAAACAAATATGCCCTAGATCAATTCAAGTCTATTGCTAAATGTAAAGCAATTGATATGCTTTCAAATGTACAAAGCTCGCATTTTTATTGGATTCAATGTACAATTTTAATCAAGGTTTTTTAGATATTTAAAATAAATGTTCATGATGTCAAACTACACAAAGGTAAGTTTGTAATTTTTCTTTAGTTCAATTTAATCAATTAAAAGTAGATTGATCATTGTATTGTACTAACTACTATAAGATTGGTTTTAGTGTTGTACTTGTATGTATCGTTGTTTCTAATCAATAAATTAAGAATTACAAAAAAAAAAAAAATTAAAAGCGGATTGTCTTTCAAAAAATAAAATAAAATAAAATAACTTTTATTTCTATCTTTCTTCCTTCATGCCAAATGTTTCTCTTTTTCAAGATATCCCTACTTCACACTAAACAAGCTAACTTTCTCTCTTTCCCTCTTTTTCTCTTGTTCTCTCTCTCTCTCTCTCTTATTCTTATAGAATTCCTTCCAAAATTGTTACAAGTGGTAATTAACAATCGGATGAATTAAGGCAATCTTTGTTATGAGTGCTTGTTCCCTTCCTTAATATGAATTTAGTCAAAGATCCTAAAAAAGTGTTTGGCTTAGTGAAGGTTCTGTGAATTACAATGAATGTGAATTTGCATAACAAGGGAGAATTGTCAATTTGAGGAAAATGTATGTTTAGTCACTTTTACTATTCTAACTTTACATTGAAAGTGTACAAATAAGTATTAAACAATTGGAGGAAACGAAAACAATGAATTAAGGGTGAAAACATGTATGATGGTGTGAATTAAATCTAGATGTTTGATTACTATTCTTACTTGTTTTTCAAAATTCAATTTAACTTAGAGCTATGCAAATGGGTAAAGCCCCTAAACCAAATCGTTTAACCCGCTTAAAAAAAAAGGAGTTAGGATTGAAATTTTCAATCCTTTTAAAAAGCAAGATATTTGGGTCTGGCTCATTTAACCCATAGGTTAAAGCAAGCTAACCCAACTCGCTAACCTATAGAAATTTAAAAAGAAAAAAGAAAACAAAAAGAAAAAAGGAAAAGAGCGACAAAAGCTAAGTGGAATAAGAGCAAACCTGTAATACATGAATTTTTTTTACTATTTATTTAATTATGTAATATAAGTATTATTATAAAGAGCTAATGATGAGGATGAAAATTATAAAAGTTGAAAGGGCAATTTAAACATTTCACGACAAAGAGTATTTATTCTCAAATGACCTAACGTTCTTCCTTTTCCCTCCTCACAGTAACATAGCAAACATAAGCACTCTATGAACAAAACCTAAGACGACAAAAGGAGACAGTGTGACCTAATTCTAATTCCGAAGGTAAAGGATCTTGTACCGATTTCAGTTGAGGATTAATGGAAATTGTGGTTATAAGCGTCAAATTTTTACGCAAAAAATGAGGTTGTGGAGGGACGAAAGAGAATAGAGAATCGACAATTTGAGAGGATTCAACTCGTAGGGAATTTGAAGTAAGTAATCTAATCCATGTAATTTATTTATAATTAAATGTTTTAGGAACTTAGTTAAGCTTATGGATAGGAAAGATTAGGTTTTGGAGGAATTGAAGTAAGAGAAATAAGGTTCGAAGGGATTTTTGAGGGTAACACGATCTATCAACACAATCATGTTATGACCATATTGAAATGGAAAAGTACACCGAGAGATACATCGACCGTGTTAAGTTAAGGGCAACACGGCCTCCCAATATGGTCGTGTTTTAACCGTATTGAAAGTGAAAGATGTACCGAGAGATACACGGCCACCCAACACGGTCATGTTTCGATCGTATTGAGTCAAAGGTAACACGACCTCCCAACACGATCGTGTTTAGATCATGTTAAGTGTGAAAGATGTACTGAGAGATACACAGTCTCTTAACACGGTCGTGTTTCGACCGTGTTGAGTCAAGAGTAACACGATTTCCTAACACAGTCGTGTTCCAACTGTGTTGAAGCCAAGTTATACATCGGAAGATACACAACCATTAATACGGTCATGCTTCAACCAATGTTGAGCAACATGGTCTCCAACATGACTGTGTTGAATAAAGTATAAAGTAATTACTTATTTATTTAACTTCGATTTAAACTAATTTCCATGCAACCTAGATAACTAACAAGGCCTTAGAGAAATTAAATGAATAGGATTAAGGAGATTAAGAATGATATTGATCTTAGATTGAATACTAAGAAGAGCATGTTGATGTGTACAAATTTCCAATTAAGTTAAGTCTAAGATTAGGAAATGCTTAAAGCTAGGATCTAAGGTACGTGTAACTTGTGTGCTTTTCTGTGTTTGTTTAAGTTAGTACATGTATTTGAAATCGATTAAGTGAACAACTCGGTTTAAATGTTTAAGTGATATGCTGTATGTGCTTGGCTCGACCTAGGGGGCCGTAGTAGCAGATCCTTAGGGAGCACCCCAATGATCCTTGTGTGACGTTGTCCTTAGTGGAGTCGTACTTGGAAATGATCTGGGTCGGATGATGTTTAAGTGATTAAGTGTACATGGATGTGGTGCCTATAGTGGCAGTTCCCATCACCAAGACATGCTCCAATGTGTTAAGTGTGTTAAGGAGCTCATAAGTACCTTATTGTTTACTTGTGGACGTAAATTATATTAAGAAATGATTGTCTGTCTTTAAGTTTTGCATGATGTGTGTGACACTTATTTATTGTTTATGCGTATGTGTTTGTATTATACGTATTAGGCATTAGCTCATCCTTCGGGGAACCGTTTTTAGATGCAGGTGTTGTAGAAGATGAAAACCTAGAAGATGACTTGGGTTTAAGTGAACTACAAAGAGAGGAAGACGAAGGGTACTATTATTATTATGGTGATTAAGTTTTAGGAGAAATTTTTTATGTTTAACTATAATAGATAGTATCTGTTGAGAATTGTTATTTTTAGTGTTTAAAGACTTTCGTTGCGTTAGACATTTGATATGATTTAAGTTATTATTTGAAACTTTGGAGATATATGAAATGCTTTTATTATAGATGTTACAAGTTAAAAACTATCAAAATTGTTTCAGAGCCTCAACGTGTTCTTGTGAGATAAGGACACGTGGCATGTAGTAGTGAAGCTTAACCTAGAGACCATTGCAATACATAACATAACAAAGCCTAAACCTAATGTCATTACCTCACTCCAATCCTATGCTTCCCTTCTCTATCTCCACTCTTCCAAACTATCTTCCTCAATCTTATTCACACTCTTTCGCTATCATGCCCTTAAAACTTTAAGGCTATAATAGTTTGCCATATAGCTTATTTAAATAATATAGCTTATTTAAATAGAATACGTAAGACTTACTTAACTAAGTGAGTTTATAGTAAATTTTATCCTTTTAATTTTTTAGATTAGTTTAGAAAATTTTTAAGTTTTCAGTAGAGTACCATTTATTTCTAAACATAAAAGGAGCTTGTGTAAACCTATAAAACCTTGTAAAAACCATATTAAGGACATATATATAGGGTAAATCATATAAAGGTAACCTCTATTTTAGGTCGTTTACAAAAAGGTTACTTATATTTTATTTTTTTACTAAGAGGCAACCTATGTTTCTTAATTTTGTGTCAATTATAAATAATGATATGTGTTAACGTTCTACTGATTGTTTAATTGTTTTCTTTTTTTATTTTTCTATTTTCCTTTTCTTTTTTATTTTTTGCTAATTTTTTATATTTTATATTGAATTATATAATTTACTAATATTTCTTTATTTAATTAATTATTCTTAGTTAAATATTGACTCCTATCATTATTTATTATTGGCATAGAATTAAAAAAAACACGGCTACCTCTTTGTTAAAAAATAAAATATAGGTAGTCTCTTTGCAAATGACCCAAAACACATGCAAACTTTTTATAATTTACCCATTTATATCCTATCATCATCAAAGATGTGCCATATTGACACCTAAAACTTGTGGGGCTCATACACCTAAAGAGATGCAAAAGATCAAGCTCATACATAAGCTTAAAACTAGAAGAGTTTGAGAATGCTTAACATTTCAAATATCTAAGGCACACAAGCCCATCAAGATGAGACTTAACCTAAAAGATAAGGGCTAATAATAAGTATTAAAACATATAGCCTATCTAAAACATTAAGAGGGTAAAGTCCATAAGCTAAAAGTTGTGAAATCTAATTGTTGTCAACTAAGCCCCTCTCAACCATCCAATCCTTTGTCATCAAACCTATATCTCAAAAGAGTCATATGCATAATCAATAGATACATCATCATCTCCTATGGAGGAAAAGTAAAAGAGTGAACAAAAATGAGCTCGATATGACAATGACATGAGCACACACAACAAATGTCACATGAGCTTATAACTAATGCAATAACCAATATAATTTATCAATATATTAAAGCCTTATAAAGTGTAAATAAGCAACACAAGAGTAATTATGACCCTAGAGAATCAAACCAAAAGACCTAGGGTATGATGCCATCACAGCAGCCATCGGGGATGGACGAAAGTAGTCAATTTCCATGCCTAAATGAAAAAAAAAAAAAAAAACCCTAAAGGTAGCCTCATCTAAGGCTCACCACCATTATCCAAATATCAATCTTGCAACTAACTTATAATGTATAGTGTGTATATCCCATTCCATCACACTATAATCGTTATAACTTCTCTTCACTCCAAGGACAATTATATCGATATAAATCCATCTATCAGCTACTGACCAAGCCATTTTTGTTGGCTTAAGTGCCTAATTATCGTGTCATTTCAAGATATATACTCACATATGTAATCTTAATCTAAAAGTATTACTTGTTAACTCGAGTGACCAAACACAAACATCACATAATTGATTTAGCTAAGTTTAAGTATTAATTTGATTATTAAGTGCCATCTTAATATGCAATATACAGTCATTACATAGCTGAAAATTTGGGGTTCTCGATTCAAATGTTGAGACCAATGTTAAAACATAATCAAAAGTCATGCAAAGAAAAGAAAAAAATTATTTATTAGAGATTGGTTAAGCTTGCATTAGAACCTTATCATAACTTTAGTTTATTAGGTCTTTAAGTATCTTATCATTTATCTAACCACAATTCCTCCATTTTTTTTAACTAAGTTTAAGGCTTTGAGAAGTCTAAGGCCTAAAGCTTAAAATCAGTAAGGTCCATTTTGGGATTATGGGACTTAGGAAGAAGTGGGCTTAACTCATTTTAGAGGAAGTTGGGTTGCATGGTTAACTTGTCAATTTAACTATGCCTATTTATCATTAATATCAATCAAGCTTATTAACTATTTAATTATTTACTTGGTTTGGTCATTTAGGTCTAAGTTCACTTTCCTTTATGACATAATTTACATGAAACTACCCTTTGGGTTAGTGGGTTAGTTCATAAGGACCTAATTTTTGTGACTAGTTTAGAAATTTAAATAGTCTTGGTTTGAAACAATTAGCATGTCCTCATCACCTTTTATCTAAAATTTAATATTCTTAGCTACTTTAGCCTAAGGTCCAATTTCTCCAAAAGCTTTTATTCTAGCAAGATTAGGTATAATTTAATTTTATCAAACAAGTTAAATTTTCCTAAAAATCACCAAAATCATTCATTCTAAAATCAAGCTTCAACCTTTACGCATTTAAATCACAATAAGGTATGTCACACATCATCTTAAGTGTCATTTATGCTAGAATTTATCATAACAATTATTATTCAACTACCTAAACATACCTTTAGCATAGTAAACATGATTTAAATTAAATTCTAAGCATAGAAGTAGCATGATACCTAAGGGTACATAAAGATTCAAACTTTAAACTATCCTTATGTCATACAAGAACATATTATCACTTTAAAGGTGGTTTAGCCCCATATTTAATATAAAGATCACCACTTTGGCATTCAAATAATGTTCCACAATACATAATGCATTCACATTAGAAACACAACAATTCATGACATCAACAAGACTAAGACTTTATGCACCAAATAACCCTTTAGGCACCATTTAACATCTTAAATATTCTCAAAAGCTCAACTTAATACCTTTAAATCAAATCACACCTGAAACCAAGTTTCTAACACTCTTCTTTGCAAGTTTAGACAATTGTGATATCATAGTTGATAGCTAACATTAAGCTCTTAAGACTCCATAATTAACATAGCAAGCACCAAATAAACTTACTAAACTCTACAAAAGCACAATCAAACACAAGATTATGCTCTTAAGACTATATTAGGCTATGACAAGCATTGAAGGAGGTTCCAAATTGCTACTTCTCACTTTAATTCAATCTTCATTTAATCAAACCTTATTTAAGAGTTAAATTAATACTTCTAAGACTCTATAACACTTGAAATCATGCAAATAACTTCAAGATTTCAAAACTTCTAACTCTTCATTTAGTCTTGTGGAGCTCACTAAACACACTCAAAACACCATCACAAGCTCAAGGTTATCCAAACTCACTTCCTAAGCATCTAACCTTAACCAAACATCAACCAACCAACATTTTCAACACTTTTAGAACATCATTTTGGCACACCAACACTTAACATCACGATTTATACCACCCAAGAACACACACACCAAACCCATTTCAAATGATTATTTTTTTACTCACTTAAGTACTTAACAAGTGGGTCTAAGCACATATATCAATATCAAATCTTCATTTCAGTTAAGGATTGAGTGGTTTATCTCTTAAGCATTTGAAACTTTGCCACCCAAAATGGAAAATGCCCTAAACAAGACTCCTAAAAGATTTCCTTCAAGTCTTACCAACTTTCTAGTAACCTTACTGTGATCAAAACATCATAAATATTAGTATTTGTAAGTATTAAGCTTGGAAGCTCACTAAACCCAAATGAAAGTTTAAAAAAAACTTACCTTTTGAAGCTTTTGTGAACACAACTATCTCTTAGAGACAAGCTTTCAACCCTCTTGATGCTCCACTTCTAAGGAAAAATACAAAGATAAGTTGGTTTTGATGAGAAAATTGCTAAGGTTTAAGGAGGGTTTAGCCTTTTCTTCTTACCTTCATAGAGAGTTTTTGAAAAAGAAAGAAGAGGGTCAAGGGAGGGAGAGTGGACAACATCAAGGTTTAAAACAGGATGAGTTACATCTTTTTTTAAAACTCTAAAAGCACAAAAAAGGGCCCACTTAACTTAAAGTGCTAACTTTTTTTCCCAAACTTGCTTATTTAATTTCAAAAGAGATTAATTAGTCAAGATGACCACTTTTGAGTAGTTTAGGGACTTTGGCACTTAATTACACCTTCCATAACCTCTAAGACCCAATTTCAGAATTATCTTGTTAAAACCCAGCTTAGGGTTAAAATGATAATTTTGAAAAATTTACCCCTAGATCTTGAAAAAACCTTATAAACGAGGCTTTTAAACATCCTTTTTGACTTTAACTATTTTATTGGTGACTTTGGGACATTTCATTCATTCACTCGCTCATCTCTTTTTTGTCTATCCATACATTAATCATTTCTCTTCATCTAGAGGTGTATACAAGGATATTTGAAGTCTACAGTTCATGAAACATTGAAAAGTTTCATCTTTTGAAAAATATAATGAAGAAGATAGTATAAAGATCTCTCCTTTACTTTCTTTCTTTCTTTTTTTTTTTTTCATTTGTATACTTTATGATGTGCATTTGTTTTTTAACCATCACCACTTTTTCTTTTTTCCTTGAAATATTCAAACTTTTGTTTTTTTTTGTTTTAATCAAAACATTGGCTTTTAGACTTCTATTATAGGCTTTTAATGATTATCATAATGTATATTTGTATATTCTTTTTTCTTTTGTTTTGTTTTCTTTTTTTTTTTTTCTTTTTAGGGGTTAAGGGGCATAGCTAAATTTTTGTTATAACTTATATAAGTATTTAATTTAATGAAAGCCCCAATTTTTTTAGTTTAGTTTTTATGTTTCAAAGGAAGAATCTTTTGCTTTTGATCATGCTTCAATGTTCCATACAATGTGCTCTTCTGCACTTTTGTGAGTTTAGAACTAGATTGATTATCTTCAATAAACATTGTTAAGCTATGAACATTTTAAAACTTACATACTTCAAAATGACTTGTTTACCTTAAGATTTTCTTTTAACAATATAGCTATGTCAATTGAAGGAAATTATTAATGTTGCTAAAATGCTCATATGCTCCTTGTTTGAAAGATTTGCAACATCTTCAAAGCTTCCTCTTCGATTTTCTTTTTTAAGCTTGATTCTTTTTTTTTTTTTCTAAAAAAAAAATAGATTAGAATAATGGCTTAACTAATTTAACCTACTAACCTATCATGGGTCAAGCTAGGTTGAAAAATTCCATCTCATTTATTAAATGAACCACAATGGGTTGGTCATTTGACCCATAACTTATCATGAGCTGGGTCAGGTGCCTGCTCAACCCTCCTTGCATAACTTTAATTTATCTAATTATTGATTAGAGCTTTGCAATCACAAGTTGGGTACATGATCACCTTACTAGCTTGATGTGCTTGTTAGATGATACGTGTAAGCCACTACTTCAAAACAAAAGCATATATTCTAATAATAAGTGCACTATATCACGTATGCAATAATAAAAAGATTGGTGAGACCAAGTTGTTCCTATAAAGACTAGATACTAAGTATTGATTACATTAATTATACTTTTAACTAGATAGTTAAATTCTAATTTTAAAAAATTAAACTAAAACTAAGAAAATCTAATTATATTAAACAATCCACAAGGTAAAAGATCAATGAACTAAATAGATGGGATATTGACTCGGCTATCATATGAAAATTTATATACGTATCTATTATTTATTAAGATTAATTATTTGAGTTTTCATTAGATTCGGAAAGATCCCTTTTCTTCTCAAGTCTTGGTAATCCTATTTATAATTTTGACTTCTCTTCTAAGTCACCTAATTTATATTTATTAGCTATGTAAACAAATTTCTCTCATGAATCTAAATACCTTCTTAATTAAAATCAGTTAACATGCATATCCTTATGCCAAGATAACCAATTTTAATCTCATTAAGTTCATGAATCATAGATTTAATTTAATATGCCTATTTCAATTTTCATACAAATCTTCCATTTTCTTCTAAGTCTTTCATATTTTAATTTATAAATAAGTCACAAGCCTAATAACATCTTCATGAATCATGAAAATCAAATAATAAAACGGTAAAATATTTAAATAACTAAATATAAAAGATTCTTAATGCCATGTCAATCCCACAAAACAATTTAGTTCATAACAATTAAAAGTACACCACACAAGAGAATAAGAAATGTCACTATTATAAATAAATTCATAAAAGAAAAGAAAACACTTATGATGTGAATTAAGTTTCACTTAGTATTCTAATTCATTTCTTCAATGCGATCTTGATATTTCTTGAATTTGTGCAGCCTTGGGATGTAAGGTTACAATTATGGACACGAAAAGAAAAAGTAAAAAATTCTCTAAATGTGTTTTTCTCCCCTCTAATTAAAACCAAGTCTCTAGTGATTTTGTTTCTTAGAAAAAAAATTGGCACATATCTACTATCGCCTTTTCTTGTAATTTGATCATAAGCAATTGATACTCTACAAGCTTCCTTTCCAATAAATTATTGTACCATATGCACTTTCCAAATATTATTTCCATTGAATACGTTGGATACTTGGCACAAAAGTTTAACTATGGACATGTGTTGGATAGTGTTATGTCAATGGTTTGAATTCTAGTTTTCAATGTGAATTGGCTTGCAGACGTAAGAACAAGCTAGCATGATCCATAATGCATGACTTGGTCCATCCTTCATATTTGTGCATATTTTTTGAATCTGCATAATTTTCTGTAAAAAAAATAGAAATATACTCATAAGTGTAATATAAAGTTGAGTAAAATAATATATAAATTTATAACTTATCATTAGGATAGAAAATTTAATGAATTTAAGCATATCGAAACATTAATTATATAGTGTGTATGCTTAGCTAAGGCTAAAAGATCTAGGGCTATTGATAATTGGATATACAGCCACTAATAGGAAGCTACAATGTCCTTTGTTGAAGTAGTGTACCAAAATGTATGGTAGTTAGGTATTAGCTTATTTAGTGGGTTGTTGACAAGGGTGATTATTTGAGATATGAGCTAGTGCACTAGAAGGAACCTGCAGTTAGGTCTTATTGGTGATATGATATATTTGAATGGATGGTTGTAGTTTGGTATTCCTAATGTTTGGTTTCATAGTTGTGCTCGGATGATGTGACTAATGGTTTTAGACTCATGAAGTGTTCGGAGTGTAGACTTTAAAGTTGCAACCAAGAGAGAGGGTGAATCAATTATTTAATAAAATTTAAGCACAAAAGCAATTACCTCTTAAAATAAATTAGATTGCAGAAGTTATTATTATATTAGAATTATATCCATCTCGCTTGCTTTAACCGCTAAATTATCCTTTGAAATAAATTATATCATGGAAGCTATAAATATATCAGAGCTATATGTGTCTCGCTTGCATCTACCACTACGATAATTTATGAGTATAAAATGCTAATATGGCAATTGTTACAAATTTTGAGTAAGTTCATTATGTTAATTAACATGTATATAGTTAAAAATAAAATCTGTGCATAGCACAAAGTGTTTTAACTAGTTATAATAGATTTTGGATTTTTTTTTGTTATGGTATCTCTTTATTATCATCCTTATTAACTTTTGGTCATTAATAATTTCTTAAGAACTTTTTTATTATGTAACTCTTCGATATCTTCTTTTAGTAGTTTTTCGTTACTATTAACCTTTAGTTATTAATAGTTTCTCACAATTGGTTTTTGAATTTTTCCTTTATGTCATATATATATATAAACTTTTGTTATTTGAAATTTTTTATTAATAGCATATATAGGTCAATTGCAAAGTTTTTATTGTCATCATTTATGTTTTTCCTTAATAATACTTTTTAGCTATTTTTGCCATTTTCATTATTTTTACTTACAATCTCCTCATAACTTTAGAAAATAATATATGGTACTATTTTATATAAATGTATACAAATCATTAATAATCGTATAAGATATAATATATAAAATATTTTTATTATATAACTAAATATCAATAGTCCCATGATCTTCAAAATATAAGTATACATTATTAACATGTCAATTAGAATCATAATTTCTCAAATATAATAATTATTTTAATTAAAATAAATGTAAATGTTTTAGATTGGATTCTTAAAAAAAAAAAAAAAGAAAAGAAATTCTTAACACTCCACAATTATGGCTACGAAAAGTTGGATCTTCAAGTCAATACTCAAAGATTCATGTACAGCTTTACACGTATGTTTTTCCCTTTTTTTTTTTTTTTGTTGGGGGGTGGGGGGGAGGTGTGGTCGTCCAGTTAGATCGGGCCATTTACTCCACTAGGAAAAAGACAGTCACCGTATGATTATAAAGTTAAACGACTCAGAATGAATCAGACATCTGTACCATGTAGAAGCAACTCAAATAGACGGTGGTTGATAAAAACAATATCCCAGAGAAAACAAGAAACCATGTGGGAGTAAAGTAAAGTTCCTTGCAAAAGGCAGAAACCGTGCCTATGATTCTGAACCTTCCGTTTTTGCCTTTTCTTTATTTGCCTTAGTTACGTATAAGATTTAAAATATCCATGAAAAGGAGCATATAAATAGACCAGTGACTTTATAAATCCTTTTCAAGATATTTTTAATATTATGCACCCTAACTATCTTAAAGATGATAATACTAATTATTGGTTTTAACTACTTCGGTTTTGTTCCTTTCTAATCAGAAATAGTCAAAACACAAGTCACATTTTGAATTTTATACATTTTTGTAAATGAAATATTGTAAAAAAGTAGAAGAAAAAAATTAGTTTAGAAATTTAATTCATTTCACAAGACAAATAAATTAGTTATTTTGTTTTGTAGATTTTGTATTGGGACAGTGATGATGGTACTGTAGAGCATAGGTAAAAATATAATAATAATAATAAAAGGTCAATTATAAACACTTGTCTTGATGTTTGCATAATTTATTGACATATATTTTGTCTTTTTTTCCTAAGCAATTGTGGATCTGATTAAAAACAGCATGCAATATTAAGGTATGGTCAATATAATCCAAATAATGCACTACAAAATAATTAACTTAAGCAAGAAATGAGTGGTTTAAGATTGAAGATAGTACATATCATGTCTTTTTCGATTAATAATATTTATAAAAAAACAATATCAATAAATTATAAAAGTGTGCAAATAAACATTGTTATAATTATTTGTAAGTTTTATTTTATTCCTTTTTTGAAACATAATATGGCAAAATTTGACGGGTCTTTGCTTTGAATTTGTATATACACCATAGACAGACAGCTTGCCATTTTTGAACCTCCCTTGCTCTCTTCGTTTTCTTCCGCCTTTAGCTACAATCAGTGGTTTGATTGAGTACGTAAAATACAGATCTAAAATTAAAACATGCAACAAAGTTAATTTCTTTAGCAGTAAACTTCCATGAACATCACTGGCCCGCCTATATTGAATTGACCCGTCTCTCACCTTTTTTTTTTTTTTTTCTACCAACCAATGTATTTATTATATAAAAAAGAAAAAAATAAATCCCAAAAATTTCAGTTTTAGCTTAACTGTAATACAATCAGTGAAAAGAACAGTCAGCAAAATCATAGCTTGACAGGAAGCTATGTACTAAATCTGAAAGGACAAGTCTTTAAACATAATCCTAGTATTTAGCGGTATTGTGTTTTGGATTTTGAAGCGGTTGAAACAGAGGAGCAAAACATGGATATTGTAACTCAAGAAGCGATGAGTGAGTTCAAAGCATTGATGGATCGAAGTAAGTTTAGTTGACCCATGATTTATCGGGTCGTGTGTTTTTGCTGTAAGTCTTCAAGATTTTGACTTTTTGCTTTCTGGGTTATGTTTTTTGTTTACAGTTGAAGAGCCATTGAAGAAGACATATGAGGTTTGAACTTTATAGATTTTTGTTCAATTTGGTGTTGTAATTTTGCCGATCTATCGGAAAAAGCAGTGCCGTTTTGAGTAATGTTTGTTTAGTGTTGTAATGTTGAGTTGGATTACCCATTTTATGTACTTTTCTCTTTTTGTTTGTTGCATTTGTGTTTAATCTAGTTCTTTGTTCTTTGAATCTTTTCTTCAGTAAAAAATGGGATTTTGAATGCTAGTGCAACCGTGACGGCAAGTTTGAGTAGCCGACAGTCTAATGGCAGCTGTATTTGATCATGGTTTGCATGGTTGATTTGGGTAGTTTGGTTACAGTTCTTGGTCAGTTGGGTATGTTGAAGTTAATCTGTTTTATGGGTACACTTTGGGGTATCGAGTTCCTAGTGAATTAAAACGCAGATCTTGTTGTGTCAAGCTAGCTGTTATGGATCAAGTTATTCTGAAATGCAATCTCGGAAATCTAACTGGTAGCCATTATAGCATTAGTTACTTAGACTGCATATGCCTTGGAAAGGGGAAATTGGAAATCTAGGATTATCATGTTTATTTTGGTAGATGCCATATACAAAGGTGTACCTCTGTGCGGCAAAGTGCTTCCCCAGACAGGTGGAGGTATGGGGGAAGATGGTCGTGTTATTATTCAGCCTTACACTTGCATTATCTGATGAGGCTGTTTCTGTGCCTCAAGCCCATGACCCTTCGGTCACCAATAAGCAACATAACTGGTTGTGCCAAGGCTCACTTTCTTTTGGTAAATGTTGAATGAAAGTTGACGGGCAGAGAAGAGCAGTACCATTTGATTGAATGGGGAGTTTGTTGGTCTTGGATACCAAAGATGGATGTTCCAAGCACATTAAATCATTGAATCAGTTCAGCATGCATCTCAATACATAGAGGACCCTCATGCATACAACAGGGTTTAAGTGTCTGGAGCACCTATCTTTGGTAGTTCCTGATGTATCCAACTATTCACCATTCTATTGCAGGAGGAAAAAAAAGAAAATTTACTATTGGATGCAATCGATTTATTGGTGTTCAAGGAGACTGTCATATATGTTGATGTATCGCATCACAGAACTATTCATGCATGTAGGGAAAATAATATGACATTATAACTAAAGGTTAAAAGTACCTTATCCCTGGGCATTATAACTAAAGGTTCTTGCAGCCCAGTATGATAAAAGCAACCTAAATTGTGTTCAGGACGCAATCTGTTTCTATATAAACTTGGATTATGTTCTAGCAATCCAACTTCCTTGCTTACCCCTTTCCAGAGATATACTTCTCTTAGATCTCCATCATATCTCTGCTATCTGTTGCAGTGTTGTTCCATGCTACAAGTGGTTGCTCCCTGTGGAGTAGAGATTTGGGTTCATTGTAGATTCTCCTATGTCCTACTTACTTGCTTAGCCCTTCCCTAAGACATATTCCTCCAAGATTTTCCTTTATATCTCTACTGAATGGTGCCAACTTCTGGCAGTTAGAGCGCTGGCTGATAGCTCTTGAATCTGGTGCAAGTTACTCAAGCAAAGGTCAGAAGGAAAGAAATACTTTAGATGGGAAGTAGGAAATGAGAATGACACATTTCTTTGGCATGATTCATGGCTTTTAGAGGGTTGTTTATCAGAAAGTTCGACCTTAGGACCATTGCTTCTTGTAGTATTCCTATAATTGCAAGACTATGTTCTGTTATTGAAGATGAAAGCTGGTCTACCCCAAGGAAACCCTTGCTAGCAATTCACTATACCATCCAACATCACTCCATTCACACAAAAGAATGATGGATTGGCTTGGGATTCCTCTCTGTTGGTGTGAATTTGCCATCCAAGGTGTGGACAAGTTGAGGGCATTAGCAACAAAGATGCATGGGAAAGAGTAACTGGTGCCCTACATTCATTCAAAGGCATGCATGCATTTTTTAGCTGGCTTGGAATGGTATATACTGTAGATAAATAGAAAACGTGGATTGTGCAAATTTCCACTTGTTATCTATACATGCAGAAGAACAACATATGCATTTGTCTGTTGAGCGACATTACTCAAGGCAGGTTTGAATGAAGCATGTCACAAGTTATGATGCACTGTGCTACGTCAGGCCTTACTGCTACTGCTAGTTCACGTTCTCCAACTATCCTAAACTAAAAAACAGCTTTGGCAGCTGCCCCTTACTGCATCTGGCATGCTTGGGATACTATCTGTGTTGGGAATGGCCCTTAAGCTTGTGCTTTGGCTTGAAAGTTATTGATGTCCTCATAGATTGGCTTAACTTAGTGTCTACTTTCTTCTAGTGTAATGACACTATTCCTGTAACTCCATATTACGTGATGATCCTTAGAAGTTTTATCTTAGCACTTTTTGACCCACGCAATTGGCTGGTGATGTTTTGTAAATTTCCTCACATCAATACAAACTAATTAAATTACCCAAATGAAAAAAACTGTCTTTATGCCATGGTTATGTGCTCAATCATGGAATTTTAAGCTTGCAATAGGCGAGATGCATCAGGAGAATATCTTGATATTATGAGCCTATATATCTAGACAAAGCCTTTTTTATACTGTCTTTTAGGATACTTTGATGAAAGCATGGGATTATTCCTTCTCTTCCTCAGAAGCAACTTAGCCTTTAAAGCTATCCACTTTATTCAAAAACATAGAGCACCAATTTAGGCCTTTTGGTTTCCACTTAATCAGCCCCACACAATTTACCTTCTGCTGTATGATATCCTCCGCTATTGAAAGTGGACTCCTGCAACTTTAATAGATAACATAATCGTTCCAAATATCAAACTCAGTTTTTCTAATGTGCTGAAAACTTAAATATTGTGAATTGCAGTTGAAAACTAATGAAAGAGCAGGTCAAAATGTCCTTAAAAATGCTTCTATCATGTAAGGATCTAAAGTGAAATAATTAATTAGAGGAAAAAGTTCATAGTTATGTCATGGAAATTTTCCACATTTAAAATTGCAGTTCATTTGTATTTCTTGGATTTTTCTATAAGTAAACTGACCTGAATGTTAGGCTATACATGTACTCTCCGGGTTCTTCTCAACCTGATCTTGATTTATATAATCTGTTTTTTGCAGCATTAACCTTTTCTTTAATTTCAGAACATTCATCAAGGATATGTAACTGAAACTCTGGTTCGATTTCTAAAAGCAAGAGAGGGCAACGTTGCCAAAGCTCATAAAATGGTGAGAATCTAGTATTCTTAGATTGGATGGAGAGATGAATACTTCTATATATTAGGACATCTCTCTTTGGATGCCACCAAGATGATGCTTCTTTTGCTTTTTCAGTTGGTGGAATGCTTAAAATGGAGAGTTCAGAATGAGATTGATGATATGTTGTCGGTGAGGTTTCTTTTGGGTTTTACTGTCTAACTGTACTGGCATCATGCTTCTGTCTTGTCAATACATATAGGTCAAAACCTTTTTTTCCATAAGAGTCTTAATCTATTAGCAGTTGTTCTCTTGGCTTTTAATTCGTTGCTGGTTCACATATATATACATGTAAAGCATGGTTGTCAACATGTTACTGCTCTAGAATATTTATTTGACTCTTTTTTTAATTCAGAATAGCTAGTTTTAACATGCAATCTGACCCCCCTTCTTTTCAGAAACCCATTACTCCTTTGGAGTTATACAGAGATGTGCGTGATTCGCATCTCATTGGAATGTCAGGCTACACTAGAGAGGTTCACTACTAATTGCTTTCTTGATCTAATACTTGCATCTAAATGATTTTGCACATTGCTCATATATGTAATTCACTTAAACAGAAATACATTATATGTGTAGTTAATTATCCATTTGTCCTTCTAATATACAGGGCCTTCCTGTCTTTGTAATTGGTGCTGGACTTAGCACCTATGACAAAGCATCGGTATGTTCCTGTATCTTTTGACATATCTAATACTTCCACTACCTCTATAATATATTCAAAGTGGACATGTGCACATTTCTATTACATGTCTGCCTATTAACTTATTGTTGATACTATCTGCTTCAGGCTCATTGTTATGTGCAATCACATATACAAATTAACGAATACAGGGATTGTGTTGTTCTGGTGAGTATGTCAGTTGATATTCTGTAAATGATTTTGCTTGTGTCTTAAACTGGGATATGAAAAATTTTGCTGTAGCCTGCTACATCAAAAAAAAATGGGCGACCTATAACCACCTGTTTGAAGGTTTTGGATATGACTGGCCTCAAGCTTTCAGCATTGAACCAAATAAAGGTACATTTATATATTATGCTTCGGCTGGATGCCATTATCTTGTATCTCAGCTGTTACGTTTTTGTATTAACTTGTGTTGTACTATGGCAGATCCCACGGAACATCATACAGCATGAGCATTTATGACGATATATAAGAATTTGTGGACTTTCTTCAGTTTTCAACCTGGATTTTCTAGCAATCCATGAGTGGTTTTACTCTGTTTAAACAGATTACATAAGATACCTAAATGACATATAAGTTCATATGTGGAGGATAGACAGATTCTGTTTGACTTTATTAGTAACAACTACCAGTACAACACTTTACCCCAAAAAAAAAAAAAAGAAAACAACTACCAGTACAAAGAAGAAAGATCATGGGCAATATGTATTGTACAGAGACTTCACAGAAAAATCTTTGATATTATCCTTTTCTCCAATGGAAGCTTGTTAATCTTTATTGTATCGTGTAATTGATGCAACACATTCTTGACTGGGTGACTTACTGAAGTTTATGAAATATTTTAGATGTGTCCTTGGATATTTAAATCACAGAAAGAGTACATATCAGAAATCCACATTTTCAATGTGGATTTCTAGCAATCTATGAGTGATTTTACTTACCCTGTTTAAACAGATCAAATAAGATAGCTAGACAAGAAATAAGTTCATACGTGGAGGGTAGATAGATTCTATTTGACTTTGTTATGAGTAACAGCTACCAGACCAAAGAAGAAAGATTATGAGTAAGATGTGCTGTATGCCAACTTGACAGAAAAATCCTTAATAGTATCCTTTTTTCTAATGGAAGCTCATTGATCTTTATTGTACTGTGTAATTGATACAACGTGTTCTTGACTGGATGATTTATAAAGTTTATGAAGTATTTTAGATCTGTCCTTGAATATTTAAATCACAGAGAGTAGATGTCAGAAATCTATCTCATAGATATTCTTACTGTTCATATTTGCAATCTAGCTAGTTGATTGAAAATGAAAATACATCTGTGATTGACTAACTCCTTGTTATATGGATTATCCAGTTGCTAACAGTTATAGCGACTATTGACGATTTGAACTACCCCGAAAAGACCAATACATATTATGTAGTAAATGCCCCCTATATCTTTTCAGCCTGTTGGAAGGTTAGTCTCAAAAGTCCCACATTTTCTGCATTATCTGATTCCTTTGTGCATCAGCAAGCATGTTAAGCACCTAATGTTCTTTTCTAACTTTTAAGCATGCTAACCTATTGCCTCATGCAAAAACTACATGCATTCAGTTATTTAACTGATGTAATGCTTCAACTATGAGCAGGTTGTTAAGCCCCTTCTGCAAGAGAGGACAAGAAGGAAAATTCAGGTTCTTTCAGGTAGTGGACGGGATGAATTGTTGAAGGTAAAAATTTACAGAATCGTTCTTATAGTATTAATGACTTAATGACATTTGTAGCCATTCACTTTGAAATAGTAGTGAAATTACTTATGAACAGCGAGATGATTTGACATTGTTTATGAACTTCAAGCTTGTATTATATTTTCAGATACATACAATTTTAAAGATAGATAATATCTGCACAAAGTGTTGTTTTGTTATGTGTGAAAGTAGTTCACTCTCACATTACAGAATCGCTCCTTCTGAGTGTGTTTATACATGCAAGAAGAAAAGAATTCATTAAGCAATTTAGTGTCTTGGTTGTGCTTTCTTGTGTGTGCTGCTGTTTAGTAGTGTCATGTGTTATGTAATATGTGTCGTGTCATGTGGCTGTAATATCTGGTTTAATCCTGTATGTATGTTTGCTGAATTATGTTGCTGTGGTCTTCTTGTGGTTGTCGTGTGGTCTGGTCAGTAGGATCACTGAAGCTGGATGTGAATAGGGCAGAGGGGTCAGTTAGAGTAGTAGTGAGGTGATATGGGAATGATGGGAATCGACGGTTAAGGACTCCAAGTAACTGCCATATACTGTATAAACAAAAGGAGTCTGATTCTAGAAATGAAAGAATGTCCAGTTTATTCCATATTTTTGGTTTAATTATCAGAGATCATCAGGTTCTCTCTAATGAGCTTGAATCCTACTATTAATCATAGGTAAGTGTAGGAGAAGAACTCCTAGGACAGTATTTGAGCCAGATATTATTGTTCACCTACCTCATACTAGATCCATGGACCAATCCTATACCACGTTTATCATATTGATCAGTGCCACCAAATATAGATCAAATAAAACAGGCTTAATTACAAACCAGGGAAATGGATTATTTTATCCTTTCCTGCATTTGTTGTGTACTTCTATGTTGAAAATATCAAGATATAAGATAGTGAAAACGATAGTGTTCATGGCTGGCAACTTATTGGGAACTGATAAATTTTAGCATATGATCAACTTATTTGAGTTGATCCTTGACACTACAAACACAACTTGTTTAGGCATGTCTGATTGAACAATCTTGTTACAAAAGGGAATCTGGGTGTGAAAATTGCAGCCTGCAAAGAATGTTATCTGCTTTTAAAGTGCCTTCTAATCTTGTCAATGACATTTTTTTGGGTAATTATCAATGACATTTTTTTCTTGTAGGTAATGGATTATTCATCACTCCCACATTTTTGTAAGGGCGAAGGTTCTGGATCTTCTCGACATTCATATTATGGATCAGACAATTGCTTTTCCTTGGACCATCCCTTCCATCAGCAGCTTTATGGCTACATCAAGGAACAATCTTTGGCTCAAGAACCTTCGGAACCCATCAGACACGGGTCTTTTCATGTTGATTTCCCTGAACCTCCACAAGAGGCAAAGACTATTGAGTCTGAGTTACATAAGTTTGGTAACGGGAATGGTAATGGCTTGAAGATCGATGACGACTAAGTGTAGCTTGTAGTACTGCAGCCACAATCTGAGATCATTCTAACAGGGGCTGATCCACTTTGTTGAAGTCTACAATATGAGAAATGACGAAGGAGCATGCTTCAGTCAAGTATCATAAAAACGACGTGAGCAGCTCACCCTATGACCATTTGGAAGCCTGGATTAAATCCAGTACATGTTTCGGCCTTATTGGTAGCTTAGAGCCATCCTCTTCCTTGTCTAATCTTTGAACCAAATTCTACATAATTGACGTATTTATTCATAATATATTAATTGTAGCTGCAGTGAAATTTGTCAGTAAGCTATCTGTAATATCTGTGAATGAAAGTTCCATCTAAATGGAGTCCAATTCCCCTTAAAAACTAGCTGTTAGCTGTCCCTCTGTTGGGAAATTCATTGCCCATGATGTCAGTCAATGCACCAACGAATTAGCCAATGATATCTAAATCTTTGCTAAAAATGCCAACGTAGTGTTTGCAGAGTAGAAATTGCAGGGCGGGTTCGCGGGCACTCCAGTCTCCAGCACAGCAACACATGTTTAGCAATGTAGGACCTGCCGGGTGAGGGCTCTGCTCTCCCGGATCCTCCCTATCTCCTGATCGAGCTTGTGTAGGTAGATGTTGCCTAGTAGGGGGCGGCTTGCTGGTTTATCCATCGTCTAATCCACAACAAATCGACATGTTACGAAAGAAGGAATCATTAGAAAGAAATGTTGCTGACGGCCCGGGAAGGGGAGAGTGGCCGAGTGGTTAGGTTCCCCAAATGACCTGCCTCCCGAGGGCCTCGTCGAGGACTGTCGACTTGAGGCGAGGACGACGGTCGATGGACGAGAGGACGGAGGAGTCGAGGTGATGACGATCGACGGACGAGCGTGGAGTCGAGGTGAGGATGACGGTCGACGGACGAGCAAGGAGTGGAGGTGAGGATGACGGTCGACGGACGCTGCGGATGAAGATGCGATCGACGGAGTCGAGGACTCGAGGTGGATGACAGAGTCGACGGAGTCACTGACTGGTGAGGATGGATGAGGATAACACAGGTGCGGGTCGTCGCGGGCCAGCCCGCTTGGCCCACGGGGCGAGGCGGGCTGATTTTGTTGACTCGCGAGATTTGCGAGCAGCCCGCGGGCCGGCCCATTTGGCCCTACTTGGGACTGAGCATCTGATAGTAACCCTTCTTTTCCCACTTGAGTATGCATAAACACACTAGCCAGGGCGGTGAGGCCAACATCTAGGGCTTCCTTATAAACACTATCACATTCTTTCATCTACATAGGCATGCAAGATATCATGGTCCTCATCGCTCAGTGCTGCAATCACTACTCTTCCATTAAAGTGGAGCAAGATTGATTTCCTAAGTGAGATGTGCATCAAACTCAAGATCCTAGTGCTACTGGTGGCTCAACCGTCAAAGTAAATCATGTATTTTTTAAGCTAGAATTCTAGAATTCCAACCATGATCCATTTTACTTACTAAATCCAAGAATTAAAATAAAAAAATAAAAAAAAAGAAGAAGAAAAGAGAAGAAAGCCATTCAGGAAGCAGATAGAATGGAGAATTTTATTATATCTTAGAAGTGAGACAAGAACATGTTATTTCATACATTACATTCCGTGTATAAAAATTATCAGGAAATCTAGTGACAACCAGATCTACATTTGAGGGAAAAATTTACGTCATAATGCTGACCGCCGCACTCGAGCCACGCTCCTGCAAGAAGTAAAGTTCTTAGTTTCTTTCACAGGTATAACATACACGTAAATTGGTATGAATTGAGAACTAATTCCAAAAGAGCATATCATTAACTAAAGTACAAGTAGAATCAATCAATCCCCATCTTCATTTTACTTCTAGTCTTCAGGTAATTCAATGATCTAAACTGTCAATTAACATTTATTTCATTTTACCATCTTGGTGAATGCAAGTGCTTTTCTACCTAACAGATGCATCTATCAAAATAGAAATCACCACTCGGTAAAAGAAGCTGTTTTCAGGGATAATAATTTCCTATTTTCCATATTGGATAAATCGGAACAGTGAATACACTGAATAATCGGTAAATAAAGAGGCCTTATCCTAATCATCTTTTAGCAACACGAACTTTCTGGATTGAAATGAAGGGAGCAGGCAAGTGGCCTATAAATGTATTAACAATTCATACCATTGAATATTAATTAGTGGGAAAGTTCCTTAAATGCACGGTAAACAGATACAGCTACAGCAACCTTAAAGATAATAGAAAGACGTGAAAGCCCCTAATTGATTATATGCTAACCAAACAAAAATAGCCTACATGAGCTCAACCACAAGGGCAGATGCCCCGCCTCCCCCATTGCATATCCCAGCAACACCATATCTTCCATTCTTCTGTCTCAGTACCTGAACATAGAGACACTTTATCTGAGACAAGACCAGCAATAAAAAACTACAAGCAATATACCACACACCTACATATTGATTCAAGTGATACTACCTTTTTGACCATAGCAAAGTGAGAAATTACATACCCCTAATAATGTGACCAGTATACGAGCACCACTACATCCCAGTGGGTGTCCTAAGGATACAGCTCCACCATGCAAATTTACTTGTTCCTGCATAAATCAAGAATTACTTTTGCCACCGAACATCCAAAGGGTGATATTAAATGGGTTAATGGATACATTTAAATCTACATTGCAGGTTCAAGAGAGGCTATAAACATGTAATGATTATCCTGATTAAGGATGTGCTTAATGTAATTAGCATTCTCCAGGCTACCAAAGCAGTTCTTTACAGGTTCGAGGAAATGCTCTCTCCTCTCTCCTCTCTCCTCCCCTGCCCACGCCCCACCCCCCCTAAAGGACCACTTCCTTTAGGAGCCTAAATTTCCCCAACACACTACCCCACCACGCCCAATCTCTGGCCAAGTAATCACCAAAAATGGAAATACCCCAAAACCCACAAACCAGACCCCACTGCTCATCTCCCAAGGTAGATTACACAACCTGCCTTTATGAGGAAAAAACAAAAGAAGCTTTTATTTCCTCTCCCATCCACCTGGCAAACTATGACGGAAATGGTAATCTTGAGCCTTGTGCCAAGCCTACCTGCCCCACTTTGCAGTCTGGTCAGCCCCACGCGTCAGAGGCCTTCTCTAGCCTGCCACCCTCTGCCACGACTGCTAACCAAACCACTTCGAGGGAAACCAATACCACCCTTAGCCACTCAACAACTGGAAACCACTGCGCGCCGGCCACCTCGCCCGTGCCCCCTGCTAGCCCCCCGAAGTCATACGCCGCTGCTTGCACCGCCGACCAGCCTAAGCCCACCTCTTCTGGCTCCCCTTCCGACGACAACGCCTTTCCCCTCAGGTTCATCCCTCCGGCAAACAAAGGTGCTATCACTAGAGTCGCCATCCCTCTTGTTGTAGAGAACCAGGGAGCTAACTATTGGGAGACCACCCTCGTTGGCTTTTTCCTAGGCCGTCGGTTGCCCTTTCAACTAGTCAAGACGATCGCATTTAGGCTATGGAAGGACTTAGGCCTTTTAGAGGTCCTCGGAAACAAGGAGGGAGTCTACTACTTCCGCTTCCGTCACGAGGCAGACCTCACTCCCATTATGGAAAAGCATTGGCATTTTGCTCAAAGATTCCTCTTGCTTCACAAATGGAGGAGGGGGCTGACACTTGACAAGCCACAACCAACCAAGCTGCCGGTCTGGGCACAGCTCAATGGCATCCCATGCGAATACCTAAGTCCGGAAGGGATCAGCTATATTGCTAGCGCAGTGGGTGTCCCCCTCAAAGCCGATACCCTCACCATGGCGCGCCAACGGGCAAACCATGCCCGAGTCCTTGTGGAAATCGATGCGAGGGACCCCTTAGTATCCACCGTCGAGGTGGAAAACGTGGAAGGAGGCATTGCGCTGGTCCATGTTGTCTATCAATGGCTACCCGCTCGTTGCGGTGAGTGCCTCGTCTTTGGACATAAATGTGGCCAAGCACCTCCACCACAGCAGCAACAAAAGCAACCGCAACAGAACCAGCAACAGCCGCAACAACATCGGTCAGACCCAGCTCCCCAACATACAGCTAACAGCGAGGAATGGCAACAATATAGACGGTCTGGTAAGGATAAGCGGAAAGGGAAGGAGCCTGCTGAGGGAGAAGCAAGCAGTGAGGTGAAAGCCCAGCAGGATAGGGAAACCTTTGTGGAGAATAAGAAGCGGGGTGATCAAGTAATTGGAGTGGAGGATCCAGGTGTGCCAAGAGCTAACAAGCAGGGGTATGAAGCGAACAAGAAGCTGCCAGGAAAGCAAATCAAGGCAGCGGCCAGTTCCAAGGAGGAAACTACCATCCCGCCGGAGCCAGTGGGGTCGGGGAAACCTATCTCAGATCCTTCAAACTCACAAATCACCAAGGAGGCGCCTGCTTCATGTGAGGTATTACCTGGACGGGACAAACTGGATGAAATGGAGCACATGGACAACGCTCCCAACCTGGCCCCCATGGACAACGCTCCCAATTTGGCTGACCTTGCAGCGGACGACCTCGATCACACCCCACTTTGCAAACTCATCGCCCACAGTAGTCAGAAAGGTTCCACCTCTTCCAATAGACGCAAGAAGAAGGCGCGGAAGAGGAGAAGATCCTTCACCTAGTCGCCTCCATACACTCCCCAATGCATATTGCCGCTTGGAACGTTAGAGGCTTCAATGATCCCATCAAGGTTTCTGACATCAAACGGATTTGCAATGCTCACAAGATAAGCTGCATTGGCTTACTTGAGACAAAGGTTAATCCGCGGAACGAAGCATCTATCAAGAATGCATTGGGCACATCATGGCAAGTTAGAATAAACATATCAAACGGCAAAAGATTGTGGTTAGCATGGAGGCATACTGAATGGACCGTCAGCGTTGAATCAGAGAGCCCCCAATTCATGCATTGCAAATTAGTAAATAGAAGATCAAGCTTCATCTCCTTAGCTACCTTCATCTATGCATCCAATAACAGTAGAGAGCGACGAGGCCTATGGAGCAATATTGTAAATATAGCCCCCACTACTCATCCCCTTCCATGGATAGTACTAGGGGACTTCAACACCACACTTTCCCTCAATGAGAAATTAGGTGGGAGAGCACACCTCTCGGAAGAAATGGTTGATTTGCAAAATTGCATCTCGCAAGCGGAATTGGAAGACTTGAGCTACGTGGGTGACTTCTACACTTGGTCCAACCGCCAAATGAGCAACCCCATCTTACGCAAATTGGATAGAGTCATGGTAAACCAACAATGGCTTCACCTACTACCGAGAACTCATGCTCCATTTGCTCCCCCAACCCTTTCGGATCACTCCCTTGCCATTGCCCACATTGACACTTCACCTGCCACCAAGAAGACCCCCTTCAAATTCTTCAACTTCTGGATCGACCACAAGAAATTCTTCCACATAGTGAGCAGCACATGGGGGTTAGACATAGCTGGATGCAAAATGTTCCAGGTCACTCGTAAACTCAAAATACTCAAACACGAACTCCGTAAACTCAACAGGAATGAATTCGGTCACCTCCCACTACAGGTTGAGTTAGCACACTTCGAGCTATAAGCCCTCCAAGGTGCTGTCCATGGCAATGGAGACACTTCCTTGATGGAACAGGAAAAAGAAGCCTACAAAACCTACTACCTCCTCCGTGCAGCCGAGGAAAGCCTCTACAAACAGAAGTCCAGGGCACTCTGGTTAAAACTTGGAGATAGGAACACCTCATTCTTCCATAAATCTATGAAGAACTTACACAACCGTAGCCACATACGTCACCTATTTGGAAGTGACGGGAGCGAAGTCATTGGTGACACGGAGATTAAGGAGCTTGCGGTGCAACACTTTCAAAAGCTCTATGAGTGTCCCCCTTCCTCTTCCACCTTTGAAGATGTTAGCGAAATGGTCTCACGTAAGCTAAGTCACCAACAATGTGCGGAGCTATCTCTCCCTTTCACAGATGACGAAATCAAATGGGGGTTCTTCTCCCAAGCAAATGACAAAGCACCAGGGCCGGATGGCTACACCGCCAAATTCTTCAAAGCCACCTGGGGAATTATTGGTAAAGACCTCCTGGAAGCTTCAAAAGAATTCTTGGTATCGGGACACCTACTCAAGGAGATAAATTCTTCCATCATCTCCTTGGTTCCTAAGGTTGCCAACCCATCCACACTTGGAGAGTTCCGTCCTATAGCCTGCTGTAACGTCATCTACAAAGCCATATCCAAAGTCATAGCAGAGCGCATCAAACGCGTCCTTCCATCCTTAGTAGGCAGCGAGCAAGCGGCGTTCATCCCTGATAGACGTATCTCGGACAACATCTCCCTCGCACAAGAACTACTTGCAGGTTATCGTACTCAAACCACCTCACCCAGATGTACCCTCAAGGTAGACCTCCATAAAGCCTTTGACACAATCAAATGGGATTTTTTGATGTCTACATTACATGCTATGGGCTTCCCTCCCCACCTGAGATCCCTGATTTACCAATGCATCTCCACCCCGATGTTTTCCATCAATATTAACGGTGAACTTACGGGTTACTTCCCTAGTATGAGGGGACTCAGACAAGGTGATCCACTATCACCCTATCTATTTGTGTTGGGAATGGAAATCCTATCCTCCCAACTGAGAAGACTAGCTGCGCACCCTCAATTCTCCCTGCACTGGAGATGCAGGAAAGAGAGAATCACCCATTTATGCTTTGCTGATGACCTTCTCATCTTCTCAAAAGGTAACATCCAGTCAGTCTCCCTGATTAAGTTAACCCTCCAGCAATTTCATTCCATGTCAGGCTTGGACGTTAACAACAACAAGAGCAATATCTTCTTCTCCCATGTTCCCGCTGCAGTTAAGGAGGCCATCCTCTCCCTCACCCAATACCAGGAAAGCTCACTGCCAGTACGCTACCTGGGAATACCCCTCTCCTCCAAACTTCGCAAAGAAGATTATGATGCCTTGATAGAGCGTATACTATCTCGAGTCTCTTCCTGGACATCTAGACACCTCTCTTATGCAGGGCGACTGCAACTCATCAAATCAGTACTCGTCTCCATTCAACTACATTGGAGCAACATATTCATGATCCCCAAGTATGTCATAAAGAAGATGGACAGCTTGCTCAGGAACTTTCTCTGGAGTGGAAACCCCCACATTAACACTAAAGCTAAGGTCAGATGGAACGAAGTTTGCAAACCACTTAAGTGTGGGGGCCTCGGCATCCCTGACCTCCATCTTTGGAACAAAGCCATCCAGATAAAGCACATTTGGCGCCTCTGCAAGGAAGGACCTAAAACCCTTTGGCCTGAATGGGTACATTCCACTCTCCTCAAGGGGCGAAGCTTCTGGACTCAAAAGCCGCTAACAACATGCTCTTGGACTTAGAAGAAACTACTGAAACTCAGACAATTAGTCCGGCCTTGTTTCAAATGGATCCCCAACAATGGTCTCACCATCTCCCTCTGGACTGACTTCTGGCTCCCAATAGGACCCTTGGATCAGGTCTTCAGTGCTCGGGCAATGGGCAATACCGGCCTCCCACCTACCACTAAGCTTTGTTCCCTCATGGAAGGTAATAACTGGTGCATCCCAGACGCAGTACTCAATATGAACATCCAGATACCTGACTCCCTTCTTCCCAATGCAACTGCCAATGACCACCTCCGATGGATCCATTCCAACACGGGTGACTACACAACCAAGAGTGGGTATGCATTCCTCTCCCCTTCACCTAGACCAATCCCTTGGGCGAAGGTTATATGGAATAAATACTCTATCCCTAGACACTCGTTTATCTTGTGGCTGGCCTGGCTCCACAAGCTAACCACCCTTGACAAGTTGGAATTATGGGGCATGACCACTTCCACCACGTGCTTCCTATGTCATTAGAGCCCGGAAGATCATCCTCACCTCTTCTTTAATTGCAGTTACTCTCGCTCCATATGGACAGCGGTTTGTGACCACCTTCACTGCCCACCACACTTTCACAATTGGCAAGGGGCCACTTCGCTACTATTGGCCTCAAATGGCTCCACCTCTATCGACCACAATAAAAGATGCGCCGCACTGGCTGCTTCGGTGTATTGCATATGGAGAGTGCGTAACAATGCACGTCTAGGGAATCACATCCCCAACTGGGGTTCAGTTGTAAACCAAATTATTGCTTACACCTCTGTATTGTAATGCTTCCATGTAGCTCTTTAGCTTCGCTTTTACTTTGCTACGTCCTATGACTATATTGTAAATTTCCCGGTTCATGATTGTATACGTTTTGGATATCAATAAAATTCACCTTATCCAAAAAAAAAAAGCAGTTCTTTACATTATTCAAGGCAGCAAAATATTCTGAATCACTTCTATATAGATCTGATGAGTAGATCAGACCAATAATAAGACTAAGAATTTTGACTTACGGGGTTAAGTTTAAGAAGCTTTTGATTGGCAAGAACAACAACCTGCAATTAGAAAGTAGAAGGTTACTAAATGGAGAAGATGTCCACCATATGGAAGTAATGCTAATGCTAGACTAAGGAAAACAAAAGTTTGCTCACAGAGAAGGCCTCATTGATCTCATAATAATCAATCTGAGAAGCTCGAAGCCCAGCATTTGAAACAGCTTTTGGTATAGCAAGGGCTGGAGCAGTTGTGAATAACTCTGGGGCCTGTAAAACAGTTTACTTCAGCCTTAAGCTTCAAAATCCTACCTAGACCCTTGATAATGTTGATATACTAATAGTTTGTACCTGCGCAGCATCAGCAAATCCCTTAATCTTAGCAATAACCTGCAATCCAAGTTCAAGTGCTTTCTCCCCACTAACAAGCACTAAGGCAGCTGCACCATCACTGCATTAAATAAAGGGACCAAGAGATAAGAAACCAAAAAAATACATTTCTTGGACAGAAATTATTACAGAGAATGGGCACTATTGAGCCTGTATTCTACAATGTACATGCTAACTTCGGCACACATAAAATGAGAAGAGAGGACCTTATGATAGAAGCATTTCCAGCAGTAACAGAACCTCCATTCTGCTTGAAACTGGGCCTGAGCTTCTTCAGTTTTACAGCATCAAACTGAGAAGACAAGGACAGGGGCAATACCCAAGAAAGATTAAGCGGGAACATAAAAGTTATCAATAGAATTGTAATTCAAGAACTAATGGCTCTGTAATCTTGAAAATTTTGAGGACAGTAACACATTAGCTAAATACTTAATTAGCTTTTATTTTTGAAGAAGCATTGCTAATGTTTGCCATTCTTGAATTATCTTAATTGAAGGTCAATGTCAAATATATGGATATTAATGAACCCAAATAAGAGTCTGATCACGAAAAGGCTCCAAAGATACCTTAAAAAGTAAGTAATGATGGTAACTCAAAGTACACGATAATTGTTTCATTTACTCAGATGAGAACCATAAAGCTGAGAATTGATTGAAGATGATACAGAAAGAATCCCAGAGACAACTAATGTGGTTACCTTTTCTAAACCTTCATCACTGTCTATTATTGTTGGTGGCTTTCCTCTACCTCCAGACACTTCAACCTGTTGTAAGAATCATGTCCATAAACATACCCATATGTTTTATTGAAATTTCACAAGATTCTAATAGAAATAAAGCCGCACTGGGACAATCTCCCATGCAAAAGCACCACTTCCTTGTGCAGCAGTTCCACGCTTAAAGCTCTCGATGGCATAGAAATCCTGAAAGAAGTTAATTCCCATTCATAAACACTTGCTGTCTGTTAAAACTATTGGCATGTACTGATGAAAGGGACAGAAAAAGCAACACCTCTTACCCTTAATAATTACAACTAAGAGCAGAAAGCAGTCTGAGCCATGATGCAGGCTTCAGAGAGGAGATAAACTAATTTATTAATCTTAATAAGATGTTACAGGCACATCTTCTTGCTTAGCAACGTTGACTAGTGTAATAGTTAATAATTCCTTGAAAATCATGCTTCAAGAAACATTGATTGGAGGAGAGATACATTTACCAGATATTTCATGAAAGCAGGTTCACATGCTGAGTTATGAACTTAATATGTTATGGCTACTGAAGGAATCACAGCACAGAACCCTACCTGTTCTTCTCTCGTAATTTTATGTTGATCAGCACAAATTTCTGCACAAACCCCCATTCCAAAGTCATTGTAAACATCCCAAAGGCCATCTTTGAGCATCCCATCAACAATTGTATCATGTCCTAGTCTAGATCCCTTTCTGTGAATAAAGATGACCGATACATAATATACTGCTTCCAACCACAACATCCCATGTCATTCAATTAAATTATAAATATAATCCAGAAAAGACTTCATCCAATAAATCAGACATGAACTATTAGCAATGTGATCAACAGGCCTCGGAAGACAAGCACAAATTTGATGAAAATGTGGTGGAGAAAACAGGAGATATTTATCTTCAGATTCAAAAGTTTAGTAAATGTAAGTGAGCATAAGACACCATGTAGATAAGATCAAAATGACCTCCAATTTGACTCTATATCACTAACTTATATTCTATCAACAACACAAACCTTGCTTCAGCTAGATATTTTGGCACATTAGACATGCTCTCCATTCCACCAGTGACGACGATATCATTATTGCCTAATTTTATGGTCTGTGCTGCAAGCATGGTTGCTGGATAAGGAAGACATTTAACTTATCATGATCACTGAACATTGAAATTAACACAAAGTCAATGGAGGATTGAATTTTCCCCACTTTCAAGGGGTACTCCACCTTTCATTCCGGAAGCACAGACTTTGTTAACTGTGGTGCAGATCACCGAATTAGGAATACCCGCACCTAATGCAGCCTGCCTAGCAGGAGCTTGTCCAAGGTTTGCACTAAGGACGTTTCCAAAGAAAACCTCTTGCACAAGAGATGGATCAACACTGGCCCTTTTAAGAGCACCTAAAAATCAAAGACAAGTTTCTCTTTTCAAATTACAAGCTCTGTCAAAAAAATAACAAACAAGTAAACCAAATAGAACTATAGTGATAATTTACATCTAATGGCTATTGATCCTAGCTGTGTGGCAGACAATGAAGAAAGGGTCCCCATAAAACCACCCATTGGTGTCCGGGCAACGCCGACGATACAAACATCTGTGGAACGTTAACCAAACAAGTAAATTTGAATTTAAAAAACCCAATTCATATTTGTTTAGTGGTCAGATACAGAAATATAAGGATCGAATTCAGGGCTACTGAGTCTATATTTAATCAATTACCATTGAAATTACAGAAAAGAAAGACCAAAACATGAAATGGGTCAATAAAGGCATGCAAAAGGGACTGTAACCTGCTCTTAAATTAATGAAAAGGAAAGAACATTACAGAGAAAAACTCCGACGCTTTTCTTAATCAACTGGGTTTGATTGAGTTTTATGTCATCATGGTGCTTTATAAAGACACTAATGAAGAAACCATGAAGAAAACAAGTACCTCGAGCTTTAATGTTGTCCGATGAAGAAACCATTCGAGCTTATAGCAAAGGATAGTCTTTTACTCTTGAAAGTCCAAATCTTTCAGCACAAACAGCTAGCTACAGCAAAACACGCATGATTAGATGTGAATAAGTACTACATAGAAAAGAACATTAATTCAGTTGATTCATGAATAAATAAAAAGAGTTCACTTGACACTAACGGTTAAAGGCAAAAAACGGACGCAAGAAAGGAGAGAAAACAGAGGAAAGATGTCCTGGGAAGCATTTGTAGGGGCGAGTGCGTTGGAAAGCGAAATACGCCTCCTCTCTGCAATGAACATATAGAATACGCAAATTTTTAATGGATTTATTTATTTATTTTTGAGTTTCAAGTTTTTAAAAAAATATTTAAAGTAATAATATTTTCATATCTAAAATTTAAAATTTATGGACTATAATTTACTCACTTATCATATCACATTAGAAAAACGATATATATATATATATATATATATATATTTTATTTATTAAAGTATAGAATACCTTAATCATATCTCTATTGTTTTTCATTATTTTCATTTTCTTGTTCCATGTGCATCTCTTAGTTTTATATCTCTTCTAATTTGTTTTATAGAATTATTTTACACTTTATTGGTATGAATATAATTGAGGAAGAGAATGAATTGATTTTTAGTTAGTTTTAATATGTATTTAGGAAGAGCATGAGATAAACTTTAGTTAATTTTTGAAATTTGGTGAATTATGTCATGAACTTATAGGAATAGATGATTGATAAGTTAAACTTTATTTAATTTAGACTTTAGATAAATGTCTATATAGTGTATTAAATTTCCTATGGTAACAATTTTTAAGTATGATTTAATGAAATTTATTTTGTTAACATTGTATCATATAATATGTTATCTTTTTATTCTTAGTATATATTTCTATGAATAGTAAAAAAAAATTATGAGAGTCATGATAATACCTTATCTCTTTATTTTCACATGAAGGTGTTTTGTATAAATTATAACCAGTTGATAGGCTGAGTTGTGAGTTTATAATATTATCGACAAGGCGGGTTTTAGGTATTAAATAAAAACCTTGTAAGGTTTTTGGATGAATAATGGGTAGTCCTATAATATAGCGAGTTGGATTTAGGTTTTATAAAATTTGTTCCAAACTTGACCAAGTGGCATCCATAAATATAGAAGATATTATCTCAAAAAATAAAAAAAAGAAAGAAAAGAAAAGAGGAGTTCCCTTTTTTTTTTTCTTCCTATGGATGCAAAAGAAGAAGAAGAAGAAGTTGGTACTATGTTTCTCATTTCTTTTTTCTTTTTAATAAAAAAGAAAAAATTGAAATATCCTCTTAAAATGATTGAATATGTAAAATACACCTCGAGTTTGTAAAATGAGGTGAGATTGTTAAATGTCTTGCCTGATCAAGTTGTTACTTGTTAAATTTATTATTCTACTCACAATTATACTATTTGACCAATGATTATTTACCATATTATTTGTTTAAAGATGATAGGCTAGTAAATTTATTAAGTAAAATTTCAATTGAGTATGAACATTTACCAACTGCAAAGTTTACATGTAAAATTAGAAAAATAAAATTTGATTGAATAGTGATATTTAACAATTTTAAATTTTAGACATAAAATTAAGAAACATGTGGAATTATTGATTGTGACATACCCTTTACAAGGTGTGATTTTACTTTCAAAACTCTCAAAAATTGATTCACACACACACACATATATATACATATAGGGAAAAATGTAGGACTACACGATTGGTATGAAGGCTTAGGGGGAGGGGAAGGGAGGGTTGGATTAGACGTATCTTATTTAAATTAATTTACTTTTAGAAAAATATTTACTAGTTTTTGTAATAATAGTGAATCTTATATACATCAAGGAATTTTGTTAATAAGTTCACCTGTAATATTTTCTAAAATTCAATGATAATGGGGATCAAACTTTTTTGTAAAATGATCTTCAATGCTTAGTGTACCTAAAAAAAATTTAAAAGAATAACTTTTTTACCTTTTCATTATATATATATATATATTGATTAAAATTTAATTATCAATTAAAAAATGGAATCAATATATAAAACATGTGTAAGTTTTGTTATTAATAAAAATAAATCACAAAAATTATTTAAAATCAAATTCAATATAAGTGATTAGGCAATTGGTTGCTCCCAATTCATTTTCATTACATTAATTGTGAAAAAAAAATGTTAGAATATCAAGTAATATGACTTATTATTTACTAATGTTTTATGCGATAAGATTGAAATTATTGTAGCATTGATAATGTCATTATTATTTATGGTATGGGTATTAGTAAATAAATAGTATGAAATTAGAATTTATTTAGTTAATTATTATTTTTTAATAAATGAGTTTAATTTTATTAGATATTAAGGAAAGAAAAAAAAGTAAATAACGAAACTTATTTAATGAGAGGGAAATAATAAATGTAAATTTTTTGAACCCAAAAGCTTTTATTTACAATGATATAAACTTAAACACTTAACCATACCTAACAACATTAAAAAATTTACTCTTTAAAATATTAAGTATACAATCTATTTTTTTCTTTATAGTAAATTTTCTTAATTAATTTTTTTGGAGGCATGGGAGCCAAGGCAGAAAAAAAATCAGGGGCTGAAAATAGGTTAAACATCTGCCAACAGGCCAGAGGCACAGAAACCCGTTGTGGGGAAAACAAAATTGCCTATACAGAGTGAAGTGGATGAGTACATTTTTGCGTAGCATGTTCAATGAAACTACTTCATCAGGGCGTACAGGTTATATGGTTTCCCTACCACATCACCGATTATAGTTGTCTTGATTCCGGACCACTTGCTCTTCCACAAGGGCAGCAGCTGGTAATGGCAGCTTTGACAAAAATCATGCAGCAGATGTGGTCATAATGCAGACAACGGCTTTCATATTTTTAGCTCAAGAAACTATAAAACATGTCGGAAAGTGAGATTGATTCGAACTGCATCCACTTTTGCACGTTTAGGTACAGAGTGAACCCAATCACGCTGCGTGTAACCTCTCATAACCAGCAAGGATCCATGCTCCAATGAGAATGAGTGCTGATCAGCATGGTTGGTCTTCCTTGCTCTTTTCTTTGCAGGTTCTTCATCAACTGTTCTTTCTGCAAAACAACCAGGATATGGTATTTTAATTGAGTTCACTTTTACAACGAGATTTAGGAAACAAGAAATTTGTAAGCAATTAGTGATCGTTCACTGGAAACCAAAAAGCTGCATCAGACCCCAAAGTTAAGCCAAAAATCTATATTAAGCTAAATGGGAAAAAACAAACACAAAACAAAATTTAACTTTGGTGCTAAATAAAAGAAATTCTTTTCCTAAATCCCCACAATGAAAATCCTTCCACTGTCCTGCTTATCAATTAACCATCATACAAATTAAGATATTTAAGGAGTGACAACTTCGTCAAAGTTCAGGTTCTGACGTGTCATATTGACAAGGCTTTTGCATTTCCTTAATTAAAAAAGCAGCGCATGTTGGTTTCTCACTTGTTAGAATGGCCTTATTGGTAAACATCATCAAGGGTTTCCACCCAGATAGCAAAAGCGCTAATTTTTCCAAAGTTCGGGAAGTGTTGATGACTAGTTTAAGGTCTAAGTAATAAATTGAGAACCCCCAAAGTTAAGCTAGTAGATTCAACATCAGCTCCTTTTTTTCCTTATTTATATCTTCCATCAAACAGCAACAGAAACCATTTCTCTTCAGTCACTGATTGTTGGCTAGCAGAAGCTCAGTGAAGTTTGGTGCAATATAAGGAAACCTGGTAGCTCTTTAAAGATATTTAATCTAAATTCCAATCGACTAATATTAGATGCCTTGTCATTCCAAATCTTTTCAATCATCCAACCATTTAATAGATGAGGAAAGTAATTAAATAACCAACTGTTTAATGGATGAGGAGGACAACTAGGCCATCACACAAACAGACCAATAGCTATAGCTGAAGAAGGTGGCTGATAAGCAGAATATATAAATTGAATTCCAAGAAGTTTAAGGACAATACATCTACCTTCAGAGGCTTTACTTGGTTTTTTCTTCAGTGAAAACTCACGTACACATCCAAAAGAAACAGAGGCGATCTCTGGAGTTGATCCATACAGCTTCTCATCATCAGAATGCCACCCAACATAATCATTACCACCTTTATATCTATTTAAAAGCAAGCTGTTAAATTTACTCCCAGGAAGCGCTTTATGTACCTAAAGCAAATAGTGAAAATTAAAATCCATTGCTTTATGCCAATGTACAAGTATCAATAACAATGTCAGATCAGTTATCTGTCCTTACAGCGTCCAAGATTTTTTTAAGTGGAGGATAATCATCCCACGAGTAAGCAGGTGGTTGATATCCGCTGTAAACCAAGTCTGGAAGACCAGCACTTGCAACATAACATGTGTCTCGAGGCTGCAAAGTATATACACTTACTCAGCCATAGCATACAATATTAACATGAGCCAGAAAGATAGTTTGAAAGACTCCATTCTACTATAACTAAAGTGCTTTTGTCTTTCTGTGACACAACTACGTTTCCCACTAGTTATATATAATTTTCATCAGTCTGAAGGTGCCATCAAATGTGATCAGCCACAAATATCAACATGGCATGACAAGGATGAGTCAAAATAACAAGCCAGGTCAACAAATAGGATTCAATTAGATTAGAATATTAATACTAAATCCCTAAATTTAGTAAGCTAGCCAATAAAATCAGATATTGGTGAGTAAAACCACACTATAACAATGAAATGCTAAATGTGCAAAAACATCATTTAGTTGATATTGGTGAGTAAAACCAAATAAGTTACTGGAAAAAACAACTTTTCAAATTTTATCCTTATAAATTAACCGTGGTTGATCCAGGTAGTGAGTTACAATATCAACCAAGTAAAATCTTACATTGACATTGCTGAGTAGAGTTTTCTTTTCAACAAACAAACAAATAACCACCACTATATCAGTAACGTTGGCTCACAAGAACACAAACTATGTTTGCCATAGGCTGATGATCCACTCCTTATTGTCTGAAGATTCACAAATTACATAAATAAAAGGCTACAGACATCATAAGAGTATAGCAATTACGTCTTCACCCATAGAATATTTCTATTGATTTATCTAAGGGGTTGAACTGGCAGCTAGCCCAAGAAGTCTTATATTGGATGAGGTCCCCTGTTCAAATCACACTTCTTGAGTCTATCTGTAAGCACACTTAACCAATGGATGAGTCTTCTTACCAGGTCCAACTACATCCATGCCGCTTCATCAATAAAATATTCCTACAAATACTCTAATATGCTTGGGATTTGGCTTTTCTGGAGCAACTTGAAAAATACCCAGAACTATTGGTCAAGCGCGATAGATACCCAAACTCCCATTAGTGTCTTCACCTTCTCATAGCTTTTGGAAAATATGCAAGTTCTTCCCAACCTGTTAAGGTCCCAAAACAGTCACCTTTTATTGGCATTTTACTCACGTTTTTAGGAGCTTTAACAATAGTCTGAAAGATATGTGCATATTCTTTAATAATTATGGGAGGTAAAAGCCACTTTGGAGATAGGAAATCTACCCAAAATCATACTCACGGAGGCCTATTTGCAATCGTCTTTTCTTTTTTCCTTTTCCTTTCACACGCTTCTAGTTTTCTATGAACTTGTCTAAACACAGCATTTGAAGTCCAAACTAACACAAAAATCTCACCAATCCCTAACCAACCGAAGAATCTTAGGGTCATCTAGAATTAGCTTAATTGTACTTTTCCCGCAAAAAACAAACTACCCAGAATAACCCAAAATCAGAAATTAAAAAGTGTTCCGCTTTGGGCAACACTCAGTAATTGCCAAGCAACAACATCCCTGCAATTTTACGAGATATAGTATGAAAAAAATCGTAACATTTTTGCAAAGTGAAGTTGTTAACTAACTTGAAGACATGAACGACCAAATACGCGGATGGTGGGTCGAGTCCAAGGAATGTGGGAGTTGAGATAACGAAAAAACTCCCACGACTCTTGTGTTGGTGTAAAATGAGACATGTATATCACCTGGCTTCCATTTCCGAGGTCTATTGTTCTTGCTGTTAGTTTCACTTTGTTTGAAGAATCATCTGGTTCGGGTTCTTGTTCTGGTTCTGGTTCTGGTCCCGGTTCCGATTTTGATTCAGGTCCCTTGCTGAGCAATTCATGAAGTGAACCCATCTGGATTTCGACAAGAAGGAAGAGCCAGCTCCAATTGAAGAATCCGATTGCAAATGGTTTTAACACTTTCCCTTCAATTGCAAATGGTTTTGACACTCTCCCTTGGGCATTGGGGTGCCAATCGATTTTTTTTTTTTTCTTCAGATAAACTAGGAAAAGCCTGAGGTCCACATTGGTTTATAATATAATATTATTATAAAAATAATAAATTTACTTTAAAATTACTGCAACCTACATGTTAATAATGCATATTTATAATTTAATTTACTAATATAGGCTAAATAGCATCATTTAATTATATTACAAAATAACAGTATAATTTTACAAGATATTAAATGATTTTCAATGGAATGATACATAAAGTTGTAATCATTTAAAATATATGGGTGATTATGCATAGTGTCTTACCTCTTAAGACCTTTTCTTGTGCATAGATATATAGCTAATTATGCGTAGCATTTTACCTCTGAAGACCTTTTTATGTGCATATTAGTATTCAAGAGACGATGTACTGTATTATGCTCGAACTAAGGATAAGGCTAACTTGGAACTGAACATGAACTAAATATCATAAAATCCGCATTATTCGCAAATACATTCAAAATATATGGGTGATTATGCATAGTATCTTATCTCTTAAGACCTTTTCATGTTCATAGATGTATCGGTGATTATGCATAGCATTTTACCTTTGAAGACCTTTTTATGTGCATATCAGTATTCAAGAGACAACGTACTATATTATGCCTGAACTAAGGATAAGGCTAACTTGGAACTAAGCATGAACTAAATATCGTAAAATCTGCATTACTCGCAAATACATTTGCTAAAGCCTCTTATAGTTACATAAATCTCAATTCATTTTTCCCCCAAAATAAACCCAATCAAACTAGAAGCCTTTGTGTGGTCTCATCCTTTGCATTGCCTAAGTAGCAACCTATACTCTATTTTCTACACTTGGGTTAGAAAATGATAATGCCTCAACTTATGTTAGAGCTAAGTGATTAAACACAACAAATAGCACAAAACATGCGCACGAGCACATAGACATAGAGATACAGATAGACACACACACGTATACAGGCATGCATGAATATGTACGCACATACATTCATGCATGCACATGCACACACATGCACACTTTAATTACTAATGTAACCACTAAAGCTTATAACAAGCAATAATGTAGACATATCAATATCTAGATACATATTAAACATTCCTAATGATCTAATAGTAGCAATATTATGTATATATATACATATATATATATATTATATCATCAATTTTGTAGTTACTTAAGCAATGATAGGTCAAACTAATGACATGACATATAATGGCCAATATCCTAACTCATTGTAGATATGAGTGGCACTTAATGGCTCCTCATCATAGATATAAGTAGCACTTGGTGGTTCTAGGACTGAAGGATTTAGGATGTATTTCCCTTGATATTCTAGAGGTCACCAAGATGTATTTCCCTTGATATTCTAGAGATCACCATATTGGGTTATTCCTTTATCTGAGAACTACATAGGGATTTACCAGTTGTTCACTAAAAGTTGCTCTATCTCAAGCTAGTAAGTGGCTTGTTGAGGGTTTTTAGTAGAACACTTTTGGGCTAATAGCCTGCCAGGTGTTAAAATCATAACATCCATTGTAACACTTTATATATATTATATAGTAGGGGTTGGGTTTTGTTGTAACTTTCTTAGAATGATTGTTTATATTTTTTGGTGTGTTGCTATTTCAAGAGTTTTAATGTCTCAGCCTGCAAGAGTTATAAATGCTCATTAAGCTCTTTATGAGGGTGTGATTACTCTTATGGATATAAGCTTTTACTTACCACTTAATTGCTCATGACTAAGGAATCTACTTACACGCTATTCTCTCATGTACACACTATAATCCCTTATACATTACAATATTAATAAAAGTGTATGGTTATTCAATTATGATTTTTACCCGTGTCCCTTTACTTATTGTTTTCTTTCTTGTTGTTTTTGCATGTTGCTTACAGATTTACAGGCTAATCTTAGCTAACCGAGTAGCAAGCTAGCTTACTTGCTACTGTAAAGGCAGGACAGTAAGTGCTGTATGGTCTTGCTATGTTAGTGAGAGTCTAGGACTGTGACAGTTGGTATCAAAGCTTTGGGTATTCTAGTGGGAATGACCATGATACATTAAGACGAAATAAACATACGTCTCAAAAGCCTTGAAAATCAATTCACTCACTTAGATTGGATGAGCAAGTAAAATCACTGGTAACTCTTTTAATAAGAGTATCAGATCTTGAAGTTTCTAATCAAGATGTGAGCAGTAGGATTGGCGAGCTTGTTGAAGATTTTGGCATTACAATGTGCACACTTAAGGACAAGTTGCACGTGGTTGTTAAGGATGTAAGGTGAGAAGTTGCTTCTTGTGCTTCAAATGAGACCATAGAGGAATTAAGGACACAAGCTGCCTTGTTGATGTGAGTTATGGCAAATGTTCCTACCCAAGCTCCCATTTAAGCGCCTATACATGTAAGGCACTTGAAAATGCTTGAGCTTAAGGCATTCACTAGTATAAGGGACACTAACCTATTGGAGAAGTTGATCTTTGATATGAAGCAATATTTAATAGCTGTTGGGACCAATGATAAGCAAACTAAGGTCTAATTGCCCATAATGTGCTTGATAAGTGATGCCAAGCTGTGGTGGTACACCAAATATGAGGAAATTAGAAATGGGTGAGTACATGTAGATACATGGAATGAATTTAAGATAATGTTTTGAGCTTAGTTCTTCCTCAAGAATGTTGAGTATAACGCCTACAAGAAGTTGAGGGAATTTTGATGGGGTGATGATATAAGAAATATGTCCAAGTGTTCTCTACCTTAATGCTTAACATCAAGAACATGAGCGAAGATGATAAGCTATTCTATTCTTGGAGGGGTTGAAGTCTTATGCCAAGAATGGGTTACAAAGATAGAGGGTGACTACTTTGGCTAAAGCACAGTCGCTAGTTGAGTGCTTAATTGACTACGCCCATCACATTCGAGGCAAAAGTGTGTCGATAAGGCACGAGGACCAAAAGTCACTCAAGCGAGGTAAACCTATGATTGGGGGAGCATTGAGTGGAGTATTGAGTGGTAGTAAGAAACTAACATTCTCATGTTTCTTGTGTAATCGGCCACATAAGGTAATAGATTATACCTATAGAGTTGTACTTAATGTTACGTCTTAGAAGGTTAAGAGTATATGTTGAGAAGAAGATTTAGAGAGTACATGTGCTAGGATGAGAGCCTTACATTTGTTATTGGCTATAGGAAAGAGTTCCTTAGTGTAAAGTAAGCCCAAATCCGACAATGAGTTGATGTATGCTCAGATGAACATTAATGGCAAGAGTGCCAGTGCTATGAATGACTCAAGTGCTGAACATAACTTCATGGATGTGGTCGAAGCAAAGAGGTTAAGTTTAGTGCTTGTAGAAGACACTAGCTAGATTAAAGTTGTCAACTCCAAGGCAAGATTGGTTTAAGGAGTGGCATGAGGTGTGAAAATGAAGGTTGAGGATTGGAGTGGTAATCTTAACTTCACTATTGTCCTACTAGATGACTTCAGCATTGTTTTGGGGATAGATTTTTTGAGGTGTGCTAAAGTTGCATCTATGTCAGCAGCAACTTACTTGTGTTTATGTGTGACAAGCCATGTTGCTTATCAATTCAGAGGAAGAAGGTAGGTAATGAAGCTAACGATTGTAAGAGTATTAGGGCTATGATGTTGTCTGTGCTCTAACTTAAAAGAGGACTTAAGCACTAAGAGCTAACTTTTCTTGTAGTCTTTACAGAGAAGGAGGATGGAGGAAAGCTTGAGATATTAGGGGTAATACAGAGTATCCTAAAGGAGTTCAATTCTATGATGCCAAATAAGCTCTTAAAGGAGTTACCTCTTAGAAGACCTATAGACTATGAGATTAAGCTGGTTTCAGGAGCCAAACCATAGGTTAGAGCTCCATACAGAATGTTGCCCCCTTAGCTTGTAGAGTTGAGAAAGTAGTCAAATGAGTTATTAGAGGTGGGCTTCATGCATCCCTTAAAAGCATTATATAGGGCACTTGTTCTATTTCAAAAGAAGCAGGATGGGAGCTTAAGATTTGAAGAACCATTATCTAATTCCTCTCAATATTGATCTGTTTGATCAACTGAGTTAAGATAAATACTTCACCAAGTTAGACTTTCGTTTACGATATCATCAAGTTTTCGCATTGCTAAGGAGAGCCCAAGACAACCTATGTTACTTGTTATGGTACCTACAAGTTCTTGGTGATGCCCTTTAATCTTGTTAATGCTCTTACTACATTTTGTAATTTAATGAATAATGTATTTAGAGAATATCTTAATAAATTTGTAGTTGTCCATCTAGATGACATTGTTATGTATAGTAGGACGTTGTAGGACCATGTGAAGCACTCGTAGATAGTTTTTCAAAAACTTTGGGAGAATCATCTATATGTGAAATGTAAAAAGTGTGCCATTGCCCAGAAGTGTATCAACTTCTTCAAGCATGTGATTGAAGTAAGGTAGATCTGAATGGATATAGCTAAGGTGGAAACCATCAAAGAGTGGCCTATTTCCAAGAGTGTAATTGAGCTAAGATAATTTTTTGGGACTTACCAACTATTATAGAAGATTTATGCAGGGGTATTCCAGACGAGTTGCTCCTCTTATAAACTTGTTGAAGAAAGACCGAGCATGGTTCTAGAGTAAGGAGTGTTAAACAACCTTTGAAGAGTAGAAGCAAATTGTGATTAAGGAGCTAGTCCTCACACCACTTGACATCTCTAAACCTTTTGAAGTCCACATGGATACATCATGCATAGCGTTGGGTAAAATGTTGATGTAAGAGGGCTATCCAGTGGCATACTAGAGTAGGAAGCTTAATCCCACTAAGTGTAGGTATTCAACTTAAAAGTGAAGATAGAAAATTCAGCTATCAGCTATATTCTGACTTAAACTAAGCTCTTTTCTAAGCAAGTAAGATGATAGGAGTTCCTTGTAGAGTTTGATATAGAGATTGATTATCGTAGTAGGTGAACTAATTAGATAGCAAATGCATTAATTAGAAGAGCAAATTTAGCTTCTTTGGCTCTCATTACCCATTAGTTTGTGAGTTGAATTAACACCAACACCCAAGAATAGATAAAAGAGCATTAGGCTAAGACTCACTGGCCAACAATTTGAAATAGTTTATCGAAGAGGGGAAACTCATAGGTTTTTGGTTAAAGATGATTTGATATACACTGGGGGGTGTTGTTTGTATGTCCCTAAGGCTGGAAACTTAAGAAAGATGCTTGTGAAGGAGTGCCATGAAACTCTATGGGTTGGATACTTTAGTTGGCAAAGGATGATGAGCATGTTAAAGTAGAGCTACTATTGGTCGAACACGAAGGAAGATGTCATGAACTACACCTGCACTTGTTTTACTTATCAATAGGATAAGACTGAGTGATAGAGAGCAGCAAGGCTATTGGAGGCCCTTTTAGTGCCATCTCATCCTTGGGAGAGCATCTCTATGGACTTTATCACTTTCCTACCAAAAGTGGGAGAGCACTCATCCATTTTTGTTGTTGTTGACATGCTTTTAAAGTATGCAATCTTTATTTCAATCACAAAGAATTTAAAAGTAAAAGAGATAGCCTAACTTTTCTTTAAGCATGTGGTGAAGTTTTAGGGAGTACCCCAAAACATCATGAGTCACAGGGATGCTAGGTTTATAGGCAAGTTTTTGGACAAAGTTATTTAGCCTCTTGGGTTCTAAGTTGAGCATGACCTTGAGCTATCACCTATGAAGTGATGGATAGATAGGGTGTTTTGATGGGTTACTAGAGGAATACTTAAGACACTTTGTGTTAGCCAACTAGAAGAATTGGGTTAATTTGTTGGATATTGCCTAGTTTTATTTCAACATCTAATAAAGTTCTTTTGCCAACAAGAGCTCGTCAATGGTTAACAACCATTGTTACCTTACATGGTGCCTACACCTTACATAAGAAGATGTCCCAAAGCTTATTGATTCGCTAAAGATTGGAAGTAGAGTTCATAAGTTGCTAGATCTTACCTTGAGAAGGCTTCCAAGCAAAAGAAGAAGTGGGCAGATCAGAAGTGTAGACCTAGAGAATTTAATGTTGGAGCTCAAGTCCTCCTAAAGCTTCTTCTAGAGTAGGTTAGGTCGTTGAGGAATAAGGACAGAAGATTGATTTATAAATATATTTGTCTAATTCCTATTGTTTTGAGGATTTGAAGAGTTGCATATAAGATTAAACCACTTGTATGGCTGAAGGTCCATCTAATGTTTTATGTGAGTGTCTTGAAGCTTTACCATCTAGACATGGAAGACCCTTTTCGCAATGTATTGAAGCGGCCAGACGTCAAGCTTAAGTTCAATGTTAGTCAAGCCGTTGAAGATATCTTTACAAAGAGGACTGTCAAAGACTCCACAATTGGAAAAGAATGCATAGAATACTTAATGGAGTAGAGAGACTAGGGAGATGAAGACAACAGCTGGGAGATGGAAGACGACATCACACCAATATCTAAGAGAACGTTGATAGCACTAGCTAGAAGACATCTATCAATGGGTTCAAGCTCTAGTGCACATTAATGAGGATATTAATAGATTTAAGTAGGGGAGGGTGTTAGAATCGTAACATCCATTGTAACACTTTATACATATTATATAGTACGGGTTGGGTTTTGTTGTAACTTTCTTAGAATAGCAGTTTCTATTTTTGAGTGTGTTGCCATTTTAAAAATTTTAATGTCTCCTCTTATAGGAGCTAGAAATGCCCATAAAGTTCATTATGGGGGTATGAATACTCTTGTGGATATAAGCTTTTACTCATTACTTAACTGCTTATAGCAAAGGAACTTGTTTACGTACTATTTCCTCGTACATACACTATGATCCTTTGTACATTATAATATTAATAAAAGTATGTGGTTATACAATTATGATTTTTACCCCTGTCCTGATACTTATTATTGCCTTTCTTGATGTTTTTATGTGTTACTTATAGATATACAAGCCAGTCTAGGCTAATTGAGTAGCAGACATGTTTGCTTACTATTGTAAAGGTAGGAGAGTAAGCGCTGCATGGTATTGTTGTGCTAGTGAGAGTTTAAGATTGTGACACCAAGCATTTTATGCTATTGTGGACTAGTATCCCATTAAGAAAAATAGCAGACTTTTTGACTTAATGGGTCCCTTTAACTGTAGGTGCAATTTTATATGTCGTAAATCAAAATTTCAAAATAAATTTCCTTACTCATGTCTAAGTACCCTTAGATCCATATGCTTTCAAAACCGAGGTTTTTATTTATTTATTTCTTAACCAAGCTTGTTAAAAATGAGACTACAAGGCCTATTATTCAAAACCAACTTCATAAAAAATATAGCTCTTAAGCCACTTTTATAATATGCTATGAATGTAATGATACAATTATTGAAGTTAGCAACGATGGGGTGCATAATCAATATGCATGAGTTATAACATAACAATTAAGTCCATTAATCATTCATAAAAAGCATGTACAAACAATAACAACTATTATCGACAAGTCATGTATATAATTGAAGTCATGCCCACAATACTTGTAAATATTTAATACTGGGCATGCTCACTTAACATTAACTACAAGAAAATTATAAGAGAGGAGATCAACATTTGAAGCCAAGTTTAAATAGGAGATCAAATTTTAAAATAGTTAAAATAAAGGATCAATGTTACGCTAAGTTTTTAAAATAGATTATTAAATTTTCAAATGATTAAAATAAATAATCAACGTTTTACTAAGTAGTTTAAACAAAAGATCCATTACTGTTTCGTAAACATGTTAACTAGTTTAAAAAAAAAAAACTATTATTGTTTATAATTGCACCATAATGAGATCTTCCGTTTGAATTATTTAACATAATATTGATCTTCTATTTGAATCACTTTAAAGTTCAATCTTCCTCAAATGTTGATCCCCTTGTAATTTTCTTCATTAACTTTTGTTAATGAGCCACATCTTCACTTATAAGCTTGCTCATAATAACCAACCATCAAATAATCAAATGACACATAAAATAACATCAAGACAACCATTTATCTTTTCATCAATTCAGGCAATTTACTTATGTAAATTTGCAACCACTCTTACTCAATGAGCTAGTGGTAATACATCTTGTGGCCGCTTAGCATAAAAATCAAAGGTATAGGGGTATATACAACAACCATGTTTCACTCAACACATAATAATTAAGGAATCATCATTCAACATTTAGACATCATATCACATTATCACTTAATCGATTAAGTCATGCAATTCACTTAAGTGGTAACATGATTGACTCTTACAAATGAGTGATCGTACAAGTTTGGCCACTATGCACTATTCATGAAAGCTAGGGGGATACTCACATGAACTATCTTGTCCTCTAATAACATCTTTAGACTCTCTAGGATTTTAGTTTTCTTCAATATCTGTCTGAGGATCACCTATGATGCATGAAAGATCCCTAAATTTACTATAAGATCTCAAAATAGGCTTAGTCAAATATACCTATCTTCTAACGGCTACAACTTCTTCATTTTTTATCAGAATTTTGTGTCTATCATTGTTGTGATTGTTATTTTAAGAACTAATTAAATATTCAAAGATATCAAACTAACTAGAATACCTAAAGTTATGAAAATGTCCTTTTGTTAACCTATCTATTCTTATATCATTACAATTTTCTTATTTTATTAAATACTCAACATCACACTTTCTATACTTTTCATGACTAGCTAGTAGAAACAGGACACCAAAATATCATACCCAATTCATGTAAATAAGTCCAAAACTCCTAGTTAGTCACTTAAATATTTATCTATCTTAATATTAATCAAATAAGGGTTAATTATGCAATAAATACCAACGAATTTAAATAGTTCCACGAAAATTTTGTATTAGTCTATATAAATAGAAATATAACATATATATATATATATATATATATTAAAATTGCAATTTTTGGAAATTAAATTCATTCATCTACCATTCTTACTAAATTACACTTTTACCTTAAGATAGCTTTATTTTCCAAAATAACCTAATTTACAAAAAATGTATGAACAAAATTTATTTGTGTTAACATATATTTATTTCATTTATTTAAAGTAATAAAAACTATTTATTTTGCTAAATTGTATAAAACTACAATTTTGAGAGAAAAGAACTATGATAAATGTTAAAATTATAGTTTTTCAAAATTTAATTTTATTACAATTTTCAACATGTTTGCAATAGCTTATATTAAAAAATTAAGCTTGAAATAATATCGTTTACTTTTTTGAAAAAGTCATTTTTCTTGTACCAAAAAGGCCATCTTTATTAAGGAACCCATATTTTAACACCTTAAATTAAAATTCTAAGAAATACCACACACATCTAGGTGCAAAAATACCCTAAGATACCAAGAGTCATTAATTTCTAAAAAGATTTGATATTTTCCAAAAAAAAAAAAAAGAGAGAAAACAATGGAATTTTGGGAGGTGTTCAACAACAGTGCTTTAGCCATTGTTTGGGGAGGGGGTTCTTCTTAGATTTTGAACATAATGATATCAAGTACATGTTTGAGGTTTGAATGAAAGGGGTTTAGTTGTGTTTTAATTTTGATTTTGATGGTTTTTAGTGTTATGCAAATGATTACTTAATAGGTTGTCCAAGCAATAGTTCTGATTTTGAGTGTTTGTGCAAGCATTGAACAAAGGTTTGAAGTTGAAGAAAAAGTGGGTTTCTCTTTCTTGGGTCTAGAAAAGGCTAGTAAATCTAGGTTAATTTCTTGTGATCTTTCAAAGGATTTGTTGAGTTGTAGAAAAGAAGAAGAAGGAATGGGGAAGACAGGCAAATGTATGGGAGTGATATGAAGAGATTTGTTGAGGGATTTACTTAGATTTGGTTTTTAAATAAGATGACATGGGAGATCTTGATTGATCTTGCTTGGATATGGGGAGATGTGGATGTACTTGGGGATTTATTCTAAATTTTGAGGAATTTCTATTAGCCACAAGCGCTCGCTTGGTTGGGGTGAGGTGGGGTTGGGGTGTGAAGCTTGTGGGCTTGGGTTTAGCACTTTATTTTTATGTTTATTTCCTAACCAAGCTCAAGCAAGCCCAATTATGTTTCTTATTCAAATTAAATCGTGGCTTGTTGTTGTTGTTAAATGAAGTAGAATAATTAATTTAAGTATCTCCTAAATATTTTTGGGGTTGCATCAATTGAGAATTTCTTTTATACTTAGGTTCTTATTAATTTATCATGGTCATATCCAAATAGTGAGTCGAGTCTTTAGGTTATGAAATTTATTGCCCCTAAGCTTATCTCTTGATTTTTCCCTATGCAAATGATTTTTTTCTTTAAAATTTTCGAGTTTTTGACTATAGCAATCAACCAAAATCATCAAAATTGCATATTTCACTTAATAAATTTTTAAAGGAGCCACTTTGTTTAACTTTTAGAAATTATTCAAAAAGTTTGATTAAAAATTGATGTGTTTCTCAAAAGCCCTAAGTCTAATTATTTAAAAAAACTATGGTATTACCTTATGAATAGAAAGTTATGTTGTTTTAGATTAAACATACAAATATTGTAACTGTTTTAAAAGTTGCATTATTTATATAGGAGACTTATCTTTGAAACAAAAGTTTTAAAATTATATATATTTAGCAGATAGATTTGGGTCATCCTGGGCACGTGTCTGCCTACATTATAAGACCTAATAAAGCAGAGGAAAAATAAACTGATACGATGATCCTCATATATTACAACCTAACTCCATGTTAGCATGGCCAAAAGGTCCACACTATGTCATCCTGAAAAAGAAGTATCAATGAACTTCAACTTCAGTTGAATTTCTCCAGACTCCACATCACTTAGCCTTAACCAAACATCCTGCACTACAACACCATTTATGCAGACTATAGAGCTTTCCCTAACAAGGCCGTTTTCGCGGTTCGGTGCGACCTTCCTTAATGGCATTTCACCAGAAGAAACTTTCAAAATCTGTCCCAACCGAGCAGCAGAGACGATTGGTTGAAGGTTTACGTGGGCATGGCCCATTTTGTCATCGGCTTTGAATCGGTCTTTGTCAAATACTTCCTGCAGAGTGAAGAAAAGATTCAAAAAGCAAAGTTTTACTAATGTTGTTGTGATCCCATGTACACATAAAGTGGTGTAGGAACTTGGAAATTCATCAAGGTCTCTATGTCCTATTCCACGTTTGAGTTTTTCTTATGCGAATAGATTTGCAGATAATTATAAAGACGACCTAGAGACTATTTATCAAGTACAAAAAGATTCCCTGAACTGCTACCGTGAGACTTCTAGCTCTCATAATTTTTTGAAGTACCAAGCATCCTTAAAACATTGCTAAAGCCTTAATACCGTCCTAAAACGATCATAAATAACAATAAATTTGCGCTCTAGCCATAATTTAGAGGTATATCACATATACATATTTTCAAAAATTATGAAAAGTAAAAGAATCCTTGAGAATTTAGAGTAATGTATCTGTACTTAATCTAGTTTTGAGGATATATTTGTAATTTATCCTGAAAATTAAGCAAAAATCCTAATGGTAGTGTCGATGAAATCAACATTAGGAGAATAGTTTAGTTGAAGGGATGAGCCATATAAACCTCCATGAAAATGATGGATGGTGTGGTGAATGTTTGAAGGTACTATTCATGTCTTCTTCGTTTCAACTATCTATAATACTGTAACATAGAATAATTAATTAATGTAATCTCTTTTATTTAGCTTGTATTTATTAATAGCAACTAGCAACATACGAATCGTGAAGCCTAAAGTGTATCTAGCTGTAATTTAAATAGTTACAGGAATATTAATTAATCAACAATGCATTCTAAATGGGCCAGGCAATTTGAAAATTACCAATTTTAGCACTCCGAGTGGTTTGGTAACGGAAAAGGACAACTCTTCGTTCCAAACAGGATCAAGGCAGCAGTATCTAACCTTGGTTTTTGCAGTCTGCCACCAGAAAGATGAAAATGAATTAGTATTATTCATAAGGTTAAATCTTAAATTCTTAGGAAAAACTAAATATCTTTCAGTATTATCTTAATGAGTATTATGAAGATAGAGACTATTTATTTATTTTATAAAATATATAATCAGAATTAAAAAATATAAAAGACTTTTACTTCGAGGACATCCGTTAACATCCCCATTTTACCTTGTTGCCTAACTTAAGTACAACATAGGGATCACTGCTCCTGAAATCCCGAATCACCAATCTTTTTCCTTGCACTACCGTCACTTTCAATTCTCCCAATGGCTCTTCCATGTTTTACCAAGTACAAGAGAGAACTACGGGCACAAAACCCTGAAAAATAAAATGAGGGAAGGAGGAAGAAGGAGAAGAAGAAGAAGAAGAAACAAACAGAAATCAACCAAGCAACAAGTGTAATAAGAAAACTTACATGGCTTCAGAGACAAAAGCACCAAATTATTATGGGTAGTAAAATGAATATATCCTACAATGAAGTCTTATTTGTGTTTTCTCTCTTGCTGGTTGTTATTACGGGAGTCGCTTTTGCTTTCTAATATTCAGGCTTCCAAGATGCTTCAGTTCGCTGGGTTATCTCTTGCCTGCCTCTTCATTAAGTGAGATTACATTTATTACAATCGGAAGCAGAGAAGTTGGTAGAGCAAAGAGTGAATACCATTTGCCATTTGAATACGACCCGTTGGACTAGATCATAGCATAAATTTCACGGAATTAAGGTTACAACTACATATGAGAATTGGTCTAAGTCGTCTTCATGTTAGATATGGCCCATATGGGTTTTGGACTGAAACCCGATAAGGATGTATATTCTTAATCCTTACGTAGGGTCAAACGTAGAAAACCGGAATCCTATGCCATCACCAATTTTCACGTTTCTTAGTACCAAAGTTCACCTCTCACCTAACTTTCCGCGAATGAATATAGGCATTACCTTCGAAGAAGCCTCTCAATAGGAAGAAAGTGTCTGGTGTTCTGGTAAATGGTGCAAATACACGGTCAAATAGGTATTCAACAACATGACTTTGGTAGCATTTTTGCAAATCCTACGGATGGATAGCATTTCCATTTATAAGTGTGCTAGTTCATTATTCCATGTAGCGTATCCTTCCTAAAAACTTATCGCACTATATAACACATCTTATTTCGAGCTTACGATGATACATAATATGCATGCAATAGGTACATGATTATTCCACTAATTATGGGTGACAATTCCTCAATTCCATTTATTCTTCTCTTCTCTCCTCTTAATTCAAATCTAATTTAAATTAAATCTACCTAATATAAGAGGTCATCTAATTTAAAATTTACAATATCCTCTACATTTATGAATAGGGATGCAATCATATTGGATTTGGAATGAGGTTTTTTAAAACCTAAACTTGCCTTGATACCCTAAGGTATCTTAGAACCAATTTAAATCCTTGTACCCAGATTCCACCACTATAAGTGCTATAGATACTTGACTTAGCCCAACCTATTAAACAAAAACAAACCACCCACATTTATGCTTTTAAGATACTTTACATAGGTTATTCAATTCAACTCCTTTTTTTAGTAGTAAAGTTAGGGATGCAATCAAGCGGATTATTATGGGATACCTCATCTGCTCATCCCAATACAAATTCTATAAGGCATTAACATATAAGATTTTTATAGGGTTTTGAGATATAATTCCAAACCCTATAAGTTTTAGGATTAGGTCTCGGGACTTCAAAAAAACCTAATGGAAAACTTGATTCGATTAAAAATAATATAATAATAATAATATTTATTCTTAACATATGAAACATACACACTTTATACTAATTCTATACTATATAACATATTTAATTTTAAATTTCATTTATGTGTAAATTAATAAATATAATCTTAATCCTACGTAACTATTTTTTATTATACTTTTTTCTTATTTTGTATAAACTCTATAAAAACTCACTCCGTTCTTATAAATTTTATGATCCTATAGGGTTGGGTTTTGGATTTATGAAAAAAAATTTCATCAGAGTTTTAAAAAATGTTAAACCTTATAGGGGTAGGTTAGAATTTTATAAAATCCATCCTAAAGCTTCTTTGGTTGCAATCCTAAGTAGAGCCAAGTGGCAGCTAAAGACCTGTCAATTGATATACAATCGTAAAATCACCACCAAAACCACCCTATTAAGAAATGTCATGATGTCCTAAACGATCAAAGAGGCAACAAAAACCGCCCTGCTAAGAAATGCCATATCATCCCAAACCATCTAGAAGCATGATTCCAGGCTCATCCTTTGGATAATGAAAATCTTACGCTAGATTTAAGACCATGAGACAGAGTCATATTGCTGCGGGCGACGGTTTATTCTCCTTCAATCTTGATTCGTATTACAGAGATGGAAAAAATCACTGATTTCTGGGGCAAATGAATAATATGCAAAATAAGAAGATTTCCTTCTATGGGAATAAGCGGTATTTCGAATTTGTTAAACAGAATTTCTCCATCGTAATGCGACAAGCCATTCTCTATTAGCTAATAAATGAAGGGTGAAAAAAAGAAGAAGATGAAAACAATGGTAGTACAAAAAATGAAGAAAATTTTATACACAATATAGAAGGTTAGAGGTCACAATATATATATTATTTTTTATTAGATCGTATTTCCATTGAGGTTTTTTTTTTTTTTTTTTTCAAATTATCTAAAATCCTATAAGATTTTGAATTATATCTCAAAATAGAATTTTACCCTATAAGTTATTTATTAAGTTGGAAATATCATATACTCTATAATAATCCGTCTAATTATATCCCTAACAACAAATAAAAACTAGAGTCAATATCTTTTTACTTGATTTAGTCTTTTTTAGTGACTTTACTTTTTTTTTTCTTTTTTCTTTTTAGGGATAATTCTACTGAAAGACCTCTACGTTTATATTGAAATTTAACTAAGTGCGTTATATTTCTAACAAGCTATATAAGTTTTATATGTTTTGTTTAGTTTGTGGTTTGAGTACGCATGACACTCAAGTTTTTGGAGATTAATAAGCAAACAAATGAGCAAAAGGCTGAGTCGGAGCAACAGACACACAAGGTAGATTAATCGCCAGTGGCAATGTTTGGTTGCTAATGTGCGGCAGTTGATCGCCAGAAGCAGTGGTCATCTATGGGGGTCACTATTTATCTTGGTGGCTTCTTATTTTATGTCTTCCTATTGCCTAAATGATTTCCATTATTGAATTAGGGCTCTAGAATTTCTTATAACTTATGTACATCGTCAAAAGTTAAAGTTTAAGAGTTATGTAAGTCCTAGGGAACTTATTCTAGGAGCAGTACTTAGAGTGATAAAAGAATCTTACAATATATTGTTACGGTAGTGGTTTGTTTGTGGGCCTGTCCACGGTTGTTTTGCCTCTATCTTTTTGGGGGATTTTTACGTTAAATCTTATATATCATATTTTGCTTGTCAGTCTTAGTTCTACTTGACATATGTAAATATACATATGTAGTGTTACAAGAAATCTCAAAACCTCAACACACATAACAAAACATAATTTAGGCATAAAAAAAAAAATGCAAAATAGGATACTACCAATAACATTATGACCTTGATTTAGCCATTTGTCCACCTCATCGTCTAAGTGCTATTTCATGACAAAGTTTCGTGTAAATTCAAAACCTAATTTTATAGTTAGAATAACTTTTGGGTACGTACATAATACTCAAATGAAGTCCTCAAACAGTAAACGTTATAGTTTCAAAGTGTTCCAAAGTCGTAACTAAAGTTGTGACTTTTGATACAAAAGTCTTTATTATTGAACCTATTCAAAGGGCGGAGCGCCATTAACGTGATTATTTATGTATTGACAAGATACTCAAGCAACTTTTTATGGCCTCGCTCACTATTTTAGTAAGATTGATCCAGTCTTCAATTTATTAAATCTTTATTATTGATTATTATTCAACCTCTAGTATTAATATGTAAATAAATTATGAAATTAAAGATTAAACCTATTTTTTAAAAAACGCGAGTGGGAAAAAAAAATATTCCAATACTTTAGATATATTTATATGTTTATTCTATGTGCATTAATTCTTCATCTTTTAAATATTTGAAAAATATGCTTCTAGACTTGATTTTACAATTTTGTTCTTAAATAAAATAATGAAAAACTAAAATTAATAAATTTTTAAAATCAAGGATAAAATTAAGAATGATAAGTTATTAATCATGGTTTTATTAGATGATGTTACTTTTAAAAAGGCACAATTTAATCCCCTTTTTTTTTTAGTAAAATACACATGTATAATGTGAAGTTGTGGACTGCCTGAATAGAAAGACCCTGTAATATTTTACTGTCGCCGAGATTGGTTTTAGGTTAAAAAAACTTTTAGATAAAATATATGCTAGGGGAATTTGGGATACAATAAATAATGCTAACAAAATGACAAAACCTTTCATTTCTCTCACTAACGAGACAACCAAATTCAAGCAAATCCAGATAATCATTGACCGGCACTTCTGATTATATCACGAAAATAATCATTAAAAAAAGTTCGTTCTTTGAACCAATGAGTACGATTGCTAACCCCACCATTGGACTATGGGATTATTTTATTTATTTATGTGCAAATAATATGTATTTGAAGACAAGACACACCCACCAACAACATGAATTTTATGAGACTTATCTCAGAGATTTTCCTTCTAGAGAAAGACAAAATTCTTGAAATAACGCGTAAAAACAACTGGCGACTTCCGTGTGTTTCCTTTCGTCATATGATTTTGAGGTTTTAACCTCCTCTTGAAGAAAGCGAAAGGGACGAATGTGGAAAATAAACAATTGGATTCGAATCGATGATAATGACATTTTTTTTATTCAAGTTATGTTTCAGTGACCATGCGATTTCGTAATGAATTAACGAACTATACTGTAGAAATTTTATTAGATTACCGGGTCAAAAGTCTAAGTTTGATTCATTGCTTCCATTTGCTTTCCTCCTGTACTAAGTATATATCTATATTATTAAACTACAATACTAAGTTTTAGATTTCATATCCATCAATTATTATTTTAGTCCTACGAATCATTTAAAGAAGCAATTAATCTATGTATCATAATTACGCAACTTAAATATAGTTAATGATCCTAAGGCTTTGTAATCTATTGGTATGGACAATATTCTTCTAAGTGGATGAGATAGGTTCAAATCCCTCATCTTTCGTTCTAATCACCAATATATATATAAAACGAAAAATTTTACATAATCTTTTAAAAGTTATTCATTTTTAAAATATAGATCTTAGGGCTTCTAATTTCATCATTTTAAGCATACATATATTTATTTCCACTATCATTCTATTATTTTCTAGATCTACCACGATGTAAAATTGTAAATCATTTCTCTCTATTTTTCTTTTCGACATTGGAAAAGTAGTGTCTTTTTTTTTTCCTTAACATTATCTTAGGTGGGAGTGATCATATTATCCATGTCATTTTGTAGCATTCATTATTGATATACTTTTTTTTTTTGTGTTTTTCAAACGAAAATGAAAGGCCTATTGATTTGTATTTCAATAAATAATTCTAAGATGTGGTTTAAGGAAAACATATTTTTACTTGCATAAGAATTAAAAAGAACATTTGCTAAGATCAAAATTAAGTAGAATTAATATAAAATGTAATGAATTGACTAAATTTTGACATTGGAAGAATTTTACATTTTTATAAGATCCATGTTTCAAATATCTAGATAACATCGTAATAAAAAATAGTAATTCTTTAAAAGCCAAATATTGTTTATGCATATTATTTAATAAATTAATAAACACAATTTTATGAAATTAGTAATTTATCTTAACTTAAGAAACCTTTCTCTTAAATGAAAAAAAAAATATACAATGAATATATTATCCTATAGTCATGATATAATATTATTAGGATGCACATAAAGATAAATTATGTTTTATAACTATATATATTTCAATAATTGTAAAGCCATAAAGATAGATACAAATGTACATTCTTTTTTAAATTAAAAATATTACGCCACCATTTCACATTTTATGGTAAGTCTTAAAAAGATTATGATATGATAAATGCATTGAGAGAAAGAGTGACTACACAATTTTCATATTCTTTTATTTTTTATTTATAACACTTTCATAATCACTCCATATATATTTTATTGCATGTATAATGACCATAATTTGTCCTATTGAAAATAATTAAAAAATATTTGTAGTGTTATGACATAATCAAAGGAGGGATATTTATCAATATTTGATATGTTTATAGTAAATGGAAATGTTACAATTATTTTTCATTAGAAAGTGAATATGTTTTATTAAATATTTAGTGCTTTCCTTATTATTGAAGTTAAACTATTATTGTTTGATTTTCAATTTTATCAGCATAAAATTACTTGATGAATACATAAATGAAGAAAGGATATCAAAGGAATTACATAATGGGTGAAAATAATTAATAATAATGTTAATATCTATTCTGTAACTTACTACCTTATATAGTTTCCTATTTATATTAAGTATTTAGTGTATAGCATTAAAGAAAAACTATTGTTGTATAATTTCTCATTTTGCATAAACAAGCCTTTTTTTATTATGTATAAATTTGTTCAATTAATATATCTATCTTACGCTAATTTTATAGGCACATGGTGACCTTTCCTATGAAGCAAATTTGTTGTTTCATACTATTTATATAATTTTTTATTTTTTACTGTATTAATTTCTAATTATTTTATATAGTATAAATTTAATTATTATACTTATGTATTTTTTTATATACAGATCGTAAGTACATTGTTTGTTAACATACACATAAAAAGGAAAAAGAAAAGGACCAAGAATATGTATGTCAGAGTTGCTGGCTTCCTGTATATTGTCACATCAAGGAGCAATAATGTACGTAGAGACACACCGTAAAGTAAAAATATAACGGGTGGATCATATCAAACGTTTCCAATCACTTTCGAATTTCAAAATTGTATAGATTCTCCCTTCCAACATACATGAGCCCACTATCTATACATGCATAACATTTGATGATTAGTGTACCTTCTAATTTGACATTTAAACAAAAAAAAGGGGGTAAATTCATCCTATATGTGATTATTGATTTAAAATATATAGATGACTAAAAGTGATAAATTTTACCTTAAAAGATTATATCAATTATTATACTAACAAGCAATATTTATATACTATTATGAGTGTTAAAATTCTATGTGATTGGTGAATGGTTTTTCATGGAAAGGTGCATCATTTAGAAAGCACTATAATCTTTCAAAATATATATAAAAGTGAAACTTTATAAATGTAAAAAGTTATATTATTTTATATTAAATTATTTAAATATTATAACTATGTAAAAATGTGTCGTATATGTAAAAAGGTGTGTTTCTTGATATAAAATCTCCTTATGTTGACATGAACCAATTTGAAAATGCACCCACACGAAATTCAACCCAACTTGCGAGTCAATACCTAACCATTTTTAACAAATAAAAGGTAGGTAAATGATAGTAGAGAAAAATAAATAAATAAACAAATAACAACTAAATTTGATTCCCTCTAGCCATAACCACAAACACACCCTTAATCCCAACCACAAGCCCAAATTTGAAAATCTTGCAAACCCTAAACTAAAAGCCTTGCAACCTAAATTCATTATTTCCTTCCTTTTCAGAGTAGAAAAACAATAAAGAAGAGAGAAATCTAAAGATAATTAAGTTTGCTTGCAAATTTACTAGACTTTGAGCTTGTGTTCATGAGTTTGAATTGAATTTTCAATTTAGTTAAGTTTCCAATCAAGTTTAAATTAGTATTATTTTTATTTAATTATTTTTTACATAAGTCAACACTAAATGAGTTTAATTGAGTTAAGTTTGAACTAATCAAATGCCACTATAAGTTGAGCTCAAACTTAAAATTACAAGTTAGATCAAGCTTAAGTCAAGCTTGAGCTTTGAAATTTTGAATCGAGGTCGAGTTTAAGTTTAAGTTTAAGCTTAGCATTGTATTGTCTCGATTCAACTCATTTATAGCCATATTAAAGATACTTAAGATCTATATGTCAATTCAAAGTTTTTACTCATTTTCATCTAAGTGGACTCCCAAAACTAAGACATACCATATTTTCTACATTTTCTAATCGGCATATTATACACTCATAAGGAGAAAAACTGTATAAAATAAAATCAATGAAATAAAGTAATAAGCACTTGTGATTTTATAAACATGATATTTTATTACTTTACAAATTGTGTTACTTTTGATATCTTTTCTGCATGTTCTTCAATTGAGTTCCATATAGTGATTCTCAATCAATTGTTTATAGTTCCTAATATATAGAATTTGTAACACCTCAAGGCATGAGACATCACAACCTGCCACGTGCTATAACAAGGTTATGACATGCGAGGCTAAAAAATATATTAAATATCTCCAAGAACTTGTAATGATTGGAAACACAATATTGATATTAACTCCACAAAAATAGTATGGAGTGGCTTATATGAGTCTTACTTTACATCTTCATATAATAGAAATAACAAGTATACTAGGTTTAGCTCCCGCAAAATGATCATATATAGATGAACTAAACTAACAAATGCAACTATCAACATAGATGAACTAGAGTTTTATCTCCACCGCAGATTGAACTTAGCAATACATTAACTATCATTTCTCCAACACTAGTCATCATAATAGTATATGTAGTCCACATCATCTCCTAGATCTTAATAAAGGTCTACACACATCTTATCATATACTATGATCTCACTAGATGTGCTTGCAACTGAAAAAGGTTTCCCACAAAAGAGGGCTAATGCCCAGTACATTATACCAACAAACACACATGCATGTCATCCAATTACATAACCACAAGCAAATATGAAATAGGAACATCACAAGTCACCAATTTATTAACTTTTATTTAAGTGTGACAAACAATATAACCTTAACATTCCAAGACTTGGGGTGACACAACACATTTAAGGCTTTAGATAAGTTAAACTAACCTAATTTTAGTCATTTGATTAACTGGGAAATGTTGGAAAATGAAAATCGGTGAAAAACATCATTTTTACAAAAGATGGAAACAACACCTTAGGGGGGTTAGGAAAACGTGAACGTGTTTCTCCTTATGTTTCTCTTTAGAAATATGTGTTGTTCAACATGGGTCAGGAACATAGCCGTGTTTCTCCTTATGTACTTCTTGGCTAAGAAAATTCCCTCACTTTCATGCACTACATGTATGGGTTTGTACACAAACAACACAAGTACCAACATGGTCATGTTGGTCTCATGTGCCTCTAGATTTCTCTCATACTTGTGAAAAATATTGATTTTCTTCTAAATGCTTAGTTCCATGATCATTCTTATTGTAGAACTTTGCATACACACAACATATTCTAACACTATACTTGATGGGTATCATAGTCCTATCACAAGAGCAAGTGCATAGAGACTTCATAGTTTGACTAGAAGAATTATCAATGATATAGGGAATGAAAATGATGAGCCATTTGTGGGAAGCTTGTAAACATCCCATTTTTGTCTTTCATAATTAATAATAGTCAATTTTCAATTATTTTATTTTTTACAATTTTTCTTCTAATTTAGCAAAAATAGGAAAGATATTAAAAAAAATAAATAAATAAGAAAAATATATCAATTTTGGAAAATAATTGTAGAAATAATAAGAAAAGGAGTTAAATAATTTTTACAAATTTTTGGAATTTCAAAATAATCCAAAAATAATATTGCATATATACAATTTGCGTAAATAAAAAAAAAAAACGAGTAAGTGGGCTAGCCTAGCTGGTTCAAGCCATGACCATGCGCATGGGGAAGGGATCAGGTTGTGGGTTCAAAACGCGGGGGAAGCAGATTCCGCATTTTGCAATTTTTTTCTCGCTTAGGACACGTGTCAGCAGCTGATTGGACGACACGACACATGCACCTAGCACGTGATCTTCTTCTTCTTCGTTTGAGATCGTCATCGGCGAGCGGGAGAAATGGAATTCGGTTGTTTTGATTTGATTTTTTACGCAAATCCAACAGATTTTTAGCTAAAATGAGATTAACATCATTCAATTAGAATCAAATCACAACGAAATGGAAGATTTACACAAATCAAAGGCAAATCGAAGGAGGGTTTCAACTGCAAATCTGATTCATCCCAATTGGAAGAAATCCGAGCTTATCTAGCTCGATTTTTGGTGCCTATAAATAGAGCATGATGTAGGGAAGCCAAAGCACGGATCAAAAGTGAGAAAAGGAGAGAGATCGAAGCTTCACTAGAGTTCTTCAAGCCACGACTGCCGACCAAGCTTCGAACCATCACTAGGAGGCATTTTTGGAGAAATCCACCACCACCATTGGATTCCCTACTCTCGAAAAGTTAGGAAGCAACCTCTCAACCTTTTTGAAGTCATTGGAACGCCACCACTGAGGACCTCCAACCGCCGTGATCGACTCAACCCGATCCGATCTGACCCGCGCATCGTATTCGGACCCAAGTTAGTTGGATTTTCTAAATTTTTTTATTTTTTTAATTTATTTATCACATTTTGTTTATTTATTCATTTGTTATTTATTTATCCATTCATTTGTTATTTATAATTCAAAAAATAATGTTAGGAAAATGTTAGAATTTAGATTAGTGTTTTTAGGCTTAGTTTAGGATAGAATAAATAATAAAAGAATTATAAAAATAAAAAAAATAATAAAAGAAAATAATAGAAAAAAATAATAATAAAAAATAATAGAAAAGTATAAATAATAAATAAATAATAATAATATTAGAGGTAGGTTAATAATAGGGAAATACAAATAATTTTTTATTACTTAGAAAAATCATTTTCTTAAATAAATATAAAATTGGTTTTTCCTTAAATTATTTTTTTTAAAATAAAATAATCAAGCTTAGGCTTAGATTTTTTTTCAAAAAATGATAAAAACGTAAACTAAAAGTAATTTCATAATTAAAATTAACAAATCCACTAAAGTTTTTCATGAAAAGTGAATTACGACTTGTTTGATTTTGAATAGTAGGTACGTTGGCACCTTCATGGGGCAACTCTAAAAAGAATAAAAAGAAAAAACCATTTTTCCATATTAGAATAAGTCATTTTTAATCAATAAGCAAAAATACAACAAAAAAATAACAAAAATAAAAACAACATAAATAACAATAAAAGACATTAGGATAAGGGTTAGATTTCAGAAGAATAAGGTGATAACTTTAAGGTTTTAATAGGTTAGCCTCCGAGTCCAGCAACTTTGGTTTTTCCTTTTCTCTTTCACAAAAATGAAAAGAGGAGATTTCGCTGACTAGTTGTCCAAATTATGATTAATTTGCTTAATTAGTCCTAATTCAATAATCTTTCTCAACTTCAGTTGGGTGGCGACTCCAAAATAAGACGAAATTCCTAGTTCAAGTCGAGGATTTATATTAAATGAGTATAGGGTCTAGTATAAATCGGATTAGAAATGAAAATAAAAAAAATAAAAAATTAGACTCAACAAAACTCCTTGCTTCATACATTTGGAGTTGGTGAAATAATAACTTTAATATGCTAGTGTAGACACATAATTTTTGCTCCCTCTTTATATATATTTTTTATTTATTCAGTTATTTTTTTATTTTTATTTTTTCTGTAAAAAATGAAAACAAATGCAATTTGATTATATAATAAGACGGAAGTATAGGCTAACAACTTGTTGGAAAAACTTACACTTGCAATACAGAGAGCTGGGTTCAAATCCCCATCATGCGCACAGACTCACTTTAATTTTTGGAATTGAAAAGGGAATAAGTATAATTTGAGTGCAATAAAATCGAGGCACAAGCTGTTGGCTCGTTGGAAAGCTCATGTGAAAAAAACTTAAAGGTCGGGAATTCGATCCCTAGCAGGTGCAAGAATTCTACAATTTTTTTTACCTTACCTGGCCATGTGGCAGCCTGGCAGCCTCACATTGGTTGATTGAAAACACTGTAGATCATTTTCTTCCTTTGTCCCTTGATTTGCCGCATTTTTCCTCTCTAAGATGCCTAGTTTTCGAACATTTTTGGCTACAATATCTACATGATTTTACCTAAATAATAGTGAAATCGAGTAGATCACATGACTTACTTCGAATAGAACACATTAGCGCATCTTGATTCACTCATTTATGTGGTAAAAAATGGGAAAATATTTTCTTTTTACAAAGATTGAACCTGATTAATGCAAATTAAAGCTTCTAAATACTATCTTAAGTAATAATGAAGCATAAGAAATCAAACCCGACCAATGATTTACTATGATTCCAAGTAAATTCCATAAGATTTGAATCTCAACCCATTAAATTGAAAATTCAAAATTCATTATGAGAATTAACTTTCCATGATTAATTCAAGCTTGAGCAGTATAAAAGAGACTCTAAAGAACGCATTTGTAGAAGAATTGACTCATTCCCACTTATGAAAAACTCTTCAAAATTCTTTCTCTCTAAATTCTCATTTTCTTTCTCTAAGCTCTCATTTTTTTATTTTTTATTTTTACTGTGACGGTTTGACGTTCCCAGTTGGTCGAGTTAATCGTCCGAAATTGTCACTAGAATCCGCTCTCATCTCCAATCAGGTATGTCCTTTTTTTTTTTTTTGGTTTTCTTTAAAGGTAAAATAAATATTTTTTTATATATATTAAAAAAATTTAAGACATTTGTTTTATTAATTTTTAGATATTTTAATTTTAATTTACTTTATATTTAAAAAATCTTTTTTAGACATTAATATAATATATATACTTTTTTTTGAAAAAAAAAATCATTCTTTAAAAAAAAAATGTTAAGACTTTTTTTAAAAATATTTTAGTTTTCTCTTTTAAATTTTTTTGGACAAAAAAATGCATTTTAAAAATAATAATAATAATAATAATAATAATTTTTTAACATTTTAATTTCTTCTATTAAAAAAGATAAAAATAAAATAACTTAGAACTAATATGAACTATGACCGGTCTGATCCCGAGTAGCGAGTATGTAGGCACTTATGGGCCGACCTCAATTTTTTTTTTTTTACTTTCTCTAGTTAATCATTTTATAAAAAAAATAAAAATTTGGAAGGTTAAAGTGGTAATCGTAAGGTTTTAATAAGATAGCCCTTGATTCCAAAATCTCTGGTTTTATTTGAAATATTCTATGCGGATGGGTAGCTAAGTTAAGACTAATATATTCAATTAGTCTTAATTTAATATTTTTCTCAATCTCGATCGGGTGACGACTCCTTTTTCTCCAAGATAGATAAAGATAATTTTTTCCTAATTTTAGTTGAGGATTTACATTAAATGGGTATAAGGTTTAGTATAAATTAAATTAGAAAAAATGAATCAAAATTTAGACTCGATAAGATGGCTAGCCCACTTGGGGATGACGACTCCACTAGGGACCCCAAGTGGGCTAGCCACTTAAACCTTTCAAAAATAGATTTTATTTTTAGGGATATTCATTGAAGTTTTTATTATTATTTTTACTATTATATTTTGTACTAACTTTTGTTTACGCAGGATTAAGATTTATTTTATTTTCAATGTGTGTTAGATACGGTCAAACCCAAACCACCTTAAGGCCTTAGGAGGGGAGCCATTATGAAAGTTCCGAGTGTAGTGGAATAACTACTGCTTGAGGCCAAATAAGTTACCCCACTCAAATTTTGATGTAGCTCATGATCCATTTCTTTGAAAATGTGAGAGGTTACAAAGTTTAGGAACTTTTATAACCTACCTTTTGCATACATGAAAATCATAAATTGGTAAGTAAACACTAAAGCCATGTGAAATAAAGTTGCAAATATGAGTTTTGAAGCACTTTCCCCGTAAAAGTTATGTTGTAGTTAGAGATGTAATTTTTTTTTAAATAGAAAAAAGTAAATTAGGTACTTTTGTAACAAAATATTTTGAGTTGTAATTTTCTCCTATAATCTTCTAGATGGCTAACATTGAGAAACCGCTAGACCTAAAGCTCATACTAGATTTCTAGTTTACCCTCTACCATCCCAAAGAACAGGCTTACATCAACAAGAAGATTAGGTCGATTCTATCTCTCATGAAAATCGAGGTCAACATTTCCTTAATTCAAGCCATGGTACATTTCTGGAAATTAGAGTCTATAACATTTTTCCTTAGCCCACATGAAATCAAACCAACAATAGAGGAATATACTCAACTCCTCTAAGCCCCTCTACTAGCCAATGAAGTATACGTACCAAATTTAGAATTAGGGCCGACTAGCATTTTCAGCAGGCTATTGGGAATCTGTAAATTAGTGTAAACACCTCACTTTTGCCCTTTAATCACAAATAGTGTTTAATTTTTCATTTTTTCATTTTTAACTTTTTTCTTCTATTTCACAAAAATAAAGGAAAAATATTGAAAAAATAAAATAAATAGAAAAAATATATCAATTTTGGAAAATGATGGTAGAAATAATAATAAAAGATGTTAAATAATTTTTATAATTTTTTTGAATTTTAAAATAATATAAAAATAATAAAAATTTCATTGCATATATGCAATTTGCGTTAAATAAAAAAACTGAGAAATGGGCTAGCTTGATTGGTTCGATCTTCGGCCTTAAGCACGAGCGATCGGGGGGGGGGGGGGGGGGGGGGGGGTGTCTGGTCGTGTGTTCGAATCACGGGGGAAGCAGATTAGTGCGTTTTGTTTTTGTTTTTTTTTTTCTTTCTAGGGACACGTGGCAGCACATGATTGGATGGAGGAATCACATACGCCGGGCGCGTGATCATCTTCAACCTCCTTCCGAAACGGTCGCCAATGGTGGGGAGGATGAAATCCAGCCATTTTGATGCGATTTTTTTGTACAAATCTAATGAATCCTTAACAAAAAAAAGATAAATATAATCTAATTGACACAAATCTTAATAAAAATAAAAGATTTAAAAAAATCAAAAGTGGTTTCAAACTGTGGATTAGATTTAAGCTTATCGAAGGGAAATCTGAGCTTATCCAACTCGATTTCTGACACCTATAAATAGAGCACGATAGGGGAAAGCAGAAGCACAGATTAGAAGAGAGAAATGAGAGAAAATAAGAGAGTTTGAAGTTTCGCTGGAGTTCTTCCTAACCGTGATTGACCCGAACTGCAACCCGTATCTAGGTTAGTCGGATCTCTTTTTTTTTTTCTAATTATTATTTTATTTATTTATTTATTCATTTACTATTATAAAATAAAAAAATAATGTTTTTTTAATTAGAATTAGGTTTAGAGTTTTCTAAAAAATAAATATACATGTCTATTATAATTAATAGATAATTAATAAAAATTAATAGAAAATAAAAAAAAATAAATTAATAAAAAATAATAAATATTTTTATCACTTAGAATTTTTTTTCATAAAAAAATGTAATTAATTTTTTAGAGGTTTTAGTTTTTTTTTTAAATAATAATAAAGCTTAGACTTAGAATTTTTTTGAAAAAAAATTAAAATAATAATAAACGTAAGTCCAACATATTTTCATAATTAAAATCAAAATAATCCACTAAAAGTTTTATAAAAAGTGAACTACAGCTTGTTTGATCCTGAATAGCGGATATGTAGGCATCCTTATGGGGCAACTCTAAAAAGAATGAAAAATTATTTTTCGAATCATTATTAGTGTAATTTTTACATTTTTTTTAATATCTTCTTCTTTATATAAAAAAAAAAGTATATCAGAACATGACTCAGATTTCAGAAGAATAAGGTGGTAACTTTAGAGTTTTAATAGGGTAGCCCCCGAGTTGAGAATCTCTGGTTTTTTTTCTTTCTTCTTTTTCATTTACAAAAAATAAAAAGAGGAGATTTCGTTGACTAGTTGTCTAAATTAGAATTAATTCACTCAATTAGTTCGAATTCAATAATTTTTCCCAATTTTAGTTGGGTGGTGACTTCAAATAAATGATAAGATTCCTAGTTCAAGTTGATGATTTATATTGGATGAGCATAGGATCTAATATGAATTAGATTAGGAAATAATGTAAAATTTTAAATTAGACTCGACAACTAATAATCAATGAAGCACTAGGAAAGTGTAATGGACATTGCATTTGTCTAACAAACTTGCAAACATGGTTTGGAGCCCAATATGATGTTGAAGATCAGAAAGATGTCTTATGTGGAGACTCGAAAAATTACAAACAAAATAGAGTTCATGCTTATATACTATAAGCATTGGAACATTCCTTTTTCCTATAGGGGTCTTCTACATTCATTATAGGGTGGCTGAGCTAGTGGCCTAGTTTCTAGAAGGGAAATCCTATATTCTTGCTCTCTTAAACAAACAAATTTGTAACTTGAATTTTGTAAAGAGAAAAAGGCATACCATCTTTAGAAGCAACATCAACCTTATCTTAATTTAGTTTGTAAGCCACATTAAATGCTTTGGGTTGAACATGATTAAACGATCATTAGCCCATCAAATTGATCTCATTGAATCTTATGGAGAAAGAATGAAGTTACCTAATGACATCCCTAGCTACTCTTGGGTTGAGATACTTGAAAGTTTTACTGTATATGACATCTTATAGACTGTTAGATGGAGCAATTGCAACAAAATCATGCTAAAGTGCAAAGATTTTCAAGTAGTTCCATTAATTGGGCTTAATTGGTGTACAAGCTACCATCCACATTTAGTGGTGCATCAATTTAGCACTATTCAAGATATAGTCCATAAACTATCACTGCAATCAATTACATTCAAGTATCAAAACCTTAGCATGATAAGTACTGATAAGGTAGCTAAGTTGTTAGGAATAAAGACTATGGAAATCCTGAATTGAAAGCCTTAATATTGATTTAGGTGAATTTGAAGGTGAAGTTGGAAAACATCAAGCCACTGAGGACTTCATCATCAATTAACTGTACAAGACTGACAAGAGAATCTATTGAGCTCCCGATATCACACATCTTGCAGCAAGTAATCCATGCCTAGAGATGAAAACCTATATGGAACAGGTGCAATATTGAATGTAGGTTCGCTTTGATTGTGTGGAGATTGAGGTAGATACTTGGAAGAACAGATTCAAAGAATCCCACCAAAAGAATGAAGCTCTAGAAGCCTAACTAACGATAGCTCATCAGAAGATTAAAGAGTTAGAAGCCCCAATTAGTCAAGTGAAGGGATAAAAAAGGAAGCCATTGCAAGAACTAGAAGCAAAAAAAAAAAAAAAAAAAGGGAAAGATTAGACATTAAGTTTTTTTTTTCTTTTGTTTTTATAATGTAATCAAAACTTTGAGATTTGCAGCTTTAATAAAATTTCAATAATTTTCTTCATTTTCTTCTTAAAAAAAAAGAAAAATAATAATGATAAATAAAAAAAAAAAGGATTTTTGTTTTTTGCACTAATAAAAGATCAGTGTTGATTAGATTAGATTTCAAGATAGTACTTAAACAATAGAACCCTATAAGAGGTCCATATAACACTTGTTCTAGAGCTAAGATGTTAAGTAACAACAATAGTAACACTGGTGACAATGCTGCTAATCAAGGAATGATTTCATTGGAATAAACAATGCAGAATTTCAATGATCAAGTCAAGTTTTTGGTGGAAAGTCTTACTCTCTTGTGATCTACTCAGCTAAATTAGGAAAGCCATTTAGGGGGACAAAAAGGAAAAAATGTTGAAATTCCACCTCTCGAAAATGAGGAAATCAACTCTATGATCAATCCAACATTTGATGTAGAACCTAAATTAGGAGTTTGAATCTCGTATCATCTTGAAAATTTGCAAAGGCAAATGGATGATAGGTAGTTTGAGATAGAGAGAAAAATTTACGAACAATTTGCTGACAAAATAAGAACTTTGGAAGGACTAGATGGATATGAGCCAATTGGCATCTTTGACCTAACAGTTTTTGATGCTGCTACCTATCTTGAAAAGTTTAAGGTACTAAAATTTGAGAAGTACAATGGGATTGGATGTTTGAAGATGCCTACCAGACTGTATGTTTGAAAAATAGTCAAATATGTGCAATATGATCAACTAATGGTACAAACTTTCCAAGACATTCTCATTGAACTTGCCTTAACCTGGAATGCACAATTGGACCTCAACCAAATCAATACTCGGGAAAGGTTGGCTCGGGCATTCTACGAATAGTACAAATTCAACATTGAAGTTGCTCCCTCAGAGTAGGATTTAGGGAGTATCCATAAGAAACATAATGAATCCTTTAAGGAATATGCTTAGCGTTGGAGAGCTCAGGCTACAAGGGTTAGTACTCTAATCTCTAAGAAGGAATTGACATCCATCTTCATCAATATGTTAGAGAAATCCTATTTCACTCACTTGATTGGGCATATCTCTTCAAGCTTCGCAGAAGCAGTAATTGTAGGATGCAAGATCGAGAATGCTATCACTTCTGGAAAATTACCTGTGAATGAAACATCTATCATCCAAACCTTTGAATAACATCAAAGGAAAAGAAACCACCATTGGCATGGTTAATTCCAATAGGAATAATCAACCAACCCCTTACCTTTCTTTCCAAATACAAAAGGATATAATTTTCACCGAAACACAATGAATAATTATGGAATGTAATTTTTGGATGCACAATTGAGAAATCATAAAGCGTCTATCACGGTTAGAATTGGAAACAATTGATATGGTAAGTGAATTGACTAAAAAAATTATGTAATTGACAATTCAAGAAGCTATCTTGTGATTTCGGCAATTGTAATTCTTTCAAGACTGAATTCTTTTTTTTTTTTTTTTGAATTTCGATTCTTGATTCTTTCTTTTGCAACCAAATTTGATTTTTTTTTTTTTGTAGATAAGCTGTGAATTGAACACAATTGATTGTTCAAGAAAATCTAAATGTCGTTGGCCCTAATGGATTGTAATGACCGAACAAGTATGAAATTTGTTTTTCGTTTTTTTTATATGACTTCTATCTATGAATATGGAAAAGAACATAATTTTTTTTATACGATTTTCTTTTTTAGATATGAATATGGAAAATAACAACAGATGAATATGGAAAATAACAACAGATGACTATTAAAAAAAAAAAAAGACAATAGACGACTATAGAAAAGAATAACAAATGACTATGGAAAAGAACAAAAGAAAAATTAAAGAAAAAGATATAATTTACTTGATTCAAGAAGCTGAAGCTTTGATACCAAATGATGCGTGTAACCCTAGGTATGTTAAACCTAGAACCCTAACAATGCTAGTTGGTTTCAATTATCTCGAGGATCATCTTGAATAAGCGATGCGTAACTAGACTCCAATCAAACCCGTTGACTATAACCTAAGTTATCAAAAGTTATTCCTAGTAATCTGGTTAAGAATCCTATGGAAAAGTTTTTTTGCAAAAGAATAAAAATAGGTATTTCGTATCTTACAAAAAAGATGTGTTTTCATATATCAAAGTTGTCTTTTGCTGGCCCCCTTGCATGGCATATATAGCACACGGATACAATATGGAAAAACCTAACACAATATGAAAATCCTAAGTTGCCTAATCTATTTGTTACCTTATCCTCATGTAACCGAGTAGGCAACTAAATAATATAAATTACAAACTAAAAAAAATACTAAAAATCCTAAGTTGCCTATTCTATCCTTGTGTCACCAAGTAGGCAACTAAATAACATAAATAACAAACCAATAAATAAAAATAAACATTAACAAAACTAAATGTATCATCTAGTGTAGCGGTCCATGTAAATGTTTAATGTCCCTAAATTATTTCATCCTTCCATGGTCACGTGAATCAAGTTGACATATGTATGTGCTCCTTCAGTGTAGCTTGATTCCCTGGCTTGTAAGTCCATGACTAGTCCCTATAGAGCTTCGTTCATTCTTTTAGCTATAGCTCGGGTCATCGAGCCTCCAATGCTATATAATGGATCATGGAATTTTGGCTCCTTCCTTTTTCATGCTAGCTGATCCTCATCATCAAGTCTCCCTTATGGGTCTTCTACTCTCTTCTGAGCCTCACAAAGAAGCTTTGTTTAAAACTTTGAGGGAAGTTAAGGTCCTACAGGGAATATCTATTGAAAAATTGGGACACATTGTTAATTCCATTTTTGCCATTGATTAGATATCCTTTTTAATAGAAGAATTGGGGGAGGAAGGTAATCAACACACCGAACCACTTTTCATAGTGGTAAAATGCAATAACATAATTGTTTCTAGAGTCCCCATCGATAATGGGTCCTCCCTTAATGTATGCCCTCTAGCTACTCTTAAACTGCTAGGTATTGATGTAGCTAACATCAAACCAAGTTCTACTACAATAAGGGCTTTTGATGGATCAAGGAGGGAAATTGTAGGGGAAATTAACTTAATGTTGGAGATTGGCTCGTAGTAATTAGAATCCCTTTCCAAGTCTTAGACATCCCAAGGTCCATCAACTTGCTCCTTGGGAGACCTTAGATCCATGCAGCACAAGCTATTCTCTCTAGCCTCTACTAGAAAGCTAAATTCATTTTTAATGGTTAGATCATCACTGTATTAGGGAAACAATATTACACCATTTACAAAGAAACAACCATAGACTACATAGGAGAAGAAAACCCAAATGACCTTAGACTCCATATCTTTAATGAGGTGTGCATGATTACTAGTTCCAAGGCACAAGGATGTGGAAAGGTGCAATTCAAAGAAAGTCAAATAGGGACATTTGGTCTTGGATATGTCCTTACTCTAGAAGAAGAATTTCAGATGAGATTTAAGTAGGGAAGAAGGGGTGATAGACTGTGCAATATCCTCAATGAGTTTTCCATCAATCCAAACAACATTCACCTATTCGACTAGTACTGAGATGTCGGTATCAGCAAAAGAAGACATGTCCAATAATCTCACAAATAAGCAACAACAAGAATCAATGGGCATATCTCATAACTCCCAATCACTTCAAAATTGGTTCTCTTTCTCTTTAAATAGCAACAAAGTTGCTTTAAAGTAAAAGTGAACCATGGTTCAGTATTTGTTGAGTTTTCGTGTATTTTCCATTTAATAAATGTAACCTACATAAATGAAATCAATAAAATTTCAAATTTACTTCTTCTACTCAGTCATTTTTTCTTTCTTTTTACATTTATCCATATCCAATGATGAAAATTAAGGATATCTCGCATATGTAAAGGATAAAAATGTCGATATCACCTCTAATTCTATTGGTTTAGATGATATTAATGACCACAAAATGATTCAAGAAAATTGGCAACAATATGAACAAGGTAGGATTTCATTTGATGAGTTGATTAAAACAATCAACCTAGGAAGGATAACCTTAGGAATCTTAAGATTAAGGGCAATCTTAATAATGAATAGAAAAAAAGGTTGACCTAACTATTATTTGAATACCTTGATGTATTCACATGGTCTTATGAAGATATGCTAGAACTTGACCCATCAATTGTAGTTCATAGGCTACTTACATAAGAAGATATCAAACCTAAGAAATAAAAATTAAGATGATTTTGGCCTGATATTTTATTGAAAATCAAGGAAGAAGTCAAGAAATTATTGGAGGTTGGGTTTATTGAAGTATTAGATTATCCTGAATGGGTAGCTAACATAGTCCCTATAATTAAGAAGAATGGGAAAGTTCCTGTATGTGTAGATTTCTAAGATCTAAATCAAGCAACACTAAAAGTCAAATTCCCTTTACCCCACGTAGACGTCTCGGTAGATAATATTGTTGGAAACAATTTTTTTTCATTCATGGATGGTTTTTCATGGTATAACCAAATCAAGATGTTAGAAGAAGATAAAACCAAGATAAACTTAATCACAACCTGGGCACCTTCTATTACAAGGTTATGCCCTTTGATCATAAACATTCAAAGAGCAATGGTTGCATTATTTCATGACATGATGCACCGGGAAATTGAGGTGTATGTTGATGACTTGATTGTTAAATCCAAAAAAGGAGAAGAGCACGTAGACACTCTAAAATAGTTGATTGAACGGTTAAGGAAATACCAATTAAAAATTAACCTAGAAAAATGTACTTTCAGAGTTACCTTTGGGAAGTTATTAGGTTTTATGGTCAGTTAAAAGGGCATTGAAGTAGATCCGGATAAGATCAAAGTAATATTGGAAATGCCACCTCCGTACACACTTAAAGAAGTCAGGGGATTACTTAGGCACTTAAATTACATTACTCAGTTCATTTCCTGACTCACAGATAAATGCGAACCTTTATTTAAATTACTCAAGAAAAATGTTGTCGTCAAGTGGAATGAGGAATGTGAGATAGCTTTCATAGAAATCAAGCACGAATTCTCTAGTGTTAGTGGCTCCTAAACTCGACAAACCATTATTCTTGTACCTAATAATACTGCCTGAATCTATGGGGTATATGCTTGGTAAAAAAGATGAAGAAGGGAGAGAATAAGTCATTTACTACTTGATAGGAATCATATACCCATAGGACCCATCATTAGGGCAAGAGCTAAAGGATTACAAAATTTGGCAATAAGAGTCCTCTTTGAATAATTAGACCCTGATAATATTTGTTCAGTATCTTCTTTTCCATTGTATAATTATTATGTATTTTAGTAGGTACGTTTGTCGGTTTTTACAGGATGACAAGTAAATTCACTAATGCTCAGTTTATGGGTTATTCATGGACTTACGTAAATCAAGCAAGAACCAGTCCTACATTGCTCCATGGAATTGAAACAAATTGGCCACATATGAGGGTTTTTATTTGTAATTTCCTTTTGTTGAAAGTTGGCCACATATGTTGTTATTTTACTTGTATTTTCTTTTGTTAAATTTTCCTTATTTGGAACAAGTATAAATACTTGTAAAGTAGGGTTTGTAAGGGACTTTTTTTAACATTACATATCTGAAATTTGTTGCCATGGGAGAGCTCCTCTTCACGCTACCTTACTCTTATCAATTTCATTTGTGAAATTGTGGTGAGTTGGCTTAAGGAAATATTGTGAGTTATATCAATATTTCTTAAGTTGCATCCGATTATTGCTAGTGAGTTATATCTAGTTTATAACTGATTGATTTATTTGTTCCATTTACTTTAAATTAGGGTTCTTGTATTGCTAGGTTTTCACTCCAATTGTGGGAATTAGAATTGAATTGTTCCTTTTGTATTTAATTGGTATTGGAATCCAATTATAGTACATCTTAATTTGATTCATGCCATTTAAGGTTATTAGTTATTGTTTCATGCCATTTGGGGATTCCATCTTCAATTTTGTTTCACGCCATTTTCATTGGAAATTAGAATCAATTGTGTTTGATTTTTTGCGTGGTATTGAGATTCCCCTTGAGCACATCACTACTTAAGTAAGAAATTTACTAAGGGGGAGCAAAAATATTCAGAAATAGAGAGAACATGTTGTGTATTAGTTTGGGTCATGCATCGACTCAGACAATATATACTCTACCATTCAATTGAATTATTAACAAGACATGATCCCCTAAAGTATTTAGCAAACAAACCAACCCCAATTGGTAGGATTTCTAAATGGAAAATGTTATTTTTTGAATTCGACATCAGCTATATGAACTAGAGTTCAGTCAAAGGTCAAGCTATAGTAGATCAGTTGGTTAGACATCCACTTGAAGGAACTTCTCACGAACCGCAAACACAATTTCTAGATGAGGAAGTATTGATAGTTGAAGGTGATCTTAACTTCAAGGAAGAAAAAATTCTCAAATGGAAATTGTATTTTGATGGAGTTGCCAATGTATTTGGTTGTGGAATAGGGGTATTGCTGGTTTCACCTAAAGGCAACCAATTCCCTATAGCAACGAGGCTTACATTCCCATATACCGACAACATTGCAGAATATGAAGCATGCATTCTTGGTCTCAAAATGTCTTTGGATTTAGGAATTCATGAATTAGAGGTATAGAGGGACTCCACACTCATCATTTGTTAGACTTGAGGAGAATATAAGACAAAAGATCCAAAATTGGTACCTTATCATAAGCACTTGTCAAGGTCAATGGAGAAGTTTGAAAAGATCACATTCACATATATACCAAGGGTGCAGAATCGGTTTGTCGATGCCTTAGCTATATTAACATCTTTAACCTAAATATTAGTAAGGGTAGAAATCCAACCTCTTAAGATTGAGATTGAAGACAAACCTGCTTTTTGTTTAGTTATCAAAGAAACACATGATGATAAGCCTTGGTATCATGATATCAAGATCTTCCTTCAAGAGGGAAGGTATCCAGAAAAGGCTGATAAGAAGAATTGAAAAATGTTTAGAAGGTTAGTGAGTTATTTTTTGTTGAGTGGGTCCACAATATACAAGCGATCATTTGATAGCACATTATTGAGATGTATGGATGAAAAAGAAGCAAACACTCTTATGAAAGAGGTACATGAGAGAATATGTGATCCTTATATGAATGGCTACATGTTGGCTAGGAAAATCATGAGATTGTGTTATTACTAGTTGACTATGGGAACTGATTGCATCAAACATGTGAGACATTGTCATCCATGTCAAGTTTATGCAAATAGAAAAAATGCTCCACCTTAGGAACTTCATATGCTTTCTCTACCATGGTCATTCTTTATGTGGGGTTTAGACATAATTAGACCGATTAACTTGAAAGCATTTAATGGTCATCAATTCATACCAATGGTTATCGATTATTTCACTAAATGGGTTAAAGCTTCCTCATATACCAACGTTACCAAAGGAGTAGTTGTTAAATTCATAAAAAAGGACATTATTGCTTGATATGGATTTCTTGAGTCAATTATTACAGATAATGGCATAAACCTGAACAACAAGCTTATGACAGAATTATGCCAACATTTTGGAATTAATCAAAGGGATTCTACTCCATATCGACCACAAATGAATGGAGTTGTAGAAGTGGCTAATAAAAATATCAAATGGATTATTAAAAAGATGGCCGTTACTTATAAAGACTGGCATGAGATGTTACCACTTGCACTCATGGCATATCGAGCCTCTATTAGAACATCAGCAGGACCTACACCTTATTCTTTGGTATATGGCATTATAGTAGTATTACCGGTTGAAGTTGAGATTCCATCACTCAAAGTTTTGTTAGAAACTCAATTGGATGAAGCTAATTGGGTGAAAAAATGGGTTGATCAATTGAGCTTAATTGATGAAAAGAGGTTGTTGAGCCTGATTTTGGATTTTTCCTTAATTAACCTATATTAAGTCCAACTCACTTAATACAAGTTATTTGATAGTAAAATTATAGAAAATTATATTTTTAATTTAAAAAAAAAAATTGGAGTCGATACCAACCTAAGTTGGAAAATAAGATAAGTTAGGGTTAATGAGATAGATCAACCTTAACAAGCTACTAGTGTATGAATTTTTCTAAAAAAATTTTTAGAAAAATATTAACTAGAAAATCTAGATTTAAGGGCTATCTTATTAAAACTTAAATGGTTACCACTTGTTATTTTTTTCAAAAAAATAAAGTAAAAGCTTCTTATGAATTTCCTTCACCATCATAAGTGCAAGACATAATATTTTTCATATAAAGCATGAAATAAATCAAACTAGTATGAAAAATTTTTAATCATTTTTTATTACAAATTTTCTATTCTTATTTAAAAATGAAATAAAAGAGAATAAAACTTTTGCATTTCTACTTTAATTAAAATTGAATTAAAAAATAAAATAAAATATTTTTATGTTGTTATATTATAAATTGAAATTTTAAAAGGATAAAATATTTTTTGTAAAAATTTTTTATATGGCAATTGAAATTGGAAATGAATAAAATGTTTTTATTTTATTTTATATATGTGGTTGCCCCATGGGTGCCTACGTATATGCTAATTGAGATCAAACCAATGTAGTTTTATTTTCATAAAACTTTAGTGGATTGATTAATCTTAATTATGAAAACAAGTCAGGTTTACATTTGTTACCATTTTAATTTTTTAAAGAAAAATTCTAAACCTAAACTTTATTCCTCAATTTTGAAGAAAAGAACTAAAATCTCTACTTTTGAAAACATCAATTAAAATTTTATTTCATGAATTTTTTTTTAGGTGAGAAAACATTTTATATATTTTTCAAAATAAAACTATATCTAAGATAATAAATCATTTTTAATTTTTTTTAATTTTTATATCTTTATATTTATAGATTAAGTATTACTAATTATTTAAAAAACTAATTGAGAACCTAATCGCCCTTAGGTTATGGTTACATTGCAAAACCTAAGACCTATACAATGGTTCCCTCCTAATTATTTACTTTACTAATTTTCCAAATATATTCTAAATTAGCTAAATAGATTAAGCTAAGGTTATTAATCTAATCATATTTAGGTTATTATTCCTAATCTAAAATCTATCTTAGATACCAATTTTATTAATCATATTTGTTTTTAACTAAACCTATTTTATTATTTAATGTTTATTCTAACAATCAATTAACATCAATTACTAAAGAAAAGCTTAATTAAAAAAAAGCACATACTTAGTCACGGGTTAGATATGGTTTGGTCTGTGGGTTGGCTCCGGGTCAAACTTGGATCGAGTCAATTTCAGACCAAGCTCTTGCACATAGTAGTGGTAGCAAATGTTTGTTGCAAGTAGCTTTGGTGGTTGTTGAAGTTTGAGAAATCATTGACCAAGCTAACCTAAGTTTGCTCATCGCATTGGCGATGGTGGTTCTTGGTTAAAATTGCATGTTGGCAATGTTCAAGACATATTTGTGGCAGCTGAGTCTTCCTCTTCCGATCTAAGCAACCTCCAACTCGTTGAAAGCAAAGATAGAGTTTTTCTAAATCTATGTCACCTAAGGAATCTATTGCTACCTGGATTGAGGCCTGTGGTTGCATAAGTGTAGAGGAAATCTAGAGAGAAGGTGGAGTGCGGGTATGGATGCCTTAAAGAAAGAAAGCTTCCAAGGGCACTTGTTTGCATTTTTTTTTTAGTTTCCCCCCTCTTCCATGTTTCCCAAACTCCCCCATTTATAATGGTGTAAATTGAATCTTATTTGGAGATCGAGATAGGGTTGAATCACGTTTGGCCGGTGAGATGGATAAGGACTATTGAAGATTTGATTTTATCAAATCTTTAGTTCATTGTTAGTCAATCTTTAGGATTTAGACGAATTTAGAAAGTTCTTTTGGATGATTTTGTTTCAAATCCTATTGAAAAGTGCAAAAAAAAAAAAAAAAAAAAAACAAATCCCGCACCCTCGCCGACTCTTTTGCTCTACTTGTCTTATTTCCAATCAAGCTGAATGGAGAAGATGGTCATGTGCATGACACATGACCCTGACTAGGAAAAAAAACGAAAATGCCTTGAATGGCCTACGTGTGGATCAAACCCACAACCTCCTTGGCTTTCTTTGCATACTTGGGCACAGGCACAGACTAGTTGGGCTAGCTCTTTTCTCATTTATTTTATGCAATTAATTTGTATAGAAATTAATGGTCCTAACTAATTTTTATTGATTTAAGGTTCTTAAGCTTAATTTAGAGGCCCATATCTCCTTAATTTTGTTGAAATAATCATATTTTGTTATTATTATTTTATTATTTCTATCTTATTATTTTTTGTTTAATTTTTATTATCTTGTAAACCAAGGTTTCATTATTATTATTTTTTTATTTGTTATTATTTTATTATATATATTTAAAAAAATCTAGATGGGGGGTAAAAATGGGATGTTTATAGAGGTTGGTAGAATTATGCCAGAGTCAATGTTATCAACAAAAAATAGTTAAGGCTTTTAATAAAAGAGTGCGACCTCGAAATTTTCAAGGGGGAGACTTAGTTCTAAAAAAGATTCTCCTAAATGTGCAAGATCTTAGAAGGAAGTTTATGCCTAATTATGAGGGGCCATATTTTGTAAAGAAGGTGTTATTAGGAGGAGCATTGATTTTGTCATGAATGGATGGTCTGAATTTGAAGGATCCTGTAAATTCTGATGCAGTTAAAATGTACTATCCTTGATGAATCAATGAAATCTTACTTAAGTTATTGAAAATGTTAGTAGTTTTTGGTCTCTTGGTAGTCTAATTTTAATCAAAATTTGACAAAACCTATTATTAGGGTAAGAACCAAAGGATTTCAAATCTTGGCAATGAGAGCCCATTTTGAGCAAATCAACCTAGGAATTATTTGTCTACTAACCTTTTTTCTCTTATTAATGTATTGTATATTCCAATAGGAACATTTATCATGCTTTTATAGGGCGATGGACAAATTATTCATGGACTGACCTAAACCGGTGATGAGCTGAGTTGAAGAATCCTATTGAAGAATTAGCATGTTGAAGACTATTTTTACTTGTAATTTATTTTATTTAGACTATTTACGTTGTAAGTTTTTGGGACACTTTTCATTTGCTTATAATTATGTTTTAGGACTAGCTAAAAGTTGTAATTTTGTGAACTTTTTAACTTTAAAGGGAGCAAGTATGAATACTTGCTTAAGTAGGGTTTTTGGGGGAGAATTTTTTAGAATAGAACTTTACATTTTACGTGAGAGGGTTAGGGTTTATTCCTAATTCGATTGCTTTTATCAATTTCAAGTCCCAATTTGAGGTTGTGGCGAGTGGCATCAAGGTTAATTTGTGAGTAATATCAAATTTACTTTGTTGCAATTTCCTTTCTTCTCTAGTGAGTAGTATCTAGGGTTGCTTTGGATGTTTAATTGACCGAATTTGATTGCATTTGTAATCAAATTCTTGTTGCTACAATTGATTGGTTTTAGCCCTTAAGTTTTAGCCTTCAATTTAACTTCATTTAAACAGTGGATCATTTTGTTGGGAAAGTGGATCACAAAATTGGATCTTATTGTTATTGTGTGTAATTCATGTGGAATTACTTTTGATTATTGTTATATTGGAGGAAATTATCATTGTTGAATTGTTAATTGCAACTTTGAGCATTCAGATTTCATTGCATCTCCATTAGGGTTCACGCATATCCTACTAGTTTGAACCGAGATTGGTTTAGTGCATTTGAGGTTTATAATTTGCACCAATTGCGTGTGCTTAACCCCTAATTTAGGCACATCATATTTGGTATCGGCGCTGTACATACTTGGTTCATTTCAATATTGATCACGTGGTGTTATGGAATTAGTTATAGATCTTGAGAATTGACACCATTATTCATGTGATTGGAAGCTAGTTTGATTGACATTGTTTGTTTGTCTTTCAAATTGGTTTTGCATGTGCTTAATCTTAGTTTTAGGCACATCAATGGTTGTTTGCATTAGATCGATTATCTATCCCATCATTGATAAGTTTCTTCTTCCTATACTCCTGTTTTGCCTTATACACTCAAACATGAGAGAATTTGTGAAGAATAAAACAATGATAAATGAGGAAAACTCTTCAAATACTCCATCATGGTTTCATTTTTTTTCAAAAAGAAGCTTTTTATTTGCTATTTCAGGTTGAAGTCTCAAACAATAGAAGCATAGATAAAATTTGAGCAAAATGAATTGGAATGGTTGGAACTCTAGAATGAAAATGAATCTCATACAAGCATGGTTCATCTAACGAGGAAAGAGCTAATGAATGGGTTTTTAAACTTTGATAAAAGGGTTCATTGTTTCGGTGCTATCTGCAAAACTAGGTAAAATCTTTCATTATACATGAGTAGTTAGCCTACATGGGCACTGTTCTAAAAATTCATTATTTCTTAAGATTGCTAATTTGTAATAGATACTTTCCCATGCAAGTTAGTCAGCCCATATGGGTACTATTATAAAAATTCATCATTTTTTAGGATTGTCAGTTTGTAATAAACACTTTTCCATGAAAGTTAGTCAACCCACAAGGGTGCTATTCTAAAAACCATCGTGTCTTAGGATTGTTAGCTTGTAATAGACACTGTCCCATTAAAATTAACCCATAAAGGCACTATTATAAAAAAAATGATTACTTAAAGTTGCTACTTTGTAATGACATTTTCCAGTGCAAGATAGTCAGCCCATAAAGCACCATCCTAAATATTTCTTGTCAATTTATTAAAATATTTCTTGTAAGAAAAAAATCGTGTATCTCCTCGGTCTTTGTAGTAAAGTTTTCCTTAAACTTCACTACAAAGAGATGTAGTTGTAGACACAATTTTTGCTCTCTTTAAATATTTATTTATTTTTGTTTTTTTTTTCTTTTAAAAAAATGAAAACAAATGCAATTTGATTGCATAACAAGATTAGGGCATAGGTCAACAACCTGTTGGAAAAACTTACACTTGCAATACATGGAGACCAAGGTTCGAATCCCCATCACATGCACAAACACACTTTAATTTTAGAATTGAAAAGGGAATAAGTATAATTTGAGTGCAGGAGGCACAAGCCACTGACTTATTGGAAAGCTCATGTGCAAAAAACTCAAAGGTTTAGAGTTCGATTGTTGGTAGGCGTAAGACGTCTAAATTTTTTTTCCCTCACTTAGCCACATGGCAGCCTCACATTGGTTGATCGAAAACACTATGAATCATCTTCTTCCTTCATCCACCTAATTTACCACGTTTTCCCTCTCTAAGGTGCCTAGTTTTCAGCCATTTTTTTCAACAATATCTACACAATTTCACCTAAATAATGGTGCAATTATGTAGATCACATGTCCTACTTTGAATAAAACCCACTAGCGAGACTTGATTCACTCATTTATGCAGTTACAAATGGGAAAAAAAATAATTTTTTCTACAAAATGAATTTGCTGGATTGAACTTGATTAATGCAAATTAAAAGTCTAAATGCCATCTTAAGTAATACAAAGCACAAGGAATCAAATCTGACCAATGATTTACTGTGATTCCAAGCAAATTCCACATGATTTACATCTTAACTCATTAAATTGAAAATTGAAAATTCATTACGGGAATTGACCTTCCATGATTAATTAAAGCTTAAGCAGTATAAAAAAGACCCTAAAGAATGCATTTGAAGAAGAATTGACTCATTCTCACTTTTGAAAAACTCTTAAAAATTCTTTCTCTCTCTAAATTCTCGTTTTCTCTCTCTAAGCTCTCGTTTTTTTTTTTTTTTTTTTCTAAGCTCGACGAAGACAGATCGAAGTGGATAGATCCTCCTTTGCTGTGATGATTTGACGTTCCTTATTGGTCGAGTTAATCGTCAGAAATCGTTGTTAGAATCCGCCCTCATCTTCGATCAGGTATGTCCTTTTTTTTTTTTCTTGGTTTTCTTTAAAGTTAAAATAAATATTTTTCTATATATATTAAAAAAATTAAGACATTTTTTTATTAATTTTTAGATATTTTAATTTTAATTTAATTTAATTTATTTTATATTAAAAAATCTTTTTTAGATGTTAATATATATATTATTTGAAAAAAAAAATCATTCTTTAAAAAAAAATGTTAAGATTTTTTTTAGATATTTTAGTTTTCTCTTTTATTTTTTTTGAAAAAAAATTTATTTTTTTAAATAATAATAATTTTTTAAAATTTTAATTTCTTTTATTAAAAAAGATAAAAATAAATAAAAATAAAATAACTTAGAAAAAATATGAACTATGATCGGTCTGATCTCGAATAGTAAGTACGTAGGCACCTACGGGGCAACCTCAAAAAAAAAATAAAAAATTCTTTTACGTTCTCTAGTTAATCATTTTATCAAAAAAAAAAAAAATAGATGGTTAAAGTAGTAACCATAAGGTTTTAATAGGATCGCCCCCGATTCCAAAATCTCTAGTTTTATTTGAAACATTCTATGCAAATTGGTAACTAAATTAAGACTAATCTACTCAATTAGTTTTAATTTAATATTTTTCCCAATCTCGATTGGGTGGCGACTCCTTATTCTCTAAGATAGATAATGATAATTTTTTTTTTCTAATTTTAGTTGAGGATTTATATTAAATGGGTAAAATGTTTAGTATAAATCAAATTAGGAAAAAATAAACTAGAATTTTGACTCAACGGCTAGAATGAAGATCTATAGGTTGAAAATAAAGTTAGTGAAAGTATTGGACTTTTGGAAAAGGTTAGAAAGGCTCATCATCAAGATCACACTCATGATCTTAGAGCATGAATGGAATGGACAAATAAATAGTAAAGATTACAGCATGAAAACATGCTGTGAACTGGACTAGAAACTTCCACGTAAGTTTAATTGAGAATTGAAGCCTCAAAGAGGATCATGACTAGGGCTCATGCCTATGATCCTCATCCATGAATCCATAAGATGCACTAATTTACATTGTTTTTCTTTAGATAGATATTAGTTTTAGGTATTATTCATATTTTTAGTGAATACATTTACATCTATACCCTTAGGGTTGTTAATGAAACTTATAAATACATCTTATTTACGACAGTTGTTAATTTTTGCCTTCTTGAGTAATAGAATCCTCTATTTACATTCTTACAATTTTGACTCTTACAATTTATCTTATTAGTTCGTGTGTCGCATTGTGGTGATCAACCTTTACATTTTTAATTTGTAATTCCTTTAGCATGGCGCTATACTTAGCTTATTGTTAGAAACTTGCAAATAGTTTAAGGTTTCTGTGATTACTCTCTAGAATCCTATCTTTAATTTTTTGTTTCTATTATTAAAAATCTAAAAATATTGAAAATACCTTTCCAAATCCCTAGAATAATTTTTATAGGATAAATTCTTTATAAAGCTTGTTGTATCATCGTGGTATTAGAGCTTGGGTTCAGAATCCTAGGTATTAGAAAAAGGAATTGGTGATGGTCACAAATTTTAAAGTTTATGACAACATTCTTCATGAAGAGATGAAGAATCCTTCAGAATTTAGAGAGCTTATAGATATGTAGAGTGGAAAGTTTAAGGAAAGGATCATAATGTTACACCTGGATGGGAAAATATGCCAAGAGGTTACATGAGTTTCCATAGACTAAGGCGGAGTAATAAAACTATTGAAGAGTATATTAAAGAATTTAAGATAGCCTAAATTCATGTTGGGATATAGGAGGACAATAGGCAGGTTATGTTGTGATTTTTGGATGGGTTGCAATTTAAGAGTGGCAACTCCATTGTATTATATAAAGTGGTTAGTCTAAAAGAAGCTATGTAGTTGGCCACTATGATTGAGAATTAAAGCTAGAGAAACCCCTATAAATTTAAGAATATGCCATTTAAGACCACTAGGGAAAATAAGACTTTGGGTTTAAAGACGAAACTGTAGGTCAGCAGAACAACACTAAGAGTGGACCATAAATGAGGAGATGAAAGGGGGAGGCGAGGAGCAAACATCTCTAGGTCAAAGAACTTAGAATCTTATCCTAGTAGGCTAAGGAGTAGCTAAATATGTTGTGTTAAATGCCAAGGTTGTGGTCATATTACGGCTTAGTGCCTAAATTAAAGGGTTATGTATTTGGTTGGAGATGAAGTGGAGAGTAGAGATAAAGAAGAACTTGTGAATGAGGAGTGTGGGTTAGTTGGAGAAGATGATAATGGTTGTATAGATTCGGAAAGCCTAGAGGTGCCAACTGTGGCATAACCCACAATTAATTGTGGGATGGTTAGTTGTTCTTTGAGTGTTGCTCTTACAGTTGATTTGGAGTAGAGGGAAAACATTTTCCACACTAAATGTTTGGTTAATGGAGCGGCATACATGATTATCAATGATAGTAAAAGTTGTGCGAATGTTGCTTCTACTCCCTTAGTAGAAAGTTTAAAGTTACTCACTACTGATCACCTATAACCTTATAAGTTACATTGGTTAAATGATAAAAAGTGCAGTCAATGTGACCAAGAGAGTATCGATTCCATTTATTTCTTGGCAAGTATGTTGATGATGTAGAATGTGATATTATGTTTATGAGTGCCACCCATTTCTTATTAGGGCAGCCATGGCTATTTGATAAAGATGTAACCTATAGAGAATGGAAAAACACATATTCTGTGTTGAAAGATGGGAAGTGAGTTCTATTACTACTAATGAGCATAGTAAACTAGATGATATGTTGGATGAATTGTACAGCATAAAATTGTTTTCTAAATTTGTTTTAAAAAGTGGTTATCACCATATTAGAATAAAAGCTAGTGACAAATGGAAGACTACTTTCAAAATTAAACATGGTTTGTATGAGTGGCTTGTAATGCCTGTTGTCTTATCTAATGCCTTGAGTACTTTTATGCATCTAATGAATTATTTGCTAAGAGACTTGTTGGGGAAGAGTGTGGTAGTGTATTTTGATGATATTTTAGTTTATAGTTCTAAGCTTGATAGTCATATTAGCCATTTGCAAGCTGTGTTTTTGGTGTTATGGTAAGAGAAGTTGTATGGGAATCTCAAAAAGTGCCTTCTTTGTTAGGAGGAAGTGATTTTTTTAGGCTATGTCATCTATGGGGAAGAAATCAAGGTTGACAGGAAAAAGTCAAGGTTATTGTCAATTGGCTAATTCTTACTAATGCCTTTAACGTACATAGTTTTCATGGTTTAGCTTCTTTCTATTGTTGGTTTATTTGGCATTTTAGTGCTATTGCAGCCCTTTTGATAGAGTTAACTAAAAAAGGAGTAACATTTCATTGGAGTTTAGTAGCATAAAAGAGTTTTGAACTGATTAAATAGAAGCTCACTATAGCACTTATATTGGTGCTACCTAATTTTAATAAAATATTTGAACTTGAATGCAACACCTTAGGTGTTGGAATTGGAGCAGTTTTCATGTAGAAAAGGAAGCCCATAGCATTCTTTAGTGAGAAATTAAGCGATCTATTTGAGCTCTATAGATAATGAGAAATTATCTCCTTTCTAAGGAGTTCGTCATTTATTTTGATCATGAAGCTCTTAAATTTCTCAAGAGGTGGAGCAAGTTGTCAAAAAGGCATGCTAGGTGAGTGGAATTTTTAGAGTTCTTTGCATACAATATTAAATTTAAGCTAGGGCATACCAATATTGTTGCAAATGCATTATCGAGGTGACCAATCTGGATTAGTACCATGCAGTTAAAGTTGTTGGGATTTGATTTGATTAAAGAGCAATATGAGGGGGATACAATGTTTGGTTCCTTTCTTAAGTAGTGTCAAGATGGAATTGCAAATAAGGGTTATTTCTTATCAAATGGTTATCTCCTTTGGATGGGTAAGTTATGTATTCCAATTGGGTTGTTACAAGAGTTAGTGGTGAGAGAAGCTCATTCGAGAGGACTTTCAGGATAATTTAGTAACAAGAGAAGACTAGAAGCTTTGCAAGAACATTTCTATTGGCTAAGAATGGCTTAAGATGTACATAGAATCATAGAATGTTGTAGTGTATGTAAGCAAGCTAAATATTGGAAAGAGCTCGTAGGTTTTTATTTGCCACTACTCATGCTAACACATCGTTAGAGAGACATGGGTATGAATTTTGTATTGGGACTTCCTAGAACTTAAAGGGGGAAGAGACAGTATTATGATTGTGGTAGACAGGTTTACTAAAATGGCCCACTTTGTGCCTTATCATAAGGTCGATGATTTTATTTATATTACTAACATGTTTTTATAGGAGATTGTAAAGCTGCTTGGCATTCACACAACGTCATCTTTGATCAAGATGTAAAATTCCTCAACTACTTTTGGAAGACTTTGTGGTGAAAGTTGGGAACCAAACTCGTTTTCAATACCACATGTCATCTATAGATTGATGGCTAAAAAGAAGTTGTCAATAGGACACTTGGAGTTTTATTGAGGGAAATAGTTAGAGGGAATTTGAAGGACTGCAATTTGTGTCTTCTAATAGTGAAATTTGCATATAATAGATCAATACATAGTGTGACCAACAAGACTCTATTCGAGGTAGCTTATGGTTATAATCTAACTACTCCATTAGACTTATTGCCAAGGGAATCAACTCTAGAAGATAGTCAAATGGGGTTGGATAAGGCTTAAGACCTAAAGAAGCTTCATTAGAGAGTACAAATTTTTAGAGAAATAGGTACTGAAGAATAAAGCTTAGGGTGATAGAGGTAGATGATAGATCATCTACAATCCAAGTGATATGGTTTGGATACATTTGGGAAATGATAAATTTCCTAATTGAAGAGCATAGAAGCTTATACCATGAGCTGATGGATTATTTAGAGTATTAGAATAAGTGAATGATAATGCTTATGGGATTGAACTTCCTAGCAACTATGGAGTGTCAGCAACATTTAACGTTGTGGATTTATCTAGATATGTGCCAAATGACTTAGTAGAGGATGAAGATTTGAGAGCAAATCTTCAAGATCTCTGGGGAGATGATGGGTATCATGGTCTTATCACAAGAGCAAGAGCATGAGCACAAGGACTTTATAGTTTGACTTGAAGAGTTGTTAATGATCTTGAGAATGAAGATGATAAACCATTTATGGGAAATTTCTAGCTTCATACATTTGGAATTGGTGGAAGAACGACTTTAATATGCTAGAATGATGGTGATAGAGCCATTTTATACTCAATCTTTATAGTATAAATTGTGTTAAATTATTATTGATTTTATAGAAATCATAAGGAAATGGTACTTAATTCTAATCATGGTGATAAATCAGGTAAAATGGAGTCAAGGATGTTAATTCAAGTAAATTAGAGAAGTCATCTACAACTTGTATCAAGACAAGGAATTACACCTCCAGCACGAGACACGGTTGGAGATTTGGCCATGTTTTACACCGTGATACACATTGCATGAGGAGAAGGCGTGACACGGCCTAGGGCACGGCCGTGGTGGAAGACGTGGACCAAACCCTGCTTGAAGCCGGGGTGGAAGCTAGACGTGCCAAGGAGAAGAACTTGCGGAACTTTGACAGAGGAAGGCACGGCCTAGGATCTAACCGTGGTGTAGACCGTGGCACACTCTGGACGAGGATGAAGACTTGTTGAACATAGGCAGAGGATGACACGGTTTTAAATCTGGCCGTGTGTTGGACCGTGGTACACATTGGGCGTGGATGAAAACTTGAAGAATATGCACAGAGGGTGGCACGGCTTGACCCACGGCCGTGTTGTAGGGCGTGCCAAGCGGACGAATCTTCACTTCTCGAAATCTACTTGGAAAAGGAAAGATATCTTCGTATCTTGCTAGCAAAAAATCACATGCTATCCCTCAAACATTATAAATAGAACCAACCTTAGAGGGTTAGAACAATCTTTAATCTTCCTTTCAAACTTTTAATCTTTCTATCTTTGATCTGGGAAACAAGAAGGGAGGCCGGAGGCAGAGCAAGCTATCCGGGTTCATTATGTCTTTACTTTTTATTTTCGTTTTTCTTATGAACATGAGTGGCTAAGCTACTTTTCTAGCCAAAGGGTCATAGATGTTTAATTCTCCATGAATTGTGAGGTCTAATTGACTTGTATTTATTCAATTCTTTGTTTTTGGGTATTCATATATCTTCTGATCGTTTTGTCATTATTATTTTGTTGATTGGTATGAATAGAGCTCTTGTACTTAATTAGCAAGATAATATATTGTCAACTAGCACGTCAAATCCGTAATTGTTTGATTGTTCTAGTCTTAGTGACACGATAACATGTTCGGTTATAAGAATAGATGATCGAATTCATGTTATGGAGGTGTATGATCATGTTTAAATAGGTTATCTTATAATCTACTGGCATGAATTGGTGGTCTCTCTAGATTTTAATGCTATTGGTAGATTAAATCCTAAGCGCTTGTCTGGGGTTTTTTAACCAATAAGGGAAATAATTCGAAGCGCTTGTTGGAGGTTATCGAGAAAGTAAGGAGAGATAGGTTGTTAGAGCTTGTTAATAACCATAACCAATTTTTCTAGAACTAAGAATAGGTGATATTTGCATCGATGATCAATTCCTAGAATTAAACTATCTTGATTCCTTTGGCTAGGCTTTTTATCAATATTTGATTTTCTTACCTTGCTTTACTTTATTTGATTCACAAACAAACCCCCCCCTCCCCCCCCCCCCCCCCCCCCCCCCCCCCCCCTTTTTCTCTTCCTTATTGTTGTATTTGAATAGAAATATCTTTACCAATCTCTATGGATTCGACCCTACTCACCACTATATGCAAATCATATAATTGTCTAGGAGTAGGTTTTATTTTTGTTAGATTCGACACCCATCAGATGGTCTATAGGTTGAAAATGAAGTTAATAGAAGTGTTAGATGTTTGGGAAAGGTCGGAAAGGTTCATCATTAAGATTAAGCTCATGATCTTGGAGTGTAAATGGAATGGACAAGGAAATACTAAGGATCATGGCCATGAACTAGATTGTGAACTTCCAAGCGAATTTGATTGAGAATTGAAGCCTTGAAGAGGATCATGGCCAAGGTTCACACCTATGATCCCTACTTGTGAACCCACCAAATGCATTAATTTACATTGTTTTTCTTTAAATAGACATTAGTTTTAGGTATTATTCATATTTTTAGTGAGTACATTTACATCTATACCCTTAGGGTTATTAAAGGAACTTATAAATATTTCTTGTTTACGATAGTTGTTAGTTTTTGCCCTCTTGAGTAATAGAATCCTCTATTTGCATTATTGTAATCCTGACTCCTATAGTTTATGATCTTATTGTTTCATGTGTTGAATTGTGGTGATCAACTATTACACTTTTAGTATGTAATTCTTCTAGCATAGTGCTATACTTAACTTATCATTAAAAAATTGTAGATAGTTTAAGGTTTCTATGATTATTGTTCAGAATCCTTAAACATATATTTAATTTCTTATTTCTATTATTAAAAATCCAAAAATATCAAAAACAACTTTTCAATCCTTTAAATAATTTTTATATGAAAAATTCTTTACAAAGTTTGTTGTATCACATAAACTTCAAATTTATCATAACATATGAATTTTAAGAACCTTACTTGAAATTAAAGTTCCTTAAACTTTCTTGCATTATATCTACACATCCCATCAAATCTAACATGATTTCATTATCAATAATGTTTTCTAAAAAGGCAATGTATAATTGCAACACTTATAATTATAAAGAGACGTCTTACCCATAGTTGTTAAATTCATGATTTTATATAAAATCAGAATGTAAAATCGAAACGTAGAAACATAAGTTTTTACAACCTTTGTAAAATAACTCATAAATATTATAAATTTACTTACAATAGTCATAATAAATATATCTATATATAATGAATCATAAAAATAAAGAAATTTAGTGTATATTTTGGTTATAAGTCCCAATAAAAGTCATAATTTAATTGCTACCTAGTATTTTCAACAGCTAAAAGAATATCTTTTTCCTCCCCTTGGGTTGATTATGAACACAGCTAATAAAGTCTAAACATACATTAATGTAAAGATAAAGCAAAAACTAAACCCTTAAAAGTTTTTAGTTACAGAAATAGTTAGAAAAATGTTAAATGCTTAACATAAAAACCATATATATATATATACGGGTTAGTGCTCTGAACACCATAGGGCTTTTAACATTTAAGCTCATATTTTTTCATTATTAATTTGGGCTGAGGCTCATGAATAACTATTACTATAGATTCTTTTTTTCGCTTGTAATTGAGTGATGCGAGGTATTAAATATATTAGAATCCTCTACTTTGTTGTCACCTTCCATGTCGTTTAATTCTGGTTAGGTGCATGATTGTTTTTAAAATGATTAGAAGGTCACACTTGATGACCATGTAGGTGTAGTAGCAATAGCAACACACGAACATGATTCCAAACTCAGACAACGCCAAAATCAGTAGAAACGGCTCTAAAATCATGATTTCACCGAGTTCATCGAGTCAATCGCGATTCTATCTAGTTTACGCTTCAAATCGAGTTTGTAACTAAGTTAACTAAGGATAGTAAAGTAAGAACATAAATTCAGACGATTCCACGTTTTGACTCGCGATTTTGACAACATTAATCTTACCACTACCCATTCAATTAAAAGATTGATCCAATGCATTCACTTTACTAAGATTGTGTGATAATTCCATCTCTACATTTGAATTCCCCATTTTAACACTATGTAGACATAAAATTCAAGGGAAAACTGTGTGTAAAACGTTCACTTACCCTCGTTTTCTTAACATGTTTGTTGGCCAAAACAGAAAACTGCCAGAGAGAGAAGTCATATAAGAGGGGAGGAATGAAGAAAATAAGCAAAGGAGAGGAACTTATATTTAAAAAAAATAGAAGTTTGTTCTTACTTGTTAGTTGGACATAAATTCCCTTGCTATTAATTGTAACACCAAGAATGCCCAGGTTTTTAGAATAATTAATTATCTATTATTATTATTATTATTGTTATTATTTTTTGGTTATCACAGAATTATACTATCGGTCAATGCATCGTAATTGGAGATAAAAGATACTATCTGCATAAGCGTTCATATGTATAAAGTACTTATGGTATTAGTATAAAATATCCACAATCCTTGATTTTTTCTTAGACCGATTGATAAAAATAATTCGAGTAGAATAGACGATTCATTTTTTCTTCACAATTAATGTAGCTCCACTTCCACCTTTAACATATTCACACACTGCATCCATTAAATAATTAGCATAATATAATAAACCTTGATTGTGGTGTCACATCATTATACGTGGGAAGTGGCACTTAGACGTCATACTATGAAGTAAGTAAATTTGAATTCTATGGATGATCCGTACAACTACTCTCAAAATAATCACTCAGTTTATTAAGGTTGTCTTCCATATATCCCAACTAACATTATGTGGTGCATGATGCTAAATGGTATGTCAAAATATTTTTCCTATTACAAATAAAACAAATAGTTCACTACTTCTGATATCATAAGCTAATTAGTTTTGAAAGTTTGATATTCAAATCTGAAGTTATGCGGATGAAATTCTCTCTCTCTCTTTTATGTAAGTACATTTAAAGGCCATGTGTTTTCTACCTTATAGAAGAAATTTGAATAATATCTTGAGTAGAATTATCAATGCCCTATTTTTTCTTTTTTTGGTTTTCCCACAACTCAATGGTTTTCTATTTATGATATAATAATATACATAAGTAAATAATTAACATAGTGTAATAAACCCCGTTGTGACGCCATATTATGATAAGTAGAAAGTAGCCACGGCATCATATGTTGAAGTAAATAGATTCTTTTATTCTACATATCTATCCATCCACTTTTGATATAATAAACCTATTAAGATTGTTGTGGACACACTGAAACTAAAGGTTAAGTGGTCAAGTTAAATTGCTTTTTTAAGAAGGACAAAACAACCAATTCTCTATTTGCAGTGTCGTAAGCTCATTAATTTTAGAGTTCCAAGATTGAAACTTAAAGAAGGTTTCGATTTTTTTTTTTTTTAAGTACATTCTAGGCACTCCCGCTTTTTTCCAAATTTAAAGAAGTTCAAGTTAGGATTGGTTTGACCAAAAATAGTTTGAGTAGAATAGTCAAACGGATTTTGACATTTCATGTGTAAGGCATTGAACTTGTCAATGAATTGATAGAATCAATATTTCTTTTTCTTCTTGTTGATGAGTTGGAATAGAATGAATCAACATCTATGTTATTGTTAGGAAATTTACTTTTTTATTTGCTTCATGTTGCATCTTATAATGGTCTCTTTGCCCTGTGGATATTGATTTACACTTGTGGCATAGACTTAATAATGTAGAGCTTTTAGTTATTTCTCTTTTAATGATAGGACGTTTTTTTATGCTTCATTTGCATTTCAAAAAAACAAATTAATCCACCTATCCATATCTTCTTCTCTTTCTCTCTCTCTCTCTCTCTTTTAATCATGTCATCACAACTCCTAATGCTAGCACTCTAGAATAATTTGAACTTTTCTTAATACGCGTGATCATGACACCATTCCATTGCGTGCATTACTTATTACTTTTAGGCTTTTTAGAGTGAGATTGCCCTAAAGCAATGTCATAAATAAATCTTTTTTAGTAGACAATTGATCTTTAAGAGCTCTTTCTTTTTTTTTTTCCTCATTTTATTCATTTAATTTATCTGTCTCATTGAGTCAAATTTCAGTGTACTAACTTCAACTTAGTAATCCCAATTCCTTAAACAAATCTTCATTTTTTTTTAATTCATTTGTCATAGCAAATAAATTCCCTATGACCTCGAATTGAAGCTTCGGTTGCTCTTTAAAAAAAATGACTCTAAACTCGAGATTGCTTGATTTCATACCTCTGAGAAAATTCCAATTATAACTACTTCCATATATATTGTCCCTCATGCTCTACATATGGATGATGCCCATTGGCCAAGTAGAAGGATTAGCCTTGCATATCTTATTTATTTTATTTCCCTTTCGATAGGCACACCTCGGTTTATAACAATATATATATCTATATATTCTTTTCAAATCTGAATCTTCTAAAACCCAAATTCATCTTCATCGCGTCTTCAATATAACCAACTTATAGTGACTTTCCATAAAAATTGAAAATCATTCATCCCTTATAATCTCACTACTTGCCCGAAGTATGCTACCCTTACACCAATATTTGAAACTTAATATATTTATGCGTAAGGTAAGATTCTCTTGAATGATCTTGCTTCATCTTTATATATGTCTTCCTCACTCCTTTGTTCTATAAATCGAAATGCTTGTAGCCTCTGTAGTCAATCGTGCACAAAAGAAGACGGCAACAACTATAAACTTGGTTTCGCCAAGAGTTATTAACTGTTCGAGTTTTGACTACTGAATCCTCTTCAAGCTAGAGAAGGCATGTGGTGACTATAGTACCATAGCAGCTATCATTGAAGGAAAATAATAGCGACCTAGTGTCTTTGTAGAGCGGCGGTCACAATAGCTATCGGTCATCGATAACTTCCGTTTTCTTTTTTTTTTAATATTAACTGATTCCTTGTTGTTCATCCTTGTAGAGTGAGAAAGAGGAATGTACAATTGTTCATCAAGATAAGCAATCCGTGTTTGAGCAACATATGCGATGGCGTGTTTCGCAATTGTTGAGAAGTAACGATTACCAATTCTTTCTTTCCTGATGCAACTCTGATTAAGTTGCCCCATCCTCGCTTTTTTTTTTTTTTTTTTTTATAAATTAATTTGCTCCTCCTTTGTTGTATATATAAATGTTTTGGCTACTGTAGGTTCCAACATGCATGATGTTAACAAGTAGGATGGTAAACGCTCATCACCACGAACATGCTACTTCGGCGTGTTTCCGATCGGTAACTATACTTAAATCCTCATAAAAAATTCTGATTCGCGATAGATGTTTGTATAGCCATAAGTAGAAGCACACTCCTGCATTAACGATGCAATGTTCTCTAGTTCTTGTTGGTCTGTTCTAAGATCTTTGGCATGTAATAAACCTTTTTTATTTATTTTTTGTTGCAAGTGTATGAGTAATTGTGCCTCTGATTCCATCGACAATTGTGATATTCATATTATTTTATGAAACCCCTCCTGGACTTTGGATTAGACCGTCAAGATGTAGAATCATTTTATTCTTGTAAGTTCCATTCTTGTGCCAACTCTATCACATGCTTCAGCTCTCTTGGTCTCGTTATTGATTGATTTTTTTTTTTTAAAGAAAAAAATCAAGAAAAAGAATTTCCTGCATCTGTCCCCAATTGGATACCGTCTCACCAGTAAGACTATTGCTAGAGATCATAAGACGTTGAAGCTTTCTTTGATTTAACTTTTGACTAATTCATTTGTTGTCTTCAATAGACGATCTTACTTGTATTTCATTTTTTTTTTTTGAAAAAAAAAAACATGCGAGAACCTATCCTTCTTACTCTTGCTTCCTTTGTGGTTATTTTATTTAGCAATCCTTGGACCTTGATTCGGTGTAGCTTTAACAATCTGACAAAGAACAAGCTTGCAGGGTGCTGGCCTTAATTCAATATCTTCTTGAGCTCGCATCCACTTCTTTTGCTAGTTGGTAATAAGTAGCGTGCAACAAATGGCGAATATTTGGTGGAACCACTCTAATGCAAGAGTTATCAGGAAGTTGGGACATATAATCCATTCGTTTCCCAACTTGGCACATATTGTAGTTTTCATGTTTCTGTTGCTATGGATATACACGTTTATACGTGCACATTTGTCTTCTCCTCCAAGCTTCTTTGAGATAAAATGCTTGCATCTCTTCTTGGTCGGAACAAAAATTCATCTATATATATATATATATATTTGTGAGTCGACACTCTTGACTATTTCACATTCTGTTTCTTTAATTCTTTTCATTTAAATCTCCTATTGGTCTCTTGAAGGGAATATAGTAGTGGCAACATTGCAGGATTAACGGGGGACGATTAACGATACTCATATCTTCACTTAGTGGCCTCCTTTTTTCAAGATTACCTCCACCCGTAGCTCGTCGAGTACATTACACCCTGTCCTCTTGATCTATTTAGCAGTCGACATCCTTGCATTGCTCATTGTGATTGCATAGTGGATTTTAGACTCTCCTTTTATTACTATTACCACTACTACTACTACTACTACTACTATTATTAGTATTATTATGTACAGTTACGTTGTTCCACCCAGTCTATCTCTAATTAATCTCACAATCACTTCACAGGAGGCATACTTCCCAGTAATGGTTAGAGAATCTAGAGGCAATAGATCACGCACCAATGATGTAGTTAGATGGGGATTATTGGTTCATTTTGGTGGAAAATCACCTCTAGTCCCATTTCCTCGTGGTGAATAGCTAGACTCAACAATCTCTAAAGATTTGTTCTGGTTGAAATTCAAGAGCAAAAACCTTTGTATACCTCAACGTGCTAATAAAGACTTCTGCCTTATCGAGCATGAACCTCATCCAGGTGCACTCAATGTTGCATTATGGCTATTTGCATACTTTTTTCAAGTGGACCAGAGGAAGGTGTAATTCCTCATCTATTCCTCTTGGCCATTCACATTGATAAGGGTGAGCATTTTGCTTTAGTGCCCTTTTTATTTGGGCTCATTCTATCAATGATTGAATTTGTATCATTATGCTTCGATTCGCTTGAAAGGATGTTTCTTCATATATTTGCATGTAGACTTAGTATTCTTACAACTTTTCATCTATGAGCGATTCCATGGATTCACCTCCTCCTGCAACAGTCAAGACAATCCTAAGGTTGTTTATGCTAGAGCAATGGCATGGATAGATAAGCGGCTTGTGCAACTCTTATCTCAAGTGATTGATAATGTCAAAGAATTTTCATTTTGACTATATGTGGAGAGAATATCTAGGTGTGAGGATTGCAAAAGATTCTACCCTTCACATTTGGATGTATTTGTGACCTTTATAAACAATTGCGAAAGCCTACAAAACTCTGATGTAGGATTTATTTTATGGTGTACACTAGGGCATTTACCATCATTGCAAGACTACAACTACTCTGATGATTGCTTTATAGAGCAAAAGGCTATGATGTACTTGCCTCATGAAGTTGCTTGCTAACTCGGTTTTGATCAAGGAGTTCTTCGCCTTGTTTCCTTTATAGGAGACTTTAATTATTGTTGCAAATTACTCTTTCAAAAAATATTAAGAAAATTTACCTACATATTTAACAACTATTCTTTTTCTTTTATCGATTGTGTAAGATTGCCTACTAGTGGTTGGTTGACTTATTAGACAACTTGCTTGGAAAGATTTCGAGAGTATGCATACACTATAGTGGATGACACTTTAGAGGCACCTATTATCTATAGGTATGAATTCTATCTTCATTTACCCCCCAAACCAACAAAACCATCTAGTGATTCGCAGGCCTAATAAAAGATCAATCATCCACCATCTCCATCAAATGCTGGGTAAGCCAAACGTGCTTGCACTTAGGAGGTAATGTACTCACACAACTTTATTTACATTTCATTATGTACTTTTTTTTTTAACGTGTATCTCTTTGTGTATTTTATTTTATTTTTTTTAGGTAATGAGAGGGGTCATTATAGCTCCAATTTCGATCATGTGTGACCTAAGGAATGGTAGTACTTTTTTTAACCAGTATAGCATTGGTAAGTAACTTCATTTTGAGGATCATCACACATCATTAGCAACTCAAGATGAAGGGAATGAAGACATAGACTTAGTAAACTATGGAAACTCTCTAGAGCTTAATAATGGAGAGGGCTTGCCAGCCCTTGAGAACAATAAGGATAATGACATAGATGATATGGTATAGAAATTCTTGGCAAGGTCTTGAGATGGAAAAAGATGATTTAAAGCCCATACATCACAAAGAGTTTGATATTGAGACAAATGTTGATGCTTTACTTTGAGTAGGTCTTTATGATGATGAAGTTAATATTGCATCTATTGAAGTTCCTTTAACTTTAAATATTGCATTGCCCATTGATACTCTTTTGCTCATTACATCTACTCCTCTGGCTACATCTTCTCCTAGTGGCCTTCTTCCCCTAGTTGCTAGCATGTCGCAATGGGGATATGGCAGCAACTCCCAATAAAGTAATAACATCAAGTGCAACCACTTCGTTTCATGGATTCATTAGGCTATGCCATCTTGTGTAATCATTGGAATGGTTATATTCTTTAGAAGGTGATTTTTGGTCCAAATGCTTTGTTCTTGGTACTAATGTGGCTAGTGCTATAGTAACAATATTGGGAGCTGTCAAGCTGCTGACTAGACCTTGGGATTCACTTTCAATAGAAGAATTAGAACTTTTAGTCAAGAGTATCATTGGGGCTTATGGTCTTAGTTTTAAAGTTGGGATTCTAGAGCGTGTTGCCTCTAAATCACAACAATTATTGAATTAATATAAAGCTATACAACAATGTAATAGACTCAAAGCTAAATTGGAAGAAGTTGAACTTGAGATAAAAAAAAAAAAAAACTCCTTAGTGATGAGGATATTTGTGTTATTGTAAAGTTAGACATTGGTCCATGAATTGATTTTCGATATTTGTTACATCTTATTGTGGCACAGCAAGCAAAATTTGAATGAATAATATTTTTATTTGTTTTTCTTTTTCTTTTGAGCCATCTTATATTTGTCATGATGTGGAATAAATTAAACCCTTAGTGGTAAAAGAAAAGAAACTTATATTATTATGAAATGCATCATGTGCTTAGGAGATATAATACTCACTAAGTAGCAATGACATTAAACATATATTGACATAAAATTTTATAATCTATCATATTATCAACAAGATCTCATGCATTGAAATAATGCTCTCGCTTGCAGGCAACGATCCTTTTCTTTTATCAATATATTAATAATAGTTGATAGTAATTTCATTACTAGTTAGGGGGGTATTACCTACTACTTAACTATTTAATCATGAATATTTGAATAGTACTATGGATGAAAAAGCTTACATATATTTTATTTGCAAGTATACTCGAATTGAGTAGATTCTCATTTAGTGGCATGAAGGCTTTTATGTCATGCACCTTGGAGTCAATGCTCTAACTAGTCGGCAATTCATAAGCCAAATGAACATCATCCACTAAGAATATGTCTCTCTTACTAAGTAACAACACTGTATTAGTGTGTATTTATTTATTTTTCCATTTAAATGTTATACATATAATGTATGCTAAGGAGATAAAATCTCTAACTTTGTAGCAATATAAACAAGAATGTTGGTGAGAATATGTAAAAAGAAAGCTCATATGAGGTGAGTTGGATATGCCATTTGCGTGATGTAGTACATTAGTGTATTGCATATGAAATTTCTCGATATATTGAAAATTGATTAGGGTAGTGATGGCACCCATTCTTAGGTTTTGAAGTTTGCAATAACTGCTGTTATGAATCTCTTTGATGATGAAGTGCCCCTCCCATTTAGGCATGAATTTTGGTGTAAGAATGCCTCAACATACATGGTCTATTGCACAAAGGAAAACATTTCCTTGTTGGAAAGAGTGTTTTCGAACTAGTCGATTATAAGTGACACTTATTCATTGTTGATATTTAGCAAGGTTGCATTTTGTAGTATCTCAGTGTTCATCTAATGCCTTTAGGTCCATCATACATAAGGTATCTAGTTCTAATTTACAATTGATAACTAGGCGTGCTAAAGGAACCAAGACTTCTATTCTTACCATTGCTTTATACCCATAGACCAAGGAGAATGGCATGCTTATGTTAGTCCTCACTTTGCAGTTCTATAAGCCCAAAGTGCTAGTGATAATTTGTCATGCTGCTCTTTATGGTTATCATGCACCATATGACCGAGTACTTTCGAGAGGCTTTTGTTTGAAGCTTTTGCTTAGCTATTTCCTTTAAGGTAGTAAGGTGTGGATTTGACATGCTCAATGTTGTAGGAAGCTAGTAGTTATTGTACATATGAGCCGATGAAAGGAGTTTCATTTTTAGAGAGTATGTCCTTTGGGATACTAAATCTACAAATAATATGCTCTTTAATGAAACTTGCAACTGCTAGTCTAGATGCCTTCTTCAAAGGGATAACCTTTACCTACTTAGTGAAGCACTCTGTTCCCATAAGGATCTAAATACATCCTTTAGATGGTGGGTGTATTAGACCAATTAGATCAAATGCTCAAGTGTAGAAAGGCCAAGGGGTCATCAAACTGTGGAGTGCAATTGTGGGAGCATGAATCGCATCATCATGCTATCGGGAAACTACGGATTTCTTAGCAAAGTTGAAGGCATCAGTTTCCGTAGTTAGCTAATAGTACCCCTTGTCAAGCAAGTGGTAATATAGCTTTCTTCCTCCTTGATGCTCCCCACAATCTCTAGCATGTGCTTTAGATAGTATCGTCTCTATTTTAGGAGGTGCCACGCATTTAAGAGGCTTGCCCATGAATGAAACCCTGTATAACTCCTGTTCATGCATGAGATACTTTTTTGCTTTTCTTTTCAAGAGTTTGGTGTCCGTACTATTAGTAGGTACAAAGGTGGATCTTCTTCTCCACACCAATTCTTATGGGACTTATCCAACTTTAAGCAGGCTTCTTTAACACCAATACACTAGGCTAGTACACCTACCGGGCCTTTATAGTACAATGCACCATTCATTTAAAGGAAGTTCTTTAATGTGGAAACAGAAGTTGCATCAGAGTGCACTAATTGTTCCTTGATTAGAATGCACCAATCATCTTATGATTCTTCTTTATCATTAATAAGTTTTAGTATTATACATGAGATAGATTTCTTAATTAGCTTATTGTTTACATTATTTTCATACCTTGGATTATAACCTTAGATGTCGGTGTTGCCAATGCATTTGCATATCTATTAATGGACCTTGTAGCATGCTCATATTACACTATTTCAAAATTTCCAACTACAGCCTTGTAAGGTGCAACTGTAGGTTCCTTGAGACCAAACTCACCATTGGCCTATTTAATTATTAGGTTGGAATCGCCTCGAATGTGTAAGCAACATGCCCCAACCTCCTAAGCAGATATTAGTTCGAGTAGAAGGGCTTCATACTCAACTTTGTTGTTGGAACAAGGGAAATCTAGCTTGAAAGCCAAAGGTATCTCATGTCTTTCTAATGAAGTTAAGATGACTCATGCCACCCATCTGTTATTTTTAGTTAAGCCATCAAACTAGACTAACTATTCCCCATTTGTATCAGCCTTTAGAGAAACCTCATGGAATTCTATGGAAAGGACATCCATGTTTAAATTCTCATATGCAGTTAGGAATTACACTAATAGGTCGGCTAGTGCTTGAGATCTTATAGCTCTAGGAGATGCAACTGTGATGTCAAATCCTTTAAGAGAAGTAACCTCTTGGCAATTCATCCAAACAATGTTGGACGCAACAGTAAGTATTTGATTGGATTTTAGTGAGTTATAAGGATGGTGTTGTGTGCTAAGAAGTAGTGTCATAGCTTTTGTGTGGCAAATACTAGTGCAAGGCAATGTTTCTTATACACTGGATAGTTGACTTTGCTTCTTTGAAGGGTGTAGCATAGGTAATAAACAAGCCACTTTTGGCTGTCTACTTCTTGCATAAGCACAACTCCTATAGACTTGTTAATGGAAGTGAGATATAAGACCATTGGTAATCCTTTAATAAGCATTGTCATGGTTTAAGGTGAAGCCAATATCCCCTTAACTTTTTAGATTACCTCCTCATGTGACCATTGCTACTCGAATGGCACTCCTTTCATTATGAGTTGCTGTAAAGGGTATGAGATTTCTGCTAATGCTGGTATAAATCTCCTTAAGTAAGAGACCTTACCTATAAAACTCATGAACTCTTTTTAATTACTCGATGAAGGCATTGATTGAATTGCTTGCACCTTCAAGGGGTCAACATCAATCCCTTTACAATGGACTACGAAACCAAGAAACTTTCTAGAAGCTACTCCGAATATACACTTTAGAGGATTAATTCGAAGCTTGTAAACTTGACATAGCTTAAATACTCTCTTTAGATGGGTTAAGTGGTCAGTCGCTTGTTTTGACTTAACAACGATGTTATCTATGAAGTCCTCCATGAAAATGTGCATGATATCATGAAATATAGCAATCATAGCTTGCTAATAAGTGGCTCTAGTGTTCTTTAATCCAAAAGGCATGACAGTGTAATAAAAATTGCTTGTAAGTGTCTTAAAAGTAGTGTGTTTAGCATCTCCAATAGCCATCTTAATTTGATTGTAGCTGCTGAAGCCATCTATAAATGAGAATAATTCGTAACCTGTTGTTCCATAAACTAATGTATCAATAATTGGAAGTGGAAAATCATCCTTTGAATAAGCCTTGTTGAGGTCCTAGAAATCTACACATACACATATTTAGTCATTTTTCTTTCATACTAGGACAACATTTGTGAGCCAAGTGGGATGCTCAATTGGTTTGATGAACCTTCTTTATTTCTTCTTTGATTTTGACTTCCACCTTAAAGTAAAAGACTCACTATCTTTGCTTTATAGGTTTAACCCCTAGTGTGATGTTTAATCTATGCACTATAAAATTAGAGTCTAATCTTGGCATCTCCTTATACGTTTAAGTAAATACATCTTTAGTGGTTTATCTTCTGTAGGAGACCTTTACTTATGAAGATTGGCCGCGACGACTCTCTTAGTGACACTAGATCAAATTCTTCAACTTCCTCTGCATGATGCTTCATATGATCTTGTAAGAAGATAGGCAAACTTTCTCAAACCCTCGACATTGTCATAAGTGATACACCTTTCACCATCTACTCTAATAAAGCTTTCAATCTCCTCAGCTCCCTTTCTTTTCTTCTTACCTCCATGAGAGCTATGTATCTTTCTTTTACTTTTGTTGACCCTCTTAAACTTCTTATATAGGCGGTGGAATGCTAGAGGGTCTTTTAATGACCGTTTCTCCTTCCTCAACATATTCACTAAAGAAGGTTAACTCGATGAGATATGACTCATTAAATTCAAAAGGATTCTTTGTAGTTGGTATGAAGACATCTTTTCCTTTTGAGTGACCTTTGATACATTAGTGTAGTGTTAATGGTCTTAAGTTATGATTGTGTAGCCATGTCCTACCATTAAGTAGGTGGTAGGACATAGGCATATCAATCACATGAAAAGTGGTAGAGCCATGGATAGGTCCAACTTTGAGGTCTACATTAACATACTCTATCGTGTTCGTAGGTGAATCATTGAAGTTGTTCACTGATATAGGTTGTTTGACCAAGTTTCGTAGATCAATTTCAATAGCCTTAAATGTGGTCATGGGCATAATATTTAAAGAGGAACCGTTATTTATGAACATCCTTTGGACTAGGTAGCCATTTAATACACCCTCCACATATAAAGGGTGATTATGGTTTAGGTTCCTTGCACACATATCTATGTTAGTGAATAAGATTAGAGGTCTTTAAAAGTGTTGCAATGATAGGCAAACATTCTTCTTCTTCAACCTTAGTTGATTTTCCTTTATCTTGTTGTGTTTTAGTAGGTGGTATATTAATCATCTCTATCGCTATGAGATCATGAGTGGTAGTGTTTGTAGTACGACATTGGTTAACATGAGCCAACAATGGATTGTTCTTGACACCATTATTTTCCATGATAAGCTCTCTGTTCTTAACCCTTTTGTTGATTTTTTTTTTTTTTTTAGAGTCTAGCATTCCTTTGCAAGGTGACCTATGGTTCTATGGAACTTACAAAATTTAAGATCACCCTTCTCTTACACAATGGGTAAATGGTCGACTTGTGGAAGCTTTATATTTCCATCCTGTAGGCATTGGTCGACCATCACATTTACTTTACCCATTGAGCATGGGAATGACAAGGATGGTTTAGAACCTTTAGGTTTATCATTTCATGGTCTCTTTCCTCTACTAAAGCTTTCACCATAAGTTGAGGATGTCCTCTTGTTAAACTTCCCATTCTCTCCTTTTTGTTGAGTGACAAGGTCCTTCATGCTTTTTCAACTAAAGTAGCAAATGAGTTTAAGGAGAGATTCTCTAAGTGTATAGCATACTCAATAAACATCCGCTGAATGTAGATTTTCACTAAATCCTCATCATAAACATCTTGGATATCTAGAGAGTGTTCTCTAAAGCACTCAATGTACTCCATCATGTCTTCTTTGGGTTTCTACTGAATCCTTTCCATATCAATCGGAGTGACCCTTTTTTTTAGTGGAGAAGAATTTCTTCAAGGATATCTTACACATGCTTCCTTATAAATTGATTGACAATAAGGGAAGGTTGATATACCATGTGTATGTTTTTTTTATAAGAAACTTTGAGAATTCCTTCAACTTCAAATCATCATCTAGCCAATGATGGTTAAAGTCTCAATAAACTTCATCAGGTGCTCTTTGGCACTTCCTTTCTTGCCATTGAATAATATAAATTTAGGATTTATGTTGTCCTGAGGATACAACTTAGCAATGATACACTGATTATATTAGAGTTTGAGGTCCTATACCCTCATAGTAAACCTTGTTTGTATCTCTTGCAAGTATAGAGCTAGATCTTCTTTAGTGACAAATGAGCCCTTAGGGACAAATGTAGCAACTTCCATTAGTGTAGCAGGGGTAAGGTTAGGGTGGCTTGTAGATCCACTAGGTGTAGCATATGGAACAACACGTGAGGTCGAAGAACCTCTGAGTTAGACTCTTGCACCTCCCACTTTAAGCATTAGGTGTTACAAAGTGCAAGGTTTAGAGTAGGTATTTGCTCGTCACTATCATTAGTGACATCCTCATTAATAGCTAGCTGATTAAGAGCTTATACTACCTAAGTGGCATGTTATTGCGCAGCCATAGCAAGGATTGATAAAGCCACACCCTACTACGTAGCAACAATGGTAGCCATGCTAGGCATGAATTTTGTGAAGAATGTCATAAGTTGATCTACCTTCTTGTTAGTTTCTTCAAATGTGCACATCATTTGCACAAAATCCGGTACAACTTCTTGTGTAGGGTTACCTTGATTCACATCTTCAAGTGGAGGCATAGTTTGCTTAGTAACCTCCTGATGCACTTCTTGATCCTAGGTAGTGTTGTCAGTAGGGTTGTTATATGTCAAGATTATTCTCTTCATATATATATATATCCTAACTTAATATAATTGGTCTTAATGCTACTTGCCAAAAATGTTCTTTTTAAATAATATACCTAACAATCTATTCAATACTTGTAATACAATAAATTAAATAATTTTTTAAAATTTGATTTCTAAACTTAAAAATTAGATGGATTAAATCCTTGATACAATTTTTTTTTTTTTAATATTGTGTGATCGAGTTATATAGAGTCCACCTAGATACCGTATTATGTTTAGACCTTTAAAGCTATTACTTTGATGTTCTTAAAAAGGACCTAGTTGTCAATCATGATACAGTTTAGACAAGTAAGTTACTATGAATCTGTAACTAGTAAGTTTCATTGGGAAAATATTTTTGATATAACCTTCCCATAATACACAAAAAAAAAAAAAGAACAACTTGCCGAAGCTAGAAAATTGTTAGCATCTACATGAATCGTGATAATCTATCTTAAACAGATTGCACAAGGTAAAATTTCGAAGGATTTTTAGTAATCAAATTAAATTTTTATTTCTTCAGTTTTCTTTCTTCCTTTATCGTTTTATCGAGTTACATCACCAACACTCCTTCTCCTATAAATAGACTTGAGATTGTAGTAGTTGAACTTGAACACACAATATAAAAATAATAAAATAGCACACAGTAGAGAGAGATAGATAGATAGATAGAGAGAGAGAGAGAGATACATATACCCATAAATCAAATATCTATGGCTAGGAAGAGAGTAGCTTTCAGGCGTATAGAGAATGAGAGAGCAAGGAAAGCGAGTCTCAAGAAGAAGAGCACATTTGTAATTAAAAAGTTATCAGAGTTGTGCATCTTGTGTGCTGCCACTGCATGCGTTATAATCAATAGTCCCGACAATGATGAACCTATCATCTGGCCACAACGTCCTGAGATTGAGGAAATCCTTGCTCGGTTTGAGTCCATTCCTCATATTGTAAAATATCAAAAGTCAACGAATTATGAAAGCTTCATGAAAGAAAACATAAATAAATTAGAAGAAAAACTCGCAAAATACTTGAAAGAAATTACAAGGATCGAAATGAACCAAATGATGGTCCAGATCTTCAATATGGGGAAGCAGTTTATTGAGTTCCCCATAAGTGAAGTGTTCGCATTACGTGATTACATTTTAGAACAACTCAAGGACCTTGATAAGAGGATTTCCTATTTGGAGAGGTCGGCCGGTATTAGCGGTTCCAGTGGCAGCCGACAAGGACAAGACGCTGTCCAGACGGTAGATGAAGTACCAGGTGAAACTTTAGGAGAAGATGATGGTGAGAAATATGAGAATATTAATAACCCAACTGAATATGCAGGTATTGAGAATGATGCATCCCATTGGAACCAGGCATCTTCGTATCAAGAAATGGTGCCTTACGAAGGTGGTAATACAGTTAATGCTTGTGGTAGCTACCTGGGGACTATCACAAGCCATGATCTAGCAAGCAACTTCCATGTTGGTGGCGCTCCTACATTAGGCTTTCATCCTGAGAGCCTACTTGGAGGTAGCGACAGTAGTATGATGGCTACTTTTGGTCGGGGTATTGGAGATGGCACAGAAGGTGCAAGTGGCCGCATCAGAGCATCCGCTTCCTATGGTGCTGAACAAGTGATGACTATTGGAGGGAATATCAACACTAGTCAAAGTGAAGATACGTTTCCATTTTTAAAGGGATGGGGTCTTACTGGTGGATATGTAACTGGAGGTTTGCACGATGTGGTGCTTGGTCATCGAGGCATGATCCGTGGCAGCATTAGTGGACCCGGTAAGGCCTCGACACCACCTTGTGCTCTTGGGGTTGATGGCAACAAAACTAGAGGAGCTATCAACGAGACTAGTGGTGGTGGAAGCAATGCTGGAGCAATGAAATGAATGACGAACTAGTTTGGTTTAGTCGTAAACTAATGTCTTTATTTAACTAGTTTTATTAATTTTATAACGTCTTGGATATTTAAAGTAAACTTTCAAAGAATATATAGCATCTTAAATTTCCTAAAACCATTGTTCCTATATTTTGAGGGATTTAATGTGTTAACGTACATTAAGCACATATGCTATAACAATCCTTAAGTGCGGCACCAAATTATAATAAGTAGAAGGTGACACATGGTATTTTTTTGAACCAAATAATTCTTATTTATATATATGTCCATCTTGTGTGAAATCTTAGTTCAATATTAAGTATTATTATTATTATTATTTTTCCATAGTTTACTCGACAGTGGCTTCACCACTTCGAATATTATTATAACTCAAATTAAAATTTGAACTTTGACATCCAAAGTTAAAGTTATATGGATTAGATCCTTTTTTGGCATGAAATCGGATTAAAGAATACAAATATATAAGAGTTATAACAAGTGAAAAAACAAAATGAAAGAAAGAGTAGCACATATAATTCACGTGGAAAATCTCAAAAGACTAATAGTAAAAAAATAACAGCAAAACTGGAGAATTCCACCACAGTGTACCGGTGATGGTACGGTGATTCCTAGGTAAATAAATAAATAAACTAGAATAACTTGCCAAAACTATAAAATTGTTAACATCCACGTATATTACAATAATACAAACTAAAACTCTAATAACTTTGTAATAATCCAATTTAGTCCTTATCCATCACCTATAGAAAACAATTATATAGATGATTTTGCATCCAAGAAATGTGAATTAGTCAAATAGTCAGTGCTTTCGAGCTATTGGTTAATTTTGAGTTTTATCTCGCTTTTGAGGCATTATGTAAGGGTACTTTCAAATTACAGCATGAAGAGCTTTTCAGTGATATATAATTCACAATATTCAAATATTGTTTAGAAGAACTATGAAAATCATAAAATAAATATCAAGAAAATGTTTCAAAAAAATGAAAATTAATTATAAGTAGAAGTTTCTAATTAGGGATGGTTCGTTATTAGTGTTTATATATAGTATCTATTTGTGTGTGCTCCAAAACGTCTACGAAAGGTACATCGTATTTGAATAAATGGAAATCAGCAAAAATAATGAAACCGGTAAAAATGGATGGAAATTATATGCGTAGTTATCTCAAAGAATGAAGAGTGGAATTATTTTCACTCTTGAGCCATTTTTGTTTATCTTCAAATCAAAACAAATTGGTGAAAAATTTGTTGAGTTACAAAATTAAATAACTTTAAAAGGGGAATTAAATAGACCCCATTATTTGTCTTAGGGTAATTTAGACTAATCATTATTTTATATATTTTAAAATTTTTTTTACATTAATCAAATAAAAAAATAGAAACATTTTCTTCTATTTCTTTCATTTTCATTCTTGATATCTAAAACAAAAGTAAAAATGTTTTTGTATATAACAGGCGGCGGGAGCTCCACTCATAATAGCTGGAGTTGTTGGATTGGAACCAAACACATCGAACCCAAAAAACAATGATAATGGCATGCAATTACTGATCCTATCCGTACTTCAATTAATAAATTTACAATATTTCTACAACATGCCACTGTTTCCAACAAACATTTTTTGGGCAGTGACAACGTAAAATAATCTTTCACATTTATCCTTTCAAGTTTCAACTATTAGTATATTATTATTAATATTTAAGGAAAAGAATCTTTTGTTGGGATTTGAGGATTTTTAGTGTTAATGGTGAATTTAAAATTAGTTGGTTTATTCCAATTTTAGTAATTTTTTAAAACAATTTTCCATAAAACAAGTTTTCGTTTTGTTTTTATTAATAAAAACAGAAAATAATTTCACATTTGAATTTATTCAAATTCAATTTCAAAAATTCGTAGCTTATTTTAAAGATGTCAATAGGCCTCAATTTATAATAATTGGGGTTGTTAGATTAAAATCAAACGCATCCAGCCAATAAAACAAAGATAGTGGAAACGCAATTAATAAACCCATCAAGCCGTCAATCAATAAATCTACAATATATCTACACACTAGAGTTTCCAATAAACATTTTAAGGGGCAGTTGAAAAGGTAATGTGATGTTTTATTTTTGTTCTTTGAAGTTTCAACCATTTTGTCTATTATCAACATTCAAGCAAAGGAATATTTGGCTGACATTTCGGATATTTTAATGGTAGTAGTTAAGTTAAAAATTAGTCGGTATGTTTCAATTGGTAGTTTCTTAAAAAAAAAAAGAAGCAAAAAATTGGTTTTCATTTTTTATCAATGAAAACATAAAATATTTTATATTTGAAATTATTCAAATCTAATTTTTAAAGTAAAGCTTACCGTATTTATAGTTTACTTTAAAGATATCGACAATCCACTTAATTCTTTGAAAAAAAAAATTACCATTATGATTTACTCTCTTTTTTTTTTAGCAATTAATTAAAATATTATTTAGCGTTCATAAATTTTGGGCTTAGGCTATTACATGTTGAGCCACAAAAACATCATTTTCAAGAGTAAGAGCTACACAATTAAATATAAAAAAAGTTTTTAAATATTGAGATGCCGATTTTTACCATTGTTATCACACGCATATATATGTTATCATCATCGTTCTCATATATAACTAGGTAATATATATATATATATTATATATTGCGCGTTGTGTTTTCTTTCACTCCTGACTTTTTTTTTATTTTAATTGTATAACTTATTTTCATGATATAATAATGTTGCCTTCATATATCTTATAATGTCATAACATTGAATGACGATTTCTTTCTTTCATTATTTTAATTGGGACTAATGTTATATACATATATTTATCTATAATATAACATGTGTTATGCATCGAATCATATATAACTAAGGAATTATTTCCTTGCTACAATAATACCACATGAACTTAGTATTTTTGATAATATTGATGGTGCCTTCCCAACCTTTTAATCCTGTGCCCATCCATGGACAGCCCCCCTAATTCCTAAAATAACATTAGAATTATTAAATTTTCTTGAAAGTTATTGATTTTTATAAATTTTCCTACCAGTAAATTGAAATATCCAACTCACCTTGAGTAAAATCTTGTGTCCTCCATAGTCTTCATGCATATAACATTACGGTTGTATCCTTATATCGGTGTCCGGGTTAACTTAAGGTATATTTTAGATCTATGATTTCGCCATCTATTTTAGGAATAATTTTTTAAATATTTTATTTTGTAATTATTTTTTAAAAATTGTATTATTTTAATGAATTTTTGTTTGATGAAAAACTCCTTTTAAGTAGAATAGTTAAACCATTAGGATGTATACTAATGGTATAGTGCTTGTAGTTTAAATAAATAAATAAATCACTCGTGGAATGGCTTGCCAAAGTTGGAAAATCTTCAGCATCCACATACATTTCAATAAACTATCTTAAATGAACTGCACGAATTAAAACTCCAATGGCCTTTTAATCATTCAATTTATTTTATCCTCATATCTTCAGCTTTCTCTTTCCCTTTTTGTTCAACCAAATTACATCACTTATATGAAACATTTATATAGACGGTTTTGGATTGGAGAAATGTCAAGTTAAGGTCAAACAGTCACTACTCATTTAGTAAATTTGAATTTTATCCCGCTTTTGAGAAGCTAAAATAATTTTAATGCTTTCAAATTATAGCATAGACAGCTTTTCAGTGACAGAAAATTTATAATATTCAAATAAAAAGAAAAAGAAAGTTGGTTATTAGGAGAAGGTTTTAGAAAGAGATAATTTATCATTAGTATTTACTGGGTTTATTTGTGTCTACCCAAAACATCTACAAGAGTTAGGCTTCAGATGGAAAGTATGAAGCATTTCTGTACATTTGGCATGTGAATAATTAAGATGAATGATTATGCACTGGCCGCCCCTAATTTTTCATTTTTTTTTAAATTAACAGTAAAAATTTTAAAATTATTTTCCTTTACTAATTGTTCATTTTTACAATTTTCTACTATTGATAAATTAAAAATTTTGTATCTCATCCCAAGTGAAATCTTGGATCCCTCTGTCTCCATACATTAGGTAAAGTCCATACGACTCAATTTGGGTTAATATGAAATGTAACATTTAAGAAATTATTTATCTAAATCTTATTTTAGTAATTATAATAAAGATGGTGATTGAGAAATAAAAGTTTACATACTTTTAAGAGGAATGGGTTTAAAAAGTATATTTTATGTGTCAAAAAATGAGACATTAGTTGTATTTTTATAATAATAAATAAAATAATTGATAAATAAGTTTAAACTTCTAAAGATATGTTAAATATTTAATTTTAAAAAGGTATATATATTTTTTTATTTTTATCTTTTTGATATTTTATTCTTACTAAATACACATGAATCGAAAGGTTGTACTTTAAATTATGATTTTTCAAACAAAAGACACGTCCTTTGGACTAATTGGAAAACAATCATAATAAATGTTCTAAATATGACAAGTTATTAGTGATGTTACTTTCGGAAAAGGCACAACTAACAAAAGAAAACAAAAAGGGGAAGAAAGAAAGAAAAACAGAAACTATAAAATATAAAAGATGCCAATTTATTTTTGTATCATCTTACATCTATAAGGCGATATATGGAAACTAGAATAAATTTCAAACAAACACACGCCCCATGCCAATCCATGCATCACGTTGTTTGAGGAGTGCCAAAAGGGAAATTGCACAAATCAACTTGCCTATGCGTCCATTCATACGTATGATTTTCCAAATGACACAACCGATAGTATATATATATATATATACCTGAATGAAGTCATTATACTGCATCCAAAAGTTACACACATTTTTTAAAAGCATTGCTCTATGGTCGACCCAATCAACTAAACCGTCCAAACAATCATCTAAATCTCAAGTGCACTGATTCCCATTAATAAATCACTTGGTTCTTCAAGATGGAAGAAGGCGAAGGGTACTGCGGTGGTGGCACTGTGATGATGATAATAATTGTGGCAGCTTTGTTATTGTTGCTTCCTTTATTCGTTGGGTCAGTTCAGCCTCCCGGTTCATCTCTTCTCATTTTTCCGGTGGTTTTGGTTGTTATTTTTATCTTTCTTTCACAAGCCTCTAAAGATGAATAATTGATGGATGTTAAGTCTTCTCTCATTGTTATTGTTGTTATTATTTCATCTTTTTAAACAATTCGATTTTGGTAGGAAATATTAATTCCAATTCTTTATAACTGCATGTCTTATTGGTGAAAGTTTACAATATCCCAAGCAACGTGTGTTTGTAATTTGTATTACTTAACTTTAGGAAATATCATCGAAATAGGGTAACAAACATTTCTGTAATTTATTCCACTTGTTGTAGGCAAATATATGGTGGTAGTTCCATCTCGAAATAAATAAATAAATAAGAAGAATACAAGGTTTTAACCGGCGACCATCTCTCCTTGTAAATTACATTGCTATCACATCTTGAAGAATGATCTTATTAATCAGTGATAGAAGCAATAAAATATGTGTACAGTTAAACTGGTATAGGTATAGTCATTTATAAATGCTATCTCTGTCGTCTTACCTACACTATATACATTACAATTGTTGTATATGTATTGTAGGAATAGAAATTTAGAAAATGTTCTTTTGAAAAATTATATATGAGAGTTATTTATTAGAATTATAGCAATGTGACATATAATTGAATTATAAAATATCTATATATGATGACGGTCTAAAAACAATTACAGTTTATATATATTAATTAAAATAATAAATTTACTCAAATGATAAGCACAATTAATACATTAACATTGTATATTTATAAATTGTCTTGAATAAAATATAAATACTACCATTTAAAACTTTAGTTAAAAGATTGTCATAGTTAATATATTAACAATATACATTCATAAAGGATCTTAAATATTATATGAATATATGTGGCTATTGATTTTACATTTCATATTTATATACAAAATGATATGCCATTTACAACCCTTTTAAAATTAGTACTTATAGTTGTGTCATTTTATATTAAACTAAGTAAAGATTGCAAGAAGCATCAGTAATGAAAAAGGAGTCAAACTTTCAAAGTTATATATATGAAAGATAACCGAAAGGCATTATGCAGTTCTTACGAAGTTGCTTCGATTATATAATATTCACATATTATTATCTAATTACAACCCAATTATACATTACGTTACCATTTTCTAATAAATAACTCTTATTTATAACAGCGGAGAAATAATTTTCCGAACTTCTGCTATGAGTATTATAAGTTTTTATACCAATACTCACACATCGGATGTGCAATTTTCTACTTATGATTAGCCCATTTTCTAGTCAGGGCTACAATATTAGGGGACGTGATTGGTGCCAACATGCCTTTGCCGGAATATCGTGCATATTGTAAGTCATATGCAACAAGACAAACTGGTCTATTAGCCATTGTTCACAAATTCAAACAGCATTTTCTGAGAAAATTACGTAAAGCACATGTACAATGAACCCGTAGAACTTATACAAGGAACCTGTAGAATAACTTACAAAGTCCATATATGCTATATATCATGAGTACGAGGTATGCTAGGCCATTTGAAATCTTAGAGCAAATTAAAGAAGTGGACTACCGTCTTGCACTAACCCCAAGCATGATGGAAATTCATAATGTATTTCGTGTGTTAACGATTAGGAGACACATTGTGGACCCTTGTGAATAATTGAGTTGAGGCAAATTTAAGTTTTGAGAAGGACTCAACATATGAAGAATGTCTTATCTTACTCATGCATCACGTTGTTTGGGTAGAGCCGAAAAGGAAATTGCAGAAGTCACTTGCCTTTGTATCCGGTCATATAATCCCATAATATGACACAATTGATATGGTCCCACCAACTATTTTAATAGGATTAATCAGTTTTTAATCTTATTAATAATTTATATATTATAAATATTTATCGTTCATCACTATTAAATCTCTATTGTTAATACACAAATCAACAATAAAATTAAAAACTAGACCAATTTCATAAAAAGTATGAGAGAGATCATAAAAAAATCCCATAGCTGATTGTATAGATAAATACAAAAAAAAAAAGTTATGATTTCCCCGTGTTTTTGGTAAGATGAACTCAACCTTCAATCTTACTCTTAATTTATATATTAATAATAGAGATTTAATGATAATTAATAATAAAAATTTAATATATGTAATTAAACAGTGGGATTAAAAATTGGACCGATCCAAAAAAATTACAAACATTATTTGATCAATAGCATTGTTATGTAGTTCCTATGGACTGAACCGTCCAAACCTTCTTCTAAGGTCCAATTGTATTTACTCCTATTCATTGGCAGTTCAAGATGGAAGAAGGTGAAGGATACCGCGGCAGTGGCACTGTAATAACGATAATAATTGTGGCAGCTTTCCAATAGTTTTATTTGCTTTCGCAAGCATGCAAAGATGAATAACTGATGTTAGGTCTTCTCAATGTTATTGTTGTTATAATTTTTCTTTTATTTTTCCCCTTTACAATTCGATTTTGTGGAAAATATTCCAATTCTATGATGCTATATTTGGTACAAGTTTATACTATCCCAAGCAAACCTGCGTGTACTGTAGTGTCCATAACAGTGGGAAAAATCGTCGAGAACGGTTTTTTTTTTTTTTTTCAGCCTAACAAACATCTCTGTGTGATTTAGTCTTGTTGTAAAGCTAGATATAGGTTAATTACATCTCGAGAGAAAAAAAAATAAAAAAAAAAATAAAGAACAAGGTTTTTAACCTGTAACCACCTATTTGTAAAATATATCGCTACCATTATTCAAAGTATGATCTTATTAATTAGCATAGTTCCGATAAAATATGTGTACCTACCATTAAATTGGTCTATATATATATATAGTATACATAAGACAACAAATATGGCATTTATGAATGACTGGTATACGTATTGCAATAATAGAAATTTAGAAAATGTTTTTTTTTCAAAAATTATATATAAGAGTCTCCAATTAAAATTATAATAATGTAACGTATAATTGAGTTATAAGACATCTATGTATAATAGCAGTATAAAAATGCTAGGAATATCACAATAGACAAGTACATTTTGCGATAGTTTTTATATTGTAAATTTTCGAAAGTATCACTAATAACAAATTACAGTAGGTACTTGATAAAAATAAAGATTACCACATAAATTGGCAACTGCAACAATTGCTCATAAATTATAGTCTAATTATTCCATTTTCTTGTAATGATATGAATATTATTTAAGGACCATGTAAGCACACTCCCGTGTTATAATAAATCTCTTTTCTCCTAGTCGCCCTTGTCGGAAAACCCAAACTAACCGCGTACTCCTGGCAGGTCGGGGACTGCAAATCCTGGAATGACGGTTCGACCCCGTGAGCACGGATATTACAGGAGAATACTAGGACTACGGTGATTTGATTAGAGTGCAATCAAGAAAAAATGGAAAAATAAGCAATTGGCATTACGTGATAAAAAGAGGGGTTCCCTAAGATAGTAGATAAACAGGAAAGTTAATAATGAAAGAGGAGAAGAAAAGGCAGGTGATTTGAATAGGCAAAAGTAACCTTCTTTGGAGAATTTAAATAATAAAATTCTAGGGAATTTGAGAGGATAAAGGATGGACATAATGACCATAGGGATAATTATCAAGTGTTGGTAAATGAAAAGGGGCTATGAAAGGAAGAAATAGAAAAGACAGCGAAAATAAATTTGACAATAGAAGTGAAATGGATGAAAAGAGTGAAAATAGTAAAGCAAGCAAAAGTCTCATCTACATCAAAAAGCAAGGAAAACTTGGGTGAAGCATTTGTATAATGCTAGGAGTTCGAACTATGTATGATGCATCACCACTTCCAACAACAACCTTTTGGATCAATAATCTGGTGGATGCACTCACTAGGGGACTCAATCCGGGTGCTAGTCGAAGCTCTAAGGATAGACGTGATGGACAGATTAAGGAGACTACAATTTCAAGTACTACTAATCCAATTCAGGTCGGCATATCCTTTCTCCTCCAGTCTCTTGCCCTATAGGATGCGGTCCGCATTCGGATGTGTTCACGAACGAAATGAATCGAGTGTTACAAACAGCAAGGGAAACCTTGCCATAACGGTGTGGAAGCAAGAGAAACTAGAGACACGCAACACATTTTGAAGGATTGGGAATGGACATACAAACATGTAGTGGAAAAGGTGATCCTAAGACCTATGATCCTGAAAAACCTACCTATCTTTCTAGTAGTAATGTTGATGGACAAAGTGAAACTGAAATATGCTAAAGTTAGCAAATAAATAAATAATAATAAATTAATTAAATTCAAAGGAAATAATTAAGTGAAATTAGAAGGTTAAAGTAAAATTTTGAAAGTGTAAACATGATATTATTTGGTATGGGTAGAATACCGATTAGTATAAGTTAGATATTTTAAGATTAATTATCTAAATTTCCCTCAAGTACTAGAAAGTGAATGAAAGGTATAAGGGTAATTAACTTTAATCAATATTAGCTAATAAGAGTTAGTATTTATGGGCAAATATTTTCTAAAACTCTTTTTTTTTTTCTTGTTTTCTCTCTCTTCCATTTGATCTCTCTCACAACCTCCTCAACTCTCCCTATCTCTCTCTTGTCTCCACCTCTCTCCCTATGTTGTAAAGTATCAATCAATCTATTAATTTGTAAAGTTGTTAATAGGTAATTTTGTGTTTATGAAGGTAAATTTGGTGTTGGGAGTCAAATCTAGAAGTTCAAGAAGTTTTAGAAGGTTTTAAATACTAAGGAGTATAGTAAGCACTAAATATCTTGTTTAATTTGAAGTTTGAAGTGTTATTGATGAATAATTGAAGTGGAAATGAGTATGGGTATACATATATATGGGGTGGGATGTATGTGTGTGTGTGAGGAATATTTGATTCGGTAAATTATGATGTTTTGTTGTTAATTGGATATTTGGTTGAGATTGTAATGGATGTAAATGAATGTTTAGAGGTTTACGTTGTTAATTATGGAGAATTTACACTTGCCATGGAGTGTAATGTGGGTTTGAGTGTCTTCTTGATTAATTTTGGTGAATTGATGATAAGAAATGGGTAATTGATGTTTTAGTAAGATTTTTAATTAATTAGAATGTATTATTGAAGAGAAAATTTGTGATAGGGATGTAATTTTGTTATGGTCGAGTTTGATGATGTTAAATGGGTATTTGGAACATTAAAAATAATTTTTTGACGTTTTGAAATGAGTGATAATTGGTAAATTTTGATTTGGAAGTGATAATAAAAAGTAAGGAATTGGAATGTTGGCGATTAATGGAGAAATGAGCATAGATGGGTAAGTTGGAATTTTTAATTCGTTTCTGGAAATAATTTAGCAAATTGAGGTGATAAGTTGATTTTAAAATTAAGTTAAAGTGTTGATTTGAAAATATGATGAGATTTAGAAAGATTTGGCTTTGGTTTGAAGTAACTTGGGACTAAAATGAGTAAGATATGATATATTGAAGTTTTAATTCATAACCGGAAAGTTCTAATATTTTCAGGATGCATAAATCTGAAAATTTTTGAAGACATTGATAGAGGAATGAGTTAGAAATCAATTGACTTTTGTTTGACATGATTTGGAGTTGAAATAATTAAGTTATGCTTGTTTTAGTGAAGCATATGCAAGGAAAACGAATTTTGGAAATTTTGTAAATTTATGTTAAATTGTAATAAATTTAATGGAGTTTGAATAATGTATGATGATATGACAAATCTGGCAAATTTATGATTGAATGTTCATATTTTGGTATATTTAATGCATTATGATAATTATTTAATTGATAGAAGTTATTTAAGTTAGTAAACTCACTACTTAACTTACCGAGTTGAAGATAAATGTCTTTAAATATGTTCATGTGTTTTTCATGAAATTCAATTTGTTCTTCATAAAACTCAAGCTTGACTCAATTTTTTTTTATCTAAAATCATCAATACGCTTTTCTAAATGAAATTTGAGATAATTACTTTTCTATGTAAAGATTTACTTCAAAATTAGAATTCCACAAATTATTTCTTCAAATTCAAAACCATTTTCATCCAATAAGAGATTAAAGTTTTGGATTAAGATTGTTCAAAGAATGTGTTTAATCTTCATGAGCATGGTAATCAATTCTAAAAGGTATTTGTGGCTTTAAGTGGGGTCACAAGGGCTTAATTCTTAATTTAAGTCACAAATAGGCTTAAGATCATAATCTATATAATAACTAAACTAGGCCTTATAATAAAATGGACAATTAAATAAAAATTAGATATGGGCTAGGATCCCTTAAGAAGGACCAAACCAATCCAAAACATAGTGCAACCTAACCGAACTTATTCCAATTTAATTAGTTCACCTGGACCAGTTTTTAACATGGAAAATAAGAAAATAAAATTAATTAATAAGCCTAAATTAAAATGAAATAAAATATGACCAAATCCCTGAAGATGAATTGAATCCAGTTTATCTCCAATCAGCTCGATCTTATCATGGTCAACTCATAACCTTTAAATCAATTCAATTGACAAACTGAATCACTAATTAACTAATTAAGAAATTATAATTGGGCTAAAATAGTGGTCTTACTTAGATATATTAAATGGGTTCACTAGCCTAAAGGGTTACACTTGTTTATGAACTGAGTTGAACCTAATAAGCCTAAATGGTAGTTAAACTCTAATTGAGTTGGTAAGTATATTTAATCAAATTAATTTAATTTACACAAATACTAATCAATGGTAATTATGTTCTTAATTGCATATAAATATCAATTTGAGCTAGAGGAATCTTCTAATCAATGATTAGCAATGGCCATAGATTACATGTATGGAATAGTTGCGTACTGCGTGTTAGATATAAGATAACTAAAATGAATTAATAGTTAAATTCAATTTAAGTTTCTTCACCCTTGGATTGAGTTCTGGGCTACAATTCAGAATACTAAGATGACACTTAGTACTCGTGCAAAGCGGCTATGTGAATGGGGGGTTGTCAACAAAACGCTATATATACTATGGGATATATATAGGGTAGTTGGACAAACTATGACCATAGTGGCAAACCTAACATTTGGAGCAAACATTCAAACAAGACTACTTTAGATTAGTTGATGGTTTCAATATTTGTTACAGTTTCAATCACAACAGCTACATATGTCGTGATAGTCCTTTGACACCTATTGAGAAGGATCAGACTCCTTTCATTCCTAAGAGTATCTAGAGTTAAGAGTACTTATGTATTACTTGTTTAGCTTTAATTTAAATAACTTAATAAATCCGTACTAATGCATTAGATCTAGGTATTCATGATATGCAAAAATGTGTTTGGCTATTTTGTATTAAATTCTTATGGCTCATTCCCTACTTTCCCTTTTCAATTATTGATAAGTTTGCTAATAGTATGTGAATTGAATATACGTCGACTGTTACTTCAAGGACTAGTATATCGCTAGTTGAGGAGCTTTGATGATAGTTGTTACTTTCTTTTGATACAAAAGAACTTTATAAATTCTATAACCGCCAAATTTTACTAATTTTATAATGAAATTACTTTTCTAGTTAATATTAATAGCCATTTTCAAAACTTTATGAATTTTCTAAAACATTCCAAATGATAAAATATTTTCCAAAACTAATAAACAATTTTAGAAAATAAAATTTATTTAGAATCTTACTCTTTGTGTAGTAAGCCATAGTATATTCTACTTAAGTGGAATACATGGCGAGCTATCTTTGCCCTTAAGATTTCAAGGCATGATAGGAACTTATGCCACTATGGTCCAAACCAAAAGAGTAAACTCCAATCATGTTGTAGTCATGCCACAAGCCTTGCTAGTTTAAGATAGAAATGTACATGATGAGAGATCTTAATATCAAGCTGATGTCTTAAATAAGAATCCTAACAACCATGTTGAATCCTATTCTAATGGATGTGGAAATGATGGGTATAAGGGGTATTCTTTTAAAATATTGACATGAAATTCTAGAGATGCTGCTTTAAGCTTACAAAGCTAGGCTATTAATGATCTTACGGCAACTTGCCAACCAAACCTTTTGATCCTACTTGAGACTAGAGTTTAAAGAGGGGAAGCAAAAAACTTAAGAGGCTCCCTTAAATATGACATCTTGATTTGTGTGGAGTCTAATGGTCTAAGCAACCGATTTATAGTTTTATGGAATGCAGCTAACATAAAGGTTAATGAGCTTTTCTCAATAGGATAGAAGTTCTACAGGATTGCTAAGGTACCCTAATCTAATATTTATTTATATATTTTCGCTATTTGTGCTAGTATGAATTATAATCAATGTAAAATCTTGTGGGTTAACTTAAGCAAAGCGATAGACCTTTTTAAGAGACCTTGGATAGTGATAGGGGACTTTAGTGAAGTCTTATTGAGTAATGAAAAATGAAGTGGTTAGCCTTTATCCCAGCAACTAACCTAAACCCATTAAGCATGCATGAATAACTATGGGCTTAAGGATGTGGGCTTCATAGGAAAAACGTTTACATGGTCAAACATGAGTAAATCTCTACCTGATCTAATTCAATTAAGATTGGATGTGGGTGAATAAGATTTGGACCCAAAATTTTCCTAAGACTCAACTAAAGCACCTTACCCATTCCCAATCTAGCCATTACCCAATATTCTTGCAAACTTGTCCACCCTTTTGGGTTGGAAAAGGCTCTTTAAGGCTTTTTAGATTTCAAGCTATGTGGCTTTGCCATTTGGAGTTTAAACCCTTCATTATAAATTACTAATAAGTTATGACATTTCAAAATTATATCTAACCATGAAGATTTAAAAAAAAGAAAAAAAACCGAGATGCTAAAATATGGAGACCTTTGGCTTAATTCATGAAAGGAAAAAAGGCAATTGGAAATACTTTGAGGAAGGATGAGAATCTACTATAGGTTTTCCCCTCCCAAAACCGTATTGATAGAAGAAGATTTATGAGGGTGGAATTTCATGAAATGTTGAAATATAAGTGAATCTTATGGGCCATTAAATCAAGAACGAAATGGGTTATTAAGGTGAAAGAAATATAAAATTTTTTTACCTTTCAACCATGGTAAGAGGAGCAAAATGTAGAATCATTAGACTATTTGATTATATGAGAAACTAACTGGAGGATTTAGAGCAAGCACCAAAATGGTCAATTAAATTTTACTTGGACTTATTCTCATATGGAAAAATGATTTGTGAAAGAATTTGTTTTGTAGAAGGGTTTAGAGGAAATAAATTAAGTGAAGAGATGTGCTTAGATCTTAATAAACAAACCACTAGTGAAGAAATCGAACATGCCTCAACTAGTATAAGTCTTGATAAAATCCCAGGTATTGATGAGATACATGCTAGATTTTATCAAGAATGTTGCGTATTGTAGGCTAAACAATAGAAAAGGAAATCAGAAGTGCATTTAGAGATAAAAAATCCACTAAGAATTAAATAAGACTCTATTAGTCCTAACTCCAAAAAAAAAAAAAAAAGGTGCAAATAATTTAAAAGACTTCAAACCTATTAGTTTATGCACCACTATCTATAATAAGCTTATATCTAAGATCCTAGTGAATCGACTGTAGACCCATCTAGATGAGCTAATTAGTCCTTTGCAAGTGAGTTTTGTGCCAAGAAGATCAATTGTGGATAATGTGGTCATTATTAGGAGATTATGAACTTGTGGCATTGATAAAAATGATTTCATCTTGCATGTCTTTTACTAGCATTTGAATTTTATAAAATGGTTAGCCCATGGAGGAAATTTTGCCTTCTATGGGCTTAAGACAACGAGATTTGTTATCACCCTATCTATTTAAAACTGAATGTTAAGTAAGTGGATTGAAGGTTACACACAATTGGGCTGGTGGAGACTAATAAAAGTCAAAGGAGCAAAATGTGCTCTCTCATCTCTTTTTATCAATGATACTCTATTGTTTGGGGAAGCCTTAACGGGCAATAGGAAATGTGAAAGAATGATAGAGGTAATGGAACAATTTGGAAGACTTTCTAGACATAAGGTGAATATTGAAAAGTTAAAGATTGTTTTCTCAAATAATGTCTTGGAAGATCTAAAAAATCATATTTGCCGAGAAGTTAGCTAGTAAAGCTATCATGATTTAGGAATTTATCTTGGATTCCCAATAACCAAGAATGGCAATCTTGAAACATAAAAATTTGACCTTAATTATTGAGAAGTTAAGATTTAAGCTAACAGGATATAAAGCCAAATACTTGAGTATTGTTGGTAAAAGTGTGTTGATCTAATTAGTTTTAGAGGGGATCTCAAGCTATTGTATCTAAGGCATTGAATTGCTAATGAATACTATTAAGGAAATTAAGATAATTATTAGGAACTTCCTGTAGAGCTCTTTAGAGGGGGAAAGGAAAATGCATTGGATATCTTGGGAGAAGATTTCTAAACCAAAGGAATTGGAAAGGCTTGGAATCTAAAACCTTAGGAAGAAAAATAAGGCTTGCCATACAAGGTTGGTGTTGAGACTAATTTTATTTTTATTTATTTAAAAAAAAAAAGAGCCTTTGAAGTGGATTAAAAACCTTACTGAGGAGAAGTGAGGAGGGAAAGGAGCAAATTCACAACTATATAAATCCATAGAGAAAAGTAATGAGTGGGTTAATTAAAATAGTTTAGTAAAGCTTAGAAATGGCAAACAAACATACTTCTGGATAATAAATTGGACTGGAAATGAGGACCCTTATTCATGGATCTATGGTCCTTTGATAAGAGGTGTAGAATTAATAAAACTTAGTGATGTTTGGGAGGATATTGATAGATGGAAATAAGACTTGATTAGGTACCTACTAGATGCATACATAAGGGGGAATTGGGAACTATTATCCTTGATAGAGATTGTAGAGTACATGATAAAACAACTTGGAAGTGGAATGTAACAAAGGAAGTGACTACAAAGTTTGCTTACCTAGCAATTTAGAGGGATGGAGAAGATAAGGGAGAGCAAGCTATTATGAACTTGCTATGGAATAAATGCTATCCTCTCAATAGAAGGGATCAGGTTTAAATTCCTTTTCCCTTGGTCTCTATTATCTATTATTTATATATAATGTATCAATTATTTGTATTTCATTTGGGCCAAACTTCTTTTTAATGCAACCTAAGGGCTGGGCTGAGGATTATCATGGATTTGGTCTAACTGCAACCCCTAAATGACCCAACCTAACTTGATTAAACCAACAACTACTAGCTTCAAAAAGAATTCTTCAAGAGAAGTCCCCATATGACACTTAGGCATTTTAGAGTACCACTTATAAGTGGAGAGAAATACTTTGGAAGTATATATTTCACTATCTAAATAGATGAATTATAATTCTAGGTAATTCCCTTATATGTATAAAAAGTACTATCAAATGAACAATCAAGATTACCTCTATTTAATAGCTACAAAAAAAAAAAAGAAAAAAACACACCTATCACTACCATAAATGCATTAAACTACCTTTAGCTACTCTATATACTAAAATAAAGTAAATCTTGACAATAATAATATTAATAAAAAAAAAAAGCCTTCATAATGGACATTGATTTTAAACCACAAGTACCCGGACCAATTGATGCAATTATAAATAAACAATTAGTAACGCGTGACTAAGGGTTGTGATGGTTAAGCCACTAGTAATATATGGTAGTGTTGGAAGTGATGAGAGTAGTGTGATAAGGTTTAGTTAGTGAAGGTTCTTAAAGAATGTCATGGATTTGACTTAACTATTTACAATTTTGATAAAAAGGTTTATAACATCAATATACAAAAAATCCTTGAGAAAGAGATTTTCAACAACAATTTAATTTATTCAAAACCAAAAATAACTTTAACAGGAACATCTAAATATTTTTAGAGGTAGATGCTATTTATTCAATATTGAGAATCAACCTTTATTACAACTAAAGTTATGCAAGCAAGTTAAATGAACCAACTCCCGCCTCTACTCATGATGACCCATCGATTAAAGCGAGCTAGCTCAAAAGTGGGCCAAAATTGTATGTCTAATCCACCTTACATAGGTTTGCAAGTTATGAGACCAAACCTACTAACCCATAATGAATTTTTTAATATAAAATTAAATATTTTGAAAGTAATAATGTATCCTTACAATATATATGTTACACAACAATTAGATAAAATCAATAACTAATAAGTATATTGTATACATTTAATTTTTTTTTAATTTAATCATAACAATCTTTCTACTATATAAAGAACCTTGTTCTTAAAAGTGCCAACTGATAAAAACAATGTAGCTTTCCTAATGAAATGAAAGGAAGAAAAGATGGGGATTAAAAAATAATAATAATCTACATGTTCTTCTTTAACTTTGATTCTCAATGCTCATTTGAATTTAGTCTAAGTATGAGAAAAATAGCACTAACTTAACAATAAAAATATCAACCTAGAATCCCTTTTGTCATTCCCATGGATAATACCCTTACGTATTTTGAAGAACAAAAAACTTAAATCTTAGAGAATAGAACACTCACAAGCCATAATCAAGTAAATACAGCAATTACCACTAACTCATTTTTACTAATCATACATGAAAACATAATCAATTAAAAAAGAAAAAAGAAAAAAAAAAAACTATTGAAGCACTCATCATTCATCCTCATTCTTTATATATCCATCGATCATCAACAACAAAATCCGCTTCCCCCCTTTATGAAGTTGTCTTAGTTTCTTTTTCTCCATCTACAATTCACCAAATCACATATATAATTAGATACAAATGTTAAAATCTTAAAATTATACATTAAAAAAAAATTAACAAAAAAAAACCACCTTCACGAGAAAATTCTTATAACTAATTACATGTATAAATTAAAGCTTCCACACTTTTAGGAAATATATAATTGCAGTACTTATTAAGAATACAAGCACCAATGTTGAAAGCTGACTCAAATGCCACAATAGTAATTAAAATACTAAACACACTAGAGGCTACGATATACAAATCAAGATACCTCTAGCTTTAAGTCTTCTAATATTGTAATACATCTAACTCTGAGTAAAAGTTTACATCCATTACTGGCTCATCCAAATAAAGATCTAAAGAAGACTTACCAGTAATCTATAGTTTAACTTGATCATATTCCTACATCAAGAAGGAAAAAAACAATTAAATGTTGACACTTAATATAAAACAAACATCATTTTAAAAATAAATAACTAAAGTGAGTCTTGAACTTACATCTAAAGTAGCAAAATCAATATGCAAACCTCTTCTAAATCTTAAGTTCCATATTGTTACTTCCAGACCTCCACCTCTAAATGTGTCTCAAACTTGAAAAGATGATCCAACATGAAGACTTCTAGAATTCATGTAATCTATCTTCTTCTTATCATATTTTCCAAAGAGCTTATATAACTTGCTCTTTATATTAGCCAACTTTACTTTAACATTGAGAGGATTAATTTTATTAAAGCAAAACTTTAAAAAGTTGAACTTCATCCATTGATTAAGGATTGCTCTAAGTGCAAGCATAATACTATATTCCTTTTAATATTTATCGAACTTTTGTTTCATTTTAATACACATCTCCCTTATGACAAGATCTTTGCTCCTTAAGCTCTCATTCAACAAACATTCAATTCTCCATATTTGCAAAAAATACAAGTTTGAAGTAAGATATGAGGAACTGGACATCAAATTGGTGATGGTATAAAAAGAGCTCAAAATTTTGCACATTTTCTCTACTCTTCCCCACTCATCCATTGATGGACAATATTTATAATTAGAATTATTCAATTAAAGGCAACAAAAAGCGCTTTGATACTTCAATGTGCTATCAAACATAAGATAAGTAGAATTCCATTTAGCAACTACATCTAAGTGCAAACTAATACTAGTATTAATGTCACCAACTTGTTCAACAAACTTCTAGAAATGTTTCATTCTACTTTCTAACCTCTTAACATACTTGCAATCCTTCATAAATGCATTATCCAATGTAAAAGAGAATACATTTATATTTATGCCCCAATTTTTCAAAAATTCAAACACTTTATTAGATAATTCAAAAGTTGAGTGAGGAGTGAGCATTTTATGAAAAGAAAGAATTTTATTATTAAGTTTCCATTTCTTATGCATAAAATGACCAATCAAACAAATATAACCCTCACTTATGGAAACAGTCCATACATCAAAGATCACACAAACTCTACTATGAATTTCTCATAATATTTGTTTCAAATTATCCTTTTGAGCTAAATATAAATTCCAAACATCTGATGTAATGGTTTTTCTAGAATTATGCATATAATCAAGATAATATAACCTTATAAACTATGTGATCCTCCTATAATCAACAAATAAAAATGGGAAATTGTGTTCAATGATAGCTATTAACACAATCTTATGAGCAACTTTTAGATATGGTTTTCTAGACTTTAACTTCCTAACATTACCAATTATCATATTACCCACATCATTATAATTAGGAATTCGATTCACGACACTTTTCAAGATGTTGAAACAAGGTTGATGTTAATGGAAATGTCCACCAATAACATAGCAAGTCCTATACCCATTATATTTGGCTTTACTTTTGCCATCTTTCCTAACACCTATTTTTGTAAATTTTTCCCAAACTTCAAAAGTACTTGATCAAGTCCTCTTACTTTGAGGGTCTTCAAATTGAGAAGATCCTGAATATATATTAATATGTTGTGTTATACTTGTAGTATCATTACTTGTACAATCCATTTTGAAAATACTCTATAATAGGAAATATAAGATTGTGAGTCTATGATGTATGTTTATATATGTCATAAAATTTAAATAAAAAGAAAAGGTAGAAGAACCAATTAAGGTAAAGGCATATAAAAATTTTTTTGAAAAAAATCAAACATAAATTTATACTATACAAATAAATTAGACGCAAACATGCCAAACTTATATTATCTTATCGATTAGCAAGATTTGTGTCTGATTTATTTGTATGGTATAAACTTATGTTTGATTCTTCTTTTTATTTTTTTTGAAGTTTTTTTTATATGCCTTTACCTTAATTGGTTCTTCTACCTTATATAAACATATATTATAGACTCGTAATCTTATATTTTCTATTATGGAGTATTTTTAGAATGGATCATGCAAGCAATGATTGTACAAATACAATACAACATATTAAAGTGGATTATGTGTCAAAAATCAGTGGGCCTAATGCTAATATGCAGTTAAGATCTTCTCAATCCCAAGAGCCTCTACGTAAGAGGATTCAATCAAGTACTTTTGAAGTTTGGGAAAATTTTATAAAAATAAATGTTGGGAAAGATGGTAAAAATAGAGCCAAATATAATGAGTATGGGACTGAATATGTTATTGGTAGGCATTCCCATGGAACATCAACCTTATTTCAACATCTTGAAAAAGTGTCGTGAGTTAAATTCCTAAGTATAATGATGTAAGCGATATAATAATTGATCATGCTACGAAGTTAAAATCTGGAAAACTAAATCCAAAAGTCGCTCATAAGATTATGTCAATGGTTATCATTGAACATAATCTCCCATTTTTATTTGTTGATTATAGGTAGATGACATAGTTTATAAGGTTATATTATCCTGGTTATATGCCCAATTCTAGAAAAACCGCTACATCAAACGTTTGGAATTTCTATTTGGCTCAAAAGGATAATTTGAAATAAATATTGCAGAAAATTCACAGTATAGTTAAATTGACCTCTGATGTATAGATTGCTTTCACAAGTGAAGGTTATATTTGATTAATTGGTCATTTTGTGGATAAGAAATGAAAACTTAATAATAAAGTTCTTTATTTTTGTAAAATGCTCACTCCTCACTTAGGTTTCAAATTATCTAATAAAATTTTTGAATTTCCAAAAAATTGTGGCATTGATAAAAAAGGCATTCTTGTTTACATTGGATAATGCATATGTGAAGGATTGCATACAAGATTACATGAAAAAGTAACTTCACTTACAAAATAGTTTGTTACATAGTGACAAGTTTTTCTATATTAGATGTTATACTCATATTCTTCATTTGATTGTTAAAGAGGGGTAGACGATAGCTAATCAAGCTTTGCATTAAATAAGGGAGAGTGTGAAGTATGTTAAGGAGTTGAAGAGTAGAATAAAACATTTTTGAAAGTGTGTTAAACAAGTTGGTGACATTAATACTAGTGTTGGTTTGCGCTTAGATATAGCTACTAAGTGGAACTCTATTTACCTTATGCTTGATAGTGCACTAAAGTAGAACATGCTTTTTATTACCTTCAATTGAACAGTCTTAATTATAAATATTATCCATCAATGGATAAGTGAGGAAGAGTAGAGAAAATGTGCAAGATTTTTAGCCTTTTTATACAATCACTAATTTGATGTCCAATTCCTCATATCCCACTTCAAACTTGTATTTTTTTGCAAGTATGGAAAATTGAATATCTGTTGAATGAGAGCTTAAGGAGCAAAGATCTTGTCATAAGGGAGATATGTATTAAAATGAAACAAAAGTTTGATAAATATTAGAAGGAATATAGTATTGTGCTTGTACTTGGAGTAGTATTTGATTATTGGATGAAGTTCAACTTTCTAAAGTTTTTCTTTAATAAAATTGATCCACTCACTTACAAAGAGAAGTTAGGTAACATAAAAGCAAGTTATATAAGCTCTTTGGAAAATATGACAAGAAGAAAATAAATCACATAAATTTTAGAAATCTTCATGTTTGATCATCTTTTCAAGTTCAAGACACATTTGAAAGTGGAGGTAAAGGAGTAATAATATAGAACTTAAGATGTAGAAGAGGTTTAGGTATAAATTTTGCTACTTTAGATGGAAGTTCAATAATCACTTTATTAATTTATTTATTTTAATGATATTTGTTTTATATTAGGTATGAATATTTAATTAATTTTTTCCTTAATAATTTAGAAGTATTGTCAAGTTAAAGTAAAGACTATTAATAAGTCTTCTTTAGAATTTTATCTGGATAAGCAAAAAAATGGATATGAACTTTTACTTAGAATTGAATAAATTACAATATTAGAAGACTCAAAGTTAGAAGTATCCTAATTTATGCATCATAGCCTCTAATGTGCTTAGCATGTCAATTACTACTATAACATCTAAGTCAGCTTTCAACATTAATACTCATGTTCTTAATAAGTATTGTAGTTTTATGCTCCCTACAAAGATGGAAGCTTTAATATGTATACATAATTTATTATAGGTTTTTGCATGTGAAGGTTTTTTGTTTTGTTAAAATTTCTTTTAAGGTATAATTTTAAGCTTTAACATTTGCATCTGATTATACATGTGATTTTGAGAATTGTAGACGAAGAAGAAGAAACTAGGACATCAAAAAAGGAGCTCAAATTTTGTTATTGCTGATGGATATATAAAGAATGAGGATGAATAATGGATGCTTCAACATCTTTTTTTTTTTAATTGATTATGTTTTCCTATATAATTTGTGAAAAAAAAGTTTGGTAATTATTACATTTACTTGATTATAGCACAAGAGTGTCCTGTTCTTTATCATATGAGAGTCAAGTTCTTTATTCTTCAAGATGTACAATGGTATTATCCACAAAAATGAAAAAGGGATTTTAAGTTGATAGTTATACTATCAACTTAGAGCTATTTTTCTCATGCCTAGACCAAATTCAAAGAGCATTGAAAATCAAAGTTAAAAAAATACATGTAAATTACTTATTTTCTATTTCCCCTCTTCTTTCCATCCTTTTGTTAATTGAAAAAACTACATTGCTTTATCAATTGACATTTTTTAGGACAAGGTTCTCTATATAGAGCAAAGTAATAATTATGATTAAATTAAAAGATTGTTTAAATATGTACTTATTAACTATTAGTTTTATCTAATTATTGTATAACAAATATATTGTAAAAACACATTATTACTTTCAAAATATTTCACTTTGTGTAAAAAAAAATCTTTACGAATTAGCGAATTAACCCACTTAACTCACAAACTTGCAAATTGAGCTTACAATTTCAGCTCACTTGTTAGCTTTGCCTGCATTGACCTTATGTAAGAGGGGGCTACAACTCTACCATTAAGGCACCAAATTAGAACCCTAGCTATCACTTGTCGATTGTTTATAACTTTGTTTTAATTATTTTACAAGAAAGAACAGTAAAATCCCAAAGTTTAAAGGCATTTTTCTTTTAATTTTTAGGATATCAATCGTTATTTTAAGTGTAAATAGGGCAAATATACCAAAATTCTACCATAATATAGGTTATAACATATAATCTTTACTGTTAATAATATGTGATGGCATAAAGTGTCATATGTTGAGAACGTTATACATAAACTATCACAATTTATAATATATAATCTTATTTATTGTGTAATAGAAAACAATTTCCGTTCAAAGAAAGCATACTTACAAGAATGAGGAAAATAAAAAAAATTTACAGTGCCTAACAAACATTCTTTAAAAAAGAACCCACCCTTTTTTTATCATTAACATATTTCCCAGTAACTTGGAAAGAATTTACAGTGAGATTCGAAATTTCATCTCATTATCTACCATAAGAATGTCTCCAGTGTTTTTCTATTCTTCTATCTTTTCCTCTAGCAGATAGACAAATCAAAATGCCAAACGACTTCTTCCTACGCCAAGAACCATAACTTCGGTAGGATGGATAATCTCCTTAACAACTATAATACGTTAGGCGAAACAGATAAAAACGTCATTCATCAATTTGTTACATAATTCACATATGCTTGCTGAAGTTGGCTTACCTTAATCTGACAGAAGAAGTTGATGCCATCGCGTGTATGTACCAACCAACACCACCACGTATACAGAAAAAGGGATCACTTTGTTGCGTGAGTTAATCTGTTCTAATGCAACTGGAGCAATTAATTTGTCACATAGCCGCAAAACCAGAGAATATCCCCTGAAGAAACAGAAATACCCTTTACATAATACTTGAAAGAAGCTATAAAAGAGCCCAGAAAAATAATATGGGCAATCCAGGGAAAAGAATGACATGTTTTTGTATTACCCTCGTTCTCATAGTATAGAATGATGTCCTCAGGATCATTTTGGGACATTACAGAGACTGATGATATTTAACATTGAGCCATTTGAGTCGCTCTTTCTCAATCCATACTCTCAAGGGATTTCCACAGAATAATGAATCCATTTTTGCAAAGGATGTCAGGAAATTGGTAATTTCGGAACTTACTTTCTAGATGCTTCTTCCCTTTCAAAAAGGTTCTTCTAAAGTACTTACGATGTTTTCCCATTTTTCTCCACACTTCTTCCCAATCCTCATATAGCCCAGCTTCAACATTTGTGAAGATATTTCTCCCCAAATCAAGCATTCTAGTCTCTCAGTTTGAAACTTGTGCTCCATAGCTGTTCGGAGGGTTATGAGTGCTTGTACTTCTGTGTCAGGCCATTTTTCACTATTCATATCACAATTGTAATCCTTCTTGCTCCACTCATTACTGTTTTCTTTAATCCTTACCTCTGCAAAGGGTTTTTGAATGTTGAGGGATTTCATCACCCAAGATATTCTCAATTAATGAGATAAGGGCTCGATTCCTAGACAATTCTTGTTCTCGCAACTCCTCATTCTTTTTTATCCTTTCCATCTCCTGCCGCTGCCAAGCTTCTACCCTGATCAACCTATCCTTCTCCCTTTTCTCTATCATTTCTATCAATTGATTGTAAACTTTCTCTTGTTTGTCCATCACTTGCATAACCAGATTTTCAAGGAATAGCTCAAGTTCCCTTCTCATTCTTCCTTTCTTCTTTCTTTTCTTCGGTAAGTGACCTTCACTCTTTTTATATATTGATTCTATGACATCTGTCTTTAAATCATCCTCCTCCTCCTCCAACGAAGAACTAAGGACACAAGAATCAGACACTTTAAACGATAATATATATGTTATCACATGCAAAGCTGTCAATTATTTGAACATCCTCCATGACACCATTCATGTTGTATACAAGAAAATTAACTATGACAATTCAAATCCATAATCATTCACACCATGCAACTTCTATTTATAAGTCCGTGCAATTCATATAAAGATAACAACAAAGACAAACAAGCAATATCAACATATGAAGCCAATGGAAAATTACAATCGCTTGCTATTCCATAGCATAATATCAAAACCTTCTTCATTAAACAGAAGAGAAATATATAGATGATAAGCACTGCAAAGTTAATGGGCCACTATAGCTCTGATTTCATCCTAAAGATTTCTGGTATCAGCAGCATTTTCACAGGTCATGCCTACTTAATCAGCAATGAGATTCTCATATTCACTCAGATGAGTAAGGCTAATGTTTACCCCAGCAAACAAGATAATTCCAACTGAAGCCACCTTTTCCCATCAGATCTAATTTACCAATTGCATTATTCGCCAATCACTTTATTGCATAGCAATCACTTCCAGGATGAAAATTGAACCCCTCTTATTATTTTTCCAAGTGCAACTTCTGCTATTTGTTGAAAAATTTCCACTAGGAGTACAACATTTAAATGGTTAAAAAACTCATGTCTGAGTAGTGATTTCCACCTTTGGAGATTGAATGGGTTGCCAACTTAAAGCACATCATTGGGATCATTCTATCTCACTTCTTTACCCATCTCCAACAACAAGCAGTTTCTAAAGCACTGGCTTTTCCACATTAATGTATGTTTGTTTTAGCATAACATGCATATGCCCCATGCTGTCTTTAGTGCCACCTATAAGGAGATTATCCATCATGGAATTAATCTCACAATTTGAAAAGTACTTAGATAGACCAAAGTCTATTGAATCAGAGCACTTGCATTGTGATATATGTGAAAAGGACAAAGGAAACAACTCAATATTTTTCTTGCCCTTACGCATTGTCTTTTTGCACCTTAATGGAGAGGATTCATTTCCATTGGTTTTCTCACTCACTTAAGAGTTCTCATGTTAACCTTTAAGAGTCCCATCACTATATTTAGAAGAAAAATGTAACATGTGCTCTAGGACATTCATTCAAAGCCAAAAGAAAAGATTTTTCACTTTTTTATATATTACTTTTTTTGTAAAACGTGTGATCAGTGCTTACAAACTTGAAAATTTTCTTTTATTAAACTTTTCGAAAGTGGCATGTGCACTGTACCAAAATTTGCCACCTCCAAAAGCTTGTCTCAACCTTGTCCCATTCAATGAATATGCGACACATAGCTTACTTGTGTTTAACGTGAAAACTTCCATCCACACCAATCTTTCCATTAGGTAATTATCCTGTATCACGTTAGGCTATTTTTCCTTTTATCATATTTGCATCATTGAAACTTTAAGGCCTGCAATCAAAACCAAATGTGACAGCCAATGAGTCTTGCACTATCTCTCTTCATGAAGTCATGCATTGAGCAAAGTGACAAGAAGGATTTGATTTTATCTTCAGTCGACATAATTTTCATCTTACAAAAGGCCAATGATCTTGTTTTTCTGTCATATTTTGTTATTTTCTCATTTTTTATAAATATGATTACAGGGTGGGAAGGATTGGAAACAAGATGAACAAGGAATTTTAAGAAAGCTAAGTTGTTTTATATTGGAAAAAGAATTAAACATTGAGTCAAGTGTATTTTTAAGAAGACAAATTTTGGATGAGTACTAGTTGAAAAATATTTTAGTTCCGAATGTATTGATACATGATGAAAAGATGAGGCTACAAAAAGAATTTTGTAATAATTATGAATTTTTATCCTAAAATGATAAGTTATTATCTTTTGTTTAATTTATTAATGCTTATATGCATATTAATTTTCACATAAATGGAAAGCGATGATATTTTTCCAAATGGTTCAGTATGTAAAAAGCTTTTCTTCTTAGAAAAGCTTGAAAAACCAGTAAGAGAGAATAATAATGCCTAATATATATATATATATATAGATACTCATACTATTGTTGCAGAAAAAGTACATACAAAGAGCAGGGATAGAGTTTGAAACCGAGAAAAAAGTATATGATTGATCTACTAAAGAAGTCAGGCTTAGTATTCCACAAATTAAGACACATAAGGATTCTAAAGGTGAGTAGACAAATTATATTTTTTTTCTTGTCAAGGCTTAAAAGACAAAAGGAGGAGTAACGTCTAGCACCATCAACTAGTGATAAGGTGTAGTTGTTTAGCTCAAATGAAAATACAAAAGTAAAATAATAGTATTTCCCAGTTTTAAAATTTATCTTTAGTCATGTACACCCTCTAACTTCCCGAAAAAGAATGCTTCTAAGATCTCATAGAAATTTAAATTCCTCTTAGATATACACATGTCCATCAATTCCAAAATCTTCTACAAAGTGAACTTCAATTTGTTAAAAGGAATTCAAATTCTTCTATAATCTCAGAATCATTCCTTTTTGAGGAAAAGCTAGAGGATGCCTATGAATAGATAGAAATTTATAACTTGGAACTTGCCATCATTTTACATTTGTATTTGCATTTGAGCTAAACAACTACACCTTAATACTAGCTGATGGTCCTATTTTTATTATTTTTTCTTCAGCCTCAACATGAGAAACAAAAAATGTATATTTTCACTCACCTTTAGAGTCCATATATACCTCACTTCATCAAATACTAAATGCGACTTATTTGGCATATCGATTATAAAAATCATATACTTCATCGGTTTTAAACTCTATCCCTACTCATAGTATGTCTTTTTTGCAACACTAATATAAAAATCATATACTTCAAAAGTCATCATTGTTTTTTCTTATTGATTTTTTAAACTCTTCTAGGAAGTTAAGTTTTCAGATGTCGGTTTTTCATTTGAAAAAATATCATTATTAGCTTCCATAGACGTGAAAATTTAATATATATGTAGGGATTAAAAAATAGAAAAGATAGCAACTTTATCATTGTAGATAACAATTGGTAATTATTACAAAAATTTTCTATGAATATCATCTTTCCATGATATATTCAATGTGTTTGGAAGTAATGTATTATCCAATTACCATTCATTTAAAATTTATCTTTTTAAAATACATTTAACCAATTTTTAATTTTTTTCCCACCTCAAAACAACTTAGCTTTCTCAAAATTCTTTATTTGTCTTATCTCAATTATCTAATCTTTGTAATAAAATATGGCAAAATAACAAGATTGCTATGCCTTTTTAGAATGAAAATTATGTAAATTGAAGAAGAAATCACATCCTTCTTATCACCTTACCCAATGCATGACCCAATGAAGAGAAAGAAAGTATATACTCATTAGTCATCACATTTGGTTTTAATTGTGGGCTTTAGAAAAGATAACACCTAAAGTGATAAATCATCCAAGATATGGATAGAAGTTTTCACATTAAACAAAAGTAAGCCACATGCAGCATATTCATCTATCGGAAGAGACAGAAAATCAAGATCCGTGTAAATCTATTAAGGGAACTATTTAGAATATCACACTAGTGCAATTGGTTTTTCATTAATTTTTTTCTTCCACCTCCTGCCTCCAGAATGAGCTTCATAAACACCATTTAACAATTCTATTCAATAGGTTCTTGAACTCCATTGTCTTGCAATACCACAACACGCTACACAAAACAAACCCACAAAAGTTCACACATTTAATAATTGGTTCATCGTCAAATCTTACAGCCATCTAAACGAAACCACCACAAGAGTTCCAAATTTTTGACAAATTTTACGATTTCCACAATAAAAAATATTACTTTCGAGCAAAAATCACACAGAAAACATCGAGTTTAGTACAATAAACTAAATAAATCTCAATTTTTTGCCTTCAAAGAAAATTTTTTGAAAATAAAAAGATAAAAAGGTAATCTTTACAACAAAACATCACTAGTTTCAACAATGCGAAAAGAGTTTTTAGAAAAAAGGTCACCTTGACACGTCCTTCGAACCCGACCCGAACCCCGAACAGTCACGGCCACTGCCGTCATCGTAACGGTTAAAACCGACTAATTCAGCAACCGGTTCACTCTTTACAAACTCAGAGCAGTCGCCGCAACTACCAGTAACCGCATATCTCTGGCACATGTCCTGGTAAGCGGGAGTTGGGGTTCCAGCGAACCTTATGGGTTTGAGTTTCTGAATTGGATTGAGTGGTTCCTGAGGGTAGAGAAGCTCGGGGATAGTTTCGGGAAATGGAGTTATTTGGTCGGGGAATAGGTCGCCGGAGAGGAGTTCCATTAGCGGTGGTTCACCTTGGGTAAAAAAAAGTGGGGAAGTAAATTACCGTAACGGAAAGGCGGCGTAAAGTAAAGTCAAATTTCTTAAGGGTTCTGGTAAAAAAGTGGCAAGAGAAAAGAGGAACTCGTGCGTTAGTCGTGAAAACTCTGTATGGTTATTCGTTTTATGAAAAAATAAATATTAAAAAAATAATAAGTTTCCTTTTTTTTTTTTTAATCATTATCTTCTCATATTGCAATACAAGGAGATAAACAAATGTGATGGTATCAAATTTCAATTTTATATCTAGAAAACATATGTAACTAATTTTTTATTTATGAGAATTACGGTCTCTTGTTAATTTTCAAAAAATACCATGATAAATACTGCTAATCACAATCCTTTACATGAAATAGCTTAAGCTTGCAAGATGAAAAAAATGTGAGTTGCAAGAATATTAGTATTGTTTTTGGTGTTCCGATACTTAAGTAAAAAAAAAAAAGTTAAAGTAACGGCAAAAAAAGTGAATAATAAGTTTAATGAGTAGAAGTTGAATTAAATATGACAAGTAATCAATTCAAATTTAAGTATAAAATTTAATAAACAAAAATTCAATTGAGTGTGATACTTATAATTTAAATTTTTAAGTATAGAAATTAAAAAACATGTAAAGCTCAAATAATAATTTTCACATTATCCATTTTTAACAATGTCTCACTAACAAATAGAACTTCCTAAGGCTACTTGCACTTCTATAAGGAAGTCCATAATCATTAGAGTTGTGTAGGCAAACTAAACAGTTCAACCCGCTATATCCTATTTAATAAACATATTACAATTTTAAGTCCAACTCGCTCCATTGTAAATTAGTAGGTTAAGCGAGTTAACTTATCAGCTTGTGACATTTAATCTATTTATACAATTTAATGTTTGAAAAGCACCAACCCACTAACCCCTTAAGATCTAATATATAAAGTATAATATATTTAGTTGACAAAAAAAATAATAATAATCATTGTAAGCTTTTAAATATAGTGAGAAATGCGTTTATATTCATATTTCCATTAATCAAAAATAGCTAAGCATGGTAGTATTCTATTACTAATCTAATTTCTTTTATTTTATTTTATAACTCTATTTAATAGAAATATAGAGCATAAAATATTATGTCTTCAAGCCTCCCGTGAAGAAAACATGCTTGTAGACAAAATGGCGAAAAGCAACCTAAAAGATGAAAGGGATTACTCTATTATAAAAGAAGCTCCACCGGAAATTTTGGAAGCAACAAGGAAGGACCAACTTTTGTTAGAAAAATAGTGCTAGAAATGTTCATTTTTTACTAGATTGTCAAGAGACAAAATAAGTAGTAGTGCCAATTTGTGTATGGAACTAGATGCACGATGTAAAACATACTATGTATGTCTTTGACTTAACTCAAAAAGAATTAAAGGAAATATATAATAATAATTTTGGCATATTAACCAATTAACGTAGTAGTAATTAAAGTTTGTTACCACTTATGTGCCAAAAGCAATTAATTACTCTATAGTCAACATAAAAGCATTATTTAAAATAAAGTTATACATAAATAATAAATTATTCTTTTACCTTTTTTTTTTAATTTTTATGGATTCAAGGGCCAACTCAACCTAAAGCAAGTTTGCCCTCTAACTTGTGAGTTAAGTGAGGCAAACTTGCTTGACTAGATTTTTAAATAGGTTGAAATTTTCAACCTTATCCAACTTTTTTTTTTTCCAAGTTAAACAGATTGGATGAGTGGCTCATCTCGCTTACATTACTTTATTAATCATTATATCTAACACTTTAGAGAACCATCCATTAAGGGCCTTACTTTCTATCCTTAAGTTTTTAAAAAGACTTTTTTGACATTTTTTTCAAAAGTTGAGTAAGTAATCCTATTGTACCCATATTCTATACATCTTACTCAACTAAATAAGTTCTAGTAGATATTAAAAATCACAAAGTATGTTTCAATACAATTTTTTTGAAACTTGCTCTCATAGAGTATAATATTGGTAGGACCCCATACTCTATATCTATTTAAGTTCTAAAGTATCCTATACCAACTTTATAAAAATTATTAAATAATAATAATGAATATAAAGCAATTTTATATTTCTACCTTATAAATTCCAAATTATATTAGAAAGAGAAAAAATAAATATTATAGGACATAATTTAAGCCTATCTTCCATAATTTTTTTTTTTAAATAAATCATTTTCTACTTTATTTCTTCCATCTCCCTTTTGTTTCAACTATACATTTCTATTTGTGTTGCACTTGTCACAATTCTTTCCCACTACTTACCCTATCTAGCTATCTTCATTGCTATTTCTCGCCTCTCTCATATCATTTCTTGTCCATTACTAACCTAGCATTAATCATTATTATTCATATTAGTGATGCATTTACTTAATTGTTGCAATAAATATGGTGAAAATGTAGCTCTTTTGCACTACCCATCTTATGAGCTCATGAGTTATTAAGATTATCTTATTGGTTGGTGTGATAATTCTTTTATGTGACGGATTAATCTTTAGACTTTAAGTAGCTTCATGTTGCATTTTATTTTATAAATTTTCATCCATTCTATTTCAATTGTAAGTATTTTTGTAGAAGTAAGGGCTAAAAATTAATTGATTTTAAGACTCATGCTATACAAAAATGTAATAGAAATATATATAGATTCTAAAAGATACCATGTACCATATAATTTCCATAAGATTTAGATTTTAAAGTGATTCTAAGTTGTGCTTCCAATTCAAAAATTTAAAAACCAATACATATAGGGAAGGGTATGGATAGGGTACCATATCCTCTTCATCTTATACTTGCTCAATCTTTTTTTTTTTTAAGTATTTATATGTCATGTGTTATAATTATTTCATACAAAAAAAATTATTTTAATAAGATTATTTTTCTTAAGTGTCAAGTGATTTGTAAAGAACAAAAGAAAAGTTGAAAAAATATGTTTCATTTTATTATATATATATATATATATATTATATTTGTGTGTGTGTGCAATTTAAAAAAAAAAATGAATTTGCATTGCGTGTAATGGTTAAGGAGAGCAAACAAAAGTAATAAAAGTTGCATTAGTTTTAACTATCTATAGTTAAGAAAGATAAAATAAAATAAAATAGTTAACAAAAATCGGTCCTTAATAAAGGATTGATTCTTAGCCAAAGACCATATTTTATCCTTAATATCCTTAACTTAGGCTTTTTTCCCCCCTTCTTTTAACATCCCTTGACCACACTTTATGTATGTATGGAATTTGATATGGCTTTTTTTAGTTATGTGGCCATTTTAATAGAAAAAAAAAAAGTCTCATCTTGACATTTAAGATGCTAGCATCTCAAGGCAATCCATCCTTTCCTAGCTACTTGCACTACCTAACTCATAATTTAACCTAGCCTATGTAAAAGAAAAAAAAAACAAAAAACAAAAGGAATCAAATGCACCCTAAGATCAACATACACCCTCGACCTTTGAATAAGAAGAAGGTAGAACTCCTTAATCCCAAATTGAAACCTTGATTGTATACATTTTTAAAGGAAAACAAAGGGGGTGCTAGAGGCTACTTCAGTGTGGCCGCTCCAATATTTAAGTCAGTACAAGTATGTTTGGAGAATAAGATTGAATAATAGGCTTAGGGTATGCAAAGTTCCAATCCTTTACCACACGGTCTCATCCCGGGCTATTTTAAGAAGGGGGATTAATGTCCTCAAGATCCATTCTAAATTTTATGAGAGAAGAATCTTAATCTATGATCTTTCCTCATATATTTAATGACTTTCTCGCATTTCTCATATGGACATAAGGTATGACATAGCTAACCCGACCTTAGGGCTTAAGTCATAGGGCAAGCATGAATGTTTAGGCTTGTTCTAGTTGCCTTTAGCTTTAGGATAGGTTAGTACAACCTACTGTTGCTTAGTTTGATGCTTTAGGATAGTTAAGACCCAAGAGCTAGGATTTGATCTGCAAAGCTCAAACTTGGGACTGGGCAAGTTAGATTTGGCCTTGGGGCTCTAAATCCAAAATGACCTATCGAAACCTTGAAATTGCAAGGAAAAACCCTAAACATCAAAGATCAAATCCTATTTAGAAATGTTTTGAATTTCCAAACACAAACTTGATCAAAACTTGAAATCCTATTAAAACTAAGTAGTAATGACTCTAGCAAAATGATGAATTTCTCTATAGAAATAGGTATTGATGCATTTCATTTTTCATATAATCCTTATTGGGCAAGCTATAAAAGTAAGCTTTGATTTTTTTTTTCCTTTGATTTATGTCTCTTTTTATAGTTCATTTTCCTCTAATTAATTTTATAGTTCATTTGCTAAAAATTAAGCATTGATTGATTTTTTTTTCTACATTTTTATTTCATAAAAGCACACAAAATCACTAAATGAAGATCAATATCACTATACCACAAGCTTCTTCACCATTTTTCAATATCAAGAAGAACAAATTGATATATATAAATCATAAATCTATTTATTGATTTGGAGTAATAGTTAAGATCTCTAAAAACAATGGACATCATGAGTTGTATTATGTGTGTGATACTTATGGATTCTTTCAACAATGTTTCCCAGTCAAAGTGCATCCAATAAAGGAGGAAGAGTATTAATCACATTTCATATATAGTAAATGTCATATTTGATACCTAAACTTTATCTATTTTTGCAATTAACTACATAGAATTTAAAAATATCAATTTACTATCTAAAAACTTTTTTAGTTCAATTATAGTATCTATACTAACGTCGTTTAGGTAGTTAATTGCCAAAATAGGTAAAGTTCAGGTAGTTAATTACAAAAATAAACAAAATTCAAGTAACAAATTTATACTTTTAAATTCGCATAATTAATAGCAAAAAATGGGTATAATTTAGGTACTAAATGTGATTTTTACCCTTTTACTTACAAAAGAGAAGATGGGCCAACACAAGAAACCATTGACTTAATGATGATGAGTTTGTAGAAAAGAATCCATACTATGAAGAAATTGCTTGAATGGTATTAGGAGCTTGAGTATAATAATTTGTGTTATAATTACAATTCCATTATCTATATTAATCATGAAATAGGAAAAGAGTCATCAAGTGTGCAAGTCTTATGTTTGTAGTAGTCATGAAGTAGAGAATAAGCTATTGTGTGTAATTTTGTAATTCTTAGCATTGTATGTGTCATGAAGTAGGAAGGGAGCTATCATATATTTGGTGGTGCAATACCTACATTCATTGATATTCATGATATTGCTTTACTATTAAGACTTTTATGTAATTTTTTGCATAAATGCATTAGTGAAATATAAGCACTCATTTTGTCCTTAGTACCTCTATAGACATATCCATTTTTCTTAATTGTTATATGCCATACTAGGGCTTGGAACATTTCTTAATGAAATATGAGTAATCGATATTACCATTTTAGAATAGGTTTATGTAGAGTTGGTAATAGTTTCAACACTTGGTGCATGAGAACATATGAGCACTCTGTTGAATATAAATATGGCATAAGCTAGAGAATGATGCAAGTACTTCATTGTTTTAGGATCAACTATGTTTTAGAATGCTATGGTCACTTTAATAGTATGAAATTTCATTATGTAGGAATATTTAAGGATTTGCTAATCTAGCTTACACCAAAAGAAGGAAGAGAAAGCACCGGTAGCACATGCTTCAAAATTTGGCTTGTAGCTATTACACATTTTTCATGCTTGGCTCTTGTTAATATAGATATCTTGTTTAATATGTATTGCAATTAAATTAATAAGTGGATTATAATGAAGCAATAACTAGATAGGTTCTCTAAAGAATAAGAGCTTCATTTCTTGACAGAACAAAGTAAATACATAACATTTCAAATAAATTGAACAAAAGAGATGGGAGTTACAAACCTTGCCAAGAAGGTCATATTTCTTAATAAAAAAAATGGATACTAAAAATCCTTGGACACCAAAAGTTTTACCATGAAAATAAAAAAAAAAATGGTATCTTGATCGAAAAGAAATACCTATATAGGATAAGAGATAAGAATAATAAAAAACAAAGAAGGAAAAAAAAAAAGATATAGACTTGCATAGTCCAACATCCATTTCCTCCATGGCATAGTCATTAGCTTTATGCCTTTATCCTTTTTCAAATGCATACCATCTCCTCTACCCTAACATGGTTCTTTTGGCTTCTCTCTTCTCTTTCTTAATTGACAAGTTGGTTTCAACATTGGAGACTGCCAATAGTGAGCTTATAGACTTAATGTTCTTTAGATCTAAGAATGAAGTTGAATATGATGGACAGAGGGCTTTTATTAGATTTTATGAAAGTGGAGATAAAGGAAAAAAGAAAAAAAAATAAAGAAAGTTGTTGACACAAACTCCTTTAACACAATAGACTTTAAAGTCATAGAGTGGAATTTCACATACTACACTGAATATGTTAACCAAAAATTGACACAAGCTCCTTTTACATAGAAAATCATGCGTAAAGTTTAAGCATATACATGAAACTCAAACCATCATAAAAGGTGGAATGCATGCTTTCACATAATACACCAAAGAGAGTTACTATATAAGTGAATATTCATTTCTAACTTATTACAATTACTATCTTAAAAACTAATTCCATCCAAAAAAAAAAAAAAACCAAAATTTTTTTTAAGGAAAACTATGCTTCAACTATCACTTTGTAGGATTCTTGAGTAATGATGCATCCCCTCTTTATCATAGAAAAAGATCATTATGATGCCTTCATATAAGTAATCTCCTCATTGTTATCATAAATCAAACTACTTGTTGCATTAGGTTGTGTGATACATGGGTAAGACTTTGGTTAGGTTCATGTCACTTGGTCTTGGTACAATAAATGGTCAATATCCACCTAAGCTCCATTAGTTGTAGTCTCAAGGGAAATTCTTCGCTAAAATGTACCTCCTACACCAAATCAAGTAGTTGCCATGATAGCGTTGGCACTACTAAATCAGATGCAATATGCCTTGCAGGAGTAGATGTAGCATGCACTACAAAAACATGATCTTTAAAATAGTATAACTACCTTAACTCACTTCTATGGCAAAGTTTTGCATTCTTTGTGGAACATATACTATTCTTCTATGTGTCTAAAAAGAACTAAAAGTCATATATTACTTTTATTGAGAACATTCAAATTTATCAAATCAATGTAAGGCATCAATCAAGGATCAACTTAATTTACTAAATATTGTGTTGTTATATTTATATGCATGAACAATCATTTTTTACAAAGAAAATGCACCGGATTTTGTCAAAATTTATCATTAATGTGATGCATAAGCTTAATTCCCATTCCATTCGTCAACTAAAGAAACACAACTATTTAACTACAAAGTTACTTAGAAACTATACCTTTTGATTCTTTCGCATTCTTCACTAAGGGATCTTAGCTTTGATTGAATTTGATGGAGCCAATGACTAGGTTGTAAACTTTTACCTTAGTTTCTACACCATATGCAAAAGCAATATATACAATATTAAATAGGATGGTGAAAAGAGATGAAAACCTATAAGAATCATGGTTTAAGAAACCAATTGAGAGATGGTGGAGTGGACAGGAGCAAGTCTAAATCAACACAAGAAAGTAGATTACTAAATACTAGTAGATAGACAAACAAGTGTCTTTTTGTGATACTTCATTCAAATGGCTAGTTTAGCATTTGAATGAGGAGAGAGTAGCTAGTGATCCCTAAAGTGCATATTTCATCTAGATGACTATTAAGGGCGTATGGATTTCTTAATATTTACAAGCATATGAATGGATGTAAGAGTTGTCTGGATAGACCTCTTATCATGCATAGCCATTTGAATGCAAATGAGAGGTATCTAATGCCTTGTTATTTCTAGCCATAGAGTACGTTCTTTCTCTTTATTTTTGTTACAAATTTACCCTCACGTATCCTAATATTATTTAAAGGGTGTTTCCTTCATGTAATAAATTTATTAAACCTATGGATTGTTATTGAAACCTTCTTGTTAAGCAAATATTCATTCATAAAATATTATTTTTTATCAATCAAATTACTTAAATATGGTAAATCCCTTTGACTAGTAGATAACATGCATCATATCGGTACTCTTTTAATAAGTCCTTGCTTATTTCTAAAACTACAAGTCATATCAATTCTTAAATTAATCATTAGTTCAATTTCTTTAATTGGTGTGTAATATCCAATTAATAATTGTTGATATCTTTCTCTCTCTGTCTCTCTTTCTTTTTCAGCAAGTTCACCATAAAGTTCTTATTCCATCATTTACTTGAAACTTAGCCTTACTGACATGTCTACATCTGCAAGAATGTATAGCAAGTAAGGCCTTCGCCAATTTTATCTTAGTATGCACACATACTGAATTCCTCCATGTAGACCTTTAATGGTACTTGTAAAGTCTTGCCATTAACTTCAATTGAAAATGCTTAAATAGTTGATGGTTTGTTTCTAATTTACAAACGCAATAATCAAAGCTCTTGATCATGTTATTCTTCACATGATCTACTTTACATGTTGTTTTGCATGCATGCCTTGCTTTACTTACGATTTTACTTTGAGATCCACTTAAGTTCTGCACTGTCATGGATCTTTAGTTAACTTATGGTGACCTTATGATATACTCAAGTGTAAGCTTTGGCAATGGCATAAAATTCCATTATAAGAACCAAATTTGAATATTTACTCTTAAAGTTGTAAATTTTGCAACTATTTATTTGATTTGCCATTAGCAAAAACTTGGAAAATTACCTCAGATAAACCCTACAAGTGAGAGTAAAGAAGATATTTGTAAGCCAACTAAGTGAAACACACAAACAAGAACCAAGAGTACAAGAAATCTTATGAGATTGTCTCATGATACTTTTTGTTTGTCCCTTATATATGTGAGCACTAAACTAGTATATTTCGTACTTAGAACTTATATCAATCACTTGATGAACCATTGCCAACCATCATTGCACTCCTTTACAACTATAGCACATGCTAATGGAAACAATTCGTTGTTTCCATGAGGATGATTGCTACTAAGAGCACTTTACCAAAAATTAATTGTAAACACCCTATTTTTGTTATATATTTTATTTTATTTTATTTTTTTACTCGAGTAAAGTTTTAAGAAAAAAGTAGAGAGAGAGAAAAAAAAGAAAAAAGTTTACCTGGTCAAAACACACCAAAAAGAGAGAGAGAGAAGACAAGAAAACATAATATGTTAAAAAAAAAAGAAAAAAGAAAAATAATCAGAAAATGAAAACAATGGGGAAGAATGCATTTTGGTGGTAAAAAAAAAAAACACAATATTTGGGTGAAAAACAAATTTTTGAATCACAATGTACATAATTGAATTAAAGAATTTTAAGCTTTCATGAAACAATACAATTTTTTTTTTTATTTAGTTAGCTTGGCTCGAGTTCAATTTATTTGCTCCCAAGAGTGGAAAATGATTTTATTTACACCAATTTAGGTCCCAAAAACGTTTTAATAAGCCCTTAACTTTGGATTTTCGAAGAAAATTAGTTTTTTTATAAGGTAGACCATAAGCCAATTAAGGCTCCAAAACCATTAAGCAAGCTTTGTTTCATTTTCTTACATATGTGCACTACAATGATTAATGACCCTACAACAATTAGTGACCCATTGTGTTAAGTGGGCATTTTGAGATGGTCATATGCAAACTTGACTGCATTTCTTTTCTAAAATAGACTCGGGCCAAAAATTTATTTCAAATATTAAATTTTGATATAATTAATTGAATGAGAATTGGATGATAAGGGGGTGATTGTGTGAACATAAGGTTGCTAGGTCAATTCCTATGGGGTTGCATGACCCCCTTCTTCTTTTTCTTTTTTTTCTCGCCCTTAGGTGCATGCATTACATGCGAGTCCACGACCTTGTTGAATTAAGGGACTATCATATATATGTTTGAAATAGATTCTATGTTGGAGTCTACATTTTCCACATGCAAGGCACATGAGCCTTCATGTTCAAAGCTTCATAAGCTTCCTTCCTCTATTTTGAACAAGGACATGAGAAATACAAAAGGAAGGTCAAGATTGCGTTGCCTATTTTGCAAACAAATCTATCATATTTTTGAATTAAATCACATAATGCAATGGAAGAATGGAGAACACGGTTATGTATTTTGATTATATCAACATCAAATAAAATAATGTCAAATCTCTAGCAATTAAATCAACTTGAAATGAACCAACACTAAAAAAATATTAAAGATTGAATTTTTCTTAAATACTCTAAGGTTTCCTAAGTTGCAATTGGATATAGATCATTATAAAAGGAGTGAAACTAGATCATTTGAGACAATAATCGCAAATCAATTTACTACAAGTCACCCATGATTTGAACTCTCTCTCACTTAAGCTCATAAGCTGAACCTTAACTTCATCTTTTGAAAAATTATCATGTTTTGGCCAAATTCTATCCAAATTGATTCTAAAATCAAATTTCCACCACTCAAACATTAAAAGCTCTAAACCGATTTCACAAGAATGCATAAATTACAAGTCTAATTTAAATTATTTTGTTTCAAGTACTTGAAATCGATGAGCAACCATTAAGCATGTGCCATCACCATGATTAAAGGCCCATCTACCAAGGTAAAATTGACCCTTGTGTTGAAGCCATCTTACACTACCTTAATGGGCACCCAGTGTTAGAGCCAAGAGGATTGAGCTGCACTAGTCCACATGCTTAGTTCAATCTTCTTCCACACTTTATTTATTATATTCTACTTTTTATTAATTACTAAAAAAGTAAAATTTTCAAAAATATAAAAATAGTGTCCTTTGGTGTTTGTTTGTGTTTTTTTGCTTATTTTAGATATTAAATCGCATGTTTAGGGGTTTTGCATGCTTTAGATATTAATAATTTCATGTTTAGGATTTTTTTTTAATGTGAAAAATGCATGTTTTAGGATTTTTGTCTATGTTGTTAGAATTGAGGTGAGGGTTTTGATGCAGATAATGCTAGAAGTCAAGGGTTAAGGGGTCAAACTAAGATTAAATAGAGATTGATGTTAGGTTTATTTTATAAATAAACCGTATGCGCCTATATGTGTTATTAATAATAATAAAAATTATGTAATAAGGCTATCATATTAAATAAAAGTCTAAATAAAGATATAGACTTTAATGCATTAAAAAAGTATATAGTGTTATGCTTAGAGACCAAAGATATTATTTTCTATTTTTTTATGAGCAAACTTGGAAATAATAAAAGTTAATAGGCAGTTAACCTATGGGTGTATACATTATATATATAAATCTTCGAAGGATATTCTTCGTCTGAACCTTCTTCATCAGGAGAAGAAGGACTCCAATGTAATGATCTTGAATCATCCTTAGAGGAAGATTCAATCAATGTTCTAACTAAGGAAGAAGAAGAATTTCTCCTTAAGTTAGACTCAATGTCAAATTCCCATAAATTGAGATGGTTAGAAGGAGCCAAACCTACTTCCTCAATTTCTACAGAAATTACTTATGAAGAAGATAAAGTAAGTGTTCTAACTTAAAATGAATTTATTTAGCAGAACTATGTCGTCCTCTAGCTCGGTTCCAGAAGAGGAACTTGAGGGCTTAGATGTTAACAATAGAGATGAAATTAGAATAAGAGATTTCAATGAAGCCATAGATAATTGGAAATTTCCCAAGTTATCTTATGACCAAATCTACCAAATGGCCAAATGGAAAATCTTTAGCAAAAATGATTATGCCATATCCACAGAAGAGAGAGACATACCTGTCTTTGATGGATTGACAACAATTGAACTTTTGAATCGTAGTTCCATTCACAAATATGGACAAGAATGGAATTACATGCACATATGACTAATCCAAGTAGGAGCTAAACCTCTTACAAAACTAGGATTAGATACCTCTGTCCTAATGGTCCTTAGGGATGCCAGAGAATTGGAATATGAACGATCAATCCATGCATCGATTGAAACCAGTCTCAGTACTGGACCAATCCAGTTTGAATGTCATTCAAATGTCACTTTAGGTCTTAGGGATCAAACCATAATGAAATCCCTAACCCTTCAAATTAAAACTCACAATTATAAAATGATTCCAGGTGCACTGCTAATGGCAGTCATCTATCGAATTTATTTCAAGTTAATGAAAACAGCCTTTGGATCAAAAGCGTATAAAATTGACAAAAAGGGTCAAACGCTTCTGATTCAAACAGATCTAACCAAATCTAATGTGAATATCCCTAGGATAATCAAATGGGATCAGGTAAGTCTGCCTGATCACTGGGAAATAGAAAACCCTATTCCCTAGAAATCTTTCAATGATGCCGAACCATCTAATGTTGTTTAACATCCAGATGGTAAGGTTACACTCCAATTCTCTAGGAAATCTTTCGAGAATCCTAGAAGTTCAATGTCCATAGCTAAATTGACCTTCTTGATGATCCTAAGCACATTGGTGTTTAAAAATATCCAAGTACGTGGCGTTGTCTTGCTAATCACACGAAATACCAGCCAGGGGTATTTCCTTAGGAGCAGTAGCCCGTAGTGATTAGTTTCCAGCCGATATACTTTAGATATTTATAATACCAACATTAAGTAGTAAATATAAACAACTCTCTAAAGGCGGTATAACCGGCCAAGGAGAGGAAATATAAACTGCAATAAATAAATTGCAAAAGAACTTAACCATCACAGGCGGCAGAGCCAAGGCTAGTGGAGTGTCGTTCTTTAAAATAAATAAGTAAATAACCAAATATTTACTTCATTAATCCTTAAAAATAAGGAACATTATAGAACATTAGAGTGTAGATAGAATCAAACAATACATTAAAGAAGAAAGGGAGTAAGGAAATATGTACGATAGAGAGATGGAGAGACAGAAAGGATGGAAGAAGATGAGTGAAGGGTTAGTTAAGACAGAGGATAATTACCTAAGTATGTCTGCGTACTTAGAGCCTATGGTTCATCAACCATAGTGGACAGACACCTGTTAGTGTTTGGGAGAGAGAGAGAGAGGTTAGGAAGAATGATCAGGAGATGATTGGAGGTAGAGGAGAAGAGGGGTTAGTAAAGAAGAAAGAAGGTCAAGTGTGTTTGTCTTTAGAGGATTTAGGTTTTTTCTTTTCAAAAAAGATGATCCTTGAATGAAATGGTTCTCATCTTTTATAGGCATTTCATTTTTACCGTTTCTATAGTAAAAGTTCAAACCTTCCCAACTGGTTTGCACACTGGTGGGATGAATTTGGGGCAATTGAAGAAATTGTCCATGAAAATGCCAGGAAAGGATTCAATCTTTTCCTAAAGACTTATGAGCCTGACGCTCATGAGTATATGTTTGACAAGACCATGTTATACTACATACACATAGGTATATCATGGGTAATGACTTGGTTCTTCGGTTACAAGCCTGACCGATGCACCTAGACACCAGTCCTCTCCAGGAGATTCAAGGTCAAATGGTGGGACGGTTTCAAGATGTGGGACAAGGTAACAAAGTCGGCAATTGATCATTGGCTGACCAAGCAGAAACGCCTTGCCTAAAGCAATGCCTAAACCCCATTCCTCCATGACAGGGGTTTCCTAATGTCACCCATGGCCAAAACGCAAAATCCAAAAGAAATGAAACAAGTTCTGGAAGCTGCCCTGGCACAATTAAAGAAGTCTGATGATGAAATGCGGACTAATGAAGATGCCTCTTCCGCTTCGACATCAGTAGGACTCCAGAGTAATGAAGATGACTGCTACGACATCAACCTAGGAAGTCCATAGGGTCAAATGTAAGTATTTTGTTACATTTGTAACAAGATACGTAGAATGGAGTATAGTATTAGATGCTATACATCTAATATGTATATATCCCCAAATCACAATAATGTTGTTATGTTCTCTTTAACACCCTATCGTAAAAAAGAACAAGATACAAGAAATCTCTAAGGGACATTTTGCTAATTAAGGGTAAGCAAATTAACTAACCAAACTACAAACCACATTGCACCTAATCAAACTGAATCGAATTGAAAATTTGATTTTTTTTTTTTTATAAAATAGTTTGGTTCATAGTTTAATTCAACTTTAGATAATCAATTTGTGGTTTTGTACTAAAAGGAAAACTAAATCGAGCCAAATCGATTGGTGTGTGTGTATATATATATATATATAAAGAAAAATAATGTTGACTATTCCATAACCACAACATATATGCTACACACCTACGGAATCACTGATATAAGTTGTAAGCTTGCAAGTGAAGTGATTGATGTCTTAGCAGATTGACACTTAAGCTACTATATTACTTTACTAATTTACTGTTTACTTTTTTATTTTTGAATCTTGTCGAGATGAGACCCTTCCCAAAGTTGCCTCATTTCCCCTTTCCTTCTATAACCCTAAAATTCTAAATCACATTATCACAATCAAGTCACAATTTAGTGTTCACATACTTCATAACTCTCAACTCTCAAGCATGGTGATAGTAACAAACGATGCATAGAGCATGCTTGCACAATGCACATCTCATTTGGTCTCTCTCAATCACCACATGTAATCAAACATGCTATGCCAAAGAAGTAAGCTTTATACTCTGTTTTTGTTTCCTTTATTTTCAATTTTCTTGTAAAGTTTGGAACTTTTTCCATGTAATTTTGATTTAAGATATAGTTTAAGCTCCAATGAACTCGCATGAAAAATAGAATTAAGAGATAAATGAGCATGAACTTGGATGCCTAATGAGCAATTGTTGCTATGATTTTTTTTTAAATATAAAGTATTATCATAGTAGCATAACTAATAATATCCACAACTAATATTTTTAGATCTAACATAGTAGACAAAATTGTATTACTTTTCTTATGATTTTTTTAGACAAACATAGACCTCACTATTTTTAACTCGCTATGGATAGGCAAACAAATATTTGTTCCTCCTAAAGAAAAAAAGAACATATCATATTAGATAAACTAAGAGAATGAACCTGAAGGCTTTTCTTGGATAATTAATTAGTTTAAGTGTTTCTTTACTTGTACAAATTTAACAAGTTTATGAAAATTTATTTATATTAATCAAATTCTTGAATTTTAAATTTATTTTTCAAATATCTATGATGGAGGTAGAAAGCATGAGTGAGCCAATAGATGCTTCAAAAGAAGATATTCATATAAATGAACAAGGCAACCAAAATCATCAAGCTGCTAGTAGTGGAATTTAACCTTCTTACAGTAATTCATCTAAACCTCCTTTAATTTCATCTACTAATAAAAGACAATGATCTCCAATATAGGATCATATGATATTAGAACCAGTAGATGTAGATGGACATGGGAATTAAATGGCAAAATGTAATTATTGTCATAAGACTTTTAAATCTGCTAAGGTAAATGGAACTAGTGCACTTTACACTCATTTGAGTAGATATAAGCAATTTAATTATAAAGATATGACAAGTAGATAAAAACTCTTCCAAGTATCTTAGAAAGTAAGCAGCTTTATATGAAAATAAATGATCAATTTGATGAAAGATAGTATAGGAAAGAGCTTGCTAGGATGTTTATTGTTGCCGAATTGCCATTTAAATTTGTGGAGCATGAAGCATTCATTAGTTATTCTAATGTACTACAACCAAAGTTTTCAATTCCTTCTCATACAACTTTGAGACGTGATTGTGTAGACTTGTACAAAGAGGAAAGGGAGAAATTAAAACAATATTTCTCTAAGTGTGATGGTAGGGTATGTTTGACCACTAATACATGGACACCTTGTTAGAATTTAACTTATATGTGTCTTACTTGTCATTTCATTTATGAGAATTGGAAATTGCGCAAAAAGATTTTAAATTTTTGTCAAATACCTAACCACTCTAGTGAGGCTATTGGAAATACTATTGAGACATATTTGAAATGTTGGGATATCACAAAAATTCTCACAATCACTATTGATAATGCCGATTCTAATGATCTTTGCATTTAGTAGTTGAAAAAAAATTTCAATCATGTGGAATACTCATGTTGAAGGGAGAGTTTCTTCATATAAGATGTTATGCTCATATCTTGAGTTTGACTGTTAAGGAGGGGTTAAAAGATATGGATTATTCAATCTTTAGAATTCATTCAGTGATAAGATATGTGAGGTCTTCTCTATTTAGATTGGTTAAGTTTAAGAGTTGTGTGCAAGAAAAAAACATTGAAAGTAAGGCATTGTTGAGTTTAGATGTTGAGATTAGATGGAACTCAACTTATTTAACATTGGAGTTTGCTGTGAAATTTCAAAAGGCATTTGAATTGTTAGAAATTAAGGACAAGAAGTATATAATAGAACTTGGGAAAGAAAAAATGAAGGGAGTTTTGTTAGAGGAAGATTGGGCATATACTCGTAGTATTTCACCATTCTTGAAGACATTTTATGATGCTACATTATGCATCTTTGGATCTTATTATGCTATTTGCAATCAATTTGTTGAAGAAATTTTGGGTGTTAGATACCAAATTAATGAACAATGTAAAAGCGATGATATGTATGTGATGATGATGACTGAAAGAATGGAAAAAAAAAAAAAGCATGAGAAGTATTGGGGAAATATTAACAATGTCAATGTATTACCTTTTGTTGTTGCGACTCTTGATCCTCACCAGAAATTATTTTATGTGGATTAGATGCTGAGACATGTCTATGATACTTAAAAGGCTAGTTAGTTAATGAATAAAATCCAAAATGCCCTTTCAAGTTTGTATAATTATTGTAGTTATAGGTTTGAGCATATAGAGGAGAGCCTTAGTACAAATTCTTAAAGTTGTATGAACGAACTTTAACCATAAGTGAGAAAGAAAGATCGTAAATCATAGAGATCAATTTCCTATCGTGAAATGGGAGAGGAAAAAGTGGTGCAAAAAATGAATTAGATAAGTATTTAGGGGAATAGTATAAAGATTTTGATAAGGATTTTAACATATTGGATTGGTGGAAAAAATCTTGTAGATACCCTATCCTTTCCTTAGTTGCAAAGGATGTTTTAGCAATTTCTTTATCAACCATAGCTTCAAAGAGTGCTTTTAGCATTAGCAGTTGAGTTCTTCATGTTTTCAAAATTTCTTTGACTCATTGTATGATGGAAACCCATATTTGCATACAAGATTAGCTTAAAAAATTTACAACAATATTATCCATTGAGAAAGATATTAAAGCATTAGAACTATTTGAATCAGGTTTGAAATTATTCATTTGAGATGTAAAACTATTAATATTATATATATATATATATATATATATATATTTTCCATATGTTTATTATGTACTAATAGCAAGTTATTTCTTTAAAATCTTTTTAAATGCGGAAGTTACCAAAATAATAGATTCAACTACCACAAATATTACTATTGATTAAAAGGTCACTTTTTTTAAAAAAAAGTTTTTTAGGTTTTAGCTTGCTTAAGTTTCTTAAACCAATACACAATTAACTTGTTTTATTTTATTTTTATTTCAGGTTCTAATTTAAAGTTCATGCTTGGAGTTTTACTAAGGAAATTTGTTTGTATTTTGTGTTTCTTTATGAGCAAAGTTGTTTACTGGAGATTTTATATCAATGTATCAGATTAAGTATTATACTTTTTTTTCTTATGTTTTAGTTTCTATCGATATTTGCATCTCATCTCCTATAGACATATATCTTGTGGATGATGAGTGGTGGAAATTTCAATTGTAAAGTGTGAGCAAGTTAATGTTGAGTGTTGGAATTTTGCATCTCATCTCCTATAGACATATGTCTTTTGGATGTTGAGTGGTGGAAATTTCAATTGTAAAATGTGAACAGGTTAATGTTTAAGTCTATGGAGACTTATAGACTTTTATAACTCTAAAATTTTATAGCATAGCATCAAATAATTATTACTTCTATAGGTTCATGTTCATGAAGAAATATGTTTAAATCTATGGAGAGTTGTGTTTTATTATTTATCACATTTAAATAGGACTTCTATATTATTTTTATGTTCACAAGTCCACATTCATATATATAGCATTTGAATGTGGGATGAATATAGCATTTGAATGAGTGCTGGACATAAAATAATTATTATGATAACAGTTCGAATTGTATACAGGACTAAACCAAATTATTTTTTAATAGTTCAAAAAGTTTAAGAATCAAATTGTATAGTTAGGTTTGACTTTAAAAAAAAAAAAAAACCAAACCACTATAATCGATTTGGCTCAATTCGACTCTTGAATCAAATCGAACCATTCCGCATCCACCTACTACTAACTTAGAAGACTACACTATTACATCAAATAAGGAGTTTCATAAGTCATGGATTCATGTACACTTCCATTCAATACTTTCATATTTTGTGCTCTAATTGTGTATGAATTATTTTGGGGTAAATTTAATTATGAAAATTATTACAAATAAATCCCAACACTTGAATTGGAGTCATTTACTTTTAAAAATATTACCTATATATATATATATATATAATATTATTGATTATTTAAATGATTTCTCAAATTATATAATGTTACTAAAATTACAGGGAAAAGCTAATCAATCATGATTATAGTGATATATATCCTGTAACTTTTTAATTAATTGTATTTATTTATGTTTGCAAAGTTGGGGGGAGGAAAGAAAGAAAGAATTGAATTGTAATTTTGATGGCATATGCGATCCAATTATTATATTGTTTTGTACAACGAATTTTTTAATCCTAATAGAATTAGAATACTGGTTGATCACACTCACTACGTCTGCTTAATACTTAATTTCACAATCTTTAAAGACGAAAGAGCAAGCAAGATAACAAATAAATCACCCATGAGTTTATTTATAGTCTCTTCAAAATGTTAATGATGTGGGTCATATTTGGTTATACGGATTTCTTCTTTGCATTCGCAACAATTAGTGCTATTTTGTCAATATGCTAAAAAATTACAGCTATATATCAGAGGGGGCATTAAGGCTTCTATGTGTCAAAAGCCTTTAGAGAATGTGCTTATTGGGCTCACCTTTTTGAAAGTTTAAGCCCAAATGGGCTATTTTCCCAACCCTGGTCAGACCGTCTGGATTGATGATGTGTCACTGGGGACTGGCGATTTTTGTAGTAGGATTGGAGCAGCCGGCTGATCGATTCATGATTGGCATGGTTCAATTGGTTGGGTCGATTTGGTCTTCATAACATTAGTTTTTGTATCGTAATTGCATTATTTAGTGTTTTTTTTGTTTCCATATTTAATGTTTTTACTCAATTAGTTCTCTTGTGTGATGATGTCATGGTATGAAAAATTAGTTTTCTTTTTTTTTTGTCTCCTTTTTCATGATTTTGGGCTTACTAAATTGGGATTTTCTCATGAATAGGGTTCTTCATTGGTTTTTGCATGATAATCCCACGATTTACTGTTTTTTCGTTTTCATATTTATTTTTTTGGGGGATAAAATGTTTTATTTTTTACTTGATTTAATGTTCTCTTGCGTGATGAATCTCTTGATAAGAAAAATTAGTGTTTTTTTTTGGCATGATTAGGAGTTAATAAATTGGGATTTTCTTATAAATAGGGTTCTTCCTAAGTAAATTAAAATTTTTAAATGAAGAATTAGATTTTTAATTTAAGTAAGATTTTTAAATTAGGATATTCTTTAATTAAGGTTTTTGTATAATTGCTATATGTCTTCAAATTCGCGTTTGTTTCTAAATTAGGACTTTAGATCACAATTAAGATTTTTTTTTTCAATTGAATTGGTTTCCTTAGAGATTAGAGTTTTTTTTTACAAATAATAATAATAAAATTGGTTTCCTTAGACTTAGGTTTTTTATTCAAAAATTAGGTTTTTCTTGATAATTAGGGTTTTGAAAAGGATTTTCATAAGAACTAGAGTCTTCTTTTAAAAAAAAAGTATAGTTTCCTTTAGAATTAGGGTTTCCACTTAAAATGTGATTTCCAAAAGAATTGAAAATCCCCACCACTTAAAAAGGATTTTTCTTTTTTTTTTTAAAAAAAAAAAGAATTTTGATAGTTTGATCTCAAATAATAGATACATAAGAAACAAAAAGCAAAAGCCCCCCAAAATAAAATAATTTTTTCTTTCTCTTTCTCTTTCTCTTTCTTTTCATTAAACACTATATATATATAGTTGTAAACAAGGTTCCTTTTCGGTGCATATTAGTTAAATTTTTTTAAGAAAATAAATGATTCCTTTTATGTATAAAATCTTACTTAGCAATGATTTTGAGGTTTTAATCTTGTTCTTGGTTTTTCATTTTGACTAATGATTTGGCTAGAATTAATCCACCCATATTTATTCAAGCCTTTTAATTTTTAAATCCAATTTTTTCAAAAGTTTTAGAAAAGGAATCTTTCACTTAACTTTTATCGACCAAATTCTACTAAGTGAATTAGGCCTGATATAAATTAAAAAATCTTCAGGCTTGACAACCTCTTATGAAACCAGTCTTGCACGCCTCAAAATATAGATATGCTCTTTCCAAACTAGGAATCGACATTGATCCTTCAGGCAAGTAAGGCAAACCTTGGGCATGCTCATTTCTTTCTGCTGTGTGTAGAGTATATGGTCCACCGAACCCCCACCCGGATGGAAATAATTGTACAGATCACTCAAGCATAAGCATGTAAATACTGAACTATCAATAGAAGGAACCGAGATAAGAAAACCATAGCCACATCTATTACTATTATTAAGCCAATAACAAAATCATTCCTCTCTACTTTTTTATGAAAATTTCAGTAGTCCTATCTATATATATTTTTGGAATCGATCAAACCTTTATTCTCACAACTAATTTATATATTAATGATAAAAAATTAATATACTTATATGATTAGATTAAAAATAAAATCAATCCCATTAAGACTATAAAATTTAGAATTTATTTCCATACCTATCCACGTGTGCTTCTTTCTCCCTCTTTCAAAATACTGTCTCTCTAGATACGTGGCTTAAAGAAACAGTTTTAAACCTACGTTTGTGGCACACGTGACACATCTGTGCCATTTTTCTCTCTCCCATTTGGCCTTTTAGGAGCCGTTTCCATCTATTTTAATTGCCCTCATTTGCTAGCCAAAATGAAAACTGCCCTCACTCTACTGTACCACAATTAGTCCACGTCTCCTTAATATACATGTATGTGTAAGAGGCATTGGTTTCTCCTTTATACTTGCTTTCTATTTCAGACCAAGTCTCATTAGTAAATAAAATGAAAAATATTGTACTCGCTTATTACTTAGATTTAAGGCGAAGACCTCTATACTTGACGTTCAAATGTTGACTATTTAGGTATTTCATTTGTAAAGAAAATGATGTAGAAGATGGATATGCATATGTTGAATTAGCAGATTTGAAGATTAATAGTCTATTCTTTTCTTCTTTTTGTTCTTTTAGATTTCAATTACAATTTTCAATGAATTAAATATGTTTCCTTCTTTATCTCTGTTTCTCCTAAAATCTCTCTTCACTTAAATTTTGTGATGGATTTAAGGTTGTTCTCACAATAGATGTTTTTTACTATCATTTATGTTAAGGTAGGTATCCTTACATGTATAGGTCCATTTTCTTTTTGATATCTACGGCATTAATGCTAATTATGTAAGTTATTACATCCACTTATATCTGATTTCATATGTTTTGATGCAAAACATTTGCTTTTTCATAAATATAGAAATTATAACGATTATTTGGACCATTATGCAGTGGTAAATTCGAGATAGAGGAATCCAAAACTAAGATTGTAGGTATCTCAAATTTGATTCCCTCAAGGCAATGAAATTTGTAGTCTGCGTTGGAAAAGAACTATTTTAGACATGCATGGTTACCTTACCAGAGGCTGAAAGATTTAATTGACAATGCATTTTCTCCATTTGTACTAAAAAAGTACAATATACCATGAAGAATGTCCATATGGTAATAAAATATTTCTTTTTCTTTTTTCAGTTTTAGAAATATATGTGCAATAGTAATTTAATATAGAGTAAATGGTAATTGTATTACAATTGTTTGATTCCATATTAAGCAAATGGGATTAAAGAAGATAGATTTGTGTTTTTTTTCTTCTTCTATGATAATGATTTTTTATTAAATGCTTATATATGTTGCATTTGGTGGAGATTGAGACGGAAAATCCAAAAATTGATACACCTACTTTACAACCAATATTGTTGAGTTCAATCAAAAGTTTTTTTTTGTCAATTTATTAGATGATACATTTGATTTGTTTCTACAATAATCTTAAAATAACATTGATAAGGTTGGTAATGCAAAGAATAAAGAGGATTCTAGGGAAAGCAAAGAGAACTAAGGATAAGAAGAGTTGGAATGTGGATGGGTTGGACTACGGTAGGGCATAGAAACTATAAGGTTTATTCTCTATATTGATAGAAAAAGACACTGGATATTTACTGTACAACAACTCTCGAACAAACTAACAATTAAGAACTTTTCCTTTTAATCTATCTATCTATTTCCAGTTCACTTTTTCCTCTTACTTTTATAGTCACATACTTTCCATTGTCAAGTTGAGTTATTTGATCTAGCAATTGTTATGCATTTTTATTTAATAATTGTTTTATATTTTAAATTCAACTGTCTTATATATAAGTTTTCCACCCACGTGGACTTCTCTCTTCATCTTCTAAAAAATTGTCTCTCTTCCCCCACATTAACCTGCAACTTAAGCAAAAACGGCAATTATTAATATCATTCTTCTATGCCACCATATTTGCCGTCGGCTTCGATCATCATCTTTGATGTTGGCTGAAATTAATAATTTCACTTTTTCTCAGTTATTGACGTCCACTCTTATCTACCCGACCACTTTACTGGATTCAGCTTGCGCCTTCTTATGCAATCTCATTACACCTTACTATGAACCAAAAACAGTTTTGTTTTATTCATGATAATATAGATGAAATGGACAGATATGAATTGCCTTTCTTTTTTCTTTTCCACAGCTTTATCTTAGTTCTAGTACTATGTGAACCTTGAACTTAATATCGAGTTTGAAGATTTTATGATTCTTTTGTTCTTCTGTTATTTCTTCCTTCTAACCCCAGGCCAGCTTCTTCATTGCAATGAAGTTTTTGGAGTGCAGAGCCACATTAGTGATTTTCTTTCTTTAATTTTCGAAAGTCATTAACTTCGTCGAGACTGCCTGAATGATTTCTTTTCTCGCTGCATGGTTTCAATTATTCGAATGTTAATACTTTGTGTTTACGTGTTAAAAATGATAGTGTAGTTCTTCAATAATATGGTTTTTTCTTTTATTATGATACAAGTAAGAATTTATTCAAGTGTAATATTTTTTTAAAAATTAATCCATAGTCACTAATGAAATTTGGATGTTCAATAATTGTTCTAAAAATAGATGTTTATTGCTGATGGTATTTTTTATTGATGTAGATATCATAACTGATATGGGTTGACGGGGCGTGTCTTTTACAAGGCACGACCGTGTAGTGAGTCTGGTTCTCCATAGAAACATACACGGCCGTATACATGGTTCAACGGTACGGTCGTGTGTTGAGTTGAGATAATTCACAAAAACATACATGACCACATGCAAGGCAAGAAGACACGGCCGTGTGTTGTGTTTGAAAGATTCACAGAAACATACACGGCCTTATATACGGTAAGAAGGCACGGCCATGTATTATGTCAGGAATATCCACAGAAACATACACGACCCTATACACGACCGTGTATACACCAGATGACGGACGTGTATACATATATTTATTCCCACGTGTACATATATATTTCCTTTCTAATTGTATTCCAGAAGACTATAAATAGCCTTTTAGGTCATTTTAGGGTTAGTTTTTTTAATCTCTTGTCAAAATATACACATTTAGAGAATAGTTTCTCTACTTTCTTGATTGTACGCAATTGAGATTTTCAAGAAATAAACTCAGATTATTCTTTGTTTATTCGTGAGGTCTAATCCTAGAATTGGTCTCGTATTTTATGCTTTCCGTGCTGCGTCAGTTGGTATCAGAGCAAGGCAATTTCCTGCGGAGATGTTGGCTAACAACGGTGTTGACGACGGTCGCGTTCTTGACCTAGATCGGGATGCAGAAGTCCAAGGAGTCAATCAATGGGCTCCAAGGACAGTGGTCGATGCCATGGAACAGAGGCTCGGGCACATAGAGCAGCGCTTGGAAGACCTGATTATGCGTTTCGACGCCATGGTGATTGGCCACAACGAAAATAGGGATGTTGTTGGAGATCGACCAAGAGTAGCAGTCGCTCGTGGCGGTCCTATCAATCAACCTGCAGCCGCAAATCAATGGAATCAACGATTAGACGAGAGTTCTTTTGAGGAAGAGGATGACTTCCTACAGAGGAGGGGACAACCACCAAGGAGAGACAGTGTTGGAGGTGGCAAATACCGCGGGTTCGACAACCGAATTGATTAGGAGTATGGTGGCGGATATCGAAGAAACTACCAGGGATACGATCAGATAGATGGCGGTGATTTCCGTCTCAAGGTAGATATTCCATCCTTCAATGGTAATCTTAATATAGAAGATTTCCTAGATTGGCTGGTAGAAGTCAATAGATTTTTCGACTATATGGAGGTACCCGAGGATAGGAGAGTAAGATTGGTTGCATGTAGGTTGAAAGGAGGAGCATCTGCATGGTGGGATCGTTTGTAGAACCGAAGGCAAAGAGAGGGAAAGCAACCTATAAGGACATGGTACCGCATGAAGAACCTGCTGCAAAGAGATTTTCTACCACCCGACTATGAACAGATCCTCTTCCAGCAGTATCAACGATGCCGTCAGGGACAGATGACGGTGTATGAATATACCGCCGAGTTCATGAGGCTGGCGGAGAGGAATGATCTGAGGGAAACCGAGGGTCAGTAGGTAGCGCGATTTGTGGATAGGTTAAAGCCCTAGATTAGGGATAAAATCGGGGTGACGGTATTTAGAACTGTCAATGAGGTAAAGAATTTGGCCCTTAGACCTGAGATGATGATTCAAGAACAAAGTGCGAGGCTTGGTGGGGGCAAAAGGAATTATGTGTACGATAGTGTTGGCAGTGGCAGCCGGGTGGTTGGTGAAAGGGCTAGAGGAGTAGTCGAGAAGCCCGCTAGAGGTATAGAGAAGAAGGAAGACAAGGATGAGGGAAAGAAGTCTCTTGAGATCAAAGAGACCCCAAGGTAAAGTAATCCGTATGCTAAACCAGTTCTGGGGAAGTGCTATAGGTGTAATCAACCGGGGCACCGATCCAACGAATGCCCGAATCGACGGACTATAAACATTGTCGAAAGGGAGGAAGAGGAAGAAGTGTGCTGTGAACCGGATGGTGAGGATGAATATTATGATGAGTTTGATGATGGAGTGGAACCAAGCTACGTGATCAGAAGGATGATGCTAGCACCAAAACAGGAGGGTAGTTCGCAACGACACCAGTTGTTCCGCACTAGGTGCACAATTGGTGGGAGAGTGTTCGACCTGATCGTTGATAGTGGGAGTTGTGAGAATATAATTGAGAGAAAGGTTGTGAAACAACTCCAGTTGCCAGTAGAAAAACATCCGAACCCTTACACCATAGGGTGGATTAAGGCGGTAGAGTGAATTGAGGTGAAGGAGAGGTATCGGGTTCCTTTCTCAATAGGCAAATATCGGGATGAAGTCTATTGCGATATCGTCGACATGGATGCCTGCCACTTGTTGTTCGGACGACCATGGTAGTTTGACGTGGATACCCAACATGTCGGGAAAGAAAATAAGTATAGGTTGGAGAAAGGGGGCATGAAATATACATTGCTGCCATTGTCGGATAAACGACCCAAGACACAAAGGGCAGCAGGGAAATCCTTTATGAAAATCACTCAGTCAGAGAAGAAGATGACCGAGGACATAAAAGAATCCTGAGTGATGCATGCTCTTGTTGTGAAAAATACGGGAGAAGATGTGAGTAGTGGAGAGGTTCCGGAAGGAGTAAAGGGGGTATTGGAAGAGTTCAAAGAGGTAGTGCCAGAGGATTTACCAGGGGGGTTGCCTTCATTGTGTGACATCCAACACCACATTGACTTGGTGCCTGGGGCTAGCCTTCCTAATCTCCCTCATTATAGGATGAGCCCCAAAGAGACGGAAGTCCTATAGGAGAAAGTCCAGGAATTACTGGATAAAGGATTCATCAGGGATAGCATGAGCCCATGTGCCGTTCCGGCGCTATTGACGCCCAAGAAGGATGGTAGTTGGAGGATGTGTGTAGACAATCGTGTGATCAATAAGATCACAATTGGGTATAAATTCCCAATCCCCCGCATTGAAGACATGTTAGATAGGCTGAGTGGAGCGGTGATATTTTCGAAGGTGGATCTTAGGAGTGGATATCATCATATTTGGGTCATACCTGAGGATGAATGGAAAACCGCTTTCAAGACGAATGAAGGGTTATACGAATGGTTGGTTATGCCCTTTGGCTTCAGCAATGCACCTAGTACCTTCATGCGCGTAATGAATCAGGTACTTAAACCTTTCATTGGTAGGTTTGTGGTAGTATACTTCGATGATATCTTAATATATAGCAAGACCGAGGATGAACACTTAGTGCATTTGAGAGGAGTATTAACCATGTTAAAAGAGAATAAGCTTTATGCCAATCTCAAGAAGTGCATATTCATGTCGAAGAAGTTGCTGTTCTTGGGTTTTGTAGTAAGCAGTGAGGGAATAACGGTGGATGAAAACAAAGTAAGGTGACGTAGCGCGGAAGCTAAAACAAAACGAATCCGAAATTGGATTGGTTTCACACAACAAAGACACACGCTTTGATGCGAATTAGGTTGCGCACAACCCGGAAATTGGAGAAAACTCTCTCTCAAAGTGTATTCAAATGTATATTAAAACGTAACCCTAATCTATCTGACAAAAGAGTATTTATATGGCCCCGTAAAATATCTAAAAGGGGAAAATCTAAGCGTACACGTGGAAATAAATAATAAAATATACGTCTATAAATTGTCGCATACACGGCCGTACCTCCAGGCCATGTATGCTTCTGGGCAAGTGACAAGCCTAGTACACGGTCTCATACACGGCCGTGCCTCGAAGCCGTGTATGATTCTGTGAAAGTTCCGCAAGCCGTGCCCGGAACCGTGTCAGCCTCTGTGGGATACTCGATCGTTATACACGGTCACGATACACGGCCGTATGTGGGGCCGTGTATATTTCTGTGGAAATCTGTCTGAGGGCACGGTCGCGAAGCACGGTTGTCTCCTAGCCGTGTGAGGAAGCCGTGTATACGTCTGTGGCTCTGAATTGGATACACGGTCTATATGCACGGCCGTGTGTCCAGGCCGTGTGTTCCGGCCGTGTGTCCCCTGTCTCCATCATTTTCCCCCACCAATGGAGAACTCGACCCCGAGTTCTCATCCGGATATAAAGGAGTATCATCGGCATGAAAAGGTGACAAGTCCTCTACATTGAAAGTGCAAGATATATTCATATCTTTCAGGAGTTGTACAACATATGCGTTGTCATTGATTTTGGCCACTACTTTGTAGGGCCCATACTTCTTCGGCCTCCACTTGCTATATGTACCCACGGGGAAACGTTCTTTCCTTAAGAACACCATCACTAAGTCTTCCACATCGAATAACTTCTTCTTCCTATGTCTGTCGGCGGCTTTCTTATATCACTCATTCACTTTCTCAATTTGTTCTTTGATTTTCGACGCCACTGTGTGGTACTGTTCCACCAAGTGCTTTGCTGCTACGTAAGTCTCCTCACCTTTGGGAATGGAAACTAGGTCCAGCGCATGAGAAGGTGCTTTGGTATAGGCCATTGGAAAAAGTGATCCTCCAATAGTCCTATGGATGGAACGGTTGTACCTCTTCATGTATCTAGAAAATAGGTTCAACCTCTTCTCATTGGCAGCTTTAGAATTGACATCCAAATACTTTCCAGTCAATGATCTACCACCCAATGGAGAATAACAAAGGAGGCCTATGTTGCGAATTTTCAGATGGCGTCCTTCAACTAGATCCATTTCAAATCGGGCTCTAACAGGCAAACCATAGCTATTCTGCCTGCTAACAATCTTTGGAACCCCTTCAGCTTTAGAAGCTTGAACAAACCCCGTTATTCCACATGTGGCCTCATTTGTAACACCAATGTAGCGGTCCTTTCCTTCATTGATAACATCTTGTAGGGCCTGTAACTGCTCAACAAAAGGCACACTTGTCTGCCCCTTTGAAAAATCATATGAGTACTCACCAAACAGTGGAACATAGCGATCTGACCAATGAATTTGCAGCAAATCAATGTCGTTAGTGCCAAGTCTCTTAAGACTTTTCTCGACACTCTCTTGGATGTTAGCAGCATCAACCCGTAAAACCTTTGCATTTTCACGAATATAGCTTGACCTTTCTGAATAACTACAAACTTTTGTTACCACTATGGCCTTGTCATGTGGTTGAGACTTTAACCAGCTACCAATATAACGACTTGTTTTTCCTTGAGTTTCTTTCTCCGTTGGATAAGCCTCAATAGTGTCCAAAGTATTTGTGCCACTCTCAAATGCATAACTGAGAATATCATGAGCTTCTTTCTCTGTATTTTGTCCTCCATAAGTCATCTCTAGCATTTCCTCTAGTTCGAAGTACAAGTTTTTGGGTAAAACATTAAACTCTATGCCCTTTATCTCCTTCATTGGTGCAATGATTATGCTCAGAGTATCTCCAGCCTTCGACTCTTCAGTCACCGTCATCTCCGGCTCGTCATTCAACAAAGGCAAGTCCAAAGTAGCTTCCTCACCAACACAATTTTCATAGGCTTCCACTGCTTTTCCACTGCCTCCACCATCATCAACCAACGTACTATGATCTTCACAGGTTGAGTTTTTCTCTTGTTCGACCATCCCCTCTTTAAGCACTTCCGGAATTAAATTTACAAGCTTAGGTGTTTGTTGAATTTCTTGAGGGAGAATTCGCTCGTAATCAAGGGGAAAGAACTTTTGTTCTAACAAGCATTGCATCATAAACCAAGTCCTCACCGGATCTTTACCCTCAAGGCATCTTAACCCCTGGAGTCGTTCCCACCAATACAACGCATCACCCCACAAACGACTCTCCACTAACTCTATCTTCATTCCCTCAGGAATCCTCATACGATCAAAGAATCTTTCAATATCCTCAACCCAAACCCAAAACTTCTTCAAACTCCCAGTACCATCAAACTCGGATACAACATAATTAAATTGAGAAGAGATTTCATCTTTATACCTGTAATTACATCTGTTGTATTGTCTTATGTTACCATGGCCTCTTCTCCTAGGCAGATTATTAAAAATCTCGTCTTCATCATCCGTATCATAAGTAACAGAACTGTTCCTTGGATCGCCTTCCGGTCGTCTCCAATAGATCTGCCTGCTACTGTTGGTATCGGATCGATAGATCAGAGCCTCACGACGCTGTTCCTCTTGCCGAATTTTCTGACCCATGGTTTCCTCTACCGCCCTTCGTATTGGTTGCCTGTAACGTAGGACTTCCGTACCTCGAACACCGTCAAGAATACGACCGCCGTCAACACCGTCGTTAGCCGACATCTCCGCAGGAAATAACCTTGCTCTGATACCACCTGACGCAGCGCGGAAGCTAAAACGAAATGAATCCGAAATTGGATTGGTTTCACACAACAAAGACACACGCTTTGATGCGAATTAGGTTGCGCACAACCCGGAAATTAGAGAAAACTCTCTCTCAAAGTGTATTCAAATGTATATTAAAACGTAACCCTAATCTATCTAACAAAAAAGTATTTATATGGCCCCGTAAAATATCTAAAAGGGAAAAATCTAAGAGTACACGTGGAAATAAATAATAAAATACACATCTATAAATTGTCGCATACACTTCCGTGTATTTAAATCAATTCATGACTGCTAGTTATCTATTAGATGGAGCCTCTTCATAAGGTTGGGTAAAAATTAAATTATGATGGATCCCACCTTAAGAAAGAAAAACAAGCAGCAGCAGGAGGAAGCCGAATGTGGATAACAAGATCTACAAGGAGATTGGAAAAGCATCCATGTTCCTAGCATAGAATGTCGAGCAATAATGTAAATGATCGAGAACACAGTATGCTGTCCATAGACAGACAGCTGCTGTCGAAATTTGAGCCAGTCAAATTAAAATTCATCTGCGTTTTAGATAGGTGAGCAATATAGAAGATGCTACGTCTCATTCTAGTTGGATGAAGCATGCTGAGGATCCATTAGGGAACTTAACTTGGGAATGGTGTCTCGTAATCTTGTCCACACGAAAAATATATTACATATATAATATATAAATATCAATAAAATTAATTTTAATATATATATTTTTATGTAAAATATTAATAATTATTATTTTAAAAATTATCTATATATATTAAAATCTTATTAGTTATATATATATATATATGGGATTACGAGCTTAAATATTATTATTTTTTAAAAAAATTATGTTAATATTGTACTTATAATAATTATTCATAAAATAAGTTTCGAAAACGCGGACACCATTTACGACTTTAGGATTAAAAAAAAAAAATTAACCGACGGCGATCCTCGGGTCTGCACCTTCAGTACAAATTGTACTGAAGGTGCGGACTTCGCTCGCGTCTTTAGGAAAATTGCTTGAAGGCTCGAATGAGGTCTATACTTTTAGCGTATTTTTTTTTTTTTACATTTTGGTGTATTGAATGCACAGACACTATTTGCGCTCTCAAGCATATTGCTTGAAGGTACAGACATTGTTTATGCTTTTAGTTTCTTTTTTTTTCTTTACACTTCGACAATCAAAACACAGTAATTTGATACTTATAAAAATAGCAAATGGCAATTCTGTTTGATCCTAATTATAGTACATTAAATCAATTTTGTTTATATTTATTATAGGTTTCGTAACTCCAAACGAGCAAAAAGTTATAACATTTCAAAGTTGGAAAAAAAAATTAACTTGATATAATTTATTTTTCCAACTTTAAATGGTCATAACTTTTAGAGTTACGGAATTTATGATATATTAAAAAAAAAAACTGATTTGAGTATACCATAGATATGACCAAATTGTGTTACTGTTTGCTATTTGTATAAGTGTCAAATTGCTATATTTTGATTACTGAAGTGTAAAAAAAAAAAAAAAAACTAAAGGTACAGACAATGTCTACACCTTCAAGCAATATGTTTAAAGGCGCAGATGACATCCACGTCTTCAATATACCGAAATGTAATATATATATATATATATATATACTAAAAATATAGATTTCGCTCATGCCTTCAAGTAATTTTCCTAAAGGTGCTAGTAAGGTTTGCACTTTCAGTTCAATTTGTACTAAAGTTATAGACCCAGCTTGTGGCTTTAGTTTAAAACTTTTTTTTAATCCTAAAGTCGCAAAAGGCATTTGTATCTTCAAAACTTATTTTAAAAATAATAATTGTGGAATAATATTTACCTAATTTTAAATAAAAACTATAATGATTAAGTACGTAATTATATATATATATATATATATATATATAGTAAAGAAACGCTATTGCAACGGAAAGTTGTCCAAAAGTCTTATTGAAGACGATACCATGCACCATTATCGATTGTAATGCTTGCCCATCTTGATGCGGCCACACCTAGTCTCAAGCCTAGAGCTTCATTTAATTTAGTAATCAAAGTATCTGCTTCGTTGGGTCAACTAGCTCCAACTTTGTGTAGTCCTTTCCCCTTCTTTATAGTTTCAGAGACTGCAAAGATTCCCCCACATGGAAGAGCTTACATGAAGCTTCCACTTTCAGCACTACTGAGTTACTGTAAGATCCAATAAAATATATGTTATTGCTTGCTCGTTTTGTTGTTTAGTGGCCAATTTGACATAGAATATTCTACATTCCTAGTTATCACCGTGCATGGATCGTACAAAACTAATAAAACTAATTAGCTGGTGTGTTATGAAGTTTAAATTGTACATTAATCTAAATATATTAAAGTATATAGGTTTAAATCTCATTAGAAGGACAATTAGACAAGTATGAATTGCACTGTTTTTAACTTGCTACAAGCAATTACATATCCTCTTCCTTACTTGCCAAATATACCTCCACATTTGTAATGAATATATACTCAAAACCTTTACTTCATATATATTAATTAAAGTACTATCATATCAAATGTCTCAAGATGGATCAATACGAAGAAGAAATTATTTTATCAAGACGGGGATAATCATAATTTAGGATTTCCTCTTAAACATTTCTGCTTAATGTTTTTTTTTTTCTTTTATTCTTATAAATTTCCTAGTTTCTATTAATATTTTAAAACGTATAAATAACACAGTAGTTGCAATAGACATCACATATCATTCATAGAATAATAAAGAAGTATTCTTTTACCACCAAATATAGGTTAAAAATAGTGCGATCACATATCCCCCTACAAGAGAAATGCCACTTATTGGGTACATAATTGGCTGCAAAAGATCAGAAACACGCTGTAACAAGGACATGGTAATATAGGAATCCATGTTGCCGCAAGGACTGGCTGCAAAAGGCTCATCTAATTAACTTTGTGGTGAGGATGAGGAGTTCATTGCAGAAGGGCCATTAGCAAGCTATAAAAGTGTCATAACACTGATGTATGACTATTGTGTAAATTACGGAGCTAAATTTTAAATATTACGGAGACATCCCAATTTGAAAAACTCAACACTTCGACCCTTTTATCAAAAATGTGAATCCTACTGCAACTCATCCATTCAATTGATGTAGCTTATTTGGACCTTGATTTTCTTTTAAAGAAAGTGGTATATAATAAAGAATCCTACTCATTACATCAATTTGATAAAAAGCAAGAAAAACAACTTGGGCTAGGGGTGTAAGCGTTGAGTTTTTCAAATTCAAAATGTCTTTGTGATATCTAAAGTTTGTAGAGGATGTCTTTGTATTTTACCTATAGTTATTTTTATGAAAAAGTACAAATTTAATCCTTAACGTTTAACACTTTTTCTGTCTAAATGATAAACCTTTTAACTTTTTCTATTTGAGTTCTCATGATTTGCAAAAACATGTAAAAAAGTTCTTCATTAGTATGCAATTACTTTTTTCATCAACCATGACATGTGTCATTTTTTTATTCATCCTCACAATTTATTAAACAAATAAAATAAGAAAAATATTTAAAAAATATAAAGTAATACAAGATTAAGAAAAATTCAAAAAAATTGAAAAAAATATACATGTATATATATTTTATTATTTTGGGTAAATATATGTATATTTAATTTATTAAAGTAAAAAAATAAAAAAATTTAGAAAAAATGGAAAAAAAAAATGTTCCAACCACCTCTAACCTTTGGAGTAGTCAAAACAACTAAAACCAAGGTGAGTCATGACCTACTAACTAAAGTGGATCAATTCAACTCACCACTAGTGGTGAGTGGCCACCCATCACCTTAAGGGGGTCGCGTGACCCCCTAAGGCAATGGGTAGCCACCCACATTGAAGAAAAAAAAAAGATTCAAAGGCTAAAAACCAATAAGGTTTTATCCATTTTCTTTCTTTCTTTTTCTTTTTTAAAGAAAAATTTGGCATTTTGGGTGGCTGCCAACCACCTAGGTGGGTCGTGCAACCCCCTTCAGGTGGTAGGGACTTTTTTTTTCTTTTTTCTTTTTATTTTTTTTACTAAATTAAATATATATATTAACCTAAAATAATAAAATATATATACATGTATGTATTTTAATATTTTTCTAAAATTTCCCCAATTTTTTATTACTTTATTTATTTTTTTCATATTTTCCTATTTTATGTATTTAATAAAATTGCATGGATGAACCAGAATTGACACATGTCCATATTAATGAAAAGACTAATGGTTTTGTAACTAAAAACTCTTTTAAATATTTTTGTAAGTGATAAGAGTTCAAATAGAAAAAAAAATAAAATAAAATAAAGGTTTATGACTCAAATAGAAAAGATATTAAACATTGATAAATGAATTTGTACTTTTTTCTTATTTTTAGTCTTAATGTATTTTTATATAATTTAATTTTAGAAGTTTATGATGGTTAAAATATATTTTAATTGGTGATAGATAGCGCAAAGATGAAATGAATGTTCGTGCAACTTCAAATTTTCAGAGAAAATTAAATTATATGTAATAACTGAAGAAAAGAAGAAGACATAATTAATTACCCAACAGTCCGTAGTTAATCTGTGGTTCAGTTTGGCTGCAGGCTGTATATGAGCGGATATTGTAACTTGAGGTTATCAATATGTAACTATTTACTTGCTATAAAGAAAAGAGAAGAAAAACGAAAAATCTTATAACTTTCGAAGATAGGGGATGGAGTGGACCTAATTTTCTCAAAAAAAATTATCGTCTTATCCATCTTTTGATAAAATTGATTTAATTTTTAATTTTATTATTAATTTATATAAAAATTTTAATCATAATCAATAATAAAAATTTAATATATATAATTAAATGATAAATTAAAAATTATCCAAATCTATTAAAATAATAGACGGGATCCAATTTTGTCTTTAGTGACAAAAATCTTTGGCATTCGTTGCAGACATGCACTGCCGAGTTCCGATCCATTATTAGTTCCAAATTCCAATCATATAAGCCATGTACACAACCAGACTTGCATGCGATAAAAATTTTCTACTTCAAACAAATTAATGGAGCGAGAAAGAAATTATTGCACCAAATCGTCTTTTTTCTCTCAATTTTTTATTTTTTTAAATTTACAAATTAATAATTATGATTATTCAGCTTTTCAAATAATTTATGATGTTGTGGTGAGATCATTTTCAATATTGATTACACTTAATAACATATAAATTAAGAAAAATAAAAAAAAAGGTAACTATTTTTTTGATAATCTCTATAGATATTACAAATATAATTTTTAAGTAAGAGGTTACTTTTGTAATTAGTACGTAATCTTATTACTAACTAACTAAGATATTAAATAAATTGTAAAAATCCTTATAGTTAATCTTTTAATAGCATTAATTAGGTTTGGAATTTCTCTCTTACTGTAATAATTTTTTTAAAAAAAAGAAAGAAAGAAAGAAAGAAAAAGAAGAAGGATAAGACAGAAGACGAAGAATGTAGCACCGAAATGAAAGCAGGGAGCATGTTACAAATGCAAACAATGTTGTAGCACCTAATTAGTTCACGTTCAATGACACTATCGTCCCGAACCGACAATCTTCCGTACGGTGTCAATCTTTGAGGAATTCAACGGCACAATTTTCATGACGACTCGATACTACAGCAGGAGAAGAATCTCTCAGACCTTCACCACCGCCATTGCACCGAACCAACCATTTCTTATTCATCTTTTCCCCCCCGACCAAGTCCTCCCCTATCCACCGTCTCCTTATGCAACATTTCGTAACTTAAACTTAATTTAGAAATTTGAGTTTAAACTCAACTCCGAGGTGGAATTTAAAGAGCTTAAACTAGATTCAATTGAGTTCATTTAGATTTGATTTCTTTTATTATTTTTTATTCTAATTAATGTATTAACAATATCCAAACTTAACTTGAACTTAGGTAATACTCGTATTCGACTCAAAAGTATTCAATTAAGCTTATAAGTTATTCAAACCAAACATTACAAACAAAAATTTAATTCAAAAAATTATTCAAATGCTATTCGTTGAATTTAGATCACTTCTATAAATCCCACTTTCTGTGCTCCGTGAATGAGAAAGGATGAGGAAAAAGTCAGAAGGGAAAACATTTTCTCCTTTCGCAAGGTCAGAAAGTGGATCTTTTTGGGGGGAACACAGTATTGAATGCGAAGTGGTACTTTCTTGGCAAAGCCTTAGAAGGCAAGATTTGAAAAGAAATTAAGAGGGTTATCAATGAAGATGCTACAGCTCGAGGTGCTACTGATACATGCAACTAAGCTTGAAAGCGTTTCTTAACCAAAAAATCTCTCAGAAGAATTCCTTCTACCTCTTCTGCTAACCCTTTTCCTCCATGTATGTAGCTTTCATAAATCTTATGATAAGTGTGCAAAGGATTTTAATTTTAATCATCTAAATTTTTAAGAATTTGTTTTTTTTTTTAAGATGCTGATACATAAAATAAAATAAATTGTTAAGATTATAAATTTAAGAAAATTAAAAGAATATAACTTTAAACCGTCCATTTTGTACATGCAAAATTTATAATTCTAAATATAGGAAAATGACAAAAAAGAAAAAAACTATTCTCAGTCTATTCTATCACATATTAGTGGAAGCAGAAAGAACAACCTCGGAAGAAAAATTCCTACCACAAATGAACTTTGGAGCACGAATTTCTACTTTTTTCCCATAGCTTTGCATTCATATTTAAGCAGTGACTATCCTTAGTACGGGGCGAACAGGAGAATTCACCGAAATGTTCTCATACGGAAACAAGGACAGGCATGTGTTATGACCTAGTAGTTGGGGGATGGAAAATTGAAAAAAAGTGGGCCAATTTAAGAGAGAGAGATGGATGGGTAATCCACAACACATACTCCACTCTCAGTCTCATCTCTTCATCTCTCTCTCTCTCTCTCTCTCTCTAGCAGTTGTATTCCCATATATAGTTGCAAACTGAGATTACCCAAACATCAAGATGCTTTCATCTCCACAGGTTACAAAGAAAATGAAACATTATCCACTCCTCTTCAAAAATAATTTAATCATCAACAATGAAATATGTAAAATATAACATATACATATTATTAAAACAAGTGTCATATTCCATTCACATGCAATCGGTCACTCTAAAAACTATTACATTTTTTAAATCTTTTCTTAAAATGATATGTGCTTTTACATAATTAAAGTAACATTTAGAATAATTACAATTTTTGCATAATAGCAAAATTCTTTGCATGATGTTTCACCTCTACACTCTAGAAGACTCTACTTGTTTTTAAATTATGCAATATTTCGTGAAAAACTATTAGGTAATTGTATAAAACTTTAATATATTATGATTTTTATATAATTAAATAGTAGTATTTACAATATACGCATAACAGTTTATAGATATATATTACTATCAAGTTAATTATAGTGATCTTTTAAGAAAACTTATTAGTAATAAACATACTTAAACTAATAACTGTATATAACGCAAGCTAATGTAGGGCACTACAAGCTTAGCATGTAAATTTTTATAGATAACTTCTCCCTCTAGAAAATGCAATGGATTGAAAAATTCTAGACTCCATAAGAATCGTACGGGTCCTCTAAAAAATATCAATCGTAAATATTGACTTAAATAATTACACAATGGAAAGGAAATTAAGTACAATTATACTATCCAATGTCCACGTAAAATACAAATACATCCACATATATTCAATAAACCCAAGGTTTCGTCTTTGCCTTCGACTTGGAAAAAGCCTAAAGCAAAGTAACAATGGAGGTATACATCTTTCTTCTTCAAACATTCTAGTAATTTGAAGTATGCACTAGCTATTTAATTTTCTCCCTTCCTACAACCTAAAGGACCCCACCAAAAAAAAAAAAAAAAAAAATTCACAAAGGGAAAAAAATAAAAATAAAAATAGAACAGATACAACACCATGTCACAATAATCAGTGATTAACTAGTAGTAACAATAACAATACTTAACCACAAAACCTAAAATTATGAAAAAGTTTAATTAATTAGCATTATTTTAATTAACTAAATAAAATAGGAGAGATAGAGAGAGAGGGGTGGAGAGAGAGTGGGGAAATTAATTAATATGTAGACTTTAACTATATGAACCGGCCTACCTTGGCCTTCCACCAGATGATGCTCCACTACCGGATCCATACATCGGATGATGACCATGCCCATGACCATGACCATGTTGTCCATGTCCCATCATCATCATATTCATGTTCACATTCACATTCATATTCATATTCCCTTGCATCTGCATGCCTCCATGCCCATACATCCCTCCTGCTTGTGGCCCTCCATAAACACCCCCAGAATTCCCGCTATTTACAACACTGCCATCCATCCCAACGTTACTCCCTTCTCCTTGCTTCCCCATAGCAGTCTTCTCTCCTTCAATCTCCCGAAACTTCTGGAGGTAAATCTTGAGCGGCTCCACGTACTCCTCGAACCCTAAGGTAGTCATAGCCCACAGTAGATCATCGCCGTTGATTGTCTTCCTCTTCTCTCTCTGGCACTTATCGGATGCTTCTCCGGTGATGAAGCTTATAAACTCCGATACGCACTCCTGCACCGTCTCTTTCGCTTCCTTCGAAATCTTCGCGTTCGCTGGTAAAGCCTTTTTCATGATCCTGCTTACGTTGGCTATCGGCAAGAAACGGTCCTGTTCACGCGCGTAGGATGACTCGTTTGCGCCGCTGTTTGCTCCTCCTCCTGACTCGTTGTCTGAGTCTGCCATTGACTCCTTTCACTCGATCGACTCGGACACCCGAAAAAGCAGCGCGTACGATACACACGCGCTCAGAGTGGGGAAGAAAAGGTAAGAGCAGAGAAGGTTCTTTTGAGTAGAGTGGACTCAGGTCTATGTACCGATGTGTGTGAGAAAGAAAATGGTAAAGTGAAGATGTGATTCGGACCGATCTAATATCGTAGTTCATATTCTGATATTTGAATTAAAAAAAATGATAAATACGTGGTGGTCGGCCGTGAACATCTACCAGTAAAATTTTGTCCTAATGCGATTTTATATTTACTTGACTTGTTCTGGAAGATGTATTTTCAGATTTTCGACATAGATTATTTATTTATTATTTTTAAAATTACATTTTAATTTTAAATATTTGGAAAAGATTTTTTCTTTTTCTTTTCCTTTTCCTTAGATCAGTATTTTTCCCTTTAAGAAATAGCAAAAAGTTTTTTTTGGGTAATCTTTAGTTATTTTATCCGATAAGAAAATAAAAAAAATAATGTTTAAAAAACATTAAATTAATTTGAAAGACATTAAACTTTTACAGGATAAAAAAATATTAAATTAATTATTATTTTATTTTATCATCTTATCTTAACATAAAATAATAAAAACTAAAATAAAAAAATGTTAGGCTTTAGTTTTCTAACTACAGAATACGAAATAAATATAAAAATGATATTTATAATTTATTCCAAATTTGATAATAGAAATAAATAATTTTTAATATAAATAATCATTTTTTTTTTGTGGTGGGGGCGGGGTTTGATAAATGAACGTGTTAGATACGTCCGTTTAGATACACAAGTTGTAATACCTAATTTTTTTTTAAAAAAAAGAAATTACATTCCATTTTACAATGGTTACATGTGTTTTGATTTCGAGTAGTTCATTTTCAGATAAGTTTTGGAACATGGACGTGGAATCAGCTGTTGGATGTATAGCAAAAGATTTGGATTGTATACCACTAGCTAAGTGACACGTCAATCGACCCCTCCCTTAATTGTCCTATTTTAGTTTGAACCAGTTGACTTAGTTGCTGTTCGGTTTATCACATAAGTCTTCCCATAATGCGTTGGAATTAGAGCTAGGAATGCAGGTCAAATGGCCCAACCCACCTCGACCCGCAGTGGCCCATGAGTCAAAGCGGGCCGACTCGCAGTGGCTCACAAGGGATGCGGGTAGAAAAGTTCAGCTCGCTCAACCCTGCCCACAATTTTTTTTTTTTACAAATTTAGAATGGCTAATGCTTTGCTGAAGGCTGAGGAAGAGAAAGAGTTGCAAAACACAGGGGAAGAGAAAGAGCTGCCAACGGCATGATTGTCCGACTCGTCCCATCGTCCTTGTCTCATTGCTGATGTCTGTCACTGTTGGTCAGTCTTCAGGCTATCGGTCACGGTCATTGTTGCCTCACGTGTCACGTCTGCGCGCGAGTTGCTTGTCGTGCCACGCGGGCTATGCAAGCACAGGCCAAAATTTTCGACCCGCCCCGCAATTCCCGGCTCTAGTTAGAATAGACTCAAAATGAATTGTGATTGTATGTTTCATTTTTTTTTTCCTATAACTAGATGAGTTTAAAAAAGCCAAAAAGCAAATCCGCTCTCAAGAAGTTAAAATTGCGATTCTATTCTAATTTTTTGAATATATAATTATTTAAATATTCATAATCTAACCCTAAATAATGTCTAATAAAAAAGAAAAAAAATCCTTTTAACGATATTATCTTTTGGTAAAGATAAAAAAAGAAAAGAAAAGAAAAAAAAAGTACCCATGTACCATGTATTAATAACAAAACATTCATAAGGCTATAAAGTTTGTGTTTACAAATATATACATTTATGTGTACATAATTATATAATATATATATATATACACACACATATATGCTTGTGTATACAAACATATAAAATATATATTTGTTATATATATTATATATACAACATTTGTATACAATTACTATTATTTATATATAACATTTTGACATATATAACAAATAGATATACATCATATATTTGTAATGGATATATAAATTGTATATGCATATTTAATGTATGTATACTGATTATTATATACATTGTATACATATTTATATAAAATACATATATACATATATGTTTGTGTGTACACACACACACATATATATATAATATTTGTTACATCTTTTCTCTCTCTCTGTCTATATATATATATATATACTGGATTTTGTGTCTTGGCTACATTAGACATTAGGAAACCCCTATCATGTAAAAATGGGGTCTGAGTTCCACCTTGGGCCAGGAATCTCTGCTTTGTCAGCCATTTGTTGATTGCCGACTCTGTCACCCTGTCCCATAACTTGAATCCGTCCCACCACTTGACTTTGAAAGTCCTGGTAAGGACTGGAGTTTGAGTTCTTCGGTCTTGCTTATAATCATGATATATATATATATATATATATATATATATATATATATATTTGTGTAGGGAATAGAGAGTAATTATTTATAAGTTAAATAAAGGAGAAGATAGAGTATTATAGCTACGAAATATTAATAGAAATACATGAATTTCTTTTTCAGTGAAGCAATTAACTAATTAAAACATTAAATATGTGCATGAACTAAAATATCTAAGTACGTGGCGTAGCATGTGCTTCATCGAGATCACCAACGATGATTAACATCTTCTAAGGTATTTCTTTCAAAAACTGTTAGCCCTCCGAAGTAAGTTTCTAGCCTATATACTTTAGATATAAACTAAGACCTCCAATGGCGACTTAGCCAATTTGTATGGGGCTTAGTACATTAGAGTATTAAAAAACATTAAATAAAGAACAAGAACATTTAAACCACCATAGGCGGCAAAGCCAAGGTTAGTGGGGTATGTTTTAGGTATAACATAAAACATTCATTTTATTAAATAAAAGAGCATAGGTACAGATACATAAAAGAAAAATACACTACAGACTCATAAAAGAAAAGAGATAGAATTAGGAGAAGATATGTTAGAACATTACCTGAGTACTATGGAGTAATAAGGTTTATCTATGACTTGAAAGTCATGGACAAATGAGATGTTAATAAGAGAAGAGAGAGAAGAAGTGTGTATGGAATGAAGATTTGTCTAAAATTAGACCATTAAGGAAGGAAGAAGGAAGGTTAGAGGAGAAGAGAGGGTGAGAATGTCTCAAAGAGAGAGAGAGAGGTTCCGAAATGGAAGCTTAGGTTCAAATGAACCTACTTCCTCATTTTAAAGAAAAATTTTACTTTTACTGTAGTGAATAGTAAAAGTGCTTTTACCGTAGTGAATAGTAAAAGTTGTTGGATTTTACTATAGAAGACAATAAATTCCAAAACCTGCTTTCGGTAGATGGTCCCACTCATTTTTATTTGAATTCTACCATATGGGACAATAGATTCAAGAGGACATTACTTTGATAATCTATACATAAATTGTTCGTAGCTATAAAGTATAGTATACAAATACTATACATACATTTGAATAGTGAATACATTAAAATTCTACGTATTTTGTCATAATCATAGCAAAATACTTATATTGGACTCTTATGGTTCGGCAAGATCAATTCCGTAGCAATCATCTTCATTACTTTCTCCACTGTAGGTTGATCCCGTGGAATCTTCATTGGTTGATTCTTTCAAGCTTACTAAGGCTTGCTCTAGTAATTGCTCCATCTGGTCTAGAGAGTCTACCCTAGCTAAGGAGCACATTAGGAATCCCTTATCATGGAGGAAAGGGATTTGCCTTTCCTGCTCATTTGTTAGAACATTGGTTGATGACCTTTTAATCCAATTAAGGATTGAATTTTCTTCAACTTTGTTCCACATTTTAAAACCATCCCACCATTTTACCTTAAATCTTCTGGTTAAAATGGCAATTTTGGTTTCATTATTCTTACGGAATTCATAAAACCAAGTCATTACCCAAGATATGCTGATGTGCATAAAATGTAACATCGTTTTGTTAAACGATTGCTCATAAGGACTGGGTGTGTAATTTTTCATGAATAAATTAAATCTCTTTCGAGCATTTTCATGAATTATCTCATTTGTAGCTCCAAATTCATCTCACTAGTATGCAAACTAATAGGGAAGGTTTTTTGAAGAACATTTTTAAAAAAAGATTAGCCATGTGTAGGATCTTTTTTGGTTCATTCTAAAAAAGACATTCCACCATACTTGTTTATAATCAAAATAATTAAAAGCATGGAGGTAAGGTGCAAGAGGGTCCAAAGGGTTAACTTTGAACTTTTGACATTAGGTAGGATGACCAGGCCATTCATTAAAGTTGATGACCTTATGAATCCTAGTAGTTGAGTAATTGATTACTCCATTGTTTTGGAAGTGTTTAAATGAAATTGATTTAGTTTCATTTAAAATTCAATAGTCTTCAAACTATCATAAGGAACATAATTAAAATTTTTAGAAAATATTTTTCTGGCATAATTATAAAGATCATTTTCAAACATTCCCTTTTCTACTGAAAAGACATATTTGAAAATTCCCTTTACATAAAACATAGATTTTGTCAAAACATTTTGAGGGACTATTTCCTTCCTTGAGGAAGATGCCACCTTAGTAATTTCTATATTCTGGTGTAGTTTCTTTCGAACCACCATTTCATGATGGTCCTGTTTTAATGGAATAGGGACATTCAAGGCCGAAGTGGTCACCTTAATCGATTTGAGGGTTATTATGACATTAGTGTTTAGCTCACTAGGGATTTCCTTATAGTGTTTGCTCTCATCGGGGTTTTTATTAGTCTTAGATGAACCGGAGAATGGTTCATCTTTAATTACAAACAGAGCATTGGATTTAGGGGCTGTGGCAACAAGCCATGACCAAACATTTGTGAGACCCTTTTTTGGGGGGATCTCCTTCCTTTTTCCCTTATCCTTCTTGGGAGGTATCTTCCTGCAGGAATTCATGGGTAAGGAAGTTAGGAAGTGAATTGGAAGACCTATTGATATGCTCTATTTCGAAATAAAAAACAGATAAAATTGCTTGCTATCTAGCAATAATCTGTTTTGAAGCCAAATTTTGAACATCCTTTTCTAAAACATTTTTTGCTGCTTTGCAGTCAATTCTTAAAAGAAATTTTTTATTTATCAAATCTCCTTGAAAATTGGAAATTGTTAAAACTATGGCTAAAATTTCCTTTTTAATTATGGAATATTTCATTTGACATTCGTTCCAATGTTTAGATACAAATTGGACTGTACATTCTTTACCATTTAAATTTTGTTTTAAGGATCCCGCCAAAACCTATGTCAGATGCATCTGTTTCTACCACTTTTGGTAGAGATGGATCTGGAATGTGTATGTAAGAAATTTCCTTAATTTTTTCCTTAATTTGTCTGACTACATTGGTATATAATTCATACCATTTTGGAGGATTTTTCTTTAGCCTTTGGTGTAAAGGTTTGCATAAAATATTAAGGTCCTAGAAGAAATCTGCTACTTAATTTAAACTGCCTAAAAATCTTTGTAATTGATTTTTATCAAGGATTTCATTGGGGAATTTTGAAGCAAATTCAATTGACCTTTTGATTGGGGTAATTGTGCCATTGTGAATATCAAGCCCTAAAAATCTAATCCTAGTTTGGAAAAGGGCAAATTTAGAGGGAGATATTACTAGGCCATTTTGTTTTACCTTATTGATGAAAGTTCTAATATGCTTAAAATGTTTATCTAAATTTAGAGAGAAGATCAACACATCATCAATATAGGTTATTACAAAATGAGAATAATCATTAAAGATTTCATTCATTATCTTTTGAAATTCAGATTGTGCATTTTTAAGTCTGAAAGGCATAACATTCTACTCATACTGTCCAAATGGAATAGTAAAGATGGTTTTATACTTATCCTTTTCTTTAATCTGGATTTACCAAAACCTAAACTTCATATCAAACTTAGAGAATACCTTAGCTTTAAGTATTCTACTAAGTAAGTACTTTTTATTAGGTATGGGATACCTAATCCATTTTAATGCATTGTTAAGAGACTTATAGTTTATGACTAATCTAGATGTGCCACTTTCAATTTCAACATTTTTATTAATGTAAAAGGCTGAACAACTCCAAGGTGACTTGGATTTGCGAATTAGCCTTTTAGTTAATAGGTCATTTATCTCATTTTGGCAATGTCCTAAGACATCATTGTTCATTTGTGAAGGTCTAGCCTTCGTTGGGATGTTTTTCTCATCAAAATTACCTTCATGAGGCAATTCCACTGAATGAGACTTTCCATCCTAAAAAGCATTAGGTAAATTAGAATAGATTGATTTTCTAATTTAGAAAATTTTTCAACCATTGGTTTCTTAGTGATTTGATCCTCAATCCTGTGAAGAGTCAATTCATCACGTAAGAATAATAATTGATTTTCTTTACATTTAATCAAACAGTTCAATTCTGAAATTGAATTCTGTTTGAGTTCATTGATCATTTTAATCCTAGGCTTAGAGACAAAATTAAAACAAATTTCTTTTATGAAATAATTTGTCTTAATGCCTTCATTAACTACCTTAAAGGGTTGAATAAGATTAATAAAAGGGGTTCTTACAATAACATTCTGCTTTAAATCTTTAACAAGAATAAAAGTAGTCTTATAGGAAACATTATCTTTTATTATCTCAGCATTGGATAATTTAAAATTAATACACAATTTGCTACCAGAAGCAGAACTTAGAGATTGGGTTGTTTTTTCAAAATATTTTGTTGAATTAACCCTTCTCTAATGCAATTTAAGTCTGCACCAGTATCAAATAACGCAGTGGTTTTTAGGAAAAATTCATTGTTTATCCTAATTGTAATATTAACTATCCATTTTCTACTAGTTACTTCCACTAGTTGCATGAAATATTCTTCATTAATTGAATTATTTTAAGAAAATTCACTTTTAGAATCAATAGAATTGTTAGTCATTTTCTGTTTAATGTTTGAAAGTTCATTTTGAAGTTTATTTTGTGCTAATTTCAATTCTTTTATCTCCCATTTTTGAATTTTAATTTCATTATGGAGATCATTAATTGAAATAGGCTTAGAATTTTTACATTTTCCTCTTTCAAGGATTTCATTTAAGTTATAGGGTAACCTATTAATTAGTAAAACATTTTTACTACATCCTTCATTTTTAATAATTTTATCTAAATTTTGAAGAATCTCTTCTTCTTCTTTAGATACAACATTAATATCATTACCTAAAGATGAGGTTTCAAGATCATTTTCTTAAATTCCATCTTATTCAGAAGAGGATGAGTAATTTCTAGAAGGATATTCTTTTGCAAATATTTGTAGAATATCTTCCATGATATTGTTATCTAGGTCGAGTTCATTAAGTTTGTTGTTGATCTTACATTCATTAGCAGTGTGACTTATTTTCTTACATTTGTAACACCTAAGACTCTTCCAAGATTTATTTTTCTTTTTATCCTTTTTAGAAAATTCTTTGGATGTTTCTTCATTAGATCTTTTAGAGAATTTTTTGATTTTCTTTTAAAATTTCTCTTAGGTTTTTTCTTACATTGTGAACATTTTTTAGTCTTCTAAAAAACAAATGGTAGATCATACCGCGAGTAGAAATCACCAAGGCTTTGTTTCTTGAGACATTTTTCATTTTTCAATTTCTTTTGCAATCGAATAGTGACACATAAATTTGTCCATATTTTATAGACATGTGAGGTTAATTCTCCACAGGACAAATTATTATAAGGGATTTCACCATTGAAATCTTCCCGGATTTTAGACCTAACCTGTTTATCTATTAATTTCGGTAAACCAGCTAAGAATTTTTTTTTTTTTTCAGAAGGGTTTATTACAATCATTTCTAAGACTCTTTGGAAGAAGATGTCCTTATATTGACGGAATTTTCCTAAAGACTTACATTTCATATTAGATTGAAGATCCAAAGTTTTATCCCTAATATGTGATGGATCTCTTATGAAATGTTGACTAATATAAAACATTAATGCATTAATAACATCTTGTATTGGTTCATTATTATCATCAAGAATTTTAATTCCATTTTCATCCCATTTAAATGTAGTTAAAATATTAATTATTTGCTCTTTTGTGAGATAATTATCTCACCAACATTTTAATTGGCCAGTAAAACCAGCAATTAAAAGTAAAGCAATTTGATAATTAGTTATTCCCCAAATACTCCTATTAGTATTAGAGAACATAATCATTTGATTAATAACATTTAAAATCATTTGTTTCAAGGCTTCATCTATGTTCCATTCATAAGTGGATCCTAAAGTATATTTATTTTGGAAATTATTTTTCTTTTCGTTAAATATTATATCGGGAAGTGTTGCCTTCTGATAATATAATTTTTGATGTTCTTTCTAGGTTATTTTGTTAATTTTCTCCTCATCTGAATCATTAAGACTCAAGTCTTTTAATGAAACATTTGAATTGGAAATAGATTCATTTTCTGATTCATTAAGAACATTAATTTTCTCATATGGTGCATCTTCAATAACTAAATTCCTAAATTTAGGGGTGTCTAATCTTAAAGATTCAACCGGTTCCATTTTCATTTTATCCTTTAACATTTTTCTTTTTTCCTTAAGGGAATTGAGAAATTCATTACTAGGATTTTTAGGCATTTCAAATGATTTAAAAAGTGGTTTATTATTAACTAACTTGTCAACCTTAACTTTGTTATTGACCTCATTATTAACTACATCTTCCATTCTGTCTAATTGTTGGCTTATTGTGTGAAGATGTTTGTTCTTATAATTATTTTGGTCAATAATCTTTTTAATACCTGACCCTTCAGCATCCATTGCATTTTTAAAGGGTGCAAGTTTAAGTTCGGCATCCTTATGTGAATACCGATTATTGTTAAGTGGTGAATGATTAGATTCTATGATCTGACCATCACTTAGTCTCCATTAGACACATTTGTTAGTTACATTAACTTACTTATGCTTTAAATAATATTCTTCAAACCAGTCAAAGATAAATTTGAGCACTAGTTTCATCCATAAAATTATAATATTTATCTTTAATTTGTATCTTATACTTACTAAAAGTTTTAAGATACCATTATCTTAATCTTCTATTTTTAGATGAATTAAAATCATTGTTTAGACAAATTCTATCAGGTTCGAAGAGTTTTTCTATGACATTAAGTTTTGGATCTTCTACTTCTAAAGCAGAAGGTTCCTCATAATCTAAGTCATTAAAATTTTGATAGACTAGTTGGGTTATTCCTACTAGCTTATTGACTAAACCACTTATTAAAGGACTAACCTTAACCTAAGGACTATCTTGAACATTTTTAGGTTCATTGGTTATTGGTATAGGTAAATCAATAGATTTTCTAGAAGAGGATATCGAGGACATTGACCTAATTTCTAGGTTTCTTCTATTTCTTCTAGAATAATCAAATGATCTCCTAGGAAATTCTAATGTTACTTTACCATCTGGATGTTACATCACATTAGATGGTATAATATTGCATATTGGTTTTTTAGGAGTAGGGTTTTCTACTTCCCATTGGTCAGGTAAGTTTACCTGATCCCATTTGATCATCTTTGGAATTGTGACATTTGACTTAGTTAAGTCAGTCTGGATTAGAAGAGTTTGACCTCTTTTATCAATTTTATACGCTTTAGATCCAAAAGCAGTTTTCATTAATTTAAATAAATTCTATAGATGATTGCCATAGGCAATGCACCTTCAATCATTTTGTAATTATGAGTCTTGATCTGTAAGATCAAAGAGTTCATAATCATTTTATCCTTAAGACTTAGGGTTACATTTGGATGACATTCAAATTAGATAGGTCCATTACTTAAGCTAGTTTCTACTGCAACATGAATTGATCGTTCATACTTCAGTTCCCTAGCATCCATGAGGACCATTAACATTGAAGTATCTAATCCTAATTTTGTAACAAGTTTGGCTTCTACTTAGATTAGACCTACATGCATGTAGTTCCATTCTTAACTATATCTTCGAATGGACTCATTATTTAACAATTTAAATGTCGTTAGCCTATCAGAGATAAGGATATCCTTCTCTTCAGTAGTTATGACATAATCATTTTTGCTAAAGATTTTCCATTTGGCCATTTGGTAAATTTGGTCATAAGACATTTTAGGTATTTTCCAGTCATCTATAGCTTTATTAAAATCTTTAACATAAATCTCATCTCTATTGTTTGCTATAGGTTCATCCATGGATTGATTAGAACCAAAGCTTGAAGAAGACATAATGCGATTGAATAAATTCATTATTTAAGCTAGAACACTACAATTTTTCTTATTTTGTTTAAATCATTTGCAGAACCAATTTCAAATTCATATTATGATTTCGCCTCGTTGACCCATATGCAACCCTTTTCATATCTTTAGTGGGATTTACGCTAAGTCCCTACGCTTATCATAATATGAGCTTCTTCACTAAGGATAGCTCCAAGCAAATAATTTAAACAAAATTTAGATACCACAAAGGATTTGTGTTCTTGGCCTATTTAACAAACACTCAACCTACTATACCCTTCCCCACTAGCTCTGATACCATCAAGGTGAAGAAACGTTTGTGCATGATTATTATTATATACATACAACATATTAATACATATAACATATAGATATGCATTATATATTTGTAATATATATATATATATATATATATATTGTGGGTGTGTGGATTCGAGTGTGAGGGTCACTCGTATACTGTGTGGGAACGCGCTACATGTGACCTAATAAGGGAAGTGACATGTACGAGAATGATTAGAAGTGAATGGAATGGGGAAGAGGAGTAGACGATCTTGAATAAGACTCAACACTTAGGTGACAAACGTGTATGTGTGGGTAGATTGTGGTTTTGATCTTTTTGAGAAAAATCTAGTAAAGTGATGACATTTTTTTCTCAGTCCAAAGTTTCTCTTAAATGAGTAGGTATGAAATATTTATAATATCTGGCTATAAATATCGTTTGTCAAATGGTGACGACGATTAATGGTTTTGGGAAAATAAGCCCTTATATGGGCTTTGTATGGGTCTAAACCCATTAGAGGCCTTTAATGTGTGTGTGTGAGCATTATTAAGAAAGGTTGCATTGAACAAGTGAATCCAATGGACCCTTCTCCAAGCCTATTATGCCAAATCTCTCATAATCATCACAAAATATGTATTTCACTCTATAAGCTTTGTCACTTCAGCCCAAAAAGTTAAATCTATTAAATAACAAGTTAAAAGCCCATAAATATAAGGTATAAGTTCTTAATTTTTTAAACTAGAACTTATTTTATAGTACTTTGAAACTATTTTATACCCTATAAAATTTATAAGATATAAGATGCCATATAAAAATTATAAAATTTATCTTTTTTTAATAAATTTAAAGTTTATGTAATATTAAAAAAGTAAGTTATATTTGAATCATAAATTGTCTATATGTAAAATTTATGGAACTTGTAAGAAAATATGTGAAATTAAAAAAAAATTAACCTTAATTATTTTAAAATTTACAATATTACTATTTAATAAATGGAAAAGAATAAGATAAAATAATTTAAAAAGAAACCCTATAGATAAAGAGAAAATAGAGAAAAAAATAAAGAAAAAAAATCTATAAGAGTTGGTTTTGAAAAATTTGTACTAGGAATCCACCTTGTAATCCTTAATACCCACTTGTTATCTACCTAAATTGAATAACGTTACAAGTGAATATTTTATACACTAGGATCATTCGCTCACCCCTAATCTATATAACATTTGTACATGATTACTATCATGTATATATATATAACAAATATATACGTGAAATATGTATACACATCATATATTTGTTTTTACAAAAAAATAAATATAATATTATATCAAATATATACATAAAATATGTATGTATGTATATATATTGATATTGTTTAAAATTAATCAAATTTGCTATCTTCTCTTTACAAGATTATTGTTCATTTTCCTTTTTATTTTGTACATGTATATTATTATTTGTATATATGTATATAAAATATATATATATATATATATATATAACATTTATACATGTATACTATTATGCTTATATAAAATAAATATATGTAAAATACATAAATAAATCATTTTTTTGTTATTATATATAAATATTTACATATAAAAACATATATATTTATAATTTAAGAGTGTGTGTGTATAACCAATGCACACACATATCCATAAATTGGGGGCATTTATGTTAAATACGACTATATGCACTTATCATTCCATTCCAAATATAATACAACCGAACATAAGAATAAAATAAATTCATTGATTCTATTAATATTTCCAAACACATGAATAAATTGATCATTCCGTTTTCAAATCCATTCTATTCTAATATATTTCATTCCAAATCATTTCGACATTCCAAACATGATATTAGTGTATTGTATCTTAAGCTGATAGTTTTCGAAAGGATTTTTAAGTGATTTTCTTACTTTGATTTAATCAAAGGCTCTATTAGTTCCATAATAAAGAAAAATTTACAATGTAATCATTGATTAAATGTTTAGTGTTTTTATAAAAAGTTTGAAATTACTAAATATCACATTTAATTGAAGTTTTATCTGTTAATATTTTCTAACCATCTTTCATAACTTATACTCTTGGATCAACGAATATTTACTAAACTCACAAAGTCTTTCAAAAGATGGATGGAAATAGTAAATTTAATAAGTAGAGATTCAAGTGAGAATAGAATAGAACAATTTCAAATTTTAAATGTAAAGTTTAACAAAAAAAAATTGATGTTAAGTAAGGTTGAGCATCCATATATAAAAGTGAAAAGGTACATAAAATTCATATCGTAATTTTGATATTATGCCTAAAACAAAAGAAGAATATACATTCAACTATGGTAAAATAGGAAAAAAAGTGGTTGGACTAAAAATTCCACATCTACATAACGCACTTAAAAATGTCAATATTGACCTATAACTAAACCCTAGGATTAATTTATAATTTTCTCCCCCTCTTCCCTTCTTCTCCGGCTCCTCTAGTTGGAAGACCATCACCGTCGGGCCCCTCGCAGGTTAGCCATCCAGTAACTCCTAGGTTAAACAGCTCTTGGTTGCAAGCATGTCCTCATGGCACATGAAGACCATGATGACATTGTTTTTGGTCCTCAAAGAAAATAATAGCGGAGAAATAAAGAAGAGTGGGGGTGGCGGGATAATGGGGGTCACATAATTAAATTTTACTTGTGCAAGATTAGGGATATTCCTAGAATCTATGGAATAAGAAATAGCTATTCTATGGAATATGAAAATTTTTTAGTAAAAATATTTTGTAAATATAAAAAATTGAGGAAAAATTATTAGATTCAATAGAATGTAAAACTCAAAAATGAGTTAGGTACAAAATTACCAAAGTCATCCATGCAAATTGAGAAAAGATTAACCTATTGATGTACCTTATGGGATTGTTTCCTTCATAGAACCTATAAGTTTTATGCTTCCCTGCAAATCTTTCTATGCGTTTTACTCCATACTAAATTATAGAAAATTACTTTAAATACAATATTTATTATTACCATTAGGGTGGTGAAGGCTTGTTTCCTATTTTCGGTATCTCTCTTCTTTCTCCTCCTTTTTCTCTTCTACAAATCAAGGCACACTCGTTAGGTTTAACCTCTGTGTTTTATAGTCTATCCCCCTTTTAACCTTGGAAGATTAAGATGACTTCTTGTCTATGCATTTATTGTTTTTGTTATTGCATTATCACCTGTACGGACGTATCGTACTTGCTTAAGTAATGGACATGTTTCTTTCATGTTATGGATGTTTTAGAGAGTGTGTACATTCTATGTTAAAAATTAAGTCAACAAACTAAATAAACCTCTTTTTAATCACTTGCTTAGAAAGTTTTTAAATACTATTAATAATTTATTCATTATTTGATTTTATATATCAATACTAATATTTTTTTATATAATTCATATAAAATTGCATTTTATATAAGATATCATAGAGTGACAATACTTTGAAAGCTATTTCTAATTGAATTATTAGTGCCCCCTAACCTGCCCAAAAGGGTAGAAAGACATAGGCTCTTTAATCATGTAAGCTGTAAGGTTTTTCAAGTAATAAAACAATTGAAGGGTTTGACTTTAGGTATATAGCTAAGGAATAAAATCCACTACAATACGGTTTCAGGAGGGACAACGATTAGAGTTGAATTTGGCACACAAGAAGTGATAAGAACTCATAAAAATGGACTTAAGAATTACCCTTAACAAAGTGTACGAAATCTCGTAAATTATGTTAAGCATACAATTAAACGACCTAAAATAGTCATAAAACAATCCTAGATGGCTTGACGAAAATAAGAACTAAAGAGAAGAAAATAGATTAAAACAAGAAAAAAAAAAGAAACTCATAAAAAATGTATTAAGGATCACAATTTGAAAACCTTGAGATTTTTTAGCTGTACGGCGAATATTGTTGTCACTTCCTAACATTTTGCAGGTGCGCACAGTAGAATTTATTGTTGCATACCTACAAAAATTTAGTTTTGTCACAAAATTAATGCGAGTGTGTAAGATTTTTTTGAAGTGCGAATAAATGTTCAAATAATATCACATTAAATGCCTAAATTTTAAGTGATTTTTCAATTATTAAGTACCTAAATTTTTTCTTGTCAATTTAGTATCCAATTGATCCTAACTAATATTGTTAACTAATATTAAATAATGTGGCCTTTTAATGAATCATGAGTAACACGTATTCTCATATATTTAAAAAAAAAAAAATCTTAAAAGTCATCTTACAACTACATGGCATTTTGCTTATTTAAATAATTATTATTTAATATCTAAAATTTTTAAACAACTAAAATCCTAATCTAGAATATAATAAAAATTAAAAATTTACTTAAATCTTTAATCTCCATCTTCCTCTTTAGGATAAACACCACCACAATGCTCTCACTTAACCCCTCTTTCTCCAGCAAACTACTACTACTATCCTAGCTCTCAATCACCTATTACTCAACCAACCACTTTTACACACAGTTCACTCCACTAATAAAAAAAATAAAAAACCTTAGCTTTACATCCTTTTTCTCACATCAACAACATTAAATTAGAGTTTATGTTTCAATTTGGAGATTTTGGTTCTTGTCTTGATTTTTAATAGTTAGATGTGGATTGAAAATTAAGGTTTTGGTTTTTGTTCCTTTAGTTTAGTTGTATAATTGAAAATGGGTGTTTGGCTAGTGTATTCATTTTACCCTCTCTTTAACTACCAAGGGAAACAAATTCACACAATCCTCTCTAAGCCATTCTTCTCATAAAAAACAAACTTATCATCTAGCCCAAGTAATGTGAACTATGGGAGTGTTATTCATGAGAGCTTGATAAATAAGGAAAAGACACGCATGTCGTGGGCAATGTGTGAAGATATCAACGTTAATGTGTGAAGAAAGAAGAGTGAGAAAGAGATAAAAAGCTAGAAGCATTGATTAGTATAAATGATAAAAGGGAAAAACAAGTGAATCAATTAGTGTTATTATTGTTAAAATTGTTTACAAAGGAGTTCAAGAAATTGGCGCAATAAGTTTATTTGTTATTGTCGAACCCTACTCATCTATCTCATTGAAGTTAGAGAAAAAGGTAGAAGACAATGGAATTTTTTTAATATATTAAACTATTTAAAAATGTATTATTCTTTTGTTAAAAGTTGAGTTGAAAATTTATTTATTTATTTTTGAATAGTGATGCATGTAACATGCTTAACAGCTTAAAATGTCATGTGCTAATGAGTTGGCTCTTTAAGAGTTTTTTAAATATGAGGATGTGTGTCACTTTATGATTCATAAAAAAGGTTACACCATTTAATATTAATTAGTGGTGTTAACTTTGATAGAAACAGCAACATGTGTAATTTTATTTATTTATTTATTTATTTTTTGGCCAACACATGTGAAAGTTTAATTGGATACTAAAATTGATAGTAAAAAATTTTAGATACTTAAATGCTTGAATTTCAACTATCAAATCCAACATTATCCTAAAAATATTTTTAAAAATTTATCATGGTACAAAGATCTTACAATTCTACTAGTTCCCCTTTCCTTATCTTATGATAATTTCATTTCCCTTTTCAATTCAAGCAACAATAAAAAAAATGTGATCCCCTTATCAATAGCTATTTGATTCTACCAAAACTCAAAAACTATTTTGTGAGAATTTTCTTCTCCCTTGCATTGCTTTCATAGTCAAAATATATACAAAAGATACAAAACCATTGCTTCCTAAACTATCTCATAAGAATATGCTAATATAACCAATTTACTTCCTAAATTAACTCCCACAAATTTTATTTACCAAAAATACAAATATTACAATAATATACAATATCCCCCCTCAAGTTGGAGCATGAAGATCTCGGATGCCCAACTTGCGAAGTAAGTAATCGTATTGACGTGTACCCAATGCCTTGGTAAAGATATCCGCAAGTTGTTCATGTGACGACACAAACCGTGTATGGATATCACCATTGAGGATTGCATCACGAAAAAGTGACAATCCACTTTAATGTGCTTTGGTCGCTCATGGAATACTAGATTTTAAGAGATGTGAAGGGCTGCCTAACTATCACAATGCAACGTCATGGGTGTAGTATGCAGCAAGCCTAAGCTAGACAAAATGCCCTTCAACCACTTCAACTTACAAGCACTCACAACCATAGAGCGATATTTTGCTTCAGCAGAAGAGTGAGACACTGTATGTTGCTTTTTCGTTTTCCAAGAAATAGGAGATACACCTAAAAACATCAACTAACTTGAAAGCAATCTCCTTGTCAATGGGCAACTTGCCCAGTTTGTGTCACACCATCCATGTAAATGCAGCTCACACTTACTACTCAACAAGATACCTTGTCTTGGACTACGTTTTAGGTTACAAACCACTCGCAACACAACTTCCCAATGATCTTCTCGTGGTTGTTGCTTAAATTGAGACATGACATAAACACTATATGAAAGCTCAAGCCATGTGAAGCATAGATAAATCAATCACCTAACCAAGCGACAATATGGCTCCGAATCAGTTAGCAACTTGCTAGTTGAAAGTGCCAAGCAGTGATTCTGTTCTAAGGGAACACTAGTAGGTTTAGCTCCTAACAGTCCAACTTCAGAAATAATGTCCAACGCATATTTTCTTTGACACAAAAAAAAAAAAATCCTTTAGGCCCACGTGCAACTTCAACACCAAGAAAATACTTCAAAACTCCTAGATCTTTCATATGAAAATAGGTACTTAGATAATTTTTAAACCTTTGACTGGCAGCACTATTGTTCCTAGAAATTACAAGATCATCCACATACACAAGAACATTAAGTTGTACTTCACCACTTTTCATAGAAAACAGGGAATAATTAGAATAAGACTGTTGAAATCGGTAGGCTTTCAAGGCAGTTAATAGCTTGGTGAACCAACATCGTGGGGCTTGTTTGAGCCCATAGAGTGACTTTCACAATTTACAGACCTTGCCTAGAGTTGAAATCTGAAAACCAGGGGGCAACTTCATATAGACTTCCTCTTGAAGATCTCCGTGGAGAAATGCATTATGGATATCCATCTGATGCACTTCCCAATTTTTTGCTGCTGCTACTGCCAAGAGCACTCAGACAATAATCATCTTGGCAACTGGGGCAAAAGTCTCAGTGTAATCAATCCCCTCAACTTGATGATTCCCTAAAATCACGATTCGAGCTTTGTAATGTTCCACGGTGCCATCAAAATTATATTTGATCTTATATACCCATTTGCAGCTTAGAGCTTTCTTATCGAGCATTATTTTCCAATGCTTGTATTTCCTGTTGCATTGCCTCTTGCCACTATCTATCTTTCATAGCTTCAAAAAAAGTTACTAGCTCATGTTCTACATGTATCGCTGTAAGAAAAGTACGATGTCGTAAAGAAAAATTGTTACAATTCGCATAATGTGCAATGGGATAGCTCTTACCTAAGGAATGTCGTAGTGTGGATGTCTGTGAGGATGGACTCAATTTTTGGATCGTATGCGTAACATAATCATGTAGTAACACTGAGGTTTGCTTCTGCTGATGTCCATGACCCAACAGTTCCCTGTCATCAGCCTAAACACCTTGTTCCCGTTCCAGTTCCCTTTCCTGTTCTAATCTATGTTCTGGCACATTATCAATGTGTGCTGCCTCCACACCCCCCCTCGCTACCAAGCCATCCACCTCTTGAAAGTCAACGTTAACCACCTCAACACAAGACAACGAATTTGAGGCCTTGCTAGGGGATGAAGCAAATGGGTACTATATCTCAAAAAATTTAACATCGCGTGAAACAAAAAATTCATTTGTTTCTAAATCATACAACCGCCATACCTTCTTCCTATAAGGATAACCAACAAAAATACACCTACTTCTACTATCAAATTTATCTCTCGATCTTTCTTGTTTATGAGCATAGCATAGTGACCCAAAAACTCGTAGATGATCATACGTAGGTTTTCGTCCATAAAGAACATTATAAGGAGTTTTTCCATTCAAAACTGAGGAAGGTGTTCGATTTATTAAGTAGCCAGCAGTTAAGATACATTCACCCCAAAAATCAACGGGAAGACATCCTTAAAAACGCAAAGCTCGAGCTACATTTACTATGTGTTGGTGTTTTCTTTCTACTCGCCCATTTTGTTATAGTGTTCCAGGATAGGATGTTTGAAAAATAATACCATTTTCAAGAAAATAATTTTTCATGCAAGTGAATTCCGTTCCATTATCGCTTTTCACAATTTTTACTTGCTTTTTAAATTGTCGTTTAACCATAGAAAAGAACATTTTCATGATTTCAGGCACTTCTTTCTTATCAACAAGTAAATATATCTACAAACTTCTAGAGTAATCATCAACAATAGTAAAAAAATACAATGTGCCCCAAGAAGAAACAACTCTATAGGGACTCCACAAATCACAATGTATCAATTCAAACACATCAGAAGCTCTAAAATCACCGAGAGGAAATTTTTCTCTAGTCTCTTTTGCTCTTTGACAAACATCACAGCATTTATTCAAACTACTATTCTTAATAGAACTTACAACTGGAACTAACTTGATAACTTTCAAAGACGGATGAACTAGATGCTAGTGCTAAAGATCCAAAGACCCCACCATGTCAACCTTCATAGCTTTAATTCACGGTATGCCCCTGAAGTAATATAGTCCATCCTAACATTCACTCGCACTAATCAACATCCTTGAATTGCGATCTTGCATCACACAAATATTGTTAGTGAAATTAACAATACAATTGGAGTGGTCTATGAGTTGTGACACAAAAATTAAGCTGCAAGTCAATCCAGGAACATATAGAACATTTTTAAGGAAAAAATCTTCATCAAGAGTGATTGACCGTTCTTTGGTGGTGACAACATTGCTCCCATCCGGTAGCCCCACAAGACATTGCGATATTTCCCATAAGTCATACAAGTCACTCAAATTCCCCATCATATGGTTCGACGCTCCCATGTTAATTATCCAAGACATATGCTTACCAATTATCTTTTTAGTCGCAGAAGTTTTTTAATTGTATAATAATTTTAGAAGAGCCTCCCACTGCTCATTGCTCAGACCAAGTGATCCTGCTCCATCTCCTTCTAGACCTCCCTCGGTAATTTGAGTGGCATCAGCTCGCTCTAAACCACATCCCCAACCTGCTCTTTGTCCTGTTCTTTGCTGTGACATTTGTTGTCCTTTGCCGCATCCTCCACTCTTCCCTTCATTACGAGGCTTGCTGCCCCACCATTTTGGATATACAATTAGAGCGAAACAGTTATCAACCTCATGGCCTGTACATTTACAATGGGAACACATTATGTTTTTATCCATCCTGTCTTCTCAATTGTGAATTGCAAAGGCCATCACTTCCCCACATTCATCTTTGCCTCGAGAGATAGCTTTCACTCTTTCCTCTTGAATGAGGATCAAGTATACTTTTTTCAAATTTGGTAGTGGATCTTGAGCCAATATATTAGAACGATCAATCCCATACATTGTTTCATCTAATCCCATGAGAAAAGTGTGCACCCTTTCCTCTTCTTGTCTCTTCTCCAAAACAGCTTTGAGATTACACTTGCATGTCGTCAACTGCTCATAATTAGCCAATTCGTCCCACAATTGCTTGAGTTTTCCATAGTAATTGATAATACTTATTCCCTTTTGTTTGCTCTTGGCAATAGTTGACTTCAGTTGCTGAATTCTAGGTCCATTAACTAACAAGAAGCACTCTCGTATGTCATTCCAGAGATCTTGTGCAATCTCTACATGTGAGATTATTGATCGAAGATTAGGTTCGATGGTGTTTTGAATCTAAGACACCAATAGCGAGTTAATTATCCACCAGTCTTCAATGTTTGCGGAATTTTCATCAGGTCTCATGATTGTTCCATCAATGAAACCAAATTTCTTCCTCGCTCTCAAGGCCATTCTCAATGAACGAGACCATTCATCATAGTTTTCTCTCTTCAATTGGATCTGAGTAATTAAAATACTAGGATTATCAAGCGAAGTGATGTCATATGGTGAGATGGTTTTTCATTGAGAAGTTCCATAATCACTAGTAGCCGGCTTTCTTGCGTTTGATTTTTTGGCCATGGTTCAAAGGATCACATCGTGATTTGCTATGACTTTGATACCATACCAAAACTCAGAAACTAGTATGTGAGAATTTTCTTTTCCCTTGCATTGCTTTCATGGTCAAAATACATACAAAAGATACAAAACCATTACTTTCTAAACTATCTCCTAAGAATATGCTAATGTAATTGCTTCCTAAATTATCTCCTAAGAATATGCTAATATAACCAATTTACTTCCTAAATTAACTCTCATAAATTCTATCTACCAAAAATATAAATATTATAATAATATACAACAGATTCCTTTTAGAGTAAATTCTTTTGGTTAGTTCTTTTAGAGTAAATTATAATAATGTAATCCGTGTTTTAGGGCTCTTTCACTTTGGTGAACTCCATGTACTTTTTGAGCCAAGACATTTGACTAGTTGTGTAGTTTTTATAGACTTCTTTTAACCTCTGCAGGCAACTTTACTTGAATTTTTGTCACTTCCATGAACAGCTCTCTCGATTACATGTGTTCTTGTCATCCATCGACGGACCGGATTAAGGAGGGCAGGGCTTCACCACCCCCATGAGGTATGGGTTGATGATCTCCTGTTACTAGATATTTTTATGCATTTAAGACATAATGAAAGGACAAGAAACATGCAAGGAGAAAAAAAGATAAATACACTAAAATTCCGTTTTATTCGTATTAAAAATTACCAGTCAAATCCACTTTTTTTTTTTTAAAAAAAAAATTCTTTGCTAACAGTTTTTTAAATAAATAAATATTTTTTTTTTTTGGGTGTGTTTATCAGAACGAATTGAATTGTCATCTTCTTCTTTCGTTCATAATATTAAAAAAAATAATGTGCCCCCCATTACATCAAGGTGGCATGCTCGCATGGCAACCTGACGACATACTTTTCTTTCCTATATTTTTTAATGCTTATTTTTTATCTTTATTAATTAAACTTTTATAAGTTAACAATTTTAAAATTTATGTCTTGCTGAACTGCAATATCAGCATTCTAGGTTGAAGTTTGCGGAACCAAGTCGATGTTTATAATGTCGTGAAAGAAAATAACGATCAAGTGCATGGCATAGGGACACAAACGCAGACTGTTAAATAGGTTCTCAAAAGGGACACAAACGCACAGTGTTGAATAGGTTCTCAAATTGTGTAAAATTAACTATAATTAAGATATTTATAATAACTTTAAAATGCCAAGGGTATAATAATTAATTTTTATTTAAATGTTGAATGAACAAAGTGAATGTTTTATTGCTCATGTTCTCATAAATAGGATTTCCTTTGGATCCCATTTGCCATGATCCAAATAAGTCAAGTTCAAAGAAAAGGAGTCTAATAGAGAGAGTTCAATTAGATCACATTTGAGAGAGATCTAGATAAAGTATTGTGGATAGAAAATGAGTAATTTTTATAAATACTATTCCGTGTGATCTGAATAAAGCATAAAATTTGTAGATATATTAGTTGGTTTGCTTGAGATGTTGTACCCATTACTTAAATTGATGTGCCATCTTAAGTATTTGGGTTGTGATATTAGTTGACTTAAGTGTTTAAAATCATGGCTTGTTGAAAAAAGTCATTACTCATTGTGATATTTTGAAAATTTTTCTCTCAAAAAAATCCATAGAGAGAACTTCAAATATTCTAAAAGATCTAGTGCAATAATTAAGAATAAAAGATCACTACTATTGTTCTCATATGATATAAAAAAAAATAGAAAAAAGAATTGGGAAGATTTTCTTATCTTATTTCAGTCCTAATTGGGTTCTATATATACATGTTGTACATGCCTAAAAAAGGAAGAAGATTTGGCTTATAATTATGCCACAATATTTACAATCTCCAACTCCTAAACTAACACACACATATATATATACAACTCAAAAATAGGAAGTAAATCACAGACATAACACGGAAAATATGTTGGAGAGATTTTGCATATCTTGGGATACCATAATACTCCCCCTCAAGTTGGAGCATATAGATCACTAGTACCCAACTATCGAAGAAGCATTTGAAACTGTTGCTTGCTGAGGGCTTTGGTAAAAATGTCAGCGAGCTGGGCAATTATGCGAACATGGAAAGTGGAGATGCATCCCAACTGAATTTGATCGCGAGCATAGTGACAATCAATTTCAATGTGCTTCATGCGCTCATGGAAAACAGGATTTGTAGCGATGTGAAGCACGACTTGGCTGTCACAAAATAAGCACATAGGTTGAGAATGATAAACACCAAGAGACTTCAAGAGAGATTTGAGCCAAGTAAGTTCACAGCATGTGGTGGCCGTAGAGTGATATTCAGCCTCGGTAGAAGAACAGGAGATGGTGTGTTGCTTCTTTATCTTCCAAGAGACCAGAGAACAACCCAACATAACAAAATAACTAGTAATAGAGCGACGAGTCAGCGGACAGGTGCCCTAATCGGAGTCACAATATGCATTAAGATGTAAGTCACTATTACTTCGAAGAAAGAGACCTTGGCTCGTATGACATTTGAGATATCGCATAACACGCAAAGCCGCATGCTAATGTTCCTCTTTCGAATTCCGCATGAATTGAGCAAGAGTATGGATTGAGTAACATAGCTTCGAACAAGTGATTGTAAGATAGATTAAACGGCCAATGAGACGTCGATATTGATCAAGAGAGAGAAAGCCGAAGTTGGTGGAAAGAGCCAATTGATGATTCTGCTCCATAGGGAATTCTCATGGCTTGGCATCTAGCAAACCTGCTTCAGTAATAATATCAAGAGCATATTTGCATTGAGACAAAAACAAGCCATCAAGACCATGAGCAATTTCAATACCAAGAAAATATTTCAAAGCCCCCAAATCTTTCATGTGAAAACATGAACCTAAATAAGCTTTAAAAGTTGTAAGAGCCATGGAATTATTGTCGGAAATTAGAAGATCATCAACATAGACAAGAACTTGAATAACAGTACCATGTTTGTTTAAAGAGAAAAGGGAATAATCTGCATAAGATTGAATAAACCCGAAAGCCTTAAGAGTTGTAGAAAGCTTAGCAAACCAGTTTCGTGAAGCTTGTCTCATATCATATAATGACTTCCATAAGCGGCATACCTTTCCAATCGATGTGCTAGAATAACCAAGAGGCAAAGTCATGTAAATCTCTTCATCGAGATCACCATGTAAGAAGGCATTGTGAACATCTATTTGATGGAGCTCTCAATCCCGAATAACTGCAACGGCAAGAAAAATGTGAACAGAAGACATCTTAGCAACAGGAGCGAATGTCTCCATAAAGTTAGTGCCAGCAACTTGTCCATTGCCAAAGACAATGAGACTAGCCTAATGTCACTCTATAGAACCATTAGAGTTATACTTAATCCTGTATACCCATTTTTAGCCAATAGTCTTCTTACCAGGTGATAAATCTGCAAGAACCCAAGTCCCATTTTGTTCAAGCACTGTAATTTCTTTACTCATTGCTTCACGCTAAGCAAGATTGCGAACGGCTTCAAAAAAACTGGTGGGTTCGGAACTTGCAGTAATGGGTGCCTAAAAACGAACATACGGACCAAAAAATTGATTACATGTTATAAAGTTAGCTTCCTTTGTAAGTGAAGAGCGTGGGAAATGTTGAGAATATGACGATGATTACGCTCAATGTGACCATTTTGCTGTGGGGTAGCAACATAGGACACCTCAAATAGAATACCTTGGTTATCAAAGTACTTTTTCAATGCAACGAATTTAGAACCATTATCACTACGAACCCTTTTTACTAGTTTAGAAAGTTGTGTTTGAGTTATAGCACAAAAACTTTGTAGAAGATGACCAACTTTTGTCTTACTTGCCATCAAATAAATCTAAATACTACGAGAGAAATCATCAATAATTGTCAGAAAATAAGATGCGCCACATGCAGACACAGTGCTATAAGGTCCCCACACATCACAATGAACCAATTTAAATAAATCTGAAGCTTTATTAGAACTAATAGGAAACGATGCACGAGTTTATTTTGCTTTAAAGCAAATGTCACATGGTGCATTGAAATTATCATGAGAAACACAACTACCAACTTCAAGAAGAAGAGCAACAATCTAATGAGAAGGATGACCAAGACGTTGATGTCACAGTTGATAAGAATCGGCTATTCTTGTATAATGCGCTTTGTCGACAGGAATAGCAATCCACAACCAATAGACCCCATTTCTTTCTTCACCCACTCCAATCACCATCTTCGAAGTGCAGTCCTGTAACACACATAACTTGTTAGATGGTGTAACAATGCAAGTCAAATCTTTAATCAATTGAGAAAAAGCAAGTAGGTTGCATGTCAATAGTGGAACATATAAAACATGTTTAATTTTCACATTGAAACTCAGCACAACGGTTCCTTCTTGTACGGCATTCGTGTGCGTTCTATTAGGCAAAACAACAGGGGATAGAAATGTATCACAAATATCCATAAGCAGCACACGATTTCCTGTCATATGAATTGATGCACTAGTGTCCAAAATCCAATTGGAAGAGAACATACCCGACAACTTTTCATTAGAATTGGACGCAAGAGTTTTAAACATATTGACAACCGTAGACTACAGTTCATTTGAAAGGGCTGGCGCAAAATCAACGTGATCCTGCGAAGTAAAATTGGTAGGCGCAGGAGTTTGATTCGGGACAGAATGAGCAGCATTGGCAAGCTGCACTTGCTTCCCACAACTTGAACCAGCACTGCTGCTATTAGTGCCACCAGCAGGGACCAACACTCCACCACGGTCATGACCAACATCACACTTGTCTCTTACCATGGTGATATATGAACAACACTAATAGAAAAATATATATATATATATATATATAAGCTAAGGTTTATCCCTGATGCTCTGATACCATATAAAAAAATAGCAAAAAAAATTGGGAAGATTTTCTTATCTTATTTCAGTCTCAATTGGGTTCTATATATATATATATGTTATACACGCCTAAAAAAGGAAGAAGATTTGGCTTATAATTGTGCCAGAATATTTACAATCTCTAAGTCCTAAACTAACATATATATATAGCTAAAAAATAGGAAGTAAATCATAGACACAACATGGAAAATATGTTGGAGAGATTTCGCATGGGAAACCACAATTTGAATCTCGAAAAATCTTCAACAAACTATGTATATAAAATGTGTAGAACTTTTTAAGGATAGCATTTATGTACTTCTAACTATATTTCTTTGTTTACTTTTCACATTTTCTAATATAAAGGACTTGAATTGCTCCCTAAAACATAAACAATCTATTCAATTTAATTTTGATATACAAATAGAAGAGTTGAACATAGGTAGACATTCCCTCCTTGCCTCCCAAAAGAAAGGGAGAGAGATGCAAGATTGACTGTGTCCTTATTCCCATGGGTTCTTACTTTTCTTTCGCAATAACAGGGCTTTAAGGAAATTGAACACCTCCATTTCATCTGTTAATGGCGTGGGGATGTGTGGTTTCCTTATCTTTGTTTACCAAGGGACAATTTAATCCTGTAAATGAGTAGAGTTTTTGTAACTTCTAGTTTTGGAGACTTCTTCTATTTATCAATCGGTCGGATTTAATATATCATTTAATAGTTGAGATGGAATGGCCGTAGAATCCCTTAAAATAGTAAGAATTTTAATTATGGGACTCTATATTGAATTGTCTTTAATCTTACATCCCGTGTACACGAAATTAGCATCCAGTCAAGTCAAATCCAACTAATTTAACACAAGCACCAATAAATAAAAGCAGCATAAATCATCTACTATCTGCATCTTGTTTCAAAATCCCTTCTAGATAACTAGTTTTGGAGATCAATTTTCAATTCATCTCTTCAAAACTGGTTGCCCCAAGTCCATATCAATTGACTAATACACAAGTAAGTTAAATATTAAAACAAATCCGATTAGATAATCCATATATATATATATATATATATATATTTTAAACTAATAAATTACCTTTTTTTGGTTAAACATACATTTAGAATGTTCAAGTGTTTTCTATATTCTAGAAGGATACATTGTGAGGGCCAGGCCATGAAAAGGGGAAAGGAAAAAGGAAATAATTGAAAAGCACGATGATAATGGTCACTTTGTCTTGAGTTACACAGCCAATAAACATAATAACCCTAATCAACGTGATTATTGCAGAAGAAAGTCGCTAAAAAAAATTGTCCAACACAGCACTGATGAATCCATGTGATCTGAAACATGAAGCTATGGACCTCTTCTCTCCATCATCAAAGGTGAGTCACTGCCCACGTAGCACCATACTTTTCTTTATGGTGGGCCTAGATCTTTCATTTCACGAAATCATGAGCTTTCATGGTGGACGCAACGTATAATTATTTCCTCCATCGGGTATCATCAGACAGATTTAAAATATAAAATATTTCATGTTTTTGATATTAGATACAGTTTATAAGAAGACGGGCTTTAAAAATAAAAGGAATATTTTTAATGAGTATCTCGAGATTAACAACAGCAGTCAAAAGTCTAGGGACACGCTAGCGTTGACAGGCAAAATTTTTGGTGGGACCGCCCATGAAAATGCGAAATGAGAGGAAAGCCTATCATCATCAGTCGTAAGGATGACGGAATACATTGCGATAGGTGGCATCGCTGTATTCGATTGATTGCTTCATGTCCAGACGCGAAAGAGGGTTTGCCTTTTTGTAGAATGGAGAAGAACAAAGGAGATGAAAAGATCATTCAATTACAAGCAAGAATATACCTCAGGATAAGGAGGCTAATCAAGGTCTGCATTTCATGAGACCATACCATGTTTAAGTGCATAATTAATAATGGGTGATTTAGTCAGTGAAATTAATTGGTTATATCATAGAATATCAAATGGTATTGACATATATTTTTCGGTTGGATATGTCTTTTACTTTATAAACTTAATCCATAGAAAATATTTCAATACCTAATGCAATCGTAAATTTCAAAGATTTTTTTATGATTTAATTTTAAGCAAAGTTTAAACAGGTTTATAATTTATACACTGCAATAGTACGAGTAGTAATTTCAAGTTAGGTCATGTTTGTGTTAATCTTGATGTGTTAGTAGATCATAACATGTTAACTCAATATGATCCGTTTACTAATTAATGAGTTATATTCAAGTTACTCATTTGCTGCTTATCTATGATTGGCCAACTTATTTTATAAGAGTGGAACTAGTTGTTTTGATTTTATTTGTTTCAATTCATGGATCGATTCATATTTTACTTTTCATTACTCTTTATGGATAATTAGCCTTGGTTCGTTTCCATTACATCCCAAAATTGAAAAATATAGACGGTTAGCCACATTTAGGTATCTCAACATGAGCATGTAAATGTTTAAAACAACTAAAACCCCACATTATAAAAATGATCATTAATTTTTCAAATGTCTTACGTAGATATCTTTTATCCATTCATAATATATAACTCTAAAATTTTGAAAAAATTAGAATCTAATCCAATATAATTAAATGTAAACTATAATAAATTATTTTATCATATACCTCGATATACTAGCACTAAATTTGCTCCTAAATATTCAAGACATGATCATAATATATCAACCCCTCCTATACCTAATTTCTGTTTTTCTTTTCTTTTTTCTTTTACCAAACAAGGAGAGTTGAAACCCAACATATAACTACAAGCACACATGAATTCCATAAGATATAATAGCTTGTTCTATTGTAGCAAATGCAAGTCATTGTCTTTGAATAATCATCAAGTAGCATAGTTTGAAGTTATTCATGACTAACTCTAAACTTAGAGTAACTCACGATTCCATAACACACTGTTATTATATGAATCCAATAATGACATCAATATCAACATCTTTAGTCACGTTATCCCATAATTAACACTAGATTAGCCTAGTAGGAGATTGGCCCACCAACAAATGTCCACTCTAGGATCCCCATAACTCTAATAGTGATATGACTTGTAGCTTCTCTATACAATTTCTTAATTCAATTTCATAGTGTCACCATGATTAGCAACTCGCAAAGAATATCAATGTCTAAATCTATCATATCCTTTTGATATGAGACTCCACTCAAGAAAATGTGTCATACTAACCACCAAATGCCGCATGGGCTCACCAATAATTTGGATCTTTGGCTATAGTCAAATAAAAGCAACAAACATCTTGTTTTCACTTTGATTTTGGTTGTTCACAACTAGCCTAACATGCACTATATAACAATCAAGATTATATACCTAGCTCCCAAGTTAATGATACCAACTATTTAAATAAATTATTAGAACTGTATATAGGTATTACATATCAATACTTAAATAAAACTAGGATTAATATTACATTTGATATCTGAACTTTGTCCATTTTTGCAATTAATTACTTAAAGTTTAAGAGTATCAATTTACTACCTATAAATTTTGTGTGGTCATTTATAATATCCAGATAGAGTAGTTAATTGTAAAAATAAATAAAGTTTAGGTTGTTAATTATAACAAAACACAAAATATAGATAATTAATTACAAAAGTATGTAAAGTTTAAGTAACAAATTGATATTTTAAAACTTCGGTTATTTAATTATAAAAATAAACAAAATTATGATATTAAATGTAGCATTTACCCATAAAACTAAGACCATAACTTACATCTATAATTTTGTAAGTCATAGAGGTTCAAGGGGAATTCTTTTGGAACCTTCAAGAAAATATGCTTAGTAAAATCCTAGATTAATACCTATGGCTAAATTTGATCTATTTGTTTGTATATGATTCAAACTCAAGAACTATCTAAATATTTATTCCATTCTATTTAGTTCCATATATATTAACTATATATATTCATTTTATTATTATTGTTGTTGTTGTTGACAAACTCGTTTAATTATTATTATTATTATTTAATTGTTCTTCGACTTATTGTTATTACTATTTATTCATTTACTTTTATATATTTATACATGTTAGGATTACATTAATTACTTATATACATATGTATATCATTCTTATTAATATTTAGTATTAATATGTTATTATCAATATTATTATTACTTTTTTAGTTGAAAAACACTTTGACTTGGTTGATCACATTCCAAAAAACACCTTTCTTAGTGAAAAGTCCGGCTCCAAACGGATTAAACTCCTTTTTCAATAAAAGCCTAGTTTCTTTCCAGTATAACTCTTACATAAACTTTATTCTATAATACCTTTGATTTCACAAAACGTTCTCAACGATTAAATACTTATAATTCATAGTCTAACTTAAGTACACGGAAACTCTAAATTATAAATTCCAACTTAAGAAATCAGACACTCCCCCTTTTTATTTCCCATTTTCAATAGTTCTCCTTCAACAAGCTTTGCTCATCCAAATGAATCAAATTACCGTTTCCATTAAATTTCCTTTTCACCAACAACTTTCAATTTTCTTCCATAACATCTATTTTTATAAAAAGTTTCCTTTTTATAACACAACTTACTTCTTATGAACTTCCAACCCTCAATCCCACGAACCAATTAACATTTAATATTCCATAATTTAACCATGTACATTACTCATGATTCCAACATAAATTATGAGACTTATGATATGAATCAATCATAATATGTTCTATTAATTTCTTAAACCCAAGTCACATGAACATAAATAATGCTTATTCTTATATAACTCTAATAATGAATTCTTGATCCCTTAACAAGAATAGACAACACCTTATCATAACATAACTTTATGTTCTATCCTTTTCCATGAGTACTCCACTTCCTAAGAGCAAATCCCAATCTTTAATTCATAGTCCATATACTACTTCTCATATAACAATTTCTATATTAGGGTTCTTTATTCAAATTATATATCAAAAAATTGGATCTTACCTTGTTAGGACATGAATTCACCATACACCACCCACACATACATTAATCTCTCTCTTCATGCCACCCCAAAAACAATGATGCATCTCTTCAATTCTTGTAAAAGTATAATCCAATTAAACGTTTACTTCACATGGAATTGGATATTTACTTACCAATTTGAAAAGATTTTAGAAACCCTGTTACTTCATAATATAAACATATATAATGAAGAATCCTGATTTATCCATAAAAAATATGATGAATCAACTCCATGTCTCTTACCTAAGTATATTACCCAAATATGATTGGTATATACTAAGTTTTCTAATTTGATTTTACTAGATTCTCCTTAGATTTCTTTTCTTGTCCTTTCATCTAATGATTGGTTTTCATTGATGTTAATTCTTCTTAAGTTTAATTGTAGCCTATGCTTTCATTTATGTAAGTTGAATCAATAAATATTCAAAATACATAATGTAGCCCATTATTTTGCATGAACCATGATGTCTTTATTAGATTTATAGGAGAAAATCATCTAAAAATGTCACTTAAACAAGATTAAGTGCTAAGGCAAGCAAAGAGGAGAGTAAGATGAAAATGGAGAATTTTTGCAAGGATTGAAGGCCCCATTTGGATACATAAGCATAGCATTTGAATAAATTTCATATGTCATACCCCCTAAAGAAAACAAAATAGTGACTACTACCTCATTTTGTTTGAATGCCTTTTGAAGCATTCAAATGCTAAGAGTACTAAAGTGAAGATATCATTTCACTTTGTTCAAATGCTCTACAAGGCATTACAATGAAGTGCTTTGAAGCCAAAAACATCCTTTATGGTGGCCCTTCACTCGAATGGATCAACAACATCTTCGAACAAAGTCCATACTTATCTACTCAAGTCTTACTACTATAAGTACTATTTAGTCTTAAACTCTAGCCACCTTATGCATGTTTAACTCTTATTTTTCTCTTCTTGAGTAACTTTAAAGCCTAATATCAAACTCAGTCCATGATTAATGTTATAATTTTTACATGGTCTAGGTAGATTCCTACAGGTTTGCTACTCTTATACTTTATTGTTCTTAGTTATCTTGTATTGAGACTATTTTACTTTTATTTTAATAAATGATTTAAGTGTTTTAGTTATTTGCTTAGTCTTTTAATTTCAAAATTGAGTAGCCAAATCTCTAAAGGATTCATAATGTAGAGTAAGGCTTAAATCAATGGGTTTTTAATTTTTTAGTAGGTTTTTCTTTTAAATAATAAGTTTTTACTAGAACTTGTATTTAATTTTATTTTCTAATTTTGGCCAATATGGAAAATTATTTGCTAACCATTTACAACACTCATCTAGTTAAATAGGAGCAAAAAATGATGAGATTATCATGTTTCCCGTACAATTACATAGTTCCTAGGATCTTAAACGTTTCAATTTATTACCTTGAGGGAGAGACTAATTTATAGACTTGAGGATGATTAAATACTTTATGCTTTTCCTTTATGTTAAACCTACAAGCATAGTAGAAAATTCCAATGAGCGAGCTAAGCTTTACACTATGAATCCCACTTTATTTATAGAATTGATTTCTATGGAAAATACAAAACCCATCCTTTAAATTTTGACTTAAGTGTAGATATACTCCTAAACTTTCAAATATTACAAATCACTCTCTAAATTTTAATAAATTAACAAATAACTCCATAAAGTTGCAAATATCCCATATAAACTTTAACTTTCATATGGAATACTTCCATAAACTTATCAAATTGTGCTCTAACACCTTATAAACTTTAATTTTAGTGACTTTTTTTGAACTAAAAAAAAAAACCAAATATCCTTTATATTGTCAAATTATTAAAGTCTATGAGAGTGATTTGTAATATCTAAAAATTTAAAGGATATCTATATCTATATCAAATTTTAAGAGAATTATTTATAATTTGTTCATGATTTTCCTTTATTATTTGTAGCACTGCTTAATTATCTCTTGGTATCCTAGATAAACTAGTTGCTGTCACATGTTATTAGTTAGTCAGATGCTCTCAATGGAAACGATATCCTTGGTTTGAAAAAAGATCCCCCCTTATTACTTGTAGTAAATCGCCTTTTGTTAATCAACACGTTAAAAACCACATTTTATCTCATTAAACCATTGTTTTTTTTTTTCTTTTCCCAATATTATTCACAATATCCATCTTCTATATATATTTTATTCTTAATTTTCTTCCCTTTGAATTTTTCTTTTTTTGAAATTGTTAGTTTTTTATGTGAATTATTATGTTTTATTCTTTATTTTTCTAAATTAAAAAAAATATGTTAATTGCAATTTAAAATCATGCCGGTGATAGCTTTCGGCTTGATATTGTTTGAGGGATAATTAATCGTGCTTTATACATGTGCTTGTACCCATCACAAGCAATATATATTCTTAAGTATCATTTAGTTGTCATGATTTCGTGATACTAGATTGGACAAAAAAATTTGTCCTTTGTTTGGTTTGTATATTTGGTTTGATTACTGGACAAAAGAGGTCTCAAAGTACTGAACCAAAAACTTAAATTTTATACCATATAAAATAATGTACAAAAATTAATTTCACATAACAAAAACAAATATATTTTGAAATCTAAAAATGTTCTTAGCCACTATAATATTGATTAAATTAACATTATAGTTATTAAATATTGAGGCAACTTATTGTAATTTAATATATATTAATTTGTTATAATATCAATTTGATTAACACTACAGTTATTAAATTTAAAACAAATTATTATAATTTATAATATGAATGATTAATTTTTTTAATTACATAGAAAATCAATTGATTTACATTTATCATTTTATATAATTCGTTCAATTATGTGAATTTAATTATATCTTCAAATTGTATTTTTTTAATAATATTTAAAATATAATTAAATAACCATGATATTATAGAAATAGTATAATTGTCAAAATACTATATTCAGTACAGTACTTTATAATACCAAACAATAAATATCACAAAATTCTTTGTCCAGTATTAAACATACCGAACGTGGTATAAAAAAAAATTGTTTTATCATGCTTTTTTTCGTTTTGTACTATCCAATGCTTTTTATATTATCCAGTATTACAAACTAAATATTACCTTAATATGCAAGTCAATAGATATAACACTCAAAATATTGGAATAAATTGTTATGCTGACTACAACCTTCAATTAATGGTAACTTTGAAACAAATAAATGAATCAATATGGTAATTCAGTTGGTATTTGCATAAATTTTTTATTACATGTAACTTCATGGTGTTCAATGTTCATTCTCTAATGAACGGTTCGTATGATAGCATGATTTATGAACAGGTGTATGGTGTTATGCTTTCCTTATACATATCCAAAGTACATAGTTGTCTATTTGAAGTATCTACATTTATTAATCATCATTACTTATGCAATTCTCTGGCATTTAAGTTACGTTTAAATCTTCGATTATATCCTTGACAAATTATGAGAGGATCAATGTTTATAATTAAATTTAGATAGAAAAGACTTTTTAAGTGATTAAAATATACGATCAACATTATAATAAATAGTCCAAATAAGAGAACTTATGGTACCTGTAACTCCATCAAATTAAAGTGACATGATATATTTACACGATAATGATAAGATACTTTATTTAGATTATTTAATATAATATCAATTATATATTTTAACTATTTAATATAATATTAATTTACTATTTTCAATACTTAAAATTTTAATTTTTTATTTAAACTTCACCCCAAATTCCTCATTTGTAATTTTCCCTTGTATCATTGCCACCGGTTGGATTGACAAGACGACTATGGACTTGCGTGTAAGCCTACTGTTTAGCTATTCCACCAAACATGTTGGTTTTCTTTCTAACTTATTATAACTAAGAGTATTATCTTATCACCGAATATATTATTTTTATTTCTAACTTATTATAACTAAGAATGTTATCTTGTCACCGAACATATTATTTTTCTTTCCAACTTATAACTAAGAATATTATCTTATCATGTAGGAAAAGATAGTGTAGAAGCAGACGCCTGGAGCGGCTCTCAACAATCGGCCAGCAAGTAATGCCAGTGATTAAGATCATGAATGAAAAGTTCACGTTTTAGATGGAAATAAAATTACTAATTAAATAAAATAGGAAATAATATATGAAAAATGAAATAAATTATAGAATAAAAAAGAAGTTAGATAAGATCTAATGGATAATGAGTAAAATGTTAAAAGAAAAAATAGATCAAATTAAAAATGAAATAGAATTTTTATTTTCTTTATTTTTTAATTTTATATTATTTCATTTCATTTAATTATTCTATTTCTTTTTTTTTATTTGGTTTCATAGAAATAGAAATAAAATATTACATAAACTTTGAAATTACTTACATAGTGAGAGAATAGTTTGATCTGCCAAATTCGTTTATGAAGATCGTACACATGCGAGATCATGAAAAAAAAAAAAAAAGGCTAATGAAGCCGGTTCAAAATTAGGTATATAGATCCTAATGGCTAAAGTACAATTCAGCGCCCTTTAAAATAGTGTCGGATTCGAGTACAATGAAATAAAGCAGAACCATGACGCGACATATGAGTGAATATGATGCAAATGGACCAATGTTTCACTGACCATATGTCTCAATGCAAGCAGATGCCACCACATGCGCTGTACAGTACGGGCAAACCTTATTCCTAGGCCCTTTCCACTATGATTGGAATGGAGGAAAGAAATATATGAAGAAAAGAAAATAAGAGGAAAGAACTAGCAAGAAAGAAAATATAAATATATATATATATATATATATATATTTGTTCGGATCCGGAAGGAATGAAGTTGCAAGAAACGTTAAATAAGTTTTTCTTTCTCTTTCTTTTTTTTTTTTAATTTATCAAAGTATCAAATAAGTCCTTAAAATTATGAAATATCTTTATATTAGAATGTTAGTTATTTCGTTTTAATAAATTTCCATTCCAAATCTCTCCAAACCTGGAGTGGAGACTGGAGAGAATTGTTTTTGTGTAAATTTAGAAAAGGTTTTCCTTTATATATTCATTTTTTTTCCCTTTTTCATGTTTTTCCAAACAAGAGAATGAGATCATTTCGTCTCTAATTCCTCCCCCTTTCTTCATCTGGTAGTGATCGTAAACCCCTAAAACCACCACCAGAACGTAGACATAGAAGGTTACTTGGTGGACAATCATTGCAGACACCTACAGACTCATGTTATCCCTTATTGCATTACTATTCGAGCTTGCAGTGTCACCTTCCCTCTGTCTCAATATATGCAGACACAGTAAAACCCCCATATATAGTCTGCGAGATGGACTCCATGGATTGCGTAGGTCATTCGATGGACATTATTCTCCGAGATAAGATTTGTTTTTTCCTTTGCATGTTTCATAAATCCTATGCGTATCGAGAATCAATGTTCATTTTACATAATGTTATTCAAATTTAAAAATTTCATTCCTTTTTGCTACAATTTTAATTTCCTTTATTACTATTTCGAGGTTTCAAAATAAATATATTCAATTTGTAATTAACTCTCCAAATTAATATAATCGATCGATGTATCAAATAACATAACACAGAAACGTGACAAGCTAATCTAGCAATCGACCATATCTGACCCCAACTTCTTTTTATTGCTCAACATACACTCCTTTCACTTACAATTATGCCACGTCCATGCTTTTCTACAAGATTATACAATTTTTTAAAAAAAATTTGTTGTGAAGTTCTTGCAAAGATCACCCACCACAATGAATGTTTTCTTGAGTTATTCATGTATTAGATTCTGGGAAGTTCACCTATACATGAGGATACGTAGTAGTTGGGGCAGGCTTGAACATGAGAGAGAGAGAGAGAGGATACGTCTATCCAAAGGCAAAGCATGTTAAGAGGTTGGCGTCAATGTGTTTTGTTGCTTAGTAAAAGGGGCTATTACTTCATGTTTGGCCCTAAATTCACCTGAAGGAATACGTAGACGATAAGATCAATCTTCACAGAAGAGTTTGGTTACCAACTCAAGCTTATTAGTTGCCCTTTCCCAAACATCCCCTAGAGTTCCGGCACACGAAAAATCGCACAACTCAAAAGACTAATAAGCCCTTCATATTTTGAAATTTTATTTTTATAGAATATAATATTTCACATCAAGGGTCAATCAAATTGTATCATGTCAGACGCCTCCCCCACTCATGTCAATTATTACAATATCTTAAATGTTAATTAATATTATAGTTGACACTTACCTTAAAGCTTTATGCCTATAAATTGAGCACGTATAATAGAGATGTTAATTTGGTATTATTATGTCTGTCCACATTTTTATCATCTCAAGGGCAAGTATTTAATCTATTAGGATCTATCTTGATAACTGAATTATTGATCTGAATTAATTAAGCAATCGAGATTTGATCATCATAGAAAATGGGATAAAAGTAGTCTGTACCTCTTGTAAATCTCCTAGAAAAATACAAATATCATAAATGGAAAAAAGATTCATGACATATACTACTCGAAAGAAATGATAATAATAATAATATATATATATATAGTTGGCTTTTATGAATTATCGCGAGTAGAATGATAAAAACGTTACATGTTAAACTTTGTTGGCTTTGTTGATCGTGGAAAGTGACTTGTTAGCCGTAGTGATTCATTAATTTAAATCTTGTAAGTAGTGAAAGGTAGTTCAAAATAGCATGACTAACAAGGGGTTCGGCCATCTAAATTTTTATTCGCATCATGCATATGCCGCAATCCGTACTAAACCATTCCATTTGCTTACATAAAAAGGCTAGAAAAATAGTTACGTGTCGATTAGATAATTTATGTCGTGAAACCCACCGAAAGCGCGATTTAAAATTTTATAGAGTCAAAATCTTCGAGGACAGCATTGTAATTTAATAATCGCATGCGAAGGGTATGCGTATGCCAAAATTTGCAGCCAACTAAACTATAAAGCAAGAGTTGATCATTGTCTTTGTGCTGCCTCTCTCTCTCTTTCTCTCTCTCTATCGTGCAGATATTACACTGTCGAACATAAAGATCAAGCGAATCAGAAAGAAGATGAAGTATCAGTTTTGCGACAGCTTCCAAGGGATTGCCTTCTTCTTCTTGATTATCACCGCCGTCATCTCTAGTTGGTCGTCTTCTTCGATGGCGGCGCATATGGAGGACCGGTTTTTTGATTTGTGGAGTCGGGAAGATATGATCCAGATGGCCGGATATGGGGAGGAGAAGCTGTCTAACGTTGTGGTCTCAGGTTCTGTTGTTTGTGAAGCCTGTCTGCATGGTGATGCGCAGCTTCGTGCATGGCCTGTACCAGGTAATAATCTATTATATTATATGTTAGGTCGTCAACGGTTGTACTAACTCAGTTGTTAAAGGATGGAAGACCATACATACATACATACATACATATATATTGCGCGGTTTATGTTGTTAATTATAAACTTTACCAAAAAAATAAATGAATGGAATAGCAAAAAGTTTCTTCGTCTGTCATTTTAACTAATTTTCAAAGCAACGTTCTTTTTCTTACTATTATATATTATTTTCTGACATTAGAATATTATAGTACTAGAATCTATATATATTATATATATATATATATATATATATATTATTTTCTGACATTAGAATATTATAGTACTAGAATCTATATATATTATATATATATATATATATATATATATATATATTATTAGTGAGATCCAATCCTCAGAGGTTTGATTATTTTAGATTTGAGATATGTTCTTGTATCGATTGTATTTGACTCGTTTTAATCAATAAAATTTTAAGAAGTGTGGTGTTTACGTTCCTTCCGAACGCACGGGGACATTAAGACTATAAGAAAAATATTCTGACATTATTAATAATAGATAAACAGTGGATAGTTAACCATATATTATATGAGACATTGAGCTTTAGCTTTAAAGGTGACAATAGAAAGCCATGTATACAAGATTTTAACTGTTGCTTGTAATTGTACTTCTTTTCCTTTTGAAGATATTGGAGAATTGTGTCTTCAATATAGCATCCAATATATTTTCGGCTTTGAGTGTTGTTTCTAGAGTTGGGTTAAAAAATCAATCTATGAATAGAACCGAATTAAACCTAACTAAATTGAATCATAAATTAGACTTAAATTTATTTTAAGTTTGAAAAAAAAAATTAAACCAAATTGCTCTTTTTTTTAATTCAAAAAAATTATGAAATGAACTAAATTATTTAGAACAAGATCAAATTAAAAAAAAATGTGAAAGTTTAAAGAATGTATGACCAAAATAAAATATTTTATGTTACTTATTTAATTTGTTCTCTTATTCAGTTTTCATCAAGTAACTCACTATTATATATCTATTTCTTTTTTATCGATATAGAAACTAGGTTAGCTAGAGAGAGACAATAAAACATTCACAAACATATCAAGTAGGAATTAAAGATAATGAATGGTACTAGGGAAACAATAATAAATTATATATTTTATGTCCAATACAATATTCCATGAGTCATTGATTTATATATTTAAAAAATAATAATAATAATACATGTAATAATGATTCGAACCATGTACCAAAGTAGACCTAACCATTTTATTTAGGTTTGAAAAAATTGCAAACTAAACCATAAAGTTAAATTCGATTCAAAAAGAAAAATCAAATTATAACATAAAATTCAGTTTGATTCAAGGGGTGAATTGTATTAAACCAAACCATACCTACACCTAATTATTTCCTAGAAGATAAGATTTCTTAAATCCCTTTCATTATTAATTTTTAGGGAAAAAAAATGAGAGCGTAAAGAAAAACACATATAGTGATCTTAAACCAATCAACTTTTTAAAATTTGATTCCTTTTCTGTTCCATTTTTACTGTGATTCCAGGGAATTCAAAGATTTTAAACATATTTTTATATCCCATCTTGTATCATTTTCGTTTTTCCTAAAAAATAATAGTAAAATAGAATATAAAAATCTTCGCTCCATGACAATAACCTAATAGAGTTTGAATCAATTATCTGCATAAATTTAGGGGATGTGTGTCGTATGAAACGTGCGTAACTATCAATATATAACCATCTTCATATCTTCAATCCATTCATATTGATTTCTGCTCTCCATAATGTGTTTCCAGGTGCCATGGTGGCTGTAAAATGTCATACCAACAGCAAAAAGCATGCACCAATCAGTTGGACACAAGGCATAACAGATGAATATGGAGACTTCGCAATAGACCTCCCTTCCCACATCCATGCCGACGCTAATTTGCACAAGAAATGCTCCGTTAAACTTGTTCAATTACCCAAGAATTCGTTTTGTCGACCGGTTCATGTCAAGAAACGCAAGGGAATGGCATTCTTATCCCAAGATGACAATGGAGTCCGTACTTATACCGCGGGGAAAATAAGGCTTGTGGACTCGAGAAGCAGATCTTAACCCCTATGCTCGTCGACGTCAAGAAAGGACACAGACATATAGTTCAGTCAAATATTTTTCGAAAGTTATAGAGAAGAATAGATAATCAATCGATCTCAAGAGGTTGGCGCTTCAGTCACATTTGAGATTTTGATCATACTCAGGAGGGTTTGCTTTGTGTGTGATTCATGTACATGTATATATATATATATGATGAAATATAAATATCCCACATGATGAGTGTTACTATGTACAAGTGATGTCAATATTTGAGAATCGATCATACTCAGCAGGTTTTGCTTTGTGTGTGATTCATGTACATGTATATGTGATGAAATAGAAATAGCCCACATGATGGGTGTTACCATATGCAAGTGATGTCAACAAGTAGCTTATTGTAGATCTATATACGGATGTCACACTCAAAATAACCACTTCTTTTTTTATAACGGCCTAGAATTTAGAATGCTAAAACTCATCACGTGTCGTTATAGGATAAAAATATGTTAATAGTCTTAACCTAACCAATTTTGCATAATACTTGCAGAAATTGCCAAACACACTATCACATAAATCATCAGAATCAAAATCAAATGATTTTGCCGAACCTCCCTTTACATCCTTAAGTGTAATAAAAAGGTGTTTAATACTTCATTCATCTAAAAAAACTAGGATCATCATCATCGACAATAAAGATCTTAAAAGAGATAAGCAACAAGAGTCTCATCTCTCATAGATAACATTAGTCTTCCAACATTAATTTAAAACTTCAAGTAAATCTTCTAATATAGTAATCATCATCATAATAATAGTACTCTAAACCATCCCCATCCTCTACATAGATCACTATATCTTCATTATATACTATGCAATCATTCACGCATGCAGCTAAAAAATAAGGTTCCCGAAGGGTAAGCTAAATCTCGGCACGTGTAAACCAAAAGCACATGTGCAAGAACAAGTATTTCATAAATTGTATACATCAATACAAACAAGTAGCCAAAGAACCAATTATTATCTCATTTAAGTCCCTTAAGCAACATAGTATATATATATATCACACATACATACTACGGTGTGAATTGCTACTATAGGCTCCAACACTCATAAGTCACGTAAATCTATTGAATCATTTTGATATGCAACTTCATCGAGAACATCACCACATATCAATCAACGGGTGCCTCTTAAAATTTTACCATTATGCGTCCTTAAATCGAGCTAAGTGCGCACAATTTAACCAGATATACTTTAGGTTCATTTTCAATGGTAACTTGATAATTGCAAGCAACACATAATGTATACATGTACTTAGAATGGGCTTTTAATAGCTAATTTGAACTCTACAATCTTAAATCTTAATACCAATGTATTACATGCTTATTGTCGAATCTAATTTTTTATTTTTCCATTTGCATTCCTAATCCGATTTATACTAGACCCTATGCTCATCCAATATAAATCCTGAACTTGAATTAGGAATTTTATTATTTATTTAGAGTCGCCACCCAATTGAAGTTGAGAAAAATTACTAAATTAGAACTAATTGAGCAGATTAATTCTAATTTGGACAATTGGTCAACGAGATCACCTCTTTTTTATTTTTATAAATAAAGAAGAAAGGAAAATCAGAGATTCTTGACTCAAGAGCTAACCTATTAAAACCTTAAAGTTACCACATTATTCTTCTAAAATATGAATCATATTCTAATATCTTTTATTGTTGTTTATTATTTTATTATTTTATATTTATTTATTGAAATGACTCATACTAATTTGGAAAATGATTTTTTATTCTTTTTTAGAGTTGCCCCAGACAGATGCTTACGTACCTGCTAGTCAGGATTAAATAAGTCGTAGTTCGCTTTTTATGAAAAACTTTAGTGAGTTAGTTAATTTTAATTATGAAAATACCTTGGGTTTACGTTTTTATCATTTTTAGTATTTTGGAAAAATCTAAGCCTAAGCTTTATTATTTTATTTTTTTTGAAAAAAAATAATTTAAGGAAAATCCAATTTTGGATTTATTTAAGAAAATGATTTTTCTAAGTGACAAAAATTATTTTTATACTCCTATTATTAATCTACTTCTACTATTAATACTACTTTTAATCATTATTACTTTTATTATTTTTTATTTTATTATAATTCTTATATTATTTTTTATCTTTTATTATCTCTTTTTATTTTTTTTACTATTTTTTATATTTTTTTTCTCGTATTATCTTCATTATTTTAAATATTTTTCAACATTTTATTATTATTATTATTATTATTATTATTATTATTATTATTATTATTTATTCTATTCTAAACTAAACATAAAAAATGAACTAATCTAAATTCTACCATTTTCCTAATATTATTTTTATTTTTTTCTATTTTTGAAATATAAATAAATAAATAAATAAATAAAATACAATAAATAAATAAAATAATAAAAAACGGAAAATCCGACTTACCTGAGTTCGGGCGCAGTCTGCGGGTCGAGTTAGATCAGGTCGAACTGGGTCGGGTTGGATCACAGTGCCTGGAGGTTCTCGTCGACGACGTTTCGACGGCTTTTCGGGGTGTTTGAAAGCGGCTTTCAAGCTTTCCGAGGGTAGGTAATCCAATGGTGGTGGTGGTTTCCTTAAAAAAACTCTCCAAGTGGTGGTTCGAAGGGCGGTGATTGGCGGTCGTGGCTTAGGAACTCCGGTGGCTCTCAAAACCTCTGATTTTTTACTCTTTTCTCACTTTTGATCCCTGATTTAGCTTCCCCACATCGTGCTCTATTTATAGGCGTCAAAAATCGAGTTGGATAAGCTCGGATTTCCTCTGATTGAGCTGAATCGAATTTGCGGTTAAAAACCCATCTCCGATTTATGTAAATCTTCCAATTTGTTACGTCGCCCAATCAGCTGCTGACACGTTTCTTGGGAAATGCGAAAAATTGCAAAACACGAAAATGCCTCCCCCATGATTCGAACCTGTGATCAAGCCTTCCCCCCACGCACACGAGGCCATAGTCGTCCACTTCTCAATTTTTTTATTTAATGCAAATTACATATATGCGATGCAATTTTTATTATTTTTATATTATTTTAAAATTCTAAAAATTTGTAAAAATTATTTAACTCCTCTTATTATTATTTCTACTATTATTTTCCAAAATTGGGGTATTTTCCTTATTTATTTTATTTTTTGAATATTTTTCCTTTATTTCTACTAAATAGGAGAAAATTTTTAAAAAAATTGGAAAAAAATTGTGAATTGATAATTATTAATGATTAAGGGGCAAAAATGAGGTATTTACAGCTGCCCCTATTTATAGTAAAGTTTGAAAAACTTAACTACAAAGACAACAAAGACGTCATTTTTGGCCGACAAACTGAATGGATAACGCCATGATTGGCTGGTTATCTTGAACTTAGTCTTTAGTAGGAAAAATGCTCAATGAGCTAATAATCCCATGAGTTCTTTGTGATGATTGGTATTGCTTAGGGAATGGCCTTAAACAACCTAACAACCTGAAGTAAGGTATCATCTAGAAAAATGCTCTGTGGGTTGACTAATCGACGACAAGAAATATCTCAAGGATTGTTTAGGAGGTGTTATTGTGAGTGGAATGGCTGATAATAGGAAGTGTCCAATTAAATTAACAACCCTAAAGAAAAGATTGTATAAGGAAGCGCTCTTATGAACTGGCCACCTACAAACAGAAGCGTCTGGCTAGACTAATGAATATTTAGGGAGAAATGCCTTCGAAGAGTGCTCTTATGAGTTGACTAATCGATATCAGGAAGTGTCTTATGGGACTAACAACCTTAAAGAGGATAATCTGGATGAGTGCTCCTATAAGCTAACTAATCAATTATCTAGAAAAGTGCTCCTATGAGTTAACTAATCGATAATATAAGGAAGCGTCTCTTTGGACTTGCAACCATGAGGGAGAATATTTTAGGAAAGTACCCCATTGTGGGTTGACTAACTGATAGTGGGAAACGTCTTCTTAGACTTGCGACTCTGGAGAATAGGTGTCTCGAAAGGTACCTCTATGGGCTAACCTTAAGAAGGAATATCTAGGAAAGTGCTCCTTTGTAGATCGACTAATCGATAGTGGGAAGCGTCTTCTTGGACTTGCGACTTTGGAGAATAGGTGTCTTGAGAGTTGCCCTTATAGGCTAACTTTAAGAAAGTATAACCAGGAAAGTGCCCCATTGTGGGCTGACTTACCTAACACTTCTGACGAACTGGTTAAACGATTGATAATGGATGTCTTTTAGACTGCTTATCTTAGAGTATGTGATTCATGATAAATGATGGTTATTTACTCTAAAATGCTTACCGGCTTATCGCGGATAGCAACCAAACAACTAAACCTTCGTGCTAGTTGGCTCCTTTTCTACTTACTTTTGCTTCAAAACAGGGTTGAGGGTTTTGATGTATTTCTTTTCTTATGAGCATGGCTCTTTGTGATGCTATCCTATTAATGCACCAGGTTTAATGCTCAAAAATAGGTAGAATTATATTACAAAACCTATTAAGATTTATTATCATTTCAATATTCATTATTTATTGGTGGGGCGATGGATAATATGTGTATGTGGATGTTTATTTTAATGAGGATTGGTTGAAATGTAATCGACCATTCAAAGACATTAACTTTGCTTGTAAAAGAAATGAAAACTAAACTCGATGAAATATATACTGAATGTTGGCATTCATAAACCTTGGAAAATTTTCAATTTTCTTGCCTAAGGATAGTACATCTTAACAGCATCCATATTAGTGGGGTATCTCAATTCTGGACCATCTATCTGGGTTAATATCAAAGCTCCTCTTAACAAGACCCTCTTTACAATATATGGACCTTCATAGTTTGGGGTAAACTTCCCTTTGGGATCTTGAACATTTGGGAGAATCTTCTTTAGCACCAGATCTCCTTCTTTAAAACATCGAGGTCTCATCTTTTTGTTAAATGCTCGGGCCATTCTTTGTTAATAGCACTAGCCGTGACATAACGCAGTGAGTCTTTTTTCGTCAATCAAATTCAACTGATCGAGCCTTTTCTTTACCAAGTTTAACTCATCTAACTGCGCTTTCTGATAGGATCCTGAAGGACGGTATTTCAACTTCAACTAGTAGGACTGCCTCAGTATCGTATACCAGAGAATATAGGGTAACTCCAATAGATGTTCGAATTGAGGTTCTGTAAGCCATGAGGGCGAATGATAGCATCTCATACCAATCCTTGTAAGTAATTGTCATCTTCTCGATGATTCTTTTGATGTTCTTGTTGGCTACTTCCATTACTCCATTCATTTGAGGTCGGTAAGGAGTTGAATTTCTGTGGTTTATAAGGAACTGTTAACACAAACCTGTCATCGACTTGTTGTTGAGGTTGGTACCATTGTCGGTGATAATTGATTTAGAAACTCCATATCGAGCTATTATATCCCTCTTCAAGAACCGAACTATTACTCCTTTTGTGACACTTGCATATGACGAAGCTTCTACCCATTTAGTGAAGTAATCGATGGCTACTAGTATGAATCTGTGACCATTGGACGCTATTGGAGTGATTAGACCAATGATGTCGATCCCCCACATGGAGAAAGGCCATGGTGCAGACAATGAATGAAGTTCTTTAAGCGGGGCATTTATTTAGTTTGCATAAACTTGACACAGGTGACAATGCTTGATATATTTGATACAATCTGATTCCATGGTTAACCAATAGTAGCCCATTCTCATGATTTTTCAAGCCAACATGTAACCGTTCATGTGAGCTCCACATACTCCTTCATGCACTTCTTTCATCAGTTTGCATGCCTTTCTTTTATCCACACATCTTAACAAGGTAGTATCAGGCGATATTCTATAAAGCACAGGCCCATTTAATAAGAAATAACTTGCTAACCTTCTGAGTGTTTCTTGATCATTTTTGCTAGCCATTTCAGGGTATTTACTCTCTTGGAGAAAAGTTTTGATATCATAATACCATGGCTTATCATCTTGTGCTTTTTCGATTACCAGACAGTAGGTAGGCCGATTTTCAATTTCTATTTTCAATTGTTGGACTTCAGCTCCCCCTATTATCTGAATCATATATGCTAGTGTGGCGAGTACAGCTACAAACTAATTTTGAGTTCTCGGGATATATGTGAAGGTGACTGCTTCCAATTCATTGATCAGCTCTGTCAAATGTTGATGGTAGGGTACCAATTTAGGGTCTTTAGTTTTGTATTCCCCTCTTGTCTATAATATGATGAGTGAAGAATCTCCATATACTTCTAATTCCTGGATTTCCATATGGCAAGCCATTTTGAGGCCAAGGATGCACGCCTCGTATTCCGCGATATTATTAGTATATGGGAATGTGAGTCTCATTGCTGAGGGGAATTGTGTTCCGTCTGGTGATGTTAGCACTACTCCGATCCCACAACCAAATACATTGGCAGCTCTATCTTATATCTTTTCAATTTTCTCCATTACAGTCTCTCTCTCAACGAGAGCACCAAAATGTTATAACCAAATTTTTATTATTATTATTTTCCTCTTTGATTTGAGATAAAAAAGGAAATATTTCTCCAAGAAAATATATAATTTAAGAGATTTGGAAAAGCGAGGAACTTGGCTTGAATGAGTTCATGGTGATGAGTGAGATGTCTATTTATACCAACCTGAAAATCAAGTAGCAAATTATATCTAGTATAGCTTATATATTTTGGGTACAAAGCAAGCATACTTCTTCATCCCAAGCTTGATATCTAATCATTTCTTCAATAAGGATAAAATCGTGAAAGAATAAATTTAAACCAAGCTTAGCACGATTTAGATAATTTGATGTTCAACATTTCAGTTAATATTGCATCAAAAAGCTCTTTAAAGATAATAATGGCACTTATAGCTCACTTTGATCTTGAGTTTCATCATATGGCTATGAAGGTGGCGCTTCTCAATGGCGACATTAATGAGATGTTCTACATAGTGCAACCAGAAAACTTTATTTTAGGAGATTCAAAGCAGATGGTGTGTAAGTTAAAGAAATCCATCTATGGACTCATGCAAGCATCTCGCCAATGGTATCACAAATCATCATCTTGTTTGATTTTTAGATGAATGTCGTTGATGGTTGTGTATACCACAAGTTCAATGGAAGAAAGTATATTTTCTTAGTTTTATATGTGGATGATATATTACTTCCTACAAATGATATAAGCCTATTACATGATACCAATAAATTTCTATAAAAAAAAAAATTGAAATAAAAGATCTTGAAGAAGCCTCTTTTATACTAGGAAACCAAATACATTAGGATTGTGCTCAAGGAATTCTTAGATTATCTCAAAAAGGTTATATTGAAAAAGTACTTAAAAAGGTTTGGCATGTAAAACTATAAACCAAAAGATAGCCATGTTGCTAAAAGAGACAAATTCAATTTAGACCAATGCCCCAAAAATGACTTTGAAAAAAAAAGAAATGGAAAATGTAAACCGTTAGGTTTCTCAAAATTAGATTTTAATTACTATGCAAAATTTTTCTTTTTAATATACATATATGGAAATAAGTTCAAATCGTTAGTGAAAAAATAAGATATATGTTTAGATTTTGTTAAATCTCTAAAACTTAAACCAAAAGGATATTTTACCAATCCCAAAGATGAAATAATAAAAACCTGAAAATAATAATTTAAAATCCTAAAACTTAACCAAAACCATAAAACACTAGAACCTTAAAATACTCGAGAAACGTTCACAGCAATTAATTTACTTAACGTATTTAGTAGCCAATGGATAAAGCAAACCACCAATAGTAAAGCCTTGCCTAATGACAATGGCACTAGTAACAGGAGATAAGCCCAACCCATCTCCTTCCTCTTAGTCCCTTTCTGTGATTTTCCAATGAAGCCCACACACTAAGTAACCAAACTAGCTCTAACAAGGAGCTAAACTAGCCGCCTTTTTTTTTTTTTTTTGTCCTTTTCCCTCACACAATCACTCCATCTCTTGACCGGTAAGTACGTATGTCTCATAGACATGTCTTATGTAGCAAAGCTCGTCCTTATATATATATATATATAATCTTATACTTCACTGGGGACGATTTCCCAACTTAATTTCCAGCGAGCGAGCAGAGACAAGCAAGGAAGCTGAGGGCATTTTTTATTTTATTTTTATTTTTATGGCTTAGCATTCTCAGGGGTTCTAACCTCCATTTTAATTTTTCTTTCTAACTTCACTTTATTATTTCTTTTCCGTGAAAGAGAGACTCCAATTTTGGGTTAGTTTAGTCTTAGCCGAGATCTTAATTGGAATCTAGCATACTATTTCTTGTGAATTACAATTTTAATATGTATTTACAGATACATGGTTAGTATATTTATCAGTAACTTTCATGCTTAAACTCATTTTTATTAAAACTTGCATTTACGGTTATTTGATAAACTTAAAATAGTGAGTTTACAAGTGAAACCATAAAATATTATTAATCAATCTTTCTTTAAGTTAGGATTGGATTCTTAAATCATTATATTTTTATTAAACTTGTCCATACATTTAGCTTAGTAATACAAAATTATTTTTGTAATAATTAATATATTTTTTAATATAATTTATGTTATAAGTATTAAGAAAATTGAAAATATGCTATTCAATTAGAAACTTAATAGCTATGATACATTTGCTATAGAATTTTTTTAATCAGTAAAAGAGTTCAACCTAAATATTAAAATACTTATTAAATAGATTAAATTATGAGTTTAGATTATTAACTGTGACTAATAAATGAGTTCTATTATAAATAAGGTTTTAAACATAGATATTTCAAACTTGGACACTGAACATTATATATTAAAATAAATTGCTAATCCTATCTAAAGTTTAAAATATATTTTAATGTTTTGTATAAACCCTAGTATCATATAGTATACGAATTCATCATATATCAAGTGATGCTTAGAAAAATGATTATACATTTTTTGCTTAGACACATAAGAAGAAAAATGATCATACATTTCTGAAATGTTTTTTAATACATAAGAATAAATGGAGATAAATATATTTTTTAAAATATATAGAAATGAACGAATGAAAAAAAAAATGGCGAGTCATCCAAACCAAAGTCAACTATATCTTTCTGCGGAAACTCTCTCTTAATTTCTTCGAAGTTCGCAGAGAAGAAAAAGCTCTATTTAAAAGCTACACGCACTTGCTTGAAACGTGAATTTAGACCGGTTAATCTCAAAGGCCACCCATCGCAATGTACAACGACGGTTCGTTGCCACCAGCGTGGTTGATCCTTTTAGCTTCTATAGGAGCCCTTTATTCGATTAAGCTGATCTGGAGCTTACTGTCCATTATTTCTTCTGTTTTCCTACGGAAGACCCTCTTCAACAAGAGAAGCTCGGACAGTGCAGCTTCCGATTACACTTCTGTTTCCAACACATTAGAATGTTCCGATATCTCTGAGTCTGGGCATGGCTCTGCTTGTGATTACATGTCTGATTCCGAGCCGACCCTTGTCGGAACTTCAGATACATCGTCCTCCTCTTTTGATGACTTTGTGGCAGGATCTGACTATGAAGTTTTCTTGAGCTTCAGAGGTTCGGATACTCGGACAGGGTTCACGGATCATCTGTACACTAGTCTAATAGCTGCTGGTATACGTGTGTTTAGAGACAACGAAGAGCTTCGTGCTGGAGAAGAGATTGGTGGTAACCTACTCAAAGCCATCAACCAGTCTAAGATCTCCATACCCATCTTCTCTAAAGACTATGCTTCCAGCAAATGGTGTCTAAAGGAAGTGGCTCATATGGTGAAATGTAGGAACTCCAGGAATCAGTTGGTTCTGCCCATTTTCTATGATGTCACGCCTCATCAAGTCAGACGCCAGTCTGGAAGTTATGAGGAGGCGTTTAAACAACACTCGGAGCATTATGATGAGAAGACGGTTCAAGACTGGAGAAATGATCTTGCAGATATTGGAGCCTTGAAAGGATGGGACCTGCGGAGTGAAGCCAAAAGGTAACTTTTTGCTACTAACAATAGTTCTTACTATTTTCTAGTTGTTTGATGGTGCTATTCCTTTTAACTAAGCTTGCCAATGACGAGAAACAAAATGGAAACGAAGGTGTTGAGAATTTAATAAAGACTGTGAGATTGAAACTTGGAGCATGGTTCTGTGTCGATTATAATCTGTTAATATTTTTACTTATTAGGACAGCAAATTACTTTACAATTTTTTGTTTGATTAATCTAGGTCTAATAGGAAATAAATAAATTTGTTTAGATTTGATTTGCTATAATTTAACAAGTAACACTTATCAACTTTGATATGATTGTTATTTACAAAAAAAAAAAAAAAAAAACACAAAGATTTCATTAAATAAACATTATTGCGTTTTCCGGCCTTGTGCTGCAACTTTTTGTTCCTCTGTTTTTTGTGTGCTCTTGCAACAACATATTCCGACAATTACCAAATATCCCAATCAACAGGGTGTTCTTGGAAGTATTTCTTTTATCTAAACTCTAGAGATTATATTTCAAAAATATTCTATTTATAGTATTCTCGCAACCTAACTAATTTATTTTACTGGATAAGGATAAGTAAATTCCGGCTAGCACTATCTTATATCTTTTCAATTTTCTCCGTTACAGTCTCTCTCAACGAGAGCACCAAAATGTTATAACCAAATTTTTATTATTATTATTTTCCTCTTTGATTTGAGATAAAAAGGAAATATTTCTCCAAGAAAATATATAATTTAAGAGATTTGTAAAAGAGAGGAACTTGGCTTGAATGAATTCATGGTGATGAGTGAGATGTCTATTTATACCAACCTGAAAATCAAGTAGCAAATTATATCTAGTATAGCTTATATATTTTGGGTACAAAGCAAGCATACTTCTTCATCCCAAGCTTGATATCTAACCATTTCTTCAATAAGGATAAAATCGTGAAAGGATAAATTTAAACCAAGCTTAGCACGATTTAGATAATTTTTTATTTTTTTTTAGATGTTCAACATTTCAGTTAATACTGCATTTGCCCGCATTTTGTCTAATAATGTTTTTATTCTTGTTTTATTTTATGGCATGGCATCCATCTAATATGGAACAGTGGTAGATATGAAGGGCAATTAGTTAAAAACGTGGTCTCGAAGGTTTGGAGAGAACTGAAAAAAGCACATCTTGCTGTAGATGACTCTATAGTTGGAGTTAAAGACGGTGTAGAAGAAATTATGGAAATGTTACAGATTGGAGATAGTGATGTAAGAGTAGTCGGGATTTATGGTATCGGTGGCATTGGTAAGACTACTCTTGCTAAGATAATCTACAATCAGCTCCTGGAGCATTTTGAGTATTCAAGTTTCCTCAGAGACATTCGAGAAATGTCCCTACAAGAGAAGGGTCTTGAAAAGCTGCAAACTCAACTGGCATGTGACATCCTAAAATCTAAAAATCTACAACGTAAGGACTTTGCTAATGTTGATGAAGGAATAAAAGTGCTTGGTGAAAGGTTTCAAAACAAAAAAGTCCTCATTTTGCTAGATGATGTGGACAAAAAGGATCAAATAAATGCACTGGCTGACCTTAATTGGTTTGCTGGAGGAAGTAGGATCATTATTACTACTAGAGACAAAGGTGTCTTGCATATATCTCAAGTAAGAACTTATGAAATCAGTCCATTGCATTCTGATGAAGCCTTTCTTCTATTCTGCATGCATGCCTTTAAAAGGGAGTCACCAGCAGCTGACTACGTAACTCTATCCAAGAGTATCGTTGAAATGACTGGAGGACTCCCTTTGGCTTTGGAGGTTATTGGATCTTTCCTTTGTCGAAAATGCAGGTCGGTATGGGAGGAAACCTTAGAAAAGCTACAAAATGGACCATATAAGGATGTTCTAGACAAGCTAATGATAAGTTATGAAGCATTAGAATATGAGGAGAAGCAAATATTTTTAGATATAGCATGTTTTCTCATTGGAACGGATAAGAGGATCGCATCGTACATGTGGGGAAATTGCCAGTTTTACCCCAACAGGGGAATTGAAGTACTCCTTCAAAGGTGTCTTGTAAAAGTTGGAGATGATAATAATTTTTGGATGCATGACCAACTTAGAGACCTTGGCAGGGAAATTGTACGAATGGAAAATGATAAAAAACCAGGGGAGAGAAGTAGGTTATGGTCTAGCGAAGAGGCAATGCGTGTGCTTCACTGTCAGCAGGTATAATGTCAATTTTGACTTTCACATATCTCCTGTTTTTTGTCTTCAAATATAACTATATGCTTCAGTCATCACTTTATTTAAATCCATGTGAGAAACAGGGTACAGAAAATATTGAAGCCATCCACCTTGATTTTGGAACCAGAACAAAGGAATACTGCCTTACGAGAGAGCAATTCATGAAATTCACAAATCTCAGATTCCTCCGATTAAACGAAGCCAATGCTGCTGGAGATTTCTGGTGTCTTCTTCCCAAACTCAGTTGGCTAGAATGGCACCATTGCCATGTAGAACTTATAACAACCAGTTCACCCTTAATGAATCTAATTATTCTTCACCTCTCGAATAGTAACGTTACAAATGATTGGAGTGGCTGGAACTCAAGACAGGTTTTACATTGTACATCTTTTACTTCTTTCACGTTTAATGTCTAGTCTTTAGTTAGAAAGTTCTAATTTTCATTTCATTTATAATGTTGCAGCTCGCCATCAAACTAAAAGTTCTTATCCTGGAATCCTGCCAAAATTTAGGTACAACACCAGATTTGTCTAAGTTTTGGTCCTTGGAGAGACTGAGTCTTGGAGATTGTAAAAATCTATCTATCATTGACCCATCATTAGGGAAACTCAGAAATTTGATTTTCTTGAGTCTGAAAAATTGCTCTGAGCTTAGGGAATTGCCTCAAGAGCTAAGTTATCTAGGGGCATTGGTTGAGCTTCACATTGATGGAAGTGGTGTAAAAGAATTACCCACTTTAGATGGTTTGAAGAATCTTGAGTTGCTCAGTGCAAAAAGGTGCAGGTCACTGTCTCGGATTCCCCCATCTGTTGGTCATTTGACTTCTCTTTTGGAGCTATCATTAGACGAAACTAATGTCTGCGGACTCCCTGGTTCAATTGGAGCTTTGGTGAAACTAAAACGCTTGTCTCTGAACAAGTGCTATTCGTTAAGAAAACTGCCTAACTCCATTGGACAGCTAAAATCATTAATAGAACTTTGCTTGTCAGGGGCTAGTGTCCATACTTTACCGGATTCCATTGGAGAGCTAAGTAATTTGCAAGTGCTTCTTGTAAATCAAACCGAGATTATGAATCTACCAAGTACCCTTGGAATTTTGGAAAAGCTTAAAGTTATAGACGCTTCAGGTTGCGCAAGCTTAAGGGGAGAAATTTTAATAGATCTTGTGAATCTACGCTCTTTGACCACCCTGAAATTGGAATGTACGAACATCACGATGATTCCAGTGAACATTAACAGTCTTTCGTATCTCCAAACCCTTCACTTGGCTCATTGTTATGCGCTTCAAGCTCTTCCCCAGCTCCCAAGCAGCTTGCGATGTCTATCAGTCACTTGCAGACCAATTGAGACAATACCAGACCTTTCAATTTATACGAACCTATTGGAACTTAGACTGATGGAGTGCTCTAAACTTAAAAAAATCCCTGGCCTTGGCAACTTAATATTCCTAAAATTTCTAATGGTCTCGGAATGCCAAGAGTTAGTCGAGCTCGACAGTCTTGAGAAACTGGAATGTATAAGGGAGTTGAGCATATCATGGTGTAAGTCCCTCGTAAAGTTATCAGACTTACCAAAATCAAAACAGTTGAAGACGTTGAAAGTGAATTCGTGCAAATCCTTGCAATCAATTCCCAATCTCTCAGCCTTAAAAATGTTGAGGCATTTGTGTTTTGACGGGTGTGAGAAGTTAAGTGTAGTAGATGGACTCGGAGAATTAGAATCATTGGAACATCTCAACATGAAAGGCTGCAAAGCAATGGAAAATTTACCAAATCTGTCAACGTTAGGGAAACTCGAGGAATTGGTCTTGGCTGGCTGTAAGAAACTTCAAAAGCTTCCAGGACTAGAGGATTTAAAATCACTAAAGAGAGTTGACATAAGATATTCCCCATCTCTATATCACTACATTGAGAAATGGCCACATGTTCCATGGGAGGATCTTCCGAGGTATCCCACTCTTTCTCTATATCTATCTCTGAAATTTATTATCAGTGGCATGGAAAATCTCTTCCATATCGGTAGGCATCCTAAGCTTATGGACAATTGAAAATACTAAGCTTCTTTTATGGTTGTACAGTTCGAAAAGCGGCATACTTTCTACGGATTCACTCCATTTTCATTTCCATCAATTTCTTTAATTTCCTCTATTTCGATGCTGCTATGTGTTATCCCAAGGAAGAGATGTTGTCATAATTGGTAGTTCAAGAGCCTAGATAATCTTAACTATTGATTTTGAAATTGAAAAAATTAATAGAAATGGAAACGGTAACAGAGAAAACTTGTTTATCAATTCTTAAATAGTTAAAGTCAACAAAATATTAACAACTATAAAAAAATTATCAAGATTACATAAACACTCTAAATTTCTAAAATTGTGTACCTACAGCCTACAATTCTTGAAAAATGTTGGCATTGAAAATTTTCTTATTCAATAAACTATCAAATTAGTCTTTTATGTAAATAGATGCTTGTAATCATCTTTTGAAGCCTATTGATCTTATATTTTTTGTTGATAAGAAACTTACACAAGTTTTATATATTGATGTCAAGTTTTATATACTCCCATTGAGTATTAGAAAGTGCTGGTGGTGTATTTGTTAGTAAAACCCTTTTATATACATGAGAAGCACTAAAATTATCATAGCAAATAGATTTTTTTAGGGATAATTCTATTACTGAAATTAATAAGGTATATCCCATTCTCTAGATGTATTGTTTTATTTTGTTCACACCCACCATGTATGTGCACAAAATAGAGAAGGCAAACCAATCAAGATTAACTGTAAAGTGATAGTACAATTTGATTAAATAATGTGATCGTTGAATAATTTAAGTCATTTCTCATGCAAGTAAAGTTTGCTTTTCTTCTATGGATTAGTATAGTTAAAAAAAACTATGACTGCTTTTTTCCACTCTTGTTATATCCTATCAATCTGATCCACTTTTCCTGTAGTGCCATACAATATAATTGCATGTTACATAAGGTATGAAGTCTAGGGAGTTGGTAAGTTACAAATATAATGAGGCAACCCAAAATTATAGAATCGTTTGATTTTATTATTGTCAATGTTGACTATATAGACGGTTTTGTTGTCTTACTATGAGCATACCAATAGGCCGAGCATGGGATTGTGTTGTGTTCTACTAAACCTTATATATATTTGGATAGGCTCTTGCTAAATATTAGTCATCGTAAGTTGAAACCGCTTTCAAATTTTTAGAATTGGCTATTGTTTTCTTACCGATCTTAAAACCAACCTGAAATCTCTACATTTATATGACAAGTTACAAGGTAATTGTATTGTATCTTTTATTTAAAATCATTGTGTATTTATTCGTTATACGAAAGCTGCGTTGGGATTATAATTTAATAATTATGATTTTATGGATAAATAATGTAAAATTAAGTGAGATTTTTTAATTGAAAAAAAAAAAAGTCCATATCTAATAACAGCCTTTAGTGGTACATAATTGCTCTACAATTGCATATTTTGTAAACATGCATTCCATCCAATAGTTCACCCCTTATAGCATACATGAATTTTATTTTTCTGTGCGGGTCCTATGGAGTACACACTTATGTCACTATGTTTTCTTTCTCCAGATCACATGAATTTGATATGTTAGAATTCAAAGTTTTCCTGAGCTTCAGAGGTCAAGATATCACCGACATTCTGTTCAACAGCCTTAGTTTGAGTGCCTATGGAGATGATGGAGAGCTATCTGAACGCACACTTGATGCCATATATCACTCGATGGTCTCCATACCCATCTTCTCTGAAGGCTATGCTTCCAGCATCCGGTGCCTCCAGGAATTGGCTCATATTGTGGAATGCAGGAAAGAGGGGAATCAGTCGGTTTTGCCCATTTTCTATGATGTTGCGCCTGATCAAGTTCGAGAACAATCTGGGAGTTATGAGGAGGCATTTAAGCAACATATGGAGCACTATGATTCCAAGATAGTTGAGGTGTGGAAGGCTGCTCTTAAAGAGATCGGAGCCTTGAAGGGATGGGAATTGCAGCATGTAGATGATGAGTATGTATCATTTGAAACTTCTAATCGATGATGATGATGATGATTATTATTATTATCATCATCATCATTATCATCATCATTATTATTTATTTATTTATTTTTTCAACCTTCTTTTTATTTTTATTTATTTACTTTTAAATCTGCTTGTGCCGTTCTTATAACTGAGCTATGTATAGGAAGGAAAAATTAAGCTTCTTTTTACTGAAACCTGACTATATGTTTACTCTTTCTGTATGTGCCGACATTCAATTCAAATGAAATCCTGTAGAAATAAGGATGAGTTAGTAAAGAAAGTTCTCTGGAATGTTCTGGCAAAACAGGAAAAATCTTATCCTGTTGCAAGTGAATACATAGTTGGGATTGATGATCATGTGGTGAAAGTCATGAAATTGTTAGAGATTGATGCCAATGATGTTCGGATGGTCGGAATCCATGGCATAGCGGGCGTTGGTAAAACTACTCTTGCCAAGGTCATCTATAACCAACTTAAGGAACATTTTCCATACCATGAGTTTGCTAGTGGTGACGAAGGAATCAATATGCTCAGACTTGTTGACAGAAAAGTTCTCCTCCTTCTTGATGATGTTGACGAAAGAAACCAGCTTGACGCCCTAGTTCACTACGGTGGCCTGTTTGCTCCAGGAAGCAGAATCATCATTACAGCCAAAAACAGAAATGCTTTGGATGTGTATCAAGTGCAAGGAACTTACGAGCTTAATAAACTACGGTTTGGTGATGCCCTTGTTCTTTTTTACAAGCATGCATTTAGGTGGGGTACACCATCGCCTGACTTTATAACTCTATCTTCTGAGATAGTATCGTTAAGTGGAACACTTCCTTTAGTAGTAGAGGTCATAGGCTCTTTCTTATGCCAACGAGACAAGATAGCGTGGGAGCGTATGCTGAGATCATTAAGAAGTGTATTACCTCGTCATGACATTCAATCCAAGTTGTGGATAAGTTATAAAAAACTGGATGCTGAAGTAAAAGAAACATTTCACGACATAGCATGCTTCTCCATTGGAACAGATTGGAGAATCGCATGCTACATGTGGGAATATTGCGGGTTTTATAAAGGAGAGATTATTGAAATACTCCAGTCATTGTCCCTTATAAAGATTGTTGATGATAATGAATTGTGGATGCATGATCAGCTTAGGGACCTTAGCAGGGAAATGGTTCGACAGGAAAACTACGTACCTAGTAAGAGAAGTAGATTATGGCACAGTGAAGAAGCAATAGAAGTACTTAATAATAATCAGGTATGAGGTTATATATTTTCTATCTTTTTTCCTCAAATATTTCCATGTATTCTCAACATAAACACTTAAATTAATTCTTTTGCGAGGAACAGGGAACAAAAAGAATTGAAGCTATCTGTCTTGATTATAGAGCTAGATTCGACTTCATTTGGAGCACACAACTCAGCTTGCTGCCTAATCTCAGATTCCTTCAGCTAATTAAAGGCAACATTGCCGGGAATTTCAATTCGCTTCTTTCCAATCTCAAATGGCTCCGTTGGCATCATTGCCCTAATGAACTTTTGGCAACCAATCTACACCTCAAAAAGCTTGTTATTCTAGAAGTATCAGAGAGTGATATTACAGATGACTGGAATGGTTGGAGCTTTATGCGGGTATCACAATAACCCTTTCCCTTGTTTAATGTTTAGTCCTAGTTGAATAATTCTTATTATTGCAAGTCACTTTCCGTTTTCACAGATGTCCATCAACTTGAAAGTTGTCAGCCTCAAATCTTGCCAGAGATTAACAAAGACACCAGATTTTTCTACATTACCAATGTTGAAGATACTGAAACTTGATGATTGTAAAAGCTTAGATTATGTTGATCCATCAATTGGGAGTCTCAAATATCTGGAACTCTTGAGTGTAAAGGGTTGTTCAAGGCTTTTGGCACTGCCCCGAGAGTTGAGTTCCCTGGGGACATTATCCAAGCTTTACATTGATGGAACCCGCATAAAGGAAATACCCACCACCGAAAATCTGCGAATTCTCAGTGCCAGGAAATGTGAGTCCTTATTGCAGATTCCAGATTCAATTGTTGCTTCGAGTGAACTCAGATGCTTGTCTCTCAACAACTGCAAATCACTAAGAGAACTACCGAACTCCATTGGAAGGTTAGATCGGCTGAAGGAACTCAACTTGTCACACACTGGCATTGGTACTTTACCTGATTCCATTGGAAAATTATATTTTCTGGAGGAACTTGACTTGTCGCACACTAGCATTCGTGCCTTACCTGATTCCATTGGAGATATAGAAAATCTGAAAGTGCTCAATGTGTCTGCAAGCAACATAGAAAGTCTTCCAAGCACCCTTGGAAAGTTGGAGAAGCTTCAAGTAATAAATGTTTCCTATTGTGGGAAGTTAAATGGAGAAATGATTGTAGACCCGATGAGACTATACTCTCTGAGGGCCGTCATATTGGATGGCACCAATATTACACTTCCACCGAGCATTAGAGGACTTTTGCATGTCCGATCACTTGACTGGTCTAGATATTTGTAGGTTCTCCAAATTGAAGACGCTTATCTGAGTCGCTGTCTTTGGTTTCATGTTGTTCAACTTTTCCGAAATTTAATAAATTGTTCCAATGCACTTTTTGGAAAACATTTGTCATGTCATATTATAAATTTGCATTTGCCTACATCTCCCTGGAAATGCACGCCATACAGAATTAGAAGGAACGGCAATTTCAGCTTCAAATGTGACTTAGATCTGGATTTAAAAAGACTATTCTATTCCCCCATTCACTAATGTGAAATTACATATATAGCCTTTTCACATGTATTTCATGAAGTTCTGCATTTGGGCTGTTAAAAATTTACCTCAAAATTTTTATATTATAAAAAGTAACAAAAATTTACGGATTCAATAAATATCATATATCTTATAGAACTGGTTTTAAGGTGACTTCAGGATATTATTCGATAAGTTTTGATTATAAAATTTAGAAATTTGTATCTATAAGATAGAATATAAGTAGAGTTTAGTATTTTACCCACTTTATACTCACACATCCATATTCTTATTGGTGGGGTTAATTTGATAATTATGATGTACTTTCCCTCAGTCTTAGCTACTAGTTCCAAGCAATTTTATAGTTTTGTCTAAATTACATTTTGGGAAATTCTACCAGCAACTCTAACCTTAGCTTTAAGCGATTCTTAGTCTCCCAATCTTTTCTGTTACGTTTGCTTTCAGAATTTCTTTTGGGCCCCCAAAGGTTTATATTGAGAACACTGGGGGAGATAGAGGTGGAAATTCAATAGAGGACCTTTGGACTTTTCATAAAGATTAGACAGAAATTTGATACAATACCACAACATAGTACATACCATCATTATATACTATGCATCCTGTTCTTCCGCTCATGTATTCTTTTGTTATTGTATATATAAGTTTTGTTTTACCCAAGAATTCATATAAGAGGAGAGCTGATGCAGGGGATCATGAGATTCGACAATGAATTAGGATTTGGGTTGGTTTGAAGACATGTTTTGGGACCATATATTGTTCCTGAAACTTGAATCCACGCGGAAACCTTCAAAGCTCGTATTTGTAGGCCTATAGCCCTTTTTTTCCTCTATTTTGTTTCGGTCAGGCTCATGGTACCGCATGAACCTTTTCCTTCTTATGAATGAGACTAGACCAGTGATCCACTTCCTTTCTTTTTGCGTGCATGATTTGAGCCATAGCTTTCACGAGCATGGAACAGAATTCATTAGTGGTGCAGTGGTTCAATTCCAAGGCAAGATACGTAGGCACTCCACTATATAACATGAATATGAAGACAAAAAGAGGCCCTCTCAAATCTTTATTGTGATGGAGTGCTCAACATAACATACAGAACGCGGCTAACAGCGGTGATAATTCATGTGGATTATCGTAGAATTTGGTATTCATATCCTGGTTCTTGTCATTTGAATAGATTTTCAAAAAGCTTAATGTAACATAGGATAGGATTGATAGGCATCGATCATTATATGCGTGATACGGTGTTAGCGTTAGTGTTGGGCAGATGAGTGTGACATAGCCCAGTTAAACTTGTGTCAGTTTCTAACAATGCTGTATTTATGAATGTTTCATCCCTTTTCTTTCGATGCAAAATATGTGTAGCAGCTATTCAGCCAGAACACCGCAAACTCTTCTACATTGTATGCTTCAATTTTTCTTCTTAACAACGTGCAACTGTCAATATTACGGGACTGAATTTCTGTTCCCAAGATGGAGTTCAGTGTATACGGTAATAGGAACAAAATTGCATAGACAATGAACATGGAATTATTATCTTCCTGGGCCAGTCACCATGTTTTTGATGGACCAGATAGTATCAAAATGGGTGTTCCAGTTTTTTTCCGTGATGTCCCTCTCTGTTGCAAAAGAAGGGCAAGCCCGAAATTAGAGTATATAGCCACCCCAACACATGCCCCTTTTTTGGTGGGGCTACAAGGCTCACACTTACAAGCCCGTGCTCTTTTGATTTCACATGATAGAATTACTTTGAGCTTTTTAAACATAGATTCAATTCTAGGACCACCAATTAGTGGCACGTGAAAATAGATGGAAAAAGTTTTACGAATCCCATGAGCTGAAGTCAACGTAAAACCAGGAATCCAAATTACAGGATTTCAATGTTTGTATTCTGTAATACAGCACTTGGAAGACCTTTTTTATGCTAGTTATGACTGAAAGTTTGATATAACGATAAATTTAGCTCTACAACCATTTGACTCGGTAGAGGGATAACAAACATGACTATAGAAAGTTCTTGTGATTGTTAATTTACAACTCACTGCAACCATCTACATATGTCAAGTAAACATAGTACCATATTGCATGATTCGAAGGGGCAAAGGAACCTGCCCATATCTCTTATTATCACACCTTAATTAGCTACATGGAAAATTGCATCAAACAAGAAGTTTATCTAAATCCTACATTAACTAGGATCACAAAATCACATAATCACACAGGCATTAGGATTCTCATCGCTGAAAATTTGAGGAGGATATGCATACTCCATGAAGTACCTCGATTGCCAATATTCGCTCTTCTTCATATCCATCCTCGTCTCATCATCGCCGCTTTTTGCTTCATCACCTTCTTTCTTTTCTTCATCTTTCTCTTCTTTCTTCTCCTCTTTCTTTTCTTCTTCCTTCTTCTCCTCATCCTTGACAATTGTGGCTACCTTTCCAGTCCTCTTGTGTATATACTCGACAAGCTTTTCGGGTTCAATTACGCCTTTTACTACTACCAGACCATTAGCCAGGTTTGTTTCCACAGATTCAATCCCTGTAATAGGATTCAACATTTCAGAATTAAATAATAATAATAATTACTATAGATTGGCATGGGAATTAAGTTGTGTTACCTCGTATTTTCCGGATTCGTTTTTGCAGAGCTTGAGCACAAGCTTCACAATGCATGCGGACCTTGAGCACCACTGTCACAACAGCTGGAGGCTGACAAGAAAACAAACAGATGATCAAATTTCATAAAGAGGATAACAGCATAGTATTAGTTATTACGAGACGAAGCATCAAACTTGGCTCACTCCAGTGGCACAACATTATTCATTCCACATTGGCCATGGCCTTATACGGTAGCATTTAATCAATAATATGACATATAAAACTCAAATTAGAACATGCATGAAAAAGAAAATTTGTGTAGTAAAATAAGACCATAGATTTGGATCTTCTAAAATTACTATTTTTAAAAATATTTTAAAAGTTAACCCGTTAAGATATTGTTATATATAATTAATTATTGAAATTATAAGAAAAAGGATATCAAAATTAGGTACATATTCAATAGGCTTAGGAGATACATATATTTAAATGTTTAGACTATGTATAGTTTGACAAAACGTGATGTGATTACAGAAAAAGTTTGTACTATGAAATATTAGGAATAGTATGAAGTCTCTCTGCTGGGAAGAAGATATGCATAATTTATAAAAGGAAAAAAGTAGGATAAATTACATCGATTACTCTTATAAATTTTCCTTCAAATTTTTTACTGTGTAATTACACCAAAAATTAATAGTAGGAGGTGTAGACATACCATTAAAAAAAAAAAAAGGACAAGACAATAGAGATGTCAACATAATTTCAAAAATTTTTGGAAGCGATCAATGCCTAAGCGATGAATGGATGACAACTTAATAAGATGGTGAGTAAGACACTTCTTTGCATTGTGAAAAAACCTAGTTTTAGGTCAACAGTAAGGGTTGATGATGACCTAAGAGATCGGCCGAAACAGATAGACTTAATGGTTTGTTTTTACTTTTCAAAAAGAAAGGGCAACTAGGGGCCAGAGGTCAAAGATACACGCAACCCAAGAGGTAGGCGGAGACCACTTACTTCTGCTTGCAGCTTGCCTCCCTAGCCTAGTACTTTAACTAGGATCTAACATCTAAATCATTTCTGTGAAGATTAATACAGTTCAGTGTTATGAATACCAATCACTCCATACAATGAAAGGGATTCGACTCTTCGTTCTCTTAAAATTATAATATGATAACAGTTGGGAAAAAAAATCATCAAAATATTTTCTTACCAAAATGATTTTTGAGTATTGGTCCCATTAATGAATAATCTAGGCAATTCTTTTTGTTTGTGTGTGTGTGTATGTTAAAAGAGAATGCTGAAAATAGGTAAAAAGAAAAAGAAACGAATAGAAATTTGTGTTTGAAAATATAAAAAGGAAAAGGATGGAAATGGAGAGAAATGTTCAATTTCCACTGTTTGGTTAGTTTTTTATATATATATAAAAAAAAGAAATGAAAAGAAATAAAGTTAGTATTTAATAAAATTATTCTAATAAAAAATATTATAAAGAATAATTTTATAATTATCATCTCATTTGCATTTATTTCTATCTATTTCTCTTTAATTTTAGAGAAAAAAAGAAATGTATTTTAAAATAAAATACTTCCACTCATTTCTACCGATTTGCACTTCTTACTTAAATTACAAAACATAACATTACCTCCCATTTCTATCTATTTCTTCCAATTTTTATTCATATCCAAACACAATGTAAAGGCATTAAAGAAAGAAATCTTTATATGCTTTACAATATTGAGCGTCTTCCTATAATTTTCTTCAATAAAGCTTTTTTTCTAAATTATATCTACTGAATAGATAATTTCATCAGTTTATAGATAATTCAGACAAGAGTTTTGCTATTTACCACCTCCTTAACAATTGTTAATTGCTTTTAGTATTAAAAACAATTGTTAAATTTGTGATTTCATAGTAAAATTTCTTTTTGTATAGCTCTTACACATGAAGGGGATTTTGTTAACAAAATTAAATTATAATTTGGACCAACTTCGATAAGAGCGTAAACATAAGTAGCCGTTCTTTCTGAAAAGTGTAAAATAAAATAAAGTCAAAAACAAGTGAACGTTGTTGGCTGTAAAAAGTTGGAAAGAGGGTAGGTGTCGATTTGAATTTTGACCATGGCTTCCAAAAAGAGGCCCCATTAAATGCATTCATTTCGATAATTATAATAAAGAGAGGATTTTTTAGCATCATCCATTATAAAAATCGCATTCGCATTTTTATATTATTAGATATAATGTAGTGGGTTAAAATTAGGATATAATCTGCCATATCAAGCGTTTAATGATAAAATTATAGTATTACATTATTAATCTTCAATTATCTTGAACCATTACCGCTACTAATCAATTTACTTGATATATCATTTTTAGTGGAACTATCTTGAAAAATGAAACCATGTATTCATATTTGTCAATAACTCGATAAAGATTTACCTGTTTTTAACCGACCTTTTACAACTTCCAATAAAAACGTAACCTTTGACATCACACATCACCATTCTTATCCCAGCACATTATTTTCATCAAAAAAGAACCTTAGAAACTCTCATCCGTCATTCAAAGCTGCATTTGGAAAGTGAAAAAACCACTGAGGTTTCACATTTTACACAGCTCGTGACACAACAGACCACACCACCCCCAGCCCACATGGGCACCCACAAGAAACAAGTCACAGGACATGAACTCGGTATCACTGTGGTGTCAAACTCAGAAGACCCACCCCTTTAAATTGTGAAATGAATAGTCCCCTCTCATGGTCTCGTAAAATGTGCTGGACCCTCGGCATGTTGCTGACTTGTTTTGTTATTTTCAATGTCAGCACCAAAATGGCACTCACTCTATACTATCACTTTGAAGTGTAAAAAATATATACATATACAGTGTGATAGCTAAAGTGTGGGCCGACTCCAAAAGTTACCCACTCACTCACCTCAAAAGCCTAATTCACCTCATCTTCTTCTCCCCTTTTTATCATAAAAGTTCCTCGCAAAATTCCAACTTCGCTTTATAAAGTTTTATCATATTTATTCTGGTTTTTTTAAAATCACATATAGCTCATGTCATTGTCATCACACAAGCGGTGCAGGAAAAATAATTATTGTACTCTGAATCATTCGATTTACTAGATTCATAATTCATAATGTCGGGTTTCGTAAATTTAAAGTTTTAAAACATGTGATTTATATTTACATTCTGTACTATATTTACAGAATGGTGATAAGTTTTAAAGAAAAAGATCGGAAAAGATATGATTAAATTAAACAATTAAAATAAAACATTGAACTTATGAAAATAATTGTTAGTTTGTTTCCCCCAGCTAATCTTCTAGGATCTACTTATCGAATTATATTTATATAGAATTTGAAATCTGGAGAATGTTTATTGCTATTTAAGGGGAAAATAAATGACTTTTTTTAATACCTTCTTTGTTTTGTTGTTGTCACGTGGTCATTCAAATTATTGATTGAATATTCAGAAAGATTAGAAGTTCACTTTTTTTTTTTTTTACTAAAATTAATGCAAAATCATTATAGACAACCAATAGTAAGGATATAGCATACAAGGAGATTTCTATGATGTGATGCGGATCCTAGAATAAACTAATCCAATACTTAAAACATGAATAATAATAATAATAATAGATTACAGAAGAAATTAAATTACCTCTTCTTTCTTCTCCTCTTTTTCCTCTTTTTTCTCCTCCTCCTCCTTCTCTTCTGGCGGTTTTGGCAATGGAGAAATTAACTCAACTTTTCTCCCACTTTTCTTTACTAGTCTCTCACATACCTTAGCAGGATCTGCTGTTTTTCCTTTCACCACTACTTTGCTTGCCTTGATATCTGTTGACACATCTTCCACGCCTAATAAAAGTAATATATATTAAAATTTCAAAGAGTAAATATATCCGTAAACCCAAACTATAAATCAACAAATTTATTGAATTTTCAAATATAATCGTATCTCTAGGCACTGACACTTTAAAAACATCCGATAAGATTTAAGATTTGAATGACATAAAAGAAGATTAACAGGGCTTCTACACAAGGATAACATGCACAAATCGAGAAATGGTCGTAAGAGAATTAAGAGTACATTGAACATTTTAAGTACCTTCAAACCCTTTTAAGGCTTTAGAAACTTTCCTAGCGCAAGCCTCACAATGCATGTCAACCTTGAGCACAATTTCAGGAGGTCCTTCTTCTTTCTTTTCATCTTTTTTCCCTTCCTCTTTGGTCTCTTCCTTCTTCACTTCCTCCTTTTTCTCTTCTTTATTTTCCTTCATAATCACAAAGAAAAATACAACCCCAATAAACAAGAACTCAAATCAATATATTATATGAATACTTTGGAAGCAACGGAAATCAAGAACGAGAAAAACGATTAATGCTAGGATTAAATCACAATTCAAATACAAACAAACGGCTACTACATAATAACAACGGTCAAAATTCAAAAAACTTACTTCGCCCATCGTTCTTCCTAAAACTCCCGCAGTGTGACGATACAAATCTCCCGGTTTTATAAGGTTTTAACTGGCAAAGCGAAAGGCAAATCAAACTCTTTTGAAATTAAATGCTGTCTTTGTAAGACACCATACACGAGAAAACACGTACAGAGGTTCTTCACTTGCTGCTGTTGTGAAACCTAAGAGAGTGTGAGAAGTATAGAGAGGGCGTGCAGAACATTTATTTAACGTGGGGATTCTGCAATTCTGACGTGGATTGGGGGAGAGAGACTAAGACCTTGTTGTGTGCTTTTGTTGAAGTTTAACGTAGACTAAGACTTGATGTGTACTTCATACTATACGGTTTGGAGGAGAGAATAAGATAATTATTTTTTATTTTATTTATAAAGGTTAAATTTTTTATTTTATTTGCAGTAAAAATAAAAAAAAATATTATATTATTATACTTTTATTAATATTATAATTAATAATTAAATTGAGATAAATTTATAATTTTATCCATATATTTAAGTTAATACTATAATTTATAAGGCAAAATAAATATTTAATTAAATATTTTTTATAATAAAAAATTACAAAATAAATACTATAATAAAGATTTATAATCTATTTTTGATAATAAGTATTCTTAATATATAATTTTTTATTCCTAATTTATTTATTTCTAAAACTAGACTGGCCATTAGAGTTAAAGTTGAAGCACCATCTCATAAAATGCCCTTTACTTTTCATAAAATGACCTCATCAGCTGCCTTGCATTTGTATGTCTTGGGTTTGTGCCTCTATGTTTGTATCGTACTTGGCACTACTATTATGGATAACATACTTAAATATTATATATTTTTTAAATTAAGTAAATATTATACTCATAAAACATATTACTAAAATAAGTTACGAAATCACAGATTCCATATACAACTTTAGTGTTAAAAAAATAAGGATGAAAGCGCAAATATGATATATACCTTCAATACAATTTTTTTTCTAAACCCCAAGCTGCAAACCTATAAAACTTATAATACTGTAAACCTATAAAATTATTATAAAAATATGTCTGCAAACTTATAAAATTATTGTAAAAGTATATCTGCAAACTTAAAAGTGATACAGTAAATTTACACAGTAATACATAGGAAAAATTTGCACCGACACTTTCAAATATAAATATGAATCCTCAGTTCAGTTAATATGTTCACATTTCACATTTGATCTTTAAATTTCCTTTGAAAATAAAACTTTACTCTGCATATTTTTGTTTTTACAATTCATGTTTTACATAGGTTTTAATCTACTCAAATACGTGTGTGGAAATATCTTCATCAAAATCGTAGTATCTTTTCTTACGAAAATATTTAATTTTATTACTATTATTGAAGTAGTATACTACATAAATTTTAGGACATGCAAATATGTATACTACGTAAATTTTATTAAAGTAGTAGTTATTATTAATTAATTATTATTAGTAATTAATTAATTATTAATATATGGTTAATTAACATTAGTAAATGAATTATGTATATATGCTATGATAATGTATTTTTGAAAATGTAGCCATAAATTAAGTTATTATTAATTAACTGTTAATTAGTAGTGATTAGTCATTAAGATATTATTAATTAATTACTAAGAAATTAATTAACGAAAAATTTTGTATTTGGTGAAAATGTAAAATATTTGTATGATTTAGTAAAATTAGTCATAAAAGTAAGTAGCTGGTAATTATTCGTTAATTAAATATGATTAGTCATTAATTAATTGTTGTAAAATTAATTAGTGTAAAATTTTGTATTTTTTGCAAATTAAAAATATTTGTATGGTTTTGCAAAATGATTCATAAAATTAATTGGTTATTAATTATACATCAATAAAAGGGGATTAGTCGTTAATATATTATCAATTAATTACTATGAAATTAATTAGCGAAAAAACTTGTATTGGGTGGAAATGTAAAATATTTGTATGGTTTAGTAAAATGAGTTATAAAATTAATTAGTTATTATTTATCCATTGATGAAAGGGGATTAGTCATTAATATATCGTTAATTAATTACTATAAAACTAATTTGTGAAAAATTTTATATTAGGTAGAAATGTAAAATATTTTTATGGTTTAGTAAAATTAGTCATAAAAATAAGTAATTAGTAATTATCTGTTAATTAAAGGTGCTTAGTTGTTAATATGTGGTTAATTAATTATTATAAAAGTTATTAGTGAAATATTCTGTATTTGTTGCTTTTGTAGACTAATTTATAAAATTAATTAGTTATTAATTATCCGTTAATCAAGGAAATTAGTCATTATTATATCATTAATTAATTACAATAAAATTAATTAGTGAAAATTTTTATATTGGCTGCAAATATAAATTATTTATACAATTTTGCATAATAGATAAAGCTTGAACCTTTTAATCCTTCAGTCTTGATGTAACAAGCCAGTCATCAATCACAGGCAGTTTGAGATGGAGAGGTAATTGTTGTTTTTACTAATTAATTAGTTTACGTTACATTAGAAATAGGAAAACATTTAGCATGTTCTTAGCATAGGAGCAAGCAACCCTCGTTGTGCGACGGCGTGAGTTGTCACTCTGTCATGATGAACGTACAATCCCATTTAATGTGCGAATGGAGCTATACTTGCAGCTGGCTGGATTCGAACGTGTCAATTGGCTGTCATTTATACTCCTTGATTGGCACATGGTTACAACATTGGTGGAGTGATAGCGTCCATAGACGCATAGATTCCACATGCCGACAGGGGAGTTTGCCATCATGCTACAAGATGTGGAGATCCAGTTGGGACTCCCTATGGATGGACAGGCAGTTATAGAGAGTAGCTACTTGGATTGGGGAACAATATGCAAGGAACCGTTTTGGGTGAGACCCGAGTCCAGCAGTAGAGGCAGGCGCATTAGTATGATATGGCTCCACGATATGTTCTGGCTAAACCCACTAGATGTCGATGAGGAGCAAATACAACGAGCTATTCATGCATACATTCTATAGTTGTTAGGGGGATTTATCTTCACCGATAAATCTAGTGCCCTCGTGCACGCGATATGGTTACCATTGCTGGAATATTTCAACATCACTGGGACATATAGTTGGGGGACCGCATCTCTGACTTGGTTTTATTGCCAATTATGTGTTGCGTCCTCACTGTCAGCACATGAGATTAGAGGAGCAATCATATTGCTACAGGTGTGGGCTTGAGACAGATTTCCTCACATCCCACCGATTAGTCAACATGAACTATCTGTACTAACCGGATGTCTACTGGCGGCATGGTGGAATACACGAAGGGAAACATAGTTCCACCCCACCTACGTAGTCGGCACATATCGGGATGCGCTGGACAAGCAGTATATGTCACAGGTACCTCAATAATCATATTTATTACCATACAATTAATCATATTTATCATTTAAAGTAAATAAAATTTCCTATTTTTAGGTTAAATGAGAGTCGTACAACACGAATTTGATTAATATACTGCCACATTTATGCAAAGTTGGCATGCAAGTTTGGACGGCTCAGGTGCCACTCATTTATTTCTACATTGTTGAGTAGCATTTCCCAAATCAAGTGGCCAGCCAGTTCAGTGGGGTTCCGACATATCCCACAGCCGATGAACACATAGTCGAAGCTACATGAAATTGACCTATGTGGTTGAATTGATGTCGACTAGACCATCCTACATGAAGTGTATTAGAACATGTGGGAACAACAGGTCGATCGAGCCATTCCTATGGAAGGCCCTTACTGTGTGCATGATAGCTATCTACAATGGTATGGGTCGATAAGTAGGAGATACATTGGCCATATAGGGCCTATTCTTAGACTTTTGGTAAAAATGATTTACATACGCTCCCTAATGTCCATCTCTATGTGGTATCTTTTCCATCTTAGCTTTCCCTTCTTCTGTATGAGGTCTCCCTTTGGGCGGAGCCTTGGGAAGTGCACTGGTGCCTAATCCAACTCGTCCCTTATAAGCATGAAGTGCATCGTATATGTGTGATCCTAATGTGTCCATCTATACCAATCGGGTATAGAATGTGTCATATCAAGCTTGAGCAAGGTAACCACTAAATATGCGTGAGAGCATGGAATTCTATATATCTGCCACTTCTGGCAGCTACATGTGCTGTGGGCAAAGTCGACAATGTGCGTTCGACCCCCTCCCCTTAACTCGCTGGCGATACGATGACTACCGGTAAGGACTTCAAAAACTCTATCGTGCCTACTATAGTCGATGACCCTATAGTTGCTAACTCGTGAACTCTATTAGTTGATCATTTTGGCTGCATATTTGGTAGAAATTCTAACATTCGCGATATTCTTCAATGTCTTCGTTCGCTTCTGCACGAAGTACTCGACGCAGTTGTAGAACGTTTTCTTCACCAAAGCAATTACAGGTAACCCTCGAGCCCCTTTCAATATAGAATTATAGCTTTCAACAACATTGGAGGTTATATACCCAAATCAATAGCAACCGTCATGAGCCAGCATCCACATATCTAACAACACACCATCGAACTAGTCTAACGCATCCAGCAAAATCATCCATACCTACTCCATCACATAATTCAACTTGCGAGATTTTGCTTGTAACCTAGCATATGTGACCAACTTTTTGCATTTGGTGTTTTTATGCGCCAAGTTGAAGTTGCTCGCAATGTATCAAAGGTAGAACCATCACACGGCAAATGAAGGCTGCCATCCATTCACCTCTTCTTGGACTACTGATTTGATGCCTGTGTATCTGTCCGATATGAGACAAATGGTTTCACAACCTTCACGGTCGTCGATAACATATTCTTTCAGTTTGTGCAAATACCAACCCCATGTCTCAACTATCTCTTAATCAACTAGAGCGAATGCCAGTAGAAGTATATGGTTTTGGCCATTAATGCCATAAGCAATTAGCAACTTATGGGTATACTTCCCAAACAAAAAGGTGGCATCAATGGTAACAACAGGTTTAAGGAATCTCTATGCAGCGATGCACGACCCAAAGGCCCAAAATACCTACTTCAAATTGGACACACCAGAGGTGCTCAATCTACTCCACCCCTAATCTATTTGTGTTTTGGGATTCGTATTTTCTATTGCATTGAGAGAAGTTTTGGCAGTTTATCATAAGACTTCTCCTAGTTCTCATACACGAGCTCGATGGCCTATTTCTTTCCCTCCTAAACCTATCTCTTGTTGATCTTGTAGCCAAATTCTTATTTGACAACAAAAGTTAACTCGATCACCTTCATATCAGGATTCTCTCTAAGAAGATTTACAAATTAGTTGGTAAGAAGATTGCAATCCAGTTGTAGGTGATCCTGACTAATTAGTGGGTTATTGCATGTGTGTGAGTGTAGACTCTTGAATCTCGTCACTACAAACATGCCCTCCAACTTCTTCTTTCGGGCTCGAAGTCTCCATTTACAACTGTCATCCTTTCTCATACAATTAACAGACCACAATAATAGGCTAAACTCTAAAACAGTGAAGTTACAATGGTTCTTTACATGGTAAGACTTCATTGCTTGAATGACATCTACTTTCGTCCTGAATCTCATGCCCCTATAAAAATCGTCACTACTATTCGAACCACTATAAATATCAGTTTGCTCTTACTCGAACTAAATGTAACCACTATCACCTCCATACTTGTAATACAGAACAGGATCTTTAATTGGCATGGTAGGTAGTTCAACCTACTCTGCTCAATATATTAGTTGTTTCAAGTAGGTATGTACAGTTGGAGACTCTTCTTTCACTACTTCATCTCTCTCGTTCTCACCCTCCTCATTGGAACTCTCATTGTTATTACTGTTGTCCTACTCAACACCCATTCCACAATCGATGTCAGTTATAGCCTCCGCTCCAGCATAAACCATGTATGAATCCTGTGTCTTTAGTCACTATAACACTGGAGTAACTGCTTTATTAATTTCATCCTCATCGTTCACTTCCATTGGGGTTAGAATTAAGGATTGAAATCTCAACGGCTTTGGTTGCATTTCTACAATGTCATGTGAAGATTATAGTTGATTGCTTGTATCAAATGTCTGCCTTACCAAAGGCCTCCCCAAATTGTTAGAAATTCTGATGAATAATTGTTGTATACCACGATCTCCATATGATTTAGTCATTTCAATAAGATTTTCAACATCTTCATTGTATCTAATTGCCATCAACACATAACATGTATTGCCCTCATAGAACATAAGATGCTTGTGAATTATCTCAATCCCTACTTCAGTTGGATCAACTCCGATGTTGCGAAATATTTTGTATAAAAAATTGTTGTACCTGACGTTTTTCTTCATTTTCATCTTCTTTACCGGATCTCTGTCATACTTCGGCCCCCAATTACCAGCCACAATATTTTTAAATGCATAGATCATCAACTTCACGTAATCAGTTATTTTCCCCCAATCCATAATATATATAAATTATAAAATTTTTAATGAATATGACAATTTCCAATAACAACATTAAAAAAATTTCAAGAAAAATTTTTATTTTTATAATATTTCAAATATTAAATTTTTTTCCCATTATTGGCAAATGATTTATTCCTAAAAATTTATCAAATATTATTTTTAATAACTATTTTTATATTAAAAATTCTAACCATTTTCGTATGATTTTACAATACGTTCATTTCTTCTTTTAATTTTAATTTTAATTTCAATTTTCTTTCATTATTTCCAAACAATTTTTTTTTTCAAATATTTGTTCGAAATTATTTTTCAATTATATTTTTCCATAAAATATTTCAAAATTTTCGTATATTACTACAATAATTATTCCATATTCTATATATTTCACATTCTTTACAATGGTCAATCATCATTCTAATACAAAAATTAATATTACAAATTAGGCATGTAACATCTATATAAATCATATTTAATAAATTATAATCTAACAATACCGAGTAATCTTTTCTATAAAATATACAATTATACTAAGATTTTTCTAAAGTCTTATATCAAATACAAACACAGATAAAAAACTTTAATATGGATAAAAAGACTTCAACTTTTCTAAAAAAAATACCACAACTAAGATTAATTATTCGAAAATACTTGATCTAGGCAAAGCTTTCTTTCTCGTGCAAAATCACTCCTTCTTCTTTCTCCTCTTTCCTGCGTGCGAATGACAACAAAATGAGATCTGGGTTAGTGGGTATTTTGTGTGGGTTATGTGTTTCTATGTCTTTAGTATTTATATTTTTTAATTTTTATATTGTTATCACGTGTTTATAAATTAATGATGAGCGTAAATCGAATAAAAATTGCATGGTGAGGTATTTGTACTGAAGGTGTAGAGCAAAATGCTTGAAGGTGTAGACCGAGCCCATGCCTTCAGCTTGAAATTTTTACATATTCCTAAAGTCGTATACATGATTTACGCCTTTGTAACCTATTTTAGAAATATATTTTACGAGTATAATATTTACATAATTTAAAAAATATATATTTAAGTATGTAACCCATGCTATTATTATATGTTGTATTTCAAATATTTTTCATTCTTTTAATTTTATCTTTGTTCCATCTTCATATTGTTAAACGTCGATACTTAATTTTATTAAACATCATTCAATGTCGTACTGATTGATTTTGATTTTTTTTTTTAATAATTAGCACCTTATTGTCTAGAGGCGTAAATGTCCTCATTTATATATCGCAACACCATTACTTAAACATTTGTAGGATGATGAAAGTAAGAAAAAGTTAATGGAGGTAGTAAAGCAAAATTCAATCGAGTGTAGTAGCTAGCATGGTTAAAGTTTAAATATAGAATTTAAAAAGAAACAAAAAGAGTATTTTTTTTGGGGGGAAAAAAGCACTTATTAAAATTCAATAAGTTATTGTAGTATTACCTCTTCAATACTTAAAAATAAAAGAGAACAACAAATTAAAATCATATATATAACTCTAAATCTTGGGCACGTTTAAATTATTGATTTGTTATGGTAATTTCTAGAACTCTTCTCATGAATTCTAAGCTTTAAATTTATGTTCTACTTCTTGTTATTCCTTTCTTGTTCATCACCAACGTAAATAATGTCGGTGCCTCGTGATTATACACTCTGGTAATACACATTCGGAACGATCAACGTTAGTTGTGGCCTTGTGGGTTTGAGGAAGTACGAGAGGAATATTTCAATACTAAAGGACATAGATAAAAAGGATTGCTCAGATTTGGGACAATATTTATTTTATGTTAGGTCATTATCAAATCTAGACAGAAACGAATTCAAGCTTAAACTCAAAGCATGTTTTGATACTAAAAGCGTATGAAGCTTCATATTGAAAGGACTTTTTCTTTTGTTTCCTTTTTTTCTTTTCTTTTAAGAATATATTATCTTGAAAGTAAGCTTATATTTGAGCTCTAATTTAAATTTTGTTAATAGATCATTTTAGACATAAATCCCCATATTTAGGTCAATTTATCACATGTCAAGAAGTGACCAACAATTTGAGCCTCCGAACCTAGGTTGGCTCGACTTGACCTAGCTAATTAGTTCAATTTATAGTTCAAATAAATCACAAATAAAAAAAGCTCGAATAGATAAAATAAGTCAACTGTCTTATAACTTCTCATCTTTCATATAAATACCAGATTAAGCCTCAAAGTAACAAATTTACATTTTGCTACTCTAAATATTTCTATTTCTCTTATCTCCATCATAAATATTGACTTGAGCATTAAAGTAGTCATGTCCTTAACTCACTTTTCTTATCTCATGCAAGCCGTGCACCCTCACTCCTAGATAAAGTAACAACAAATTTCAACTCGAATAAGCTCTACTTGAATTTAAGCTCAAACTTAAGCAAATATTAGATCAAATTTAGAATAGTTTATAAACTAGTTTGGCTATTTTATGCTTCCAATTTAATTAGTAGAGCAATCACTACTCAGTAAGGTTTAGATTCTTTATGAATACAATCTCATAATTTGGATAATGTTGAAACCCCTTGAGAAATAGGAAACCTAGATTTAAGATAGTAATTGAGGCTTATGATAAAGAACAGTTGAGCAATTATTAGAATAGTTGATCAAGACTTCTAAACAATAGATGAACTACACATTTAGTACTTGATCCAGAATTAATGCATGACGCTTAAGGTACAATACTTGTGGTATTTGGTATGACATTTAGTTCTTTAATGACTTAAGTTGGTACTTTCTAATTTGCAATGAGTAGTTGGAGTATGGTTATACAAAGTATGGTATGTATCTCAAAGCGCTCAAGAATCATTATAATAATCGAGTTAATATTTTGTTCATTACAAGGAAAGTTGTGCTTGATCAGGATTTTGATTCACAAGCATTAGATCCAACAGGCATAGACTATGAGGTTCTCTTAAGATATTGTGTCATTCTACCACTTTTCTATAGTTGCAGTGCACCATTTTTGACCTGGTGTGGGTTCAATGCGACCAGCTATTTACGAGGTTAACAAAGAACAAGGATGGTTCATGGAAAATATCGAACACAAAACAAGCTACTTCACCAAAGAACAAGGATGCTTCATTGAAAATACCTCACACAAATCAAGCAACTTCACCACTTTTGTGTAGGGCCGGTTAGTACATGTCAAGATAGAACTAAAACCACGTCTTGACTCTTGAGTTATCCCTCGAACGGACTCCCTATCCCTATAACAGATGAATGGAGTTTTCGTTATGCTATATCGAGTTAGAGATTATTCGACAATCCAAAATCAAGCTTTTGGTAATTAAAATATAAATTAATGCTAAATTAAAATCAGAAGAAACTTACAAACAAGGAAAAAAAATGAAATTCAAATCAAGTTACAAATAACAGGTAAATATCATATTTAGTATATAAATTTTATCATTTTTTGTAATTAACTACCTGAACTTTAAATGTATTAATTTAATATATGAATTTTATCCATTTTTATAATTAATCACATGAATTTTTTCTATTTTCATAATAAACTATTTAAACAAGATTAATCTATGCATTATAAATAACTTTGAAAAATTTATAAATAAATTAATACTTTAAATTTTAGGTTATCAATTATAAAAATCAGCAAAATATAAGTATTGAATATGACATTTACCCAAAGGTATTTGATTTACTTCTTATAGGATATCTTGGAAGACAAGAATCATGTAATGATTTTCAATTAAAAAAGAAGAAGAAGAAGGAGAAAAAGTAAATGCCTACTTGTCTCCTCATTATTTGTAAGTGTTAGGATAGATATTATATATATATATGAGGATTTTTGAAATATATTGGATTGTGAAGTTAAATTATACAAACAAATACAAGAAAAATGGATAGACCTACATGCAAGTGCATAGAGGATCAATAAGGCCTATACTTATAAAATATTTTTTACCTCATAGGATCAGACTCTAAGGCCCTATAGATTCAAATTCATTAGACTTTAACGATCTTCAGAACTAAATATTGTCTTACTCCGAAGACATAGGGATTTAAGTATTATCCAACTTTAGGAATCTACATATTTAAATATTGTAATACTCCAGGAATCCACTGGATAGGACATATATTTTAACCTGGGGATTCTGCAATTCTGACGAGGAATTGTTTAATGTAGACTAAGACCCTATTTTTTTTGGGTGGGGGCAGAGACTAAGACCTTGTTGGGTCCTTTTGTTGAAGTTTAATGTGGACTAAGACCTAGTTGTGTCCTTTCGTTGGAGTTTAAGCACCACCCCATAAACGCCCTTTACTTCTCATGAAATGCTTTAATCGGTTGCCTTGCATGCCTTGTGCCTCTATGTTTGTATCATACACGGCACTACTATCACCATCTGTATTTCAAATATTTTTGTTCTTTTAATTTTATATACGAAACTCTTTTTTTTTTCCCTTTTTTCAATCTTATACATAAGTTTTATCTTTATTTGATATTTATATACTGTTAATATTGCTAAATATTATATTTAATTTAATTTAACATTATTAAATATCTTACTTAGTACCTTATGTAGATGCCTAAGTGTCCTCATTGATGAATTGCAGCACCATTGCTCAAAGATTCGTGGGATGTCTAAAGTGAGAAAAGTTAACAAATGTAGTAATGCTATTAAGGGAAATTCTATTATATAGCCACTTTAATTATAAAGTGATTATATAGTATAATAACTTTTTTAATTATAAAAAATTTCTCAAATTATAGTAAAAGTAAGTCCATTAAATATTTGAGAAGCAATCAACGGCTTTATAGGAATTGATAACCGTTTTTCTAATGAAAAATCACTCTAAAGTACAGCAAATAAACATCTGCCGTTATATATTGGAAGTACAATGGAGTATAGGAATTAGCAATAGTAAAGTTTAGTTTAGGTATACAATTAAAAAAAAAAAACTCTTTTTTTTCCCCAACGTATAAAAAAGCACTTATTAAAATTCAAGAAGTAATTGTGGTATTACTTCTATAATGCTTAAAAAATAAAAGAAAAAATAAATTATATTCGAAAATATATTTCAGGAGCAGGAAGTGACTCTAACTTTACCTCTCCGGTATTTAGAAAACGGAAGAGAAGGAAAATCAAACAAGGACTCAAGTTTCACCACTCTCAATATTGGGCACGTTTAAATTATTGATTTGTTATGGTAATTTCCAGGACACTTCTCACGAATTCTAAGCTTTACATTTAAATTATAGAAGCAGGTACACTAATATTTGATCTCCAAATTGAATGTGCTTTACTTGAATTCAAGCTCAAACCTGAACAAATATTATATCTGATTTTGAGTAGTTTATAAACTAGTTTAACTAATTTATGCTTTCAATTTAATTAGTAAAATTATTATTATTATTGAGTAACGCTTGGATTCTTTATCGATACAATCTCATAATTTCAATATTGTTAAGACCCCTTGAGAAATATGAAACCGAAATTTAAGGTGGTGATTGAGGTTTTTGATGAATGGCAGTTGAGCGATTGTTATAATAGTCGATCATTTTTTTTTAAATAACAGAGTAATTGTCCATTTATTTTATAGTAGTAGTAATTCTATTACAACCTTATTATTCATGGAATAACTAGTACAGTATTTAATTACATTTTAGGTTCATAATAATAATTCTATATGGAATCCCTAATACATAAAATATTGAATAATTATTCATTATTTAAATCCATTCCTTGATAATAATTATTATATTACAGTCTTGGTTCATTCAACAAAGTGAATGGGCACCAAATCTCTAGTTTGTTATTTAGTTTTGCAATTTTCTTTTGTCTTTATTTCATATTTTACATTAGTATCTATTTTAGGAAAAATAACACCAAAGTAGATTAACGTTTGGGAGTAAACTCAAATAGGGGATCGAACTTTCAGGTTATTGAAATAAATTATCAACGTTTTTCAAAATGAAAGTACACATCCATGTACTTGACCGTGTATCCTCCTGTTTCCAAAATTTTTCTCTTCTTCTCCAATCAGCATCCCAATCCTATTTGCTATTTATCTAGACCAAATCCATTCAATTAAATCGCTAATTCTACACTTTTATGCAAAATATAAACATGTACTTGTTTCAAGATGTGATTAGAATCCTGAGATTGCTTAATCCTCACATTTGTGCTCGCTCCGTCTCACCTTTTGTTCCGAAATCTAATAACACGTCACCCACAATTACTTAGGCCTAAGAAATCAAAATCAGTAAATCATGCATTGATGATCAAAGCCCTTACCCAATGAAAACATGTTTATCTTGTGGGATTCTCTTAAGCTACACTATGTATGTCTAAGTGTGTTTCTTAGGTATCAACTGAGCAAATGGGAAAAGAGGAGACAACAAGTCAATTGGGGGATTAAATATCTTAATAATGAAAAGACTAAAATACCCCCATACTTGAAACCTTATATTATTTTTCCTTGCCCTTGTGTTTATTTTACTTATACTGGATATATATTACATCTCCCCCCCACATAAAAACTTTTGTCCTCAAAAGTTACCTATATTTGAAAAAAAATCCTCGATACTTCCTTCACATTTCTTTTTCTAATTCCCAAGTTGCTTCACATTCTATTTGATTGGTCTATTATACCTTGACGTAGGGAATTACTCTTCTCCTCAATACTTTTTGTTTAGTGTCCACAATTCTTACATGTCTTTAAATAGAGGATAAATCCAATTATACATTTAAAGGTTCCAAAACAACTACTTAATCCAAATTTGGCACAAATTTCCTTAACATAGATAAATGAAATACCTCATTCAAACTTAGTAATAGAGTTAACCTGTAAGCTACATTACTCACTCTTTCCAAAATTTCAAATTGACCCACAAACCTTAGGTTTAACTTTCCTCTCAAGCCAAATCTGATTACTCTCTTAGTTGGAGAAACCTTCAACAAAACCTTATATCCTACTTGGAACTCCAAAGAGTGTTGCCTTCTATTAGCATAGATTTTCTGGTGACTTTGAGCAAAAAGAATTCTATCTTATCACCTTTACTCTGTCTATGGCTTTCTACACTATCTATAGTCCCACTATTTATCTTTTACCAACCTTATCCCAGTATAAGGGAGATCTGCACTTTTTGCCTTAAAGTGCTTCATATGAAACCATTTGAATAACTATTTGATAGCTATTACTATATGTAAATTCTACCAAAGGTGGGTGATCATTCCAATTACCCCCATGGTCTAAAGCAAATGCTCATAATAAGTCCTCTAAGATTTGTATAGTCCTTTTAGGCTGTCTATCTATTTAAGGATGGAAGGTAAGGCTAAATTGCAATTTGGTATCCAAGCCCTATGTAAACTTTTCTAGAATCTATTGAAAAATAAGATATCCCCATCAGAAGTTATAACGGCTAGCAAACCATGTATTCTGACAATCTCCTTAATATAAAGTTGAGCAAGCCTCTCTAATTTATATTTTACTTTAATTGGTGTAAAATAGGCTGATTTGGTTAACTTGTCTACAATCACCCATATTGCATTATGTTTCTCCTTAGTTCTTAGGAGAGTTATGATAAAATCTATAGTTACATGTTCTCACTTTTATTCAAGTATAAGAAGTGGTTGTAACTTAACAGTCGGCCTCTAATGTTTAATTCTAATATGCTAAAACGTTAAGCATTTGGATACAAATTCTACTATCTCCTACTAAATATTCCTCCACCAATAATAATTCTTCAAATATTTGTACATCTTAATGCTTTCTGGATGTATTGTGTATCATGAGTAAAGGGCTTCCTTCATGATTTCTTTCTTTAATTCAGTATTATCGAGTATGCACAACCTCATACCACGTTTTACTACATCTCCAACATCCACCTTAAACTTAGTCATTTCTCCCTGTTCTATTTCGTTCCTAATCCTTTAAATTCCGAGATATCCTATTTGTATTACCTTAATTCAATCAAGAAGGGTTAGTTAAATATGAAGACCAGCTAATCTGATCCCCATTTCATGTGTCAGCATCTCTAACTCTAACTTGCTCATGTCTTCCAGTATCTTTCTCTAAGGTAATTAAATGAACTTGCTTCTTCCAGTATCTATATTAACTTGCTTCTTTCGACTAAGAGCATTCGCCACAATATTTGCCTTCCTAAGGTGGTAGTAGATCTCCACATCATAGTCATTAATCAACTTCAACCACCTTCTCTGCCTCATATTTAGTTTCTTTTGGGTGAATAGATATTTTAAATTTTTGAGATCTATAAAGATTTTGCACTTTTCATCATATAGGTAATGTCTTCACAATTTCAATGCTAAAATCACTATAGCTAACTCTAAATCATGTGGGGGTAATTTCTATCATAGGATTTCAATTGACAAGAGGCATATGCAATGATTCTCCCACTCTATATGAGAACACATCCTAAACTTTGAGTTGACGCATCACTAAAAATCTTAAACTTTTCTCCTATTTAGGTAGCACTAACACCAAAACTGTTACCAATTTCTCCTTTAAGGTCATGAAGTTGTTTTCACACTTATCATCCCATAAGAATTTCACCCTTTTATATGTCACTTGGGTCAAAGGTGCTACTAAACCAACAAAATCCTTTCACGAAATGCTTATAGTAGCCAGCTGGTCCTAAAAAGCTCTTAACCTTTATCATTGTCCATGCTCTTAGCCAGACAACTATAAGCTTTATGTTCTTAAGATCTACTAAGATATCTTCTTTATTTACCACACATCCTAAAAAAGATACTTGCTTCAACTAAAAAAGATACACACTTCAACAAAAACGCACATTTACTGAATTTTGCATACAATCTTTCCTCATGTAATCTCTCCAAAACTAACCATAGATGTTCTATATGTTCCTCTTTGCCCTTAGAATAGATGAGTATATCATCTATGAACACCACCACAAATTGGTTTAGAAAATCCCTAAATACTTTGTTAATAAGATCCATGAAAATAGGTAGAGCATTTATCAACCCAAAAGGCATCACTAAGAGTTTGTAATGCCGATACTACGTTCTAAATATAATTTTTTGAACATCTTCTTCCTTGATCCTTAATTGGTGATACCTCGATCCCAAGTTATTTTTAGAGGAAATCTAAATTCCCTATAATTAGTCAAATAGGTCATCTACTCTAGAAATGAGGTACTTGTTCTTGATTTTGACTTAGTTCAATTCCTTGTAATCAATACATAACCGCATGCTCCCATCTTTCTTCTTAACAAAAAGTTCTTAAGCATCCCATAACAACACACTTGGTTTGATAAATCCTTTATCTTGTAACTCTTGAAGTTAAGTCTTCAACTCCGATAGTTTAGTGGGTGCCATTTTGTAAGGTACTTTAGATATTAATGCTATTCATTGCACCAAATCAATGCAAAGTTTTGTTTCCCTAACTAGCGATAGACTTGATAGGTTTTTTGGGAAAACATTTATAAACTCATTTACAACTTGTATGTCCTCTATTTTCGTGGCTTGTCTAGCCTTTATTGATAGTGCTAATATCTCATTCCTATTCCATAACTCATAAGTAGAAAGATTTGCAGGTCTCTACACTTCTAACTTAAGAATAATTGGATCTTCATTGGGAAAGTTAAAACAAACTACCAAGTTAGGACAGTCGATAATGGTATATAGGGATGTAAACAAGTCGAGTTTGGGACAGGTTTATTGAAACCTGAACCTGACTGAGTAAAGATTGTATATGCCCAAAACTTACCCCGACCCGATAGGGTTTTTTTTTTACCTTGACCCGATTAACAAATGATGCAACTCGAACTCGACCCGAATGGTGATTAATTTTTTTTTTTCATACTTCAACTTATTTTCATATGTCATTTCTTTAATTTATTATTAATCTATTTGTAATGGAAAGAAAAGAGAAATTAAATGTAAAAATAAAATATAATATAAAAATATATTGATTAAAAATATAAAAATAATAAAATAAAATATATCGATTATAAATTATAATATTAATTTATTATTTTTTAAAAAAATTGGGTTAGGTTTTTCAATCGGGTTTTTTTTTTAGATTCTGTAACCCGATCTTAAACCCTACCGGGTTTTATTCCATGTCTCAAAACCTGACCATAAACCCTATAGGGTTTTTATCGGGTTGATCGGGGTGGGTACCCTATTACAACTCACCCTGGTTGTATCCCTAGTGATATAGTATTTAGAAAACCAATTTACTCTTAATATTACATCACAATCCGTCATCTCTAATAAGGTACTTTAGATATTAATGCTATTCATGGCACCAAATCAATGCAAAGTTTTGTTTCCTTGACTGGCAACAGACTTGATAGGTTTTCTAGGAAAACATCTATAAACTCATTTACAACTTGTATGTCCTCTATTTTCATGGCTTGTCTAGCCTTTATTGATAGTGCTAATATCTTATTCCTATCCCATAACTCGTAAGTTGAAAGAGTTACAGGTCTCTACACTTCTAATTTAAGAATAATTGGATCTTCATTGGGAAAGTTAAAATAGACTAGTAAGTTAGGACAGTCGATAGTGGTATATAGGGATGTAAATAGGTTGGGTTTGGGATAAGTTTATTGAAACCTGAACCTAACCCGGTAAAGAATGTATATGCTTGAAACCCGCCCTGACCTGATAGGTTTTTTTTTTTTTTTACCCTGACTCGATTAACAAATGATGCGACCCGAACCCAACCTGAATGGCAATTAAGTCTTTTTTTCATACTTTAACTTATTTTCGTATGTCATTTCCTTAATTTATTATTAATCTATTTGTAATGGAAAGAAAAGAGAAATTAAATATAAAAATATACTAATTAAAAATATATAAATAATAAAATAAAATATACCGATTATAAATTATAATATTAATTTATTATTTTTTTAAAAAAATCAGGTCGGGTTTTCCCATCGGGTTTTTTCTAGATTCCATAACCCAACCCTAAACCTTATTGGGTTTTATTCCATGTCCCAAAACCCGACCCTAAACCCTATAGGGTTTTTATTGAGTTGATCGGGGCGGGTATCCTATTACAACCCACCCCAGTTGTATCCCTAGTGATATAGTATTTAGATAACCAATTTACTCCTAATATTACATCACAATCTGTCATCTCTAATACAAATAAATTGGCTGACATTACTTTTCCTTAAATTTCGACCCCAACATCTCTACACATTTGATCCAGCCTTCTTCCTACTCCCAAAGGAGTATTCACACTCATGGGGTCATTCAACAATACAAGTTTCAAACCACACACATGCACAAAGTCAAATGATATGCGAAAATGTGTCACACCTATATCAAATAATACATATGCAGTAGTTAAGTGGGTGAGTAGCATACCTCCAATGTTATCTTGATCCTGAGTATCCTAATGTTGTTGCTGTAGAGCAAAAACATGACCTAATGCTTTTTATCTCAATCTTATGTTTTGAGGACTAACTACTAGTACTCTAGGTGGAGGTTTAACTGATTGTTGCACTTAATTTGATTATGGTACTGCAACCATCCGATTCATAGTAACGCCACACTAAAAAAATCCATGACTTCACTACTTACAATTATAGCAAAAGGCCTATGGTGTGACTTTCTTAATACATTTCCTGCTAGTGTGTCTTGTTTTACCATAGAAGAAACAAACTCCTTCAAGTATACATAAATTTATCTTGTAAATTTCTTTAATAAAATATCTTGACATGTTTTGAATTTTCATTTCTTGTTATCTATTAACAAGTTTTACACACAATATATTGTTTCTAATGAATCTTTTTCAATTAAATGATGGGTTATGGCTTGCACTAAGAAAGCCTTAAACACATACATAAATTTGTCTCTATGATGATATCTCTTTTAACATCCTCTTCTTGTCAACAACCTCTCTAACATTGCTCTAGCTTTGCACAACATTACCCTTCTAAAATCGCTCTTATTATTATTTCTATTTGGTCTCTATATCTGTTTTATAATAATACATTTTTTTAATTCATTTCGAGGTGAAACAATGCTCAAACCACTCATCATTTTTTTACACTACATGTTGCATGTTTGAGTGACGACAAGATTATAATGAAAAATTGTGATTAGAGTTATAGATGAGTTAGAATTAAGATTATATAGTATTTGAGCTTGAGTTCAAACTTAATTAGAACTCAATCGTGCTTACAATTTTGAGTTTTAATTCAATTTAAAATGGTACTCAATAAGCTCAAGCTTGTCCTAATCAAACTCATTGTAGCTCGATCATCTTAAAAAAGATATTCTTAATATAATTAAAATAATATTAATATCCAAATTTGACTTATATTCAATTAGCATCTATGTTCCATCCTAGCTTAATTAAGCTCGTGAACTAGTTAAATTAAATATCTTGGAATTGAAACTTTGCTCAAAAAAGCTATTCAAGTAATATGAATTCAAATAGGATTCAACTATATATATATATATTGAATCGAATTTAAGAAATATTGAAATAAATTCAAATAGTTGTATAAAGTGACCTACAGTCATGAAAAAAGTAGATCCATAACTGAGATAGATGCATAAAAGATAAATCCAAAACAATTCGTGCAAATGAATGCATTCCCTGTGGCCTGGATGAAGTGATCAGAACGAGCTAAGATAAGATACCAATGCTTGGCCAATTATTAATAAAAAGCAAGATAATTTTGAAAATTTTAAATTGGACGAGATAAAATCTAATAACTTTATCGAAAGGCTTTACGATAAGGTTTCTTTTCGACTTTACAATGAATGGAAGAATTTGCAGGACGATAGAGCATTTTCAAACATTGGGCATGATGTACGTAAGCTAAATAAACTTTCTAAATTATATATATATAAACACACATTTGATGCAGTTGTTAAATTTTTTATTTTATCTCAATAATCAAAGTTAAAAATATTGCATATTTGGGTCTTTTATATCAAGATATCATCAAACTATATATTTTATATATTATTAAATATAGATTTTAAAAAAAATTTGTGCTCCTAAGATTGTGGCCATCTAAATTATTTTCGGTAGTACTTCTACTTAATAATTTTATAGTAATAAATTTCTATCGTCACTCATCTTTCTTTCTATATCTCTTTTTTCGGTTTCAAGATTTTTCACTTTGATTTTCAGCCATTTATATATTTGAAAATTCTTACTCTTTTCTCAATTGTACTTTATTACATTTTGTTCAACAGCTATTCAAATCACCATCTTGTTTAGTTTATTGCCAATTTAATTGTGAAAAATATTCATATAAATTTATGTGAAATGCAAAACTTCATGAGATGATAAATAAATTTATTTTTTAGATGCACACATGGGGGAGTGTTATTGCTTGACCACCACATGTATAATCCTATATATGAACAAGAATTGTATTTATATTTATATTAATAAATATACTACCTACCTTATATATATTAAGATAAGAACACAAATATGCTTCAGTAGCATAAAAATTAATTAAAATTAGTCATATAAGTATAGCTGTATATACTTGTGTTTATATTATAGTTTTTTATTTAATGGATAATTGTTTGTTAATTTTACTTTTTGTTGTTATACAGAAGAAATCTATTTTCTATAGTTAGGTGACAAAGCCAAAATAAAAAGGAGGAGACAGGAGGGACGAAAAAAAAAAAAAAAACAAAGAAGGAAAAACCGAACCCTCTATAATTGTGCTACAATTCTTTCGTTTTAATGTTGATTTTTTGCACAATTATAGAAGGCTCATTTTTTTTTTCTTTTTTTTTTTTCGTCTCTGCTCCTTTTCATTTCCTTGCGCCCGTATTAAATTGTGCTGATTGACACAAAAAAAGTAGGTCTAGATTACAAGTTTATTATATTATTAATATATAATATGGAAATATATAATGTATATTTTATATGTAAGAAAAAAAATGATTAAGCAACCAAAAAATAACTTCGAATAAAAATTGTTTTACTAAAGAAAATTTGAAAACATTTCTTTTCAATATGATTATGAACATCAATCCACTATGCTGTTGAATCCTACTATAAATTTAACCCTATAGCATATTATTATTGTCTAATCCTATATTTATATTATTAATGGAAATACACCTCTTGATGTTTTTAGTACTTATTTTTTCTATTATATAATCAATTAAAAAAAATCTAGGTATTAATCTACACACTCTCTCTCTCTTTTAAATAACTTCTTATAACCTCCCTTTATCTTCATTAGTCATTCATATGCAAACCATCAAAAATTATTTTTATATTCTAAACTTCATTATTGATAACGAAAAAAAGCAAATCCCATATAAGCATCTATATTTTATCATTTATATTTTATTACATTAATATCTTATAAACATTATATCAATAAATACTTATGCAATAACATTATCAAAATTTAAATTAAAATAAGAAATAATTAAATTTTTTAAATATTTTTATTAAATTTCATAGCTTAAAAATGTTATAAACAATTAGAATAAATGTTTAACTTTTAATTTTATAATTATTTTATACTTTTTAGATGCCTATTTTAATGATTTAACTTATTTTTTATTAATAATTTTATATATATTTATTTTTACACCCATAACGCAAATACGTTATCCGCTAGTGTTTATGTATATATATACGTGCCAAGCACATAAAAATTATAGTGGGAGGATATAAACTCACCAAGCGGATAAGAAAAGCATAAATGTAACATGATTCCACAGTTTAATTACACACCTCATAAAAAAGAAAACACACGAAGGGGCTCTTCACTCGCTGTTGTTGTAAAACCTAAGAGAGTTTAAGTCACCAATAAAAGACATAGAAATAAATTTTTATACAAATTATGGTATTAACTCTTTAGTACTTAAAAAGGAGAATAAATTATAATAAAAAATATATTTGAGGAGCAAGAAGACATTTCCTTTCTGATATTTGGAAAACGGAAGAGAAGAAAAATCAAACAAGGACTCATGTTTCACCACTCTCAATGTTGGACACGTTTAAATTATTGATTTATTATGGTAATTTTGTAGGACACTTCTCACGAATTCTAAGCTTTACATTTAAGTTCTATTTGTCGTCATTCGTTTCCTCGTTCACCCTCAACATAAATAATGTCAGTGCCTCATGATTGCATATTCTCTGGTATTATCCATTCGGTATTCAACGTTAGCAATACAACTTAAGGAAGAAGTGGAATATTTTAAAATTTTATAGGGACCAGACAAAAAGGATCATTTAGATTTAAAGCATGTTTTAAAGCTTAAAGCATGTGAAGCTTGATATTGGAAGCACTTTTTTTTTTTTCTCTTTTTTTTTCCGCTTTCTTATAAGAATATATTACCTTGAAGCAAGTAGACTAATATTTGATCTTCAGTTTAAATTTCAATTGGAACAAGCTTTACTTGATTGCAAGCTCGAACTTGAGTAAATATTAAATTTATTTTTTAGTAGTTTATAAACTAATTTGGCTAATTTATGCTTCTAATTTAATTAGTAAAGCTATTACTCGCTTGAATTCTTTATCAATACGATATCATAATTTGGAGAAAACCGAAATTTAAGATGGTAATTGAGGCTTCCAATGAACAACGGTTGAACGACTAATATAATAGTTAATCAAATTTTTTAAAGTAATGTTTGGTTAATAAGACTAGATAATACAAAAAAAAAAAAAAAAGACAATACTATACATGAAGAACAGTATAGTACAATATTTTTATACTATATTTAGTTTGCATAATACAACAAAAAATTTTATAATAATATCGTGTTATTTTTAGTATTAACATTAAAACCCACCAAAATAGTTTTAACGTTGATAGAATAATAAAAAGAAATTATGATAATATAGGATTATCTTATTGATTTTAAAAATGTGCTCATTTTGTTATATAAAATAAAAAATACAAGAAAATAAAAATAAAGTTTGTTTCAGCCACCCTAAGGCCAAAAGGTGGCCAGAGTGGCCTTTATTAAATGAGTTGCAATCCACTTATAAAAGAAGATTGTTTAACCCACCCAACAAATATTTTCTTGAAAAAGAAAAATAAGAAAAAAATTTCCAATCAAGTCAATGTTTGCCTACTCTGTTTATGCATATATTCAAGGTTGTCAAAATCGCGTTTCAACTCGTACGATTCTACGTTTTTACGAGTTTATATATACAATCCCAGTTAACTCGCATACAAAATTGGAAAGAATAAAAATCGGAGTAAAATCGCGATTTTGAACAGTAAAATCATTCAAAATCGCGATTCTGCACGTTTCTACCGATTCCACACAATTATCCCAAGCGCAACCCAGCCCAACCCAATCGGCAACCCAGCACATCTTTTGCAATTTCCGGCTTGCTGCTGTTGTTGTTCCTGTACGTTGAAGAGAAACAGTGATAGAGAGACAATGAAAAGCGATGAGAGAGGAGAAGCGAGCCAGGAACCGTGTGTACTTCTGTTCTGTGTATTTTTCAAGCTCAACACACGGTCGTGCCTTCAACCGTGTGTATTTCTGAGTATTTTCCAAGCTTAACACACGGCCGTGCCTTTAACCATGTGTTAAACTGTATGTACTTCTATAGGCGTGTTTCCTTGATACACGGCCGTGCTCTTCCCTTATTCCTTCCAAAAACATTTTTCTTCGTGTTTTCTTATCCAAGCCTAAACTTTTAATAAACAACTATGGGCTCAATTGTTTAAAGCCCTTTAGCGTCCAGGGGGCGCTGCCCTTTTGAAACCCCCGCCGGGGCGGCTTCCCCAGACCCCCGCCCGCTCAGCGTGGAGCGGGTCCCACGTGCTTTCCTGTCGTAGCGAAAATATGAGTCATACCCCGACATGTTTGTCGGTCATCACTCATCTCTTGTCAGTGTGTTACGTTGCATTGAAGTCTTTGTGTTTGTGTTCATCAATTATTAGTCTTCTTATTCCTATTTGTGATCATGTTCGTATTAAAGCACTTATGTTTGATTGCTGCAACTTTCCTTATTTTAACTAATATTTTTGTAATAGTAAATAAAATAAATGGTAGATAACTTTACCTAGTAATATATAATTTTGAAGGTTTTCTTGTTATAGTATCTTCTTTATTATGTACTTTTAGTCATTTTTTAATATTACTCCTTTTTAATGGTATATCTTCATTATCAATTTTTATTTATTAGTAATTTCTTAAAGTCACAATTGATTTTTAAATTTTATCTATTATCTTTTAGTTTTTGTATATAGAACTAGGTGAAACTAGTTTTATACATGATTTATCATTTTAGAAATAAAATATTTATATTATACAACTTATGCTCGATTATCTATATTATGACTTTTATTGCAAATTTGTAATTTATGGCTAAAATAAATACTTAATTTCCTTATTTCTATTTTTTTAATGACTATTGTAAATAAATTTATAATATTTGAAAGTTATTTTACATAGGTTGTAGAAACTTACGTTTCTACGTTCCGATTCTACGGACCCCTTCACGATTCTACATAAAATCGCGATTTTGACAACCATGCATATATTTATTTTTCTCTATATACATGAGGGTTTTTGGAGTATATTGAATACTAAAATTAAATTATACAAACAAATATAGGAGAAGTGGATAGACGTACATGTAAGAACATGCAAGGCTTCTCCCACTCGCTTAGCTCTAGCTCTTGTCATTAGACCTCCAATACCATGTAACGGGTCATTAGACTTTGGCTTGTGAACTCTTGATGCTACTTGATCCCCATCAAATCCTTTTACATTGATCATAGTAAGTGATCATATAAGGTAATTTCAGCCAACAACAAGTGACTTACATTATCAACCACTTGTACCTAAGAGAGGAGTTAAGTAGGTACTCACCTGAAACAATATATGCTAATCCAAACAATTGCACCAGTTAAATTCCTATGTCCTCCTCACTTAACAGAAATACGTAAATCATCAGTATATCAATAAATGTTACTCTATTTACTCTACTAAATCCTAAATTGCCAATTCAATATTTCAAGCCCCTAAATTCCATCATGACCTCTTATAATCCACCATTTTCTTACAATATCTTATTTATATACATACGGGTATATTATACTCTATTACATATTAATATAATTAAATTCCAATCCGATTTTGTATCGAATCGTATAGCTCTAAATTATCACGATTTTGCACCAAACGCTCCCATTTTTTTCGTAACTAACCTAAGCTTCTTAACATCATATTATACTTCAATTATCCTCAAATAAACATTAAATTCAACTAATCAAATCAAATTCCCCAATTTTGCTAATGATTAAATTTGGCCAGAATAGGATAATTGGCTTGAAAAATTCACTAAAAATAGAAAATGACTCCAATTTGAACAATTATTGATTTTGTGATCTACTAAATTATATAAGGATCTTATATACTAAAAATTACATAAAAAATACATCATTTTCCCTATTCATTTTTCAATTTAATTTTCGATCAGAACAAAAAATTTCCTAAATACCACATATTTTTTATTCAAATTTCACCAAAATAGAATTACCACGTTAATATAAATACAAAATTATGCCAGAATACCAAAAATAATAATTTTTCATCAATATTTGATATTTTTAACAAAAATAGGAAGTTTCGAGCATTATTGGGAACAACTCCGTTCACCGGCCTTCGACAACCAAAGTTGGCCACCACTATGTCGGCTAGAGTCCTCCCCCACCCAAAACCTTAACCTTATCTTGGCCTAGTAGTAGCTTCACCCTAACCCCTTCAATCGAACAAACCAAATCCTTCCCTATTTAATTATGATTTTTCTTCAATTTTTTCAAATTCATGTTACATACTACTTCAATCTTGTTCTTCTTCCTCCCTCGATAATTGCATGTTAGAAATTTCAATTGCAATTTGCCCAAAAATTTCAGATGAAATAGAGAAAGTTTTTCTCTTTTTTTTTTTTTGTAATTTGATGATTTTGGTCTCTTTCTCTCTCTATTCTATCTCTCTCTCTCTCTCTCTCTCTCTATATATATATATATATATATTTAATATATTACTTATACTTTGTTTAGGTTTAGGTTTTAGTTTGTGTTCTGTACGGTTTTCCTTTTTTTTTTTCCCTAGCCATATATTTAACATATAACATATTATAATAGGTATATTTTTACATGTAGATATATTCCATACATGTATACATATATATGTTCATATAATTCACGCATTTTTTTTAAATATAGCATATAACATATATATACATTTATATATATACATTCATTTTATATTACATGTATATGTACACTATTTCAATTTCAATATTATTGCTTAAGCTTACATACTCACAGATCTTATAGATCCAAATATTGTTAGACGCTAAGGATCTACCCCACAATTTCAAAACTTAACTCTAGAGATCTATTCCACACATTCAATATGTGATTCTAGAAATCTACTCCACAATTTCAAAATCGACTCTAAGAATCTACTCCATGCTTTCAAACTTCATTATAAGGATCTAAGGATCCATACTTTAAAAATTTTGACTCCATATAGCATTAGAGATTCATACCTTCAAAACAAACTCCATAGTGGTATTATACTTCGACACTTCTAAAATCAATTTTATGGAGTATTATGGATTCACCTTTTCAAAATGGACTCTAAGGAGCAATTTTTTTTTTTTTTTTTTGGAAAAATAGACTCTAGGTTTGTCAGTAATGTGATTGACATGAGATTGAATAAAAGAGGGGAAAAAAATAAAAATCTCCTAATGAGATTTCATGAAATTACTAACTTGATTTTGACGATGTTTGAAATTGGTTGCTACATTTAGAAAATGTAAGCAATATACGATTTAGCATATGCATGTATGTATGTTTATGGCAAGTAGTTTACTTGCTTATTCTCTCTCTCTCTTTTTTTTTTTTCCTAATTCCATTTGGGTAAATCTTTTTCCAATAAATATTAATGAGTATGGATCAGACCTTGCATCGACACACAACGAACTACTGTGCCCTTGAATTTGAGATGTGGCAAAAAGTGTAATTTCACCATTTTATAATTAATGACTCAATACCAATGTCATTCATGTCTTATTGCCAAAAGGATTAGGTAGCTAATAGATAAATGGTTTATATGTAGCACGACAATCATCTAAGCAATTTTTGCGAAATAAAAATTCCCAAAGAAATAGTTTTGTTTTGCAAATACTATATAGAAAATAACTGATGAGGCAACTTGGTCATATTTGTAAGCTACAATTAGGTACATAGGTGTACTAGTCCATGTCATTTGTCTCCATATATCTCTTTGATCAAATACCTTCGTACGTTTTAAATTTTTATTTCTTCTTGCTTACTAATAATTTTTACATATAATATATCACTTTTAATAATTTTTTTTTAATGATGGATTATGGCTTGCCTATACCAAGGCAGCCTTAAAAACATACATAAATTTGTCTCTATGATGATTTCTCTTTTCACCCCCTCTTCTTGCCAACAACCCCTCTAACATCGCTCTTATTAGTGTTTCCATTTTGCTTTTATATTTGTTGTATAATGATACATTTCTATAATTTGTTTCGAGGTGAAACAATGCTCAAACCACCCATCATTTTTTGCACTGCATGCTGCATGTTTGAGTGATAGCAAGATTATAATGAAGAATTGTGATTTGAGTTACAAACAAGTTGACTTAAGATTGTATGATACTTGAGTTCAACTTCAACCTTGATTAGAACTCGATCGAACTTACAATCAGGGGCAATCGGGCAATCAAAGGGGGCTCCAAAGTGGCCCTAGTCTTCCTTCTTCTTGAGTTTGGGATAAAAATTATTTAATTAAATTTATTTTAAAATTAAAAATGTATATTGTATTTATATTTTTAAGTATAAATTTTATTATAAAACTTAGTATTATTTAGTTATTAAATAATTATTTTTGCATACTCAAGGTCATAGGTTTGATTCCTATTAGTACCATTTTTATTTTTTTATTGTCTATCTCTCAATAAATGATTTTGATTCTCTCTTTTTTTTTAATAACATATAAAAATAAATTCCATCAATAAAAAAATGATAGTTAACTAAATAAATTCTCAATAGATATTATTTATTTATTAGTAGTTTATGATAAATAATAATTATATTCAATATTATAAGCATTTCAATCATATTATATAAAATATTAATAATTAATAATAGTTTATATATTTACATTTTCTTTTACTATTGATAGTATGAAAAGGAATGGGTATTATTGAATAAACAATTGACTAATTATTTATATTGAAAAAACATATGTATATATATATATATATTATAATATTACTAATGAAATAATCTTATAAAGTCAATAAAAAAATTATAAAATACCATATTATTTTTTATAATCTTGCTAATTTTTTTTTTTAATATTTTACAAAGTATATTAACTACTCGTAATCGATATATTAAAAAGTTTAAATTCACTTTTTTATTTAGTATTAAATTATATTGAAGATACATTTATTTTTACATATATAAGATGTATTATAATTGTAATGATAAGTGAATATTTTTGTACGAATAATTTTAATATTCATTTTAATACAATATATCTTGTCTCTCAATAGTACGATTCTACATCTACCTATGCTTTCAAGTTAAAGTTTACACTCAACTTGAAGTGATACTCAATAAGCTCAAATTTATTCTAATCAAACTCATTTTGATTCAATTATCTTATAAAAAAATATTGTTATTATAGTCAAAACAATATTAATATCTAAATTTAACTCGAATTCAATTAATATTTATATTTAGCTGAAGCTTAGTTAAACTCGTGATGTAGTAAAATTGAATATCATGTCCGAGCAACTGAAAATCGAATATGGTTCAACTATATATATTGAATCCAATTTGAGCAAATATGGAACCAAATTCTAATAATAGGACAAAGTTGCGTAAAGATAAGAAAAAGTAAATCCCTGACTGAGATGGATGCATAAAAGACAATTCATGCAAATGAATGCATAATCTGTGGTCTGGATGGAGTGATCAGATAAGATACCTATGTTTAGCCAATCAATAATAAATATTTGAAACCGTTAAATTGGAGTGGATAAAATCTAATGACTTTATGAAACATACGGCTCGTCTAGCATATTAGCAGATAGGCAGCTTATCACGATGCTAAACCACGTAATTTAAATATCTTTAAGCAGACGTGGATAGACATCAAAAAGCTTTATGATAAGGTTTCTTTTCGACTTCATCATGAATGGAAGGATTTGCAGGACGATAGAGCATTTTCAAACATTGGGCATGATGTACGTAAGCTAAACAAAATCTCTAAGTTTGATGCGGTTGTTAAATTTTTTATTTTATTGCAATAATCAAAGTTAAAAATATAGCATATTTAGGTAGTTTGTGTCAAGATATCTTAAAACTATACATTTTATATATTATTAAGTATATATTTAAGAAAAAATAATTGTGGCCATCTTAATTATTTCCGGTGCTATACTTCTATTTAGTAACTTTGTAGTACTAATTTCTCTCGTCACTCATCTTTCTTTCCATGTCTCTTTTTTCGGTTTCAGGATTTTTCACTTTGATTTCAGTGTAATATATATAATTGAAAATTCTTACTCTTTTGTTCAACAATTCAAATCACCATCTCGTTTAGTTTATTGCCAATTTAATTGTGAAAAATATTCGTATAGGTTTATGAGAAATACAAAACTATTGGTAAAGACGTATCAACATCTCATCCGTGGTGAAGACTAAGATGGACTAACTCATAATCGGACATAACATTAAGACTGATATATGATTGAAATGACTTAAGTTACATGTAACCATTGACTATAGCTTTTCATATAATGGTAAAGTGCTCCATCTGTATCAAAACTAAAGTCATGGGTTTGATTGTTAGCGGGTGTGATGCTACAAGGGAAAATTATTGACAAATAGACCATTGTATTATTAAAATAATTTAAGTTGTACATCACCATCAGCTGTAACTTTTGATGTAGAAGTAAAGCGCTTGATCCAACAAAAATTTCATTAGATAACAAATTAATATCGGTTTAGGCTTTAATGTATTTATTTTTTCAGATGCATACATGAGTGAGTCTTGTTGCTTGACCACCTCATGTTTAATCCTGTATATGAACAAGAATTGTATTTATCTATTTATTAACAAATATACTACCTATCTTATATAAGTTAAGATAAGAACACAAACATGCTTCTGTTTTTTCTTTTGAAAGCTATAATTGTATATATAATATTTTAAAAAGAGGGCATGGACACCAAAAGGGCTCCATCCTCTTAAACTGTTTCGCTAAATCTCATAAAAAAATTGTATGGCAATTTTTCATTTCTACTATTGTACAAGACTATTAGATTGTATAAAATTGAATAGAGATAAAATCCGTGGTGGAGGATGGCTAAAATGTAATTGAAGCAAGATAAAAGTGCACAATGGAGGATTGTCAAAATGTAATTAAACCTAAAATTAGATTATACCATATGCTTCTTATACATTCTATTTTTTAAGTGGGTAGGATGTCAATAAAAGGGCTATTTCCATTAATGTTATAGATTAAAGCAACCTAGCACGCGTTTGCCCAATTAGTAACAAAAAGGATATTTTATAGAGCCTGTTTGATTTATCTTTCTTTCTTTCTTTTTTTCATTCGCTCCACGTTAATTTAATATCTGTTTGAATATGTTTGTTTAGAAAGAATAAGATATAAAAAAAAAAAAGAAAAGAAAAGAAAAGAAAAATATATATGTATACCCTTTTAAAAAAAATTGAATAATTAATATATTTTTAAAAATTTAGACTTATTTCTCCATTAATTTATTTATTTTTCTAAAAATATCAACTAATGTCTCTTTTTTTAATGTATAAAATATATTTGTTAAATCTTTTCATATTAAAAATGCATGAATTCTTATTTTCATTTTAATTATTTAGATAAGATTCAGATAAAATATAAAATATTAAATTTTGTATTAGATTCAAATCAAATATAAAAAAATAATCCCAAACATTCTTTTGAATTCTCGTAACGCTAATGTGGCGTTTATCGTATTAAATACCATCGCCAACAGATTACAGGTCTTGGCTAGCTCTGAGTCTGAGCGATAATGGTTTGTTTGAGTTACGCCGCATGGCTCGATATGGCCCACCACATCAAACGGTCTCTGGTTGGAATTTCTGGTGGACTGGAGCCCACACTTTGGATCTGGATTCCAAGTCCAAAGTCCTAAACTATTAATGTTTGTCGGTATCCTTTTTCTCACCCTAATTATGGTGGAAAATATTGATGGGTACATTTGCAAATAAATGAGACGATAAATTCATTATACATCCTTTTAGACCTTTTTGGTAAAATATGTAATAAATCTTAAACATCAACTATAAAAATAATCGCAAAAGGGTACGCTCATAAATGAGACCAATCATTACAATCAGTTATCTATATCTAAAATAAATAAATAATAATAAAATAAAAAAGCATGAATCCACGATGGAACACTCAGTTCAGAGAAACCATCCATTGAATGGCACGTGGGACGATAAGCTTTCATCGTCAGAAAGTATTCCTATTCTCCAATGAAATCATAGTGTGTGGAGAAAGGAAATGAAATGCCCCCATGAAAAAAGAAATAAAAGGTTTAATTGATTTTTCTGTCCTCATTTGAGCAAGTTGAAGCTAAACCACAACTCAAAGATTCTCTTTTCAATTTGTATTATTTTAGATAATGCCGCCCTGCCCATCGTTGTAAAATGCATGTAACCATTTAGATTTTGATCATTGCCATTGATTTGCAATAATTATGTAATGGGATAAGTATATTAGAATCTACTCCTTTTATACAAAATTTTAATTAAGTTCTTTATAGTTTTAGTTACTATATCTATGGCAAAATTTAACTGAATCTTTTATGTTTTTATATTTATATAATCATAGTATGTAAATCATTCTTTATACATATAGTCATAAATCAATGGGTATACTAAAAGATAGGCTTAATTAATTTATTAGCATAAATATAAAGAATTTAAATAACCCATTGAAAACACATAATTGATTAAATTTTCACATAAAATTAAGAGATTTCAATAACTTAATTAAAGCATGAAAAGCCCAATTGACTTTTGACACAACTATAAAAGGTTTCTAGCATACTTTTCTCATTATATGATTAGGGGTGGATATGAGTTGATTCAATTAGATTTAGTTGAAGGGCTAAATGAACCAAACTACATTAAAAAAGAAAAAAAAACAATTTGATTTAGACCCCTAAAAATTTGGTATGGGGTTCTAAAAGTATATCACTTTTAAAAATACCCGATCGCTCCAATCACATTTCACTATACATAATGCATATATATCACTGTAATTTCTACTTGTACAATTTATTACAAGATTTCAAGTAAAAAATTTAACAAGCAAACTATAAACATATGTATGCATATATATATATATATATATAAGAACAGTGAATAATATTTCCTCTCAAATAAATTCAACTTGCTACTCAAACTCATTCTAAGAAAAAAAACTCTACATCTGCAATATGTTGAGGTCTACTGGTTTAGGAATTTATGAGAGATTGAGAGGCAAGCGTGAGACTATAAAAGTATAAGGAATTGAGATAGAGATAAGAAACAAGATTGAATTCAATGAAAGTGAAAATTGCGAATTAGAGTCCAATATAACATAAAAGCTAATATATGTGAGAACAAAATGAAGGAGTAGAGGTGTTAAGGACTATAAATCTGAGAGTTAATGTATATGGGTTAGGGTTATGTCTCCTTTTTCTTTTCCCATTGTGAGAGCTGTTGAGTTAGACTTGTTTATTGACATTCAAGAACCAAGAATGCCTTCTTTTTTTTTCTTTCTAAAATAAGAAATAGTTTTATTCAATTTGACCTTACAAACCAAATATGAAATATAAAATAATCGCATTTTGCATTTAATTTAAGTTTTAAGTTTTAAGTTTAACTTGATTCTATGGAATAAAAGTTTTATATATGATAGCTCATATTAAGCAAAAGGGTAAATAATGAATTTATTCAATGGTAAGAATATCTTTTTAACTTTGACATGTGGAAACCTCTTTAGTAGAAGCCTTGCTAACTAATATAAATAGAATAAATCTTTTTTATTTGTAATTACTTTGATTTTAAGTGTTACTTAGGATTTAGAACATATAACACTCAGTTCAAAGAACCCATTGATTGAATGGCACATGGGACAATAAGCTTTTACCGTCGAAGAGTATTCCTATTCTCCAATGAAATCAATGTGCATGGAAAAAGGAAATGAAATGCCCCCATGAAAAGAAAAAAGGTTTGATTGATTATTTTGTCCTCATTTGTGCAAGTTGACTTGAACCTCAACCCAAAGATTCTCTTTTCAATTTCTTATATTTTATACAATGCTAGCCATCGTTGTAAAATGCATAAACCTATTTAAATTTTGATAATTGAGATTGATTTGCAATGATTATGTAATAGGATAAGTATATTGGAGTTTACTCTTTTTATACTAAATTTTAGTTAAGTCCTCTATAGTTTTAGTAAGTCGTTTAAATCTTTTATAACTATAGCAAATTTAATTGAATTTTTTGTATTTCTATATTTATGTAATTATAGCATGTAAATCATTTTATGTATATAGTCATATATTAGAGGATATACGTAAAGATGGACTTAATTAATGTATCAAACATAATCATAAAGAACTTCAACGACCCATTCAAAACACATAGTTGATAAAATTTGTATATAAACTTAAGAGATTTTAATGACTATAAAGAACCCAATTGACTTTTAACGTAACTATAAAGGACTTTTAGCATACTTTTCTCATTATAATATAATTAGGGGTATATATGGATTGGTTCAATTGGATTCAATTGAAGCGATGAATGAAACCAAACCACATTTCAAACAATTTGGTTTATAGCCTTGGTAATTCAATACAGGGTTCTAAATCATATTACTTTTGAATATACACGATTGTTCCAATCATATTTCACTATTCATAATACACATCTATCACTATAATTTCTATTTGCAAGAAGGTGTAAATTGAGAGTAGGAGTCCAATATAACGTAAAGGTTGATGTACATGAGAATGAAATGAAGGAGTAGAGGCGTTAAGGACTATAAATTTGAGAGTCAATGTCTTAGAGTTAAGGTTAGATTCCCTTTTTTTTTTTTTTTTTTACCATTATGAGAGTTGTCATATTAAACTTGTTTATTGACATTCAAGAATCAAGAATGCCATTTTTTTTTAAGTAAGAAGCAGTTTTGTTCAATTTAACCTTGCAAATTGAATATGGAATATAAAATAATTGTATTTTGCAAATAATTTAAGTTCTAAGTTTAACTCAATTCTATGAAATAAATGTCTTATATATGATTGCTCATATTAAGCAAAAGGGTGAATAATGATTTTATTCAATAGTAAGAATATCTTTTAACTTTGGCATATTTAGTGAAAACATATCTAACTAATATAAATATAATAAACCATTTTTATTTGTAGCTACTTTGATTTTAAGTCTTAGTTAGGATTTAGAATATATGACACATAAGAAATTGGTGATTCTATTGCCTTAAACATCTAAATACATGTCCTTAATTAAGTTTAGGTCTAAGTTTTTTTGCACAAATTCTTAAATCATTTAAGTAAGAATCAAGTAGCTTAGTCACTGGCTAAATTGATCTAAGAAATAAGTTGGACATAAAAGATCTATGATTGTTCAAAATGGGAATAGATCTACTTAATTTACTTGCCTCCATATGAAGAAAATGATTATTCCATTTCTCTTCTATTCCTCATGGTATGACTATAACTATGCCCACTTGCATTTTAAGCACATAATAGTCAATTTACGATAAATCCCTACAATCAATGATGTTGAATAGGCATTGGACCACACCTTAATGAATAGCTATTACTTTATAATTCAAGTACTCTTTTTGTAGATTTCCTTCGAAGCGCCAATGCTAGTACCATTATGTCACTCTAATGTCACCACCACCATGACCTTGTTGTGATACGTAAATATGTACATCTTACATGACTCTATGATCTATTTGTTTAATTTTATTTATTAGTTACTGTGATATGTGTTATGATATTTAGTAATATATGGATATTTTTATAATTGTCCAAGTCTAGGTTTTACTCTCTACTCTCTCTCTCTCTCTACATATGTGTTCCTCTTTACTCATTAATGAAATGGGCTTACATTTTTATATTTTATTGAAGTAGAAGAATAAGAGTTTAATCCCTAAATGAGTTTTGATCAAAATCTCAAATGTGAAGTGAATTATCAACAATAAATATTAGAAGAATAGAAAACCCCATTTTTATTTAAATGTCTAAATTTTTTAAGTAGTTAATTGGTGTTAAACTTAATCTGATAACATAGTTATCTATATACTATATACATGTGATGTGATCTATATGGTAGCATCTAAGGATGGGTAAAAAAATTGACTGAACTACAAATTGAACCATAAATTAGGTTTAAAATGTCTTTTTAATTTTGAAAAAAATTATAAACCGAACTGAACTATTTTTCTTTTAGATTTAAAAAAATCATGAACTAAACCAAACCATTTTAAATTAAATCAAATCGTGAAAAGTAAAAAAAAAAAGAAAAGAAAAGAAAATGGTGATGAGAATTTAGAGAATATATAGCTAAAAAAGATAATTTTATATTGTATTTAATTCCTCATCTTAATTAGTTTTCATCAAATAACTTATTACTTTTTTAAAAAAAAATTATATCTTTGCTTATTGACTAATATGGAAACCTTAATTACCTTCAGAGAGATGATAAAATCTCTTTAAATATATCAAATGGATATTGGATATGGTAAATAATGTAAACACCCCATTTTTGCCCTAGGAATGAATAATAATCAATAATAATCAATTTCCAATTTTTTTCCAATTTTTCCCTAATTTAGCATAAATAATAAAAATATTCAAAAAAATAAAAATAAATAGGAAAACACATCAATTTTGAAAAATGATTTCAGAAATGGCAATAATAAGAAATAAATAATTTTTATAAATTTTTTAAATTTCAAAAAAATAAAAAAATCGCATTGCATATATACAATTTGCGAAATTAGAAAAATCGGGAAAATGGGCCAGCCTAGCTTGTCCGGACCATGGTCTAAGGTGCGCGCAGGAGGGCTCGGTCACAGGTTCGAAACGTGGGGGAAGCAGTTTTCCGCGTTTTGTGTTTTTCTTACTTATCCAGGACACGTGGCAGCCTCTGATTGGCTGGAGGGAACGCATGCGCCGGGCGCGTGATCGTCTTCTACCTCGGGTCCGAGATCACCGGCGAAGGAAAAATTCGAATTTCGGCCGTTTCGATTCGATTTTTTGCATAAATCCAACAGATCTTCAACAGAATTGAGATAAACATCATTCAATTGGAATCAAATCTCAACAAATCAAAGGATTTACACGAATCGGAGTTGGTTTATTTAACCGTCGATCCGATTTGCTTCGATCGGTGGAAATCCGAGCTTATCCAGCTCAATTTCGAACGCCTATAAATAGAGGAGGAGTGGAGGAAGCCAAATCACATATCACAATTAAGAGAAAGTGAGAAAAGAGAGCAAATCGGAGAGCATCGGAGGAAACCCAAAATCGCGATCACCGATCGGAGCTGAGCCACCACCGGGAGATGTTCTGAGAGCGAACCACCGCCACCATTGGATTCAGCACCCTCGAGAAGCTAGGATTCGACACCTCACCCATTGCAAAGGGACGCCGGAACGCCGTGAACGAGCACTCCCCGCCGCCGTGATCGACCGATTCGACCCGATTCGACCCGACCGACCCGACCCGCGCACCGACCCGGATCCAGGTAAGTCAGATTTTCCGGATTTTTCCAATTTATTTATTTATTTCGTTTATTTATTTTTATTCCGATTTTATTTATTATTTGTTATTTATTTATTAATTTTTTGGTTATTTATTTATTTATTTGTTTATGTTTTATTTTCAACAAACAGGAAAATGTTAAAAATTAGATTTCTTTAGGATTTAATAATAAGAAAAAAATAAAATAAAATAAATAAAATAATAATAAGAAAAAGTAATAAAAATGTAGAAAAACAATATAAATATTAGAAAAATAATAATAAAACTTTAGGATAGATAATAGTTTAGGATAAATTTTTTAACAAAAATCAATAAAAATCATAAAAACTCATAAAAATTATAAAAATTGTAGAAGAATAAGGAAAAATCGAAAAGAAATAAAAAATCATAAAAATTAAAAAATAAAAAATTAATAAAAATTCAAAAATTATAAAAATAGAAAAAAATGAGTTTTATCACTTAGAAAAATCATTTTCTCAAATAAATCCAAAATTGATGTTTTCCCCAAAAGTTATTTTCAAAGATCAAATTACTAAGTTTAGGTTTAGATTTTTTAGAAAAATCCCCAAAATGTTAAAAACATAAATCGAAAGAGATTTTCAAATTAAAATTCACAAACCTATTAAATATTTTTAGAAAAAAGCGAACTACGGCTTGTTTAATCCTGACTAGCAGGTACGTAAGCACCCATTCGGGTCAACCTATAAAAATAAAATAAAAAAATCATTTTCTTAGAATAATAAAAAACATAATAAAAAGTAACAGAAACAAAATAAAAGACATTTCTAGATGGGAACAATTTTAGGAGATTAGGTGATAACCATAAAGTTTTAATAGGTTAGCATCCGGACTTAGAAACTCTGATTTTCCCTTTTCCTCTTTTCACAAAAACGAGAAGAGGAAATCACGACGACTAGTGGTCCAAATTAAGACTAATCCGCTCCTTTAGTCTTAATTCAATATTTCCCAACAATAGTTGGGTGGCGACTCAAAAAATCAAACGAAATTCCTAATTCAAGTCGAGGATCTACATTAGATGAGCATAGGGTCTAATCTAGATCGGATTAGGAATGGAAATTCAAAAAAATAGACTCAACAAATAATATTAGAAAAATGATAATAAAATAAATCTTTTTTATATCTAGTATAATTTTTTTATAATTTATTGACTTATATATAGAAAAAAATTAATAATATGTGTAAAAATGATTTGAATTGTGAGTCGAACTGAATTGAACCAACCTTTTTTTTAGGGCAACAAAAATTGGGAATTGAATTGTATGGTTAGATTCAATTTAGGAAAAAAAATTGTAATATATGGTTTAGTTTGGTTTAAGGAACAAACTATATTAAACCAAATCTCATTCACCCCTAATAGCATATAACATCATTGTTTGCCCAAGTTTAAAAATCACCATTCGTTTTTATTTATTAAAATGATCCTAAATATTTAAATATTGCACATAATTTAAATAGAAAGACAACGACAATTGGTTTTTATGTTTCTTTTTTGTTTTAATTTAGTGTTTCTATCCCTACCTGTCCTAACAACAATTGACCATGATATTCATCCTTCAATAGGTTCCTTTTCTTTTTATCAATTTCTATTACAACTATTAGAAGAAGAGAAAATTGCACCTCGTTCATCTTATCGGAAGAGTAATGTTTATACTCCTAGACTATACAGATTTAAATTTCATTGTGTACTTTAAATATTAGGATAGTTTCATTGAAGTAATTAAATAACAGTAACAAATCAATTTACACTTACTAATTAATAGTATTACTCCATATACATGTTAATTGTCTTACATTTAGTGTTGAGAGTCTAAAAAAAAAAATAATGGCTCACATAGTCAAGCACTTGTATATAAGGTATAAGGTATTATTTGATTGTTATATTTTCATTGCATAATATCGGATAAGTTATTTAGTCTATTGTTTGATTTGTATATTAGTCAAATTTACTAGATGAAAAAGCCTCGGAGATATTGGATTAAAGCTAGATAATTTGTACCATATGGATGTACTCTCTCTCTCTCTATATATGTGTGTGTATAACAAATATATTATAAAAATCCAAATTCAGTATTACATATTAAACATAATACAATAAGTTTGTACTATCTTATTCTTTTTATATTATACTGTTCAATTCTCTTTTTACTATTTTAATATGCTAACCAAATGTTACCTGAATACCCTTACCATGTTTCTTTTTCAACCACATTACATATTATAGCTTGAAAGATGAGAAATTTAAATTTGATTTATTCTCTTGGAAAGACTAGTATTTATGATAGCCTTGACTTACCTTGTTCACAATAATGGATTTCAAAATGATGATTCGAATTCATAATATAACATTAAATCGCTTTCAATAAAATATAATTGGGCTGTATCATCTCTCTTTAAGGCTTGAATAGAAATATCTACGGTTTTTAGCTTTTGAGCCTATTTTCTACAATTTTCTTTCATCTCTTCTCCTCGCATCTTTAAAAACAAGAGGACTTAAAATAATTCAAATAAACATAATAAAAAACCCCTAATCAAATTCTGTTTCAATTATAAAGAACTTAAAAGTAAAATATTAAATGATTTAATTAAATATTAAATATAAACGTAAAGGAGTTCCCATGTACCCATTATCTTATCCCATTCTATAAATTCAATAACTGCGAACCCCTGGGTTTTGGGTAAAGAATTGTGAAACAAAGTTTATAACTATGCAACCACTTGGGCCTTACTGGACATGGCCTGCTTCAATTTGTAAAACTTGAACGATTACTGTTTAAATGAGCCAGCACAAACCACGATACAACAGAGGATGCAAAGCCCAAATGGGGGAAATGTACATATATATATATATATATATATAATATTGTAATTCAAAATTTTGGAAATTATTGTATAAGTTAGTATATGCGATCCTCTCTCTTACATGGGTAGCCTATAAATTGAATACTGTAATAACGTAGAAACGATTTGATATTTACCAATAACCTTGCCAAAATGTAATTTATTTATGAAAAATTACAGCAAAAAAGTGATACGTATTTATATCATATTACAAATAAGTGATATGTACTTTGATTTTTGATAATTTACTTTATGTTAATGATACATATAGAGATGCGACAACTTTTACTTGGCTGATAATAATATTTAATACATTTAAGTATAAAATATAAATGGAAAATGATTAAAAGACCCCAAAAAAAAAAAAAAACTGAGAAATAAGGAAAAAAAAAAAAAGGCAAATCCAGTCGACTCCATAAAGGCTGCTTTTGAGCTAGCCCAAAGGTTAGGGTGGCCAACCGTCACCCACCACCTACGACCCCACCATGACTTATTGAGTTTTAGGGCTTTTTTTCTTCTTTTCTAATTTTTGTAGTGGTCAGGGACCATCTCAAAGCTTAGGAGTTGGGAGTGACTTATTTTTTTTTGTATTTTTCTGCGATCTTTCCTTTTTTTTTTTTGTCCTTTTAATCATTTTTATTTATATTATTAACATAAATATATTAAATAATATAATTAGCCAATAAGAAATTGTTATATGTCCCTATCCATCACTTATACAAAGTGAAAAAACACCTATCATATATTTATCAAAAATCAAAATTCAAGTGATATAACTAATCTCAAAATGCCAGTCGGCCATCTCCAGTAGAATGATATAAGCTCCAACTCCAACCAGACCCACCATGATGGCAGAGAAGCATTGATGGCATTCGTCCCTCACTTATTTAAACACGTGATTAGTTTATATTAATGAAGCTTTTCTTTAGAAGAAATTCGGTCATTAATATTATTTATCGATCTAATTATCCTTGCTAATTACCGTACTCATCCATAGAAAGGTTACATTGCTTATATACAGACAAGCCCCAATGTCTCATATACTAATACTTGCAACCGATTGCACTTTCCTTCTTTCGCCCTATTTAGGATTGATTGAAGGCTACTGCTTTTCTAGAAAAGGCCATCCATCATTCTAAGCAATTTTCAATATGTTCAAGAACGTCTTCTTTCGAGCTACATGTTGGGAGAGCGATAAACATTTGATAAATGATAATTTTTTATAAGTACATAACATGTATTTCTTTAGTTTGTGTTAATGATAAATATAGATGTGGCAATTCTTTATTTGCTCATACTAATATTTAATAGATTTAAATAAATTAATATAAATGAAAATGATTAAAAGAAATACCCCAAAAAAACAGAAAAAAAAAAAAAAAAGCAAAACAAATTGACTCTACCAAGGCCATTTTCAAGCCAACCCAAAGATTAAGGATAATCAACTATCTCTGGGAGGGATCATCTTCAGTAGAGGTACCCTATTACCTTGAGGTGAAATAGCTACTATAACTTTAGGACATAATCCACCACTAAAAGGTGAGTTGTGGACTCACATAAAGTGAATTGTGTGACTCACACAACGTGAAGGATGGTCACCTACACCACCTACGCCCCATTACAACCTATTGGGTTTTAGGGTTATTACTTTTCTTCTTTTTAATTTTTGTGGTGGTAGCGGGTAATCACCTCAAGGCTTGGAGCAGCGGGAAATGGCCTTGGTCGAGTTAATCAATTATGCTCTTTTTTAATTTGTCTACATTCCTTCTTTTTTCTTTTTTATTTTTTTGTATTCGTTCAATCGTTTTTATTTATCCTATCTACATAAATCTATTAAATAATATTATTAGCCAATAAGAAGTTGCCATATATCTCTATCCATTGTTAATACAAAGTAAAGAAACGCATGACATATATTTATAAAAATCTCTTGTTTGCAAAAGGACCATAATACATGTCACTTTATTATAATTATCCCTTTTATTTTTCTCATTTTGGTTTTAATCTTTCCTCCAAAACATACGACGACACCGTTAACCCATGAAAATACTTTTACTATTATAATAATAGCCAGAATCGGACTTCCTACAATTTACTAAAAGACCATTTTTTTTTCATTAATATCAATGGCTAGAGAATATTGAAATACCTAAAAAATAAAAAATAACAACAACAACAACAACAACAACACAATCACTATGATGCATCATTTTCATGATAAAAGCTAGTTATCATCCAGGACTATTCTATCTTCAAATTTGTTAAACTTCAAGAACAAAAAAAAAAAAAAAACTCTTCGTAATCTCCTTATCTCAAGTAATATAATACTTCATTTCTCATTTAAAATATAGTTAGTCCAACTGCTACACTGAATCCATAAAAGGAACAGAAAATAAAATAAAATTCAGCATGATGTATCAAGATTTTATGGCCCAACCAACTAATCTCAACATGCTTCTTGCTGGGAGAGCAATTACATACAGCTCCGAAATATCTGATATTGTATGTGGAGATTACTTTTGAGAACATTAATGATAAAGCATGCAACACCTGTTACAGCTCAGCTTTTCTAACAATGGACGTTTATGTACCTCAACATTGCAATAGTTAATGCCTTAAATCTAACTAATACAAGTCCATTATGGTTCTTAAAGTAATTTTTTTGTACGTCCCAAAATTCAAAACGAGTACAACTTGCCACGTGTTCTCACCAATAAATCTCCAACATTAATATTTAGGTATTCATAATGATTAATAAAATCATTCTCCAGAAATTAAAAAGAAATAACTCATAATCAGTCTCTTCAAATTATTACAACAGAAGCATTTAACAACTTAAATACAATAATAGTCTAAAATCAAATTAATAAGATCATCCATTATCTATCTTTTTTCCTTATTAGAATAATATTCATCATAGTATACATATTTCACATTCTCTTCAATATTCTAATTTGTCTCTACTAAGGTTTTATCATATCCTATCATTTCTCCAATGATACTTGTAACTAAAAAAAAAAGTCTCAAAAGGAGGTAAGCTAACATCTAGTACAATGTATACATATATACATATACGCATGCCATGACACAAACATCAACACATACATAATACAACATGTTATTCATATACAATTCATCATCCTTTCACATCACTTAAACCAATAGACAATCCTATAATTATAAACATCAAACAATCGTTCCATACACACACACACATACATATACGATAAAGGATAATCCCATTTGTCCATGAGTTTAATCCATACATAGATTATACATATATAATAGTGGGTACTCCTACTGTCTATAAGTTAATGAGTCCTTTCATATCTCACATAACAATCCTTTCACATTTAAGATATGAGTCCTTCTATACCTAATAACCTTAAATCTACCCAAGTCATTTCAATATACAACTTTACTAAAGACAACGTTACATACCGATCATTGGGATGCCACCCCAAGAACACCGACCCTCACTCAATTTCTTAGACCTAGGTAAGCACAATCACATACACAACCAATCATATTCATTATTCAATATTATTTAGTCCACATGCATTTCTAATCTAATAAGTACAAACAATAAACATAATATATACCTACTTGATATTCGACAGTTGATTTCCTCACATATCTATAGTCTCACAGTTCCTGAAACCTATTCACATTCACAATTATGTATACTTAGAATTGCAAAATGAACGAAATAGAATGAAGTAGGGAGTGTCCCGAATCAACATAGCTGTGTAAAAGGCCATGTAGGGGGACACGATTCAAAACATGATCGTGCTAGTGGTCATATACCTTTTTATGTGTTTTTGTTTTCTAGCACGCCCAAGTATATGGTCATATATTTGGTCGTGTACTTTAGCACGGTTAGATACACGATCGTGTAAGTGATCATGTACTTTTATATGAATTTGTGCAATTTGACACGCCTAAGTATACAAGTGTGTCAAGTGACCGTATACCTTTCTGTACACATTCGCGTTTCAACACGGGTAGGTACACAGTTGTGTACCTGGCCGTTTAGGTCACCGTTCCATCGCGAATTCTTTTTTCAATTCACTAAATCCTAATGTTTCTAACTCTAAACAAAATCCAGCACTTTTAAACCTAATTGCACATTGTTTTCACAAAAAAAAAAAAAATACTTCTTAAGGTTAATCGAATGACTTCCCGATTTGGACCATTCTAATGCTTGAATTCTTGTCTTGAGCTTTTTGTCACACAATTTGTTTTGTAAGGAATTTTGAAGGGTTAATAACTAATTCATGCTATACGTACGTGAACGACAATCAATTGGTAATAATTGGTTTACTCGCCTTGATCCAATAGGCGAATTGCAAAACGTGGTTATCTTCTTCTCTCTTAAGTTTTTGTGAAGCGCACTTAAGGTTCTGGATGGTGCAAATGAGGAAAAAAGGGTTAGAAAACTACATGTTTGCCTATTTATATCTCCATGGTAAAATGACAAAATTGCTCCCAATTTCTTCAAATTAATTACTACATTAACCTTAGCTTAAATTCTTAATAAAATGTACATACATACATACATACATACATACATACATACATACATACATACATACATACATACATACATACATTCTTGAGTATTTACATTTTCTATTGATGATATATCTATATAAATTTGAATAGTATTAAAGACAATACAATATCCAAATATACGCCATATCACATCTCTATAATGCCATTTAAGTGGATACTATCCTATGCATATTTTGAAAAGATTATGTACTCTATTTATTATCCTGAAATGTTTAGGAACATATTTGATTATCCATTTTAACTGAAAGTAAGTTTAAGCTACATTGGGTTTTTGTGAAAGTTAAAAATATCAATAATGGTACTTCGACTCTTATTAAATGGGGGGCTTTATATGATAAGCGTATATTTAAAAAATGCTCCGATCGAAAATGTTTTCATTGTGAAGAATATCTTACATGGTAGAGTGGATACTAGGGTGAATATTAAACATTATAAGGTACGTTTTAATTTTGAATGTTCGGAACTTATAATATAAGATAAGATATGGGTATATGACTTATATATGACATATGATGGTTTTATGTTCTATAATACCTCCTAATTTCTCGATAAATATAGGGGACATGAGCCTCACCTACAAGATTAATATATATATTTTAATTGATAAATATAATGAAAATTCAATCAAGCTATCCTAATTATAATATATTATTTCAAGTTAATATTTGATCGGATTGTTAAATCTATCTCAAATATCCAATTTAAGTTGGTATTGTGACTTGTATTTGTTGTATTTTGTCACTATCTAGATTTAAAAGAAATTCATTATATTTATATTTATTAAAAGTTATACTTAAAAGCGATATCAACTTATAATTTAGGTATCACATTTTAAGATATGAATGATTAGTAATATTTTAAGAAAAAAAAAGTAAAATCTAAAACTAGAAAGTTCCATATCTTAGAAATTGTAACTTTTATAGAATACAAAATAAATGGTGTATGCAAGGAGTCATAAGATAGCATTTGATTTTAAATTTTTTAAACCAATACCTATAAGTTACATTATGGGATTTCACCTCATCCATACTATACTCGTCTTTAGGATAGTTTCTTCTAAAATGATGAAATAAATACCAAAACATATTTGTGCTCTTGAGAAAGTTTTTTTTTTTAGGTTAGGTAATATTTGATCTGCCTCATCAGTCAAGGGTCACCAAATTGGATCTGCTGACAGCCTTTGCATCTGCTTCACCTAGAATTTACAGACATATGTTACTCTGCCGGGTGCACAAATTCAAACTTTTGTTGAGCAAACGAGGTGGGCAACTCTTGAGAGATGTCGGATTCCAATAGTCCCCGGGCATGAAACGTTTGTTAGTGAAATCTACAACAGAGTTTCTCGAAGATTTTTAATAATTCCATATTACTTTGAAAAGACAAATAAGGAAAAAAGAAAATCCCTCGGGCTTTTTTTTTTTTTTTGTCTCGGGAACATTTTATGTTATAAAGAATTCAGGAAACCATGGGTTTTACAAGTGTTTTGTAATCGACGTACATGATTTATAGTAATACTAACTAGGGCTCATTAACTTAAAAGTAATTAAAAAAATAAAATAATGTTTATAGAAAATTTTATATTTTCTTGTTTGTTTATAAATTGGTCGAAAACTCTTTATTTCAAATAACTTTCTATTTTTTATATATGGAAAACAGTTATTATCTTTTTTAAAATAGTATTTTTTATTCTAAGAAATAAAAGTTTAAGTAATAAATAATTATACCTTCAATGAATAACCATTAGTTATATTTTTTAATGACTAAATAAGGAAATATTAATATTTTTTGTTATACTCTTAATTTAATACTGTAATTAATATAGTGATATGAAAATTAAAGTAAATATTTTTTACAATAAAAATCGTTTTCAGGAAATAATTTTTATAGTTCCTATCTATTTTACTTTGAAAAGTAAACGGGACGGTTAGGCTATCTCAAATATTAAAGGGATTATACAGAGGGAGATTGCTCAAAACAAGAGGAAGCGACAAACCTTGAATATGATAGGTGAAAGAGTGCAATCAAGTGTAATGGGGGAGTTTGATTATGTGATGGAGGACTTCAGAGTTAATGAGGAAATTTGAATTTGTGTGGGGGAGTTTAATCACACTAAAAGGAGGGCGTTTGAGTGTCTTAGAACATATTGAATTTAAGAAGGTTTTTTTTTTTTTTTGTTTTTTTCTTTTCCCCGTATTGGTATAATGAAACGACAACCACCTTAATAAGACTTTGTAACGACTATGATTTCATATTAGGGAAAGCAATTGGGTCTCTTGGGTAAGCCAACGTCACATAAAAGTACATTAAGAAAGGTTAAGAGAATTTTGATTATCTTAAAGGGTGCTTAAACCTAATCAATTTTAAAATTATAGAGATAGTTACTTTTTGGGTTACATACTTAAATATTATTTTTTTAATAAAAAAATTATAAAAATATTATACTTGTAAAACATATTTTTAAAATAGGTTGCAAAAACGTAAATCACATATGCGACTTCAGGGATATGCAAAAATTCTAGGCTGAAGGCACTGCAAACCTATAAAGCTTATAACTCTGTAAACCTATAAAGTTTTTGCAAATATATAAAATTATTATAAAAGTATGTTTGCAAACCTATAAAATTATTACAAAAGTATATTTACAAACTTAAAAGTGATATAGTAAATTTATACAATAATACACAGGAAAAAATTTGCATTGATATTTTCAAATATAAATACGAATCATCAGTTCAGTTCATATGTTCACATTTCACATTTTAATCTTTGAATTTTCTCTGTAAACTTCACTTTGTAAATTTTTGTTTTCACAATTTGTTTTTTACACAGGTTTTAATCTACTGAAATACGTGTGTGGAAATTTCTTCATTAAGATCTTGATATGTTTTCTAAAGAAAAAAATTATTTTTATTGTTGTTATTGTACTTTAGATAAATGCAAAAAAAAAAAAGACATGTAAATATGTATACTACATAAATTTTATTGAAGTAGTAGTTATTATTAATTAACTATTAATTAGTAATTAATTAATTATTAATATATGGTTAATTAACATTAGTAAATGAATTATGCATATATTTTATTATAATGTATCTTTGTAAATGTAGTCGTAAATTAAGTTATTATTAATTAATTGTTAATTAGTGGTGATTAGTCGTTAAGATATCGTTAATTAATTGCTAAGAAATTAATTAACGAAAAATTTTGTATTGGGTGGAAATGTAAAATATTTATATAGTTTAGTAGAATTAGTCATAAAGTAAGTAATTAGTAATTATCCGTTAATTAAAGATGATTAGTTGTTAATATGTCGTTAATTAATTGTTGTAAAATTAATTAGTAAAAATTTTTGTATTTGTTGCAAAGTGAAAATATTTGTATTGTATTGTAAAATAAGTTATAAAATTAATTAGTTATTAATTATCCATTAATCAAAGGGGATTAGTCATTAATATATCATTAATTAATTATTATGAAATTAATTAGTGAAAAATTTTGTATTGAGTAGAAATGTAAAATATTTGTATGGTTTAGTAGAATTAGTCATAAGAGTAAGTAGTTAGTAATTATCCGTTAATTAAAGGTGATTAGTTGTTAATATATGGTTAATTAATTGTTGTCAAAGTAATTAGTGAAATATTTTGTATTTATTGCAAGATGGGATTATTTGTATGCTTTTATCGACTGAGTTATAAAATTAATTAGTTATTAATTATCCGTTAATCAAAGAGAATTAATCATTAATTTATTACTATAAAATTAATTAGTGAAAATTTTTATATGGGGTAGAAATGTAAAATATTTGTATAATTTAGTAGAATTAGTCATAAAAGTAAGTAGTTGATAATTATTCATTAATTAAAGATGATTAGTCATTAATATATCATTAATTAATTGTTATAAAATTAATTAGTGAAAAATTTTATATTTGTTGCAATGTGGGATTGTTTGTATGCTTTTGTAGACTAAGTTATAAAATTAATTTGTTATTAATTATCCGTTAATCAAAGAGAATTAGTCATTAATATATCATTAATTAATTACAATAAAATTAATTAGTGAAAAATTTTATATTGGATAGAAATGTAAAATATTTGTATGGTTTAGTAGAATTAGTCATAAAAGTAAGTAGTTAGTAATTATCCATTAATTAAATATGATTAGTCGTTAAAATGTCGTTAATTAATTGATGTAAAATTAATTAGTGAAACATTTTGTATTTGTTGCAAAGTGAGATTATTTGTATGTTTTTGTAAACTGAGTTATAAAATTAATTACTAAAAAATTTTGTATTGGTTACAAATGTAAATTATTTGTATGGTTTTGCATAATAGATGGAACCTGGACCTTTTGATCCTTTAGTCTTGACGCAACAGGCCAGTCATCGATTACAGGGAGTTTGGGACAAAGAGGTAACAGATATTTTACTTATCAATTAGTTTACGTTGCATTAGAGATAGGAAAACATTTGACATGTTGTTGGCATAAGAGTAAACAACCATCGCTATGCGACAGCGTAAGTTGTTTACTCTATCGAGATGAGCATACGATCCCATTCAATTCGCGAATAGAGCCATACTTGCAGCTGACTAGATTCAAAAGTGTCAGTTGGTTGCCGTACATACCCCTTAATTGGCACATGATTACAGCACTAATGGAGAGATGGTATCTAGAGACTCATACATTCCACATGCTGACGAATGAGTTTACCATCACGCTACAGGATGTGGAGATCCAGATGGGACTCTCCATCGATGGACTGGCAGTTACAGGGAGTAGCTGCTTAGATTGAGGAGCTAGATGCAAAGAACTACTAGGTGCGAGACCCGGGTCCAACGGTAGAGGCAGGCGTATTAATATGATATGACTCTACGATATGTTATGGCTAATCCCACCGAACGTCGATGTGGAGCAAATACATTGAGCTACTCAAGTATACATTCTGCAGCTGTTAGGGGGATTTATCTTCATTGATAAATCTAGCTTTGTCGTGCACGCAATGTGGCTACCATTGCTACAACATTTCGACATCATTAGGACATATAGTTGGGGGGGGGGGGGGGTGCATGTCTGGCGTGATTGTATCGCCAACTATGTGTCACCATTGGCACATGAGATTAGAGGGGCGGCCATATTGTTACAGGTGTGGGCTTGGGACAGATTTCCTCACATCGCACTCATTAGTCGATACAGACTATCTGTACCGGTCGGATGTCCACTAGCGGCATGGTGGAACACGCGGAGGGATACGCAGTTTTACCCCACCCACGTAATCGGCGCATATCGGGATGTGCTGGGCAAATAGAATATGTCACAGGTACCTTAGTAATCATATTTCTTTCCTTGCAATTAATCATATTTTTCATTTAAAGTAAATAAATTTTCCTATTTTCAAGTTAAATGGGAGTCGTACAACGTGAATTTGATTAATATACTACCATATTCTTGCAAAGCTGGCATGCATGTTTAGATGGCTTGGGTGCCACTCATTTGTTTCCACATTGTTGAGTGGCATTTCCTAGATCGAGTGGCTAGGTAGTTCAACGGGTTCTAATATATCCCGCAGTCGATGAACACATAGCTAGAGCTACATGAAATCGACCTACGTGGTCGAATTGATGTCGATTGGACCATCTTGCATGAAGTGTATTTGAATATGTGGGAATAGCGAGTTAGTCGAGCCATTCCTATGGAAGGCCTTCACAGTATGCATGATAGCTACCTGCAATTGTATGGGTCAAGAAGAAGGAGATACATTGGCTGCACGGGGGCAGTTGTTGGATTTCTGGTAAGAACGATTTACATACACTCTAGCTAATGTCTAAATAATTACATGATCATGTTAACCTTAATTTATGTTTTCTTCATACTTGCAGGGTGACACCTTACGACAGATTTACCTGTCACCGGACATAGACACGACCGTCAGAATAGCAGCTTAGGGTCTTCAGTTCATATTTCACCATGGAAAGGTAATACTGTACCTGCAATCGTGGCAGCAAAACATCGAGGAGGAGGCTAAACCGGTTCCGACATGGAGACGAATGGGGGGACGATGTCGACCTCGAAATTGCGGTGAGGTAGAGGAAAATCCCATGTAGGACGAACAGATACATGTTGATCCCGATGCAGTGTATCCTAGCTCAAGGCCTACATTCAGCTAATATGAGATATCGCATCGGCATTCTATTAGTGGTCCTATACCAACACCGCCGGCTTCATGGAGACAACGCCCTAGAAAGCAACCTATGGAGCAGGGTGAATCATTGAATTAGCCACATCAGTGGAGTCCCATGCAGCTGCAAGCGTTCGACAATTTTCCCCACCAGCATGCTACCCAAGATTCTGAATCTCCTCCAACTTCACGTGCAAGGTCGTCAAATGCCTTCGCTCGGTTAGCTAGGCATTTCACTAGGGTAGGAGATAGGTTTTTAATTATTTGCATATATATATGGTCAATTGCAATGATGAAATTTATGTATTATTACAATTTGTTATAAATTAGTACGCATTCCATGCACCAATAATGTGTACATGTACGATTTTACGTCTTCGAATATTTCATAAAATTTAACAAATGTCTAAACAAATTGACATTCAAAACAACTTCTCAACAAATAAAAAAATTGCATGTATATATATAGAATGTGAAGCATCCCCCCTATTGCCATGTCTTTAAACAAACTAGATGAAGTAGTCGAGGATTCACCTAAGTTGCAAAAGAGAAAAAGCTAATGTGAGCATCACAAATGCAATGTCGAACGTAAAAAAATATATAGTTATATTCATCAATTATCATTATCACATCGATGTAGGCACGTTTTTCTATTATGCCCCCCTCCGCAAATTCTACATGCGATTTGATCTGGACGCTCCCTAATGTCCATCTCTTTGTGGTATCTTTTCCACCTCAGCTTTCTCCTTTTCTATACAAGGTCTCCCCTTGAGCGGAGTCTTGGGAAGTGCACTGGCGCCCAATCCAACTTGTTCCCTATAGGCATGAAGTGCATCGTATATGTTTGGTCCCGATGTGTCCATCTATACCAATGGGGTATAAAATGCATCATATCAAGCCTAAGTGAAGCAGCCACTACATATGCGTGCGAGCATGGAATTCTATATATCTACCGCTTCTGGCAGTTGCATGTGTTGCGGGCAAAGTCAACAATGTGCGTTTGGCCCCCTCCCCTCAACCTGCTTGGCGATGCGACGACTACCGGTAAGGACTTCAAAAACTCTATTGTGCTTGCTGTAATCGATGACCCTGTGGTTGCTAACTCTTGAACTCCATTAGTCGATCATTTTGGCTGCATATTTGGTAAAAATTCTACCATTTGCTATATTCTTCAATGCCTTCGTTCGCTTTTACACGAAGTACCCGATGCAGTTATAGAACATTTTCTTCACCAAAGCAGTCATAGGTAACCCTCGAGCACCCTTCAATATGGAATTATAGCTTTCAACAACATTGGATGTCATATACCCAAATCAATAGCAGCCATCATGAGCTAGAGTCCACATATCCAACGGCATGTCGTCAAACCAGTCTAACGCATTTTGGCAAAATCATCCCCACCTGCTCTATCACATAATTCAACTTGCGATATTGTACTTGCAACCCGGCATATGTGACCAACTTCTTGCATAGGGGTGTTTTTATGCGTTGAGTTAAAGTTGCACGTAATGTGTCGGAGGAAGAACCGCTATACCGCAAATAGAGGCCGCTATCCATTCGCTTCTTCTCGGACTACTAATCTAATGCTTGCGTGTCTATCCAATATGAGGCAAATGATTTCATGACCTTCATGGTCACCGATGACATATTCCTTCAGTTTCCGCAAAAACCAGCCCCATGTCTCAATTGTCTCCTAATTAACCAGAGCGAATGCTAGCGGAAGTATATAGTTGTTGCCATCAACGCCACAAGCAACTAGCAACTTGTGGGTGTACTTCCCGTACAGAAAGGTGGCATCAATGGTAACAACAGGTCTAAGGAATCTCCACTCTGCAATGCATGGCCTAAAGGCCCAAAATACCCACTTCAAAGTGGACACACCGGAGGTGCTCGATTTGCTCCATCCCCAATCTATTCATGTTCCGGGATTCGTATTTTCTATTGCATTGAGAAATTTTGGCAGTTCATTGTAAGACTTCTCCCAGTTACCGTGTACTAGCTCAATGGCCCGTTTCTTTCCTTCCTAAACCCGTCTCCTGCTGATCTTGTAGCTAAATTCCCGTTTGACAACAGAAGTCAGCTCGGCTACCTTCATATCAAGATTCTCCTTAAGAAGATTTACAAATCGGTTGGCAAGGAGATTGCAATCTAGCTATGGGTAATCCTGACTAATCAATGGGTTATTGCATGAATGTGGACCCTCGAATCTCGTCACCATGAACATGCCCTCCAACTTCTTCTTTTGGGCTCGAAGCCTCCATTTACAACCGCCATCCCTTCTCATACAATTAACAGACCACAACAGTAGGTTGGACTCTACAATAGTGAAGTTGTAATGGTTCATCACATGGTAAGACTTCACTACTTGAATGATATTTGCTTTTGTCTTGAATCTCATGCCCCTATAAAAATTGTCACTACTGCTCGAACCATTGCAAATATCGGTTTGCTCCTGCTTGAAATAAATGTAACCACTATTGCCCCCATAATTGTAATACGGAACATGATCTCTAACTAGCATGGTAGGTGGTTCAACCTACTTTGCTCAATATATTGGTTGTCTCGAGTAGGTATGTACGGTTAGAGACTCTTCTTCCGCTACTTCATCTCTCTCATTCTCACCCACCCTCCTCATTTTCCTCATCGGAACTCTCCTCGTTATCACTGCTGTCCTGCTCAACACCCATTCCACCATCAAGGTAAGTTGTAGCCTTCACTCCCACATGAAACATGTACGCAAGGTTGTCAAAATCGCGATTTTACGTAAAATTGCTAAGGGGTCCCCGTAGAATCGAAACGTAGAAATGAAACGTATAAACATAAGTTTCTTCAACTTATGTAACATAACTTCCAAATATTGTAAATTTACTTACAATAGTTATTAAAAAATATAGTGGATAATAGAAATAAGGAAATTCAGCATTTATTTTGACCATAAATTGCAAATTTGCAATAAAAGTCATAATATAGATAATCAAGCATAAATTGTATAATATAAATATTTTATTTCTAAAATGATAAATCATGTATAAAGTGAGTTTCACCTAGTTATATATACAAAAGCTAAAAGATAATAGATAAAATTTAAAAATCAATTGTGACTTTAAGAAATTACTAATAAATAAAAGTTGATAACGAAGATATACCATTAGAAAGGAGTAATATAAAAAAAATGACAAATAACTACTAACCAAAAGTAAATAATAAAAAATGTACTATAACAAGAAAAGCCTTCAAAATTATATATTACTAGGTAAATTTTTGCACTATTTGTGATTATTAATTCAAAATATATTTACTTAACAATATATATTTAAAAGTATTATAACTATGAGACAATGAAAAGATAGAAATATAAATATATTTATACCTTTCCTATAAAATTAAAAATATAAAAAATTCTTATAAAGTTAAAGTTATCTATTCTTTATTTTATTTACTATTACAAAAATATTAATTAAAATAAGAAAAGTTGCAACAATTAAACATGAGTGCTTAACATGAACATGATCACAAACAAGAACAGGAAGACCGATGACCAATGAACACAAACACGAAGACTTCAACACAATGTAAGACACCGACAAGCGACAAGTGATGATCGATGAACATATAACAACAATAGCAGCAACTCTTGAAAGTTGACATTTACCTTACACAAGATCGACACTCAAGATTCAAGATTAGAAAAAAAAATACTATTTGAAGTTTCAAGTTTCTACTAAACAAAAGGAACCGATGGGAAAAAGTAAGAACAAAAAGTATAGTACACATAAATACTGTGATGCCTGATGTAGTTGAAGAATGAAAGTTATAGCCTACAAATTTACTTGAATTTTAGGCTAAGGTAGGCTTCTTTGGGCTGCACATCTTCAACTAAGCCGGGCTACTTCTTCTTCACTCCTTCTACTGATTGAAAATAAGACTGTCGAGTCTAATTTTTTATTTTCTATTCCTAATCCGATCTATACTAGACCCTATGCTCATCTAATGTAGACCCTCGACTTGAGTTAGGAATTTCGTTTTATTTTGGAGTCGCTATCCAACTGTGGTTGGAAAAAACTGAATTAGGACTAATTGAGCAAATTAATCCTAATTTAGACCACTAGTCGTCGTGATTTCCTTTTTCATTTTTGTGAAAAGAGGAAAAAGAAAACCAGAGTTTTTGGATTCGGAGGCTAACCTATTAAAACCCTAAGGTTACCACCCTAATCTCCTAAAATCTAAACCTTTTCCAAATGTCTTTTTTTTTTGTTATCTTTTTATTGTGTTTTTGAATAAATTATTCTAAGAAAATAATATTTTTTTTGTTCTTTTTAGAGTTACCCCAAATGGGTGCCTACGTACTTGCTATTCAGGATTAAACGGGCCGTAGTTCGCTTTTCCTGAAAAAGTTTAATGTGTTGGTGATTTTTAATTATAAAATTTCTTTTGATTTATGTTTTTATCATTTTAGTATTTTTCTGAAAAATCTAAGCCTTAACTTGGTAATTTGATTTTTTGAAAAAAAGTAATAGTTTTAAGGAAAAACCAATTTTGGATTTATTTAAGAAAATGATTTTTCTAAGTGATAAAAAATTCATTTTTTTTTCTATTTTTCAACTCATTTATGCTATTATAAATTTTTATTGATTTTTATTAAATTTTGTTAATTTTTATTGATTTTTCTTAATTTTTATTGAAAAATCTTCTCCTATATTATTTATCTATACTAAACTAAAATCTAAAATTTACTATTTTTCTAATATATATTTTTATCATTTTCTTTATATATTTTTATTATTTATCATTATAATTATTTATTCTTATTATTATTCATCCTAAATTAATTCCAAAAAAAAACTAATCTAAATTCTAATATTTTTTTCATTTTGGAATTATAAATGACAAGTAAATAAATAAAGAAATTCGAATAAAATAAACTAAATAAATAAATAAGAAATAAATAAATAAAATAAAAAAATCTGGCTTACCTAGATCCCGGTCGGTGCGTAGGTCCGGTCGATCGGGTCGAAGCGGGTCGGGTCGGGTCGATCGATCACGACGACTAAGAGTGCTTAGTGACGGCGTTCCGGCGACCTTTTGAAGCAATTGAGGTGTCGTTTCCTAGGTTTTTTGGGGTGGGGAACTCAACCGTGACGGTGGATTTCTCCAAAAACACCTCCTGGTGGCAGCTCGGTGCTTGATATGTGGTCGCGGCTTGGAAACTCCGATGAAGCTTTGATTTTCTCTCTTTTCCTCACGCGACACGTGCGCTTGCTCCAGCCAATTAGCTGCTGACATGTGTCCCAAGCAATGAAAAAAATTGCAAAACGTGGAATTTGCCTCCCCCGCGTTTCAAACCAATGATTGAGCCCCTCTCCCCATGCCTTAGACCATGGTTCGGACCAGCTGGGCTAGCCCACTTACTCGATTTTTTTATTTTCGCAATTTGCATATATGCAATGCAATTTTTTATTATTTTTGTAAATTTTGAAATTTCAAAAATTTGTAAAAATTATTTAATCCCTTTTATTACTATATCTGCAATTATTTTCCAAAATTGATGTATTTTTCCTATTTATTTTATTTTTTGAATATTTTTCCTATTTTTGCTAAATTAGAAAAAAATGTAAAAAATTGAAAAATGATTATTATTGATTATTAGGGCAAAAATGGAGTGTTTACAGCTGCCCCTCTTTGTAGTAAAGTTTGAAAAACTTAACTACAAAGACAAGAAAGATGCCATTTTTGGCCTCCTGACTAAATGGATAACGCCTTGGTTTGGCTGGTTATCTGGAATTAGGTCTTTAGTAGAAAAATGCTCCACGAGTACTTTGTGACAGTTGGTATTGCTTAGGAAATGGTCCTAAACCACCTAGCAATCTAGAGTAATGTATTATCCCAAAAAGTGCTCTATGGGCTGACTAATTAGCGATAGGAAACATCTCACGGATTGTTTAGAAGTATGTTATTATAGGTGGAGTAGCTGATGATAGGAAGCGTCTTATCGGACTAGCAACCTTAAAGAGAAGATTGTCTCAGGAAGTGCTCTTATGAGCTGGCTACCCGTCAACAGAAGCGTCTGGTTATACTAGCGACTGTTTAGGGAAAAATACTTCCAAAGAATGCTCTTATGAGCTGACTAATTGGTTATCAACAAATTCGAAAAGTGCTCTCATGAGCCGACTAATTGATAGATTCGAAAAGTGCTCCTATGAGCTAACCAATCAAATGATTCAAAAAGTGCTTCTATGAACTAACTAATCGATAGATTCAAAAAGTGCTCCTCTGAGCCAACTAATTGATAGCTTTAAAAAGTACTCCTATGAGCTAACTAATCAAATGATTCGAAAAGTGCTCTTCTGAGCTAACTAATAGATTCAAAGAGTGCTCTTCTGATCTAACTAATCGATGGATTCGAAAAGTTCTCCTGTGAGCTAACTTCAAGAAAGAAAGTCTAGGAAAGTGCCCTTATGGGCTGACATTTTGAATGGATGTTTAGGAAAGTGCCCCATTGTGGGCTGACTATACTATGGTGGGAAGTGTCTTCTTAGACTCGTGACCCTGGGGAAGAAATGTTTCGAGAGGTACCCTTATGGGCTAACCCTAAGAGAGGATGTTTAGGAAAGTGCCCCATTGTAGGCTGACTAACCTATAGCGAGAAGCGTTTGTCTTAAAAGGTGCCACAATGTGCTGGCCCTACGAGAGGATGTTTAGGAAAGTGCCCCAATGTGGGCTGACTAACCTATGCTTTTGAAAATGCTTCTATTGAATGACTTGATAAAGGATGCAGATGATAATTATTTATTCTAATATGCTTACCAATTTATCACGGATAGCAACCAAACAACCGAACCTTCGTGCTGGTTTGCTTCTCCTTTGCTTACTCTTGCTTCAAAACAGGGCTGAAGATCTTGATGTGCTTCCTTTCTTGTGCGCATGGCTCTTTTGATGGTAGTGTTATCCTACTAATGCACCAGGTTTTAATGCTCAAAAGTAGGTAGAATTATATTACAAAATTTATTGAGATTTATTATCATTTCAATGTTTATCGTTCATTAGTGAAGTGGTGGGTAATGTGTTTAGGAATGTTTGTCTTAACGAGAATTTGTTGGAATTATCGACCATTCAGAGACATTAACTTTGCTTGTAAAAAATGAAAAATGGACTCAACAAAATTTGTATTGAATATTGGCTTTTATAAACATTGGCAAAAATTTCAACTCCCTTACCTAAGGATAATACATCTTAACAGCATCTGCATTAATGGGGTATCTCAATCCTGAACCATCCATCTGAGTTAATATCAGAGCACCTCCAGACAATACCTTCTTTACCACATATGGACCCTCATAGTTTGGGGTAAATTTCCCTCTGGAATCTTGAGCATTCGGGAGAACTTTCTTTAGCACCAAATCCCCTTTTTTGAAGCATCGAGGCCTCATTTTCTTGTTAAATGCTCGGGCCATCCTCTGTTGGTAACACTGGCCTTGACACAATGCAGTGAGTCTTTTTTCGTTAATCAAATTTAGTTGATCAAATCTCTTCTTCACCCAGTCTGATTCAGTTAACTGCGTTTCTGACAGAACCTTGAATGATGGTATTTCAACCTTGACTGGCAAGACTGCCTCAGCGCCATATACCAATGAATATGGGGTAACTCCAGTAGATGTTCTAATTGAGGTCCTGTAAGCCATGAGAGTAAATGGCAACATCTCGTGCCAATCTTTGTAAGTGACTGTCATTTTTTCAATGATCCTTTTGATATTTTTGTTGGCTGCTTCTATCGCCCCGTTCATCTGAGGTCGGTAGGGAGTTGAATTTCTATGGTTTATGTGGAATTGTTGACATAAACCTGTCATCGATTTGTTGTTAAGATTGGTACTGTTGTCGGTGATGATTGATTCAGGAACTCTATATCGAGCTATTATGTCCCTTTTCAAGAAGCGGACTATTACCCCTTTGGTGACATTGGTATATGATGAAGCTTCTACCCACTTAGTGAAGTAATCAATGGCTACCAATATGAACTTGTGACCATTGGATGCTGTCGGAGTGATTGGGCCGATTATGTTGATTCCCAACATGGAGAAAGTCTATGGTGCAGACAATGAGTGTAACTCGTTGGGCGGAGCGTTTATTTGGTTTGCGTACACTTGACACAAATGACAGTGCTTGACATATTTTATGCAATCTGATTCCATGGTTAGCCAATAGTATCCCAACCTCATGATTTTTTGAGCCAACATGTAGCCGTTCATATGAGGTCCACATACCCCTTCGTGTACTTCTTTCATTAGTTCACATGCCTCATTTTTGTCCACACATCTTAGCAAGGTGGTATCAGGCGATCTTTTGTAAAGCACAGACCTACTTAATAAGAAATGACTTGCTAACCTTCTGAGCGTTCTTTGGTCATTTTTGCTAGCCATTTCAGGGTATTTGCTTTCTTGGAGAAAAGTTTTGATGTCGTGATACCAATGCTTTTCATCTTGTGCTTTTTCAATTACCAAACAATAGGCGGGCCGATTTTCAATGTCTATTTTCAATGGTTGGACTTCGACTCCCCTTGTTATCTGAATTATAGATACTAGTGTGGCGAGTGCATCTGCAAACTGATTCTGAGTCCTCGGGACGTATGTGAAAGTGATTGCCTCGAATTCTTCTATTAACTCTGTCAAATGTTGATGGTATGGTACCGGTTTGGGGTCTTTAGTCTTGTATTCCCCTCTTGTCTGTAATATGATAAGTGATGAATCTCCATATACTTCTAATTCATGGATTTCCATTTGGCAAGCCATTTTGAGGCCGAGGATGCATGCCTCATATTATGCGATATTATTAGTATATGGAAATGTGAGCCTTGTTACTGATAGGAATTATGTGTCGTCTGGGGATATCAACACTGCCCCGATCCCACAACTGAATACGTTGGTAGCTCCATCAAAGAACATCTTCCACTTAGGATTCCGGTCTATCCTACAGTCTTCTATCGGTGCACCTTCCATTGTTGATATATTTTCATCAGGGAATTGAGCTTGTAGCTCTTGGGAACCTCCCTCGACAGGATGTTCTGCCAATTGGTCGACTAAAGATTGCCCTTTCATCGAGTTTTGATTTATGTATGTGATATCAAACTCCGATAAGAGCATTTGCCATTTGGAGATTCTCCCTATCAAAACGGGTTTATCTGCTAAGTACTTCAGAGGATCATGTCTTGTCAGCAGCTCAATGTGATAGTAAGGGGTATATTGCCTTAACCGGTGCATGACCCAAATCAGAGCACAGCAAGTCTTTTCTACTTCTGAATACCTCTGTTCCCTGTCTGTGAATTTCTTACTTAGGTAATATATGGAACACTCTCTTCCTTCTTCATCTTTCCGCCCTAACACGCATCCCATGGATTCAGGGAATATCGTGAGGTATAAGAATAAGGGCTTCCCTTACTTTGGGACTATTAAGACTGGAGGCTTTATGAGATATTCTTTAATCATCCTGAACGCTTCTTCACATTCGTCGTCCCATTCTACTGTGGCGTTCTTTTTTAACATACGGAATAGTGGGCGGCATTTATCTGTGAGCTGTGAGATAAAACGAGCTATGTAATTCAACCTTCCCAGCAAACCTCTTACCTCTTTGACAGTACATGGAGAAGATAGCTCTAATATAGACTTTACTTTGTCAGGGTCGATTTTAATGCCTTCCCAACTTATGACAAACCCTAACAACTTGCCCGTTGTGACTCCAAAAGTGCACTTCTCCGGATTTAACTTGAGCTGGAACTTTCTCAATCGCTTAAAAAAATTTCTCAGGATATCTGTATGGCTCTCTCCTTCTTTAGACTTGGCTATCATATTGTCGACATATACTTCAACTTCTCGATGCATCATGTCATGAAGTATCGCGACCATGGCTCTCTGATATGTTGCCCCGACGTTTTTCAAACCGAAAGGCATGACCTTATAACAGAAAGTCCCCCATGTTGTGATGAAAGTCGTCTTAGTTTTATCCTCTTCAGCCATTTTTATCTGGTTATATCCTAAGAAACCGTCCATAAATGAGAAAAGATGGTTTCCTGCAGTGTTGTCCACCAGAACATCAATGTGAGGTAGGGGGAAATTATCTTTTGGCGTAGCTTGGTTTAAGTCCCGGAAGTCTACGCATACGCGTACTTTTTCATTCTTTTTTCAGAACGGGGACCATATTAGCTACTCATTCTAGGTAGTCAGATACTTTGATGAACCCTACTTCTAGTAGTTTCTTGACTTCCTCTTTAATCTTTAGTAAGATGTCAGGCCTAAATCTTCTCAATTTCTGTTTTTTAGGTTTGACATCTTCCCTTGTGGGAAGCCTGTGAACTACTATTGATTGGTCTATTCCTAGCATGTCACTATATGACCAAGCGAACACATTCGCATACTCAGTTAACAGCTCAATCATCTCACGTTTTGCTCGGCACTCAAACTGGTCTCGATCTTGAGGTTTTTAGGTTCCTCAAAGCTTCCTAGATTTACTATCTCTGTTGGCTCATCGATTGAAATTCTGCTTTGTTCATGTTTTCGCCAATTTTCTTGTATTATCTCGTGGTCAAGGTCATTGCCTCTAACAACTGACTCAACAGTGTTAGAAACGATATCAGTGTTTTCATTTTTTACCTGCGCGAAATGTCCCTGACGTTCGATGGTGGGAGATTTGGGTGAAGTAAAATGAAACCAGATATATATGAGCAAGAAAAATTGTAATTTATTGAATTATGTAAAGAAGTCTCAATAAAAATTGTTTAACAATTGTTCCCTATCCTTGAGCTGACCTAGCGCTATCAATAGGATAATAGAACCAATTATCGAGAGCTGGATGCTGTTCGAACGTGCGAGGCGTTGGGCTCCCATTGCTGACATCATCTTCGCTTATCCTTGGCTCTTGAATGGTAGTTGCTTGTTTAAATGATTGTTAGAGGGGTAGAATGCGCATCTGGGTGTTGTTTGGCTTCTCTTTCTTCCTACCTTTGACACCTCTGGCTTGTGCTTCTTCTTAGGCTGTAGAAACGTACCCTAGTCCAAACGTCCCTTGCTGCCCCTCCTTAAACTGATGGCCTTCCTTGCTGGTCACCACATTCACCTCGTTGAATATCTGGAGACCAAGGTCTTCGGAACCATCTTCCCCAATGTAAGGTATAGCGGTTTCCTTGTAGATGGCATAATCTTGCTCGCCCAGTACTGTGACGATTTGCCCATTTGCAATGAATTTGACCTTCTGATGGAGACTTGAGGGTATGGCTCCAGCGGTATGTATCCATAGCCTTCCCAAAAGTAGGTTGAAAGACCTTGGGATGTTGAGGACTTGGAAGGATATGCAGAACATTTGCGGGCCAATCTCCACCGGCAAGCTTATTTCCCCTACTATGTCTCTTTTTGACCCGTCGAAAGTCGTGACCACCGTCGAGCTAGGCTTAATATTGCTTGGATCAACCCCCAATAAATCGAGGGTAGCCAATGGGCAAACATTGAGGGACGACCCGTTGTCGATGAGTACTCGGGAGACAATCGTGTCATTGCATTTTACCACTATGAATAGCGATTTTGTATGTCGGTCTCCATCCTCTCCTAACTCTTCAGGGGAGAAAGATATCTAGTCCATGGTGAAGATAGAATCTGCCACGTGACTTAATTTGTTTGTAGCGATGCCTTCTAGTACCTGGATCTATTTGAGCACTTTGAAGAGTGCTTCCCTATGGGGCTCGGAGGTTGTAAGGAGGCCCATAAGTGATATTTAAGCTGGAACCTTGTTCAGTTGTTCCATGATCTTATATTCGCTCGCCTTGACCATTTTTGTAAATGCAGCGAGTCCCTCTTCCTCTTCCTTTCCTATCTCTGTGTTGAGCTCCTCAGTTGAGATTTTATATTTCGGATCATAAACTCTCCCAGAATGGGTGATTCCTCCTACCATAGGGGGTCGTTCTTGATCAAGGGTCTAATAGTCAAACGGTGCGGCTTTATACCTCTCTGCGGGTATTGAGACATTGAACACATATCTCTTTTTCGGAATTTGTATCTCGGTTAACTGTCCTTCATAGCACTTTATGACCATCGGCTTTTGGTTTGACTTGATCGTGTTCACGGACTTCTCCCCTTCCTTTGGTGGGTTATCCTCTTTCTCAAACTCGGGCCCCTATCCACTAGGCGGCCCATACACAGTTGGGGTGTAAGAATAGTTTACTAGGTACTCGAATCTCCCATGTGATTCTCCTAAGGTACCAACTGTTGGGTCTCCAGCTAACCATCTCTTTTTGATATGTGATTTAGGGGTTTTCTTTGGAGTTTGACGGGAATGACTTTTCTGCTGGTCTGTCGCCTTTTTCTTTGAGGATTCTTTGGGACCCGGCTCTTTGGATGTGATCATATTGACGATGGGCTTATGGTTAGGCAGCGAATTGCTGTTGACATTAGGTGTCGGGGTATTAACAAAGTCCAACTGCACTATCCCAGCGTCAATCAAATCTTGGATTTTGTTTCGGAGCCTCCAGCATCTATCTGTAGAATGCCCCTCTTGGCCTATATGATAGTCACATTTGAGGCTTGAGTCAAAATTCTTGGGCTTGTACCGGTCATTCAGGATCTCGAAGCTAATCAAATTATCCGTCCGCAGTCGAGCGAAGACCTGGCTGAGCGGGATCGGAATTGAAGTGAACTGTCTCGGGACTCTGGCGGCCTAGGCGTGATTTGCTGGGGAGTGCTGGCCTGGGGTATTCGTAGTCTGGAATGTCACACGAGTCCCAGCCTTATCTGCTTTACTAGAATTGACTGTGCTGACGGTAGACTCCTTGGCTTTGTGACTTCCCAAGGGCCTTTGTGATGATGTGACCATGGGAGGATCCATTGTTTGAAGTCTGCCTATTGTGATAGCATTTTCAATCCGGCACCCTGCTGCCACTACTTCTGCAAAACTGGATGATGTCTGACCCACCAAGTGTGAGAAGTAGGTCTTATCAAGAGTGTTGACGAATATGAATGTCAGCTCTTTTTCAGAAATCGGGGTCGCTACCCTGGCAGCTTGAGCTCTCCAGCGCTAAGCATACTCCTTGAAAGACTCAGCGTGTCTCTTTCGAAGACTTCCCAGGTCAATTACTGAGGGGGCGACTTCGATGTTGAACTTATATTGGTCATAGAATACCCGGGCAAGCCTTTCCTAGGTATTGACTTGATTGAAATCTAGGTGGGCATACCAGACTAGGGCAGGACCTGTAAGGTTATCCTGGAAGGTCTGGATCATAAGTTGGTCATATTGAGCATATTTGCTCATCTTCCGGGCGTATAGCCTTGTGTGCATCTTGGGGCACCCAGTGCCGTCATACTTTTCAAATTCTGGGGTCTTGAATTTATCAGGGCATACTTCCTCTCCATATGCTGGTAAACTGGTGATCCCGGCCTATTCGAAACCGTCAGGCCCCTCTATTGTTTTCATTTTGTCTGCTAGTTGTTGAAAGAGTCTCTTTTCCATCTCTTTTTGTTTGTCCTCCATTTCTTTCTTCAAGTCATCAGAGGTCGGACCTTGGTTGGCTCTCGATTCATACTCAAAGGCCAGGTTGAGGTGGGAATTGATTTCTTCATACTCTGGAGGCTGACCTTCCATTGCTTTCCCTTTTCTGGCTCCTGAGTGTTCTTCTTGAGTTGGCTAGGTGGTGTGAAGGAGGCCAATGCTTTCAGTTAGGAGGTAGACTTGTGTAGCTAGCTGCTGGACCGTTTGTTCCAGGGATACGATCCTAGGGTCTGAAGCAGCATCAGCACTTGTGTTGTTGCGGTTGTCACCACTGTTTGCCATCTTGGTTCTTGAACGTGTGCAGATTGGGCTTCGGGGAGGGTTTGGTTGTTTGGGGGCTATTTTTGATACCTAGCGCGCATTTTTTCTTAGTATGATGTATGCATGAAAATGTGATGCATGTGTCACACGGATGCTAAAATAAAGGGGCCAACAATTGATTGATGACATAATACTGAAACTTTATTTTTATTAATATTAGAAACTTTGGAGTTCGATACTTAAAAAAAATGAAAAAGTACAATGGATTTATTTTCTAATTCTCTTGGTCTTCTGCTGCGTAGGCTCTGATTTTCCATTGATGACAGCTTCCAATTCTCTGACTCTGGCTTGGGTCTTTTCCAGTTGAGCTTCTAAGGCCTTATTTCTTTGATCGGATTCCCTGAATCGACCTTTCTAGATATCCTTTTTATAGTCTGCAGCCTCAAAATATACTTCCATTCGGGCCCTGACTTGTTTTAAGTAGATTTCCAACTCTAGGTCCACTTTTTCTGGCTTAGATTGGGTGATATTTAGGACCCGGTATGCCCTTTTCCCTGTCTGATATAACTGGTGGATTACGAAATCCCTGGTGGCTCGGTGTTTGCCCACTTCGCCGTCCAACTCTCCGAGGTCTACATTCGGACTCTCGATTCGGGCCTCCCATAGTGCCTTGACCTCTGCCAGCTTAGCAAACTTCTCAACTACTTATAAGTTCGGATCTTGATACTCAAATGTGATTGCTTCCAGCGAAGGCCGATAAACTATGTCTTGAATAGTACCAAACTGGCGAACCACTGAGTTGGGATGATAACCTATACACCCGCTGATGCCGATCAGAGGTACGACTTGAAAGTTACTGCAGGTTAATATAACTCTATCGCAGCAACTCCATCTAGCTGTCCACAAAATGTCATCGGCACTGAAACTTTTAAGCACTTCTACCCAACTGTGGCTGGTAAGGTCGTCGGGCAGCTTTATCCTCTCTATGCACGAGTCCACGAGGTCCACTTGTTGAGCCAAAGTTTTTCGGACCAAGTTCAACCCGAAACACTTGAGGTAGCTTACAAACCAGATCAGGATGAGGTTGATATTTGAGTGGAGGATCCCATGGCCTTTTTTCTTGACGAAGTTTAAGTTCCGGATCTGTTCAGCCAATAGAGCCGGGATGTAAGATTTTCCTTCCAGGAATTGGGCCACCAGTTCTGCGACTCGGTAGTGGACATAGAAAGTTCCGGTGAGGAAGAGTATGGTGGCGAAGGCTGTTAGGATGAAAGCACTCACCCTTCTTTGTCTATAACTCTTGGGGTTCCCACACAATATGTCTTTCCTGTCCCCATTATCTTCTCAGGCTATGAACCAGGCTTCCAACTCATCCATCTGTATGTAGTATCCGTTAGAGTCTGCTAAGGCCTTGTTGATTGCTGTTTTGCGGATACCCAGGAGTCTGCTGAAGATACCGGCTGGCCCGGCCTCAAGATCCGGTGCATACACTTCGTTGGTTAGTGCTGGAGCCTGTAGAAGTTGGGCGTACTCTTCTAGGGTGGGAGTAATCTCATGTGGCCTAATGAAGAAAGCAGCGGGCTCTACTTCCCATAGATGGAGCATGGCCCGTACCAAGGGTAAGTTCATCTCCATCTTCATCAGTGAGAGGATGGGCCCTATTTTCTGCTGAATGAAGGCCTACTCGTCTGGGTTGTACAGAGTGAACCAGTGGTCCAACACCAATTTCGGGTCCAGAGGTTTGCATACTTGGATCTCTTTGCGGAGGAGGTGGTCAATTGTGGAACTAATCATCTATTACAACAGAAATTTCTAATTACAACAAGAACTATGTTACAATGATAGCATTACAGGGAAATGTATCTGAACTCCGTGAACAGAATAAAAGTATTACATCATCAATCAATTGCCAGCCCATGATGTCGTATATGCAAATAAGTAGGTTCTAATAGGTCCCCAAGCTCTATGGCCTCCCACATTTTCGAAGAAATGGATCTCAGGCCATATTGAAGCATTGGGTGGGGTAGCCTAATCAGTCCCGAATGGTGATCATATCACTTCGCCCAAAACCTACACAATGGCCCCCCGTCTTAGGGTCCTAAGACGGCTCGGGTTTGACCGTATCTACTCACACAGTTATATGCATGCAGACTCAATAGCAAAAGTAAATAACTGAATCCTAAATTTAGTTAAATCCCTGAAATGTTAGTAATAGTATAACAATCAAAAGACATCTCTTGGAAAAGAGTGTTTTGAGGAGATTCAGGTGGCTAGCCTACTAGAGAGAGTCCCCAGCGGAGTCGCCATCCTATCGAGTCTAATTTTTTATTTTCCATTCCTAATCCGATTTATACTAGACCTTATACTCATCTAATGTAGACCCTCGACTTGAGTTAGGAATTTCGTTTTATTTTGGAGTCGCCACCCAACTGTGGTTGGGAAAAACTGAATTAGAACTAATTGAGCAGATTAATCCTAATTTATACCACTAGTCATCGTGATTTCCTTTTTCATTTTTGTGAAAAGAGGAAAGGGAAAACTAGAGTTTTTGGATTCGGAGGCTAACATATTAAAACCCTAAGGTTACCACCCTAATCTCCTAAAATCTAAACCTTTTTCAAATGTTTTTTATTTTATTTTTGTTATCTTTTATTGTGTTTTTGAATAAATTATTCTAAGAAAATAATAATTTTTTTTGTTCTTTTTAGAGTTGCCCCAAATAGATGCCTACGTTCCTGCTATTCAGGATCAAACGGGCCGTAGTTCGCTTTTCTTGAAAAAGTTTAATGTGTTGGTGATTTTTAATTATAAAATTTCTTTTGATTTATGTTTTTATCATTTTAGTATTTTTCTGAAAAATCTAAGCCTTAACTTAATAATTTGATTTTTTGAAAAAAAAAAATAGCTTTAAGGAAAAACCAATTTTGGATTTATTTAAGAAAATGATTTTTCTAAGTGATAAAAATTTCATCTTTTTTTCTATTTTTCAACTCATTTCTACTATTATAAATTTTTATTAATTTTTATGATTTTTGTTAATTTTTTATAATTTTTATTGAAAAAACTTCTCCTATATTATTTATCTATACTAAACTAAAATCTAAATTTTACTATTTTTCTAATATATATTTTTATCATTTTCTTTATATATTCTTATATTTTTATTATTTATCATTATAATTATTTATTCTTATTATTATTCATCCTAAATTAATTCCAAAAAAAAAACTAATCTAAATTCTAATATTTTTTTCATTTTGGAATTATAAATGACAAGTAAATAAATAAAGAAATTTGAATAAAATGAACTAAATAAACAAATAAGAAATAAATAAATAAATAAATAAATAAAATCGAAAAATCCGACTTACCTGGATTCGGGTCGGTGCGCGGGTTGGGTCGATCGGTCACGGCGACTGGGAGTGCTCGTTGACGGCATTCCGGCGACCTTTCGAAGCAATTGAGGTGTCGTTTCCTAGGTTTTCAGGGGTGGGGAACTCAACCGTAGCGGTGGATTTCTCCAAAAACGCCTCCTAGTGGCACCTCGGTGCTTGATCGGTAGCCGCGGCTTGGAAACTCCGGTGAAGCTTCGATTTTCTCTCGTTTTCTCTCTTTTCGTCACTTCTGATCTGTGATCCTGCTTCCTCCCTTCCTCCTCTATTTATAGGTGTAGGGAATCGAGCTGGATAAGCTCGAATTTCCTCCGATTGAAGCAAATTGAATTTGCGGTTAAAACCTTCTTCCGATTTGTGCAAATCCATCAATTTGTTGCGATTTGATTATAATTGGATGATGTTTATCCTATTTCTGTTGAAGATCTGTTGGATTTGTGCAAAAAAATCGAATCAAAACGGCCGAAATTTGATTTTTCCTTGCCGGCGACGATTTCGGACGAAGGTTGAAGACGATCACGCGCCCAGCGCGTGCGCTTGCTCCAGCCAATCAGCTGCTGACACGTGTCCCAAGCAATGAAAAAAATTGCAAAACGCGGAATCTGCCTCCCCCGCATTTCGAACCCGTGATCGAGCCCCTCTCCCCGCGCCTTAGACTATGGTTCGGACCAGCTGGGCTAGCCCACTTACTCGATTTTTTTTATTTTCGCAATTTGCATATATGCAATGCGATTTTTTTTTATTATTTTTGTATTTTTTGAAATTTCAAAATTTGTAAAAATTATTTAATCCCTTTTATTACTATTTTTGCAATTATTTTCCAAAATTGATGTATTTTTCCTATTTATTTTATTTTTTGAATATTTTCCTACTTTTGCTAAATTAGAAAAAAATTGAAAAAATTGAAAATTGATTATTATTGATTATTAGGGAAAAAATGGGGTGTTTACAAAGACCTTGTAGTAGAAACATAGAAATGCTAGTGGACTCGCGATTTTACCGATTCCACATGTGGAATCGCGATTCTACTACGATTTTACCTCGAAAACGTTTTTACATGCGAGTTAGCTAGGAATTTGCTCACCAACTCATAAAATCGTAGAAACGTGCAAGTTAACTCGCGATTTTGACAACACTGTATGTACGAATCCCATGTCTTTAGTTGCTGTAATACTAGAGTAACTGCTCTATCTATTTCATCATCATCGTTCACTTCTATCGAGGTTGGAATTGAGGATTGAAATCTTGACGGCTCTTGCTACATTTTTGCAATGTCATGTGACGATTGTGGTTGATTGCTTGTATCGAATGTCTGTATTACCGAGCCCCCCCCGAATTGTCAGAAATTCTGATGAATAATTGTTGTATGCCATGATCTCCATATAATTCAATCGTTTCAATACAATTTTTAACATCTTTATCGTCTCTGATTGCCATCAACGCATAACATGTATTGCCTTAATGGAACATAAGATACCTTTAAATTATTTTAACCCTCACTTCGATTGGATCAACTTTGATACTACAACATATTCTGTATAAAAATTCGTTGTACCAGATGTTTTTCTTCATTTCTAACTTCATTACCAGATCCCTATCATACTCTAGCCCCCAGTTACTAGCTACAATATTTCCAAATACATAAATTATTAACTTCACGCAATTAGCCATTTTTTTCTTATCCATAGTATATATAAATTATAAGCTTTTTAATAAATATGACAATTTCCAATAACAACATTCTAAAAATTTCAAGAAAAAAAATTAATTTCCATAATATTTCAAAAATTAAAATTTTTTCCCATTATTGGCAAATGATTTATTCCTAAAAATTTATCAGATGTTATTTTTTAATAACATTTTCGCTACTAAAAATTCCAACAATTTCCGTATGATTTTACAATACTATAAAAAATATTTCACATTCTAGATATTACAAATTTTCAAACATAATAATTTTTTTATAATTTTCAAAAATATTTATACAAAAAAAAATTTACCTGTCATTTCTCCTTTTAATTTTAATTTTAATTTCAATTTTCTTCTAATTATTTCCAAAAAAAAAATTCAAATATTTGTTCAAAATTATTTTTCAATTATATTTTTCCACTAAATATTTCAAAATTTTCGTATAATACTACAACAATTATTCCACATATATATATATTTCACATTTTTTACAGTAGTCAATTCTCATTCTAATACAAAAATTGATATTACATGTTACACATGCGACATCTATATAAATTATATTTAATAAATTATAATCTAACAATACCGAATAATTTTTTCTATAAAATGTACAATAATAATAATAATATTTTTCTAAAATCTTACATCAAATACAAATATAGATGAAAACACAGATAAAAAACTCCAATACAAATAAAAATACTTTAACTTTTCTAAATAAAACATACCACAACTAAGATTAGCTGTTCAGAAACACTCAGATTTGAGTAAAATTTTCTTTTCTATGCAAAATCACTCCTTCTTCTTCCTCTTTTTTACATGTGAACAAGAGAAAAATGAGATCTGGGTTTGTGGGCATTTTGTATGTGTTATGTGTTTCTGTGTGTTTCGTATTTATATTTTTTAGTTTTCGTACTGTCATCACGTGTTTATAAATCAATTATGAATATAAATTGAATAAAAAATTGGACGATGAGAAGTGTGGGTAGGATGTACTAAAGGCGTAGACCTGATCTACGCCTTCAACCTGTAATTTTTGCATATCCCTAAAATCGCATACATGATCCGTGCCATCGTAACCTATTTTAGGAATATATTTTATGGGTACATTATTTACGTAATTCTTAAAAAAAACAATATTTAAATATGTAACCCGTTATTTTTTATTATTAAAATATCAACTACAAATAGCAATAATATTTCTATTTTCCATTCAAATATGAATAATACCCATGATAGAGTTTCATGAAAAAAAAAAAATCCTTATCGGATTCGAACCGATGACTTACACCTTACCATGGCTTGCTCTATCATTGAGTTAAAAGGGCCCCAATTCTTGAATCAATCAAATCATTACTATGTGGATAAGATCTCTCTAAAGTCTATATATCTATTTCTATATCTATAGAATAATATATATTTAGAGAGATTATATATTGAAATTCTAGATAGAAATAGATATATAATTTATCGAAATAACTGATATAACTTAAACAAATCAATTCTCTTTCAACATAAACCAACTCACATGATACCGGTATTAGACCATATCTTTAATTCCAAGAACCCCATATTGGGTTTCTAAATCCCACATTGTTTTAAGGAAATCTCTGTTTTAAAGACTTATTCATTTGTACCCCATTTAAGTTTTTTGGGTGCTACATTATCACATTTAAAAACATTTTCTTCTCAAGAAGTTCCTTATTCTATCCTTAAATTCCTGATGAGAGTTCCTATGTGCTACCATAAACCATTGAGGAGAGTTCATAAGCAACACTTATTAAAAAAAGTTAAAATAATAATAAATTTGGAGTGAAGGACAAAAAAAAACATAGGGATCTCTCTCTTTTTTTCTAAAACCCCCAAAAAATACATTTTTAATTTTGAATTTGATATTAAGAATCATGGATGGAGATGCCTTAAGAGGATCTCAAAAATTTCGAAGCACTGTGTTTGTTAGTTAAAAACCCAAAAGGGGTCCTTTACACTTGGAATTTTAACCATAGTCAATCTTATGGATACTCAAAAAATGGTAAATAATTAACTATGATCATTGTAATTTTCATATTATTTATTTAATTAATACTATAGTATTTTTAGAACATGCAAAACTAACCTTATCTTTTTTAATATTGTAAATTATAAATAACCGCCTCCATGTAAGTAGGTAACCATCCCTAAAAGGTAGCATTGATAAGCGTTTACTATAAAAGATGGGTTTTCTAATCAAGGTTGTCCAATTCGCATTTTTAACTAGAACCACTAGAGGTTCTATATAATTGAAATGTAAAATAGGAACATAAAACCATAAGTTTTTACGACTCGTGTAAATTAACTTTTATAAACTATAAATAGATTTACAAAAATCATAAACAATTTGAAATACAAGGTGTAAACAAAAAAATTCAACATAAATTTTAACCACAATATAAGTTATAATACAAATAATTAAGTATAAATCATTATATTAATACATAAAACTAAAATAAGTACTAGTGTTTATATAAATTACACTATAAAAAAATCATTACAATAAAATCTTAAACTTGAAAAAAAAAAGGAAAAACATTAAGCATCGGTTGCCTTGTTATCATCAATAGTACTGCAACTCTCCTAAACATCACAATCATTTTTATCATTATTGTTGCCAACATTGTTATGATATTACCACCAATAATATTTATATCTTCTCATTTCAAGTTTTTCAAAGTATCCATTCATCCTTTATCTTTTATAGCATCGATATCATGAATCTTTAAATTATCTTGATTCCTACTCTCATGAGCTAGGACTCTCCAAGTTCGTAAGTGTGCCAACTTCCTCCAAAATATTGTTTTTATTTTTTCTTTACCCCTTGCACTTGAAAGGAAACCCAACCAATCATCTTTGATAAATTAAATGTATCTTTTTTTTCTCAACTATCCATTCATCATCAATAATAAATCTTTAATAGTAAAACTAGCAATGAAATCGATTTAAGTAAAAAAAAAAAAAAACAAAGCAAACATAGTGTCATTTCACTCATAATTTGATGAACTTGCTCTAAATTATAAAAACTTAGTCTTTTCCTTAATTTTGATTGCCCATTATATCCAAATCAAGTAAAATGATATAAAATCGCCTAAAATCGATAAAATTATAAGCTCATAAGGTCATATACCTAAACTTACAATTTACAATTTTACCATGAGTTTACGTCTAAATAGTTTTATATTCGATTTAACTTGAAAAATTCTCATAAAAAAGTAAATTTTTATAATTGTATAATTATAATCATGATTTTAATAACCATGTTTCCAATATTATCCTTTTATGGCTAAAAAAAAAAACATTCACACACACATAAGGTTCTTATTGTAATTTGGAAAAGGGGAAAAGAATCCTATCAACACCACACGAAGAATGGGCTCAGTAGTTCTAATCATCTAGATGTATATCATATAAATCGAACATGGTACTTAAGCCTTCCTGTCCGTCACCAAACATCGCAATTTGGTGCCCTTGCTCGACTTCGTCATTTTTATGCACTTTTCGCTTTAATATTTTCTTATAATTACTTTTTTTTTGGGATGGAATAGATAGGGATTAAAAAAATTATACTTTAAGAATGATTATTATTGGAAATAAGTTAAGAAATTATATTCCATATTTCATACAATTTTTTATTATAAAGAATATTTATTCTAGTGTTTACTTTATCTCATTAATTTCAGTATTAAAATAAAAATATAAATAAAATTATCAATTTACTTCTATTTAGTTATTAATTATAGTATTAATAAGTATATAAAGAATATAATGTTTGAAATTTTTATTTTTACTGTAAAAGAAATAAAAAATTTCATATTTTCTTAAGTAATATCTATTCTCAATGAAATGAGAATAAAAAAATCTTGAAAATTAAAATTTTCTTCTTTTTTTCAAGTAAATAAAATAATAGATAAATAAAAGAAAATAACTACTTTACTTCCTCTCTATTGTTTTCAAGTAAACAAGCCGTTAGACTCCTCTCATGAAACGATCCTTATTGGGTTTACATAGTCAAAGTAAATTAATTATTGGACCCTCAAGCCCTCTTGAAATTAATGATAACATTAACAGCAAAATAAAATGATAAGTTCAAATGCAATTAAGTTATTTCTTAACTTGAGCTATACTCAAATAGTGTATTATTAGATAAAGAAAGGCATATTAGACTTATATGGAGTAGTTTATGGATTTCGATTTTTTTTCTTTGGCGAACTATATATTATTATATTTTATGAGAATTGATGATACTTTTTTCCATTAAAAAAGAGACGATTGTATCTTTAAATTATGGGTTTACCGTCTCATCTTAGTTGTACTCATTTTAAAAGCAAAAAAAAATAAAAAAAAATAGAAAACTCAATGTAAGGCGAATTAAAATCAGGAAGCAAAACCTATAACTATTTATGATGTGATGATGATTTTTGAGATTATCTACTTCAAGATGCACATTTTCTTTCTCCATTTTTCACCTAACAATTTCGTTATGAGATCCACATTTTCAATTTTGAAATTGTAATAATTTCAACAAATAATTCCTCTCGGTAAGCATCCTCTCAACCAACCAAACCCTTAGTGGTTAAAAGCTTAGGCAGAGTGCAAACTTCATAAAAAGCCAGATAAAAGGATTACCCTCCTTATGGATCCTTTTTACATTATGTTTGGAAAAGGGAAAAAGCAAGAAGTAAATAAAATGAGAAAAACGAATTAAAAGGGAAAGAATAAGAAAAGAAATGGAAAAGGGAAAAAACAAGAAGTAAATAAAATGAGAAAAAAAAAAGAATTTAAAGGGAAAGAATAAGAAAAGAAAATACTTATTCAAATAGGAAATAAATGAAAATTAATGATTGTAAAGGAGAAATCAATTGAATGTTTTTTTTTTTAAACTAACTAAAATATCTTTAAATTTTCATTAAAACATAAACTCAAAAAATCATATAAGTGAAATTGTGATTTCAATAATTATGTCCAATATAATTTTTTTATAGCTAGAAAAATAAGCACATAAAGCTCTTATTGTAATTTTTAAAAAGCAGAAAAAACCCTATCAATACCACTAAAAAAAAAGAGGCTAATCTAGATCTATATTCTGGCAAAAAAAGAAAAAGAAAAAGAAAAAACAAATGTAGATATATATCATATAAATCGAACACAGTATTTGAACCTTACCACCTAACATAGCATCAAAGTGTCGTGGCCATGACCTCATCATCATCTTTAAGCTCTTTTTGCTTTAATCTTTTCTTATAATATTAGTCTGCTTTTAGACAGGTTCTTATTGGGTTTACATAGTCAAATTAAGTTAATTATTGGACTCTCACGTCCTTTTGAAATTAATGATAATAAATATTAACAATTTTACTTGTCTACATCTTCTTAATACTTCACATACCTAACTTGTTAATTTCTTATAGCAAAATAAAATAGTAACTACAGTTTAAACTTATATGGAGTAGTTCATATAGTTTATATATTTTTTTTCTTTAGTGAGCTATATATTATTATATTTCGTGAAAATTGATCATACTATATTCCATTAGGATTATTTCTTTAAATTATGACTTTACTGTCTAATTATAAGCAGGAGGCAAGAACCTAACTATTTATGATGTAATGTTGATTTTGGAGATTATGTAATTCAAGATGCACATTTTTTTTCTCCATTTTTGGCGAAACAATGTAGTTATGAGAGTTGCGTTGCTCCACATTTTCAAAATGCAATTATTATGATAAATAATTCCTCTCCACGACCATCCGTTCAAACATACCACCAAACAACGCCTTAGTGGCTGAAAGCTTGGCAGGAGTACAACCTTTATAAAAAGCGAGATAAAAGGATTATGCACCTTATGAGTCCTTTTTACACTATGTTTGGAAAAGGAAGTAAATAAAATGAGAAACAAGCTTTAAGAAATAATCTTTTCCTCTCCAATTCCTTTCATTTTCATTTTTTTTCTTGGGTCCAAACATAGTATAACGGATGGGTCGATGGCTATGGCTGGTCAAGTGTCGTGAGCAAATCCATGGGCTCAATGGATAGCCGCCTTGTGAGACCACTCTGCACCACCGACAGACAATGGTGCCAGGGGAAGCAACAAATGTCGGCACGCTCCATACGCGTTTTCATAATAAAACACAACATCGGTCGAGCCTGAACATGAATCACTCTTTGGCCAATCAAACCTTAACATGATTAAACCAGATAGACAAATGCAACATTCTAAATCTATACATTAATAATTGCAAATCCTTCTTCCTTGTCTTTTTAATTTTTAGCTTTTAAAGAAAAAAGTTATCATGTGAGTCGTACGTGGCCAATAATTGCATCTGATTCACCGCACATTGCTTCCAAGCAAACCCAAGACAGTCCAGCAACTGGAAGAATGTTCTCGATCTCAACGGTTACTTTAAACAATTAATTTTCATAGTAAAGATTAAATTTGATCAATGGTTGATAAAATCCAAATTAATTAATCTAATTACAATGTGTCGTACTGATTTTCAATCTGACTGTGCCGAGACTGACAGTTTAATTTTAAGTGTAACTATGGTCATAAGCTATTGGTTGGGTTAAGCAATTTGGAGTATAATTTTAATTTTCGGACGGTGGAAAAGCGTTGAAAAATAAAGTTATGGTTGCTTACCTTAGAGTGTGATATTTCTTTTTGGCATGTTACAATCATGTGGAAGGTGAGATGTATCCACCAAAGCTACACTCATCTAGCACATGCAAATCCAATAAGGAAGCATTCTGGTTTTAAAATATTTATTAAATGAATTAAAAAATTATGTATTTTATAAAAAAATAAACACATAAAAATATAATTTTTTTATTTAATTTCGGGTATTAAGAGATATTATCATGTGCACGAAATCACCATATTCGTCCACAACCAATGTAATAACCACAACATGACAGCACGAAATTCAACATGATGATGTGTTTTTATGCCCCACATTTGGACATTAACGTGCGGTGTTGGCCACTTGTGGCATTTTGGGTTTGCATCTTCGGCTTTCCTTCTTCATAAAGCACATTGCAAGAATTATTCTACAGTTACACAACTAGCTATACTATATACTACATACTCCTTCCTAAAACAGTGTTCACAACACTTCATCTAGAGGCCGGACAGGTCTAGAAACATCAATACTAGCCATGGCTGACAAGGTTAATCAAATCTAGTCTTAACTTCAATTTGGCTTGATTTAGTTTGCAGGTTTATTTTGGATCAATCTTGAGGTGTTCTTTTTATTTATTTATTTATTTATTTTTTCTTTTCTAATTTGCAGGTCACAACAATGGTGATAAAGGTTGACCTTGAATGTTATCGGTGCTATAAGAAGATCAAGAAAGTACTCTGTAAATTCCCAGGTGAATATTTCTTCTTTTTACATGTTTGCAGATTTTCAGATAATTCTCTTTCTATCACTGTTGATGGAGAAAATCTACATTCCTAGGTTGAAATTTTCGGGCTGTTACCTATTTTGAGTTCTATCCTTCTCTCGTTTTCTATTCTATTTTTTTAGATAATCGCAAATACACCTCTAAAACTACTATTCAGATGCGGATAGACCCGTAAGTTCTCAAATCGTATGTTTCCTGCCTACAGTTTCTAAAAGTATGCACTAACTCCTCAATTGTTGCTAAAGCTCGCAAAGCCATTGTTAAAAAAAGCTCATAAATAGTGATGGTTTGGAGAGGATGTATAATGGGGTAAGTTTATAATTTTAAGAGTCAAAGTACATTTTAACAGATTAAGTGATTTATCTATACTGACTAATAGTTCTATCGGTGCATTTGCAATTTGTATCTAATTAAAGCATGTTTTGTTGTAGCAATGAAACTGTGTAGTTACTTGTAAATTGTTTAACAGAGCTTGAGAATTTTTAAGACCACTCAAAATAGGTAATGACTGAAAATTCCAGCTTCTAGGCTGTAGAATTTCTCATGTTTTACGAGTAGCTATGGTGATTGGATGAGAACTGAGTGATTTTTTTCTTTGGGGTTGAACGTTTTGAACAAGAGAAATACGAGACCAGGTGTATGATGAGAAGCAAAAGAAAGTGACTATCGTTGTGATCACTTGCTGTCCTGAGATAATCAAGGACAAGATCAAACGCAAAGGTGGACTATCTGTTCAGAGCATCGAAATCGTGCCCGAGAAGAAGAAAGAAGGTGAGAAAAAGACGGATCCCGAAAAACAGAAACCGAAAGAGGCTGAAAAGAAGAAGGAATCTGGAGAGAAAGAGAAGCCTAAAGAGACTGATAAGAAAAAGGACTCTGGAGACAAAGAGAAGCCTAAAGAGACTGACAAGAAAAAGGACTCCGGAGACAAAAAGGATTCTGCAGATATAAAGAAACTGGAGGTGGAACCGGTTTCTGGATTCCCAACAGTATATCCGGGTGGAGCAATGGTATATCCAGCTGGACCTGGAGGTTACTTTATGCCTTACTCTTATGGAGGATATGTTGGTGGTCCTGGTCCTGCTTCATATTATCAAGGTCCTGGGAGGCAATGCATGTGCTCCGACTGTCGCAATAGGCCTGGGTATTACCCTAGCGCAAATCCAGGCCGCTGTGACTACTTCAGTGAAGAAAATCCATCTGGTTGCAGTATCATGTAACGAGTTGAGATCATGTTTGTCTCCGCTTCATGATGTCTATTCGGGTTTATACTAGTTTGTGGATGAGTAGAAGTTTGGTGGCATATCATGTTCTTATAGTATAAGAGAAAGGACTAATTTGTACTAGTTGTTTGGGGATCGTCTGTGAACAAATAACTCTTTCTAATAATATGGCTCGGGATCAGTACTTTATGTGATATTGTCCTAATGAATATTAAATCCTAATTTTTTTCTATATATTTTACCAATTAAGCTGTTCATTACATTACTTCTATTGCAGTTAATTTCATTTGTTTCTGCAATTCAATTACAGATTTTCATGTGTTTTGGCTAAACTCTCAGGAAGAAGCATCCTGGAATCACCATCCCTGACCAATTTTAGTGAAATGTCTAATGTCCTTTACTATTATTTCCCACCGGTTCATCTGATCAGCCTTACTTGTGCCATCTCTAATTGTGCTGTTTAAGATGAACTGAACATACAAAATGAAAGCATGCCCACCTGCAATGAAATACAGAATCAATGAAGTTTAAGATTCATCATACTTGCAGGAAATTTCGCAGCATATGTAGCTAGTAATGGTTCTAGATTAACATCATTTCTTATTTCTCTTAATTTTAATCATTTAATTTTTTTTTCTAAGGTCTTACTAGCTATTTAGATTGCATAAAAATTAGCTTAATTAAAAATTAAATAGCTATATAATTAAGTTATATTTCACTCAACACGGCTATGTTGGAGACCATATAGCTTAACACCAGTTAATACATGACCGTATCAAAGGTCGTATATCTTTTAGTGAGTCTTGGTTTTAACACGGTTGGAATACAACCGTATAGATAAGCCGTGTATCTCTTGGTATGTTTTGTATTCAACACGGTTGAAACACGACTGTGTAAATAAGCCAAATATCTCTCGATATACCCTATATTCAATACAGTCGAAACACGATCATGTAGATAGGTCGTATATCTCTCGGTATGTTTAGGGTTTAACATGGTCGAAACACAACCATGTTGGGAGGTTGTATCTCTCAGTATTTTCTCATGAACCCTAATTTTTTTATTTTAATTTCTCCTAAATTCAGTTTTCTTATTTCTAGGTTTAAATTAACCTTAAAACATGTATTATCTATTTAAATTACACATATTAGATTACTTTCATCAATACTTCCACAGGTTTGATGAATTCCCGTGCTCGTTTTGTCATTTCCCCAAATTTTTTAATCTTGATGCGCATACGATATCTATAAGTTCTAAATCCAATAATCGTAATTGAAATTCTTATATAAAACCTTACCCCTTGTAATTGGAATTGAACTATGCTATTTTCCCTTAGTCGTCTTTAGTTTCTTGTTGAGAGCATCTCCAAAATATTCTTTTTGTTTACTAAATGAATAGCAAAAGAGGGAAACGTTAGGTCAATCAATGCTTAATTACTTCCTTTTTGTGAAATATCCAAATTGTTCCTCAATTTTTATAAAATCCCTATCCTTAACCTTGATTTTTACGTTATAATATTATATTAGAATTATTAAAAATTCCACGTATTACAATATGTAGTCACAAAGTTTGGGGAGAGAAAACCACATTCCACTGATGTTGATGCTGATATTGTAGGGCCAATGGCTAGATCGACGTGATAATGTGGTTTGACCGGGAACGGCTATTCTCATTTTAATGCAGTTTCAGGGAGCATCATCTAATATCTGCAGTATGTGTTACAATAGTTACAGTTTCAAGGTGATCTAGCACCATTGATGTTCCGTGGTGATATGGTACTCTGCAGTCGGTTGCAGCAGCGTGTCAGTGCTAAAACAGTCAAATTAGTCAGGAGAAGCAGAGATTAAAACACTTTGGTCCAAAATTGGAAAAAATGCATTTGACAAGCAAAACTATTCTTCTCTCTTCCGTTTCAATCATGAGTTTATTGCACGAGTAAAACCTTTGGTCGTAGGGAGTGGTTTCAACACGAAACAAAATCAAAACTGATGAAAAGATGTGGGTGGCTGTCACTGGTAGATGCAAACATTGCGACTATGATGATGCATGATGAGTTAGATCCGCTGCTGTCAAAGTCCCCGAATGATCAGCATCAAGTTTTTTGAACTTTTGTAGCAAAACTGATATGTCCTCCTGACTGATTTTCCCCATTTCCTTGAGCTTGTAAATAATAAACTCTGCAGCACTGCAGACAAACAATACAAGTGACCATTTAAGCATACCCGAAATCAAGCCTATATAAGCATAACTGGGAGAAACCTGGCAACTCAATCCTTATACTCAGTACTCACCTTACAATCTTATTTTGATCAAGATCTGCCGCCTCCAAATCTGAGTAAGTCAATTTCCGTGCAAGGACACAATTTACAATGAATCTTTGCCTGCTTTCAGTGTACATTTCAGCCAGGTAGAGAAACATCTGAGCTAAACAAATGGTACTACTGAGTATCCAAAAGACTGCAAAGAGGCGGCCTCCTGCCGTCGAGAAGCTTTCATCCCCATATCCTAGTGTAGTGATTGTTGAAAAAACACAATACAAAACATCCACAAATGTCAGATCTTCCTTAAAGTACAAAACTACAGCTCCGCAAATACTAAGGAGCAGTAAAAGGATGAAGGCAGTGAGAAATTTGTATTTGACTTTGTTCATTTCGACTTCCTTGAGAATTTCAGCTGTACTAACTTTCTCATTCATGTGTATTGCCTTGACCAAAAGAATTTCTTGCTTCTCAACAATGTAATCAGCTGCTTTGCTCAATGCAAGTCCAACTAGAACCATGCCAATGAAAACAAACAACGACGCAAGGAGTTTAGCCAATGTGCTATTAGGCACAAGATCACCATATCCAACAGTAGTCATTGTCACGACGCAGAAGTATAAAGCATCGAGCAGGTAATTTGTTTTCTTACCCAGAAGGTGATCTCCCACCAGGTAGAAACACAGTGTTCCTGTACCTAGGTAGGCAGACAAGAGAACAATGACCCTTTTGAATGTAAGTTCTCGCGTGTATGAGGATTGAAGGGAAAGAGTGTCGCTGCCATTTTGTTGAAGGGAATTCTCTGCTGAGGGAGAAGTTCGGCGGTATCTTCTTCTCTGGAGTGCATTCTTGTCTTTGGGAAGAGAAGCATCCTCTGAATGTGGAATCAAGGATTCTTCAGCATCATCACAGGCCATTAAGACTCCTCCTTTTCTTAGGCAAACGACGAGCCTTTTAGCCAATAAATATAAAAGTACACAGGATCTAAAAACTTAACCGTCTATCTAATTAATCCCTGCACTGCCATGTAACCTTGTTACATCAATTGCCATCCATGAGTTTCAATAAAAAAATCTCAACTCTCAAGTAATGGCAGTGTTTACATAAAGCAAATAGCTATCTAGAAGTTTAAAAGATTTTAGATCAGTTGGTGATGGTGATAGCTAAATTTAAAAAAAGCAATTAGCTTTCCAGGGACAATTTTAAGCTTAGTTTGTCATGCCATTAGTGAAAAGTTGGAACTTGTATGATGCAGATACTAAACAATGCCTATGACTACAATGCAGTTATCTCACCTTTGACATTTTTGCAATTTAGTGTTTAGTCGTTTCGATGTTGTCCATTTTTAACCAAGGTGACACTTTTCAGATGTAGTCCTAATTTTTCGCAACAGAAGCATGACAGCATATGCGGGAGCAAATATCCTTCCTCACTCATCATTGACAACAAATCAAAAGATAATTGAGCATTACAAAACTCATCTAATATTTTCCATGTCCTGAAGAGCCAACTTCCATGTACAAAGGATCAGAGTTAATCCGAACCTGGTTTTTCAAATAATGATCTTGGGCTAGATGAATAAATCAACAAGCTATTGTCATCATATCTACACAATCAAGTTGCAACGCAAGTGAAAAGCATCGATCGTGTATGGTTGTTACATCTTGAACGTAGCACAGAGGGGGTAAAAAACATTGAAAATGACTGGTCGCATGATGTTGAAACTTAGAAAATGTATTCCGCATGCACAGGTTTGCTGAAAGTAAACACGCAAGCTATAAGCTATGGTCATGTCTAGATTATTGGCTTGGCATTCACCTGAAAAAAACCAATTTTCTCATTGATAAAAAAAAGTGAAAGATGGCTTTTATAAAAGCCCCACCAGAAAATGCTGGATCCATAGCCAGAAAAACAGGAAGGGAAAACACAGTTACATCCCATAAAAAAAGGTGTGAGTTTGACCCCATTAATGAACGGCCACGTCACATTGTCCACACCATGCCCATTTCACAATGCTGTTGTCTTGTTGGAAGTGTTAAAAATATATCCTTGTAAGGATAACTAAGTCAAAATGCATGTTGCCTTCCATTGTTAATCTAATAAAAGAAAGTCGCCAAAGAAGATATTGAGATTTGGGAATCACGTTTTTTTTTTTTGGGTAAATGGTTTGCAATCATGTTCCCTCCTAGTCGGCTAATATGGCCATTCCAAAGTGAGTAGAATAAAGTTCTACAATATTCAATGAAAAACTATTTTATGACTTTAACTTTTATATGGTAAAATTTATAGTTTCTAAGAATTCTATTTAATTTATTATCTTTTTAGCATTTTTTAAATAAAATATTATCAATCACTTGTACCTAGAATCAAAATATCCAAATTATAAATCAATATCGCCCTTAAAAGGAACATTAGAGCAAATGTAAGTATACCGAAGAAAACTTGATTGGAGACGTGAATGGATTTAACAGTCTAAATAAGTGACAAAATAGTTGATGAATGATAACTTATATCAACTTAGTATAATTTTCATTATATTTATCAAATTTAATTATATTTATTAATTTTACTTTATAGGTTTGCCTACATGGTATTTGACATAAATTGGCAGATCACATGATTCCCTAAAACTTAGAACCTACACTTATTGTGTATAGAAGTTAATAGGGTTAATTGAGGTTATGTCTTATATCACATCTCGAGAGTTTTGGTAACCTAAATCTATCTTGTGATATATAATATCTACTTGTCCACCTAAACAACTATTAGGAGTGGGTATGGATCGGACCGATTTTTTTTTTTTCAACCAAACAAACAATAAAAATATGGTTTGGTTTTTCATAACTTCAAACTAAATTATACTGTTCGATTTTAGATTTTTTCTAAACCATAAAAGTTCAGTTTAGTTTAGCTTGGTCTATAAATTAAATCATATTTTATCTTGTAAGAAAATATATTTACTTAACATTTAATCTCATATAAGTAATATTAAATTTATTTGATAATAACATATATTGATATCGTATGTGGGATTTATGAAGTCAATATTTCAGTAATTAAAAAATTTTAAATATATAATGCAACTAATCTAAATACATATACTTTTTAATAAATGTAAATTAAAAATTCTTTTAAATGTTATCTTATAATAGAAAAGTTTTTTTTTTCTTTAAGTTATAAATAAAATATCATTATATTTTTTTCAAAATAGTTTGGTTTGTTATATAATTTAATTTGAATTATATGTCCAAACTGATCATAAATTTTTTGTTTGGTTTAGATTGGGAAATTTTCAAACCAAATTACAAAAAAAAAAAAGAAAAGAAAAGAAAAGAAAAGAAGAATAAAAAAGAAAGAAAAGAAAAAACCATATTTTCAATTTGGTCTGGTTTGATTTAATTTTGTTGTTTTTTTTTTTTTTTTGCCAACCCCTAACGACTATGGAAGGTTTAACAATGTCCAACACATTTTATAATTCAAAAAATTAATCCTAGCATCATTCATATTAACAGACCGACCTTTCTCGAGGGACCTTTTGAATGGTAAACAAATATATTTATACATTTTTTATTGCTATTTCTTTCTAGTTCTTTATATAGGTAAGTGAATAACCTTATTATACCATATACCTTGTTCTAATATGCTTAATCAAGTAAGCTTCAAGTGACATTGAAGGTCATTGAATAAATTCCAAATATAATTTTTTAAAATTTGCTCTTATAAAATAAAATATAGATATGATATTTCTATACCTTATATTTACTCTAAAACCAATAGGCATGTAAGTTATAAGTTCTATGGTAGGGTATATGTGGGATCTCATAATCTCTCGAAATAATACTTAAAGTAGGAGACTCAATTAATTAAGATTCAAAAGAAGAAATTTATACCATATCCATGTTATATAACTTATCCTTAATTATTTAAGATATATGAAATGAAACAATACCTGAAATTTGAATGAATTTTCCTTCAGGATGTTTAATATATTTTTTATTTTTTATTTTTTTCACCATATTACATCATCAACTATAGTTATCTTGGCCTCATGAGAACCAATATTTTGGTATTCAGTAAATGTTACTTCAAATCACAATGCTATCCACGAAAGAAACTATGGACGTGTAAGTGTAGAGGCTAGCAAAACATAAAATTATGAGATTAAACTAACCCATTCCTCTAGAATGATTGGTAACCATTGGTTAGACATCACCACGGGCTGGTTCGTAATCGCAAACCGGCCTAGCGGTTTCGAATTAGAATCGTAGACCATCAGCACAAGTTGTAACTCGTGTTAGAACTAACGGTTCTGATCTGTCTATTTTTTTAAAAATAAAATAAAAAGACAAAGCATTCGACATTCACATGCTCTTGTTGAAATTATGCCAAAAGGACATTGAGGAAGCAGAGATTCCATGCCAAAAGGATATTGTTTTCACGAAGAAATTGATGGCCAACAAATGAACAAAAAAGGGACAAACACTAGGATATTCTCATGCTCTTGTAATGTATTGTGAAATTTGAAAATAGGAAACACGCCACGCATGTGATAATGTTTTTAGTTTTCACAAAGCAGAGAAACTAGAAGGAATCCAAATTATTGTATTGTATTGTACAATTTCTTCATGATATGCAAGCAAAGCAGTGAATTCAAATTAAAAAATAGGAGACACAAGAGGCAGATTCAAATTGAAATTTCAAGAGTTGAACATTTTATAATGTTCTTAAGAGGCAATGAAGAAAAAGGAAAATATAATACATCTTAAAAAATATTCTTTCCCTTTTTTGTGCTTAATATTTGTTTTTACATTTTGCAATTTCTTGCACTCTACTTGCTTAAGTTTAATTGTTGTGTTCATACTAATTTTTTTTTTTTTTTTTGTGCTAACACTTTATTTCATTTTATATAAAATGACCAACTTTTTTCCATCATGTTACCGGTTCTAACTATAGCAGCAAAAAGTTTAGTAGTAGGAAAGATAAGGGTAAGGGAAAAGAAATAGAAAAGTCACAACAATATATCTATAAAGTGGACAATGAGTTTGAATACCATTTCAATGCAATGAGGTTGGTCAATTTAATTTTAATTAACCTACACCATTGCCTAGTTTTGAGCATGTAATATAGTTGCAATCGCAATACGATCAACAAGATTCTTACTATAAAAAAATGTAACCCCTAGAAGAGGAAATGGAAGAACAAGAAGTTGGTGGAAGTGAATTGCTTGTAAATCTAAATTTTTACTAAATATTTTGGTAAAGTGACAAGTAAAGATAGAAAAATTCGAGCATTTTGCAACTACTATAATACTAATTACACCCTGAAAAAAGGAGATATATATAGCACATTCACCAAAAACATGAGGTCTGAACAGTTGATGAAGTACGAGTTGGAGAAGTTGCAACAACAAAACTTGACTAAGCACTCTATATCGAACCTAACATTACTTTTTGGGTATAGTGTTGAGAAGCAAAAACAATGTTTAGTTTAAATGATGACAAGTATGCATCTTCAATTCAGTGCAAGGACTAATTCGATTCGAATGAGGTATGAATAAGGATTTCTAAATCTTAGTGCATATACATTTTCTTCATCAACCATGCGTAAAGATATTGTTAAATAATACCATTTTAGAAAACAAAAACTGAAAGTTAAGTTTAGCACCTTAAATACACAAGTAGATGAATCGTAGGTACTATATAAAAAACTTTTATCACTTTGCAAATTTAATGAGCATTATACTGCTCAAAATATTTTTAGGATCATTAGTCTTATTTTAGATGAGTTTTGTTTGACAAAGAAAATATTTTTTGTTGGTTTTGATTATGCTATAGCTAACACTACATCCATTTTAGAAATTTAAAGTCTTTGCCAACCACGCCTTGGTAACACCTTTTTTCACATTAAATGCATATGTCACAAATTAAATTTATGCTTAAAAAATGGTATGATAGTTTTATATTTTAAATTATCTCCTATTAGAATGGTTATTAATTTTATGTTAGATAACCATTCTATAAATAAGATTTTGTGAAAATTTTGTATAGATAATCAACTAAAACACAAAAAAAAAAAAAAAGAGACATATGGCATAGATGGAATTCAATGTGTCAATTTTTACAAAATACAATTCTCTATAAAAATGCATTATTTAGTTTTGCAACAATACATATACTGGATATTCCTTTAGATCCTAATAATTAGAATGCTTGCCAAAGATTATTAGATGTACTTGAAGTTTTTTTATATGAATACAAAAACTTTTTTCCAAGTGTATCATGTAAGTATTCATCTTTTTACTTTGGAAGTACTAAACATAGTAGCAATGCTATAGGGAGCAAAATATGACAAGTTTTTGCAAGCTTGTGTGGATGACATGATTTCTAAATAGTTGTAATATTATAGGAAGATTCCTACTATTTTTCTTATTGCTTCTATATTGGACCTTCATTGCAAAAGTGAGGGCCTAATTAATGTTTTAAACACTTATTATAATAACATAGACAATTTTTCTAACCTTTAAGAGGCATACTCAATAAGTGCACATCAAGTTATTAAAGAAGTTACAATGGTAACAAATGAGTTATTTTTTACTCTCTCTCTCTTATATATAGAGGTCAAGTTCCAGTATGTCCCTCTTCCCTCACCTACGAAGAAAGAAGTACACAAACAAGCTTATTGCTTGTGGATAATATTCTCACTACAAGATATGGAAAACATAGAGGTAGTAGTGAGGGGAGTGAGTAATATACGGAACTTGATAATTATCTAATAACGACATTTGAGTTTAATGGTAATGTAGGTGTTTAGGAGTTCAATATATTGGTGGAGAAGGCATGAGAATAATTATCCAATCCTATCTCATATGGCATGACAAGTGTTGTTGGCTTTAAGTTCCATGGTGGCTGTTGAGCAAGTATTTAGCTTAGCAAGTCTACAGTTGGAAGATCAAAGGCACAATCTTTTCGCCCATTAGTTTCAAAGTATTTGCATGTTATGATTATTGGTAGAGGGCATAATTTTGGGAACAACAACCATGCGACACATATAATGAATTAGATGACTATTTTAGTGATTTTAACTCATCCGATGGAAATACGGCTTGAACAACCCCCAATCGCAACCACTTTGAATGAAGTAGGCATAAGGTTTAGCTTAGTGTTTTATTTTGGAGATTTGCTTAGTATTTTAGCTTTATAAAAAAATTGTAAGAGGTATATGGCTCTCTTATTTATTTCAATTATTTAGAAATATAATATGCTTGTAAGGAGAGTAGTACTCTCTTGTTTATTTTAGTTATTTATAAATAGGATTCACTTATAACAAAGGTAAGGTTTTTTGTCTTTTTATGATATTTATATCATTTCATTTAATATTAATAAAACTTTAGGGTGACTCCCCTTCCCTTGTATGGGGCATTTGCTAATCATTAATATGAAACATGTATGTCTGAGTTCTATCATTTTTACATTTAATTGGTATAGTAATTAATTTCGTTGATTGGTCAAACTTAGAATTAAGAATTGTGCTGGAAATGGAATTGAGACTCGTGGAAAAAAAAAATAAATCATTTGAAAAACGAAAGAAAAGAATACCAAGATTGGAAGATTTAACAAAGATTGGAAGAAAAAAAGAAAAGGAAGAGGGAAAAAAAAGAAGAAGAAAAAAAAAAACAAGAATCTGGATCACAGGTTCGAAATCGGCTCATGACTCACCAACTTAATAGAATTGGCTCATGAACCGATTAGCTAATTTTACGTACGGTTCTTCAAACCCTAACTCGTAAACTAGCAATTCTAAGCTAGTTTAATACCATGGCAATGTCTACCATTGGTTAAGTTTATTGGAGTTGAAAGTTTTGAATTCAAACCAATATTTATAAGTCAAAATTAATGGTTGATCCATAGATAAAAAGGGATTAAGGAATCGAATGGAGGTCGAGTAGGGAGACTATAGTGTTCACTTAAAATTTTAAAGTATAATTCTTATTTTATTTATAAAGCAATAAGATTATTCACTTTGTGAGAGATGAAAGTTGAACATTTTACTTTTTATGTTATATTTTCTTGGGGGTTTAGGTTTTTTTTTTTTTTTTAGGGTTTAGGTGAATTTTCAAAAAACTTAGTTAAGTTATAATATGTTAAGCCAGGCATATCCTCTAGGTACTAGGTTGGATCACCAAGATCTTCTTAGTTCACTAAACAAACAAGTCTAGAAGGATGATTGAATCATTCTCATGATCAGGCTGTTGAATTAGATTGGGCCGACTGCCGATCTAGGTCTGATTATAACGATCCAAGCAAGTGCATGATCCTTGTATACATTCCTAATATTTGGAGGATTTCCTACACTTGCTCTTAACATAAAAATCTTTGTTGCTCATATACTTAAAACCATTAAAGCCATTATATGTTTTACTTAAAAAAATATCCATTGTTTTTATTTTATGAAATTTAAAAATCAAGATACGATATACGTGGACCATGAGATAAAGTCATTACTGACACTCTCGAGTAGTAATCATATTATTTTGGAATGATTAAAAATTCTAACTATTTTGCTTTTTTCTTAAATTCTCTTGATTTTATTATTTATTTATATTTACTGAAATTTGGAATTTGAAAGATTTTTTAATTGTATCTTAAACATTTTATTCCAATATATATAATTTATCCACAATTTAATTGTATCTTATTTTGAGGATATTGTATGTAAAATAAATAAGATAAAATACACATATAAAGTGATCGAGAACCCCTACTTAGTGGTAAACTTTCTAATTGGTAAAAAGATAAAAAGAGCAAGTTAATAAGTCTTCACAATTCTTAAAAAAAATATAAAAAAATAGATATATACATATTATTCCTTTTTTTTTTAACATATAAAGATTTGTGTTAGTATAATAGAAAAATGGGTATGTATATAGTTTTCATCTGGTATATGTATAATTTTAGGAGCTCTTACCATTAATATATCAATAGATATAACTTTATGTAAAGGAGGTAACTCTTTAAATGCTTTGCAACTTTTACATATTTGGACATTTTTACATATAGGTAAGAACTATATGGATATTACCCCAAAACGCATGTTGCAATCCTATTACATCAATGAACGACTTCTACATATAATATCTAAAATGAATACTTTTATAATTTATATTATATAATCTTTTTCTATGATCTCTCCGTATTGCACTTGCAATTGTCTAGTTTTTATGTATGTCATAATCTAATTAGAGGATATGCTTACTCTTACACACAACCAATTTTGTCTTTTTCACAACTCAAGTAAATCTCCCCACAAAGAAAAATGAATAATATCAAAATTAATATTTGAACTTTGAGTATTTTTTTAAATTCACACATGAAATTTGCAATTATTAACTATGATATTTCTTGAACCTTATCTTATTAAATTTACTATAAATGAACCTAAATCCATAGACTAGACAAAGCACAATCAATAACAAATTTGGATTTATCTAGTATTAAGAGTTTTTTAGGATTTTATATAAGATATGAACAAATTCAATAGATATGACTTATCAAGGAAATTGAATTACAATAATTTTGAGATGATATTATGTAATAAACAATGTTATCAAGTGTTTACCACAATCAAAGATTGATAATTGACAAAATAAACTCAACCAAAAATTGCTTAAAGGTTCAAGGTGCATTATATACAACCCAAAGCCCTTTTACTCTTTTTTTTTTTTTTGGTTAATTAATGGGAAAAATTTTAATAAAATAATAGTAGCAAATAAAGAAATTTCATGTAAAAGTCTAAATGGCTTTTCTTATTTGGGATTTCATCCAAAAACCTAAGCATTCGAACACTTTTAATATCATATCAAAGTAAGCAACAATGATCATTCATATGAATGGCTAGGTCCAGTCATCCAAATGAAGTCCTTGTGAGCTTCAAAGCCAAATACTTGTCTTCCATCCCATTTTAATGGCTTATAGGCTACAGTATCTTCTCACTTGTTATTTCAAATGCAACCTCTTTTGAATATGTTACCCTAACAATTAAGTCCAAGACTCTTAGTGACTAAGAATGAGCCTTAAAGCTATCTGGTTGAGATTTCTCTAAGCCAACTTTAAATAAAATCTAATGAGTTAGATTATTCAATTCTCTAGCTCACGCTCTTATCACCAATTTACTCACAAATTGATTCCATCATCACATCTCATTATTTACAACTTATTACTTAACAAGTAAACACTTACCACCTCATACATATTCAAGATCTCAACTGTAATTCAAAATCTCTCTCCTCTTCCTTTTACCTTTCTATTTATCATGGGCAAAACTCAACTTTTTGGATTATAACATCAATTGAGTCAACATGATTTTTAAAGGTGATATTAGTAATAAATTTAATAAATAAAAATTTAATTAAATATAGCATTTAATAAATTTAAAATTTAAATATAAATTTAACAAATAAAACTAATTAATATAACATTTAATAATTTCAACCTTGTAAAAGTGGTATTGGGCTTAAAAGGTGCAGATTGTACGGGACTATACTAAGTTGGGCTTTTGCGAAAGAAAGAAAAAAAAAGTAAAGGCCCAACCTTAATGTCTTTCGACTCATTTGTTTGTTCTCTGTACTTTGTCTCTTTCTTTCTGTCAGCAAATTTAGAAGTGCTGGAGGTGAAGAAGGAGGGTTCAGCCCTGTGCCCTTTCATCAATACTCACTGGTATGTCGTAATTTTGATTGATTGTGCACCTTAAGTGTGAATTCATACATATATTTGAAGTTTGAACTTACATGACAGTTGATACTATAACGTTTTCTACGTACTACGTATGTCCAAATGAAGATAAATCGGTGAAATATGTAAAGGGTATCTCGTATAATTGAATATTTTGACGGATAGTTTGAATCTTTATGTGTTTCTTCTTTCACCCTTTGATGCAAAGCCTATCTTACTTACCAAAATTGGTTGAAAAATCTGTGCCTCTTTTCCTTCTTTATTGCAATGTGACTCATTGTAAGACTTAATTCTGTTGAATATCTGATTTTGAATTTCAGTTGTTATCTACTGTTAGGATTGAGTTGTTTGGAGGGTAGTGATAAGTGTGGAAGTATGGCAACGGTGCCGTCCAAGAACATATGGATTCGGCGGCAACAATGCCCTTGTGGGGATTGGAAATGCTATATTTCATATGACGGTGCGAACGAAGATAAAACAATGGCATCCCAATTCGCACAAAGTAAGACTTCATCGTCTGAAGCTATGGTTTCCCCATATGTTGGGATGGTGTTTAAGAGTGACACTGATGCATTCGAGTATTATGGCAATTTCGCAAGGAAAAATGGGTTTTCAGTTAGGAAGGAGAGGTCAAGATTGAGTCCTCAATTGGGTGTTTACAAGAGGGATTTTGTGTGCTACCGATCTGGGTTTGCACCAACAAGGAAAAAACCTGGCGGGGAGCACCATCGGGATCGAAAATCAGTTAGGTGCGGATGTGATGCAAAGATGTATCTGTCAAAGGAAGTTGTTGATGGGGTTTCCCAGTGGTTTGTGGTTCAATTCAGCAATGTTCACAATCATGAATTATTGGGAGATGATCAGGTTCGCCTTTTGCCTGCATATAGGAAAATTCATGAAGCTGATCAAGAGCGAATACTTTTATTGTCAAAAGCTGGGTTTCCTATTCACCGCATAGTGAAAGTGTTGGAAATGGATAAGGGGATTCAAGGTGGACAATTGCCCTACTTGGAAAGAGATGTTAGGAATTTTGTTCAAAACCGAAAGAAACTTGTTCAGGAAAGTGATGCTTTGCTCAATGAGAAAAGAGAAAATGATGTAATTGAACTTCTTGAGGTGTGCAAGGCATCAAAGGACGCTGATGAAGCCTTTGTTTATGATTATACAGTGGATGAAGCTGATAAAGTTGATAACATTGCATGGTCATATGGTGATGCAGTTAATTCATACATGATGTTTGGTGATGCAGTATATTTTGACACTTCGTATCGATCCATTACCTATGGGATGCTGTTTGGAGCATGGTTTGGTATTGACAACTGTGGCAAAACAATTTTCTTTGCATGCATTCTGATGCAGGATGAAAATTTACGCTCATTCACCTGGGCTTTACAGGTCTACCTCTGAAATTTTGTGAGTGTGTCAGTGTTGTGTACTTGCTGGTTTACTCATTGGTGATTTTTCTCATGCTTAAATACAGACTTTTCTACGTTTCATGAAAGGAAGAAGCCCCCAGACAATTATAACCGATCTTGACCCTGGCATAGGGGATGCTGTGAAAAATGAATTACCAAATACTAAACATGTGATATCCATGTTGAATATTTTGTCCAAGGTTTCGAGTTGGTTCTCTGTCCCACTTGGCTCTCGTTATCAAGATTTCAGATCCGAGTTTAATGCCTTACAATGTATTGAGAATACTGAGGAGTTTGAATATCATTGGAATCAAATGGTTTCTAAATTTGGACTTGGCTCAGATAAGCACATTGCATTACTTCAGTCTATGGGGTCATCTTGGGCTACAGCGTACACCAGGGGTTGCATGCTTTCTCAGATATCAACTGCAGCTTTTTCAAAGTCAGTAGACACATTCATGAAAGGAATATTTATTTCTCAAATGTGTCTGCGGAGCTTTTTTGATCAGGTAAAATGGGTATATATATCTGTCTTCCAACTCTGTTTGGTCTTTATAGATTTAGTATCTGCTTCTTGTGATATTGACTTTTATTTCTGTTTTTTTTCATGTGCTGGGGGATGTTTTGCAGGTTGGAATTTCTGCCAGTTTTCAAAACCAGTTACATCAAGAGATGCAACATATGCATGCCAAGACTAGCCATCCTCTTGAAGAGCATGCTCGAAGTCTTCTTACACCATTTGCATTCAATGCTTTTCAACAGGAATTGGTGGTTGCTATGCAATATGCTATCTCTGAAATGGCCAATGGATCATATCTTGTTCACCACTTCCAGAAAATGGACATTGATCGCCGTGTTGTCTTTATTCCAGAAGAAGAACACATCCATTGTTCATGTAAGGAATTTGAATCATCTGGTGTCTTATGCAGGCATGCCCTCCGTGTGCTCATGGGAAAGAACTATTTTCAAGTTCCTGATAAATTTTTACCTGGTAGATGGCGACAAGAAAGCTCTCTTCTATATAATGACCGTGCTCCTCAAAATAATGATGATGGATGGTTTCAAGAATATCAGTCTCTGACTGAAACATTGTTTGTGGAGTCATCGTTAACAAGGGAGCGGTATGACTATGCCCGTGTAGAATTGATAAAAGGAGTAACAAAGCTCCTTGATGAAGTTAGAAATATGCCAGAGAGTGATTGCATTGCCATGGATTTGACAGTTTCGCCAACTGCATGATATTAAGAGAATATTTTCCACATTTATAGTGCATGAAACTTGCTGCCTCTTTGATGATGAAGAGACATGAAGTAATAGTCATAAAGAAGAAAAGAAGGCTAAGTTCTGAGTAGTGCATGCACTATACTTTCACTGTCATAGCAGAGCAAGCATTCCGTGTTACATAGCAGAGCAAGCTCCCTGTGATCAGAAGTAGGTTTATTGATATACATACAATGACTGAGCACAAATGAGAATAGTAAGATGACATGGCAATAGCAATAAAATAGATTCATGGTTTATACTCTCTAGGATAGCAAAAAACAATATGAAAACAAGTTGGCCATCAGAGAGGGATGGAGCATCAGACTACATTTCATGCAAATGTATTTTTCTGTTTCGAGAAATTTCCCCACCCCCCAACCACACCACCTCCCCCCACCCCCAGCCGCCGGTGTTCCAAAGGGCCTGGGCCTGCCAGTCAGGCTTTCCGAGCCATAAAATCAGTTTCAAATATAAGTATCCAATTGTTCAGCCGGTACATGGTTATTATTGGCTCCTTCCTTAGCAATTATTAAATGATCGGATGATGGCACTCTAGACCTCATCGTTGATCCCATATTCTGCGTCAGATGTTTGACAATCTTATCTGGCTAGTGCCATAAATGTTCTGCTCTTTCAGGAGTTTATTGTCTAAGTTACAACCAGGCATGACTGAGAGATTACTACCTACCCAAAAAATAAACAAATAAAGAGATGACTCCTTACAAAACAAAAAAAAAAAAAAAACAGATGAATGAGATCAGACAGGATGCAAGCGACTCATGTTATATTGATCGGAGGAATTTCCTAGATGTTCCATTTCACAAATGTTGTACATTCTAATGGACACAAGGCTCTGGTACTCATTGAAAGGAAAGACAAAAACACTGGTGTTTATCATCAGCTTTTTTCTTCTTTCAAAAGGTCGAGTTGTAAAGTAGATTGTAATATGATTTTCAAAGCAGTAGTTAATAGGATGATTGCTGGCTGTGAGATCTCTAACCTTGTAAATGTCTAGTTGGGACTGGAAGCTTCTAGTTCTTTTTGCTGTCAGCATGCTAATTTTATGTCTTCCTGATTTCAAATATTTCTATTGGCATTTTTATCCGAATTTTGTATGGTATTGAAAGGCCAGCTTATTCCTATTCATCTTATGAATATTCCACTTGGTATAGGCTCTCCTAGTGAGTTCATATCAAATACTTGGCGGCTTTGTGGAGCAAGTCTCCGTAGTTTCAGAATCTCCCTGTTGATTGGTAACTATAGCTAGCTGCAAATGATATCAGGGACTTCGCCTTGTTCACGATATTTTCTTTAGGATTATATACCTGTTCACTTAAATTTCTGCTACCATCGACTTTAGACAAAATGCTAAGTATTAAATGATATATTTACACTAGTCTCACATCTCTTAACTAATAGAATATCAAGTTTGTATACATATATAAATACTTGTATAGTACAATATTTGTATACAATAAGAATTTAAGGATTCTCTTCTCTCTCTATTGTTTCCTTTCCTTTTAACATGATATCAGAGCTTAGGAACGAGAAACCTTAAATTTGCCTAAACACTTAGAAACAAAAACCCCTAATTTTGGTGCGCGAGGTACTATTCACTATACCCTAATTTCCAAGACCTTAGTACGGGATAGATGATTGGCACAAGATATAAATCATAAGGGCTTTACTACATCAATAAGTCACCGGTTTCTTCTACATGTTCTGCTACAGTCTCTCCAACTCTTCTTCATAATCAGTTCGGCCATCCTAGTTTTGCCAAACTTTAGAAGATGGTTCCTCACTTATCGCATTTATCTACTTTAGAATGTGAGTTGTGTCAATTTGAAAAACAGTCTAAGACTTCGTTTCCCAAGAAAGTCAATAATTAGGTTACATCTCCTTTTTCTATAGTTCATTCAGATATTTTGAGCCCTAATCGTGTCATCTCTGTTTTAGGTTTTCAATATGTTGTAACCTTTATTGATGACCATTATTGATGTACTTAGTTATATTTGATGAAAAATTATTTTGAACTATTTTTTATTTTTAAGTCTTTTTGTGCTAAAATCAAAACTCAATTTAATACATCTATATAAGTCTTGCGTAGTGATAATGCTCCTGAGTATTTTTCTACTCAATTTACTCAATTTGTGTCATCCTATGGAATTTTACATCAATCTTCTTGTGCTTACACACCTTAACAAAATGGTGTTGCTAAACGTAAAAATCGACATCAAATCGAGACTACTCGCACACTTCTTTTACACCATCATGTTCCTACTCGTTTTTTTGTTGATGTTGTGCTTACTACATATTATCTCATTAACAAAATGCCTTCCTCTATCCTTCAGCACAAAATTCCTCACACTATCTTATTTCCTGATCAATCATTACACTCTTTCACTTCGTGTCTTTGGTTGCACATGCTTTGTTTATGATATGTCTCCTAGTCAAGATAAACTCTCAGCTTGATCTATTAAGTGTGTTTGTCTTGGTTACTCCAAACTTAAAAAAGGTTACAAATGCTATTCTCCTATTACTTGTCGTTACTATTTGTCTCCTGATGTCACTTTCTTTGAATCTTCTCCTTTTTATTCCTCATCCTCATCTAATAGTCCTATGTTTGAGGTTCTATCTACTCCATCTCAATTAGCTCTTCCAGAGCCTGTCCCTGCCATTCTTGAGTCTGTTCCTCTAGTTTATGACTCTGGTTCTTCCCCTTCACCGTTGCAGGTATACTATCGACACTCTCAAAACCTACCCTCCTTAGCATCTCTACCTCTTTTAGATGGTCCTATTAACTCACATTTTGATCCAATGCCTCTACCAACTAAGGACTTCCTTGAAACAGACCTTCCAATCGCTCTTAGAAAAGGTGTTCATTCTACTAATAATCTCCACCCTATATATAATTTTATCAGTTATCATTGGTTGTCTCCATCCTATTGCAATGTTGTTTCATCTTTATCTTCCATTACTGTTCCTAAAAATGTAAGTGCGGCACTTTCAGATCTAGGATGGATACAAGCAATGGTAGAAGAGATGATTGCCTCACATGCTAATGATACTTGAGAGTTGGTCCCTTTACCTCTTGGAAAGTCTCTAGTTGGGTGTCGATGGGTTTATGCTGTAAAAGTCGGTCCTGATGGTCATGTTGATCAGCTTAAGGCTCGATTGGTTGCCAAGGGTTATACTCAAGTATATGGTTTAGACTATGTTGATACTTTTTCTCCTATTGCTAAGATGTCATTTGTTTGCTTGTTTCTATCTATTGCAGCTATGAAACATTGGCCTTTATACCAATTGGACATAAAAAATGCCTTTCTTCATGGTGAACTTTAAGAGGAAATTTATATAGAGCAACTGCCTGGCTTTATTGCTCAAGGAGAGTCTAATATGGTATGTAAACTTTGTCTCTCACTTTATGGGTTGAAACAATCTCCTCATGCTTGATTTGGCCTGTTCAGTACGGTGGTTATAGAGTTTGGTATGACTTGTAGTTCATCTGATCATTTAGTATTTTTTAAGCACAAATCTAAAGGAGGATGTATTTACTTAATTGTTAATGTAGATGATATTTTTATAACTGGTAACAATCAGGATGCTATTACTGACTTGAAAGCACATCTTTTCAAGTATTTTCAAACCAAAGATCTTTACTTGTTAAGATACTTACTTGGTATTGAAGTGACTCAATCCAGTCCTGGTATAATTCTTTCTTAAAGAAAATATGCTTTAGATCTTCTGGAAGAAACTAAGATGCTCAATTGTAAGACTGTAGATTCTCCAATGGATCCTCATGCGAAATTATTACCAGGATAGGGGGAGTTATTTGTAGATCCTGGTAGATACCGTTGGTTGGTTGGTAGACTTAGTTATTTTACTATCACTCAACCCTATATATCATTTATGGTTAATATTGTTAGCCAATTTCTCCAATCACCCAGTAACAATCATTGGAATGCAATTGTTAGGATTCTTAAATTAATTAAGAGTGCTCTAAGTAAAGGCTTACTATATGAAGATCAGGGTCATTCTCAAGTAATTGGATATTGTGATGCTGATTGGGTAGGTTCTCCATCTGATAGAAGATCTACCTTGGGTTACTATGTGCTAATTAGAGGTAACCTAATATCATAGAAAAGTAAAAAGCAAGATGTTGTGGCTCGATCCAGTGTAGAAGCAAAATACTGTGCCATGGCCTTAGCAACTTGTGAGCTGATTTAGTTGAAACAGTTACTTTAGGAATTAAAATTTTGTGAAATATCACAAATGCAACTAATTTGCGATAATTAAGCTGCATTACATATATCCTCTAGTCCAGTCTTTCATGAGAGAACTAAACATATAGAGATTGATTGTCACTTCATTCGAGAGAAGATTATCTTTGGTTGTATTATTACTAGTCATGTCAACTCAAATGATCAATTGGATGATATTTTGACTAAATTTCTTAGGGGTTCTCGTATTGAGTATATTTGTAACAAACTTGGTGCATATGATTTATATGTTCTAGTTAGAGGGGGAGTGTTAAATGATATATGTACACTAGTCCCACATCTCTTAGCTAATAGAATACCAAGCTTGTATACATATATAAATACTTGTACAGTACAATATTTGTATACAATAAGAATTTAAGTTTTCTCTTCTCTCTCTATTGTTTCCTTTCCTTTTAACACTCAGCACTGAACTCACACAAGCCTTCATGAAGGCGTGCTGGAAAGATTGAAAGGCAATGAATTACTGAAAACTTGGAAGCTTTTGACAGCTGGCTCAGTAGCCCTTCATGGCGGCGTAAACCTACCATTCTGAAGTCTTTGATGCACCAAGAGTTTAGGTATCTTTCTTCCATACGTAAGTTGGGATGCAACTATTTCTACATCAATGCCTCTTTTGTGCACTAACCATTCATTGAGTTTATGTAGTTTCTCACCTTGATGCCTGGCTCAGTTGTTCCTTAGTAAAAGATCTAGTTTCATGATTTTGTATTTGTGGGATATGCAAAGATTTCAACATGAAAGTATCTAAACTTGTCAACTTATTTAGTAGGTTCAATCCACATCTAATGTGAGCATTAGTGCATTGAGAGGACCTTTACCTAGTACAAGGGAACCTGTGCTTGAGTTATGCCAAATCTGGTCCCAAGTTAACCTACTTATCTTAATTGCCTTAATATCCTGTTCTAGAAAAGAATTATGTTAATTTCAAGGTTCTAAACTTGTAGATGAGAGTTGCATAATTGTGGTTTCCATCGGAACATGTTATTATGGGATAAGTGCTAAAGTTTAACTGGAGTGCAGAGTAAACCTTTATTCTATCATTTTTCCTTCTTTCCAACACCCCCCCCCCCCCCCCCCTCTTTGTTATAGCTTCTTTCATGCTATTCTTGAACTCTAAATTTCTTCATGATTGATCATTTGCACATTCTAAGTTATATAGCATGTCTTAACATTGTTATTAACAGCTCTTATGTATAAGCCGATTATTAGATTGGTCCATAATACTTGGTGAAGATATTTCTAATCTTGTCTTTTCTCATGGCTAGTCGGCTCATTGAGAGCTCAAGGAATAGAGCAAAACTATATAAGAACCTGTAACATTTAGTACTTTCGTGTCATTCCTTATTGGACCTTCGCGTAAAGGCTTTTGAAGTCAAATACGTACTAAGCCCCTAGAAAATCCACAAATCTTCTATGTACCCCTTATCAATATTACATAAATTGTGTTCACTTGGGGAAGGGAATATAGTCATTCTTTCCTTATTCCTTTTAGAATAGCTAAGATGTATTAAATTGCACTTCAAGTATAAAATAGTTATTCCATAAGGTATTTTAAGGAGTAGATACTAAATAGAGAACAACTATTAGCCAATTCTTCGCTTTTCTTTTTTCTTTTTTTATTTTTTTAAATAGAGGGGAATGGCTAATTAAATTGGTTATCTTAAGAACATGAACCACATTACAAGACTCATCCATCATTTAAGTATAAACTACATTATCTCAATGGCCTCAAGAAGTTTCCTTAATTTCTTCCCTAGCTATTTCTGTAATAAAATGATAAAATACCAGCAAGGCTCCTTCCTTACACCACCACCAACACCTTACCATGTGGTTCATGCCATTGTTGCGTGCTGCCCCTAAGTAGTGGTGTGACCTTAGTGCAGTGACCTAAGTTGAACACAAATGGTATAACCTAGGTTGCATTTAAGTGCATTCCCAAGTTACACCAACTCTTTTTGCAACCTATTGTGAGTTAAACCACTAGTGATGGTAAGCATTTGAGGTAGCAACTAGGCATTTGAAATTTGTTATTTGTTCTATAACTTATTTCCATGTTTGTTCAAGTGAACATTATAATAGAAGTAGAATAGCTATTCATGCCTCTTTATCATTCCAAATAAATAAATGTTTCATTCCTTCCTTTACCATTCCATTAAGCGAAGGGATAATTGGACTGTGCTCATTTTTTTGGACTATGTTTGTTTTGAGAAAAAACATCTTCCAAACTTTTTTCAACATTTGTTATGATCAAAATCTCGAATTAAAGTGATTCTAAGCTCTTTAGTTAAGAGATAACAATTTGTCTTTATCCTAGACTGGAAAATCATGAGTAATATATTTATCGTGCAAGAGCTCATCCACGAATATCACAACAATTGAGGATCTCCTAGGTGCACCATTAAAGTAGACATCATGGAGGCATATGACACAGTAAGTTGGGGTTTCTTAGAAAAAAATGCAATTGTGTATGGGATTTCCAACACACTTCACAAAACTTCTAGTACCATGCTTCATAACACTGAAATTTTCATTTAACTTAAATGGGGAACTCATCGAATTCATTCCTAGCCACTAAGGTTTACAACAAAGGACCCTATTTCATCTTATTTGTTTGTGATAGCAATGGAAGCTTGGTCAAGTCTATTTCAAAAGATGGCTTGAAGTCTGAATTTCTCTTACCATTAGAGATGCAAGGAGGAGAGAATCACTCACCTTCGCTTTGTTGATGATCTTATGGTATCCTGCAAAGGTGATCTTAACTTTATTATGCTAGTCAAACAAATTTTATTGGAATTCCAAGCCATTTCTAGACTTAAAGCAAACTAGGCTAAAAGCAAGTTCTTTTCTCAAATTTGAATAATCCTACAAAGGAGGCTACACTTAAAGCATTTGGATTCCAAGAAGGAGAGTTGTCCATTTGCTATCTAGGGGTTCCTCTCATCTCTTCTAAATTAGAAAGGAATGACTATAATTTATTGGTATAAAAAATATCAATGCATTTAAAGGCTTAAACGAGCAAATTTTCATATGCGAGTAGACTCCTACTTTTAAAGTCAGTCATTTTTCCCATGCAAGTGAATTTGGCTTCAATCTTCATCCTCCTAAAGACAGTTATAAGGAAAATAGAACGATTGATGAGGAACTTTCTTTGAAGTGGAAGAGCCAACATTGCAACAAGAGTGAAAATAAGATAGGACAAGGTTTGTACTCCCTTGCTTGAAGGGGGCCTTAGTTTACCCCAACTTAAAGCATGGAATAAAGCAACTCAACTCAAACACATATGACATCTGTGTAACAATAGTGTGTGAGGCATTTAGGCAAATTGGATTCACACCGTCTTCTTAAAGGGACGACTAATCAAAACCCCTTCTTCATGCTCATGGACTTGGAGGAAACTCTTAAAGTTACATAACCATGCTAGGCTTTTACTTGAATGGAAAGTGGGGGATGGCCTCTTGATTTTGCTTTATTCAGACTTTTGGCTACTGCAAGGTCAAATGGATAAAATCTTTGTTACAAGGGAAATAACTTCATCTAGGCTACCTCGGAATGCCAGCGTTTGTTGTCTAATTGAGGATGGTGAATGGGTCCTTCCTCATGGACCATTTTGGAAAAGTTTCAATATTCCATCCAATGTGCTCTTAAACCCATATTTGGAAAACAAACTCATATGGAGGCTTGCTTCAAATGGTATTTTCTTTATTAAGAGTGCGTATCATTCATTAAAGCCTCCCGATATTGTTGTGCCTTGGTTAAAATTAGTGTGAAACCACAAATCTATTCGAAGACATAGTTTTATTCTTTGGCTTGCAATCAATGGCAAGCTATACACTCTTAATAAACTGAATAGGTGGAGAATTACAACCTAGTCATCATTTTTTTTGTACAACTAAAGCATGGAATCTCACCAACACCTGTTCTTTCAGTGTATGCTTTCATCAATAGTCTAGACCTAAGTTATGTCAAATGTTATTATGACAATCTCAAAATGTTACAAAAATTAGTGACTATTAGTGGTGATTAATTATTGAAGACGATTATAGCAGTCAACCTTTAAGGATGGTTCTTAACAAAGGAAAATTACAATGGATAATGAGGAAAATGATTTCCTCTTTTTTTAACAAAACCTTATTTTCATTATTTTCCATTATCTTTTTTTTTAGTTGACTACCATCACTATCCATCTATTGTCACCTTCGCTATTATAATAACTTATCACTAAAAACCGCTAATAACAACAATCTCTTACAATTACTACTATAGTATTTGACAACTTTAAATTTTAAATTATAACAAATGTTGAGAAAAGTTTGAAACATGTTTTCTGCAATACAAACACACCCTTAATTTCAAAGTTGTTGGCTTCCAAGTCACATGGACTTGCAAAGTTGTGGTAATGTTTAAATTATTATTGTAATGTTTGTTAACAGTTTGACTATACACAGATTAACGTAAGTTACAATGCTTGTGTAAAAGCCATTACAACTTCTACAAATTTGTGCATTTATTAAAATCTAGGGTACTTTAAATACTTGTGAAATTTTAGGAGTAATATGGAGCAGATCAATTCAAATAAAGTGGTGTATGCGTTTTGGGTCTCATTTGAGCATTTGTACATTTTTTGAAATTTCTTATACTGCGTCATCTTATGGAAATAATCTATTATGAAAAGTTGGTTTTCACAAGCTAATTGTTGAAATGGTATTGATTCGTGGCTTATTTTAAAGTCTTTTGTTTTAATTTAGTAAAATGCTATTTTATTTAGCAAAATCAGTTACCGTTTTTTTTTCTATTTAGGAAAATTCACATATATCTAATAAATATCATTTAATGTGATAATTATAAAGTTACTAATTTTTGTTAGAATTTGATAAAATGGTATTCTATTTGATAAGATTTATTATTTCTTAGTACAAGAATTGTTTTGAAGTCTTAAAATGGCAATTTATTTAATAATTTTCAGCTGATTGTTGTATTATTTGATCATTTATTCATTTTAATCATCGAGATGCATATGATGGACATTCAATTCCTAACTTCATTTGAATCTGAAAGCGGTAGTGAGCTCCAGAGTTAAATTGTAAATTGACATTTACATCAGTAAGGATTAGACCATGTAGTATTGCTTGGATCTTTATGATTAATGATGAGCTAGAGTCTAGATTCTGTGGTATAGAATCTGATCTTGCTTGCAATCATTACTGTGGAAGAACATTTGCAACCATGAAACACTGTTGCTTGTGGCAGTACATGAGGATGAATCCATACCAGGGACAGGGATTCCAGGTGGCAGTTGTATAATTTGCCACTGTAAATTCCAATGACTTCTCAGATATGCCTTGTCATCATATCCCTATAGTGAGGGTGGGCCCTGGCAAGTTGTATTGATTTCACCTCAGGAATTCAAGGTCATAGAATCATCAGTCACTTTGCAGAAGGTTAAGGCCGCAGATAGTATGGTATTGCGAGTGAGCGCGTGTTTATTGTGTTCTCCTAGTCATTATTTACTGTGCGTTTATGGGATTATTACAGTAGAGTATGAAAAACTAGGCCCCTATTTGCATTTTTAGTTTCTCTACTTTCCAAGTGTGTTTAAGGGATCAAAGAACTTGAAGATTTCAATGTTGTTGGTGCTTTAATTTGGCAGGAATTTGTTGGACTACTTGATTTTTTTAGGAGTCTAAGGATACGTTTGATAAGAAATTAATTATAATGATTTTAGGAAGATATATCTGTGGTGCTTTTTTTTTTTAATTATTTTCTATTTTTTGGTCATGGGAGATTTACTATCTTCTATTGTAATAGTCAATGTCTATTTCTAGGATATGATCTTTTTAGTTTTTAGTTTTGGAGAGTTTGAGTCAAAAGCTTGTAAAAACACGTTGGTGTATTGATGTGCATTGAGTAATTAGACAATTCAAAATTATTATGAGTCATATTTCTATAGTTTGTATATAAGATCGGAAGGTTTTCTCTTATAAACCATGCAAATTAGAGATTAATTGTATATCCATTTAGAGGGAATTACTATTTTCAATGAATTGCTATTCAATAGTCTATTTATTGTCTTTACTATAAATGTTTATCTTTGTAAATTGCAACACTCTAGTTTTATTGGCTATACTAAGGATATAATGAAAATTTTAATTTTATTCTAATATAATTCCATGCATCATTTTATATCGAATGAATAATATAGTAAATATATAATAATGATTATATATCTATTTAATTCCCATTTTATTTTAAAATAAACAAGGTATAAAACTTCTCTATAACGAGTCGTTAGCTTTTTTATTACACATACTCTGCTCATGACTAGATCCTATTTTCATGTTTGTAAGGTTCAATGTTGGTTTTCCTCCCCGAATATCTGATAATGGAAGTTCATCTAGACAACTACATACCTTGCATAAGATGGGTCAAAATATGAAGATGCTCAATAGGGGTTGGAGCAATTGATATTTTTGCATAGGTGATAAACAGACCACTTATGTATGACCTATGTGAAGGTAATCACAGGTGGAATTGGATCCTAACTTTGAATAATTGTACTTGATTGAAATTCGATCATATTTTCTTTAATCTAGATTCTACATTTTTAGAAAATATGGTATTAGTATAGGGTTTCCTTGAAAACTTAGCTCTTCACTGAAATTATCATGCATAATATATCCTTGTCCAATCTATGTGAACGGATAAGAAGTTTGTGGCTATAAGTTTCTGAATTTCCTCTTTTCTTTTTGTAAAGGGTTATATAACCTCACGCACTTGCCTACTGGTATGTTAATTAACTAATTCACGAACCATTCATTTATGAATAATCTTTCATTAATTTTTTAAAACAGTAAAAAAAAAGTGATCTCTTTATGGGTTTAATTTTCCTATCTATTGGGTGCATTGCATTATAATACTTGTCGAAGAATTAGTGGATGGATCCATGAACATGGATAACTTCGATATCATGCAACTTATACTTGTCAAGAGGTACTTATCTGTTGGAACACCGTACTTCCTCCAAAATGACATATGCCCATCTCCTTCTGTATTTTAGGGCTGCTGAACTATAATCATTGGATTTTCAGGACCCATCTTCACCTGCCCCTATGAAAATTAGAAACAGCAATGCCTTTTTATTTTTGTTCATTTCTCTATTTAACATTATCGATGCCAATCATATACACATGGTTGGAAGAGCTGCCACAACTTATAGATCCAGCCATATGTGTTTTCTTCTCCTTTCGGCCTTAAAATTATTTTCGCGAGAACGACAAACTTGTACTTAGAATAAGCTTGACTGATTTACGGTTTGATTTTTTATATTTACATTTAAATATTTTACGTATTTAATGAAAGTTACTGCTAAACATAAGTTAAAAAAAAAAAAAAAAAAAAAAAAACCTCTCTCCCAGCTCTATCATAGATCATTGTCCAAAGTCTTAATGATATGCTTGCCGCCACGAGTTGTACAAGAAGACTGCGATACTTCTGCCAGGACATATGTGATGTGTCCTTGACATTTTTATATATAATTATTGCTGCAGGTGCTGGATCTTCAGGACCCATTGTACGTGTCTCAATGGATAATCGATTAGAGAAAGCAAATGGTTTTATATTGTTTTGTTTCTTTCGGTGGGTACAACAGTTTTTGGAGTCACAGTGCATTATCGATGCCGACAATGTTTATGCAAATGATAATGGTATTTTATAGATGAGGTAAATTATTTGAGAAGGGGGCTAAGTCCATTAAAGCTATCTGTTTTTGTGTCAAAATCCAATAAGTACTTCTTATTTTAATTAAATCGTTTACATTACATTTAGTTATGTTTATTGGATAGAATAGGATAGTTACTTATTCCTTATAAATTTATTATTAACTTTAATTGTGAAATAATTATTTTATATAATTTTTAATGTTGTTAAATGATGAGTTGCAATTCCTTCTCAACACTAAAGGGATAGCACATTTTCAAATTTTACCTATAGGACCTTAGCTAACAATCATACCATGAGGTGATGCAAAAATGTATTGGTATTTTTAGTTATATTTCTAATTTATTATTAATATCATTTTAAATACAATCAAATAAAATAATAGTTATTTTTATCTATTTGATTTCTTAAGAATTGTAATTTTATATTTACCTTATTTCATTCCACCATCTAAACATGCTATTAAGTTCTTTATATTCATGTTAGACATTAATTAAATTCTTTATTTTTTAAGTGAGTTATTTAAGTCCTCTATTGTTATTATTCCTAGTAAGTCCTCCTTGTATATAACCATGTATCATGGAAAATACCAATAGAAAGACTTGGTATAAAGCTCATTGTAAAAGACTTAAAAGGACTCATATAAAATATAAATAACTTGATTAAATTTTGTATAAACTTAACAAACTAAAATAATTGATTAAGATATAGACAATTTAATTAAATTTGAAAATTTAATAAATTATTAACCATTACCATCTACTACTAGCCCTTCACCTTTAGTCAATTTGCTAGAATAAAATTCGATGAATTCTAAATAATTATTATTTTTTTCTTTTTTTTTTCTTTTTCCATGAGAGCTTCATGCATTACATGATCTAGAAAAGTTTCACAAATATATGCCTCCCAATTTGCATATTTTTCCTTTGATACTGAAATAAATTTAAGGCGAATGACAATGTACTATATTAAGGTACCATTTGTCCTCTTATTGTGTATTTTTAGGAAAAGCGACTTGGTTATAACAGTAGTGGAGGGATTAGTGTTATATATATATATATATATTAGGAGTGGGTATAATTCGGTTTTGCTTAGTTTTTTTCTTCAAACCAAACTAGACCTTAAAAAAGCAGTTTAGTTTTTTATCAATTTGAACCAAACCATACAATTTAGTTTTAGAACATTTTCAATCCATAAAATTCCAATTTAATTTGGAGATTAAATTATATTTTGTTTTTTAAGAAATTATATTTGCTTAATATGCAATCTCATATAAGTAATATTAAATTTATTTAATAATAATGTATATTGATATCGTATAAGAGATTGATAAGGTCAATATTTAAGGAACTAAAAGATTTAAAATGTGTAATATAACTAATTTATTCATCAAGTTAACATATAGTATAAATTTTAACTCAACCTATATATACTTGCAAAATTATGCTTATAAGGCTTAAATATATATACTTTTTGTAAAATATCATTAGTTTTTTCAAAATAGTTTGATTCAGTTTTACAATTTGAATCGAATTATTTCTCTAAATCAACTACAGATTTTTGGTTTTTTTTAGATTGAAAAATTTTCAAATCAAATTGCAAAAAAGAAAATCATATTTTTTATTTGGTTTGATTTAGTTTGGTCTATAGATTGACTTAATTTGATCAGTTTTTTCACTCCTAATATATTTAAACCATACTTTTCAAATAAAGTGAACCGATATTACAAAAAATCCATAAATTTTACTCCTTTGCAAACTAAGATCAAGATATTAAAACATGTGTACTTCTATAATCATAGTGCTTAATCATGTAATACAATTAATTTATATCTAACATTAATCTCTATATTTTTGTGGAGAGGATGGATTAGGATTACGGGTGCATCTCCCTTGCCACTGCCACTAATTTGAAATAACATGGATTGCAAAGTTGCCACAGATTTGGTACCCACCAATATTTACTTGGCAATTGGCACAGAAACATTTTTCACATAATGATGGATCCATACATATGTCTTTTCATTCAATAATGTAATGTCATGTACTCGAGAGTTAACTGTAGTAATATGCCATGTCATACACTCGCCTCTAAATAACTCATCCATCTTTACCTGTGATAAATTTATCTATTTCTTTATTTTTTGTGGCCTGAAAAAAGTGAAAAAAATACTTATGCTCATCATGATGTTTGGTAATAACAAATGGGTCTGCAGACTTGAAAATGAAAAGCTGAATTCTTGGAACCACACAAGCACACGAGGGCCATCGAATGGTCAGTTTCCAGTATCTCCATGATCTTGAATGCGGTGTAGCGGACAAAAATAGGGGACGTCTAACCTACCTCAAGTGTAGTCATATTCATTGCCATTTGTCCATTCACCAAAATATCTCTACCTAAGACCATAGGCATATTATAGACTCATTATTTCAAACACTTAAGTTTTAATCCTATCCAAATCTTGTAATTTTGAGGTGTTAATTACAGGTTTAAGTAATAGTTTGAAAATTCCCAATAATACATATAGACACACATAAGATAGGTTTTTTTTTAAAAAAAAAATTCCAATTATTAGAACAAGAAAAAAAGAAATTCGAATTTGATTCATCTAACCTGTATACTAATATTTCTACTACTAAATTATAGTGATATTAACAATACATATAATATAGGTTTATGTGGGATTGTTTTTGATAAATTGACTTTGACATATCTTTTGTATATTTGTAAATAGTAGTATTTATATAGCTATAGTTGTAGTTATATGCATACATAAAAGGATAAATTACTAAAACATAATATGTATTGTGGCATTTTTATAATTTATTAATGTCACTTTTTAAAAAATAAATTTAGAATTTATGCTTTTTTTCCTCGAGCAATTGTTAGTTTTCAATTAAAATGGCATGTGATATGTGTGATTTGTTTTAATAGACACCCACATCACACATATCTTACTCAAATACTCACAATCAAATGAAATAGTACACTCTTTACTCTTTAACCCTATTAAAGAGTGTCTAGTTTTTTTATTATTATTTATTTAGGATTTCTAACTAAGTTATATCATGATTTCTAGCTCAGTTGGGGGACACATGTGTAGCATGTAGTATTCTTTATCGAGAACTAGTGATTGCTTAACAGCAAACAACATGTATTATGCATTCATTTTTTTTTTTTTAAAATGCCAGTAGTTTGTAAAAGTATTAAAACACTGAAAAGTTTTTATAATTTCTCTTAAATAAAATTATGTTGTTCTAGTAATACACACACGCACATACGTACACATACACATATATGTTTATTAACAATAGTACAGCATTATTATTGTTGTTGTTGATGTTAACTTGAAATTTTCTATTATTCACATGTTTATATATATTAGTATGCACATATAATTATAATTTATGCGTCATTTGTATATATGTATGATTTTTATATTATAATAAATGCTAATGCTATGTATTGTGTGTATAAAATGTATTACTTATATATGTTTAATGATGATATTATTAATGGTAAATTGTAAAAATGGCTTCCTTATTTTTAAGATGGAGCATTTAGATCCCAAATCTTCTTAGATGTACTTTCAAATCCTTAGATACCATTTACTCCATACTTCCCTCGTAGGAATAATGAATTTTATTATAGATTTATTATGGGAGCAACCACTTCACTAATTTTGATTCTTCAAAATTATGGATTTTATTATGGGAAAATGGATAATCCTATAAAAACCCAAAATCTTTTCTACCCTGCATAATTAAGTAGGTTTCAAGTAGGTATTAAAATTTACTAAGTGAGTATCAGTTTCAATTTTTCGGAATCTACTCAAATAGAGTAAGATACAAGATATAATATTTTCATACTTTGTACGCACCTATACCCTATGGTATAATAGATATAAGATTCAAGGTACTATGTATCCACCATATGGAAGTTTTTAATTAATGATATATAACATAACAAAAATTAATATTTTAAATTAATATTTTTAACTCAACAAATATTCAAGGCTTGAGCCCTCCATTGCAAAAATGTAGAGACCTTGAAGCATCTTTCATCATTCTTTTTCTTTTTTCCATCATCTCTCATTTTCTTCCCAAAAGACTAATGTAATAGATTTTTAGTTTTATAATTATTTTCTATAATGAATTGTTTAAAGTTATATTATCTTGTTCATGATGCATCTTTCATGGAAAATATATAATCGAAAAATATGTGATTAAATTGTTGGAACCAAGTTGATGAATGTACTAGTTACAAATACATAGAAAAATTGGTGGGTTGTAGGTAAATTACCTAAAATTGTTTTTGAAAAAAATGCAACCCCCTCCATCCCTAAAAACTTTGACTTAGTTGTAAATACACACCTTAAACTTTCAAATGTTACAAATCACCTTCTTTAACTTTAATAAATTAACAAATAATCTCCTTAAATTTTGACCTTAGTGTAAAGTACCCTCTCAAACTTATCAACATGTTCTCTAACATCCCCTAAACTTTGATCTTAGTATGTCTTTTTTGAACTAAAAAAGTAAATATCCTTTACATTACCAAGTTATTAAAGTTTAGAGCATAATTTGCAACATTTACAAGTTTAGAGTGTATATCCACACTTAGGTCAAACTTTTGGAGTGGGGCTGTTTGTAATTTGCCTAATTTTTTATTATAAAAATGCATAATTGTCATAGTTTCCTTAGGATGCCATTTATCGGAGTTTATATACTATATAGGTTCTAAGGTAGTTGTTACATGGTATAAATTAGGTTCTAATTTGATAATTTAGGAATTTGCACTACAAGAGTGGGATACATATAGTGTCTCATTCTTTATCCACAATGCACCGCACGCCCGCCGATGTATATGTTTTTTGTTCTTTAGGAGTGCTACAGTAGATTCTCATTGTTTGTTTAAGTTGTTACATTAAGATATTTGATCTAAACCTACTATTAATTTGGGCTTAACTCTTTGAACTAAATGGCAGAACCAAAGAGTTTGATTTATACTTAGGATGATTTAGAGAGATTTGGTATGTTGGGATTGAAATATGGATGTTGGATCAATTTGCCCAATCTCAACCTTTCTCGAGCAAGCTTATATACTTAATAAAGATTGAAGCAAGCTTTAGGCTCATAGCACCTTATCCTTGAAAATGAGTAAATTTAATCCCATCACCAGTCATCAAGGAAATCTAACAAATGACTTCAAGGCCAAAAATCTATAAATACCTAGTCATACATCCACATTTAACACATTTTAAAAGCTTTAGAGATTAATAATAATAATAATAACAACAACAACAACAACAATAATAATAATAATAATAATAATAATAATAATAATAATGTAAGGCTATAAAATCTCTACTCTCAAAAATTAGATAAGGCTCATGTAAAGAATGTGTCAAAATTTGATCAAGAATGGTGAAGTTGATGTTTTATAGCTTCTTTAGCTTTCATTAGAATGTTTGAAATCAAAACTGCCTATTTGTTACAACTATTAGACATTAATAATAAATTAGTTAAAAAGTTAGTTAAGAATATCTAATAGTTAGAAAATTAGTTAATAATATTAGTTAGAATGTGAGATAAAGAGACCATTATAAATCGATATTGCAAAGGTTTAAAGGAATCAATCAAAAAAGTTACATCCTCGAGAATAATTCCTTAAAATTCCTCAATTCTAGTTAACCAATATAAGAATGAATAATGCATTTCATAATCCTTTTCAAGATTTCATTTTTCTTCCTATTCTACACAACAACTTAGTGAAATCAAAGAAGACATATCCAAATTTTTCGTTGATGACCCATTTGAATGGACATTTTGTGATGGGGAATTAGGGTTAGAGATTCTCATCGCAGCCAAACAGACAAAACAGAGGGAAGGGGAAAGTGAAATCGTGCCAGACGGATAAGACAAAGAGAAGGGAAAGTGAACTGAAGGATACAGCTGTTCGGTGGGATTAGGATTGTTGGTGGGTCGCAGAAGTGGACATGGGCTGAGGAGGTTTGGGCCTATTGAGGGAATTACGGGCGGACTTGCCGAAATGGATATGGGCTGGGAAGGATGGGCCGTTGTGGATTTTAGTTGTGGCTCACAGAAAAAAATAATAATAATAATACTAAAAGGTCCATGGGTCAGCTAGGGAGAATTATTCTCTAGATTTTCATGCATATAACTAATTGCACATAGTTAGTTTGATGTGTCAATTAGTTAAGCACCTACACACTATTTTATGTAACTGTTTAGAGAGAGAAAAAAAAGGAGGATAGTATTACATGTATGAATGGAAAGTAGAAAAAGAATATACAATGGAATACAAATTCACTCTCTCCATTTGAGTAGCTTGCATCCGAGCTAACCACCTTGCATACGAGGTTCATTCCGTTGCTGCATTTGATTTTATCATTTCCTAATTCCTTGTCACATCTGGTATCAGAGCTAGTTGATGCCATGGAGACCCGTGAATCCAAGAAGCTCGAAGAGGCCATGTGTAATGCTGTGAAGGAGCACATTGAAGAAGCTCTTAAACCCATCCACGACACACTCAAGAGAATGCAAGAGCTAATGGATCAACAGATACTAACCATTGCCGAATTGAAGACTAGTAAATCTGACAAGTTGGAAGCATCTGGCTCCACGACAATACATTCTGGTAAGTTACCTAAAACTGATGATAAACATGGGTTAGCAATTGCTCATACTGTAGCTGTAGAGAACCCATTGCAAACACGAACACCTAGGGTGGATTTTCCATCTTTTGATGGTAATGACATTAAGGACTGGTTATACAAGGCACAACAATACTTTGAAATTGATTCAACTCCGGAGGACTGGAAGATTAGGTTGGCTGCCATGTATTTAGAGGGGAAGACTTTGAAGTGGTATCATTCATATATTCAGACTTTTGAGGGTCACCATGCTGTCACTTGGAATGAGTTGGTTAAGGCATTACAAGCTAGGTTTGGAAAGAAAGCGTATGAAGATCCGATGGCAGAACTTAAGGAATTACACCAAGACGGAACTCTACAAGATTACCTAGAAGAATTTGAACTCTTGGTAACTCAGGTCAAGCTACCTAAGAGCTACCTGATAAGCTGTTTCTTGAGTGGGCTGCACCCTTCCATACAATACCCTATACGCATGTTTAATCCCCAAACACTGCAAGAGACCTATTCCTTAGCCAAATTGCAAGAAGCGAACCTCCTTTCCACTAGACAATAAACACGCCGCCTAAACCCAACAGCTAACCCAGCCAACTCCTACACACAATCCCCATCCAACAGAACCCCATTTTACACCAGAAACATACCAATCACTACTGCTACCATTAAGAACTCTCAAACACCTAGCCACACTTCTAAACCATCAAACTCCATCAACCCACAAACACGACTACCAAAAGACTTACCCCTGAGGAACTAGAAGAAAAGAGAAGGAAGAAACAATGTTTTTAGTGTGATGAACCTTTTGGTCCAGGTCATAGGTGCAAGAAACGGTTGAATATGTTGTTGGTAGAGGCCGAAGATGGAAGGGATAGTGTAGAGGAGGAAGACACTCTACCAGAGGAAGTAGAGGCTGACTTTGCTAAGCTCACCCTCAATGTCTTGAACCAGGATCAAGGACACTACTTAAATAGTATGAAGGTGAGTGGGTATTACAAGAAAAGAAGGCTGAGCATACTTGTTGACACGGGTAGCTCACTGAATTTTATTGATGAATACTTGGCCAAGGGGCTTAGTTGCCCTTTCTCTGATGTCCCTTCCCTAAAGGTAACATTAGCAGATGGCACTAGCTTATCTAGCACTTGCAAGATTCCCAAGTTTACTTAGGAGACGTAGGGACATGAATTCACAGCAGAAGTATACTTACTGACCTTGTCTGGCTGTGACATGATTCTGGGAGTGCCATGGTTGAGGTCATTGGGTACAATCCGCTAGAATTTTCAACACTTGACAATGGGTTTTATTTCGAATGGACGTGAATGTGAATTAATAGCGGATAGGGAGCGACTTAAGGTTGTTAGAGCAAGCGAGCTATCCAAGATATTTGAAGGGAATGGGGTGCTACACTGCTAATGTTGGATAGTCAGAGCTTTGACTAAAGAGGATGAAAGAAGGTAGCAATAGAAACTACATCCAGTACTATTGGATCTACTAGAGGAATTTCATGACCTCTTTAAGGAGCCACATGAGTTACCACCACAGAGGGCTTTTGATCGCAGAATTCCCTTGCAAGAAGGCTCAAGGGTTGTCAATATTTGACCCTACAGACACTCTTCCATGCAGAAGACTGTCTTAGAAGATATGGTGAAGGAAATGCTCTTGAGTGGAATAATAAGGCACAGCCACAGTCCCTTTGCTTCGCCCGTTGTCTTGGTGAAGAAAAAGGACAACACTTGGCAAATGTGCGTTGATTATCGTGAATTAAACAACCAGACCGTCAAGGATAGGTTTCCAATTCCTATAATAGAGGATCTATTTGATGAGCTAAGTAGGGCTGCTTACTTTAGCAAGTTGGACTTGAGGTCGGGGTATCACCAAATCAAGATGCACCCTGAAGATGTTTACAAGACAGCATTTAAGACACACGAGGGGCATTACGAATTCTTGGTTTTGCGTTTTGGCTTAACCAACGCCCCTTCAACATTCCAAGGCCTTATGAATCAGGTTTTTAAGGCCTACTTAAGGAAATTTGTCCTAGTATTTTTTGACGATATATTAGTCTACAGCAAGGATTTGGAGGAGCATAGGGTACACTTGAGGGCAGTGTTTAAAATTTTGAAGCAGGAGCAGCTTTACTTGAAAAGATCCAAGTGCACTTTCGGGGCTACTAAGGTGGAGTACTTGGGAAACATTATAACCAGGGAAGGAGTGGCTACCGACCAAGGAAGATAGAGTCAGTTGTTAATTGGGCCGTTCCAAAGAATTTAAGGCAACTGAGAGGATTCTTAGGACTATCGGGTTATTATAGGCGATTCATCAGGGGGTATAGTGTCATCACCAGACCCCTCACATTATTGTTAAAGAAGGACAATTTTAAGTGGAATGATGATTGTCAGCTTGCTTTTGAAGGGCTTAAGGTTGCCCTGTTAAGCTCACCAGTTTTAAAACTTCTTGACTATAGTAAGGAGTTTGTGGTGGAAACGGATGCTAGTAGAGAAGGAGTGGGAGCTGTTTTGATGTAAGAGCATCATCCTATAGCTTATCTTCACAAAACATTAAACAGTAGGCTGCAAGGAATGTCTGTGTATGAGAAGGAACTCCTAGCCCTAGTTTATGCAGTTGAGAGGTGGAGACACTACCTAATGGGAAGACACTTTGTCATCAAGACGGATCATCAAAGTTTGAAACACCTGCTGGAACAAAGGCTAGTTACTTCAAGCCAACACAAATGGCTAACCAAGCTGTTGGGTATGGATTACAAGATAAGGTATAAAAGTGGTCGAACTAATCAAGCAGCTGACGCCTTGTCCAGAATGGGATAGTTGGAACTGAATGCAATAGCAGTCACTGCAACCACTCCAGAATTAGTGGAGGAACTGAGGAACAGTTGGTATCTCCCTAGGGGTTACCAAAACACATTGGATCACCTCAAGAAGGGAGAAGATTGCAGGCATTTCACCCTGGATCAGGGGCTGCTAAGGAGGAAGGGTAGGTGTGTAGTGGGGCCATCTGTTGAACTTAAAAGGAAACTACTGAAGATGTACCATGATGGAGTATTAGGTGGACACTCAGGGGCTCATACTACCTATAAGAAGATAAATTATTTCTTCTATTGGCCCAAGTTAGAGCGTGATGTAAGGCAATATGTCAGGGAGTGTGAGGTTTGCTAGAGACACAAATTTGAGCACGTGGCCCTGCCAGGGTTGTTACAATCGCTGCCAATACCCAATACTTGTTGGGCTAAGGTAACCATGGACTTCATTGAGGGACTACCTAAGTCTAATGGACGAGAGGTAATTATGGTAACGGTGGACCGCCTGAGCAAGTATGCTCATTTTATGTCACTTCCACATCCTTACTCAGCTCCACAAGTGGTGCAATTATATCTGGATTATGTGTACAAATTGCATGGAATGCCCGAAAGCATCACTAGTGATAGGGATCCCGTGTTTGTTAGTCAATTTTGGAAAGAGTTCTTTCGGTTGCAAGGAGTTGAGCTGAATTTGTCAAAGACGTATCATCTGTAGACGGATGGCTAGACAGAGATAGTTAATAGATGCTTGGAGACTTACTTGAGGTGTATGACAAGTGACAACCCTCCTATCCTTAGCTGAATTTTGGTACAACACTAACTACCATGTTAGTGCTAAGAAGACACCCTTTGAGATCCTATACGAATATCCGCCTCCACTACACCTCCCTTACATTCCTAAGGATTCTAGGAACACCACCATTGACAGTATGCTAATTGGAAGGGAAGACACTATACGCATACTGAAATTCCATCTAAAAAGAGCCTAAAATAGGATGAAGCAGTAGGCTGACAGGAAGAGGACCGAAAGAGAGTTCAACATAGGGGATTGGGTATTATTAAAAATACAACCCTATAGACAGCTGAGTGTGAGGAAGATACCTAATCAAAAGCTCTCACCTAAGTTCTACGGGCCATATAAGATAATAGACAAGATCGGTAAGGTGGCTTACCGCTTAGATCTTCCGAGCGAGGCGAATATCGACCCCACCTTCCATGTCTCGCAGCTCAAGCTTTTCCACGGCTAAAGAACGGACTGCTTGCCGTCGCTACTTGTCACAAAGGAAGAAGAAGAGTTAGAACCCATTCGAATTTTGGAAAGAAAAATGGTTAAAAGGGGAAACCAAGCTGACACCATAGGACTTGTTTTGTGGAAAGATCAACCGCCTTCGGATGCGACGTGGGAATTTTTAGTAGATCTGAAGCTTAGGTTTCCTCATGCACCCTTGTGGACAAGGGAAATTTTAGACGGAGGGACTATGACGGGGAATTAGGGTTAGAGGTTCTCATCGCGGCCAGACAAATAAGACAGAGGGAAGGGGAAAGTGAACTGAAGGATACAGCTGTTCGGTGGGATTAGGATTGTTGGTGAGTCGTAGAAGTGGACATGGGCTGAGGAGGTTTGGGCCTGTTGAGGGAATTATGGGCGGGCTTGCCGAAATGGATATGGGTTGGGAAGGATGGGCCGTTGTGGATTTCGGTTGTGGCTCACAGAAAAAAAAAAATAATAATACTAATAGGTCCATGGGTCAGCCAGGGAGAATTATTCTCCAGATCTTCATGCATATAACTAATTGCACATGGTTAGTCTGATGTGTCAATTAGTTAAGCACCTACACACTATTTTATGTAATTGTTTAGAGAGAGAAAAAAAGGAGGATAATATTACATGTATTAATGGAAAGCAGAAAAAGAATATACAATGGAATACAAATTCACTCTCTCCATTTGAGTAGCTTGCATCCGAGCTTACCACCTTGCATACGAGGTTCATTCCGTTGCTGCATTTGATTTTATCATTTCCTAATTCCTTGTCACACATTCAAGGTTGAACCTTTCTTTACTTTTCAGAATATTGAAGAACAACATTTCATCTAACTTTCTTCCTTTACTATGTGAGGAAAAGTTCTTCAATGGTATATACGGATGTAGCAACATAAATAATTTCAATATGGGATATATTCGTTAAACATATCATGATCAGATTTGAACCATTTGAGCATCACTTGATATTCAATAGTTTTCATATACTAAACAAGCCACCCATTCATTCTATTTTTCCTTTATATTCTTTCTCATCCATATCCATTACTACTTATATAAATCCTATTCTCTCTTTTCCACAACATTTTAAAGGCACAATTTAGCGTGCAAAACGAGTTTTTTTTTACTTGTGGTGTTTAAAGCCATTCAAAATATCATGAAGAAAATGAGGAAATTTCTAAAGATCTAGCACATGAATAACACATAAATTCCATTGACAAGTTAAATGGGGCAGTTTATGAATACATTGAAGTTGACAAGGGTGATTTAATGCAAATAGAGATAACAACACCCATGATTATTTTGAATGATTTTGCTCTAACAAAAGATCAAGTAGTGATGAATCTTCTAAATATCTGTAATGGTGACTAGAATTCTATGATTTGTTAGCAAAAACGACTATTATTCAATAAGGGATTTTTTTTTAACTATGCTCAACAATGAAGATATGATAACCATGGCATCAAAATCTTCTGTGAAAGAACTCAAGATCCTCAATGATCATTAGACAATCATCAAGAATCTGTCGTGAGGAAAGATCAAGTAAAGATAATGAAAGAAAAAGAAGAAGATCTAATTAATGAGAACCATTATTCTTTGTTAAAAAGTGTGAAGAGGTATCTAATCTATTAAACCAAGAAGAAATTTGTTCATGACCATCCTAAGATAGCAATGGTTTTTATGGTGCATCACAAGATTAAAACAATTGATAAATTTTTATTTTTTTTAAATCATATAGGTTGATCTTTTTTTTTTTTTGCTTTATTTTTTAAACCTTAAAGACAAGGTTCTTTTCATGGAGGAGAGAAATTGTTACGATTATTAAATATTAGTAACAAATTAGGTAGAAAGTTAGCTAGGAATATCAAATCTTTAGAGAATTTGTAACGCTCTAGAATCTAAAGTGAGTACAACCCACCACATGTCCTCACTAAGTGAAGACACGTAAAGGCTCTGAATTTGCTAAACTCTACAATTTATATGCAGTCACTATGACTGTTGATAAAAGAAATCTCCATATGTATAAATGAATGGTTTAACAAATCCCACTCTATTTCTTCATATAAAAGAAACTACAAAGAATGATTGTTCACAACAATTAACTATAGTCCATCTCCTACAATTAATCGCAACGGAAGCATTTTAAAACTCAAATATAACAAAAGTCTCAAGCATAGCACAACTAAACAAAATCATCTATATATCACTCCTCATAATATACATATTCCACATCCTCACTATTCATGTCTTGACTTGTGTTCACTAATGTCTCATCATACCCCATAATCTCATTAAAAGTACCTACAACTGAAAAAGGGTTCCACAAGGGGTGTGCTAAAGCCTAGTATAATGTATATCAACAAACACACATGCATGCCATGCTAAAATACAAACACAAACACAAACACGATGCATATAGGATATTCAAGCAATAGATTATTTTTTTTCATATCAATTATTCCAACACAACCCTTAACAACACAAACACCATATACACACAATATATATATATATACACACACACACACATAAATATGACAATGGGTTATCCCCATTGTCCATGAGTCTAACATTTCATGAGTCCATATTATACATATATATACATATACGACAGTAAGTGCTTTCCACTGTCCATAAGTCCATGAGTCCATGAGTCTTATACACACACACACACACACACACACATATACATAAACAACAGTAGGTGCACCCTACTATCCATGAGTCAATAAGTTCATGAGTCCAAATATCTTAAATTTACCTAAATCATTTCGATGCACAACTCTACTAAGGATAATGTTACATACTAATCATCGAGGTGCCACCCCGCGATCACTAACATTTTGGGATCCTTAAACCTAGCCAAGCACAATCACATAAACAATCAATCTCATTTATATTTTATATTGGTTTATATTTCTAACCTAACACACACAATCAACAAACGCAATATATATATACTTAATAAGCAATGAGTGATCTCTACACCACTCTACACTCCCTCAATTCTTAAACCTATTTAAATCAACAAACATATACACTTAGAGAACCTGCAACAATTACTTTAATCTACGTTTGGGTGTTTGGTTAAGTTAGGAGAAGTAAGGAACTGAAATTGGGTGGAAAAGCTTGACTTTAGAAATTAAGGATTTGACATGTCTAAGTACATAAGCATGTTTTTGTCTATATACTACGTGATTTACCGCAGTGGTGGGATATGGTATGATAAACAACCATGTCTCTTACTCGTATATCTTATTGTACACTTTGTGATTTTGGCATAAGGTTGTTTCTATTATCCATGTATTTTACTGTTCACTTTTCAATTTTTGGCTTGAGCATATCTCTTACCCGTGTAACCTACTGTTCATTTTGTGATTTTACCACGGGGCCGTGTAATTCCCATAAGTGGTCATGTACTTCTAGTACACGGGTGCAACATGATTGTATTGTAGACAATGTACTTCTAGAAATCTCAATTCTTGCAAAAACTAATTTTTTTTTGAAACCCTTACATCTCCTAATCATGCTTACCCTCAAATTCCTTCTACATTTGAAATTGTTGTATTCTCATGCTTTATTCACCACCTAATTACTTTAAATTTCACTATAATTACACAAATTTAGAGGACTTACTCAAATTGTTATTCCACGAAAACTTGTCCAAATCCTATTACTGTGAATGTCGGATCGTTCTGACACTATTTGGATCATTCCATCGATTGGAGTTTTTTCACACTAGTCTTTCACGTGCAAATTTTCTAGATCGAAGTCACCTTTTGTTCCTAAGGTTCTGTAATAAACTCCTAGGGTTTTGTAGTGCACAATATGGAGAAAAGGGTCAAAGGACACATGGGGCTCTATATATACCTTTTTTTATCAAATGACCATATCATCCCCATCATTAAGTCCTTTTTACTTCTATTTTCCATGACCTTATTATTTTCATATTTTGATTTTATTTTTCTCTAACTTAAACACTATTGTTTAATACATATTTTATTTTACTTCATTTTGATTATTACATTCTCTCTCCCTTAATAGAACTTTTGTCCTCAAAAGTTATGTAGATTGTAAAAGAGCTCTGGATATCCCTTCCTCATCTCCTCTTCCAATTCCCAAGTCTCTTTTCTTTTTGTTTGATTACTCCATTACACCTTGATGTACTTAATTACTCGCCTCCTCAAAATCTACTCTTTAATATCCACAATCCTGATAGGTTTATCTACTGTTGTGAGGTTTGGTTACACTTTTTGTTGTTTTAAAGCAGTTACTTGGCCTAAGTTCAATACATATTTCCTTAACATGGAGATGTGAAATACATCATATACCCTAACCGAATTTAATAGTAAGGCCAACCTATATGTCACTATTTTAACTCTTTCCAAGACTTCAAAGGGCCTTATATACCTAGGATTCAGTTTTCCTCTTAACCTAAATCTCACCACCCCTTTTGTAGGTCATACCTTCAGCAAGACATGATCTTACACTTTAAACTCTAAAGGGCATCGTCTTCTATCCACATAAAACTTTTGACGGCTTTAAGCTGACTGCATTATTTGCTTGATTAACTTGACCTTATTCATAGTGTCTTGTATCAAGTTAAGTCCTAATACTTGTCTCTCATCTACTTCATCCCAATGTAAAGGCAATCAACACTTTTTATCATATAATGCTTCATAGGATGCCATTTGAATCGTAGCTTGATAGCTATTATTGTAAGCGAAGTCTACTAACAGCAAGTGCTCAACCTAATTCCCACTAAAATCTAATGCACAAACCCTCAACATATCCTCTAATATCTAGATGGCTCATTCTGATTAACCATCCGTCTATGAGTGAAAAGTTGTACTAAACCGCAATTTGGTTCCCAGTGCCCTTTGTAAAATTCTCTAAAATCTCCCAACAAACCTTGTGTCTCTGTCAGAAACTATTGTGATTGGTACCTTATGTAACCTCACAATTTCTTTAATGTACAATTGAGCCCACTTCTTAAGTTTATACTCAATACCTATAAGTATAAAATGGGTAGGTTTTGTGAGTCTATCTATAATTACCCATATAGTGTTCAATTTAGTCACATTTTTAAGTAATGCTGTGACAAAGTCCATAGTCACATGCTTCCATTTCCACTCTAGTATTAGTAGGGGTTGTAACTTGCCAACGAGCCTTTGATGCTCTATTTTGATTTGTTGGCAAGTTAAACACTTAGATATATACTCTGTAATTTTCCACTACATACTCTTCCACCAATAGTGGCATTGCAAGTCTTTATATATCTTAGTACTCCTAAGGTGGATAGAGTACTCAAAATAATTTGCCTCTTTCAGTATTTCATTCTTCACTTTGGATACACCTGGAGCACACAATCTTTAACCATACCTTAGTACTCCTTCTCCATTTGTACTAAATTCCATCGCCTTTCCTTCTTCCATCCATTTCTTAATTTCCTGAATTTCTACATCATCAGCCTATGTGGCGTTTATCCTGTCTATCAATGTAGGTTGTATACGTAAATTGGCTAATCTCACCCTAACCTCTTAGGTTACAATCTCTAGTTCCAATCTTTGCATGTCCTCTAATATGTTTTGTTGACTTGTGATTAAAGCTACTAAATTACCATGCCTCTTTTTGATGAGTGCATTGGCAACTACATTTGCTTTCCTAAGATAATATTGGATTTCAATACCGTAATCCTTTATCAACTTTAGTCATCGTCTCTAGCTCATGTTTAATTCCTTTTGGATAAAGATATACTTGAGACTCTTATGATCAATGAATATCTTGCACTTCTCTCCATATAAGTAATGTCTCCACAATTGTAGTGTGAGGACTACTACTACCAATTTCAGATAATGTGTAAGGTAGTTCTTCTCATAGGGTTTCAACTGTTAGGATGCATATGCTATAACTCTCTCATTTTGCATCAATAAGTACCCTAGCCTTTAGATAGACACATCACTGAATATGACAAACTCTTTACTACTGATAAGAATGTTATGTAGCATGTTTCACATCTATTGTCCCATTTAAACTTTACCCCCCTTTTGAACTAATCTAGTTAAGTTGCTAACTTAGCAAATCCTTTTACAAACCTTATGTAATATTCTACTAACCTCAAAAAGCTTTTAACCTCTATCACTTTGTTCGATCTAAGCCAGTCATTTACTGCCTTTATCTTTTCAAGATCTACAGATATACCTTCTTTATTGATTACATAGCCAAAGAAGATTACCTAATTAAGCTAAAACGCACACTTTTTTATTTTTGCATGTAGTCTTTCTGTTTGTAATTTGTTCAACACCATTCTCAAGTGTTGCTTATGCTCCTCTTCACTCATGAAGTATATTAGAATGTTATTTATAAACACAATGAAAAATTTATCCAAATACTCTCGGAATACTCGATTCATCAAGTCCATGAAGATCGTCGGTGCATTCGTGAGTCCAAATGGCATTATTTGGAACTCATAATGCCCATATCGTATCCTAAATGCAATCTTCTAAATATCCTCCTTCTTAATCCTTGGCTGGTGATACCCATATCTCAAGTCAATTTTTTAGAAGACTTAAGCCCTTTGTAGATGATCAAACAAGTCATCTATCCTTGAGAGGGGATATTTATTCCTAATGGTGAATCGATTTAGTTTCCTATAGTCAATGCGCAACCACATACTACTACCCTTCTTCTTCACGAATAGCCTTAGATGCACTCTAAGGCAAGACACTAGGTTGAATAAATTTCTTATGCAATAATTCTTATAATTGCTTCTTCAATTTTGTCAACTCATTAAGCGCCGTGCAGTACAAGGTTGTGAATATTGAAGCCATATCGAGTATTATGTCTATACTAAATTTAATCTCCATTGCTGAAGGTAAGCCTAGCAAGTCTTCAGGAAAAACTTCTATAAATGCTCTCATCACACGTACTTAATCAATTCTCACAACTTTGTCAAATTCAACCATCACTGAAGTTATCATACTCTAGCTATGTACTTCCAGCTTGAAACAAAAAGGTTCTTCTTCTAGAATGTTGAAATGGATTGCCATACTATAACAATCAATGGTTACATGGTGTCTAAACAACCAATACATTCCCAATATTACATCAAAATCCGTCATCTCCAAAACCAAATGGTCTGTAAACAAAACCCTAACTTACACTTCAATGTTGAACTTTCTACATATTTTGTTTAATCCTCTACCCACACCCATAAGTGTACTCAAACTCAATGTATCATTTAACACCTTAGCATGAATATTATTGATATGTCTAAAAGCATTAGACATACATGAAAGCATTGCACTAGTGTCAAATAGGACATAAGCACTAACAGAGTGTACCAATAGCGTACTTGCCAAAATGTCCATGTCTGGTGTGTCTTGACGTTGCAATGCAAATACCTGAGCTAGCACTCTTCGTTTAGGTCCTACTAGTTGAAGTCTGCCAACATGTTTCATAGTCTAGTTTCTCACTATCTATGCTAGTGGCATAGCCCACCCTCCTGTATTTGGGTAATTTATCATTTTGTGACCTCTCTGTTTGCAGGAGTAATAAAAGGTAAGAGGAATTGATCTCTCTATGCAAGTCTTACTACTGTATCCTGTCTTCCCACACGAATAATAGGCACCCTCAGCCACTTACACTCAATTAACTAATGTATCCTAATATCGATCTATCCTACTACCTTAGACCTGTAGGCAAGTACACATATCAATTCTATAGTATAATGGATATAGATATCGAGTGTTGATCAAATGAGGATTACCATTACTAGTAATATCATTTTTCTTATTATCTAATCTGCAAAATTAAGTGAAGTAAATAAAATCAACAATGAATAAAACTAAGAAAACAATAATCATTAAAAGTATGCTTGGATATTGAATCTCCCTAGAATTACTAATATAATTAACTAATTATTATTCAATTTCCTTATTGTATTCTTGGACCATAGGAATTCCTAATTTGAACTAATAGCTTTCTCGAGTCTAACTAATTCCTAATTTCAGGTTAATTAATTATAATCTCTTCTTAATTAAAAATCCTAGAATTGCATTACATTCAATCTATGAACTCCGCCATTACATTTGACCCTAATCCGGAATATTTATATCATCTTATCTCTAAAATTGTGTGCAACTTCTTCCAATTATACTAGATTTATTCTAATATAGAATCTCTCGATTTCCATAAAAAAAAAAATCAAACTTCAACTAATATGCTAGCAATATTGAATTGAAAGTAATGAAAAACAAATAATTGAATCACAAGAATGATAAATAACTTATTGAATAATAAAAAAAAAATTGTATATTCATTCTAAGATTCATCATACCCAAGTATAAGGGAAAGTTTAAGCTAGCAACATGTTAAATCTAAAAGCAATAATAGAAAAAGAAAGCATAAAAAAAAGCATTAAAACTAAAATCTAAAAATCTATTAATCTATTCTAATACTTTCCTAATTTTCTATTCTAATTATCTATCTAATCCTCTAATCTTCTTATCCTTTTAATCTCTCAAATTCTTCTTTATATATAGACGTCAAACTCAGCACAATTGCAATAGGCTCAACATGGGCATGCCCCCTCCCCGTGTTCAATTCTATCTGAATTTTACTCGTGACACGCCCACTAGCATAGGCGTGTCTGTTCCCATGTTAGTGCTACACACCTGGTTACATGCCTCTTTATATGATGAGTTTTTCATGGTTGGACATGGCTAAATTGTGGTGTTGGACACAACCGTGCTCCTCTACGTGTTAGACTTCTAATCTTGTAAACTTGATTTTTTGTCTTCAACTTTCACATAATTCTTCTATTACATCATAAAGTGTGGCTCTAAAATCAAAATAAAAAGTGATTAAGTGCAATATCCATACAAAATGTAAAAGAATTAAATAAAAGATTATTATAATTGTTATAAATAATAAGTATTTTTATATCCCTTATCATGGCCCATGGCATCTAGTGCATTTGTGAACCTGACCTATTAAGGAGGTTTTAGCCTAAGAGAAGAGTGCTATAATGATCACAAATCTGGTTTAGAAAGTTTAAAGCTTCTTACCCTTCTCTTATATAATAATCCCCTGAGTAGGTCTCTTCCCCAATACTACCCTTATCCCCTATGTCCTCATCTCATCAGTCCTTTTATAGCTCTATTCTAGGAACTTGGCCTTGTTCATCACTTTAGACTATGTGTTCAATTAGAACGACCCCACTTCATGCTGTACAGTGGGTTCTAATCCTAACATAAATCCGTGAGCCCTGAACCTCTCATTTGTTTTGAAGGTTGTTAGCATGAACTTCACTAAGTAGTTTAACTTTACCTCATATTCTTCCATAGATCGTTTTCCTTGGTTGCAACTGTAGTGTGCTACCTCCATCTTATCCTATATGTTACTTAGGAAGTATTGGTAATATATCATCAGTTTGAGCCTCTCTTAGGTGATGTGTCCTATTGTTAATCTTGATACACTCAACCACCACTCTAAAGCTGAGCCCCTCAATAAATACATAACATAGTCCACCTTTTTCTCTTCTAGGATTTTGAATGCTACAAAAGTCTTCTCCAATTCTTCAATCCACTACTTAGCATCCAATGGGTCATTCACCTTAAGCCTAAACTCCCTGACCAATCTTACAAATCAATCCAAATTGACTGGCCTAGTCAACCTATCTCCAACCTCCCCCACCATTTATCCTTGTCTACTACTCATCATCTGCAATTCATGTATTTGCTATTGCTGCTATGCCACTACTCTTACTAGAGTATTAATTGCCCATAGCAACTATACAGTGCGGTCTTTACTTGTTCCTGAAACATGCTGAGGTGGTCTTGGTGGAATTCAGTTGTCAAGAGCACCGCCTCCAGCACCTGATGTCGAACCTGGTCCAAAAATTCTCTTAGGCATCCGACAAAATACATTTATAAGGTAAGGAGACACATAAAAATAGGAGTTTTCTCAAGATATTAAATTTCTAACAATAACATAGTGAGTATAACAAAAAGAAAATTATGTTTCCATAATCATCAATCCCATTTATTACCCACTCTCTTCATGCCTCACCATTCTACAAATTCCATTCCTAAGTAATCTATAGATCCATAAACCTACACTTTGATACCACTTAAGTTGTAACACCTTGGAACTTAGAGTGAGTACAGCACACCATGTGTCTTCACTAGGTGAAGACACACAAAGGCTCAGAATCTGCTAAACTTCACAATTTATATCTAACCACTATGACCATCAATAAAAGAAATCTTCACATGTATAGATGAGTGGTTTAACAAATCCCACTCCATTTCCCCATATAAAAGAAACTACAAAAAAAAAAAAAAAAAAACTGTACACAACAATTAACCATTGTCCATCTCCTACAATCAATCACAATGGAAGCATTTTAAAACTCAAGTACAATAGAAGTCTCAAGCATAAAACAACGTATCCACATCGTCACTATCCAAGTCTTGACTTGTGTCCACTAGTGTCTTATCATACTCCACAATCTCATTAGAAGTACCTGCTATTGAAAAAGGGTCCCACGAGTGGTGAGTTAAAGCCTTGTATAATGTATACCAACAACCGCACATATATGCCATGCCAAAATACAAACACAAGCATGATGCACACAAGATATTCAAGTAATAGATTATTATCTTCCATAGCAATTATTCAAACATAAGCCTCAACAACACAAACACCGTATTAGGTTCTCTTCATTATCCATGAGTCCAACATTTCATTAGTCCATATTATACATATACACATATACAACAATGGGTTTTTCCCACTCTCCATGAGTATATGAGTCAATGAGTCTTACACATACATATATACATATATGACAATAAGTGCTCCCTATTATCCATGCATCCATGAGTTCAAACATCCTAAATCTACTCAGATCATTTTAGTACATGAATCCACTAAGGGCAACGTCACATATCAATCATCAAGGTGCCAACCTGCGATCAGCGACATTTTCAGATCCTTAGGCCTAAACAAGCACAATCACACAAATAATCAATTTCATTTATATTTTAGATTGGTTTATATTTCTAACATAACATACACAATTAACAAACACAATATACACTTACTTAATAAGCAATGAGCAATCTCTTCATAACTCTGCACTCCCTCAATCCTTAAACCTATTCAAATCAACAAACATGTACGCTTAGAGAAACTACAACAACTACTTTAATCCACGTTTAGATGTTTGGTCAAGTTAGGAGAAGTGAGGAATTGAAGTTGGGTGGTAAAGCACGACTTTAGAAAACAGGGATCCGACATGTCTAAGTACACAAGTGTGTTTTTGTCCATATATTGCATATGTTATCGTAGTGGTAGGACACACTATGATACACAGCCATGTCTCTTACCCATATATCTTACTGTACACTTTGTAATTTTGGTATGGGGCCATGTCTATTATCTATGTATTTTACGGTTCACTTTTTTATTCCCGGTATGGGCCTATCTTTTGCTCGTGTTCCCTACTGTTCATTTTGTAATTTTGGCATGGGGCCATGTACTTCTGGAAATCTCAATTCTCATGAAAACTAAAATTTTTCTAAAACCCTCACATCTCTTAATCACACTTACCCTCAAATCCCTTCTACATTTGAAATTATTGTATTCCCATGCTTTATTCACCACCTAATTACTCTAAATTTTACTCTAATTACACAAGATTTAGAGGATTTACTTGAATTGTCATTCCACAAACAATGGTCCAAATCTTATTACTGTGGATGCCGAATCTTTCTGATACTATTTGGATCATTCTAATAATCAAAGTTTTCTCATGCTATTTTTTTGTATGTAAGTTTGCTAGATTGAAGTTGCCTTTTGCTCCTAAGGTTTTGTAATCTGTTCATAGGGTTTATAGTGCATAATATGAGGAAAAGGGTTAGAAAGACACATGGGGTTCTATATATACCCTCTTGTCAAATGACTATATCATTCCCGTTATTAAGTCTTTTTTACTTCTGTTTGCCATAACCTTATTATTTTCATATTTTGATTTTATTTTTCTCTAACTTAAACACTATTATTTAATAAATATTTTATTTTATTTTATTCTGATTATTATAGAATTAGTTTGTAATATTACTAAAAAATGTAAGATTAAGGGACTAATATATATAAATGTTGTCGAGGTTTAAAGAAATCAATAAAAAAAAAAGTTACATTCTTAAGAATAATTCTTTAGAAGAATCACCATTTCAAATTGTACCATTTTGCTTATTCATCATTCACCTAGTACAATATTCACATACTTTTTATATTGTTATATTAACATTTATTTTAGTTTGTGAATTACATACTATAATACTATTCCCCATCAAAACCATTCCTTTCTAAGTCATTCCTCCTCCTAGTATCATTTAAGTTTACAAATTCCCAAAACTCATTATTATTAGTCTGTTTATATTTCTAATTAGTCCGTTTACAAAGTCATGTGAGTTTTCGTGCTTTACCTCTGGCCGTAATCTTCGTATTTTCTTTTACTTGAGAGTTGGAGTTTGATATTATGATTGCTGACCATGTCCCTTCTTTTTCTTTGGTTGTTAAGTGAATGGCTACGGAATATGCAACTTTTTGTCTTTTATCATCTACATGTCGAGGTTCAAAATACTTGTGGATCTTGGCAAATTTTATCATTGCAATTCGAATTAATTACATGAATTTTGGGTATTTTATTAATCTTATATGTAAATTTTGATATTATAAAATATTATATTCAATTGAATTTCGGTTTGTAAAATTTACTATCTTTCTCATAATAGTTCATATTTAAAATTTTTTATTCAATTAGTGTTTGCCACATCTTTTTTTTGAATGATGATTAAAGATGGTAAAATTGAAAGTAAAAAATTAATGGAGTACAATATTTAATAACTTCAGGATTGGAATATTAGATATAATATATAAAAATTTGATTGAATATGATGTTTCATAATTTTAAATTTTATATGTCAAATCAGAAAAATTTTTAAAATTAATGCAGTATTTTTTGTTGTCCCAAACTTGTTTGTAGCTTACTCTTACGGATCTTCCGAATATAAAGGTTGTTGAGATATTGTGCCTAAAACTCATGACTTTTAACATGAATAATTGAATATTATTACTTCTATGTTCTAATGAAACAATCCAACGTTAAATCAAGCCCACTTTCGGTTGTTGAATAAAAAAACGTAAACTAGTTGCTTATAATGATTTGATTAAATAAGTTCTAATAATACGTTTGACTTACGGATCGAGAGTTTATTTACTAAACATAATATGCCTATGTCGTTTGAGTCTTAGATCAAAAGTTGACTTCAGAATTTAAGAAAAAAGTATTGACTAGATTTTTAGCTTTTTGAAGTTAACAAACTTTGTTAAGGAAACCTAACAATTTTGCTGATGATACACAAATCTAGCAAGAAACGAACTTTAAACTTTTTGAAGATTTCTTGTACTTTTAACTTCGAATAGGTAAAAAACTTGGAATGGTCATGACTAAAGATAGGAATAGGGGATGGCATGGTTTTTCACTCCAAATGAAATAATTATAAAATGTGATTTAGTTTTTTTTTATCAATTTAAATCAAATTATATGGTTTGGTTTAAGATTTTTTTTTAATAATAAAATTTAGTTTGTTTCGGTTTGATTTGACACATGATGGAAAGGAAGAAAACATATATCTATTTATTTTATTGTATTTTTATATCTATTCATGTTTTACTAATATAAATTCATAGAAACTTAAAAACAATTGATGATCCACTTAAAATATACTAAATAACTAGAAATGTGAGTGCAATACCCCAAAACCTACAATGCGACAATCCACTACATGTCACTAATATTTAGTGACACATAAGGCTCTTTAACTTACTTAATCATCATCTCCCGAGCAACCTATCAATCATTCTCAATTAATAGAACTAAACTCCATATTATTCATTATTATTATTCCTCTCAAAATAAAGTCTAACTATCATCGATAAAATAACAATTACACTACTTCTATGACATCAATACTCTTCTCAACAAGATACATAATTCTTCTAGCTATTCTCTAATAAATTTCACTAGTCTTCATAATAATAATAGTATTCTACTTATCATTCTGCTCATAGTCCACTCCTAACTCATTGTAAATGGAGGTGTCATTTGAACCTACACCTAAAAAAAAAAAAATTCCTAGGAGTGAGCTAATGTTTATTACATGCTGCCCACAAGCACATGCACATGACACAAACAAACAATATTCACATACATTCAAATGCAAATAGGAAACATCCAACTATTATTTTATCTTTAACTTAAATTCATCAAACAACATAGCAATTATTATAACTCTGCACATCGTAGTCATAAAAAGTTTTATTAATATATATAATCTTATACATTTAAGATACTACAACTTTTGGCCCCAATACTATGGTGTTAGGAACTACTACTCTCGATCCTAACACCCATGAGTCATCCTAAACCTACATAGATCATTTCAATATGCAACTCCACAAGACACAGTGTCATATAGTAATCATTAGGGTGCCCCTTAAGGATCTTCCACCACTGGCTCCTAGGTCGAGCCAAGCACAAACACAAGCAATAACCAATTCTTAACTAAATATCATTTAATCGCATTTTAATTCTATGCTACTAAGTACAAACCACAAATAGGGTAGTCACGTACCTGAAGGAACTATTTCAAGATCACTAGAATAACAACTACAAACCTGAGTATAACCTATTATATACAAAGAACTAACTTAGCACTAACTTACAAGTCAATTTAGATTCGCCTACTTTGTAATTTTAAGTTTGGTTTAATGATTTCCTTTCCCAATGACTTAATTTAGTGCAAAAAGGGTTTTGAATTTCATAAAATTCGAGAAATATGGAAGAAATATCATTTTGGAGGTGTTACAGGGTAACACGGTCGTGTATGTAGCCATGTATAGGTGCACGGGTAAGAACACGGTCGTGTGCATTGCCGTGTACCTTTCTATATCAAGGCCTTTTGATACGCCCAAGTATACAGTCATATATTTGATCGTGTACTTTAGCATAGGTAGGTACATGGGAATGTACCACATTTTTCACAAATTTGTCCTTATTTGCACCATGTGAAAGTACATGGTTGTGTACGTTAGCCGTGTACCCCTCTAAATCTCACAAAGGGCTCGATTTCTACATAATTCATCCCCTTTCCCAAACCAATCCTCACTCATCTCATTCTTACTTCTATTCCAATATAGAAAGTTGTTCACTTCATAAAACTTAGTGTAAAAAGATAAACTTACTTGGTTGAATCGCTTAATCAATTCCAAAGTTGCTCCAATCACCTACACCCTCAAATCTGCTTAACTACTTGCGTTCGAACTGTAGTGTAAATCCATCCTTAAGTCAAACATTTATTAACACAAGAAGGCATACCACAATCCAAATTAGATTAACACTTACCTTGTGGAATCCACATATGGAGTTAATCGATAGAGACTTCCAAATCACTTGTTTGAGCATTATTTATAGAAATGAGCATAGTTCAAAAAAGAGAGAATAGGGTTTTGTGAGGGTTTAAATATCCTTTGATCAAAAAGTCTAAATTATCCTCTATATAACCACAAAATTACTTAAATACCTTGTTAAATAAAACCTATTTATTTACTTATTTTTTTTATTTTGCAGTGATAGTCATGACAAATAGTAAGGTCTATAGACTTGTAACTTAAAAAATAAAATAAAGTAATAGAAATCTAGTTAAGTACTTTAAAAAACAAATATAATATATATATATATATTATATACAAGGAAACTTATAACTTAAAAAAATAAATCAAAATCAATGAGTTGATCCTTTCAACATCATACACATAACTGGCTATATGGAGAATATAATTAAGATTACATATATTACTTTTTTTTTTAAATTATAATTTATACCATCAAAATGTCTAACATTTTAAAATATTTATATATATATAGTATCTAAAACTAGTATGGTTTTCTTTATTATTATTTTTTTTTTTATAAAAAGTGATATACCATTGATGTGCCCAACACATATCAGTGACGTGTTGAGCACATATCTGATTAAGAGATATTTTCCATATATTATTTCATAATTGAATTGAATTATTAGGCCAAACTTGGATCCACGCAGCAATATAACCCTTCCTTTTTCCTATACTTGTAGGCTTGTAGGAGCTTATCGGTTGCAATTCAAATAATCCAAAAGAGTCTTACAGGACGTAAATGTCGGCATCTTTGGGAATACAACGATGTTAGTTTCCTGCCGGCCATTGATTTTTCTGGCACCGTCACTTTCACGGTTCATTAGATTTCGCGTTATAAAGGCTTTGCCGGTCACAGACCAATAATTCTATGCCCTTGACACGAGAATGAATTAATCAAATATAATCAGTACAGAGATCTGTATTCTCATTCTTTAGTTATCTTGCTTCCCCCTTCTTTATTTAATGAATTAAATAGCTATTTTGAGGGTAAAAATGATATTTTTAATATGTATTTTTTAATATTGACATAAACCTACCATCTAAAAGTAATTTACTATTATAAAAATTATTAATAGTTTTTTTTTACTATTAATGAATTTTATTTTTATTATAATCGAAAATTAGTAGTATGACGGTATCATCATTTTTAAATGACTGTACTATATAATTCTTCGACCTAAGAATAAATTAATAATTAGCTTCCCTTTTAATGTAATCAAAGTTTTTGTACTTTGCAATAAAAATCTTTCCTGTTTCAAACCTTTCTAATTGCATTTAATTACTTGAATATAAGTATTACCTTTGTTGTCTTTTCCACACGAAACGATAACGTCGGAGTATGGACATATGTATATTCAAAGAAAAGCACCATAGAATAAATTGTATTGTGCGTAATTGTGCGTGCGATATGAGCCATGCAATTCGGATTCTACTTTTTCTTTTTTTCCCATCAAAGTACCGACCTCTCTTATTGATTTCATGCTCATTTACTCTATTTATATATATATTGGTAAGTAGGTAGACGCTATCGCAAAGTGAAGCATAATTCCAAATACATATATAATGTGTAAATTGTATTGGGTAGGATTATATTTTATATATTTTGGCAAAAAAAAAAGACTATTGTTTATATATATATATCAATGTACCTAATTATTCAATTACTAAAAACTTCCGGTTGCTCTGCTCCTCGAGGAAGAAGGCACATTGTCAATCCTTGTAAAATTCCCTGTATTCTTCTTTCCTCTATTTTTCTTTATGTTTTCCTATTGATTTAACCGCATAAACTCTCAACACCCAATGTAGAAGATACACGAGAGACACATCTCCCATTTGGCATTTTCACTACCCAAGTTGTAAACACCATAGCACTCCTTTTAATTTTGATAACAACAGCCTCTTAGATAGGAGCGATAACTGAAGAAATAAACAAAGGAAGAAGACGAAATGTGGGTTGAGAGGAGCTAGTTAACTAACCATAGGGGGCAGTCGCTCGATTTTGGTGGTGGTTAATGGCCCATAGTCTACTAACCAGCAATCGAGTGGGCATGGACATATTGCCTTCTAAAATTTCCCATTTTGTGTTTCTTGATTCGTAATTTTTTTTTTTTTTTAATTGAGTGTTAGGGTTTTGGCCCTTTGCAACTCTGTAAATATGTCATTACAACATAATGGGACTAAGAGAGAGTTATGTAAATGTTAAAAGACTCAATTATAAAGCAATTTTTCAAGTAGATATGCAAATTATTGTGTATTTGTTGTTACACTAGTGAATCTATTTACACTCTTATCCATATTTTTTTTCAAACCTATTGTTTTCTATAAAATTTAAGGATTAAATTCTCTCTTTCACAACCTATTTATCTCCCATGTCTTCTATGACCCTAAACAATAATTTAGGATTGGATCCTTAATTAGATGGTGCCAAGTGCATTCAACAAATCGGTATCAGAGCCAAGGTTGGTTAGAGTAAGATACTAGAGCCATGGTGGTTAAGGAAGGTCAAAGCCAAGGCAGCACATTGGTAGGAGCCTAGTAATGGCATAATAGGACCTTATTGAAGCGTATGCTAAAAACTTGTAAGTGACATGAGGAAATCAAGGACTTTGTGTTTTGTGATGTGCATATTTGAAGAGTAAGTAAGATACTAAAGAATTTAATAGAGACACAAATTTTGGCTTGTTGCAAGTGGGGTATAGCTACACTTATGAAGTTAGTGGATAGGAATCTAGTCGAGTCTACCTACGGTTGTTTTATTGAGAACATGGGAAAAAGAGACAATAATAGATTTATGATAATATTGATGTGCTCTATTGCATCTTTGATCGGATCATAGACACAGGTTGTGAGCACATATTAATTAATCCAAAAATGGGTCTAGAGGCACTACATTAACAAATGTCTAATTGTAAAAGATCAATTATATCCAATCGTTTAGTTGTGTGAGTGATGATTTTAGATACTTGTGATTTGCTTACACTACAAGTAGAAAAAGTCATGTAAGGTAATAACACAAGAGTATGGAGAGCCAATTAATCAAATAAGTATATAGACCCATATTCATATTATTTAGGTATCTTCTTCCTTTTTTATTTAATGAAGTAAAGCAAGAGTATGAATATGTATCTTAAAAGAAAAAACACAATAAAATAATTAACATTATGATAATGTGTGAATATGAGACATATATTTTGGATTCTAATTTTTTCTCTTTGAATATATTTTTTATTTGGTCAATCATGAAACAACAATTGCATACATATTCATCAATTTGTTATAGGACCCTAATGTAAACAATGAACTAGGGAAGATCACAAGTTCATCACTCACTCCTATTAAACATTTTTACTACCTAATTTTTTAACACCATTTGCAATTCTTTTAATAATCTTCACCTCTAATTTGGTTTATTATTATTATTATTATTATTATTATTATTGGATATCATGAAGATTTGATTGGGCACTATGATCCTTAGAACTTTGGTTTTTGGTGAGTGTGCCTTAAATTTACATGTGACTTAATTGGAGTGATATCATTTTGTGTTTCTTGGTGTCTAAGTTCTTTCTTCTATGAAGTGCTAGGGTTTATATCCTTTATAACTTTATATATATATATATGCTCTAATAGTATATTCGAATTAAAAAAGAAAGTCATACATATATATGTGTGTGTGTGTGTGTGAGTGAGTGAGTGAGTGTGTGTATGTGTATGTGTGTGTGCTCTAATAGTATATTCAAATTAAAAAAGAGAGTCATGTAAATCTTACGGGGCTTGACTATAGAGCATTGCTCAAACTAGTTATGGAAACTACAGTGTCTCTATGCTTATATTAGTGAATTCATTTGCAATATTGCTCACCATTCTTTATTTGGAGTATTCTATGTTAGATTTGTGTCAAGATCTCACTTTCCTTTCTTATTACCTCTTGTTATTATTATTATTGTTACTATTATTATTTGGTCAATACCTCTTGCTATTTAAGAATTATGTATTTGCAATGATTCAAATTGGATCCTTGGTGATGTTGGAGCTACTCGCTTTAGGACAAACATGTAACAAAACCAATGATGATGAGAGCAAGCAACCAAAGCCATGGTGACCAGAGTAAGACTAGAGCCATAATGATAAATTAGATGGAGCTTAGTAATGGTCTTGTAAGAACCCAATTGCAGTGCATATAAAGAGCCTTTTTAGTAGCATAATGAGATAAGGAATTAAGCTTTCTAATCTATATACTAAAGTGTAAAGTATGAGAAAGGAACTTGAGGGAGACAAGATATTTTAGTTTATAGCAAATTGGATTGTGTTAATCTTACTTGTGAAGGCTTTGGATAGGAATCCATTTGAGTCTAAGAACAACTTTTTTGCTAGAGATATTAGCAGAGAACATCGTGATCAAGGAGATTGATCAAACCATGGATGGCTCTAGAGGCATCGTGTTAGAAAACAATCTAATTGCTAGAGATCAACTGTAATCAATGGTTATGTCGTGCTAGAGAAATGTTCAAATACTTATGATCTACTAATATTGCAAGCACAAGAGTCAAGGTAAGGCATAATGGATGTCAAATCCTAGATGGTAAGAATAAAGCAATTGTTGATGTGGTGGTAGTTGACTTAGAGTGCAATGGGCTATACTTGTTCATAACAAGTGAATGAGTTTGTAGAGTTCATTTTATATAGATATTGTAGGGAGATTAGTTTCATATCTATAGGCCTATGCAAGGTAATTCTGTGTAAATGTACAATAAGAAAAAGCTAGAAATTGTTGTTGTAGATGGAATCTTTGTTAGCTTGCATGTAAGGCAGATGTTCACTACGTCAAATATGATGTACATGCTAGGCTTATCCTACATTGCTTTATCTCTAGGCTTAATGTGCTGTGTTGGTTACTTTTTCCTAACAAACAAAAGAGTTCCAAGAGTGGGGTTCTACTAAAATAATGTATTTTTTAAAAAATAATCGCAAAACAGAATACCCAAAAAACTAATTCGTAAAGTAAGTGATAAAGGTGCGGATCTAGAACGTGCCTTCAGTATAATTATACTGAAAAACACATATTTAAAATGTGCCTTTGGTACATTGTACTGAAAGTTCGTTTTGAGTACACATCTTTAGTATAAATTATACCAAAGGCACATTCCTAAAATGCACCTCCAGTACAATGTCCTAAGGATGCATTCCAAGTACATGCCCTTAGTATATATCGCCCAAAAAAATTAATAAAATTTAAATCAATATTTAAATTTTTTTTAATTTATGAATTTTTTTTCTTATGTAAACTTTTAATTTTTTTAAAATTAAAAATTACTTTAATTAAAAATAATTTTAAATAAAAATAAAATTTTCCATAAATTGAAAAATTTTAAATATTGATTTAAATTTTATTAAAAAAAATTCACGACATATATCAAGGGCATGTAACCAAAATCCGCCCCCAAGACATTGTACTGAAGGCGCGGATCCGAAATATGCATTTAGTACCTTTGCCACTTACTTCATGAATTAGTTTCCCATGTACCCTATTTCGTGATTTTAAAAAAATGTATTATTTTAGTAGATTTCTCATTCTAAGAGTTTGTTTCACGCATCTTGTAGAGAGATTAGTTTTAAATCTACAAGCTTATGTAAAGTGATCTTTGATGATGGGTAATAAATACAAGCTAAAAATTTCTTGTGTAGATAAAATGCTGGTTATACCGCATGTTAGGTAAGTGTACATTGTGTCAAAGATGATGTAAATGTTGGACTTAATCTACAATACTTTATCTCTTGGTTTAATGGATTGTCCTTATTACTTTAATATAGAGAAATTCTATTGTGATGTCCTTAAAGGTCCAATTGTTATAATTAGAGTTTAGGTCCATAACTTGTTCCTAAAGAAAGGGTTATTGATTTTTGATGATTTTGTAGTGGATATCAATCCTAGGGTAGAAGATCTTATTGGTGCAATTGACTTTGAGGAAAACAACTAGCTAGTACTAATTACTGTGAGATAAAAATGTTTATTTTAACATACTTAGGCATTGCATGAAATCCACAACTAATAAAGTTTGGAGAAAGATGGAATGTGAGAGGTCTTGGGCATATATAATGACTTAGTAGAAGTACTTGGTGACTCAGTAAGTATATTGGTCAGTACTACGTGAAGAGATGTTCAATGTGAAGTATGTGGCCAAACACTTATTTTAGACTAAACGGACAATGACATTTGGATATAGGATGGGATAGTTTACGGGTGAATGTGATGCAATGAGTAGTCTCAAGGTGGGTGAATTTTGGGTAAATTGATACAAGAGAGCTAATTGTAGGTGAAGTTCAAGCATATGTGCTTTTTTTTTTTTTTTTTGCCAAAAGCATATGTGCATGTTGAATTGACAACAACTTCAAGCAAAAATAGGGATTTGTTAAGTGTACATTGAAATGACATGTAAATTAAATCTGAGCAACAGGTAAAGAAATTGATAAAAGACAAATAAAGAGTGTACACCAAGAGGAGCTAGCCAATTGGCCAAGGGACAAATCAACTAGCCTAAGTGGTGGCCAACAACACATAGCCAACTAATGGTGATATGCGTCCTAGTTGATCTGGTAGTCATATGTCTTATGGGGATTTCTATTTTATGTTTTCATACTTAAGTTATATCCTTTATTATGAGTTAAATTCTTGTGGGTTTTCATAGTGTGCTTTTGGAGGTTTTCAAATTTTTATAATATGTTATAGTGATTTTTCATTCCACAACCCATATATATATATATTCCTTTTTTCACACAATCTATATTACTATCCAACCCAAATTATTATTGCTCCATTATTTTAAAATCATTTCATAAAAAAAAAATACTGAAACTATCGATTATCTTTTTCCATATAGATATGACATCGTAATAATTTGGAGGTAGAGGATCTCATGGCATTCTACATCATAACAATCCTTTTCTTCTTCTTCTTCTTTTTTTTAATGCTTTTAGTCACCCGAGTACATAATATATCATTAAAACTAACAAAAAATTAACAATAAAGGATAGCACCAATCGTATAAATAGCATATAAATTAAACACAAAATATGTAAATAATAGTGCTAAAAATACATGTTACATCTTACAAATTTAACCGTTTTAATTACTCACTTAATAAAAAATAAATGTTAATGCTAAGAAACACAAACATTTTTATTCATAGGAAAGGAAGAAATTATCTCAAGCAACCGGTTTCCGTAATTATTTTCTCAAATTCCTTACACGCAAAGCAATGACCAGACCATTTTGGAAGGTGGTTGTGGTTTACACTTTTTGCTCCTTTCTCTGGTGGTATTAAATACTTAATGAGTCTCATCCACAGAATCATTAATTCTTAATGGAATCCTGTCCTCTCTAGTACTTTCCACAATACTCATCCTTAGCCAACCGAAATAATCATAGTCTCGTAGATCTCACTCCAATACTACTGCTTCTTATAAATATAAATATGAAATTCAAAAAATGATCTATTAAATTTAAATTTCAGTATGAAAAACTAGCTCTAAAACTTATAACTCATATCAAATTTATTTAGCGATGCTATTATGTTTAACACCCATCCTACTAGCAAATCTTCATTAATTTATTGCAGCAACTTCTTATTGGTCGTGAGAAAATATTTTATTTGATTAGCTTTCATCAAATTCAATTGTGATTATATATTTAACTAATAAACTCGACGGAAATTTGGAAATAAAATAATGAAGTAATGAATCCAATAAAAGATAAATGATTCGACTTTATTTTTATTGCATCGACAAAAGTAGCAAATTAAACAAAAAAAACTAGCTATTGAGTAAATTGAACAACATCGAAAATTCAAAGCTATGACTCGGAATACATACTATAGACTAACGGCTCTAAAAACAGGATGGAGGATTTAGGAAATCGCTAACATGGATGGTTTTATTTTTGTAATCCTAAAAGACAACTAAAACCAATCTACGACTTATGCTCGATTCTTAATGTACATATATACATATCATTACACTGCAATCAGCTGACTTTGTGCTTCGATCCTGATTTCCTCTTTCATCTTCCTGATAAATTCCTCAAACTTCTTGTTTAATTCCTCTGCACTTAATAAATCTTCCCTGGAAGCCGCGACTTGTGAGCCTAACAAATCATTCTGCATGGAACCACTTATTTCTTCTTCTTCTTCCTCCTCCTCCTCTTCTCCTTCTTCATTCGGTAGTTCTTCAGCATTTTGCTCTTCTACAACTTCAGGTTCATCATCACCGTCACCTTCTCCTTCATCTTCCTTTTCGGATTCTTCTTTAATTTCCTCATCAGCTCCAGGAGCCACATTGTCATCCTGGAGAGTATCAACTGTTTCCATATCCACAGAAGCTTCATAGTTTTCCAATTTAGTTTCTGATGATGGATTTTCGTCAACTCCATCATGTAAATCAGAAAAGGATTCTGGAGGAGGGCTAAAGCTGATGCTTTTGGCAAGAAAAGCTAGGATCCCATTGCAAAGAAGAAACATGTATTTCCTCTCAAGGGTGTGTGTGAAGAATGAAAACAAGACTCTGGAGTAATAGAAATTACATAAATTTGCAAATATTACGCACCCTGAGGAGTAAAACAGAATTAATGAGAATATAAAGACTGAGAGAGTAAATTGCAAGGTTCTTCTAAGGAAATGATGGTTTTGAAATTTCTCAACTGTGTGCAAACTACGATTCTCAGTTTGATCCATATGTCTGTCTTCTCCTAGTACTTAAAAAGTATGAGAGGGATGCAAAATATGCCTTTATAGTATAGTATGGTTTTATGAAATCTATGCGAGACTATGCCATGATGTCTGCCCTATTTATAGGAGTTCTCAAAAGTGTCTAGTGTAGCAAATTTCCTAATATACCCCTCGCCATGAAAGTTTTCAAATTGTTGCTTGCATTATGGGGGGTCATGATTCAAGAAGTCAATCACCCTACTTTTTTTGTTATACCCCTCAAGGTTTGGAAGCATTTGACATGGAAGACTGGATGATTTTCACCTTACGACAAACGCAAACAGAAGACCTACTTCGAAGTTTCTAGGCAATAAAGCTCTGCCATTGATAAGGTCTAAAAGGTAACTATATCCGATTGTATTTTTATTTTACAATTATCTTTTTGTATATACAAAATCTAAATATTTATAAGTTGAATTTATGTATATATATCGCATTTTCCTATATGTTAAAAATTCAATAGAAATTGTATTTATTCCTACGGCTCTTAATATTCACAAAATTCAAATAATGATTAATTTCCTGTACTTTGAACTAATATTTTGGTCGTTGCCTTTCCGATGTATTAAAGAACTTGATTCTACATGGAATACCCATTAACTGAAATTCATCGACGCATGCTAATTGTAGACGCAAAATTGAGCAATAGATCAAGATTTTATATATTTTTTTTTAATATTTGCATAATTAGAATAAGTTAAGTCGTATTAAATGGACTATATGTGCATTTGTAACTAAAGAGTATAAACAAATCAAATTTGATTGTTGGAGCCCAACTTTTAACCTAACTTAAAAATTCAAAACTTAAACTTAAATCTTTTAAGCTCGAATTCAAGTTAAAGTGCTATTTAATGAGGTCAAACTCAATTCTAGAAAGCTTCTTCATATTTTGTTATTTAAAAAATTATATATTCCTTTTAATTAAATTCATTGTTCAAGTTCAAACTCAACTTAAATTTAATAAAAATTAATAAATTATTAAAACTTGATTTGAGTTCAATTAGGTTTGCAAAGTTATCAAACTAAATAGATTTATACTCAAACTCAAGCATGGCTTGACCATAATCAAATCTAGTTTGGGCAAATGCCAAATTAAACTCAAATAACCTATAAGTTAGTCTAATTCATTTATACCCTACTTATAATACCTAAGCTGCACCAATATAAACATCCATTAACATAACTTTGCCCAAATACAATTATCCTGTGTGGCTTCAAGCTGGAAGTACTGTGGCTTTTCACAGATCATATTAGATATATTGATAGTAGAAAATAAATTCGGTTTTCTCAAGGTGTAAAACAATTTCAGGACAATATTTTAAATTTAAAAATAAATTGATTACATTATCACTGCAATAATGCGTCTGGCCCGTAACATTAGGAAATGGATCCTAATGTTTTCTTAGAAATATATCATCTTTAATTACTTTTTAAAATGTTATCTTGTATGTAATTAATGATTAAGATTGTAATAAAAGTTAGAATAACACTATAATGATATTATAAAATATTTCATAAATTTAGATATTTTTAATTATTGATTTATAAATTGAAGAAAATAAAAAGAAGAAAAATTGGTTATGAATCTCATTTCTCTGTGCCAAGTTCTGCTTGAACTTTGAGGTAGAAAAGATATCCGAACGTAATTTTTATAAGCAGTGGATGCCCCTGAAATAGGGGTTTTGTCATTTCAAGATTCTTCTGTCGCTGGCAATATTATATATATATATATTCAGTGTGTAGAATTTTTGTGAAGGTCCCAGAATAAGAATATTTTTTTGAAGTTAGTACCACGTAATAAAAAGGTACATACATCATCCTGTTATTTATAAATGTGTTTTCCTGTGATCGTCCATACAAAGATTATCCGTACATTTCATCTTCGGCCAAACATGTTTTTGAAACTGTTTCTCACTTCTTCTTTTTTATAGGTACTGCTTATAGATTTGGCAGATGGAGGGAATAAAATCTCTTTTTCCGATTATTTCTATTTATGATCTTTAATCACTATCACATGCATCGAATGGTTATCCACAACATTATAGATTAATGAGAAAATATATCTGCAGTTATAGGAAACGTGAGGAAAAATAGAGATTCCAAAAGCATTTTCGATGAAACAGATACAAATTGCAATAACTTGTTTAAAACTTCAAAATCAATATTAAAATCTCAAAATCAATCAATAAAGAGATAATAAAATAATTTAGAATATTTCATATTGTAAGGATGATTGATCAAATAATTAGAGTTTTCTTTAAAAAAAATTTTTTTTTTTGCTGTCTCAACCAACCACAATAAGATGCATAGCAGTGTAGCTAAGAGAAATTATTTCAAAAAAGCTACAACTTTTCTTTTGGCTTTCTAGTTGCAAGTACATTCTTAAAATATTGTGTATGCTATGTTGTGTTAGGTACAATGTGTGCATGTCCCCTATGCTGGTGTGTTTGTGTGACGTCATGGTGTCTACTGGGGTAGTATGTGTTGCTGTGTCTCTCTACTGGCGTGGAGTGTATGCACGCTGGTGTATGTTGTATATGTAGGTGTCTCCTATGTATGTGCCCAAGTGTAGTGTGTGTGTGTAGTGTGAGTATACGGGGAGTGCTTTGTGCATGTGCTATGTTGTGTATGTGTTGCATGTGCTCTATCACATGTGTGTGTGTGTGTGTTGTGTGTGTAGTATCTATGTGTGCATGGTGTCGTTCGAGTTTACATTTATACTTCACTCTCCCTAGTTAACTCGTTTATAAACTTAGTTTGGAGCAAAATCGTAGTGGAATCACAAGTGAACTCAATAAAGGTTTCATACACGTTTCTAATGAGTTTGGTTAAATTTGATGTAAAGCTCTACAAAGTGAATGGGCTTTCTACTTTTTCCTCTAATTAAGCCTAACCACTGCCCACACACTCTAAATTGATAGAAAAACAAAAGGAAACACAGTTTAAATCTCAGAAATCATATTAAGGTTAGGGTCTCTAGCATTCTGCTTCTTCTCATTTCACTACTATTTGGTATTCAATTTCCATCTATGTTAGTGTGTGTAATTGTGTGCAACTACATACTGGTTGCTACTACCGCTTACTTTGCTACATTACATTGAAGTCCTGCTGCTACCACTAGCTATTATATGATCGTCACTCATCGGTCACTGGCTCACTACTATCTTGTCTATGTTTGTGACTTCGTGTAATCATGTTCGTGCGCGTGCTAGTTGCTACTACTACTTGCTTTGCTGCATTGTGTTGAAATCTTCCTACTAATGCTGGCTATTACGCCGGCTATCTTATATGTGTTCATGACTTTGTGTAATTGTGTTCGTATGCGTGCTAGCTACTGCTATTGCTTGCTCTACCACGTTACATTGAAGTGTGACTGTGTGAGTGTACTGCTGCTACTGTTGCACAGTCATCGAGGTCGGTCACTGCTGTTGGATATTGCTACCGTGCTTGGTTACTACAAACACCAGACTGACATAGACCTATAGTGATGAGGTGAGTCGATTTTGAAGCTTGATCTTTTTTTATCGACTGTCGCCCATCTCTTTTTTTTTTTTTTGTGCTACTACTTGCTTCATATAAAGTAAGATATGATAGTATGCGAAGATATCATATATGCATTAGTAGTTTTGCTTGCAAGGAATGTTAGGTTGTTCCAGAAATTTTTTTTCTAAGAAGAAAGCATGATATGTTTTAATTATAAACAAATGTTGGACATTTTATGATAAATTATCTAATGAGTTTATCTTTGGATGAGATCATAGTTCATCACACTAGTGTAGTGTGTAATCGATCATTAGTAAATATTTTTCAATTTTATGTTAATCTTATAAATGTTCATGATCAAAATGAATACCTAAATTCGTAACTTTAGCTTTCTTTCATATCTTCATAGGGACTTGACTCTTAAGTAGTGGTTAGTTTGTGGTGTGTATATCATAATGTCATCTTCTAAATCATTGGAAGAGAGCTCTAAAAGGAAAAATGCACCTAGAAATAGATCCAATGTTGGTTAGGAGCATGGAAGTGATGTATATAATAATGGGAAAAAGGTAAAATGCAAGTATTGTAACAAAGTTGTTAGTGAAGGCATTTACAAATTTAAGAATCACTTAGGCTGTACACATACAGATGTAAAGTCATGTACTAGTGTCTTGGATGATGTAAAAAATGAAATGTTAACAATTTTGCTAAAAGTGGCAAAAATGTCAAAATGAAAAGCAAATTCATAAGGTTGAAGATTCTAATGATGATGATGATGATGAGGTAAGGCAGGCATCCTTAAAGAAAAAAAAAAGAATTTCATGGATTTCTTTCTGAAAAAAATTTTAAAAAAAATTGGTGGAAGTACAACACGGGTGAACCAAGGCACAATTATTCAATTCATGAAGAAAGAGCTAAGAAAAAAATGTTGCCAAAAAATTGCTCGTTTTTTCTATACTAATATAATTCCATTTAACTATGTAAAAAAGCTAGAGTTTGCCAAGATGATTGAGGTGGTTAGTTAATATAGTTGTGGGCTTAAACCTCCTTCCTATCATGAGCTAAAGGTGACTTTTTTGAAGAAAGAAATAGCTCAAAAAATGGAATTACTTAAAGACTACAAAGCTAAATGGAAGAAAAAAAAAGGTTGCTCCATTATGTTGAATGTATAGACTAATAGAAAGAGGTGTTCCATATGCAATTTCTTAGTTAATAGCCCTAAAGAAACAGTCTTTTATTATCTATAGATGCTTTTAATATATCTAAGACAACCAACACAGTTTTTACCATATTATATGATATTGTGGAGAAGGTTGGAGAGGAAAATGTTATACAAGTAATCACAAATAATGCTGCAAATTATAAAATAGTAGGGAAAAACTGATGGAGAAAAGAAAATCTTCATATTGGACACTTTGTGCAGCACATTGCATTGATTTGATCTTAGAGGACTTTAAGAAGAATTTGAAGATACACTAAAGGAAGGTTTGGTGCAACTCGTTTTGCCACTTCTCATTTGATATTTAGTTACCTTAGTGAGTTAAAGGGTGCACTGATGACAATGTTCACTTCTAGTCATTGGAAATCATGTAAGTATTCAAGCATAAGTGATGGAAAGCGAATTCAATAGGTGGTTTTGAATAGTAGGTTTTGGAAGAATGTTATTATTAGCCTCAAAGCTGCACTTCCCTAGATTAAAGTGCTTAGGTTAGTGGATTCAAACGAATAACCAGCTATGGGTTTCATTTATCCAGAAATGGATCATGCCAAGAAGAAAATTAAAGCAAATTTCAACAATATAAAGAAAAGGTAATATCTCAACTTATTAATATATATATATATACTTTAATTTAGTATTCATTTTAAAGTTTCATTTGTAAATTGATATCATATTTATTTGACATGGTTATGGACCTATCTTCAAGATTATTGACAAAAGATGAAGGCTTTAAGTTCATAGATCATTGCATGTTGCAGCTTAATATCTAAATCCCAATTACCATTATAGTCCTAATTTTAAGATTGGATTATATTGTTGCATAGAGTGCATGTTTTCTAATCCAATTGAAAGGTGTAAGATTGATATACAGCTTGAAAGATTTAAGGATGCTAAAAAACTATTTGGTATTAAAGCTGCAAGGTTAGCAAGAGACAAAAAAGCTCTAGCTAGAACTACAAAAGTTTGCTATTCGTGTTTTAAGTTTAACTTGTAGTTCTTCAAGTTGTGACCGTAATTGGAGTGCATTTGAAATGGTATGGTATAAATAGTTCTTTTATTTGATTTTATATGTTATTAAGATTATTGATCTTATATACAACCTTTTTCATTTTCAAGTCCATAGAAAAAAGATAAATAGGTTGCATCAATAAAAGATGAATGATTTAGTATTTGTAATGTATAACTTGAAATTAAAAAATAGGAAAGAAAGATACATTGATAAGTCTTCTAGTTTCACTGTTAAAAATCTTTCATCTGATGATGAATGGATAGTTGAGGAAAAATATATGTTTAACTCATCAAATGGGGATGAGGGTGTATTGAAATCCTTTCAAGTGTAAGAGGTAAAGAAAAAGATCATGATGACAAGGAGTAAATTGGTGCTCGTATGAATTTGGAGTCATGGAAGTAAGTCCCTAAATAAATTAGAGATTCATGGTATTGATGCTATTGACGCTAAAATACAAATGGGAACTTCAAAAGATTTGGAATTAAAAGATATGAAAATCATTGGTAGTAGTACCCCCCATGATGATGTTGACATTGATGATAAAGATGATGATGAAAATGCAAATAATGATGGTGATGTTGATGGGAGAGGTTGTGGAAATTGTGATGATTTATTTTAGTTATTATTTTGTATTATGATTTATGAATTCATAACTTTATTGGGACTTATGGTTGATTATCTCAATGGTTTATTATCTATATTATATAATATATGCTTGATTATCTATATTATGACTTTTATTGTGACTTATGACTAAAATATATGCTGAATTTCATTATTTCTATTACCCACTCTATTTTTTTATGACTACTGTAAGTAAACTTACAATATTTGAAAATTATTTTACAAAGCTCGTAAAAATTTACATTTCTACGCTTCGATTTTTATGTTTTGATTTTACAGACCCCCCTAGCGATTCTATGTAAAATCGCTAGTATAATAACCTTGGTTGCATGCATTGTGTCATGTGTGTGTGTATGTTGCGTAGTGTGTGCATTGTATGTGCTGTGTCATGTGTGTGTGTTATATGTGATGTGTCAGGTGTGTGTGTGTTACGCGTGTTGTATCATATGTGTGTGTGCTGTGTGGTGTGTGTGTTGCATGCACTATATACGAAATGTGTGTGCTATGTTGTCGGTGTTGGTGGCCATGTAGAGGGTATCTATGTGTGTGTGATGTGTTGCGTACGTGTGTGGATGTGTGGTGTGAGGTGTTGCTATGTGTGCATGTGTCTTCTGTATGCATGCTATATATATTGTGTCATGAATGTGCATTGTGTCAATTGTGCATGTAACTATCCATAGTGCGTGCATAGGGGTGTAGCACCACATACCTGTGCCACGCCAACAGTGTATGCTATGTTGAAGTGTGTGTGCAAGTGTGTGTATGCAACCAATGCATAAATGTGTGTGTGTATTCAAGGCACGAGGGTGTGCGTGATGTGCAAGTTTTTGTGTGTGCGATGGTGTTGTGAGTGATGTTTAGGTGTGTTGTGAGTGCAATGGGATTGTGCAAGAGTGCAATGAGTAGGGGCATTTGTATTGTGGTGTTCAAGATGCTACATGCAGGTTTACGCATAAGGTTGGGGATATATATATATATACGAAAAAAATTATTTTATGAGTTATTCTCATTAAATAATTTGATTTTGCATTGTGATTTTAGGCATGTATTTTATGAGTCTTTAAATACCTTTGGTGTAGTGTGTCTTAATAATTAGCTTGTCAATACTCAACGTTTAATCACCCCAAAATAATTAATTAACTATTATGGCTCAAACAAACTTTGACATGTATTGTATAATACATTGCACTAAGATTAAAAGCTATCACTACCATAGGACACACAAGAAGTAATCACATAGGGATTACTGCTCTACCAATGATGAACTACATGACCAAAGGGATTGTCATGTCTTTGATGGAATCAAGTAGAAAAGTCATGCATGTCCTTAAGGGTATGTGCTCGATGTGCTAATTTGACACCTAGTGCTTAAGACTTTTAAAACCTTAAGACGATTAATAAAGAGATAAGATGGAAAATTAAGCAGACTAAGATACCCAAGTACTGATGGTTATGAAAATCTTAAACCTAAGGTCAAGGGGAGCATTAAACCATAGACTTTACATTTGGCTACCAAAAGACTACGTATGGTGTTGCATTACATATGGATTATTCATGCATGGCATATGTTTGATAAACTCGCTTAACTTGTTTATATGTGTGTAGTATTGAGATATTGCACTCCCATCTCACCGAACAATAATAGCTTACCCCCCTATAGATTTTATGATGAAAGTCACAACTACGAGAATCTCCCGGGTAAATGTATTACTCAAGTAACTAAGATCTCCTAGTGAAACTACTAAAACTAGGAGCATGGATAGAGAAATAGAGTAGATTTCTCTTGTAAATTATGTTAGAAGACTGAATAGTTTTATATTGTAAATATTTTAAATCGAATTAGTAAAATTTCGGTCTATTGTGTAATGAGACCTAAATAAAATCTATTTTTGGAAAAATATGTCTTATATGCTTTTTTGGATCTTGAATACTATGATTGTAATAGAAAAATATGAAATGAGAGTTGAGATAAAGCATTCTATCTTGCTATTTAAAGTTTAACAAGTCAATTTAATGTAATGGTTTATATGCTTCATGATTACCTAATTGAGGTTAGGTAACCATGGTAGGTTGTCACAATTAGGGTCACTTTTAGGGCGTGACAATTTCAGTATGATAATTAAGCACACTGCATGATTGTACAAGTGAGAAAACATTGTTGAAATTCAACTAGTTGAACAATCCTCTATCAATGTGTACCAAAGTATTTGGCCAACTACAAATTGTGGAAAATGGCTAGTACATTGAATCAAAAAACCTATACACTAACACAAATGCTAAAAACAAGCAAGCGATAAAAGCAATTAGGTGAAACCCATATATATGTGTGTATATGGTAATCATGGTTTAATAATCTAGTATATAAAAATAAAAATAAAAAGTCCATGAAATGGAGCTATGAGACTTTTGTCACATATGTAGCTAGTGATTTTCCTTGCTTTAAGTTAACGTGGATTATGTATCATTTGATGAACACATACACTTTTTTATTATTATTTTTCTTTTTACCAAACAACAAGTATTCATTCACTATAGAACATAATAATTATATAAAGTTCAAGAGAGATGGGAGTTATAGACTCAAATTATAACATCACATCTCTTATGATAAAAATAACTATCAACAACTTTGAATAAAAAAATTTACTAAAAAAATAAAGAGCCGATCCTCTAAATTAAAGAAAATACCCAAATAAATGATTAAAAAAAACTAAACTAAAAAAAAAAATCCATACCCATACTTATACTAAAGAGGGAGTAGAAATGGAGGCAATAAGGCTTGGCATGCGATGATCTCCAGTTATGAGAATGAAGACCACTAGTGAAGTGTGAAAATGGTGGATATATGATGAATAGAGGAGGACCTTATTGGGTTGATTGAGACTAGAGATGAAAGAAAAAGGGGTAAAGTGAAAAAGAAGATTGATCTTTGTATGCGGGAGGTTTTACAATTAAGGTTAGTTTGTTCTTTTATGATAGAGAGGAGAAAGGAAAAAAAGAAAGAAACCTAGAAATACTCTAAAAACTATTTAGTAACACATGAAACTTTTAAAATAATTAACAAAAAAATTAAACAAAGAAAAGTTAAACAATAGGTCACATGAAACCTTTAATTATTTGTTTTATAAGTTAGAACTTAGAGTTATATTACTTCTATGCTAAACCGGTGAAATTAAATAAATTTAAGTTTATTATAAAAGACACCAAATAAAGTGGATCTAGCAAAATCCACGCAAGACAGTAACCTAAACCAACTAAGATCTTTATATTTCTAAGTGAGTAGGTAATAGATGCATAATTAGATATATTTATTAAGAAAAATTTAAAGTATTTCCTTAGGATTTTGGTATGCTTTTAAAGAATTTAATACTTAATTGAATAATGTTCTAGTTTTAGAGTTATGAGAAATTATTGAGTTAAAATGGAAGAAAATGGATCAAATTTTACTCAATTTAGAGTTCAATTGAAGAAGTTATGGGCTTTAGAAAACAAACACGAGCAATATATATAACCATCTCAAGATCAGGTTGAATTTGAAGTTTGAAGGAATTATTTAAAAGAGTTACACAGGGACAAAACACGATCATGTCTAAAGGTCATATATCTCTCAGTAGGAATTTTTTTTTCAAACATGGTCATGTTGATTTGGATAGTTAGACACGACCTACTAAACATGACCATGTTTAGACCATGTTGACCATAAATCTCACTTTTCTAATTTTGTTGAAAGATTTTAACATAACTCGAAGTACGGCCATGTTACAAAGCACGTTGACATTAATATAAGATTTTGGATGCTTGCTATATAAAGGAGAGAAAAGAACTAAGCTCATATCTTTAGAATATGACTTTTGGAGACTCTAAGGTTCTTAGGGGCAAAAAATAGCACATTTTCTTTCTTACTTCAAGATTAAGGTTTCATTCTTAAATCTTTTGACAATGCATGATTTTACATTCTTGAGGAATTCTGCTTTTACCATGTTTAGAGCTAAAACTTCCTAGTATCTTGACTTTTGGATCCTAAGATTATTTTTATGACTAGTTTTATTGCTATTTCAATGAAATTTTCAATTTCTTGATTCAATTATGTGTTCTTGATTTGCTTAAATTGATATTTTTAAGGTATTAGTCTAAATATTTGATATTATACATACTGATTGAAAAATCTGGTGTATAATTTCATTGAATACGATTTTTGGAAACTTTAAGGTTCTTAGGGGCGGAAAAGAGCACGTTTTCTTTTTTACTTCAAGATTAGGGTTTCATTTTTAAATCTTTTGACAATGTATGATTTTACATTCTTGAGGAATTTTGCTTTTACCATGTTTAGAGCTAAAACTTCCTAATACCTAGACTTATGGATCCTAAGATTGTCATATAACTGGTTTTATGGCTATTTCAATGAAGTTTTCAGTTTCTTGATTCAATCATGTGTTATTGATTTGTTTAAATTAATACTTCTATGGTTTTAGTCTAAATGTTTGATATTATACATGATGATTGAGAAATCTAGTGTATAATTAGATTTAATATGATTGAATAGAATTTTATGTAATTTTAGAGATAAGTTGTATGATTCTTCTAGATTTAATTCAAATTTTTTTAAAGAATTCATTATTTTTTAATGCAATCTAGAAAATATGCTATTATGAAGAAATTCAATTAGATATTTTTTATATTAAGGTTAATAAACTTGGGAAAGTTGTTGACTTAAATTAGGAATTCTCCCAGTTGATGCAACCGGATAATTTGTATTGATGTCACATGATAAAGTTTAGGAAAAGTAAAGTCTAGATGCTTATCTTGTAATCTTGAAGTTAATTATAATTTGTTTTTGCTCTTCTCACTTTTAATTGAGTTTCTTATTTTAGTAGTTAATATTTAGTTATAAGTTTTTAAATTAATCAATTTCTAAAATTTACTAGTTAGATAATAAAGCGTATGTTAATATTAATATTCGTAATCTCTATGGAATGACATCCTTATTCAATTTGCTATACTACTAAATTGATAGGTATACTTGTTTTATATCAACAAGCTTAGAGCTATGGAAACTAGAGCAAAATAAAAAAATAATAAATAAAAGAAAACCTTCTTTTATGGGCACTTTATCATACATAGACATAGGTTTCTCACTAATTTTCTTCTCGATAAAATATATAAAGCAAATTACATCCGCTTTTGAATTATTTAATGAGTGATTGTCTACTCACTTTAAGTCTTTGTAAATGGTCACGTGTAATTTATTTTCCTTTAATGAAAGCATCATGAACACATGAAATCCATCACATTAATGGGTGTAGGATTTTTTTTTTATCACGAAAGAAATTTATTGCTTAAACACTCACAAAATTACAAATTAGGTGGTCTAGATCCGTAATCAACAAACAAAAGATTAACTAAAGAGGATAGGGGAAAAGGCTCCCTAAAATTTATGCACATCCCCTTCTTACTTTGGGATGCAATCCAATTAGAATTATATTTACTTTGTGATTTATTAAAGAAAAAGAACAAAAGGAAAAAAGAAAGTTTTAAAGAAAGAATCTCTTCCACTAAAGGGCTATTCTTCCATGAGGTTTTGTTGGATCCATAATGTTGTTGAAAACAAGTTAGTTATCCATCTTAACCTCAATGTTAGACCACCCCTTCTCTCTAGCTAGCACCATACCCACTCTTATAGCTAATGCTTTAATAGATTCAATATCTAGACAACAATTTGAAGAAGCAACCACAGCAAGTAAGGAACCATCATTATCACATGCTACAACACCAAGTCTTGCTTCTTTCTTTTTCTTATCAAAAGCTACATCGTGATTTATTTTGATGAAATTAACACTTGGAGGAGACCACACATAGCTATTGCATTGCTTTAAAGAGCTACAATTTGACCTACATCTTATCTTAGCCTTCTCTATTGCTGCAAATTTCATTCTCACAATAATAGAAGTCAAATTCAGTCAGAGATACAACTGGTACAAGTTTTATAAAACCCTAATCTACCCCTTATAGGGTTTAATGTTTCCTAAAATCTTATAAAAACCCTATAGGGTTTTAACTCCTATTATCGAAACCCGACCATACAAGGTCATGAACCTTATAGAGGCAAGTCAAGTTTTTTTAGAATGTATCCAAGATAAAGAGAAAATACAATAGAAAGTAAGTAAATAGGGTTAAGGTTACATTTACTAACTTACACATAAATAAGATTTGAAAATTAAATAAGTTGTGTAGTATAAAACTAATGTAAAGTGTGTATATTACATAGGATAAGAACAAATATTATTATTAATATATTGTCCTTTATTAGGTTAGATTTTCCATTAGGTTTTTTAAAGTCTCAAAACTCAACCCCAAACTCTATACGGTTTTGAATCATATCCTAAAACCCATAAAAATCCTATAAGATTTTTATCAGGTTAAAATGATCGAGTATCTTATAAAGACCTGCCCGATTACATCCTTAAATTCAGTTGCTTGTTTAATGGGCGCAAGAATTTTAAGGTACTCTTTTTGAACTGCCGCTGCATCATTAAATGTATACTTAAACTAGACATACCTTGAATCAAACTATTCTATGGTTGGTGCAGCCAGTTAAAATTTTCTTGTACTATAACTTTGTTGCTCCTAATTATTTCATTATTCTCAAATAAATTAACTATACAATTAACTCTAATTGAAAAATAATTATTTATATAATTTTAATATTCATTAAAAATTCTAATCAGTCAACTTCTTCCTACTAATTGCAATATTGCATTTAACCATCTAGGTTTTTGTATATGAAAATACTATATCTAGATACAAACCAAGTTAACTGTCTAATAACAGCTATTGGCTACCTAACATTTAATTGCTACATACTTAAATCTCTTCATTTAATGATATTTAGATTAAACCATTACATGTTACGCCATCAATGTTCAATCATTTAAATTGATTGCTAAGACAATTTGGACTTAATGAGATCTATCACAGCTAATGACTTATGAGTCACTATTATTCCAATCAAATGTTCATAAATATGGGAACTTCTACAATCCTATTGGCTGAACTGTCCAACCCAGCATTTAACCATTCAATAGAAACAAAAATTAATATAATGGGAGATTTCAATAGTGAAATGATGTGATAGATGGTTCCATTGATAGAACCATAGAATGACCATATAAACATCAACTATCTAATTCAAGAGTAAGACGAATTCTACTTGATCCATTATTATGTTATATAGATAATGTTTTATACCTAAGAATCATATTGTTATAATCTTAAATAAGATCGTATTTAACAATATCAAATTCTACCAACCATGTATGAGGGACCTAAAGTCTCAAGTGTAAGGATTATTTCTACTTGTTTATACATTAAACTCGTGATATCTTTGTCGACAAATCAAATCTAGTTAACCCATTTAAATCAAGAGATTATAACTTGAATACCTTTCTCTCTATCTAGTGAAGATCACTTGTGTTACACAATGTATTGGTCTACATGTTCATTTCCCTCTACTAATTTATACGAGCAACAACAATTTTTAGATAATAAAATATCATGGAACATGTAAATCCTACATTTGGCATCTGAATTTTGTCTATTTTTTAACCAATTATGTAAATTTTAAAAGTGTTAATTTATTATTTACAAATTTTTTAAGGTCATTTGTAACACCTAAGCTAACTTTATTTAGATAATCAATTGCAAAAATAAATAAAATTTAGATAATTAATCACAAAAATTGGTATAGTTAAGATTCCAGATATGGTATTCAGCCATAATATAATTATTTCAAACATTCTCTTATTAACTTAGATAATCTATCGTAAATTATATACAAGAAAATAAATACACACATACTTGAGAACTCCTTGCCACAAATTACCTCAACTATTATGCAATGCGCTATCAGAGTCTCGTCTGCCAATACGACCGGACTCTATTAATTCCATTCTATGGGCTTGGGCTTGGGCTTGGGCTTGGCTTGGCTTGGACTTTGCCTCTACCGCAACTTGAATAGTATACACACCATGTCCCATATTGGTTTTGTACTCGGTGGAAAAAGTATAATATAAATCTTATTTATCAGACTTATTTATATATATATATATATAAATTATGGAAGTTTCAGCCAGCATTATGGTAAACTTTTTTTTTGTTTTTTCTTTTAAATCGTTCCATGATGGCAGCCATTCAATCACCGACCAAAGTATTAAGGAGTTCCCTCGTCACAGTTGCTAGTGCAACAATCTAAATACCGTCTTTTATTGATGTATTTCTTCAGAAAACATTAAGCACAGATCAATTGTTTGAGTCCTTTTCCATCCATCTTACATCTTCTGTCTGTGTTCATTGATTTTTGATACACCAAGGAATGGTTCATAAATCATAATTTAGGCAAATGATAGATTGAGAAATTCTGCTGCTTTTGGTAACTTCAAAAACAAGCTGTTGTCTAGGGGTATTTCAGAATGTGGCTTATGGAGGAGACCGTAATTGACCAAACTTTCGCGCTTGAGTTGTTATATAATTCAAAAGATTTGAATTGCACTTCGCCATTATGTTTTAGTTATAGTTTTTTTTTTTTGTATAGTGGCAAAACGCTGGATCTCATAATTGAAATCAAAGCCAAGATATTGAGTGCTGTTCCGATGGAGATGCTGGTGTACCCTTACCAACCAATTTGGAAATGGAAGTAGTTTTCCAAGTTTCGACTAGCTAAAACCGAAACCAAATTACAACCAACTTTTGATGTCTTATTTTATGTAGACCTCAACAATTTTCCCTAGACATGCATGAAAGCTTGAACTTGTAGTTCAATCTTATCTTTCATTTGATCTAAGTAAATCTGGATCTCCATGACTGCTAACTTACAGCATTCGTTAGATTAACTAGAAGTCGGATTGGCGAAACATGAAGTATGGAAATAAACAGAAACTGGACATGGCAAATACTTCTCCATCTTGAATGATCAAGCCACTCGGTTTAGGTAATTAGCCATAATACATCACTTGAATGTTGGTCCTTGAGGATTGGATCATATCATATGCATGATTGATTTCCTGATGCAGGATGATAAAAACTTCTACTGCATCTCCTCTTTCTTCTTGAATTCATACATTATCATTCGATGCTACGATAAACACGCGAGGACTAGAAGTTTACACTGCCTCACTCTCCTTGCTTATTATACTACTACAATTAAGTAAATTAAAACTAGGCAGTTAATCTGAAATGCTAAAGGAAGAGTGCAAATGCAAGAGTTTAGAGGATCTAGTTAAAACGACCCTAGTATGAAGTTGATGCTTTACTATTGGAGATTTAAGTTATTTTGTCTCAAGGAAGATTACATAAGAAAATTGTTACTGCGTGCGGATTGTCAAAAAGAATCAATAGAAGATGTATCTATCTTAACATATGAACAGAAGAAAATGCTGAGGCACAAAATTTAAACAAACAGCAGCGTCCAATAAAATCAACCCCCAATAAGAACATGAACCATTGTATATATAACTCAATTCATTAAGAAAAATTTGGAACAGCTAATATCCGTAATCATAAGAGAAATCAGTGACTCCAAACATAGCAGAGAGCACTTGGGACACAATATAAATGCTCCCACCTAAAATCACCAGAAGAAGAATTGCAGAAATGGGATTCTTGAGCAACTCGAAAATGGGCTGCAATATGGTGTAAAGAGCACCAGTACTAACAGTAAGAGCATAAAGTGCATATCTCCTAACATTATCCCAAAATTCCTCTACCAGAGGCCCTTCTGGACCAAAAGCCAAGGCCTTATGATCATCTATTCCCATGAAAACCAACACAAATCCTAATGAAACAGCTCCTACAAGCATAAACCTTGGGAACCCACTTGAGGAATGCTTGTCAGGAAACTCCTGTTTCATGTCATGGACAAGGCTTTCTTGTGTATGGAATTGTTTGGCAAAACAAGGGAACGGGTTGTTGTACTTTTTAGGCTTGGACGAGAATGGTGTGTGTTTAAAGGGTGTAGCTCTAGGACATGTTGTGTTTATGTAAGGGAAACAAGAATGCTTTCCAGAACTGGGGAAACAGGAAGTGTAGCTGATAGTTCTAGGAAGATTGTTGAACAACTGAGATTCTAGTGAAAATGTCTTCATTTTTCCCTAGTCCAGTTCCAAGTGTGAGTAATTTAGGATGTTGTTTGTCTGAAACGGTTGTGTTTCTGGTTACATGGATGGATGGGATTTTTTGGTGGGAGCTTGGGATAATGATGCTAAGTTACCTTATCATCTCCATCATATATTGAAGGAGCTTGGAAAGACGCCGATAGTCTGAGGGCCTGAGGCCCATTTCTACTCTTCTTTTTTTAAGTATGCAGGGCCTACATACAGGGCCATTTATTGGGAAAAACCTCCAGAACCGTAAACCGTCTGGTTGGTTTCGGTTCTTGAATTGGTTTCCAGCTGAACCGGTTCCTCAAAATTTTCGGAACCAACTTATGGCCTAGTCTAGGAGTAAGCCTTATGTAGACCTGGGGTTTTATGTGCCATGATATATGATTGAAAAATGATAAATGGTAAGCAAATTTATTAAGAAAATTTGTTTAGAATTATGTATTTAATAAAAATTAAAAAAAAATATCATTCAATAACTTTTCTCACAGGTTATATCGTATAGCATGATGGTTCAAAAGGTGAGGAAAAGATTCGAAACAGTCGGATGCAAATAGATTTAGCCTGTTGACCAACGGGCCTGCTCAAATTTGGGTGGGCCTAGCTTAACTACTTGGGTCTTTGGCCATTATAGTATTTCTGCAAATTGAGCATATTTAATGTTCTAATCATGCATATTTTTTTAAAAAAAAAAAAGAAGAAGAAGAAAGAAAACTTAAAATCTAGACATACTAGGTTTTCTAATGATGTTGCAACACGAGTTGCGATTTATGTGTTGACAAGGTAAGATGTGGATGAACTGTGCTAATATATGATATTATATTGTATTTAATGGCTGTGGTCTGTCCATGAAACATTGTATCAGGAACCCATATACTTCTTTAATTTTGGGTAATTTATTCCCATCTCCGTTCTAAATCTTAATTTCATATCTATTTCGGTGTTAAAACTTATATTCATAAGTTAAACTCCAATGCTTTTATTATTATTATTAGAGTAAATTAGTTGACCAGCACTGACAACTTCCATAATTATATTGATTCCTCTAATTTTTTTCAGCAACACTTGCAGTATATAACATATAAACAACCTTAAATAAGTCCCATAACTGTATAAATACTTCCTATTAATTTTTTATAGAAATAGGTTCAATACATATCAACTGAAAGTATATATATACAATTGAAAATGAAAGAAGTGTGATCTATATCTATTCTATGTAATCATGCAGACATGTCATATTCCTCTTTATACTATATTAGAGACAACGTACTTGTAATTAGACCCGGTAATGCGGGTCAAATGGGCCGGTCCATCCCGACCCTCACCGGCCCACGGGTCATCGCAGGCTGGCCCGCAAGTTTGGCGGGTCGGCAAAATCGGCCCGCCCCACCCTACGGGTCAATGCAGGTTGGCCCGCGACGATCTGCAAAAAAAAAAAATTATTTAGATTTTAAAGCGTATTATGTAAAAAATTAAAAATAGGACATACTATGTGAAATTTTTTGTTTTTCCTTAGATAAACCTTTTTTTCCTTTACAAATATAATTTATATTACATATATTAGGAAAAAAACTATTGAAAATTGTTTAAATTAGTATTTCCCAATTTCCACATCTAAATAAACTAGGTACATTGCAATCGCTCAATTTTTCCATTCATTTTCCTTATACAACTTCAATTTATACGTACTTACTCTTAAATCTCATTCTCATACGATAGAAAAGAAAACAATCTAAAATAATAATCAAGCAATTATAGCAATCATCATAAAGTACTTTTCAGTTTTCACTGATTATATAGGAAAACAAATACGATAATGAAGCAGATAAAATTACATATATAAATCAATCATTACATCAGTCATCACTATCATCATCATCAATAACTAAATTGGAGTTTCCTTTTGATGAAGTAGTCGCACTCCCACCTACACTCCCATTGTCTTCTTCTTAATTTACAATTTATGAAATTACACATATAATTAAATTAGACGATAAATGCTTGAAACAATACGTTAAAAGAAAATATTACCAACAAAATAAAAAAAAATTACCTTCACATGCAAATCCTTGTAACCAATTTTATGTACAAATTAGAGCTTCTACATTGACTGGAAGCATAGAACTGCGATACTTAATAAGTACATAAGCGCCGATACTGAAAGCTGACTCTGATACTACAGTAGTAATTGGAATGCTAAGCACATTGGAGGCCATGATAGATAAATTAGGATATCTTTGGCTTTGACTCTTCCAATGTTGTAACACATCCAATTCTGAGTAGAAATCCATATCCATTACTGGCTCATCTAGATAAATATCCAAAGAAGATTTACCACAACTTTGTACTTCTACTTGATAGAATCGGAATTCCTACATTATTAAGAAAAACATTAATTAAATACTAATATATATTACGAAAATAAATAATTGAGAAAATAAAAAAATTATTAAACTTACCACCAATGTAGCAAAATTAATCTCCAAGCCCTTCCCAACTCTATGTGTTGCTGCTCCTTTACTGCTGCTACCTCCAGATGTGTCTTATGCCTGAGAAGATGATCCAACCTGATTGCTTCTAGTTCTAGATATGTAATCTGTTTTGCTCTTCTCATATTCTCCATAGAGTTTATAACTTGCTTTTTATGTGAGCCAACTTCTCTTCACAAGTGAGGGGATCAAGTTTATTAAAACAGAAATTCAAAAAATCAAACTTCATTCGAGGATCAAAGATTGCTCCAAGTGCAAGGGTAACACTACAATCACTCCAATACTTATCAAACTTTTGTTTCATTCTAATAGACATCTCCCTTATAATATGATCTTCACTACTTAAAGTTTCATTCAGCAAACATTCAATCCTCCATACTTGCAAAAAATAGTGGTTTGATGTTGGATATGATGACCCTAACATCAAATTGATGATATTATGAAACGGGCTTAGAAAATTGCATATATTTTCTGCTCTTTCCCACTCATCAATGGTTGGACAATATTTATAATGACGATCATTCAATTGAAAGCAAGAAAAAGCACGTCGATACTTGAGTGCACTATCAAGCATAAGATAAATGGAATTCCATCAAGTAGTTACATCCAAGCGCAAACCAACATTCGTATCAATGTTGCCAACCTGTTCAACACACTCTAAAAAGTGTTTCATTCTACTCTCAGAACCCTTCACATACTTCACACTTTCCCTTACTTTATGTAATGCTTCACTACTTACAGTCAATCATTCTTTAACGATTAAATGAAGAATATGAGCACAACATCTAATATGAAAAAACTCACCACTACATAACAAACTATGCTGTAAGTTCAATTGCTCTTTCAGAAAATCTTGTATACAATCATTTGCAGATGCATTATCCAATGTAAGGGAGAATATCTTCCTATCTATGCCCCAATCTTTCAAAAATTCAAATAGTTTTTTTAACAACTCAAACCCTGAGTGAGGAGGGGGCATTTTAGAAAAAGCAAGAATTTTATTATTCAATTTCCAATTGTCATCCACATAATGTCCAGTCAAACAAATATATCCCTCACTAGTACAAGCACTCCATACATTAGAAGTCAAACATACTTTCCCTGGAATTTTTTGCAAAATTTGTTTCAAATTCTCCTTTTGAGTCAAATATAAATTCCAAACATCCGATGTAGCAATTTTTCTACTAATTGGCTTATAATCAAGATTATATAGCCTTATAAACTGTGTAATCCTCCTACACTCAATAAATGAAAATGGCAAATCATGTTCAATAATATCTATAGCCATTACCTCATAAGCAAATTTAGGATCTGGTTTTCTTGATCTTAACTTGCCAGCATGATCAATTATCATATCACCAACATCATGATATCTAGGAATTTGACTCAAACGACACTTCTCTATATGTCAACGTAAAGATGAAGTTCCATATGAATGTGTTCCAATAACATATTCCTTCCCACATACTTTACACTTAGCCCTATTTTTACCATCCTTCCCAATACCAATTTTTGTAAATATTCCCCAAACCTGAGAGGAAGAGCTACCTACTCGAGCCTTCTTACCTACATATTCTTCAGATTGAGAAGATCCTGGTTGTAGATTATCGTTATGCCCACCGACTTCAAACACATCATCCACATTAATAGGTTCCATTGCAGCCTCATTACTTGGAGGATCCATTCTGTAAATATAGAAAATGTTATTAGTAGTAGTACACCTATTTATAAAATATAAATAATTAAATATAGTCACTCCACGTCTCCACCGGCCACCGCATCGACATCATCCAAGCCACAACCGATGGCCACACGGCCAAACCACACTATACCCCACACCATCCAAGCTACAGTCAGCGGCCACACTACACGCTCCAAGCCACCGGTGTCACCCTCACCCCACACAGCCACATTAGACCATCGTCCCATCACCCCACAGGGCCACACCACACCACACTCTCCATTATTCATTCTCTAAGCCACCACCACCGGCGCCACCCCCACCCCACACGGCCACACCACACTTTCCATTGGATTGCCATCACCCCACACAGCCACAACACACCACACTCTCCAATCTCCATTCTCCAAGCCACCGCCACCGGCGTCACCCCCACCCTACACGGCCACACCGCACCACAACCACACCACTCTCCATTGGATTGCCAATTTGCCATCACCCCACACCACACTCTCCATTCTCTAAGCCACCACCACCGGCGTCACCCCCACCCCACACAGCCACACTGCACCACAACCACACCACACTCTCCATTGGACTACCGTCACCCCACACAGCCACACCACACCACACTCTCCATTCTCCAAGTCACCGCCACCAGCGTCACCCCTACCCCTGACCCCACACTGCCACACCACATACACCGCATCGCACCACACCACACTCTCCAAGCCACCAGCGTCACCCCACACCGCCACATGACACCCTACTCTCCAATAAGTAAAAAGATAATAGACTATTGCTTTACCTTAATTAACGACTTCTAACAGGCGGCCGACGGTCAACGGAATGGAGGCAGACAACGATTGTCACTGTGACTGTGAGCTAAAGCTGGTGAGTGTCTCCTCTCTCCTGTTCGTGTCTGCACTCTAGTCTGTGAGGTGGAAGTGGAAGATGACGGATGACGGACGACAACCAATGGAGTGTGAGGTGTGACTGTGTGAGTGTGTAAGGTGGTCTGTGACTGTGTGAGTGATAGTGCGGAGTGCAGACTCCGATCTACACACAACTGGGTGGGTGTGGACCGTGGGCATGGGTGTGGGTTGTTGCCCGTGCTGCTACGTGCGTAGTGCGTGCGCGTGCTGCGAAGTGCGAAGTGCGGAAGGTGCTGTCTGTCGAGCTACAGAGTGCGGAGTGTCGTTCACGTTCCAAACTTCTAGTCATCGCCAAAGTCTAAAGTCATCAATGATCTGCGGTGCTGTCCTGTCTTGTCACTTCAGTCGGCGGTGACATTGATGTTGTCTCGTCGTCCAGCACATAATTTTTTTTTTTTCGGGAGCACCTCGGCGAGCTAACCCGCGCCCACGGGAACTACCCGCCCCGCCCCGCGAGTTAAGCGGGCGCGGGCCAAAATGGCCCGCAGCTTCAGCAGGTCAAATTTTTTTGCCCGCCCCACAATTACTAGCTCTACTCATAATATGGGTGCTTGAAAAGTAGGAAATAATTATATAATTAAGGATTATACTTGTTCTATTTTTCAAAATAAAATTTTAAGCTGCTTTCATGTTTTTTTTAAAATCCAAACTATGAAGAAATTATTCCATAACTACACATGGAATAACATCTTTTCTTTTAGAAGGATGCATTAATTTGTATTAAAACTCCAATTTCCTCCTTAAATAATATAGATATAGCTGATTAATAGATTTTAAAATTAGTGAAATTGGATAAGTTGCAAAGATAGTGGATATCATAGCGATTTTTTTTTCCTACCATATTGTTGTTACTAGATCATTGTAAGATGCATGTAACTTACACAAGATAAAAAAAAAAAAAAAAAAGTGAGCTAAGCGGGTGCCATAGTTAATTCAGCCTGATTACTTCGACAATCAAATTAGTATATAAGAGGATCAAAGTAACAAAGAGTGTTCAGAGTAGTATAATGTGGATCATTTTCCTCATAACTCGACCGTCTATTTATATAGAGGATAGATGAATTGAATAAGAAAGGTAGTTAATGCTTACGATTTCCTCCTTAACTCTAAGATTTGTGAAGAAGAATCAAGAAAGTTATGAGTTGACCTACCTTATCCATTCAAACTTTTCCCACCTATAACTTATTTAAATTATAAGTTAGACCAACCAGCGTGAGTCTAACCTAGGCCAAAAGGCCCAAGCCATTGATAGCTTCTTAATGTGTGATAGGTCGATTTGAGCATGGGGTCTACATTCAAAATAACCTATCAACAGACAAACACCTTCTTATTTAGAAACATTAGTATATTTAACTCAAACGCAATGATGAAATAGAAAAGTAAAGGGGGTAAATTTTGACTTTTCATACTTGAGTTGTCACCATTTGATAATTTACACATTTGTATTATCGTTTTTTATATTTTGCATAATGTATTTTTTTTATTTGCCTCAATTAATCAATAGAAATGAATCAGTTTCTAATTAATCCATAATAATGAAATTAATAAAATAAATCATTAAATCTTTAATTAAATAATATAATTTAAAAATAAAAATAACAAAAATAATAAATAAGGATAGCAGTAGTTAGTGGTACCTAGAGTTGGTAATTACGGGGCGGGTCCGTAGCTTAACCCACCCCACCAGCAAAAAATTGAGGGGCAGGCCAAAATTTTTGGCCTGCTGAAGCTGTGGGCCATTTTGGCCCACGCCCGCTTGACCTGCGAGGTAAGGCGGGCAGTTCCCGCGAGCGCGGGTTGGCCCGCTGAGGTGCTGACCCAAAAAAAAATAGTGTGCTGACGCCTAACGTGCTGCTGTCAGCTATGTCTGGTGGACTGTGACTGTGATGACGACTGATGACGTGACGACTGACGACGAGACAACACCGATGCCGACGCCGACGCCAACTGAAGTGACGAAACAAGGACAGCACTGATAAAGGCACATTTTACTCATATTTTATAGTATGATTTATGATGAAATTCAATAGATTCTATAGAATTCAAGGGAAGATGATACTTAATATATGTATTTTGATTATTCAGGTCTTTGAGGACTTAGATTCAAGATATGAGCGGAGTATATAGAAAGATGGCATGGAAAGCATTGAAAGTTGGACTATTTTTTTTATCCAAGGCCGCCAACCTTGAAGGCCGACTTATGTTGAATCAAAGGCAGCCGGCTTTAATAGCCGGCTTTCATTAAAGCTGCCACTGGAGATCCAAGGCCGCCGGCCTTCACATCCGGCCTAAATTGAACGCCGCCAGCTTTGGGCCGGCCTTCTTTTCTGATGAATTGTCTCGTCCATCCTTTGATATAAATAGCCCTTGTTGCAACAAAGGGAGGACCTTTTGCCAATTTTTTGACCTAGAAAGAGTTCTTCTGAGAGAATTTTGTATTCGAGCCTGAATTGATTCAATTGAGTGGAGAGGAATCATTCGTAGGGATTGAGTTATTGGTTCTTAAAGCTTTGAGGAAGTTTTGCATTCGAGGATCTTCAAACAATTGTGTTACCAGATTGGTGATCTCTGAATTATTGATTATTTATGCAATTCAGTGATATATTATCAGTTACAATGAATCATATTGCATGTGCTTCTATCAATTGTTATTTTGTTGTCATCTCCATGATGTTCTAAATTCTTTTGGTGGGAAAGGGATGAAACCCTAGATTGGTAGAATGATAATTGTAGTTATGCTATAGAATTATTAGGCATGTGGAATATTCATATTGTAATCTCTTTGCTATAATTCTTTGTTTCTTAATTGAATCAGATTTATAGGAACGTTGATGACTTGGAAGGGGAATTAGGGTTCACAAGGAATTCTTGATAATGAGTAATTAACATATGCGGAAGCTGAGTTATTCGCTTTTGTTAGAAATTATCTTAATATTAATGCAATGCTTCTAATTGATTTTTCTCTAAGGGATTAGGAGAGATTGATTTGGGGTATTAGTCATTCATATAACTGGGAAGTTTATGATTGTAAATTTGAGTCCTCTATTAATTTGTATAGCGGAAGCTAATAGATTAATTTTGGGTTTTGTTAATTTCGTATGAATATCCACATGATTAAGGATTATTATAGCATGATGGCAATTTGACTAACTTGTCTAGGGTGAATTCTTAATTCCCACCTTCTTAATTGAAAAGTTTATTTGTTCAAGATTCTCAAAATCATCAATTTGCATTTTATTTTAGTCCTCAATCAAATAGTGAAATCATCCTTCTTTCCATTGCCTAAATATCAATTTGAGCTAGTACAAGTCTAGTACTTTGTAGTCCTCGTGGAATCGACATTTTTTTCACCACTTTATTACTTGATACGACCAATGAACTTGCTGCAATTTACGCTTCCATTTTATATATACGTTCTGAGCGTATCAAGTTTTTGGCGCCGTTGTCGGAGACTATAAATATTAGACCTTTTAGTTCTGTTGGTAATTTAGGCGCATTTTAGGGTTTACTTTGGTGTTTGTTCTCTTTCCAGTTGTTCTATGCGCAGGAGTCTAAGTGCTGAATCATTGCAGTTTGATCCTAAAATTGACCGCACCTTTCATAGGTTGAGAAGAGAGAACAAAGACAGAAGGGTAGCATAAGAAATCGATATGGCAAGAAACGACAATGGTTAGATACAGGGCCCTCCTAGAGCTCTTAGAGATTATACTGTACCTATTATTGCAGGTTCAGCGATAAGGAAGCCTGCTATTCAAGCCAACAACTTCGAACTGAAGTCGTCACTCATTCAGATGGTTCAATCAAATCAATTTGGAGGGTACCCAAATGAGAGTCCCGATGATCATATAGTTGTATTCCTCCAATACTACAACATAGTGAAGATGAACAATGTTGCAGACGATGTCATCAGATTACAGCTTTTCCCTTTCTCACTAAGGGATAAAGCTCGAGCTTGGTTTCATTCACTACCACAAGAGTCCATCACTACTTAGGCTGACCTCTCAACAAAAATTTTAAAGAGATTTTTCCCACCATCCAGAACTGCAAAGCTTAGAAGTGACATCACAAACTTCACCGAGTTTAGTGGTGAATCACTCTATGAGGCGTGGGAGAGATTCAAAGAGGCAATCAAGAAGTGCCCCCACCATCGGCTGCCAGACAATCTTCTTATTGAGATTTTCTATCTCAGTTTAGATGAGACATTGAGGTCACTAGTAGATGCGGCTTCAGGAGGTGCACTCATGGGGAAGAGTTATGTTGAAGCAAGTGCTTTGATAGAGGAGATGGCCTCCAGCGCTCACAATTAGCAGAATGAGAAGAACAAGTCTAGAGTGGCATCTATTGATGAGAGAGAGAATATCGCACAGTTAACTGCACAAATATCAGCTCTCACCACTCAAGTAAGTAAACTCACTTCCACTCAATCTTTTCACACTAACCAAGTTGCTTTTTGTGAGATGTGTTCAGAACCGCATTCGACATTTGAGTGTATGTCAGGGAATGCTTCTGCTTCATCTAATGGTGAACAGGTGAATTATGTCAACAATTTTCAGCGGAACAACCAAGGACCCTACTCCAACACATATAATCCAGGGTGGCGTAATCACTCAAATTTTTCATGGAGGAACGACAACAACATACTCAAGCCGCCACCTGGATTTCAGAAAACAAGTCCTGCCCCAACTGCTCTACCCCAACAAAGTCATTCAAAGATGGAAGAGCTCATGTTGAGCTACATGCAAAAGACAGATACCATGCTACAGAATCAACAAGCCACAATCAGGAATCTAGAGGGTCAGATTAGCCAAATCTCTCAACAGTTGAGAAATAGACCATTTAGGTCTTTGCCCAGCAACACTGAGGAGAACCCCAAAGGTATCAATGCAATAATGTTGAGGAGTGGTAGGGAGTTGGAGAAAGTTGACACACAAGATCAAACCACAGCAGAGAGTTCAAAGACAGATAAAGGGAAGAAAAAGGTAGAGGAACCAAAGCAGAACTCATCACAGGTAAAACCTTATGTTCCTCCTGTACCTTTTCCGGGAAGATTGAAGCAACAACAGTTGGATGCCCAATTTGCCAAATTCCTTGATGTTTTCAAGAAGCTGCAAATCAACATCCCTTTTGCAGAAGAACTTCAGAAGATGCCATCATATGCTAGGTTCATGAAGGATTTACTCACAAAGAAGAGGAAGATTGAGGGGAATGAACCAGTGATGCTTACAGGGGAATGTTCAATGATCTTACAAAATGATTTACCTAATTTGCCAAGAAAACAAAGAGATCAGGGGAGTTTTACTGTTCCTTGCACCATAGGCAATTTTCATTTTGATAAAGTTCTTATTAACTCTGGTGCAAGTTTAAATTTAATGCCTCTATCTATTTTCAGGAAATTGGGACTTGGAGAGTGCAAGGGAACTCATGTTACCTTGCAACTTGCTGATAGGAGCATCAAATACCCAAGAGGGATTGTGGAAAATGTCCTAGTGAAAGTAGATAAATTCATCTTTCCAGTTGACTTTATAGTCTTGGAGATGGAGGAGGATAAAGAGGTACCCATGATCCTTGGCAGACCGTTCCTTGCAACAGGTAAAGCCTTAATTGATGTGGAATAAGGTAAGCTTACTTTGAGAGTTATGGATGAACAAGTCACGTTTAATGTGTATGAAGCTGCAAAGAAATTTGATGACTGTAAATCCTGCTACACTATTGATATTGTTGATGAGCTTTCCTGTGAGTTCATGGAAGAGAATGCAGGTGTGGACACGATGGAGTCGGTTCTTAGGGATTTAGATTATTGGAGTGATGATGAGGATGCACCCCAAGAAGAATGTATTGAACCAGTTTATGAATTCAAGACTCGACACTATGAGGAGCTAGGGACCACTGAGAAGAAACCGATGCCGTCATTGACACAACCCCCGGTGCTTGAACTTAAACCTTTGCCTGGTCATTTAAAGTATGCTTATCTTGGAACGAATGATACTTTGCCAGTAATTGTTTCTTCTTCTTTGACAGATGATCAGGAGCACCAGCTCCTAAGCGTTCTGAGAGAACATAAAGAAGCCATCGAGTGGACTATTGCAGACATCAAGGGAATTAGCCCTTTGATTTGCACTCACAAAATATTGATGGAGGCCGAGTGCAAACCCACAACTCAACCACAGAGACGACTCAACCCTACTCTCAAGGAGGTAGTCAAGAAGGAAGTGCTTAAGCTGCTAGATGCATGTATTATTTATCCTATCTCTGATAGTAAATGGGTTAGTCCAGTTCAAGTAGTGCCAAAGAAAGGTGGCATGACTGTGGTAAAGAATGATGCCAATGAATTGATCCCAACCCGTACTGTGATAGGGTGGCGAGTTTGCATAGATTATAGAAAATTGAATGATGCCACCCGTAAAGACCACTTTCCCTTACCTTTCATTGATCAGATGTTAGAAAAACTCGCAGGGCATGATTATTACTGTTTCCTTGATGGTTATTCTAGGTATAATCAAATTCATATAGCGTCTGAGGATCAAGAGAAAACCACATTTACTTGTCCCTATGGCACTTTTGCCTTTAGGAGAATGCCCTTTGGTCTCTGTAATGCACCTGCTACTTTTCAAAAGTGTATGATGTCTATATTTTCTAACATGTTAGAGAATTTTATTGAAATATTTATGGATGATTTTTCTATTTTTGGGAAGTCATTTGAATCATGTCTGACAAATTTAGGTTGTGTGCTCAAAAGATGTAAGGAAACTAACCTACTTCTGAATTGGGAGAAATGCCATTTTATGGTAAGAGAGGGAATAGTGTTAGGTCACAAGGTGTCAGAAAAAGGGATTGAAATTGACAAGGCAAAAGTGGAAGTAATAGAGAAGTTGCCACCACCCACTTCAGTAAAAGGAGTCAGGAACTTCTTAGGACATGTTGGCTTTTACAGGAGATTTATCAGGGACTTCTCTAAAATCTCTAGACCTCTGTGTAATTTACTTGAAAAAGACTCTGCTTTTGTGTTTGATGAAAATTGTTTGCAGGCATTCAATATATTGAAGGAGAAGCTCAGCTTTGCACCAGTGATTGTTGCACCAGATTGGGAGCTTCCATTTGAGCTGATGTGTGATGTTAGCGACTATGCCGTGGGGGCATTGCTAGGGCAAAGAAGAGGTAAGATCTTTCATGCTATATACTATGCAAGTAGAACCTTGAACGAGGCCCAGAAAAACTATGCCACAACAGAAAAAGAGCTATTAGCAATGATATTTGCTTATGACAAGTTTAGGCCTTACTTAATAGGTTCTAAAGTAATAGTATACACAGATCATGCTACTCTTAAGTATTTATTTGCTAAAGCTGATGCTAAACCCAGGTTAATTCGTTGGATTCTATTGCTGCAAGAATTTGACTTAGAAATTAAGGATAAAAAGGGAAGTGAAAATGTGGTTGTTGATCATTTATCCTGTTTGGAATATGATTATTTAGAACCACCCATCAATGAAAAATTCCCTAATGAGCATTTGCATGCAATAGACATCCATGAATTACCTTGGTATGCTGACATAGTTAATTACTTGGTTAGCAAAATCATACCATATGGTTTGTCATTCCAACAGAAAAAGAAATTTTTGCATGATGTGAAGTATTATTTTTGGGATGAGCCGTATTTGTTTAAATCCTATGCTGACCAGGTAATTAGACGTGCCTGAAATTGAACAGCTTAGCATAATACAGCACTGTCACTCCAAAGAAACAGGAGGTCACTTTGGGGTAGAAAGAACAGCAGCAAAAATTTTATCTTGCGTATTTTATTGGCCCAGTTTGTTTCATGATTGCAGGAACTTCATTATGACTTGTGCTCAATGCCAAAGGACTGGAAATATTTCAAGAAGACATGAATTGCCACAAAACAATATTCTTGTAGTTGAGCTTTTTGATGTGTGGGGAATAGAATTCATGGGTCCTTTTCCCCCTTCTTTTTCAAATAAATACATACTCTTAGCTGTTGATTATGTGTCCAAATGGGTAGAAGTGGTTGCTCTACAAACTAATGATGCTAGGGTAGTTATTAGATTTTTGAAAAAGAACATATTTTCAAGATTTGGGGTACCTAGAGCTATCATAAGTGATGGGGGATCGCATTTTTGCAACAGGCAATTTGAAAACTTATTGTCAAAATATGGAGTTACTCATAAAATTGCCACCCCTTATCATCCACAGACTTGTGGACAGGTTGAGGTGTCCAATAGGAAAATAAAGCGTATCTTAGAGAAAACTGTCAATGCATCCCGAAAGGATTGGTCTTTAAAACTTGATTATACATTGTGGGCTTATAGAACAGCTTTTAAAACCTCTATTGGAATGTCCCCCTACAAGATTGTTTATGGTAAATCATGTCACCTACCTATAGAGCTTGAGCACAAAGCATACTGGGCCATAAAATACCATAACTTTGAGTTGCAAGCTGCAGGTGAAAAGAGGTTGCTCCAATTGAATCAGATGGCTGAGATGGGAGAGGAAGCATATGAAAATGTGAGGATTTACAAGGAGAGAGCAAAGCGATGGCATGATAGGAACATCTTACAGCGAGAGTTCTTGCCTGATCAGAAAGTCTTATTGTACAACTCTCGATTGAAGTTGTTTCCAGGTAAGTTGAAATCCTGATGGTCTGGACCATTTGTTATTACCAATGTTTTTCCTTATGGTGTCGTTGAGTTGAAAGCAGAAGATAACTGCACTTTTAAAGTAAACGGTAGTCTTCTCAAGCATTTTTATGAAGGGTACAACATTGATAAAGAGACCACTTCTGTGGATCTGAGAAATCCATCGTGAGGACCATAAAAGTCGGGCCAGCGACTATAAACTAAGCGCTTCATGGGAGGCAGCCCATGCGGAACAATGGTATACAATAGTTTTGATTTTTTATTTTTATTTTTTATTTTTGATTTTTCCTTTCTTTTTCTTTTCTTCTTTTTCCAAAAAAAAAGGGAGATTCAAGGCCGCTGGAAAGCTGGCGGCCTTCATTTAAACAAGGCCAACCATTTCAACACTAAAGGCCGCCGGCCTTTAGGCGGCCTTGAGGGTTGCAAATGTTACGGCCGACGGCGTACAGTTCCAGGGAGCCGGCCTTGCCCATTTCCGCAGGCTGATCTTGACAAGATGACTCTCTCACTGATTGCATGGTTGGAATTCTCTTTTGCTGCTGCAAAACATGGACACCAGGGAAGTACCAGTTTTTCCTTTTATATACTAATATTCCTTCCTTCTTTGGAGCTGCCTTAGGAACAGTGAGGGCGCTGTTCAATATAAGTGTGGGGAAGGCATATAGGAAATAGAATTGGAATGGAGTAAATGATTGATGTGTAAAATCTGTTATTTAATCTTATGACATCCAATGCTTGAACTTCTCTGTCACTTGAATGATAATTGTCCTCAAGTATATGGCAAATTTGAGGCCAAAAAAAAAAAATTTGTGAAAATTGTTGACTGAAATCTAGACAGTTTAAAAAGAGTATTACTGATAGCATATGTTATGTTTTAATTGAAAATTTGGATTTGCTTTGGTGCCTTACTCACCTGCTGTTGTGATGAGAATACGAAATTAAAATCAAGTAGCAAAATCCCTATAATATAAAATTCCCCTTGTTTTTAGCTCTAGAATTGGATTTTTGAAAGTGAGTCGAGTCCTTAAGGGAAAGATAAACAGGTCTACTTCGAGTCGCTTCTTTAGCTTGCATATTGTCTTGAAAGTTGCTTTGAAAGCTTGTTAACACCTAATGAAAGAGGTAGGGGAAACTCCTCGCTTAGTGACTCCTTATAAAAAATAAAAAAAAAGTCTTAATTCTGTTGCAGCATTCAAACGAAATGAGTTGCCTTACTCCAATGACTCAGGTAATTGAGTTAAGAGTATCCAAACTTGAATGCTAGAGTGAGGGAGAGTCTGATGGGGTCCCTTTAAAACCTGGTCACTTGGGTGATGAGCCCGGGATGTGCCAACTCAGTGATCTCACTATAGCGATAAGGGCGGAGAAGCAAAAGTTCAAAACATGAACTTATATATATATATAAAGAGAAGAGTTTTAGTGAATGCCAATCAATAAAGTACATGGGACTTATAATAAAAAGGGAGAAAATCTAGGAAGGGAATGGATACCATATGCTTTCATTTTGTGTTAACTTGTTCAAAGAAGTGATGGGAAGGATCATATACTTGCTAATGGCCAGTGAAGTTTAAATGGGTGCTTTTCTCTATAGGATTGAGTATTTACTTTTAAATTAAGATTCTTTTGCTAAACACTCGGGCATAAGTTTGTTTTGTTTGGATTAGATATTTAATTTTAATTATAGTACTCTAATTACATAAACCCAGTTGGTTAGAGTGGTAGGCACCGAAATTGCAAGTTATGATCCGTGAAAGAAAAGATGCTTGTATTTTGTGAAAGTCATTGTTTTATACTCTAAATTTTAGATTTAGTCATTGGTTTTATTTTGTTTGAGGACAAACAAAAGTTCAAGTGTGGGGAAGTTGATAAAGGCACATTTTACTCATATTTTATAGTATGATTTATGATGAAATTCAATGGATTCTATGGAATTCACGGGAAGATGGTACTTAATATATGTATTTTGATTATTCAGGTCTTTGAGGACTTAGATTCAAGATATGAGCGGAGTATGTAGAAAGATGGCATGGAAAGCATTGGAAGTTGGACTATTTTTTTTTATCCAAGGTCGCCAGCCTTAAAGGCCGGCTTATGTTGAATCAAAGGCAGTCGGCTTTCATCAAAGCTGCCACTGGAGATCCAAGGCCGCCGACCTTCACATCCGGCCTACATTGAACGCCGCCGGCTTTGGGCCGGCCTTCTTTTCTAACGAATTGTCTCGTCCATCCTTAGATATAAATAGCCCTTATTGCAACAAAGGGAGGACCTTTTGCCAATTTTTCGACCTAGAAAGAGTTCTTCTGAGAGAATTTTGTATTCGAGCCTGAATTGATTCAATTGAGTGGAGAGGAATCATTCGTGGGGATTGAGTTATTGGTTCTTAAAGCTTTGAGGAAGTTTTGCAATCGAGGATCTTCAAACAATTGTGTTACCAAATTGGTGATCTCTGAATTATTGATTATTTATGCAATTCAGTGATATATTATCAGTTACAATGAATCATATTGCATGTGCTTCTATCAATTGTTATTCTGTTGTCATCTCCATGATGTTCTAAATTCTTTTGGTGGGAAGGGGATGAAACCCTAGATTGGTAGAATGATAATTGTAATTATGCTATAGAATTATTAGGCATGTGGAATATTCATATTGTAATCTCTTTGCTATAATTCTTTGTTTCTTAATTGAATCAGATTTATAGGAACGTTGATGACTCGGAAGGGGAATTAGGGTTCACAAGGAATTCTTGATAATGAGTAATTAACATATGCGGAAGCTAAGTTATTCGCTTTTGTTAAAAATTATCTTAATATTAATGCAATGCTTCTAATTGATTTTTCTCTAAGGGATTAGGAGAGATTGATTTGGGGTATTAGTCATTCATATAACTGGGAAGTTTATGATTGTAAATTTGAGTCCTCTATTAATTTGTATAGCGGAAGCTAATAGATTAATTTGGGGTTTTGTTAATTTCGTATGAATATCCACATGATTAAGGATTATTATAGCATGATGGCAATTTGACTAACTTGTCTAGGGTGAATTCTTAATTCCCACCTTCTTAATTGAAAAGTTTATTTGTTCAAGATTCTCAAAATCATCAATTTGCATTTTATTTTAGTCTTCAATCAAATAGTGAAATCATCCTTCTTTCCATTGCCTAAATATCAATTTGAGCTAGTACAAGTCTAGTACTTTGTAGTCCTCGTGGAATCGACATTTTTTTCACCACTTTATTACTTGATACGACCAGTGTACTTACTGCAATTTACGCTCCCATTTTATATATACGTTCTGAGTGTATCAAGCACCGTAGGTCCGTAGCAGCTGAAGACTTTAGACTTCGGTGAGTAGTCGAGGACGACTAAAACGACACTCGAGCTCAACAGCACTGTCCGCACTCCGCAGCACTCAACAGGCAGTACGCACCACGCACGCAGCAACCCACACCACACGGCCCACACCCACCCACATGGTCACACTTAGTCACTCACACAGTCACAGACCACAGTCACACACTTACACACTCACATAGTCACACCTCACACTCCCTCGGCCGTCATCCGTCGTCCTCGACTCCACACTCACAATCACCTCACAAACCAGAGACGACAGCATAATCCTCGTCCTCTTCCACTTCCATAGGCCACAGCAAAGTGCAGATACAAACAGGAGAGAGGAGACACTCACCGACTCTAGTTCACAATCACAGTGACAGTCGTCATCCGCCTCCACTCCGTTGACTGCCGGCTGCCTGTTCCATTTCCTTCGTGCCACTGTCCTCGTTAGACGTTAATTAAGGTAAAGCAATAGTCTATTATCCTCTTACTTATTGGAGAGTAAAGTGTCATGTGGTGTCATGTAGCCATGTAGGGTGACGCTGGTGGCTTGGAGAGTGTGGTGTGGTGTGGCAGTGTGGGGTCAGGGGTAGGGGTGACGCCGATGGCGGTAGCTTGGAGAATGGAGAGTGTAGTGTGGTGTGTTGTGGCCATGTGGGGTGACAGCGGTCCCAATGGAGAGTGTGGTGTGGTTGTGGTGCAGTGTGGCCGTGTAGGGTGGGGGTGACGCTGGTGGCGGTGGCTTGGAGAATGCAGAGTGTGGTGTGGTGTGACTGTGTGGGGTGATGGCAATCCAATGGAAAGTATGGTGTGGTTATGGTGCGGTGTGGCCGTGTGGGGTGGGGGTGACGCTAGTGGTGGTGGCTTGGAGAATGGAGATTAGAGAGCATGGTGTGGTGTGGCCGTGTGGGATGATGGCAATCCAATGGAGAGTATAGTGTGGCTGTGTGGGGTGGGGGTGACGCTAGTGGCGGTGGCTTGGAGAATGGAGAGTATGGTGTGGTGTGGCCATGTGGGGTGACGACGGTCTAATGGAGAGTGTGGTGTGGTTGTGGTGTAGTACAGTGTGGCCGTGTGGGGTGAGGGTGACGTCGGTGGTTTGCAGTGTGTAGTGTGGCCGCCGGCCGTGGCTTGGATGGTGTGGGGTGTGGTGTGGTGTGGCTGTGTAGCCATCAGTTGTGGCTTGGATGACGCCGATGCGGTGGCCGGTGGAGACGTGGAGTGACTATATTTAATTATTTATATTTTATAAATAAGTGTACTACTACTAATAACATTTTCTATATTTACAGAATGGATCCTCCAAGTAATGACACTGCAATGGAACCTATTAATGTGGATGATGTGTCTGAAGTCAGTGGGCATAACAATAATCTACAACCAGGATCTTCTCAATCTAAAGAACATGCAGGTAAGAAGGCTCGAGTAGGTAGCTCTTCTTCTTAGGTTTGGGAAATATTTACAAAAATTGGTATTAAGAAGGATGGTAAAAATAGGGCTAAGTGTAAAGCATGTAGGAAGGAATATGTTATTGGAACACATTCACATGGAACTTCATCTTTACGTTGACATAGAGAGAAGTGTCGTTTGAGTCAAATTCCTATATATAATGATGTTGGTGATATGATAATTGATCATGCTGGCAAGTTAAGATCAAGAAAACCAAATCCTAAATTTACTCGTGAGGTAATGGCTATGGCTATTATTGAATATGATCTTCCATTTTCATTTGTTGAGTATAGGAGGATTACATAGTTCATAAGGCTATATAATCCTGATTATAAGCCAATTAGTAGAAAAACTGCTACATCAGATGTTTAGAATTTATATTTGACTCAAAAGAAGAATTTGAAACAAATTTTGCAAAAAATTCCAGGGAAAGTATGTTTGACTTCTGATGTATGGACTGCTTCCACTAGTGAGGGATATATTTGTTTGACTGGACATTATGTGCATGACAATTGGAAATTGAATAATAAAATTCTTTCTTTTTGTAAAATGCCCCCTTTTCACTCAGGGTTTGAGTTGTCAAAAAAACTATTTGAATTTTTGAAAGATTGGGGCATAGATAGGAAGATATTCTCCCTTACATTGGATAATGCATCTGCAAATGGTTGTATGCAAGATTTTCTGAAAGAGCAATTGAACTTACAGCATAGTTTGTTATGTGGTGGTGAGTTTTTTCATATTAGATGTTGTGCTCATATTCTTCATTTGATCGTTAAAAAAGGATTGACTATAAGTAGTGAAGCATTGCATAAAGTAAGGGAAAGTGTGAAGTATGTGAAGGGTTCTGAGAGTAGAATGAAACACTTTTTAGAGTGTGTTGAACAGGTTGGCAACATTGATACGAATGTTGGTTTGCGCTTGGATGTAACTACTAGATGGAATTCCACCTATCTTATGCTTGATAGCGCACTCAAGTATCGACGTGCTTTTTCTTGCTTTTAATTGAATGATCATCGTTATAAATATTGTCCAACCATTGATGAGTGGGAAAGAGCAGAAAAGATATGCAAGTTTCTGAGCCCGTTTCATAGTATCACCAATTTGATGTCAGGGTCATCATATCCAACATCAAACCACTATTTTTTGCAAGTATGGAGGATTGAATGTTTGCTGAATGAAAATTTAAGTAGTGAAGATCATGTCATAAGGGAGATGTCTATTAGAATGAAACAGAAGTTCGATAAGTATTAGAGTGATTATAGTGTTACCCTTGCACTTGGAGAAATCTTTGATCCTCGAATGAAGTTTGATCTTTTGAACTTCTGTTTTAATAAACTTGATCCCCTCACTTGTGAAGAGAAGTTGGCTCACATAAAAAGCAAGTTATATAAACTCTATAGAGAATATGAGAAGAGCAAAACAGATCATATATCTAGAACTAGAAGCAATCAGGTTTGATCATCTTCTCAGGCACAAGACACATCTGGAGGTAACAGCAGTAAAGAAGCAGCAACACATAGAGCTGGGAAGGGCTTGGAGATTGATTTTGCTACATTAGTGGTAAGTTTAATATTTTTTTTATTTTCTCAATTATTTTTTTTCATAATATATATTAGTATTTAATTAATTTTTTTCTTAATAATGTAGGAATTTCAATACCGTCAAGTAGAAGTACAAAGTTGTGGTAAATCTTCTTTGGATATTTATCTAGATGAGCCAGTAATGGATATGGACTTCTACTCAGAATTGGATGTATTACAACATTGGAAGAGTCAAAGCCAGAGATATCCTGATTTATCTATCATGGCCTCCCATGTGCTTAGCATTCCAATTACTACTGTAGTGTCAGAGTCAGCTTTCAGTATCGGCGCTCGTGTACTTAATAAGTATCGCAGTTCTATGCTTCCAGCCAATGTAGAAGCTCTAATTTGTACACGAAATTGGTTACAAGGATTTGCATGTGAAGGTAATTTTTTTTGTTCTGTTGATAATATTTTCTTTTAATGTATTATTTCAAGCATTTATCGTCTAATTTAATTAAATGTGTAATCTCATAAATTGTATATTAAGAAGAAGATAATGGGAGTGTGGGTGGGAATGCGACTACTTCATCCAAAGGAGACTCCAATTTAGTTATTAATGATGATGATAGTGATGGTTGATGTGATGATTGATTTATATATGTAATTTTATCTGCTTCATTATCGTATTTGTTTTCCTATATAATTAGTGAAAACTGAAAAGTACTTTATGATAATTGCTATAATTACTATAATTGCTTGATTATCGTTTTAGGTTGTTTTCTTTTCTATCGTATGAGAATGAGATTTACGAGTAAGTACGTATAAATCGAAGTTGTATAAGGAAAGTGAATGGAAAAATTGAGCGATTGCAATTTGCAAATTTGTAATGTGCCTAGTTTATTTAGATGTGGGAATTGGGAAACACTAATTTAAACAATTTTTAATAGTTTTTTTCCTAACATATGTAATATAAAGTATATTTGCAAAGGAAAAAAAGGTTTATCTAAGGAAAAACAAAAAATTTCACTTAGCATGTCCTATTTTTACATAATACACTTTAAAATCTAAATCTAAAAAAAAAAATTAGCGGGTCGTCGCAGGCCAGCTCGCATTGGCTCGCGGGGCGGAGCGGGCCAATTTTGCTGACCCACTAGACTTGCAGGCCACTGTAGGCTAGCCTACGATGACCCGCGTGCCAGCTCATTTGGCCCGCATTACCGGGTCTAGTGGTACCCTGAACATAATAAATAAATAAATAAATAATTCAAAAAAAAAAGAAAGATGAGGGAAAGAAGGGGGAGGAGGAGAAGGAAAACAAAAACAATGAAAAAGCCTCATTGAGTCAAAGTTAAGTCATGCAATTTAACCTATTTTTCCATCGCTTTATATATATATATATATATATTTTGGGTAGGTGGCCTTATGGTGCTCGACCAATGGCTATGGCTATGTTAGAGTTTTTTTTAATGATATTCCTTTTTATTTTTGCTTAATTTTTTTTATATTTTAATTATGTTATTTAATTATTTAATAATATTACCTTATTCAACTAATTACAAGAAGTCAATACATATCCATTAACTAATAGTAACAAACAAAAATAAGACAGGGCATATAAATTGTCAAAGAGTAAATATTGAGGTATAAAAAGTGAATTTTGCTCCAAAAAATTACATCTTTATTATAATTATATTATGAATGATCAAGTTATATAATTATTTTACAATTAAATACTAGTTAATGCAATTAATATGCTAATTAATTGGGATATTTCTTTATTAAATAATATATGATCACTTCATTTTAAAGTTTATGTACATCTATTGATGAAAACATTGAATAACTTGTTATCCGTTGAATACTTATGTTAAAATAAGTATGTATATAATAATATATATATATATATATATATATTGTTAAATGTGTCAAAACAAGATCTCGTGCTATATTAGTGAAATAAAAAGATATGTAAAAAATTTTCTCCATTGTAATAGGAATTCTTTAAAAGAAAAAAAAAATCCAAATACAATATTTAATATATTTATATGGGAATGTCCATTTATAGGATTTATAGAATTGATAATGAGTCGATGGAGTATCAAGTATGATCAATGTTCATTCTCTTAGGTTTGAATTTAAATGCTCTATTACCTCAAATCAGGATCTTAATTACGAATATACTCTTAAATGATTGGTTACTCTTGTATTAAAAAGAAAGAAAGAAAAGAAAGAAAACATAAATATTTTTATTTGAAACCTATGTGAAATAAAATAACAACAATAACATAAGATGGTTATTATCCATTTCATTTCTCGTTCAATAAGGAAAAAATTATGAGGACGAATACCCTTCTTAATCATGATTTCCTTTCCCCATGATAAAAAATGACAATTCCATGAGCATTAACCCAATTTTATCTTGCACAAGAATGTTCATAAGATCTCTGGATAATAAAACATAAAGAGAATATATATATTGGTGTCTCCTATCTATACCATATTATAGCAAAGTATGTTAATAGAAACATTTATAAAGTGAGATAGCAAAGTCTTGTACACAAATTAAAGAATGTCCATGTAAAATTATAGATAAATTATTAGAAGAATCTGGGAAATTCTAAAATATAGTCACTCAAAAGTAACTGCATCATATAGCTATTTTCTCATATTATAATTTTTTCTTTTTAAATACAGTAAAAAATAAAGCCTATTATAGTAAAAATAACTATCGATAACCCTAATATGACTATTAATAGCTTTAATATTACTATCAAAAGCCTTCATCATGATTGTTAACGGATTGTTTTGTATAGCAAAACATTCCCTTTCACAGTAAAAACTTTTATAGCTACACTTGCACTTTTTTTTTGGCAAAAAAAGAAGAACTTTTATTGAATAAAACACCATCTTAAGGGCATATTATCCCTATCAACTGATAACAATTGAAATAAAGAAGATGTAGGTAGGATCCTCCTAGTTTCAAAGCTTACTATCTGATTCCAAAACAATGTCCTGCCGACCTTCTTCAACAGCTACTTGAATACCCTTTAAAATTGCTAAAGCTTCCGCCATTTCTGCATTTTTTTGGCAAGCATGCAAATGCATCAACAAGTAGCAAATTTGCATTCGAATCTCAAGCTATGACTCCAATCTCTAATTTCATGTTTGAAGGATCAAAGGCTCCATCGCAATTGATTTTGATGGTGTTTAAACTTGGAGGATACCAACTATTATGCCCATAATTTAAATTAGAAATTGGAATTCCAAATATTGAAACTTCAATCTTCTGCACAATACACTTGCACTTTAAACTTTTGAAATTGAATGATTTCTCGATGAAGCAAGCACAAACTCACTTTTTATTGCAAATTTGTATGCTATTATGCCATATTGGCACACCTGGCACTACCACTCGTGGTGGTGGGTTTAAAAAAAAAATGAAAGGAAAAAAGCATGAAAAATCCATTTAGTTTCACTCAGGTTATGTGACCCAATTGACTACCATGTAACTTGTGGCTTTTCCTATTACCTTAAGATTAGAAAGCTATTTGGTTTTTTTTTTTTTTGCATTTTTATTAATTTACTTAATTAATCTATATAATTATATTATTTAATTAAATTGATTCAAAGGCTACCACATGTCAAACATTGATAGATGAGTCAACAATATTAGAAAATTTTTTGTAAAGTTTATTAAAAGTTAATGACTCGATTTTTTTTTTTAAAAAAAGAGAGTTTATGACTCATAGAAAAACGTTAAACATTAGAAACTAAAAGGTACTTTTCCCAATAAATTAAAAGATAAGAAAGAAAGAAAAAAGAAAGTAAAAAAATGAAATAAGAAACCATAAAAAAAGAAAAAAAAAGTCATAACAACTAAAATAAGCCTAATAATGTTGCAGTTTTTACAAGCAGCTCCTGCAACATCTACATTTCCCACATATAAAAAAGGTTGGGCACATGCTTGTTTCAAAGAGAAAAGCATTTAATTTTGAAAGTTTGGGATGCATGATTATAAGTCTCCAAGAGTAACATGTGTAATTTAGCCTAGGATTATATCTAACTTGCAACAAATAATGAACTTCTAGAAAGTCTATTTTGTTTATAATCTAGCTAAAATGGTAATGGATCAATAGTTTCAATCTACAATAAATGCACCAAGAAAAAGCTCACATATAAAACTGCAAAATCCTAAAATATCCCACTTGTACCTACTTTCCCTAGTTTGCCTACAAGCAATCCATTGTGTTGAGGATCCAACAATTTAGACTCTTGCAATCTCACTTCAATTATTATGTGTAGGTATTAATGGCAATCAAGAAGCAAGGTTGAAGTAATTGCTTATGAAAATTTAAGCCCTTTATAAAAACTCTTATTTATAAACTATTATGAAAATCAATTGCAAGTAAATAAATACATGAATTAAAAAAGATAAAGAGAAATGAACTAAAATATACAATGAATTTATCTTGTATGTTTTTCCACTCTTCTAACTATGTTAAATTAAGATCCAACAACCAAGCCATTTTCTACTATCTTTGAGAGAAATGAGCTAAAATATACAGTGGTTTTATCTTGTGTGTTTGTCCACTCTTCTAACTATGTTAAATTAAGATCTAGCAACCAAGCCATTTTCTACTATCTTTGAGGACAAACAATCACACAACCTCCACTTGTTACAATAATCACCGGTCCTACCTCGAATTCTATCTCCAGTTAAAGGACCATACAGGATATCTAACAATAACGACAAGTTTCACTTTTAAAGAACCCACTCATAATACAAGATAAAGTTACAAGAGAAGAAGTTTAGCCAATACTTCTACAAAAAGTGGATTGCTCATTTATAGATTTTTCCAACTTGCTTCTTTAATCAATAATAAAGAAAGAACTTTTTTGTTCACACTATGTAGACTTGAGGCTTATTTTTCTGTATTTTCTTTTATTTTTGAACTCAACTCATCCTTATATAACTTGGAGGAACATAATGTTAAGTCTTTGGTGTTTGTTCCAAATAATGGTGGAAGTCTTCTCTTTCCTTCGGTTTCCAAATATATCTGCATATCTTCAAATCCTCAACAAATCCATTGAGAACATCCTTTCGAATTATTCTAGATAACGTGTAAACAAAGCTAAGAAAAAATCTTCATAAAAACTTATCTTGAATTTTGAAAAGTTTGAATCTTGCATTTTTCATTTCCTTGTGATTTTAAGAAAATTGAAATTTTAGAATGGGTTTTGTTGGTTGAACTAATATGGATGTTACTAGCTTCAAATCTTTAATGATAACAACTTCCAAAACATCCGTTCTTGTAATAAAGTTCAAATACCCATTAGAACCTTTTAAAGTTCTTGTAATAAAGTTCAATCCTTATTATATCCTTAATTTGCTTTAGAACTCAATTACAACCCCACAAACTTCTTGAAATTTGATTAAGATCAAATCTAAAACTTCAAGTACTTAAGAAATTAGTAAATTATGAATAAAGTTTCAACCTTTGAGTTGAAACTCATTTAAACCTTCATTGTTATCTCAATATTGAGATCATTTGTGATTTGCATTGGAACTTAGATATGAGCTCATTCGCTACATCAGTATAGTGCGCGTGCAGCCCAGAACATCTAAGGGTATCACAAACTTGTTATTGCCTCAAACTTCCTTGGCCTAAGCAGCCATAGTCCCTCGAAGAAGCTGGCCATGGAGGTGTCCCTCCACATAGCTAGTTAGTAGGCTGAGGTCTCGTTCATTGACGGAATTAACCAGACAAATCGCTCTACCAACTAAAAACGGCCATGCACCACCACCCATAGAATCAACAAAGAGCTATCAGTCTATTAATCCTTACTATGTTTAGACTTGGTAAGTTTCCCCGTGTTGAGTCAAATTAAGCCGCAGGCTCCACTCCTGGTGGTGTCCTTCCGTCAATTCCTTTAAGTTTTAGCCCTGTGACCATACTCCCCCCCCCCCAAAACCCAAAAAATCTGATTTCTCATAAGGTGCCAGCAAAGTCTTAAAAGCAACATCTGCTGATCCCTGGTAGGTATCGTTTACAGTTGAAACTAAGACGGTATCTGATTGTCTTTGAGCCCCCCACTTTCGTTCTTAATTAATGAAAACATCCTTGGCAAATGCTTTTGCAGTCGTTCATCTTTCATAAATCCAAGAATTTCAGTTCTGACTATGAAATACAAATGCCTCCGACTATCCTTATTAACCATTACTCCGATCCCAAAGGCTAACACAATAAGACCAGGATCCTATGATGTTATCCCATGTTAATGTATCTAGAGCGTAAGCTTGCTTTGAGTACTCTAATTTCTTTAAAGTAACGACACTGGAGGCACGGCTCAGCCAGTTAAGGTTAAGAGTGCATCATCGGTAAAAGGGACGAGTCAATCGGTGCACACCATAAGGCAGACCGGTCGACCCAACCCAAAGTCCAACTACAAGCTTTTTAACTATAACCCAAAGTCCAATTACCGTGGCTGCTAACACCAAACTTGCCCTCCAATGGATCCTGGTTAAGGGATTTAGATTGTACTCATTCCAATTACCAAACTCAAAGAGCCCAATATTGTTATTTATTGTCACTACCTCCCTGTGTTAGGATTGGGTAATTTGTGCGCCTACTGCCTTCCTTGGATGTGGTAGCCATTTCTCAGGCTCCCTTTAAAGCTTCTTGAAAGTTGATATGAATTAAGTTTAAACTTGAAATCTTTGTATTTAATGACAAAGCTACATCTTCACATGAATTTAGATTAAAAAATCATATTTTGATGATTTCCAATGAGTCTAATATACTATGAATTAAAATTTCTAGACAATCTTCTATTGGGTTTGTCATACTTTTATGACCTATTTTGAAAATCTTTTATAACCCAAATTGCATAGTTTTCATGGTTTGTTCACTTTTAATTTCAACTACACATTTAATAAAACTAATTAGTAACTAAAATATGTTTTTTTATTGTCAAGAACTCGAGGATATTCAACAATCTTGATAACTAGCATATAAATTTGTATTCAAAAGTGGGGTTGTAAACAAGCCAAGTTGAGCTAAATGTAATAGAGCTTTTATCAAGCCTGAAAATTATAAGCTTGAGCTCGAGTTTGTTAAAGAATTTGAAACTCAAGCTCAACTTGTTTAGATAAACGAGCCTAAACTTGAGATTGTTTAAATAAATGAGCTTAAATTCGAGTTCATTTAGATAAATGAATATGCTCATGAGCCTATTCACTAATTGGCTTATTAACAATATAAACAAGAGCATGCTCACAAACAATGTTCGCAATTCAGTTTGTTAACAATAGATATAAGAGCTAGCTTACAAGCATGTTTACAAGTTTACTTGCAAGCCTATTCATAAGTTGACTTATTAACAATATAAATGAGAACTCACTTACAAGTTTGTTTGTGAGTTACTTGCAATCTTATTTACAAGCCTATTCGCAAGCTGACTTATTAATAACATACATAAGCTTGCTTGCGAGCTTACTAATGAGCTTATTTGCTAAATTACTCTAACACCAGCTCATTAATAATATAAACAAGCTTGCTTCTAAGTTAACTCGTTAATAATATAAACAAGTTAACTCCCAAATTGGCTCAAAAGCCTAAATAAGAATTTGAACTTGGCTCATTTAAATAAACAAGTTTTATTTTGAGCTTAAGCTCAACTCTTTTATAAATTGAGCTTGAGTAGCTCACAAGTAGCTTGGCTTATTTACAACCATATTCAAAAGCATTCGTTTCATCCATAAATTCACTCAACAACTAGATCAAATAGATTAACAAAATGAAACTAAATAAGTTATAAAACGTCATTGAAGAATCCTAAATAACTATTTATTGACTAAAAAAGACTCACGCTACTCTTTTATTCTAAAACTCTTTCATTTTTTTATGAGATTGCTTTGAGTTTTTTTTTTTTCTAAAAAAGAAAAAACTTGCTTCCTTAATGCTTAAGCTAAACTAGTTCTTTCTTTATGTGAACCTTGATCTTTTAGCAACTTATCTTATAGAGTTAGAACTAGGCCAAGGTCATGATCCTCTTTCTTCTTCTTCTTCTTCTTCTTCTTCTTCTTATATTTTATGTCCATTTCCTTCTCTTTCAACTTCTTTTCCTCCTATTGCTCCTTCTACTTCTTTTTCATTGAATCCTTCATTTGTATTTGCACCTCCTTTGCCTTCATACTTTCTTTTCCACTTACTTCCATCCCTATGTTTCCATACATATTTAGTTCAAATGGAAATCCCCAAATGTCTTATTGACTCATTGCCAATTTTTTCGTCTATTGCAATCGGATAGGTCAAACCTTTATATAGTAGTAAAGTAGAGTCATCAAAACATTCCCATATGGTTTTGCTTTTCATAAATGCAGAGACAATGATTATGGGATCTGCTCTACTTTTGTAAAATCAGCTCTTAAAACCTATTCTATTATTTCAAAATTGACTCATGCAATCACTATGGACCTACTTTTTCAAAACCAACACTTGAGGCTCAATCCACTTTTCAAAACTGACTCCTTTGAGCACATATATAGGTTCACTTTTTCAAAACTAACTCTTGAAAGCATATAAGGTCCAATTTTTTAAGATTGACTTTAGGGCTACATTCCATGTGAAGGACATGCATTAATGAGAACATTAATTTAATTGATTTTGCTAGCTGATATAGTTTATTGCATTTAGTATTATAATGTTGTATGTAGTTAGGCACATGTATATGGTTACATATAATTTGATTATCTTGTTGAACTTCATGTTGACCCCTTTTATTTTCTTTCTTTTTTTTTTTTTGAAAATTTTAGGAGGGCATGAAAAAATGGAGAGATAAGATCAAGCCTTACATGCCTTTATGTGAGCACATTGAGGGAATGATCATACCCTTTGGTTTGGGACGTGATAGAGTTCTTTGAAAAACGTATGTGCACATATAATAGATTTTATAAGTATTGGTTTGGGTAAATTACAAATGTATTCCTTAAGTTTATTTTACATGCATTTAAGTCCTTTGTCTTTAAAATTGGGCATCCACACTCCAAAACAAAATCTTTGAAAAATGTGCTATTAAATAGTACTTCACCATTTTTATCTTAGATATAATAATAAATAATATTACAATAAAAAAGAAAACATAAAATCAATAATAAAATAATTACATGGAAGTTTTAAAAGTACGTTTTTTAAAGATTTTGAGATTTAAATACTCAATTTTAAATATAAAAATTTAAATATGTATAAAAGTAAAGATAAAAAATTTATCCCCATTGATTTTGTTCATAAATAGTAATACAAATGAGCAATTGTGAATCATACCTGACAAGAAAGTTTACGATTTCCAAGATAATTATTATATCGTTTGCCTTGATGTGTAAAGTTCATCCATTGTGGCCCCACCACATGGTGCATATGGCATCACCATTGCCCTTCCGCCAGGTGGAGGAAGTATCAACCCTCACTTTCCTCGTCAGTTTCCTTTTCAAAAAGCTTCGGTGAGAAAAAAGGAACACATGCCCGATATTAATAAACTTTCTAAATATGTAAACTTTTTTTCTTAAAGGTGAAAAGAATATAAACATTGGTAAATTGAAAATCCTAAGATTAATGCTATAATCATGTTACATATATATATATATATATATATTTCAAAAAAGTTTGTAATTTTTTATACACTTATATAACCTATAAAATGTGCAATCTATGCATTTAAAATTATAAATATTCTTATTAAGTATGCTAAGGTGTTTTAGAAGCATTTATTTAAAAAATAGCACTTTTTAGTAAGGACCATAGTATTTAAGATGGATATAATAGGAAACTCTATTTTATAAATACAAGTTCCTATTCTATAGTATTTTGTAAGTAAATTTTAAGTTTATTTTTTTTCTAATACAATAATATTACTACACCCATTAGTATCACTTTGAAAAAAATTATTGAAAATTATAATTGGTTTAGCTCCAAATTAATAATATTTATATTATAAGTAGCAAAATCGCCTAAAATAATTAAAATTGCACGTTGATAAATTATAGGATATCATTATAAGGTTTCATGTTTACTATTGGAACATGTGAGCTTCTAAATTGTTGTTGAACTGTTATGCCATTAGTTAGACGGTTTCCATTGAATTGGATGAAATAACGATATGAGAATATAATTATATCAATTAAAGATATTTTATTGATCCATATTTTATCTTATAAGGATATTTTGAAAATTAGTCTAGAAAAAAAAAAAAGATAAGATAAAATAAATAAGACAGCTACCCTCCGATGTCTAAAAGGTAAGCTTTTCTCGTGAACATCCTGCTTTGGAAGCCAAATTTCCATATCTCACGACTCTCCTTGGATAAGGGAATAAAATTAAGGGTTTGATTTTTTTTTTAATTTTTTATTTTGATCTTATCTACATACACCTGAGATCAAACGTAGTTAATCACCAAATTAATAAATATTAATAAGCTTTAACCGATATTAATATTGTACCAACAATTACTAATAAACCTTAACTAATATCAGCACTTTAGAATTCATTTAAAATTATATTTTATATGCATAATCTCTTTCTTTAAACACATGACTTCCTCGTATGCTTAATACCAAAAGTAGTCAATAACCAAACTAATAAATATTAATGGATTCTTTTTAATCATTTGGCCTAAAAATTTCTAACTAATATTGATACGTTATTCATTATTTAACCTTGTAAACTAATAATATCTTATACAATTTACGTAGGACTACGTTTCATGTGGGCTATCATAATATCCACTCTTTAAACATAGGGTATTATAGTATTTAATTTGTATTTGTTTAAAGTTTGGTATTTAAAAAAATTATTTTATCTGTATCTTACTAATTTCTATTTTATAATTATAATAAAAATTTGAAGATGAAAATTCATGTATTTTTAAAAGATAATGTTTAAAAAATATATTTTATATATTGGAAAAAAATTAATTGATATTAATATAAAAATAAATAAAGCAAAGGTAGATAAATATAACATTAAAAGGATTTATTAAATATTTAATTATATATATGTATGTATGTATTTTTATATTTCATTTTTTTGTATCATATTAGCAAACACATCTGAAAAATACCAAAAAAAAAAAGTTGAAAATAAACAAACGAACAAACAAACATATGTTAAACCTTGTTAGCCTTCTCATCTAAGGGAATGACAACTTTTAGTGTCTTATATATTTTACAATTGTCAATAGTCTATATAATCAAGGAAAGGAAAAAGTCATAACTACATGCTGGAATAGAAGCTACAACAAATGCCGCGTATGGAAGATATTTGGGGCGGTCCCTTAAAAACATGTTCATATTATTTCTTGAAAAATGATAACTATTATGTCAAAATTATATATTTTTTTCTAACCAATTCCAAAAATAATTTATTTACTTAATTATTTGTTGTGAAGCATGCCTATCATAAAAAAAAAATTGAATGATACTAATATATCATATAAATAGATAAAAAGTATGTAAATATTAATAAAACTTTAATATATAAAAATAAAAAAAATAATTTTTTAAAAAATATTCACCATCGCAATGAAGCGTTTAAATATCATTTGATATTTGCTTATTATTTGTCCAAATATATGATCTAAACAATTAATCATGATACCATTAACTAAGGTATCCCATATTTATTAATAAATTTAAGAAAGAAATTTTTCTAATTTTTTGAATTTGACTATATATTTTACAGAAGAAAGAAAGTATATTAAAAATAAAATTATTAAGAAAATTTTTATCGTACGATGGTATGAATGTTAAGTCTGAAACACGTTTTAATCCCGCTTCGTTGTAATCATCGGTGGAAAAAAAAAAGATTTGTTTCCTTTCCCAGATTATGCTTCTCATTTTTAGCAAGAGCCAATGAAGCACTTCATATATTTTTTATGGAACCTTCATTAATGTTTACATTGACTGTCAACAACTAAAAATCAATAAAATTACCAACCTATTCTGTTCTGTCAAACAAAATACCAAAAACGTTGCTGCTTTGTCGTCTCTTTCACAATCCCCTGTTTTTTCGCTTCACTAACACTATCTCTTCCTCACAATACACAAAATTTGACACCTTTGTCATTGTTATTTCATCCATATTCATATGACCTATTTTCGCTTTTCGCTGAAAGTGCTCTCCTTCTCTTCCACATCCTGACATTAACGAACATTACCATTGAGAGTGTGCATAAGTGTGAGTGTTAAGCGTTACCCAAGGAGCAAACGAGGGCTGAAGTGAAAAACACAAACTTGGGCAGTTTTTGTTTTGTATTCTACGTTACTGGTTTGAGCCTGGCGACACCTGTCTCTGTCTAGCACATTTTATGACTAAGAGAAGTGCTTCTTCTTTTTTTATTACCCTTATGGCTAAATTGATTATGTTTTTTCTGGGTTTGGGGTTTTAGAATTATCTCTTACAGTTTTGTGCGAAGTTTGGAACTTTTATTTGTTACCATATTGGTTAGTGTAAGAAGGGTATGGGATAGAATAGTGGAGTGCGTTGAATTTGGTGAGTTGGGTTTTGGGTTGTGATAGGATTAACGTGACCATGTTTATTCGGTGCATAGTGATCTTTCGTTTGTTAGGGAACTGGTTAAAGTTATTTATTTTTGTTCTCTTGATTTAGGTAGGGTGTTTTTTAGGGGACTTGATTGAGGGCTTTTCAAGGTTAAATATTGGGAAAGAGTTGTAATTTGAGTATGAGTGAAAGAAGAGATGATTTTGTGTCGTGGGAGGAGCACATTGTGTGCCCCGATCGTGGTAAGAGGGTGGTTCACTATATCTTGAGAGATGCATCAGGGAGTTCATTGCTTGCTGTTGTTGGGACTGAGAGGAGTATTAGGCACATGATGTATGTCCCTACTGATGAGTTTGTACAGGTTTATGGTTCCCAAGGTTTGATCAATGGCAGCACGAAATGGCGAGCTAGGAGGGAGGTTGTTGATTTGCTCAATTCCTTGGTTCCAAGTATGTAATCACACACCTAGTATTTGAATATTCTTTATTTTGAAGAATTTTTTAAATGTGTATCATTTTTGTAGTAATGGATACCAGTATTATGGTTATGAAAGTGGTTGATGAGTGAGTATCGACAGCTTTGGTTTCGCTTGATTTCTAGTTGTAATTATGTGGAGGAAAAGATTTGATATAGTGAGTGATCAAATATAGTGGCTGCATCTTTTGCTGATTTCTTATTTTTACGTACTATATTTTAACAAATATTGTTTTTTTCTGTTTAAATTTGTCAATTGCATATCCCATCTTGCTTTCTGTAGATGCACTGCTTAAGATAAGACACTAAAAATTTGAAGTGGATTTCAAACAAAAACTACTGGAAGATATGTTTAGTCACTAGCACTGACATAATGCTGAGGGGATCTTGGCTTTTGTGAGGATGATCATCTAATCAGAAATAGAAATGTTCAATACTGAATTCCTTTGGTTAAGTTTATGAAATAAATGGAATTTTCAGTCATCAAAGCTTAGTTGCTAGTTTTATCAGAAATTTTATCGATAAGATGTATGCTTTGATGTTTCTACGAGTTTCCTAGCTGGAAGTATTGTAATTTTTTTATAGTAACGTCTGCAATTATTCGTGTAGACTGTCTGCATTGTTTGTATCACTAGAAAGGAGGGTCTGACAAATTTCTTCTTGGACTTCAATTTTTTGCTTGATGTATGTTGACTGTATTTATAAACTGAGAGAGGCTTCACACATTGAAGGAGATGGTCAATTCAAAGTGGGAATCTAACATCTCAGCTATTATGATTATTGCACATACTCTATTAATTATATTGTACATAAGAGTCTTTAATTTTTCTTCACAGTACCTTGTTTTCTGAAGGAAAGAGCAGAACTTATTCGCGAACACTTTCTTAAAAGAAAATGGGAGTCTAGAAAATGCATTTTATTTGGTGCTGAGTTATATTTTACACAATATGTGTTATCGAAGTCTTTTCACTATCTGAATAGTAAAGAGATTATTGCTTAAATGGAAAGGGATCACCAATATGGTGCCTAATTTGTAAAGAATGATAGGCTAGAAAAGAAAATTGGTTGAATCTTTATTGGAGTGCCTAGACTGACCAATATGTCTCTTATGTTAAGAAATTAAATCTCAGATCTCTCTTCCTTAAGATTAATGAGAATGTTGAACAGTACTACCTTCTTTTTATTGGGTTAGAGACTTTATTGATATCCATGTACTATATGGTGGATGCAATTGGATTTACCCAGTTACAAAGAATTACCTTTTGAATATATAAAAAGGTGTAGCCAATGTGGTGAAGTGCATCCACTGGCAAGTGCATATTGGAGGTAGATCAAGTATGCTTGTAGCCTCAACCCTGCATTCTGCAAAGTGCTATTTTTATGCCTTGGACATGTGTTTGTTCAGTTGCCGAGAGAACAACTTAACCAATTGTACTAAAGCTCACACTTAATTACTCCTTCCTAACAGATTTGCGAAACAAATAGAGTGAAAAAACCATAATAATGGCTGGTTTGTTTAAATTAACCATTTTAGATTCTGACATTTTCTTAATATTCTAGCTAAATTACCCAACGTTGAGTTAGGATGGCAAACTCTTCTGGTATTCCTTTCCCTCCTTAAACAATAGATGACAATGGCAAGTGCTTTTTGATACAAATTAGGAAATCAAAGGAATAAGTTGCAACTGGTGATGGAATGTTTTGAAGACCGTGCAATGGCTAAAATTCCATGCAAGGCTCGTGCTTGAAGATGCATGGTGGTGAATTTCAACTTTGCATGTCAATAATGCAAGTTCCAAGAGAAATTAAGTTGAATATTCACGTGTGGATGGAATAAATAGGCAGCATTTAATGCAAAGATGGACAAAATTAATTTGGCACAAACCGACCGGAGAAATCATGAAAGAGAACTTATCCAAAAAAAATCATGAAAGAGGAGATTTAAAAATTTTCATCCACCAAATCATTATAGGTGAGAATGGTGCCACTAAAGTATGGAGATAAGAGTGCATGAGATTATAGTGAATGATATTATATCTAAAACATGTTGGTGAGTGTAACAACATAACATAAAAATAGCGGACTTGTGAGATGATGCAATAATGCTTGAGTTTTGTAATTTCTAATTGGCTTGTGTGTAAGGAGATGTTAGTCTAGGAAATTGCTAGTGCTAACTTAACTATGTGACTGAGTACTAGGAAAAGATAAGTGAACTTGATGGAATTATTTCGTTCATATTGAAATTTTCTGGCAATGTTGTTGCTAGTTAACATTAGAAAATGAACCTAGTACATGCACAACAAGCAAATAACAAAAATTTTTGGCAGTATGGAGAAACTTTATTAAGGAGGATTCTTGTGCAACAATGCAATATTGCTAATGGAAAAATAGTAAAGAAAATAATTTCTAGTTGAGAGTGGCTATGGTGATGCTTGTTAGTGAGTGCATTTACGCATGCAAGTAAAATTAAGTTACTAATGTGTGTGTGTGGTGCAATTTAGGTAACAACAAAATGGAGCTATGTTGAATTTCCAATGAACTGATTTAGGAAAATGTGATTTATTAGGGGAGAATTAATTGAAAGTTCACATGTACTGAAATGAAAGATACAATTATACAGAGATATCTATCAATTGCATGCACACCATAAATACAATATTATCACATTCCTGCATTACTCAATGTAGTTTGATGTATTTGTCTGTGTTGAGCACTGCATGGATGTGATAAAATTTATTAACTACGCGTGCGATGTATGGATTAGCTGCATGTATGGAAAGATATGATGTTTTATTTTTGGATTGATGGTGGGGCATGACCATAATTGGCTGTATATGAACCGCCTTATAAGACTTATGCACCGATTTAATATAGCTTGTGCTATATAGTGGAAAGTGCTTGGATGCCTTTCACAAAACTTCACGAGAGAAAAAGTGCACGAGTGAGTTTCTTATCCATGTTTTCCGTAATCCCTCTATGTGTCTCAAACAGGCTTTGGCATGGACAAGCATAAATGGCAGAGTCTCTTCAGTTACGTAATACATTGATTCTTCAATCAATTGATAAAGGATCTTTTAAACCATCCTTCTCATGCTTTGGCACAAGCTGAAAAGGTTGAGGATCCTTACTTAAGTAGCTCACTAAGCGAAGAAGACAAGTGGATGCTGGTCATCTTAATTGTCTTTGAATAGGACTACTCATCAATTGCAGGATGCATTTTTGATGGAGAAAGAACTATCACAATTGTTGCATCCTCTAAAAGACATGATTTCCTATAAAGGAAATGCTAATCTATAGTGCATCGGTATGGAGAGTTGCTTGCCTATTTTCGCCTCTCCATGTCTTGTTAAAAATATCCCAATACTAAGTTAGTATTGGCCTTAACATATTACATCTTATCATCTTACCCATAAAAACTATACAAGAAAGCAAATTTAGTGGTTGATCCATGATTCATTCATCATGCCAAAATATTGGTAGTTGACATGTATACCATCATAGTTCTATAATCCAGTCCCTCAATGTTTCATCCCTATGATCTTTGTTTGTGAAGTTGGACTTGAAGAGCCACCAATATCCAGGTCAAGCATCATATGATCAAGAGTTTCAGTTCTTTGGAATGGCGTTAAACCGGTAGGCATAAGTAGTACCTTACTACTAGGAAACCCATACTTGAAAAGCTAACTATTGATGTGAGAGAACCCAGATCATATAAATCATCTCATTAAGGCCATTTTTTCATAGGATTCATGTCTTATTTAGGTCTCTTGAAGTATAAAATATAAAATTCCACACTGATCTTTAGGCTTGAACTTTTTATTAGTTAGTTTGGGAGCTATTAGGCATGACATGAGCAATTCCCTATGTAGTCATTTGGCTCTCTGTTTAATTATTTCCATGTGAGAGGCCTTGATTGATGTCAAAGGCCTACGTAAGGACCACTTGAATTATTAAATAAACACTTACACCAATCTACAGGCTTTAAAAGCCCATACTAATCTATAGGCTTAAGCTTTTAGATTCATTGATTGAGGAGTTAAATTTAATAGGATCATAACATTCTACCATGCTTTACTGCTTTGGCCATGACTTAAATTGACTTTACACTAGTCTTTTTACTAGCTCTAGGAGAATATTGTGATGATACCATTGCTACGTGCACCATGATTGCAAATGGGAGGTAATGAATGGCCCCAATACCAGTTGATATGTATCTTATAAGAACCATACCACAAAAGCAAGCTATTAAGGAGAGTCCAACCAGGTAACCCCCGCAAGGAAATCTTTTATGTTCAAATTGGGTGCATGTCCCGTACCTTACAATCAAGTTCATAATGTATTTCACTTTGGAAATTCATTTTTTAGGCACGTTTCATAGTTCAATGTCTATGGCTTGTTGCCATAAATAGTCTTGCTATACCATAAATCTTCTCAATGAATTCTCTATAGTGCACTCTTAATATGCAAAGAGTTGCGTTCTCTAATTCATACCCTTAGTTCCAATTAATTTCTGGAAAACCAGCTACATGTGGAAATCTTGGTCCTATTTGGTGCTTCTTCACTCCTCTTGTGTATGGTTTAGTGCTTATGACATGTTTACCTAGTGCATTTGAATTTTTCATGCTCTGTTGCATTGGAGATAGCTTCACTTATTGGTTTTGCAAAGAACAACTTATATTTTGTGTTGAGTAATAAATCTCAAAGCACACATCATATATATTAGCTTAAGTCTTTTGATCAGTTGTTGTGGTGCTAAACTCTACATGATAATGGAGCATGAGGTTATGAGTTTAAGTTCTTGTGCAGTCGTTTTGTCCCTATTTAATGAAGTTGTCCACTTAATAGGTTACAGTCAAAGTCCCCAACCCATAAATGAAGGAGATTGTTAAATGATAAATCTAAAATCCAAATCATATCTATGAGTTTAGCTTTTCGATTACTTGGTTGGGTGATAACACCAAATTCTAAAAGTAAGATGCTCTGGGCATTCTCTCTATAGTAAGCACATTGAGTAATTTAATATATTATCATCTTTTTACATAAGCTTGTTCTGTTGTGCCCCATTGAAAAGACTGCTGTTGTGGAAATTCTCTATTTTATTTTTTTTTGTAATGTGAAAATTCTCTATTTTGAATTACCGAAAAAAATTCTCTATTTTGCTAGTGTTGTTGGTATAGATGTTAATGTACATGGGGTGGTTACTATCGTGGTTACGTGACTCTAGTAATAACTTCTTGCTGGACTTGCATCTGGGTCGGGTTTACAATTTCATTAACTTGGCCCTTGGGGGGAGTTACATTATGTGTCAGTTGGTGTTATATTTTCTGGTAGTAGTAAATCGTAAATTTTTCTTCCTTTTTTGTCAATATGCAAAAACTCTCTAAAGAAATATTTTATCAAGACACAGAATATCTACATTACTGCCATATTGAGGATGGCAATTATATTAATCCTCCTTCTGGGAAAGGAATATTTTTTTTTTTAAAATATATTTAGGTGTACAACTTAGTAGTTCTTGTGAGGGTTTTCTAGACCATTTTTCTTTTTAAAAAAGCCTGTTTCTTTTGTGCTCTGTTTTCTGTGGAGAGAGAGGGAGGGAGGGAGCTACAATGAGTTCTTTGTTAGAATATAATGACTGTCATAGTGAGACAGGTAGCATTGTTGCACTGTTATTTTTCGTGGTTGATCACCCTTGTATGTGTAAAAGAATAGTGATGAGTAGTCTTATTTTTCATTTTTAAATCTATGAACGACCTTTTTATAGTTTTATTTGCTTTGGATTGATGGCTTAGGTCTTGTTGAGTGTTGTTTCTGTATTCTTCGAATTGAATCTATAAGATGGAGAAATTACCGTCTCCATAGCAGCTCGAGCATTTATGAAAACTTAAATTAAAAAAATAGTCATGATTATCCATATGTATATTTTATCTCCTTGTAAAATCCTGATGATCTATTAGTACGAGGAATTTCTTGGATGATATAAATGATTGGTTGTAATGATTATGCTCCATGTGATTTCTCTCTTGTCTATGTCAAATCAGATCTTTTGAGACATGTTCTGTATACAATAAGTGTGATGCATATGATGTAAATATTCGTGTGATTTAATTTCGATTGCTCTTCTTCCTCTTAAGGAATATAGTATCTCTCGGGAACCCTTCAAAGTGATATTAACATTTAATAAACTTTGGGCTTTTGCAATATTTAGCAAGTCTTTATTGGCTGTATCTAATATTTATTTACTGGATTTGACTAGTTGACTCGTGCTTTGTAAATGATCTCTAGTCTTTTTGTTTTCAACTTTTTTGCTGTAAATTTTGTTAATAATACTGTGAGATCTAGTTTGAGATTGAATATTTTGGAGGAATAAGTCTCTACAAAATTGTCTGCATTTTCAGTGCATAGGTTCCTTTTGCAAATTATGGCTTGATCATATAGATTTGTTGGGTAATTTCTTACATAGTTTTGCAGGTTAAGTGTGTAACTTGGCTTATGCGTTGGTTTAGGGGAGTAGCTATGGCCTAGGTTGCTAACAATTAAGAATCTTGTGTGTTAATTGCAAAAGCATGATCTGGAAACAGAATATCTGGTTAAGAAGAACTGCAAAACTAGTTGCCTGGCCTCTTCTTGGCAGATTTTATGCATTGACTCCAGAAAATGAGTTGAAGCTTTAGCAGTAAATCCAAATTGCCTTTTATGCTGGTCCATTTTTCGCTTTACTTAAGGATGTAATTATGGTATTGGAGAAAACCATAACCTCATGATCCTCACAAACTAGGAATTAGTCGCCTAGTAGTCATTTTCATATAGTATGTGACTGGTGATCATTCCGAAGTTTGGAAAAGGAGTTTTATGCTCTACCCTGTTTAGTTTTCTAGCCTTTTAACAAATTTTTATATGAAGATGAACATCATGAGGAAAGGATGATGAGGGTGACTATTCTAATTAACTTGATTTCTTTTACGTTCCTTATTGCAAAATATCTAAGTAATGTGGCTCAGATATTTTCCTTATTGCAAGAACATTGAATGCACCAGTTCCATTTGTTTTCTTTCCTGTTTTTCTGTTATTTAGTTGTGGTGAAATATTTTCAGTCTTCTGGAAATTTCATTCAAACAGACTTAGAATGTGTTTCTTTTTTGATTGTGTAGGTTTGTAACTGATTGGTATGTGGCTTTACAGTTCACATAATACTTTTTCCCTGCTAATATTTGAAGTATTAAAAATGCAATACAATGCTCTTGAATTAGCACGGTGATTTAATGACCAGTAGACAAAGTTTCTGAGTACTAATTGGCTTTCTGTGACAGGTTCAGTTGATGATTCGGAAGGAGCTCTTGCAACTTGTGAAGGCATGGTTAGTAGACTAGTTGTTTTATGCAAGAAATAGCATTAGACAGCAGCAGTTGCTTGTAAGTTTTGTTTAACAAGTTCTTTGAAATTTGCATTTAATTCAGGCTTCGAGAAAGCTGAAATCTCTGAACTCAGAGATTGACTGGTGTGGTACTCCGTGGTCTTGCACCAAGCTTCTCAAGCATTATCCCGCTCTTAGAAGAAACGAAATCACAATAGTTGTAAGTGTCAGCTTCTTGCTCATGCTGTCGGCATTTTCTTGTGATATTTTTGGTACATCGATTCTTCTTTCTGGCAGTGCTGGCATTGTTATACATCTCTCCTGAATTTTTTTATCATCTATTTTCAGGTTCATTCCTTCGCATTTATTATGGCTGAAGAAGGTGATCCTTATGTGAGTTATATTGAAGACATGTATGAAGACAAAAAAGGACTGAAAAGGGTGAAAGTACGGTGGTTTCATCACAGTAAGGAAGTTCAGGCATTAGTTCCTCACTTAACAGTACATCCAGGAGAAGTTTTCATCACACCTCATGTTCAGGTGATTGGTGGAGAGTATGTCTATAGTCCAGCAACTGTGCTGACCCCCAACCACTTCGAAAAATGCCTGGAGGCTGTTTTGAATCCTTTGCTGTCTGGAATTCTCATGTGTTCGAGGCAATTGAAGAACAAGAAGGTCAAGCCTTTTGCTCTTACTAAATTACGGGGATATGGAAATCAAGCAATTTTATCCTCCATTGACATAGATTTTGATAATAAGGCAAAGATTAAGGAGAATCGGGAGTCTGGGAGTGGCCGCTCTGTTGCTGGATCTCCACCCACAGGGTGTCAGAACTTAAAAGGTGAATTAGTCCAACCAAAGCTGAAACTAAAGCTGCCAGGAACTGCAGTGGGCAGTAAAAATGCTATAACAGAACAGCAGTTTCCTTTTACTTGCCGGATCAAAGAGAAGATAGAAGTGCTTAGTCAAGATAGTGGCATTCGAGGCTGCTGGTTCAGGTGTCAGATAATGCAGAAATCAGAGAAGCGTCTGAAACTCAGGTATAGTGATGTGGAAGATGCAGCCAATGGTGGAAAGCTTGAGGTATGTAAAAACCCAAAATATTTTAGGCTTTCATCTGTCTGTTGTTTTGTTTGATATTTAGTATGGCAAAAAGTTGGGAGTCAAACTATTTGGTAAATCATATGGCTTCCATAAACAAGCAAATTAAGGATTGATAAATCGAGTCACTGTTTATATTCAGCCTTAATTGTAATGAATGCCCATGTTTCTGTGGTAACAACAAAGCATTGTACTCTTATATGTCAGTTGAGCCATAGGAAAATTCACTTTCTTTTCATAGTTGCATTTTTCTGTCTAGCAACAAGCAGGAAGAGGACATGAATTGTTGATTTTTCTTTCCCTGTAGGAATGGGTGCCTGCATGTAGGGTGGCCAATCCGGATAAGCTAGGTAATAGGTGTCATGGCCGGCTAACTATTCGTCCATGCCCTCCTCGTGATTTCAAACCTTATACTTTTGAACTTGGAGCGCCAGTGGATGCATGGTGGTGTGATGGTTGGTGGGAAGGTGTTGTGATTGGAATTGACTGTTCCATGCCTAATAATCAGCAAGTTTATTTCCCTGGTATGCACGGTTTCCAATTTTTGAATCTTGTTACTTTATTTTCTAGAATTGACTTGTTTCTTCATGTTGATCTTACTGAAAATTTGGTGTTTTGATAGAATGCAATTGCACAGACAAATTTTATGTACTCATCCTACTGTTGAGATTAGTGAGATTTGACTAATTTTTGTAGTTGTATAGTGACTTACCTGTGCTTCTAACTGAGTTGAGAAATTCTGAGTAGATTTTTACACTCATGTTGCTTATGAAGATGCTTTTCTTTGTGATTTCAGATGAAGACAGGCTTGTGAGTATATCAAAGAAGAATTTACGGATATCAAAAGATTGGGTCGATGGCAACTGGGTGGAAAACAAGGCAAAACCTGACATTTTGCGGTTCATAATTTCAAGTGCTTCTAACAGTGTAAAGCTGTCCCTGTATACGATTCTGAAAGAAGCAGCTGGGCACAGTGGCTCTGGAACAGGGGATTCCAGGAGCTCCTTGACTTCCAAAAGTGTGTCAAATAGGCCTTCTGCACCTCGTAGTTGTCCTGGAAACTCTGGTATAGTAAAGCGGCTGAAGCAGATTTCAATCATTGCTGATGATGGAACTGAGAAATCAGCTGGTGTTGGTACTTGTGAAGGTAATATCTCTCATAGTCTGGAGAAATCCACTATGCAGGAGGATGCTGAATGTGGCAATCGGCTATATGAAATTGCTGATGCAGTAGAAATGATCAGTTAACTTCAGATGATAGGTGGTTTTCTGTGACATCCAAAATTTGGTAAAAAAAGCTGTTTTACTTATTAAGATAAATCCGGAAGTGGAGTTTAGGGTAAATTTGTAGATAGGGAACAGTCATCCTTGTGTGAAACCCTGTGTATAGCTATATTAGTGATGCATACCCATTGCTGCAGTTTCGGAATGGTGGATTTTGTTTCAGGGTATATGGTTGGCTAGTCAACAATGAGAGTTCATTAGCGCATTTTTGGTTTGCAAGCTGGTAGGCCTCCTGCAATTAGAAATGTCTTTGCTCCCTCCGGTTCTTTACTTCTGAAAAATTTCTTTAGGTTTTTCTTTTAAACCTTTAAATACCCACCCCTCTGAAGGGTTTTGTGCATGCTTAGGGTGCACTGTTTATCCTTGTTTATCTGTGCGCTGCACTATTGCTGTGGTTTCCTATTGTTTGCTGTCATTTGCAGGTACAGGCGAGGGTGAGATTGTTTCTAGGCCTTCTGATAGAACATGTCAACTCACTTTTTAGATCACTTATCCGCTGACATATTATGTGCAAATCAAAATATAATGGTTCATATCATTCAATAAAGGATAATGGTTTATAGAAGTTGTAGAATGCTTCTGAAAGATACTAATTATAAGTGGTTTTCGGTTTTGGTGCTAATACTGTCAGCTAGTATTTGACATAGTTGGATAGTCCCGGACTCACATAACATTGGGTCACAAACCATGTCGAATGAATCGATATGGTTGTAATGTAGGACTTCTAATATGTATAAGATGAATATAGTAAGCTCTGTAGGTGAACTATGAACTAAATAATTAGAAAGCCTACTGGTAGCTCAAGGGTGTGGTCTTTGGTTTTGAGAAAAAAGCTTGGCAAAGGACCTCGAGGTGGAAATATGTTTCACCATTAGAGTTGCCATTAACACAATAGGTTGAGGTTGAAGTGTCCGTAGTCTTCCTCTTCTAGAACATTCAACTTGAGAATTACTCCATGATTGGGGCTATGTAGAACTTTTCTTTCAGAGAGAAAGAGAGCCCAATATGTTGATGAAATTACCTGAATAAGATTGGTAGTTAGTTGTGGTGGAGCCATGATTACAGTGAGGAGTGGGGAATTGCCAACTAGAATTACTGTCAATAAGTGAAGATTGATCTGTATTGTTTTTGGGTTATCTTTTAACTTTAAGATCTTTTCAAGTTTTTTAAATTATCATATAACATTTTAAAGTTCTATTTCGAAACGCTTGCATCTTATCCATAAGTAGCATTTTTTTTTAGATTCAAAAAGGCAAAGGGGAAAGAAAAAGCAAGTTAGTTGCGAGGACTAGTCCTTTGTAAAGACTACTTAAGGAACCAGCTTTATCTAGAGGAGCTCCTTCAAGGATTCCATGGATTCCTTGTCCGAGGAAACTCTGATATTTTGGTCGGAACTCGTTTAGGATAGTGTTTAGAGTCTTGAACTTAGTATGGCTAAAACAAAAGAAGAGTGGTAGGGTTGTGCTCTCATTTTTTTTTTTTTTTAGTTTTTAATCCAAAACATAGTCATATATCAGGCGGTTGGTGAGGTTGTGGGGTTGCCCGTCCTACGTTCATCCCACCCTCCCTCAAGTCAAATTTTGGACGTGTCATGTCACCGGTCGTATGGTTGGCATACTCAAATGATATAACAAATATATTATGCAAATATTTACCTATTCTATAAAATTGGCATAAACACGGGGTTCCTTAATATTCTAGCTTGTCTTTTCGGTCCTTCCATACGAAAATGTTGGTCAAAAGTTGCAACATCACTAATAGCAAGTACGATTAGAGTGGAAGGAAGAAACTTTAGGATACCTTATTGCGTGCAAGAAAAATATGTATCAAGTCAATCAGGAAAAGATCAAGGAAGAAGAACACAAAAATGATGTTGTTTTTGGTTCGAGGCAAGACCATCTCTTAAAAATTTAGAGAAGAGGACTTCAGAGCAGAAACTTTTTGCTTTTTGATTATGGATGAACATGAATGGCTTGTTATACATACCGATAGACTATTTATATTATTTATTTATGATCTATTCTAATTGATCAAATTAATACTAATTATTTCTAAGTTTCACTAATTATAAGTATTTGCTAATTTAATCAATTCAATCCCTATGGAATGATCATAACTAAAGCACACATATTGGATAATTTAATACTTGCATTCTACTTGAATACTTATCGGGTATGTGATGATTCATTTATGAATACGAGCATCAATAAGTATAAATTGTGTAGATGGCTAAATCTAATTCATAAGCTTTTCATTCATTACTTTAATGGATTTAACTTTTTAAGACCGAGGTGACAGGGCCTAGAAAGTGAAGTCTATGTTTTGGGATGATCAAAAAAGATTTAGCATAGTGACCTTAGTGTAGGGTCTGTTGGGTCGACCTGTCTAATGCAAAATTTCTCAATAAGGCTCACACACATACTAAAATCCTTTAATGGGTCTAGACTCATATAAAGTTCATATAAGAGCTCATTTGCTCAAAACTAGTGATCGTTTTCACCATTCAACTGATGAGATTCATAGTTAGATACTATAAATACACAATACCTTCTCATTCAAAGGGAGGACTTCTTTGGAAAAACATAGTTACTTTGCTCGATTTTCTCAAAAAGATCAAAACCAAAAATCTACCCACACACACATGCCTGCCACCAAAGTGTTGAGACTTATTCAGGATTGCCTACTTCTTGTCCTCATCTCATTCAACTTTGATCATCCTTACACGTGTTACTTCCTTTATTAGGCCACGTGTAATGTGTTCTCACGCAGCACACACTTAACCCTCACACTTGAATCCACACACTTACAAATTGCAATCCTTGTTTAATTCATATGTACTTCAACTTCTATATTTAAAAATGAGTACTCAAACCCCAAATATTTTCTAAACCTATTTACTATTTTGCCTTGCATAACATAATTAAAAGTACTCAAATTAAAAAAAAAATGCATAAAATCAAGAACAACATAATCATATAAAGCCAAAGTTTACTTTTTAAAAAGAATTTAAATTTTAGGTTCTCAATTAAAAAACAAAAATGGACTACGCAGATATGGAATAAATGTAAAATGGTACATTCTCAATTTAACCAATCAATAAAAAGCTAGATTGGATATTGGTGACACATTCGATACATAAACGTAATGAAAAAATGAAACAGTCAACGGTTAGTTGGAGAAAAAAACACTTACTATGCTATATTTAGAAATGCATCAGATGGCCCTTTCAAGTGTTCTTTGGAGGGTTTGGGAAGAAGATTTTTTCAAGTGTATTATAGGGGAAAAAGAAAGACTACTCCAAATATAGCTTAGCTTGGGTTTTTTTTTTCCAAGGTACTTCTAGAATATTATATCATGAGGTAACTACATTATTATTATAAATATCAAGCTTCAGAACTCAAAATGTAATAACTCTGCTATATATATATATATATATAACTTTTAAGAGATCTCCTCATAACATTGTCAATTTAATTGTCTCATAATAACTCTTTCTAGTTAATAAAGTCAACTAAACATTCCAAACTTAAAAATCAATCCAATTAGTAATACCAAAGATAGAAAGGGTCTATCTTTAGTTAAAAATCCACAAACTCATACTCGCACTTCTTAATAGTTAAATTGTATTTCCACACCTTGATCTTTCCATTGCGGTTGTAGATCAAATTTTGACTCAACTATCTATATATTACGAGTATTTAACTATATACTAAAACGGGTACCCAAATTACAATGGCAAAGACCCAGCCAAACCTTTGACACGACAACATTAACTTCCCATCCATCAAATCAAGAAAAAAAATTAATAATACTAATACATTCTATTGATAAATTAATAATAAATAAACATCAATAAAATTTTAATATATAAAAACATAAATAATAATTTTTTAAAAAATATCTCTTATTACTTTGGCATAATTAAATATCATCAATATTATGTATCGTAGTTGCTGACATATTGAAGAAACACAATGCACTTGGCCATTTGATACAAACCTCGACTGTCGGTCGTATTTTCAAGTTCAAAACTGGCGAATTGCAACTTTGATTAACACGAAATGTTCAGATTTCTTTTGGCCAAAAAGAGAACATTTCGATCGAGGGAATCGCGGCAATCATGTTCAGTCGAACCATGACAACACAACAGCCAGCTTTTCGACATCCAAAATGGAAATGCTGGATGTAAAATATTCTACCCGTGCCTCCTTCATTAACGAGCAATTATGTATGAATAATCAATTCCTATGTATGCAGACTTTGTCCGAATCGAATTGGTTTTAGATGCGAGGTCAATGAGTATTATGTGAACATCAGGATTCGACAATCCAAATATATCCGTAAACTACTCTGTTGTCTACCAAAACATTGGAGACGATGAACTTGAAACTTCTCTTCCAATTTATTGGAATTCCCCTTTTTATAATGCTAGTTGCTTGCAGGAAGTTCAAGACTAGAAATCAAAGGCTGCCTCCAGGACCATGGAAGTTGCCTTTGATGGGCAGTCTCCACCACTTACTCGGTTTTTCGCTACTGCATCATGGCCTTAGAAAGCTATCCATGAAATATGGACCCATAACGCACCTACAACTTGGTGAAATCCCTGCGATTGTCATTTCATCCCGCGAAGCAACCAGAGAGAACACGAAGACAAATGACTTGGCCTATGCTCAAAGGCCAAAACTTCTCTCCCCCACGCTTGTGCTCTATGATTGTGTGGACATCGCCTTTGCTCCATATGGTGAGTATTGGAGAGAAATGCGAAAAGTTTGCGTACAACACATGCTTAGTGCTAAACAGGTTAGAGCGTTCTCTTCTGTACGAGATCATGAAATTGCGAAATGTATTCATTCGATTAAAAGCATGCTAGGGAAGCCAATTGATTTCGCAGATTTGATTTCTTCCATGGTTAGTGCGATAACTACACGAGCATCACTAGGCAACCCGAAAGGCCATGATGTATATATTGCATTGGCTAGAGAATCAATAAACTTAGTTAGTAGCTTCAACTCGGTTGATGCTTTCCCTTCAATTAAATTTCTTCATGCTGTGGATCCAAAGAAGGCTAAATTTCTGAAGTTGTATTATAAACTTGATAAGATCCTCAATGATATAATAGAAGATAGAAGGAATGATACTATACAAGAAAAGTAGCAACGGGTATTGAGGCACAAATCTAGTTGATGCACTCCTTGAACTTCAGCAAAGCAATAGTCTCAAGATTCCTCTCACAACAAACAACATCAAAGCTGTGATTTGGGTTAGTATCCTCAACGAAAATCTCTCATTAGTGGAGCCATTGTGTTGTTACAAGAAACATATGCATGAAGAAAATTTTGCTATCCCTATCCCGTATCCGTGTTCCCATCAAAAGATACTGATGTAGACCCCGGTACATCTAATCTACAGCGTGGCATGCTATTAACTCGTGGTAAAGCGTGGACATTAGTACTAGACAGTATGCCTCTCGCAGCATATGTGAACGAGTTTCTATGGACTAGTAACACAAGAATTTTCAGTCACCGCCTATGTTAAGTTGCCGTGAATAAAAAGTGAAAGGTCTATAATGTACACATTTCGCATTAGAAAACTTAAACCCGCGTGCACTAATAGATTACACATAGGCCTACATAGATAAAGATTTTCCTGTATTCAAATGCCCTCCCCATTCATATTCCTTTCAATTAAATGCTCCTATATATGAGAGAGAATGCAGAAAGTAAGATACACGTCTTATATTCCTCATATATGCCAGCATGCGATGATAGTGGACATGAACGAGGTCACCATTTGAGGGCTTAGAAACCTGAGCCTGCCTATCCAATGTCTCAAATTGTCAAAGTAATAGATACACTGTATCTTGCCACTATTACTAGTGAACTAGCAAAAGTCTCTCGGTAATACAGGACATTCTGGCAGCAGGAATTGACACTCCATCCAGACTGTTGACTTGGACAATGCTGGAATTGATGGCAAGTCCTAGAGTCATGAGGAAGCTACAATCAGAGCTTAGAAAGACACTCAAAACACCAAAATTAATGAAGATGACATAGAAAAGATTGGTTACTTGAGGTTAGTGACCAAGGAAGTTCTCAGACTGCACCCTCCTGCTGCTATATTACCACTCGGGGAATGTAAGGAAACATGTGAGATTGGTGGATATGAAATTTCTGCGAAAACTAACGTCATCATCAATGCCTGGTCGATTCCGGAATATTGGTACAACGCGGACGCTTTCCTCCCTGAGAGATTTATAGACAGTTCTATTGATTTTAGAGGGCTTGATTTTGAGTACATTCAATTTGGAGCTGGAAGAAGAATTTGTCCTAGAATGTCATTTGGGCTTGCTGCAATTGAGTTTCCTCTTGCTCAGTTGTTGTACTGTACCATTTCAATTGGGAACTTCCTGATGGTGTGAAAGCTGAAGATATACACATGGATAAAGAGTTGCAACTGCTTACAGTCCATCTTAGGACCGTTTGTGTTAGAAGAAGTATTTCCTTTAAAACTTTTCTTTTTCTTTGTTGAAGTTGATAGAGTTGAACTTGTCTTTAGCTTTGTTTTAGTTTGTTACTTAGTGGATTTGATATCTAAATACGAAAGTCAATAAGGATATATTGGAAATACACCTTGTTAACTATATGTGTATTTAACTCCATATTTGAAATATAGCGTTTGATTTTTTTTTTTTTTAATCTTGTTTGGTGTTTACTATTTTATTCTTACATTGAATAATTAAAAATACACAAATTGAAAAAAAAAATGCATGAATTTAAGGATACAATAATCATATAAAAGTTCAGACATACTTTGATAAAAGATTTTAGGATTTAGATATTCAAATTTAAAAAAAAAAAATTAAATAGACATAAACAAAATATAAAGATATATATTTATAATTTAATCGATTAATAAGAAAACTAAAGAATGGGATATCGGTGCCACACACAAAACGAAAAATAAAATAATATGTTGAAGTATGGTGACTCTTATTATATTCTATTTAGAAATGTATCATATTACTTTTCAAGTATAGCCAAGCTTTTTTTTTTTTTTTCCCAAGGTGTAAGTAGAATATAATGTCATAGAGTAACCGCATCACTCATTATTTATGCAGATAATTTACTGTTTAAGTTATTTATGCTTACTGAAAGTTTAGATGTTTGAAAAACTTATTAACATGGATTTATTTTGTGTGCTATTTCTTTTCAAATTTTGTCTTAATTTTTCTGAAAAATGTAAGAGATTGTGTATCGTTAGTTACGTGTTGACATATATAGTAAGACTATTATATTTAAATATAATCTTATGATTCACAATATTAATATATTAGTAACTATCGGTGGATGATGCACCCCACTGCGTGTGGATGTGCATATATGAAAATATTAAATGCATGAAGCATATAACTTACATATTTTGCAATTAAAAACATATAACTATCAATATACTAATAATATGTCTCAATACATAAAGTTATAGTTTCTCTTTTCACTAATAAAATCCTATTGTATAAATTCTATTTAAATCCAAAATAATCATTTTGTTTTGTTCTTTCTCTTTTCTTGGAAAGTAACTACATGTTGCTCTATTCAATTTGCAACATAAGAAAAATATGATAGATTAAACCTTAATTACTTGTACTTTAAATCTCTAATTGTAAAATTCTAACCTTAATGATAAAGAAACCCTAAACTAAAAAGACCAAAAAAAAAAAACAATAGTGCTTTTTTTATTTTTGCCAATTATATTTTGCACAACTAATAGGAAGGGAGGGATTCAAATATGTTTCATCTCGGAAGAAGAAAATGAAAAAATGATACAAATAATTTATTGAAGATGGGATATTTCTTTATAATTTTCCATCTTAGTTGTACATCATTTTAGTTTTATAATTTTAATAAGTAAATTAATAATGCATTTACCTTAGTTATACAATTTTTTAGTTTCTTTTTTATGTACTTTTGAGACCATTACCTTGGTTGTACACATGAATATACAATAGTAGTTATATACCTATATAGTTAAGCTATAGTAATACATTGGGTAAATGCTATATTTCGTATCTAAACTTTATTCGTTTTTTCAATTAACTATCTAAAATTGAAAAGTATTGATCTACTCCCAACAAACATTTTTTGATTATTTATTGTACCCAAATGGTGTATTTAATTGTAAAAATTAATAAATTTAAGATAATAAATATGGTTAATTGCAAAGTTCATATAGTTAATTACAAAAATATCCAAAATTTAGGTAATAAATTGACACTTTAAAATTTTAGGAAATTAAGTGCAAAAATGAGTAAATTTGGGATACCAAATATAATATTAACCCTAATACATTTAATACATAAGTAATAACCCCATACAATCAAGCTATAGTAAATACATTAATATACAATAATTAGTTAAGCCAAACTATAGTAAATAGATATTAATATACACATTAATTTATTGTAAATACACACTGATTTTCTATAATATTAAAGTGGAAGAGTTAACTTTTGATATTTTAGGGGAATTCTACAATGTCGTCACATTTAACAACTTGTTTTAGCGGTAAAATCTGCTGAATTATGATAAAAATAAGACTCATTAACTATAAAAGAAATTTGCCAAGTCTTCATGACACTATTCATAAAGCTATCTATAATCTTCATGAAAACCTATCAGCAATTTTTGTAACAGTAAATTATCCTTAAATAATAGTAAAAATAAGGTCCATAAACAGTGTGTTGTCACTTACAAATTGCTCTACCTTTTCTCATTAAACTTTAATTTTGAATTTTACCAAACAATATTCTTGATAATTCATTACTGTAGTAAATGCACATTAGTTCATAGTAATAATGACTGTTATTTATAATATTAAAGCGGGAGAGTTGACTTTTGATGTTTTACCTTTTCACATGAATTTTCAATTTTAAATTTTATCAAACAATTTCTAAATACTAGGAAGTTCTACGGTTCAATCACTCAAAATGAATGGATAATATAGTTACTTCTCCCGTTTATAATAAAATCACTTCGATTATTGTAAAACAAAACTCATTAATAGTAAAAGTAACTATCGATAGTCATCTGGAGATTATTGATAGTTTTTTTTTTAAACAGTAAATCCATAATAAAATGAACTTGATTACTGTAAACCAAGGCCTTTCACAATAAAAAATAACTATACTATCTAATCTCTCAAAAGTGATTGGACTGTAAAACTTTATCTAAATGCTTAATAATTTTTAACAAATAATCATTAAGTAAAGGTTAATAATGTAAAGAACCATCTATTATATTAAGCAAATAGTTCCCTTTGGGTTTCGCACCTCTATGTAAGGATTAAAAAAATATAAAAAAAAAATGTTTAACATAGAAGTTATTAAAGAATATCACCAATATAAAACCATATAAAGCCAAAGTTACTTCTCATGTACTAAAGGAAAAGTTGGCCATAGATGAGAATAAAAAAAGCTTGAGATTTCATGCACCGGATTGTTAAGAGTACTGGAATATGATGGTTGTTACACAAACAATGTAGGCCATATGAATGATCCTACTAAGAATTCTTAACGCCTTAAAATATTGCTGATATTAGTTCTAAAGCGAGGCTATAATATAAATGAGTAATAAGAATTATTACTTTTTTCTTAAATCATGACTGAAACTTTTCATATGACAAAAAAGGAGAAAAGATTCACCTTTTTGTCTTTTGTTTGTTGGTGAACCGAAGAATTTAGACTTAATTGCAAGGTTTTAGCAAATTTAAAGATGGTGAGATAAGGGGATGTTGATTTGTGAACTTCTACATTGTGAAGAAGAAGAGAGGGAGATGGGAGAATGATAATTGTATGTATTTGGCAACTGAAAGTAACATCCTGTAATGGTAAATGTGAGTGACTACTAGTGAAATAATTGGATAAAACATCTAACATATAAAATTATAATAATACACTTATGTTATTGATAAAAAATAACTCTAAATAGATAGGTAATGAGGTAGATATTTACGTATATACGAAGTATTCTAGATATAAATATACATATCTTTTTTTTTTTCAAATTAACCATATATCCAAGTACTCATGTTCCCAATTCTTATTAATCAAATTGTATTTCCAAACTTTGATTTATTTTCATTGCACATATAGATCAAGTATTGATTATATATGCACATGCATACACTCACACAATTAGTTTTGGGCTGGGATCGAATATCTCAATCAGGTTAAGAGAATCCACCACAAAACCTAGTCATATTCTTTTCCTGTCATTAATCTTGGTTGGCAAGCAACGAGCGTGATAAATTCATTACTATCTATGTAATGCATGGGATTATAAGGATACCTAACAAAGCTATGTTTGGAATAAGGAAAGGACTTAGAAGGAGAAGGATGGTCGAGAGAAGTTTGGGTTGATATTTTTCCTTGTTTAAAAAGTGGAAAGAAAAAGGGACAATTGGATTTAAGAGGGAAAACTTTCCCTATACTACTATTGCTAGTGAGCTAACAAGTCTCTTAATAATACCAGTTATCCTGGTAGCAGGAATTGACACTCCATCCAAACTGTTGATTTGGACAATGTTGAAACTGATGGCAAATCCTAGAGCCATGCGGAAGCTACAATTAGAGCTTAGAAAAACACTAAAAGGAAACACCAAAATTAATGAAGATGACATAGAAAAGGTTGGTTTCTTGAGGTTAGTGACCAAGTTCATTCTCAGACTACACCCTCCTGCTACTGTCTTACCACTCAGGGAACGTAAGGAAACATGTGAGATTGGTGGCTATGGAATTCCTGCAAAAACTAATGTTACCATCAATGACTGGTCGATAGGTAAAGATCTGGAATATTGGCATGAAGTGGACACTTTCCTTCCCAAGAGATTTATAGGCAATTCCATTGATTCCAAAGGGTATGATTTTGAGTACAGTCCATTTGGAGTTGGAAGAAGAATTTGTCTTGGAATGTCATTTGGGCTTCTTGCAATTGAGTTTCCTCTAGCTCTGTTGTTGTACTGCTTTGATTGGGAACTTCTTGATGGTGTGAAAACTAAGGACATTGCTTATGGAGAGAACAAAGGAAAATTAGTATTTAGTTGCAACCACTTATAATCCATCTTAAGCCGGCTGTGTTAGGAGAAATATTTTCTTGTTTTTGCATGTTAGGCTGAAAATAAGTAGGAAATGTATTTTCTTTGCGAGGAAAAACATTTTCTCACTAAATGAAGACTTTAGTGTATTTTGAGAAAATGGCTTAACGCTTTTTAAACAGTAATTGCTTTTTAGATTTTTATGAGAATTGAACCATAATTTATAATTTGAAAAAAATTTATATGCATAACATATAATCATATGTCATGAATGCTAAATTCATTTGATGAAGTCAATACTTACATAATTAAGAAAATTTAAAGGATTTTGGACAATTAATTTTAATTAGTTAGTATATGATATAAATTTTTAGTTGACCTAAATATATGTTTTCGTAACCTATGATTATAAAAGTCAAATATATATACATATCAATAAGTATAAAAACTTAAATTTCTTTTAAATACTATTTTATAATAAAATAATTTCTTTAATCACAAATAAAATGTTAATTTATTTCTTAAAATAGTTTGTTTGGTTTTAATGGTTTGGTTTGGAGGCTAAAATCTTGGGAAAAGTACATATTTAATTTTTAACATATGGCACCATTTCTGTTTGAGTTCTAAACTTTTTTTTTTTTTTTGAGTCTTCATTGTTTACAAAAAAAAAAAGTTCAAAAGAGTCCTTTGTTAGAAAACCGTTAGTTTTTTTGTTAACTTAGACGCGTGTCAATTTTTTATTCATCTATGCGATTTTAATAAATAAATAAATAAAATGAGAAAATGTTAATAAAATGAATAAAGTAATAAAATATAAAAAATTTAAAAAAAAGGAAAAAGAAAATTGTTTTCAACTTCCCCCTTGCCTTGGGTGGTTGGAATGACCACTATAGTGAAGTAGGTCGCAACCCATCGGCAGCTATGCCCACAATCCCCCTAAACAAATAAATAAAAGACAAGAAAACCAATTAGGTGGAAGTTAGGTTACACGACCCACTTTACTATAGTGGTCATTATGACCATCTTAAGGCGAAACCCCACTCTCTTGTCATGGGTTAGTTGGAGCAATTTTTTTATTTTTTTTTTCATTTTTAAGTTTTTTTTTTGCTTTTTATTAATTTTCTCTCTTTTTTAAAATTTTAATAAACTAATTATATATTTTTTGTTCAAAATAATGAATTACATATGTTTACACATAATTTTTTTCTAATTTTGCTTTCAATTTTTTATTATTTTTTGTATTTTCCTTAATTCTTAATTACTTTATCTATGTTTTAACATTTTCTTATTTTATTTATTTAATAAAATTGCGTGATTTCTACACGTGTTCAAGTTAAGAGAAAAATAGATAGGTGAACTACACTATCTATTTTTAGCAAGAATTTGCATTAATATTATGATACATAAGAAAGCAATTTTACATTTAATTTACATGTGCAACCTCATTTCTTATATATCACATAGGAAAATTATAAGCGAGAATATCAATATTTGAGATCAAGTTTAAATAAAGAATTAAAATTTTAAATAATTAAAATAAAGAATTAATGTTATGCTAAGTGATTAAAATAAATGATCAAACTTGTAAGTAATTAAAATATAAGATTAATGTTATATTAAATAGTTTAAATTAAAGATCTGTTATTATTTATAAATATATTAAATGATTTAAGTAAAAAATCCATTATTGTCTACAATTGTGTTGTAATGGAAACTTTTGTTTGAATGAATTACTTAACGTAATGTTAATTATTTATTTTATTCACTTAAAAAATCGATCTTTTATTTGGATTTGATTCAAAACATTAATTTCCTTTATTTGTAATTTTTTATATATTAATTTTCAATAAACGGTGATGTTAAAAATAAATATATCAAAGGTTCACTCACCTTTTGCTCACCCATAGGGGTATTTTGCTTCAAATAACCAAAGCCCCCACCTAAAATATGCCTTCTCAATTATATACCCCTAATCTTGAACCAAGCCCATCATTTAAATTAAAAGAGCACCGAAAACAACCCGCGCCTTTCACGCCAAAATGGAAATTCAAATTCAGACAGCGCCAAAAACTCATCCTCCGACTGCCACGTGTCCCTAACATCACAAAAACGCACACACACACCCGACCATACCAAAAGCCTTCAAATGCTTTCCATACAAAACAAAATCATCACTGAACTCAAAAACCTTGTACCTGTACACCACTCAGTGTAGGTGTAGGTACCTTAATTTCAATATCAGCAATGTCAATGAATCCTTCTTCTCGATACAGTTCTTACGATTCGCGATCCTCTTATTCCTCGGATCCATCTTCATCTGCAGAATTCAAGATGAATCACAATGTTGGTAATAATAGCAAGAAATCGCCTGTGATGCTGCCTACTGCATCATCTCGTGCACTTGTTAAGTCTAAGCCGTCTGATGTGTCTATCACCACCGCCGCCAAGAACCCTAACTTCACTAATATGGTGAAGAAACTCATGGGGAAGAAGAAATCGGCTGCTCCGAGCGGTGGGTTTGCATCAATATTCAAACTTTTTCATACCCATTTGAATAAAAGTTGCTACGTTCATGACCTCGATAGGGAAAGACTTGGTGTTTTATGTTTTTTACTATTCCTTTGCAATTATTTGCAGTTTGTGTACTGTTTTTTACTATTCCTTTGTAATAATGTGCAGTTTGTGTACTGTTTTATTATCTGTTGATATGGTTGCTGGCGTCAAAATTGAAGCTTCTTCTTGCCCAGTTGATGAATTTGCTGTGTAAATGATTCATTTTAGGGAAAGTTTCACTATACAGTATCCTATCTTTGTATGATATGTTGATATGGCTGTGAGTATTAATAATGTTTGTCATCCCAATTGGTGGGTAAGCACTAAAATTAATACTTGTTCATGCCCATTTGCTAAATTTGCTACATAGAGGATTAGTTAGCGGATTCTTTTGTTGTGAGCGCAATCATGTGCATCTTTTGTATTGTTATATCTATCTTATTTGAGATTTCCAAATAAATTTTGTCGATTTTAGCCTTTGTGATGGAGAAACTTATTGCTTTTGCAACCCTGGCTGTATAAATATTAAATGGGAACAGCGGTTTCATAGACATAAGTCCTATTTGTTTTCTCTGCTTTCTGTCTGCATTTGTATCTGATTAGCGTCTGTTGTGTCTGGGCTGGTATGTGTTGATTTGAGTTGTGTACCTATCGCTTAATTTTTTGATATCATATTGACCAAACATTGCTTTTAAACCGGTCAAAATGATAACAAAATAATGCCATAATTGAGACTTTATGTTTGTGTATGGTTAATTTTAGAAATGCTATTTAGTACCGTGTACCATGTATATCTTAACTTGTAAAAAATGAAAAGTTATTTATTTTGATTTTCTAAATTTGAAGGAAAAATGAACACTTGTGTTGGTTATGAGAGAAAGACTTCTACCATGATAAAAATTCTGGGCATTTATTTTCATTAATTTTTCTTTGGAATGAACATCTGCATATAGGTGGATCCAAGGCAATGGAGCTGGTGATTCCAGCGGACTTTATTGCAGCTGACATAAAAAAGACAGCACGGAAACAGGGGGTAAATGGTGCACTTGGTGGTTTGCCAAGGAAGTTGTTTGGGGTTGATAAGGAAAAAAGTAGGAAGAAAGAAGTGAAGGCTTTGACAGAGGTGAAAGGATGTGGGAATGGGAGTAATGCAAGGACATTAGCAATGGTTTTGAGGAGTGAGAGAGAGCTTCTCAGTGCTAATAAGGAGCAGGAAACAGAAATTTCCGAGCTCAAGCTGTTGCTCGAGCAGAAGAACAAAGAAGTTAGTCTTGTTCATTCCTTTCCCAAAACTTTTGTAGCTGTTATTTGTGAATGATAGAGTCTACTTTGTTCTTTGGCTCCATAAGTAAGCAACAATTCACAAGTGTTGTGTATTTTATATTGTTATAGAACGTGTAGAGTTTATGCGCTATTGCATTACTCTAATTAGAGTGCTGGGTTTGCATACTTGAAATTTTCAGGTTGAGAAGTTGAAGGATCTATGCTTGAGTCAAAGAGAAGAAATCAAAGCTTTGAAGAATGCAATTCTTTTCCCAGATGTAATGAATACTCAACTTCAAGAACAATTAGAGAGCCAGGGCTCGGAGCTGAAACAAGCCAAGCAAATGATCCCTACTTTGCAGAAGCAGGTCTCATCTCTGACTGGTCAGCTCCAAAGCCTTGCCGAGGATCTTGCTGAGGTATCCCTATAACTTGTTAGTCTATTACTTCATACACAACTAGCTAATGGGTCCATTTTATATCGGTATACTGCTAAATTGCTGAAGTTGCTACCCTGGTTCTGGTATGTGATTGTAACAAGAGAGCAGAACTATTTTAGTTAACCGTATGCTGCTGATTTTGGATTTTATTGAGGCTGTAAACGGGTGATACTTGAACTTGAATAGTTGCAAGTGTCCTTTTTTCATCAAGATGGTCAAAACCATTTGTGTCTAGGTGTATCAGAGTGATTTTTAAAGGTCGCCTGAGAAATGTAGCATCTATCTGCGATCCAAAATTGCATTTTTTTTCTCTCCTGATTATGATGTATTATCATGTTTAGGTTGTTAGTTTTCATGCAGACCATCTTTGGAAAAACTGAGCAACTAAATGAAGCATGCTTACCTGATAAATTTTCCGGTCATTGTTTCTTCTGAGCAGGTGAAGCAAGAAAGATATTCGGCTAGGGCATGTGTCCAGCACTGCAGTGCTTCTCCGAGGACACCTACGTATGATCCTGAAGAAGCTTCAAGTTCTCTGGTAAGCACTCCTTTTCTTTACAGTCATGTCATCTAAGATATCAATAAATTTTTTACAGCAGAGGAAGTATATGAGGTAGCTACTATCTATACAAAGTAATTCAGCACAAGAGTGTGCAATTACAGTGATGCCAAGATCCATAAAAATACTCTTTACTTACATTCGATTTTCCATTGCTTTACCTAAAATTCAGCCAGTTATCATTTTTAGATACCTTCACTTAGTTTGCTACAACTGCAGTATGACATTTTAGCTCAGTGGTGAAAATTATTCTTTTACATGTACCTCTCTTGCAAATTTGTGATAGATACGCATGATAACACATAGAATATATGTGTTTGTTAACTCAAACGTTCCATCATGCAGGATTTTGAATCTGATGATGCAACAGCACCTGGTACTCCAGATGATTTGTTTCTGAAGGACTTGAATCCTTGTTTGACACCTAATTATGTCAAGACAAAATCCAAGGTAAGGGAGGATGGGAAAATACTTGTCGTGGTGCTGTAATTTCTTCAATCCATATTGATTAACAAAATCATCAGGTTGCTAAATTCTGTTTCCATAATTTGTCAGGAATTTGAGGCAATGGCCTACGATTCTCCCTGCTGTGACAGCTACTCTTACAAAAAGACCCAAATCCCTAGTAAGGTGGATTTTACATCTCATGTTAGGAAGATGTCCAAAAGTTCTGATTGTTACCAGAATCACAACTGTGAGGGCAAGATGGCTCGAGCCGGTCGGCGATCTGATGAAAGTAAATGCACATATGAAAAAACGATGAACCATCGTCATTTTTAAGCTGTTTGTTAAGTATTATTCACCTTTTCTTTGTCCATTGTACAATTTCTTTTTTCCTATATGCTCATAGCATGTCCTTTCCACTTCTTTTTTTCCTTCATAACATGTGTTGTAATGCTGTCATATAATTAAAAAACAAAGAAGGTTTCCATCGCCAGAATGGCAGAGGATATGCATATATTCTGTGATGAGATTTTTTCAATTCCTGTATCTTGCTGCCATTCATGACCAATATTATTAAATATAAGATGATTTTGTCCACTATAATCGATGATATGCAGATTAAAAAAAGCATTTGCATTGTGCTGCGGCATTCTGTAGTAGGTAAAATTTATCAAGCGTTTACAATAAAGCACTGGACCTGAAGTTTACATGTAAACAATAGCATAGCATCTACTTAAAGTTGAAATACAGGGTTTTTTGTCTTTTTAAATAAATCCATGTTGTGCAGGAGTCCTGCATGTGCTCAAGTAAAGCTCTTCAGCCCCTTGCCATCCTAATCATCTGTAATAGATCTGTTATCCAGAAAAAAAAAATATATATATATTTTTAAAGAGAATCATTTGTCTAACAGAGACTTCATTTAGAAAAAAAAATAAAAACACTATCAGATACTCAGATAGATGTCCATGGCTGATTTTCACTATTAGATGCATTTGCCTATAAGATTGTATCTCAAAACTTGCGACAGCATTGATATGATCTAGAATTTAGAAGACTCCAGTTAACAATGTATAGTATCCTTATGTACTGAATAGTGAAAAGTGTTGCAGAGCCTGTTCAGATTATCCAAATTTTGCAATGATCTATTCATGTATATTTAATATGATAGTGGGATAGAAAGATCATACATAATCCAAGAACAACAAAGATGAAAACTGCAAGTAGAATGATCGCCAATGGGTAGTCAAGTCCTTTCTGGAAAGAAGTTTCATGAGCAGATCCTCTCTTCATGATGTTCTTCTCGAACTTTTCAATCTTTTTTGCTGCAAGGCGCTTAGAAGTTGTCTGTAGGTATTCAAAGTCAGAAAAAGCAATGCTGCAAAATCCTATAAAATAACAGGAAAGAGGAACTAATTACTCAGATTATGATTTCATGACAAGTTTCCTTACTGCTTCCTCTGAAAGAGGAATTTTGAGGCAAACTGATTGACTGTTTGAAGGCACTAGTGACAGATCAATTTAAATCAAATTTATCGAGATTAATTTAACAGAGGCTTGCAATTCTATGATGCTAGTCTGGAAGCTAAAGTATACTTTAGCTTCCAGATAACACCCGCTGAATTTGCAATTTTTGATCTATTGGCAGTCTTCAGGGGAGAGGATCTGAAAAACAGCATTGGTAAAAGCCAAACTAGCAACTTGTCAAGGAAAGCAGGCCTAAAACAAACAAGTAAAGTATTCGAATTTCTGCAATAATAACATCTCCATAATCCAAGATCAAATCAGGATTCTAATAAAAGAGGGAAAAGAATAGTGGAACCGTTATTTATCCAAAAAAGAACAAGGATGAGGGAACTATTTTTGTTGACAAAGATAGCGAATAAATCACAAGGACAGAAGATCATGAGAAGAGAAAATGATTACCATGTTTCTGAATAGAGATTAAACCGAGCAAGAATTCCCAGGAAAAGCACTTTTATCTGCCAACTAGCTTTGTATTGGCAATTTAGTCGTCTTGGAAGCCAAAACTTGGGATTCCTATGTTGAATTCCTGGTTTTCTAGGAAACAAAATCTTTTGATTGCTCCTTAGCATTGCAGGGTTTTTCCTTTTTAAAGAAGTATTACCAAACCTGTGCAGTTATTGCAGAAAATTAAATGCAGCATCTAATGAGTTTCTTTACTAGGAATGGTATGACAAGGGCTGAAATGCAAATATCTTTTTTTTTTTTTGGTGCCTAGGATGAGTTTCATATTCTTTTCCTTTTTGTCATCAACCCTTCGCTTGGCATTGGGAAAAGAGGAGGGAAAATATGGGAAAGGAAGGAAATATGGAAATAAATATCTAATTTCCATTGTTTGGCTAGAGGATAGAATCGAGGACGAAAGGGATATGGAAGGATGTGGTTCCGCGGGCTCCACCAACTTCTACTCACAAAATCAGAGAGAAAATGGAAAAAAAAAAAGAACTGTTCTATTTTCTAGTCTATCTCTCTCATTTATCTTACCTTTTTCCTTTTTTTTTTTCACATTAATAATTCTACATTGTACTCATTTTAGATTTAGTTATGATTTACTCTTTTTTTTTTTTTAATTTTCCTTCCCTTCATTATTCAAATATATTAAAAGAAATGAAACATTCTCATAATTTCCCCCCTTAATCTTTCCTTTGTGTTATTTCCTTCTTGATTTCTTTCCTCATTCTAAGCAATGTGAAAAATAAACAAATTTCAAATTTCAAAAACAAACATAATGAAGAATCTATAGCAAGGAAAAAAAAGTGTTTCCATTAGCAACTGCCAAAGGAAGTAGGATTTCGGAATATTATAAGGAATGCTTTGTTTGCTCGTTTTATGAAAATTACCTAATATATTGAATGTCATGTGAGAATTGTTAATGAGTACCGGGGAAAAAGAAGAAGAAGATAAAATGCTTTAAACAGTTTAAATTTTCTATAGCACTCATTATTGCAGCCATATGGTTAAAAAAATAGAAAAATCTAAAAAAAAAACGTATAAAGTATAACAATGATTCTTTTCTACTCATAAAATTTAAGTACAGTTCACTTAAAAAACATGTATATAATGCCAAAGGTAAAAAATATAAAATCAATCTTTTTAATTATTTAATACAAATTTTTTTTATTAATATTAACTTGATATTCTCTATCTTAACCTTATATATTAGTAATCAACCTCTCTCATTACATATATGGCATTTCGTTCATCATTGGTCCTTATAATTGGACTCAATTCTTCCCTTTTTCTAGTATTAGATTTGGTTTATTCATTGTTACCCTACCCTCAATCTATAGGTCATCTTGACAACACTTCTTGCCCTTCTCAAATCTCTTTCTTTAAATTAGGTTGAAATAAGCCCACCAGATTCCATCCACCTAATGATGAAAATGGCTTTAATACTATTTGTAACCCTTGTTACCAAAAGTAAAAATAATCATATGGATGATTAACTAATATGTCCTTTCAATCACTTTACTAAAAAATAACTAAATGTTGACTTGATATTCTTTATTGTAACCTTATATACTAATACTTAACATCTTATTCATTTCATTTACATGAATATCATAATTCACTTCACACAGTCATTTTACATATCTTTTGTTTTTAATACTTTAAATACGTGTGCTTTATCATTGCTTATCACGATCCGTGTCAATTCTAATTTGTCTACAAATATTAATTTAGCTGAATAATACTACTAAATATACTCAATGAAATAATATAATAAAAATTAAAAAAAAAAAAAGTGGTGGATAGCAAATCACGTGGCATTTCGTATAGAGCGGTTCCTAATTGCAAAATGAAATAATTTAAAATCCAAATGAAATTAAAATAGATGAAAAGACATATAAGATCGAGATTAATTATGCCCAAAAGGAAATTTTATATATTATTTTCATTTATTCATTAGCATCTATGAATACGGAATAACATATTGGCTCATCCCAAGGAGTTCAACTTCATACAACTTCTCTGGAAAAATCGGGGGAAAAAAAGGAACCGAGAAGGAAAAACCTCAGGAAGTAATCACTTCATTTGCTTCTAGCTTGATGGACTCTATACAAGTATAGTTGAAAGCTGAAAATTTCTCTATTCCTGGTATCAAAATTGGAAGGTTGTAAAGGTGCAGCACTCCCGGGAACAGAATCCGGGCAAGCACATATCCAAACCCCAAGACCCCAACCCAACACTCATGTCTAAGATTTCCTGGATGGTTTCGGATTCATACGATGTCTCCATAGAGACAAATCGACACAGCTAGGGAGAAGGATGAGACAATATATGGAGCTTCTTCCACTTCTGCGCATGACCCTTTTACCAGTGAAGCATCGAGGTGATGCTTTTCTCTATGGGGTGGTATTCCGTGTGCAAGTATTTCTTTGCTTTCTTCGAACCAGGCTGCTCAAGCCATTCATCATATATCCTTTTAATAAGGGGATTCTCAAAGGGATCAGCAAGTAAAACCTGCAGCATAGAAAGGTTAACAAGTTAATAAACTATGAGAAGCAACAAGCATAAGGGGCGGTTGTAAATAGAATGAAATAATAGAGCCACACTACAAGAAGAAAGAACATAATATATCAACGCAGCCACTATATATGCCTTCCTTTCTTGAAGCGCTTATTGCACCAAAAATGAGCAGGCTTCCTATGTCACTAATGTCACCAGAAATCTATGGGACATTGATTCAATAGGCCAATAAATAAACCTGTGAAAGCCTTTTTTTTACTGAAGGGAGTGGCGGGACCCTGAAAGTTTGACATACGTACAAATTAGGCCCCAATGAATAGATTCATGCATTTACACCTCGATGTTTCAAGTTTCTTCATCCAAGTTCTCTTCCCATTTAATTTTCATTAGAATTTTAATAGGTCCATACGTGCCATCCATCTGTATGCAAAGTAAGAAAGATTGAAAGACCAGAAACATGTTTCTGATGATCAAAGGGCTGCAAAATATTCTCAATCCAAATGACAAGCCCAAGAAAACATTCCTCAATGCATTTGGTAGCAATATCATGAATTTTTGATAACCAGGATGGCAGAAGTGAAGGATATGCCTTGGTACTCGGTAGTCTGGGAGAAATTGGAAAAGTTTGAGCACAATGAGGTAAGAGTGAAATTGGGAATGGTGAGAACAAATGGCTGTGGAAATGGAACTCAGGACAAGGGAAAAGGAATTTAAAGATGTGTTCAGACCAGCTTTGCAAGTGCAGTTTATTGTGGAGGATGAGGGCAGGTCTGATCTTGAGCATGAGTAACGGAATTTCAAGGACCTTTCCCTTTCCAGAGTTTCACGTTGATGTTCTATGTGGGAATATCCAAGTTCAAATTCCATAAGGTATTTGGTTTAGTTTTGTTTTCACTAGTTTCTCCAATTTAACAACTAAAACTAATTCTTTTTTCTAGCTGGCATATTTTATTAAAAATTCAAAATCCACACCAGATCTTACTGAACAGAGCTGTTAAAATCCCAATGAAAATTTTATTGTCAAGGGCTCAATTCAAGGAAATCAAAACTTTAGGAGCTCTATCGCATAATTCATTCATCTCAAGGGCTTAATTACACATACAGCATACATTCAGCATGAGCTCAGCCTATTCAACGAATAACTAACTTTAATCCATAAATAATTCCACAAGATGGGATGACTGGCTACAAAATAAGATAAGCAAGACACAGGCTAAACAGGAAAGACAAGCTAACTATAATAATAATGGAGACTAAAGCCAAATAAGATCTGCACATTGCTGACAATAAGTTGAAATATCAAAAATTATCATCGCAGCACATAACTTATTCAAAATAAGTAAAATCATTGCTTTTCATGTAAAAAGCTCAGAAAACGAACTTTAAACTTGTTACTTGAACTCACATTTTCTGCATAAATTGCTTCTAATGCCAGAATCAAATCTTTTGCAGATTGTCCAGGCTCTGGCTTGATTTGACCACCACCATTTAAACAACCTGTTCAAAAAGAATTCCTTGTTACAACAAGGATATATATGATTCATAAGCATTCTTTATCTTTATTTGTAACTTTTTAAGGTGGGTGGAGGGGGGAAGGTTGGTATCACGAGCTAGGAGCATGTTGGTTCTTGCTATATGGCCTCCAAAGCAGACAGGCAACTATGACAACTAGCATAGATGAGAGATTAAGATGAATGTAAGCCTACCAGAGAAACTTCATAATAAACAGAAGGCTTGAAGTACCTGAAGGGCATGCCATGACCTCCACAAAATCATATTCACACTTATGAGTTTTAATTTTTCTAACAATATTCTGCAAATTCCTAAAGCCATAACATAATGCAAATCTCAACACTGTTCTCCCTTCCACCTGCAAACAAGACAGAACAACCATGTAAAGAGAGGCCTTGAAACAAATGCATGGAGCACAAACCTCAATAGTGAGGAACAAGCGGACTTACTTCCAATGTGACCTCCTGGAAATCAGAATTTCTTATCACTCTGAAATCCAGTGGGCCATCCATCTCTCTTCCAAAAAGCACCTTAGCAGCATATCGAAATATCGTATCTGCAGAACCCCCAGAGCTTCCAGAGACCCCATAGAGATGTCCATCTTCACTAACATTTGTCATTCTGCAAGATGGCCATAAAATTGCATTAAAAACTTCTGAACTGGAAGAAAAACCTAAGAAGACGCTTTTGTTACTGCATACATTGTGTCAAGGGGAGAATCTTCTAAATCTTTAAAGTCTACAGATTTCAACTGCATTGACAAATGAGAAGGAGAGTCAAATAAAGATTTTATATACATATAAATGCTTGAAGAAATACCATGGCAGGAAAATGTTGGCATACCTTTATCAAGTCCAAAACTTCACCTGTTGTCAACACTGAATCAACCTCAGTAAGCCTAAATGGCTCATTTTCTACTTGAAATACAAAGTCATCCCTGACAGCCTCAAGCTTCTTATCATAACAGGGCATGACAGTCACATGATAGATCTCCTCCGGCCTGCAAATTTAACCACTTCTAGCAATGGGAAAAAATCCTTATTTTTCAACTTAAGCAAAGAGTACAGGACACATGTGGTAACGGAAAAATATTGCCAAAAAAATCATCTTTGATCCAATGGCCACAGGCAAGAAGGCTTTACCTCACATCTATCTTTTGGCAGACATGATGCTTAACAGCAGCCCCCATTGTCTGCTGAGGACTCTTTACAGTTGATATGTAAGGGAGAATAAATGACCCAAGTGTTTTTTCTGCATAGCATATCCAACCTGCAAATGTCCAACGGATGCCAATTACATGACAATCATTCTGAGAAAAGGAGCCTCGATTTCGGGAATCAATCACTCTTTTTATCTTCGTTTAAGTTAGCAAAGAGTGCACAGGTTCAAAATAGTAATATTTAATCATGTGCATACCTGGACATGATGAAGCGAGCATGGGTAAAGATGTTCTACATTTATCATCCCCACTTGATTTGCTTTGTTCATATCGTGTAAGAAATTCCTTGCATGACTCAATAAGAGTTATGTCTTTACTGCAACTTGTATCAAACACAGCCTTGACCCCCATAGACTTAAACAATGTTGTGAGTTTTCTTAAAACCTGAAATTTGAAGAGAACTTTAGTGAGTTCCTGAAACCTATAAAGAACATCTGTCTAAAAGTCAGAAACTCTGCTGACATAGATATGCTTTGAAGATAGAATTACAAAACTGACCAATTGCATTATATTACAATAAAAGACCAAGGATGACTATAATCATCTTAAGGAAAAACATAAATTAGAAGAAGAAAAGAATCCGCATAATTGAAATTACCTGAAGAGGAGACAAGCCAAAATGAACTGCAAGGGAAGCTCTTGACTGAGGAGAGACAGAGACAATCACTGTCTTCCCTTTATCTACATTGGAAAGGAACTCATCTAAGCTTTGCTTCTCCAGCATAACTGTTTCTGCTGATGTAATGCACCCACTGCATTACCACCCCAAAGAATCACACATTATTCACAAATAAAATACCTATTGCAATAAGAAGGGAAAATTACACCAACTTTTCTGGAATTTTTTGAAATTACATGAAAACCCCCAATTTCAAAATCATTCACATTCCCCCCTCTAACATGTTTAGGCCATGTCATTTTTGAATATGTGGATTCTTAAATGCATAAAAGCTGATATAGGAAAGCCATGTAAGATACATAAATAAAAAAGCTTAAATTAAAGACAGATAAATAAATTGAAAAAACAAAGTCGAAAACTGGGGGTGTCTGTGTAGTTTCAAAAGGTTTCATAAGCATAAAAATTTTGTTATGTAAAACAAGATAGAAGAGAATTACCTGCATGCTAAGCAATCCTTTAGGGAAATTTTAACTGGTTCATTTTGTGCTTTCTTAATAGCAATGGAAACCTATATAACACATCCAAATACATTAATTGACCAAGTGAAGTAAACACAAACACTCATTCCTACTTCTATTAATAAACAAAAGAAATAAACAATACCCTTTAGGGTTGCCTTTTACATTGGCAAAGCTAAAATAGGCTCCAATAGAATCATTTTACTTGCAAATTTAAGAGCACATTGAGAGCCCTAAGGACTCGTTTGTCTTACAAAATTCTAGTCCTAGAGATCATTCTTTAACTATAAATTATCCATCTAGATACCAAAAGATCAAAATAATCTCGTTTCTTGTCATGGTTTCAGTATCCAACTGGCTTCCCCACCAATCACATACAGAAATACTGAACCCTTACTCCTAAACTATGTAGTGTCGGCTATACAGATCTTTTTTCATCATTGCATGCTATTCCAGACCATTTTTCATTAATATTTAAATTCGATATATCATTTTCTATTACTTCTTTCCACTGCTTTTTTCTTTTTCCCAATCGCCGCTCTCTTTTTGTGTTAGTGACAAGTATTACAACGTTTTACAAATGTCTCCAAACCAACGACTCTGTACATGGTTAAAGCATCCCAATCTTCATGAAAATCACATGCTATCAAAAGGAAAAAAAAAAATCAAAGGAAGGGTATCCATTCAACGGATGAAGCAGTATGGGAATACTAGACACGTGAACAGGAGACTATTCGGAACAGAAATAGCTCGTCCCGACTTGTGATACCTCTATTTTTTAAACTACAATAAATTAGGAATCCACAAAAGCATGGCCTAAATGCAAGATATTTGCAAAATGAATACAGAACTCACAACAAATTCACAAACTTCCAATCAAAATCATAACGCTAGTTCCAAAACTCTAAATTCGATTCACTAAATCAACAAAATAACTCAAAAGATGAAAATTTCACCTGTGCTTTCTCATTTCTAGCAGTGGAAGAAGGTTTGATCCCTTTAACGGAGACAACACAACCTTGAGACGGTGCAATGAAATCATTTAGATCGCCAATCCGGAGTGTGGCTGAGAACTTCTCCGACATCGTGATCGGTTTCGTTCCCACTACAAACCCTTGAAAGCAATTCAATTCAAAGTATCCGCTAGTTACTGATCAAGACCAAACCTTCTGTACCGAAATGCCCTAATTGCGTAAGGAAGGAGATCGAGCAAATAATTATATATAATTGTTGGTGAATTAGGGTTTTGAAGAGATAGAAAGAACACACGGGGAGAGACTACAAGAAGAATTGGGAAGTAGGAGGCGGGGATTACGTGCAGGCGAACTCATGAAGAAGAACCAACGAGATGTTGCCATTCAAGCGGTGGCCAATGAGATTAAAGATAAAGTTCTAACTTTGGCGTTTTATTTATTTATTTTATGCGGTTCGTGTAATTCGTTGGCACGTGCTGACCACGGTCCACCATTCACTGTGGGAGGGCGAGTTCCGAATTTATTGTCGTTTATGTTTGAATAATGTGTTAGATATTTTTAAGATTCAATTATTAGTAAAAGAAATTCAACAAATTATTGGACAAAAAAAAAAAACTTTTGATTAATAATATATCAGGCTTGCAAATGCTTTACTAATGGCTGATGTTTTTGGGTTTTTTTTTAATCCAAATATTATTTGCATTAATTCTGTGTTCTAGTTGAATTCCAACGTTTTAAAGCCTAATGTATATACAAATTTTGTCATAATTTATGATAATAGGGAAACGAAAGTTAAAAGTAAAAGTTTTACAAAATTCAGAGAACATATTTATTCATTGGATTTTTTTTTTTTATCTTTTCTTTCTTTGTAATTCTAAATATGTATAAAGGATAAGTAAGATTAACTTTACATGAATTTTTTAAGTTTTTAAATTTTATAAGAGTATATATATGTACTTAAACTTTTGTCATTTTGAACCTCATTTTAGTAAAAACATGATATAAAAATGATATAAAAATGATTCAAGATGATACTAGAAAGATAAAAAAGATACATATGATTAAAATTTGTATCTTATCATTATTATGATAAATATAATAACTGAAAAATTAGAATTGTTAAACAAAAATTCATGTATTTAGAATGATATATTTTATCCATTAAAAAATGAAAACTTTATTATTCATTTACTATAAAACTAATAAAAGAAAATGGTAAATAAATATAAGATTTTATTATTTATTAAATTTTATAAAATATATATATTTTATAAAATTTAATACCTAATATATTTGGCCAAAGTATATATATATACTTTGTATCTTATTAGGTAAACACAATATTTAGACTTGGAAAAAAAAAATCAAGTTAAAGAATGAAAACTTCATCCCGCCTTTATCTAATTTTCTTGTAATATTATAAAGATAAACATAAAACATAAAAATAAAAAAAAATTAAATGGCAAAAACTAAAGATGCTTTCTCATTATGGTAAACTAGGTAGAGGGCCATATTATGTATGTTATTGATTTAAAATATACATACGAGTAAAAGTAATAAATTTACCTTAAATATTATCATAATTAATATATTAATAATGTATATTTATATTTATTGTAATAATAGAAGAAAATATTGTTATTTAATTATATAAAAAATATAATATATTGAAATGCTATGCAATTATTAGATGATTTTACATGAAACGATGTGCTATTTAGAAAGTGTAACAATTTTTCAAAACATAAAAGTGAAATTTTATAAATGTAAGAAGTTGTATTCTCTTGTATTAAATTATGTGAATTTGGTAACTATTCTAAAATAGGCATCACATATATAAAAAAAATGTGTTTTTAAATAAAATTTTAAAATTATATATATAAAGGATATAAAAGGATTACATCTTTGATGTTTATTATTGTAACCCCTTAGGTTTAGGATGTTACAATTCACCATGTGTCACTATCAACAAGAGACACATTAAGCCTTTAACTACCACATTTAATTTATCTAGTATTTGCTTTTATAGCCAATAAGAACACATTAATAATTATAATAACTCCACATATTGTACTAAATGACTCATAAGCGAGTCATTCCAACCACAAATACTTAACATACTGATATCTAGAGTTTCATCTCTAACACAAACACATGGTCATCCTACATATAGTCATTACTATCTAATATAACCGCCATACTGATCATTCTCGTAATAATAAAAGTAATCATTGCTCTCCCCATTATGATAGTAACAGTAACAGTCTTCGTATTCATTATAAGCATATTCATTTTAAGTACATATAGTTGAAAAAGGTAAAAAAATGAGCCTAAGCGTAATATGCAACAGTAACAAGCTTACATGCAGATAATGTTGACAAAGAAATCAACAAATCAATTTATTTTCTTAAATAAAGTTTGCACAATTAGTAAAGGAATACTCATGACTCCACTTAATATATTTATATATATATAATAAATCTAAATTGGGAATTGTCACTATTAGCCCTTTTAAATTGTGTTGAGAATTGTCACCACTGGCCTCAATACTCCTAGATCTACTTTAGATTACTTTGATATACCATTCTACTAGGGACAATGTCATATGCCGATTATTGGGATGTCTTTCAAAGTTCTGCTACCTCCAACTCTTAAGTTGAGCCAGTTACAGTCAACACATCAATTAAAATTGCCCAATAATTATAGGATTTATTTTCGTTACTAGTTTATCAAGCACAAGCAATAAGTATAATATTACATACCTATATTAGTAGACACTATTGATTTTCATTCTATATCACAAGTAACACTTAATTAACGATGTAAATAACCACACATCAGGACCTAGAAACTATATTGACATCTCATCCTGCAATTTCTTTTCGCCATAAACATATACATGGTCAGGTATGCACTCATGTACTTGATCTTATTCTCCCCTATGTTATTTTTCTTCTTCCTTTGCTTCCAAAATCTAACCTTAACCCATTCTTACTCATTCTTAGCACCCCTTTTAACTCATAATCACATATCGAATCACTCTAATTCTATCATTTATATCAATGTAACTACAATTGTACCCAACTTTAATCGCAATTCCTTCATATATGTATAGAGACTTTAAAGAAATTAGAATTAGGGACATAAAATCTTACAAAATACATGTGGAACTACGCCATGTGTGAACAACTTGAAGAGTTCTATACAAAATATCAATTACAAGAATTTTGGGTATTAACTCTTATGCTAACAAAACATCTTTACACGTTATAAAACCTAAGAACTTACCAACATTCATTTGAATCGACTCTCCTTTTGATGGAACCCTGATTTTCTTGAAGAATTCCTTCAGTTTCCACAAGTATATATTTATTTATATGTTTTATTTTATTTTAACACACACACACACACACACATTCTAGGGTTATTTCAATTACTTGTTAATGAGCACTCCTTGTCTTTTATCTTTCCTTCCTGTAGTAAAAGTTGAGCTATTTGATTTAGTGCTCTAAGTGCTTTTTTTTTTTTTCCTTTTAAAGAGTCAATTAGTCCATGACCTTTTATTGTTGGCATTAGATTTACTTTCATGTAGAGGTGGATGCGGTTTGGTTTGGTAAGGTTTGTCCCTTGAACCTAATCAAACAACATATTACAGTTTGTTTTTTTTTTTTCTCCCTAAATCAAATCTAATTATATAGTTTGATTTGTAATTTTTTTTAACCTGAAAAAAAATGGTTTGGTTCATGGCTTGAAATTGTTTTTCACACTATATATATACAAGTTAATAAATAATAGAAAATTATACTTGACATAAAAAAATTAATTTATTATTTCTCCTGTATCATTTATCATCTTTAATACCCATTTGATATATTTAAGGAGGTTTTATTGTGTATCTCAAGGTAACTATAGTTTCCTTATAAATTAATGAGTAAAAATATAAAATAAAAAGAATAGTAAGTTACTTGATGAAAAAAAAGAAGAGAGAGAAGACATTGAGTAATATAAAATTCTCTTTTTTTAATTAGACATTCTTTAGATTTTCATTGCCATTTTCTTTTTCTTTATTTTTCACAATTTGGTTCGATTTGAAATAGTTCGATTCAATTCATATTTTTTTAACCTAAAAAAAAACTCTTTGATTTAACTCATAATTTTTTTAACCTAAAAAGATGATTCGAACTTAATTTATAGTTTGATTCGATTTGGTTTATAATTTGATCATTTTTTTTGCCCAGCCATACTTATATAGAATTAAAAATTGTATCTAGGTGTTTGTAATATGATTTTCAGCTAATCTATTGTGATATAATCACTTGTTAAAAATCCATATAAATCATGTTTCTTTATAATATATATATATATATTTTAAGACTCATAAATCATTGTTTAACTAATCTCTCATTATTAGCTGATTGGGCAAGGAGTTATTATTATTATTTATCTCCCGTTAAAGTTGAAACATGAAAGGAAAAACATGTATGTATCTTAGGGGTGTTCATGATTTGATTCAGTTTAGTTGAGAGGTCGAACTAAATTGAACTACATTTGAAGAGGCTTGATTTAAAACTTTAATGAATCAAACTACTTTTAATAATTCGATTTGATTCGATTCGATTCAAATCGCTTATAAAAATACTTTATTATTCTTGATTGTACTAATAGTCATTAGAGTTTTTTACTAGACTTGACGTTTAAATTGAAGAACATTACGCAAACATATAAATCATGTAATATTACATAATGGTAACATTACATCTTAAGTAATAGTGAGGGCATACTTGTTTACTTGAGAGATGAGAGACGAGAGACGAAGGTGAAAGAAAAGAAGTGGATTATAAAGATTAAGGGTATAATGGGAGTTGATAGAAAAACAAATGGTAAATAAGGTTAGAGAAAAATGTTATTGGGGTCTAAAATTAAGAAATGTTGCTTAATTTTTATTTTTTTAATAAGAAGCGGTTTAGTTTAAGTTCAAGTGATTAGTTCAATTCAACATCCTGAACCAAACTGCAAACTGTTTGAACCATTTCCGAAGGGAACCCTAAACTAATTCCAAATATAAAAGAGTTGCATTTTGTAGTTTGGTTTGACTTGATAAACAGCCCTAGTATATCTATAGAATTAAGATTTTAAATTAGCTAATCGTGAATCTAAATTTAGTGGTCACTAATTCATTATACTCTAAAAGTAAGAGGGAATTAGGATGTAGTCCTATTGCTATCTAATTTCAGGCTTGATTTGAGGATTAAGTTGAGCTATGCAAAAGTAAACTTGAGATAAATCAAGTTTGGCTTTTCAACAAGAAGTTCAAGTCAAAGTTGTATTTGATTGACTTGTTAAAATTCATTTTTCTATTTGAATCATATTACTTGAATCAAATTTAAATGTTATCATGAACTTAGTTAAGCTGTATAGAAATTTAAACTTGATAATAAGTTTAATTAGATTTAGTGGTTTTTACATTCATAGACAAACAATTAAAAGATGGATGCTAAATCATGAACAATAATTGCAGAAAGGGAAGATAAAGATTGAAAAACCCAATCCATAAGGCACATCTTTCTTTTGATATTTGTCTCTACCTATTATATACCACTTTATTTGCATTTCATGGGGGAATTTCACAGAATGTGTAACCATGTTGAATGGTTATGGAATCCATTCCCGCTCTTACATTGCCCTAGTTGCTCCTCCATGCTTTATTTTATTTTTATTTATTTTATATTACAAGAGCTTGTTTCTTTGATAAAATAAGATAATTATAATGTCTCATAAAAACTTGACTAAGGAAATGGAAGTCTAAACCCAAATGAAAATGTTATTTTTCAAATGGAAGTCGCAAATCGAGTTTGGATTTTCAAAATCTATTTTTAGAATAATTATTATAGTATAATATTTTAAATTAAAAAACAAAACATTACCCAAAAATATTATATCTCTCAAACTAAAACTGGTATTAAAAACCCTTTAAACAGAAAAAGCTCTTTTAAGAAAATGGAGAACCGGTCTTTCAATCCGAGAAAGTACACACAAGGTGGACAGGAGACTTAAAAAAGGAAAAAAAGAAGCACATACTAAGACGGAGGTAGAGATTGTGAAACACATGGAGACAGAGTTAACGGCGGTGCAGCGGGCGGCGACTTCCTGTGAGGAACCAACAAGCTTGCTGCTCCTCTGTGTTAGTAGTTCAAGCCTTATGATTAGTGGTAAGCACTCCACATTTCTAGACATGGAGCTTCAACTTCATTATTTTCCATATTCGCCATAGTCTTCTTTAAAGCAATACATTCTTTCTCTACATGAAGATGCATTTTGCGATTTCTTTCCTAGTTTATCTTTTTGATTAATTTTATTTTAGGTCTTGTTTTAAAAAATTCTTCTTATCTTATTTTAAGCTATATATCTCTTTATTTAGTAGGATATTTTATGTCCGTTATAGTTTTTTTTTTTTTTTCCCAAAAATATGGAAGTGCCACCTAGAATAATAAATAAGTCCAGAATCCTGGGCAAATAGCAAGTGATGGATGAACATCTTTACATTTCCCCCCTTGGATTCAGTTGTTCCCCATCAACTCTCAATCTCTGTAGAAGAATATGGACCCAAGAGAAAAGCTTCGATATACTAAATTTGCTCACACATTGATTTAAAGATGTAACACGTGTCATATTAGTATCAATGAACCTCATCGAACAGAGTAACAGCTTTTTACTATTGATCAGCATCATCCACTGTATAACACAAAATGCATGATGCGCTGAACACAAACTGAACTTCTTGCCAAAACACCAAGCTAAACTTGATGCAATTTTGCAATCACCACCCTGAACTACTCTTAGGCTTATTGCCACCATAGAGGCGGAAAAGGCTAAACGCCGAAATGGCGGATAGAACAACCATACTAAGGCTAACTAGCAGTGCACTTGCAATACCTTCCCCAACTTGGTTACAGAACTTTCCATACATGCTGCAGATCTTCATCCACTGGAGTTCCTGCTGCCCCAACTTGGCGAATACTGCTGATTGAGCTGCGGCCGCCACTGCTGCCAGCGTCAAGTAAGCCATCATCTGCAGACACAATACAAGTTTGCAACTACATGAGCAGCTTTTCCCAGGAACAAGAAAGTTTCAATATCCCACGGCAAAGACGAAAAAATCTGTTGTAAATAGCTACTATTTTTTGCATATTGTGCAACTTGCGGATTTGAACTTTTCCGTTCATGCCATGAGCTATATACCAAGGATGTTATGAAGTCATTAATTTGGACAATCAAGACTATTGTGATTGCTTTAACAGGTCCTTCCTTTGCAAAAAGATTTAAGTATCTGCTTAAGGTTATTCTTGATTCCACAAAGTAAGCCTCACTTGTCAAAACACGAGGATCTAACAATTCAATGCCACTTTTCATTACTATCCCTATACAACTAGAGGAAAGTGCTCATTTCCCACCGATTCAAACACCAAAATCCATTTTTAGTTATTTGGATTTCACAGCATCTCAAATGAGCAATTGAATCAAATGGATTCTTATGCAATGAAAACAAAGCTCGAGTCAGGAAAAGATTCGGTATTGTTTTCATTAGAATCAATTAGTCCTCTGCTCATATTCAAAATTAGCCACAAATAGCTCACTTATAGCTAAAATTTGTCACACCTTGGCCTAGAAAAGATCAAATTCTTGCTTTGAAGCTGTAAATTACTCTTGCATGTGAGGCAGCACATGGCACTTATCAGATCCATTTACATTAAATTCTACAATACAACAAAAACAGATCTATCTAGTCTTCCATTACTCACCTACTATCCTCATCACAAGGACCCAGAAGTAAGCAAACAGTTTATCTCATGACTGTATGTATACATTTATACACGGAGGTTAATGACTCCTTTTTTCAGATTCAGAGTGTGTACAACAATAAACATAATAAGATGGAAGATTGAATCATGATAAGGAAATAAGCTGGGCACATATTGTACTACTAGGAATGCCAAAAAAATACTTATGTGTATCAAGTCTTTATAGATCTAATCATAAACTATATGACGTGTTAAGTGATCAATAGATAACAAAACATTAATCACAAGTGTTGATACACTTAAAAGTCATTTGTCAAATAGTTTGGAGGAGTGTATAGACCCGATCCGTAATAGAATTTCCCCGGATCCAGGGCCAGATGATAGTTATGGCAAAACTTCGTAAGCAGAAATTTAACTCTGGCCTTCAAGGCTTTAAGAACGTGGAAGCCATGCCATTTGAGATAGTGACTGCTCATTAATTAACTCTCCCAGTAATAAATTCACAGGATTAGATTCATGAAAAATTCAGGGCATCAACAAAAAATTACAACATTCTATTACTCAAACATCCTACTGCATTAAACCAAAAAAAAAAAAAAGAAAAGAAAAGAAGAAAAATCCTTCTAAAACACAACAAAATAATTGACAATATATAGCTCTGTTTTGTAGTTTTCCCCTTTTTTTTATAAAAAATTTAAATGAAGAAAGCATGAGGAACAAACCTGATCACCAGAGAAAATGACCCATGCTAAAGGCTTGCTGAAGAGCACATTTCCTCTAATCATGCTCACAACACAACGCAATACTTGAACCAGTGAATATGCAGCAGCAATTCCATTGGCAATTACAAGGAAACTACACAAAATTGACAAACATTTAGCCATCAGGGAAAAAAAAGATCCTATTTCGCAATATACCTTTTTTTTTTTTTTCCTTATAGAATATGTAATCAGTATTTCATTAACTAAATTTAGCAAGTGCGAAGGGATCCCGGCACTTGCTAAAGAAACCATGAAAGAGTTCACTTCACAGTCTCGTAGAAAAAGGAACTTAAAACAAAGTACTAGATAAGACATAAGATGGCTTACACAAGAGCTTTCATGTCTGTAAATCTAGCCTTCTTTCGAATAGTGAAGATTTCTCTAACTTGCGTATCAGTCCCCACAAGAAGAGCTGCAGCAATACCTAATCCACATATCACACATCTCAAGACCAGCTCCACAATTCTCACCCTCCTCTCAATCACCATTGAGCTTGTACCATGAGATACTGGCACATTTCCAGGACTTATACCAACACCCAAATAACTCATCTTCTCAAAATCCTAGAGCCAGAACTGAAAGTGAGAAAGAAAGATAGAAAAAAAATATAAAGACAACCCTTTTGATCTTGACGTCACTACTCACTAAAACGTATTGTATAGCATTGTATTATTCTAGAATAGACAAAACCAACTACAAAGTTCCACTTCTTTTATAGTGGAAGCAATCAAGAAAAGAATAGCCTACCTACTATGCCAAAGTCTAGAAACTAAAATTTTAACCCTTTATAATATTATTTATACATTTTATAAAAGTAAATATATAAATAAATAAAAATATTTTAAATATTTTAATAAACATTTTAAAGATATCAATTTTTTTTTACTATATAATATAATTTAAAAAGAATTGAATCTAGCCTATACTGTTAGGTTATAATAAATGAGTATTGAGAAATCATTTCCTGGAATAGCTAAATATTTGGTGAGGAAGGATTGGAGCTTCGGTTCAAACAAGCAGAGGGTGCCACGTGCTTGGAATTAGAATTTAGAGGGCACTCAAAACTTATGACCTGTATGTAATTACAGATGAAAGTGCCAAATCGCCCTACCCCGGGGCAGTCATTTAATTAGGACTTCCGGTCTTCATTTAAGATGCTTTTACAGGACCAGACATTGAGGGACTGTATTTCTAGGAAGTGGGAACATGGTTTGTTGTCCCGAGAAAAGGTTAAGATAAGGCGAGGGTGAGGGTGAGGGTGAGGGCGAGGGCGAGGCGCGTGCTCATTGACTCATTTGGATGAATGGGTGAGTGGCAATGCGCATTTAATGGGATCCTTATAACATACTTCAGTATAGTATATTGTTTTTATTCCCTTTTATGTAGCTAGTGATGGGGAAAAACATCCTATTTGGTTCACCTTATATGGTTGAATAGGCTAAATGCATGTATAGTGGCTAATTTGATCAATAAAGCATGATTAGCAAGTAAACTTTTCACATTGGAGACTTGTTTGACCTCTTGGGCAGATTCCATAATGGTGTTAATCTTATGGGGTAAGATGACAAGTTCATGTTATTAAGTTTTTAAACCTTTGAGTAAAATAGGTTCGAGGTTAGGGCCTACCATGTGAAAACCTAGTTGCCTTAATAATATTAAATTAAAAAATAATTTCTGTTTTTAAAAAGTCTTTACGGTTTTTAAGTGTTATATTGGTATTTTAAAAATGTTTGTTTTTAAGAATTTTTACGTTATATTTATAAGTTTTCTAATAAAGGTCTTTCATTATATATAGGTTTTCTTATTTAGATTATGTAATATTGTATTGATTCTTAAATTATCCCACTAAAGTTTTGGATGAAAAAATATATATAAAGGGTAGGAGTTCATTCGTATTTTGGTATATTCTAGTATCACATTTGGTTCATTTTATAAGTTGGAAGTAGAGCAACCATTTCCGTTTAACAAAAATAATTTCTCCATATTTGTATTCCTAATTAATATTATAATTTTTTAAAGCTATTTATTGTGTTGTGTTAGTATCATAATTGTATTTTAAAGTGTACGTTTGGGTGATTTTTTTCTCTTGGGCCACTACATCGCTCTCTACTTATGATTTTTGAATAATAACTTCTTTTTTTTTTGTCGAAATTTACAATGAAAATGGAAATTTTACAGGTCATTATATTGCTATCTCCTTTAGCTTTTATAAGGTTAAACATAAGGTATGTTCACATAATTTACCCATCATGAATTCGTGTATCATGAGTAACCATTTTATAAGTATTATTCTACATAAATTTTAGATAATCGGATGGATGTCTCTTTTACATTGAGTATAAACCATTTTTAATTATTCAAGAGCGTGTATTTTAGTAGTTGATCATATCATGAGATACTAAAATATATTTAGATTCAAATCTAAGAGTATGTGAAATAAGAGAATATTATTCTTTTTATATATTTTCAATGTTAGTATAGATATTATTAATAACATGTTATGGATAGTTATTTATTCTTTTTCCTACTTGATAAAAAAAAAAAGAAATTGTAGTTAAGGAAGGAAAAAAAAAAAAAGAGAGATGGGAAAACGATGTTTTAAAGTTTTTGGAAGAAGGGACAATGTACTTGAAAGAAGGAAGTAGACATTTTGTCAATACCTAGTTAAAGGTAAAGATTAGAGGGTTGTTGGAAGTGGAGTTAGTCTTAGTAGTGGGCTAAAAAGAAGGATGCTTTTGAGATGGTGCATGAACACATGTTAAGATCATGGCCCATCCTTTGCAAAAAGGTCACTTCTTGAGTGAGATCAAGGCTTAGTATGTGTGCATACTTGTATTGTATGTAATTGCACGTGTCATCATATCTTACTATACACACTATGAAAACGCTTTTATTGAACTCAAGTGGGCATTATAAATAGTAATTTGTTGACAGTGCATGCTAAAATACAAATACAAGCAAGAGTGATATAAATTGAGAATAAGCATTATAATAAAAAGTATATGTTTGATTTTAAATTTAAATGAAAATTAAATGTTATAAGATGTGGTGTATATAGATATATATCTATATCTATAAATGCAAATAGAAAATTATTTATAATAAAGTTAACACAATTGTAATCAAAGTTATTATAAACATAATGGATATCTTTTGCAAAATAAACAGCTAGACAAATCAATCTTTAACATTTGTTTGATTTGTTAGACTTTGTCATGCTAACAAAAACAAAACTTAGATACTCAACGCGGTTGATTAAATGTTTAAAGCACTATTTTCATACTGTAAAACAATTTCCTTATAATCAATTCTGTTTGTATATTTGCTTATTAGTGTAAATAGATGTGTTTAACATGTATCCATATGCTATATTTACATTGTCTATAAAGATGGATTAATATTAGAATTTTACTTGGAAAGTGGAAGGAGAATGTATTCTCAAATGCTTTGGAGATGAAAAGTGAATTATTTAGAAGTTTTTAGACTATGTAGGTAACCACATATTTACTTGATTATACCCACACCATCAAATTGGGAACATTACATGGTAGGTTTCTCAAATTGGCAAGTTTTTGGATCTCATTATACCATGACACAAATTAGAGATAGTATAAAATCTACTTGGTGGGTTTAGATTTGTCGAGTTAGACAAGTCTAGGGGTTGACCTCCTTGACCTACCTTCATTGGTGTGTTATGCTGGTTATGGAGTCGGCTTTCTTGGGCCATTCTAGGTTATTGCCCATGAGGCTGGTTCTAGGATAGGTTCCAATTTAGACCCAGCTTGGATCCTAGGTCTAGGTATAGCATTATGCTTGACTTAATCTAAGTCAAGCTTGTATTTTTAAATTCAACTTTGGCTTTGAGAAGTAATTATTAGGTTTAAGCTCATTCAATTTAGATTCGTTTGTTTTTAAAATGATTATCTTTCTTTTTATATAAACTTAGATCAAGCTCAAAAGAGGCAAACTTAGTTTGAATTTGGTATAATGTTGAGCTCATTTTGGCTTACCAAATTCTAGGCTATGCTATTGGATATTTAGAAGGTCAAACTACACCTGTTCAACTAGTTTGGGCACGTATTAATTACAAGTGAATAGACTTTAAGGTAATATTAAATTGAAATAGAGTAATTTCTTAGCTCATTCCAATTCTTCACACCTAACTTTCATATTACTTCTACCCAAGGGTGAACAAGGTCTAATTATTTCAAAATTTTAACTAAGTAAGCCGATATATGGAAATATTTTGGTTTGTTTTGGTTTGATCATTTGAATGGAGCATTGAACCAAATGTGAAGTAGGCCAAATGCCTAAAAATAAAAAAAGAAAATTATTTGGTTTCACTTGAATTATTTTATCTTCTTTCAATGTAAAAGTTTTGATTTTATTTACTTTATAATTCAAACCATATAGATTTTATAACTTAAATCAATTAAAATAGGCATTTTGGACCAATTCAATCATTCAAACAAAAAGATAAACCTAACCCTAATCTTAATGCAAATTAATGAAAATTTTAATTCAAACCTTTTTTATTCTGATCTCATATTTGTGTTCAATCCCAACTGGACCGCTCTTGTTAAGGTGGACCGAGCCTCTCTCTCCTTCGGCTCCTTTCTCTTCTGCACCTCCCAATGCTTCGCGTCAGTCTCTTGCCGACCAAGTTCTCTCTCTCTTTCTCCGATATATTATTTAACCTACTGATCCGAACATATTAATTAAGGCACATGTGATCATCGTCGGCAGTGAATCCGACACCAGCCTTGGCCTTTAAATTAGCAGAGAGAAACTATAAATGAGAAATAATCGGACCTCATCAGATGATAATGACGACTGACTGGCCAGTGAGGAATCGATTAATCCAACCCCACCTTGGCAGAAAGTGAAGGAAATAAAACCCACATAATATATATATATATATATTAGGAAAAATAATAATAGATGAATGGATGCTTTGAGTTATCTGTTATTAAAAAGTTTATACTTCTATAAGTTTATATATATTTTTTCCAATAAAATAAGTAATCATAAAATATAAATAGTTTATCTTTTGAGCTTTTTAATAAATATCTTTAGCATCCACATGGATGAAATCTGTACATTTATATATATATATATATATATATATATATATATATATTTCTTTCCAATCAATACATGTTTATCTATGAATGCATTTAAGATAGGCATGGGAATGGGAATATATATTTTCTTCAACTACGATTTCCTCTTATGTTAAGAAATTAAATATTATATCTAGGAAAAATGGAATATATATTTTCTTCAACTACGATTTCCTCTTATGTTAAGAAATTAAATATTATATCTAGGAAAAATGGAGATTTTAGACAATGTTCATTGAGATGCGTGTAAGATTAAATAATGCTGGGAAGAATTTTTTTTTCTCTCCAAACATACGAAGACCAATATTGCATTTTGCAGTAGGACAATCGCAACCAACTTGTCAAATGATGTTAGCGGTACGACAGCATTATGTGCATTGACATAGACCCCACCACACCACTTACCATCATTTTAGAGGGTTGTTTTTAAATAATATCTTTTTTTTAAAAAAAAATTTGCACAATAGAGTATAAAAAAATTATTTTAAAAATAAATCATAAAGATGCAAATATGGTTCACGCCCTCAGTATAATTTGTATTAAAAATGTAGACTATTAAACTGATAAATATTTTTAACATCATCCTCAATCGTTAAATAATTTTATAAGATATTTCAAACCTATAAAAATTATCATAAAGTGACATTATAAATTTGTATAGTATCACAACATATAAACCAAAATATGCAAAAAAAAATTATATTGATAGTTTATATTATAAATATAAATCCTTAGTTCATTATTTAGATATCTCTATTTCTTCTTTCGTTAGTCTTCTTCTTTCCCAGTTCGTATCTTCTATTTTCTTAATTTATATTTTATGTAGATTTAGCTTGTACATTTATGAGTGTAAGAATATCAACTTGATATATTTCGGTATGTTTAGCTTCTCGCAGTTTGTACTTTTTTTCCTATTATGTTATGGTAATTGTTAATTAGTCGATCCTTTGTCTTTGACGCAGTAGGAAGGATATCGATCATAAGCTGGCTGGGACAAAGAGGTAAACTACCTTTATCTTGTTAGGGGATTTATGTTACGTTGTCAATTGTACAACATTTAACTTCTTACATTTTAAGAGCAATCATGGCTTGCTGTCCGGTGGCGTGAGATGTCACTTCATTACAACAAGAACAACATCTCCGTCGGTCCTCGAATGGAGTCATTTTTGCAATTGGTGGGATTCCTAGATGCGAATCACTCGCTATTCATACAGTTAGATTGACACATGATAATTGCCTTGGTTGAGCAATGGAGGCCAGAGATGCAAATATTTCACGTGCCGATTGGAGAGATCATTATCACCCTATAAGATGTTGATGTCCAATTAGAGCTCCCAATCGATGGTCAAGTAGTTACAAGGAGTAGTTGCTTGGATTGAGGTGCAACATGTAATAGCTTGCTAGGGGCAAGGTTAGGGTTTAGTAGTAGGGGCAGCCGCATTAACATGATGTGGTTTCGTAATATGTACTAGATTCTTCTAACCCACGACGATGGTAGTAGGTTCAGCGCCATACGTGTGCATACATATTGCAGTTGTTAAGGGGGATTTATTTTTGCTGATAAATCCAACTCCCTCGTCTATATGATATTTTTGTCTCTATTAGAGCATTTTGACGTTGTAAAGACGCATAATTGGGCGTTCGTGTGTCTACCTTAGTTATATTGCCAGCTATATGTTACATAATCCCTGTCGGCTCATGAGATTGGAGGGGCTGTAATACTTTTACAAGTCTAGGTATGGGATAGATTCCCATACATAGCATCTTTTAGTTAGTATAGGCTGATTATAGAGGTTGGAGCTCCCTTGGACATTTGCTGGAAGATGCAGAAGGACACTCAGCATCACTCAACCCATGTAGTTAGTGCATATCGAGATGTTCTTGACAAACAACATGATGAGCAAGTATTTTGGTAACCTTTCTTTTCTTTTTAATTTTTCCATTTCATCACATGCATCGTTAATAATGGATTTTATTTGCTACCTTTTAGATCGAGTGGGAGCTGTACGCTGGGAGTCCGATTCACATTCTATCATATTTTTGTAGAGGCGGCATGAACATTTAGATTGCTTAGGTGCCACTCATATGTTTTCACATAGTTGAATGGCATTACCCCGACTATGTTGCAAGTCAGTTTGGGGGGTTTTAATATATTCTGTAGGATGTGAACATGTAGCTAAAGTTGCATCGGATCAACTTACGTGGAAGGGTTGATGTCGATTGGCTAGTGCAGCATACAACATACGTTTTCTTATGGGTAGAGCTTATGGCCTAAGTGGCGTTGATGAGGATTACATGAGGTGGTATGGATCTATCAGCCGTTGATATATAGGACACATAAGGGTAGTTCTTGGATATTTGGTAAGTATAGCATCAACATTCACTAAGTGATTCACTGCATATCCATCATTAATTATTCAACTTATGATTTGTTCTAGCATGCAGGCTGATACATTAAGATAAATCCAACTATCCTTAGATCATCACACGACTATTAGTATAGCTGGTCATGGTCTTGAATTCATACTTGACCTTATAAGCTTACCAAACCTACTGACATGTTCCAACAGTAGTCGATTCCTATGCATCATTGGACCGTAGGATGTCGATAACCCTGAAACCGGGCTGAGGCACATGAATATCCATCATAAGACTAACAATTCTCATCGGATTCTGGTGTGATGTATGACAGCTCGGCCTCAATGCTTAGTACATATGTCACACCACATCCTCATTCCATCAATGGTCTTGTCTCTACACCACCCGCTCCGCATACAAGACACTTTGGTAAATAACCAATGTACTAGGGTGAATCTTTACAGCGTTCTATAGAGTGGAGTTTAGTGCCTAATTGAGACTTCAACAATACCCCATAACACCATCTAACACAAGAGTCACAAGCTTTTCCCACTCTAAATTCAAGACTGTTAAGAGAGCCTACAAATGCATTTGCTCGGCCGACTAGACAGTTCATTAGGAAAAGGAATAATAAGGGATATGATTATATTTTTTCTTATTTATTTCATATGTATATTTTTTAGTCGATGTAAATTCATATGTAAAATTGATAAATTTAGTAACATTGTCTAATAAATTATTTATGGAAATTAATATTATCTAATGAATTTATTAACATTGTCTAATAAATTAGGGGTGTGAATTTTTTTAAAACAAAATTTGAATAAATTTTTATAATTTTTAAATTTATGAACATTATTTTTTTTGTTATTCTTTGTGTAAACTTTTAATTTTTTTTAAAATAAAAAATTTAATTTAAGAAAATTTATTTTTCTTTACATAATTTTTCATAAAAATTTCTTTCAATAATAATAAAAAAAAATATTGCACTAAAGGCACATCTTAGTCTGCACCTTCGTAACCTATTTTTGAAATAAGTTTTCTAGGTATGCTATTTCGTATTTTTTTAAAAGTATTATTTAAGAGCATTCTCCCATCATTTTAGACAACATTCGTGTCTTCCATATCTTTACAGAAGGGTTATGGAGGGTTGATCATTTGTGTTATCATATTGTATTTTGTATTTATATCTAAATGGGTTTATACATACAAAACTCAACTTAGGACATGATTCATTTATTAATCATTTATAAAAATATAAACTCATAACCTAACTTGTTTAATAAACATGTTTTTATATTTGGGTTTGACCCGTTTATCGATTGAAAAAATTATAAATAAGTTTGTAAAATACTTATATATATAAAACGAAAGGATTGATAATAAATTAAGGAAAAAGTATATTTTAATCCTTAATGTTTACATACTTACCATTTCAATTCTTAACCTCTTATTTTTCTATTTGATTCATTAATGTTTTCAAAAAATTATAAATAAGATTTTTGTGAAATCTATTAAATTTTTCATAAATCCTAGTACGTATTAATTTTAAATCAATCCATAATAATTAAAATAATAAAAAGATAGAATTAAATAGATTTATTTACATAATATAACTAACAATAATATTAAATATATATAATGATATGGTATAATGAAAAAAAATAAAAAATTACAAAATATTAATTAGAATTAAGAAAATGGGCTAAAAAGATTTAAGTGTACCTTAATCACATTGTCTAACCAATTTAAGTCTATAAGGAAGTTAATACATGTTTAAGATGAATAGAAAATTTAATGTATTTAACGAAAATCCTATTTTTGTAAGGCTTGAGGACTAAAATGGAAGAAAAAAAATTAAGGACTCAAATAAAAAAGTAGGTAAACGTTGAGTACTAAAAGTATAATTTTTTGTAAAATTAAATTTTATAAATATTAATGGCATAATGCTATAGAATCCCCATTTTTGCCCCCAGCACACTAGACCTACAAATCTGATCTTCGGCTAAGTAAGTTTATCATCATTATTAAATTAGTTTGCTTAGTTTGTTTGATTAACTTGTTAGTAGAAATTAAAGTAGGTTTTAGATTAAGATTAATAATATAAATATAATCAGTTTAATGACCTTAGCTTAATTTATTTAATTTACTTAACTTAGGATATGTTAGGAAAATTAATGAGTTAGTAAAATAAGTAATTATAAGGGAACCATTGTATAGGCTTTAGGTATTGTGGTGTAATTGTCACCTAGGGACGATTAGGTTTCCAAATAGTTTTTTTAAACTAATGAGTAATACTTAGTTTATAAATACAAAAATATAAAAATTGAAAAATTAAAAATAATGGTTTATTATCTACGATATTGTTTTATTTTGAAAATAAAAACATAAAAAGGTTTTGTTACCTAGAAAAATGATTTTAGTGAAATAAAATATTATAATTGGTGTTTTCAAAAGTTAGGTCTTTAGCCTTTCAAATTTGGGAAATAAAGTTTAGGTTTAGAATTTTTTTTTTAAAAAATTAAAATGGTAATAAACATAAACTTGACTTGTTTTCATAATTAAGATTAATCAATCTACTAAAATTTTATGAAAACAAAATTACATTAGTTTGATCTTAATTAGCGGGTGCGTAGGTGCTTATGGGGCAACCACTTATAAAATTACAAAAAAAAAAAATTATTCTTTTCCAATTTCAATTTACCATAAAAAAATTATAAAAAAAATTATCCTTTTAAAATTTCAATTTATCATAAAAAACATAAAAATATTTTATCATATTTTTTAGTTCGATTTTAATTAAAAAAGAAATGCAAAATTTTTATTCTCTTTTATTTCATTTTTAAATAAGAATAGAAAATTCATAATAAAGAAAATGATTAAAAATTATCCATGTTGTTTTGATTTATTTCATGCTTTATCTATATGAAAAAAATATTATGTCTTGCACATGAGATGGTAAAGGAAATTTATAAGAAGTTTTTAATTTATTTTCTTCAAAAAATAATAAGTGGTAAGCATTTAGGTTTTACTAGGATAGCTCTCGAGTTTAAATTTTGTAGTTAATATTTTTCCATTTTTTTTTTTTAGAAAAAATCGTATACCAATAGTTAGTTAAGGTTAATTTACCTAATTAACCTTATCTTATTTTTCAACTTAGGTTGGTGGCAACTCCAACTTTTCTTAAAATAATTAAAAATATAGTTTTTCCTTAATTTTATTGTCGAGTAACTTATATTAAGTGGACCGAACTTACTATAAGTTAATTAAGGAAAATCTAAAATCAAGCTCAACAGAATTGGCTAGCCACTTTTTATCTTCTTCAAAAAAGTTAAGAGCTTCTTATAAATTCCTTTAACATGTATTATTTTCTTTTAAATCACTTATGTATATTTTTTGTTTGAATAGTTCTCTTTTATGTAGACTAATTGGGCTTTATGATATAGGTAAAATAGTATTAGGCCCATCGAGCCTGATAATGATATTTGGGGGAATTATTATCCTACATACATGTGTGTTACAAGTAGTTAGAACCAGGCTACCTTAGGAACTTAGGTAAGGGGCCATTGTGTAAGCTTCAGGTGATGTGGTGTAACCATCTCCTAAGGTCGATTAAGCTTCCCCCACTCTTGCTTCAATGTGGCCCAAAGCCCACTACCTTAGAAATGAGGGAGGTCACAGAGCTTGAGGACCTTTAGAGCCCACCTAAATTGCATTCATGTTATTTAAGCATGATTGAAAAATAGTGTGGCTTTAATAAAATGCAGACTTATTGATTTTTCAGATGATGTAAAGCTTTGTCATTGTATAAGTAATTTTTTTGTCCTCTTTCTTTTTATGTTATAAAAGTTTTATTTTATGTATTACAAAGGAATGACTAACTCAAGTCAAGCAATGACCATGTCTGCATCAACCAAATTTATGTCAACTAGCCATTACCGTTTGAGCTTGCACTCTCTAATTGGTTGCAACATTTTAACTTAGAGTAGTAGGAAGCCATCAAGGCCAAAGTGGGGCCAATCCTCTCACTCCTCAAGGTCTAATATGACTGGGCCCTCATGAGGGCTTTAACCTACTTTTAGGATTTAGAGTTAGTAGCATTTAGCTTTGGCCCACACACCCTCTCTCCAATTATTGAAGAGTATTCCCAGCTACTACAAGCTCTTCCCTATTTTGAAGGAATCATAGTTCCACATATGTTAGCTAGCCCAGCAAACACCTTCTACAAGCTATTAGGGATTAGAAAGTCAAAAGTAACTCAGGCCCTTACTCATTGCAATGGAAAGGCCATAAGAATCTTAACCTTTAGAAACTGGTTTGCAACACCTGTAGACTACCAGATTGATCAAGGGATTTTTGTAGGAGACCAGGATACTTGGGAGCAGAATTGGGTTAATGCCTACATCCTAGCAGTTTTTACCAGTATCCTATTTCCGACAGGAGTTTTGCATGTCCATTTCAGGGTAGCAGAATTAGTAACTCAGTTCCTATCAGGTTGGTCCTACATCCCAACCTTACTTGTTGAACATATCCAATCTTTGAGATTTCTAAAGGAGAGAGGGAATGGAAATTTCAAAGATTGTTTAGCTTTGTTAATAGCATGGTTCGCCGGTCATACTAAAAGTTATGGATTGGATCTCGTCAGCAGATCTTTAGCTTCATAGGTTGACCTGGTAGACTACTTTGCAACCAAGATACAGTTGCTAGAAGGAGTTTAGATTCACCAATGGATGGAGATTATGTAGAAGGTTTACCTTGAGGACATATTATAGACTACCAGGTGGAATCACTGCATGTAAGCTATTTTAGGATGTGCCGAATTCGCTGCTGTCCCATTAATAGGTATTACTAGATACACTAGCTATTTTCCAGTATGTGTGGTTAGACAGTTGGAACCAGTCCAAGATATTGCTCACAGGTCCCTATTGGATCCAGTTACATTTGATCATTAGAACCTAAACATTCCCTTACCCTTTAAAGTGAACAATTGGCAATTTATCAAAGCTATATGATATACAAAAGTCTTGAGCCCCATGCAGATGTAGGAGACTTAGATGGACAAGTGGGGGATTTCAGAGCCACTAAGGAGTTTATCATAGACTTCATGCACGAGATAGGGCAAGTTGAGTGCCAGGCTCCAAATATACTAGAACCTACATCAGAAAACCCAACCTTAGAGTTAAAGGCTTACATAGATATGGTTAAAGCCTGAGCAAAGATCTAACATCAGGATATGGAAAGGAGAGTGGCAATTTAGAAGGAGAAATTTGAAGCTTCGCAAGATTATGTGAAGATTTTAGAGAATCGGTTGAGGATGTTAGAGAAGAAAGTTTGAGACTTGCTAATGGAGTAAGCTAGTACCAGCCACAGCAAGATTTGAAGGTTGTTCTAAATAGATTTTGTTTTTTAGAACTAGTTGTTAAGAATTTCAAACCAATGGTCTGTAGCCCTGGAATTTCAATAAATCTGCAGTTAGATTTGACATTCTTGTTTAATAAAATTGTTGCACTAATATTCAATTATCAATCTTATTGCATCCGTGTGAGCATCTTGTCTGCATATTTATTAAATGAAAAATAATAATAGTAATAAAGGATGAAAAAAAGAAGCCAAGAAATTGAAGAGTTGTTAACAATAAGAGATCCTTTTAAGGTCCTAAAGTTTCTTCTAAACAGATAAGCTTAACCTAAGGCTCATGGTCACTTACTCTAAACATAAAACCAAAGACCTCTATAACTTGCTCTCAACTAAACATAAAGGTCCATTCACTTTAAAAGGTTTCCTAATATGCTGCTTTAGTCTTAAAACACAAAGCCTTCCAACTCCCTCTAATCCTAAGGGCTACACTTAAAGTTTCTCTCCATCAAGAGTTATCTAAACCAGACATAAGGACAACTAATTTTTGGGGCACACTTTCGACATGGCTATGGTGAATTACCAACGAGGGCATAAAGAAGACTAGCCTAACTAGCTAAGTCTTGGGCAACTAAATTCCCATGAGAGACAAGTTAAGACTAAATCAATTGTTCAAGTTAACAGGGGCACATAACTCCTAAAGACATCATGGGACTTGGTGAATATGGGCAAATTTGGTAAAATGGAAAGATATTTCATTTGTTTAAAAGGTTTAGGATGATAAGAGGCAAATTGCATCCTAAACACTAACCCTAAAATACTTGAGAGCTGAGTGTTATTAATGTGAGGTTTTGGACTCATTCCTTAAATGAGGTCTATCTTGAATTTGATACGTTGATTAAAATAATATTAGGAATTCATTTTTGCTGTCCTAAACACAATAATCCTTTGCCAACCCCATTTGAACTTATATAAGAAAATTTTCAAAATTTAACCCTGTTAAGAACCACCCCATAATGGGATAATTAGGAAGATAGGTACACCAATCAAGAAAAAAGAAATTAACTAAATAGTGCTTGCCTTAGTTGCAACAATTCAAGGGTAATTTTTGCTGTGGATAATATATTTTGAGATGAAGAAAAATCCACATTTTGAAAAACCACACATAACCCACAAGAGATAATCACCATTAGGCTTAAAAAGAAAAAAAGAAAAAGAAAAAGAAAGAAAAAAAAAGGAGAGGAAAAAAAGAAAGAAAAGAAAAGGAAGGAAAAGAAATAAGAAAAACCCAAGAATGTAGCCTAACAATACTTGAAAACACCAAGGGAAAATATAAGAACCCAAATATTACAGATCAAAGATATACTACCCTTCTCTAAATCATTGAAAATAATTTATCTTAAGCCAAAATTGCTAGGGCAAGTACTATTATAATATTTCTCAAGGTTTCTTGACTTGTAAACCCAGGTTAAAATGGTAATTCTTTTAAGATAGACCTTAACATTAGTACTTTTTTGAAACCAATAACCAAAAGCCTACATTGCCTTACAAGTCCCAAAAAGGCCTAACAGATTAATCAAGGCGTATTACTTACAAGAGAGACCATAATTTTTGGAATAGAAGTCAAGAGTGACATCTAAACCGAGAGATTGCAAGGAGCCCTCTTAGATTAAACCAATTAAGAACGAGATATCTAAATGAAGGAATTTAAAGTCATCCTTCAAGGGCAATGTCTACCCCAAATTTAAATATTGATGCCCCCAAAAAGAAGATATAAGTCTTAATTGCAAGAAACCCCTCAAGAGATGATTGACTAAACCAAGACACCACTTTTCTAAGATTAAACCAAATCCTCTAAGCAAAATGAGGCAAAAGAGTAAGTGATTATTGAGTAGTGGGGTAGGTCTACCCTTCAGTTGTATTTTTTAGAGCCCTGTCAGACTCTTTACTTGTTAGCAATGTAAATAATTCTTTTAGATTTTTTGAGAAGAAAGAGAAAATTTTTCAAAGTTTGCTAGAAGATACTTCAATAACTTGTCACCTTATCTTTAATTTTAGAGGAGCATTTGTCTTGAAATTTTTTAGAAAAGTTTTAGTTATCATTTGTTCAAAAGTCTTAAGTTATCCTAAATTTAGAAACTCTTGACCATTATTGGAAAAATAAGATTCTCACTTAGGAATTAATTTATACTATCGTTTAGTTAGCCTATAATGGGGCACTTTCTTAAATATCTTTCTATTATAGTTGCCAGTCTAAAAAGATGCTTCCTAATGTTGGTTAGTCAGCTTATATGGGCACTTTCCTAGATTTTCTCTCTTAAGTTCGCAAGTCTAAAAAGACACTTCCCACTGTCAGTTAGTCAGCTCACAATGGGGCACTTTCCTAGATATCCTCCTATTATGGTTACCAATCCAAAAAGACACTTCCTATTGTCGATTAATCAGCCTATAAGGGCACTTTCCTCGACTTTCTCTTTTAGGGTTACAAGTCTAAAAAGATATTTTCCACTATCAATTAGTTAGCCCATAATGGGGCGCTTTCCTAAATATCCTCATTTTATGATCGTTAGTCTGAAGAGACACTTCTTACTATTGGTTAATTAGTTAATTCATAAGAGCACTTTCCTAAACAATCTCCTTTTTAAGGTTGCTAGTCTCGTAAGACGCTTCCTATTATCAATTTGTCAGCTCATAAGAGCACTTTCCTAAGCGATTTATTCTTTAAGGTTACTAGTCTAGTGAGACACTTCCTATCATCGGTTAGTCAGCTTATAAGATCACTTTCCTAGACAATCACCCTAAGGTTGCTAGTTTGGTGAGATGCTTCTTGTTTAAGACCACTCCTTAAGGAGTATTTGTCATCATAACACAATTGTCTTCTTTTACAACATAGGATGGCTAGCTCACGCAAAGTCTTCCTTACTTAACCTTTTGGTTGGATAAGTCCCTAGTAGATTCAGGTTTGGATAGCCAACGAACTATAATGTTGTCCATCCTTCCTCTTAGGTAAAAATGGTATCTTTTTTGTCTTTGTAGCTGAGTTTTCCTAAATTTTACTACAAAGAAGGGCAGGTGTAGACACCTTATTTTTGCCCCATCTAATTTCTTTTTTAAAAATAATAATAATAAAAGCTTGATTTACGAGATAATAAAAATTAAATGAAAAATAACAAGATAGAAATAATAATAAAAAATAGTAATAACAAAAAAATAAAGTTTTTAATTAATAAGAAACTAAAAAAATAACAAAATATAGATATTTTCAATAAAAGTAAAGAGATATGGGCCTATAAATTAAGCTCGAGATCCTCAAATCAATAAAAATTAATTAGGACTATCAGCTTATATACAAATTAATTGCATGTAATAAACGAGAAAAAGGTCAGCTCAGTTGGCTCATGCCCATGCCTATGTAAAATGTGTAGTGTGTAGCTTGTGGGTTCAATACCTCCAAACAACACTTCATGCCAATTTTTTACTATTTTCTTCCTCCCAGCTACCATGTGGCAGCCTTCGATTGGCTGGACTCGATCATGTGCTTGGCATATGATTGTCTTCAACCTTCAGCTGATAAATGCGGGAAAGAGACAAGCTTGAATTCGAATGTTCGACACTCATTTTCAACGCGACTTAAGTGAGATTTGGCTAAAAAAACTACATAAACTTCACTAGATAAGCATAAATTAAAACAAAAAAATTCGAATCTAACCAAATCAATAGGAGGTTGTGCATGAACCGATTCATGCTTATCCAAGCCATCCCGAGCTCATCCAAGTCACCTATAAATACTAGGAAGTCCTCGAAAGTTAGGGGGCTGGAAAAACATATTAGAATCACTCCAAATAAACTTAGAGGCTTCAACATAGCACTTTGTCTCTGTAGGATAGTGGAAACTCATTGCTATCTTCTCTCTAAGATTCCTAGTGTTGCACATAACCCCAAACCATAATGCAGGTTTCAATAGATCCTTAGAGGTTTGAGGATTCTAAAGATACAAGCTTTTGTTATAGTTCGACTTAAAACGTGTTCAATCAAGAAAACACAAATTCAGCCACTGACGAGTTGCCCGTGAACCACTACTTACTTCAGAATTAGGAAAGAGTTGTCATCGCCGCTGTGCTCCTCGTAGTCGAACCAGCCAACTAATGACTTTGCGATCTTCAACAACCTTTGGAGACACCTTATGCCAGTCCCCTTGTTCGCACTGACGACTAGTATGATAGACCTAAATTCACAACCAAAGTCGACCTGACTTTGACCCGAAGTCAACTTGAATAGACTCGTGCACCAGACTTGAAAATCCAACCCGCGTCCAAGTAAGTGTATTATCATTATTAATTTAGTTTGCTTAGTTTGTTTAATTAACTTGTTAGTAGAAATTAAAGTAGGTTTTATATTAAGATTAATAATATAAATATAATTAGTTCAATGATCTTAGCTTGATTTATTTAATTTATTTAACTTAGGATATGTTAGGAAAATTAATGAGTTAGTAAAATAAGTAACTAGGAGAGAACTATTATATTGGCCTTGGGTGTTGCGATGTAACTGTTGCTTAGGGACAATTAGGTTTCTAACTAGTTTTTTTTTTTTTTTAAATAATGAGTAATACTTAGTTTATAAATATGAAATATAAAAATTGAAAAATTAAAAACAATGGTTTATTATCTAAGACATAGTTTTATTTTGAAAAAAAAACATAAAAAGATTTTTTCACCTAGAAAAATGATTTTGGTGAAATGAAAAACTCTAATTAGTGTTTACAAAAGTTAGGTCTTTAGTCTTTTAAATTTGGGAAATAAAGTTTAGGTTTAAAATTTTTCTTTAAAAAAATTAAAATGGTAACAAACATAAAGTCGACTTGTTTTCATAATTAAGATTAATCAATCTACTAAAATTTTATGAAAACAAAACTACGTTGATTTGATCCTAATTAGTTGGTACGTAAGTACTTACGGGGCAAAAACATATAAAATTACAAAAAAAAAAAAAAATATTCTTCTCCAATTTCAATTTACCATAAAAAATTACAAAAAAAAATTTATCCTTTTAAAATTTCAATTTATCATATAAAAACATAAAAATATTTTATCATATTTTTTAGTTTGATTTTAATTAAAATAGAAATGCAAAATTTTTATTCTCTTTTATTTTATTTTTAAATAAGAATAGAAAATTTGTAATAAAGAAAATGATTAAAAATTATCCGTGCTGTTTTGATTTATTTCATGCTTTATCTATATGAAAAAATATTATGTCTTGCACATGAGATGGTGAAGAGAATTTTTAAGAAGTTTTTCATTTATTTTCTTAAAATAATAATAAGTGGTAACCATTTAGGTTTTACTAAGATAGCTCTCGAGTTTAAATTTTGTAGTTAATATTTTTCCAATTTTTTTATAGAAAAAATTGTAGACCAGTAGCTAGTTAAGGTTAATTCACCTAATTAACCTTAATTTATCTTATTTTCCAAATTAGGTTGGTGGCGACTCCAATTTTTCTTAAAATAATTAAAAATGTAGTTTTTTCTTAATTTTACAATCGAGTAACTTATATTAAGTGGGTTGTACTTAATATGGATTCATTAAGGAAAAATCCAAAATCAGGCTCGTCAAATGCCTTGAAAGTTAATATGAAATTATAATCTAAATAATAGTTTTAGTGAAGTCTAATCAAATATAACAAATCTAAAAATTCACAAGTTTTATAACATAATTGAATTAAACTAAACTTGTGACCTAATATTTTCTATCAATCTTCAAGAAAGATAATTAAATAATCTATACATGATAAAGAATAGTATTGATAAAAATATATATCGTTGAAATTTTTATAAAAATAGTTTAATTTATAATCTGCATCTTTGTAGTATCAATCTTTTGTACATAAAAGAGTTTCTATATTTTTTTTTTTGCTTCAATAAGTTGCAATGTTGATTAAGGATTTGACTACCACTACTAAATACAAATTCTGAAACTATCGGTATTGGTATGCCTCTCAACTTGAGAATATTGGAATTAATTGGTTTTCCAATAACTCAATATATCTAATTCAACGATTATGTGTCGCTCATCTTCTAAATATAGTTTTAGTTTAGATTTGATAAGACCCTAGAACCCACATTGTAAGTTTATAAACCAATCAAACCTAATGCTCAACAAACATTTCAAAATAACAAAAATAATAATGATGTGTTAAAACCTTAACAAATGTAAAAGTCAAGACTATTTATACGAATTATACAAACCACTTGTTGTTGAAGAGAGGGAGAAGGAGAAATTGGCTTACCTTTATCATTATTCTCAATATCGTCAAGTACGACTCTTTAAGTATGCTGACACAGTACTTTCTAAATAACCAAAAGATTAGGAAAATATATTTATCCAAAAAAATTGAATTTATCCAAAGGGGAAAGAAAAGATAACACAAAGAAATAAAATAACTGAGAAGAAAAGAGAGAGATGATGTATTGTTAGTGCAGCGTAAAAAGACCATGAAACCTTAAGTGATAAAATTAGTAGCACCTAAAAAAAAAAAAAAGAAAATAAAAAATGTATGTATTATTAATATTAAAGGAGTTTGTGGATTAGACCCATGACCTGTTTATGAGACCTATTTAATAAAAGGGTTTCTAACAAGTCTAAGAGTTGGACATAAACCTGATACAAATTTTGTTATATCTAAATGGGTTTAACTCATTTGTATCTTGTGTTGATTTTTTTAATACACAAACTCGTTTATTTCTTGTTATATTGCATTCAGGTTTCACAAGTTAGGTCTTGAATTACTAGCCCTAATTTAAGAGATTAATTGAAAGGAAGGTTTTAATAGTATTAAGATGTAACTTGATTTTATTAGGGATGTACAAATACTAGTTAGAATTTAATATTTAATAGTTTTTGTAAAATAAGAATAATAGTTTTTTTTAAATAAACTACTCACTATTATTTTATATGTCGAAATATTATTACTATTTATTTACCATTCATTTGTAAATAGTGCATGTTAGTCTCAATATATATATAGATTAGACTTGTTGGAACAAAGGATAAATTAACCATTTTAAGATTGTTTCCTTATATTAGGAGGCAGATAAATGAACTATAATGATTTTATTTTTGAAAATAGTTTGGCATCACATGTTATGTATATGTGTACATAGCGTATTAGTATCAATACAATTTTCATACTATTGTAGCGGGTATAGGCAATGGATCTTCTAAAGTTATTATTCTCTAAGGTTTTCTAAAATTACAAATTAATGGTTGGGATGATCTTGATGTTTAAAATACCTCATGACATCAACATAATATTATCTTTTCTCTTGTAATTTCAATAATTGATTATACATGTCAATATATTAAGGAAACAACGTTAGGGAATTTTAGGAAAAGTAACTTTAGAGGATCCAAATCTGTGGATATATTTGCATTTTCAAGGGTATAAATGTAAAAAAAAAGAGAGTTAAAAAGAGGTTTCCACTCACTTTCTTTCAAAGAGGTGTTAGAGTAAATGACATGACATCCAAACTCATCCATTTGTCATTCATGCCTCATTCATGTAGTGTACCGTATTTCATCTAGGTTTTTAATATTTTCTTAAGTAGCTAACTTGGCATGTAAACAGAAGATTTGTGATAGTGTTTAGGTGATATTTGAATGAATCTAATAAATGTTCTAATAGAGATGGATAGAGATCCTTTTCTTATTTAAATTTGATAATCTTGACCTTAGGAATTAAAAGTACAAAAACATCAACTATGAAAATGAGAACATTATGAAAACATAAACACTTAAGATGAACTTATCTCTACTAGGAGCATGTAGATCCTTAGGGCTTTACAACTAAAGTTAATTAATTGGGCTTCTTAACTAATTAATTGATATTGTTTCATAAATATCAAATAAGAACATCTTTTCCAAAATTTTTAGAGTTAGAGAAACGAAAATATGATTGTCACATTCATTATAGAGAGTATAATGTTTCTGCACCAATTATTGAGAGGTATAAACACGAAAGATTTTAAAGTACCCTTTATTGAGTTTGGCTTGGTTCTTTTGTGATTAAACAAGACATAGTTTGATTGCTGTGAAATTGATGCGTATTATGTGTTGGTGTTTTAGGATGTATTTAGTTGACTGGGTTATGGAATTTGTAGTTTAGTTGCCTAAAGGTGGAGCTAAAAAAAATTAGGAAAAAGAGTACTATGCTATGTAGATGAATTAATAACATATAAGTATTAATAATATTTTAATATATGAAAATATAATTGGTAACTTTTTAACAAATACGTACTATCATTATCATGTATTTAAATATTATTAGTATATGCATGCTATTTATCCAAATATGTGGTGTATTGGTACTACTAAATCATTTTTGCCCAAAAAATGGGTTTGGTCAATAGTAAAGGCTTCTAATCAATCATCAAACTTGATAGTTAACCAACGTAGTGGCCAATTGATCAATCATAATAAATAGTAGACCTAAGCTAAGCAAATAAAGCCATATATGGGTCAAATTAGACTCATATCCTAGCACTAATCCCAATTTTTTGAGTCCATTTGAGTATACTAACATTTATATTCAAAAAAGAAAAATTTCAAAACTATTATCCCTACTACATTTGCAACATCCCCATTCATTTAACCATAATACACAAATATACATAAACACAAACACTCATACACACATATATATATATACATTAGTATCTTTTTAAGTGGTGTTTCTTCTATCATTTTTCTAAAAATCTTGAGCTATTAGATAGGTGAGTGGAGTGAAGCTAATCATAGAAATCAAGAATTAAGGAGAGATGCAAAAGCCAACTACTATGATGAAACATTGATTTTACTGGCGGTGCTACATGATACATGTAAGCTTATGGTTGAATGCATGGAAATTAATCACAGTTAAACATGTATAACAAAGAGTGTTACTATTTGTTTTTTTTTTTTCTTTTGTGCTCAATCGTATTGGTTGCATGCAAGTGATAGCTAGCCTTATTTTCCACGCATAAATAAAGTATAAATGTAGAGGAAATTTAAGAGGAAATATAGTTCACCTTATACCTTATGTCCACATTCGGACATGACTATTAAAACCTTATGCATGATGGAAAATACAAAAGATTTTTTCACTACAATGGTACCTTGAGAAATGATCTCCCATTTAAAATGATTACTGATGTCAAGGTGTTTGTTTTTTTTTTTTGGTGATACATTTGATATTTAGTCAAATGTATAGCACTATGGCTATCATAATATATTGCTTACCAAAATTCTAAGCCTAATATCTTCCTTTACTACTTCTATTACTGTTATGTATTCAGCTTTTGTAGTTGGTGATGCAATAGTGGACTGTAAAAGTTGCTTTCCAACTAACTGTGCTACTTAAAAGTGAGAAAGCATAACCTGTCAAAGATCTTCCCTTGTCAACATCTCCAACATAATTAGAGTCAACATAACCAGTAATACCGCCACCAATATTATGACTCTTGTACAGACTAAGCTAAAATTCTTAGTACCTCGAAGATATTGAAGTATCCATTTCACAGCCTACTAATGCATCTTACCAAAATGCCTCATATACTAACAACACCAACAACATGTGAAATATCTAGATGTGTGCAAATCATAGCATACATAATGCTTCCAACTACACTAGCATAAGGAACATGTGACATATGTTCCTTCTCTTCATTAGATTGTGGTGACATTTTGGTTGATAACTTAAAAATGTGCTACCAATGGAGTAGTCACAGGTTTTTCATTTTGCATGGCATAGCGCTTCCAAAATTTATCAATATATTTTATCCATGATAAATATAATTTTCCAACTTGCCAATCTCCATGAATTTCCATTCCCAGAATTTTCTTAACAACACAAATCCTTCATTTCAAATTCACCACTAAGCTAGGCTTTTAGCTTATTGATACCAAATATACTCTTCGCAACAATGAGCATATCATCAACATAAAGCAATAAGTAGACATATGAACTAGTTGAAGTCTTATTGTAGTACACTCAACTATCATAATCACTTCTTGAATAACCATGACTTAACAAGAAAGTATGAAATTTTTTATACAATTGATGAGGGGATTGCTTTAAGCCATATAATGACTTCTTCAACAAACAAACATGATCTTCCTTGCCTTGAACAACAAAACCTTCTAGTTGTTGCATATAGATTGGTTCTTCAAGCTCTTCATGAAGAAAAACTCACTTAACATTGATGATTTAGGATAGTTATAAGTGATTGAACTTGAAGATTTGATAATTTATAAAACTCTAAGGATGTGTTAGGATGTACTCTTGTTGCCACCAACCATATTAAAGATTCTTGAATATCATTTGGTGATTTAGGAATTAATCCATGATTTAATTTGTTTTATGTGTTGTTGGGTGTTAGATTGAATAATAAAAATGAAGGATAATGTATGATAATTGAAAATATATAATGGGTTGTTAGATGTAGTTGCAACCGTCACTATGGATAAGGAATTAAGGCTTAAATTTTCTTTCTAAATCTGATTTGAATATTAGGTGATGATAAATTGATGATTGGAGTATGAATATGTGATGTATGGAGTGATTGTGATGATTAGTTAGTAGATACGACATGTGAAAAGTTGGGATGATTGAAGTAGTGGATGAATAAGTTGATTTAATTATTCAGTTATGAATTCCCAACATATTAATATGTTCTTAGAGTGATGAATTTGATGAAAATTGAAGTTACTTGATAAATATTAATTTTGGTGAAATTTAGGAATGAATTCGGTTGAATTGGAAGATTGTAAGAACTTGAAATGTTGATTTCTTGTATGATTTTTGGAAGATATTTAATTTTGGAAAATTTTGATGTATTACGCTTATTTTGAGTTAATTTGATGGAATTATCATTAAATTATAGATAGGAGTCGGATTGGATGAAAGATGAGGCTTGGAAGAGATGATTTGTAGAAATTGGATTATTGAAATAGATAAAATAATTGGAGCATGTCTTGTTTTGAGTACTCTAATTTGATGATGTATTGAGCTTAAAAATGAAAAATAAATGTTTTATTAAACACTAGGAAGGAGTAGGAACAAGTGGAATTTGATTTGGATCTAAATTGAATAAGTTATAAGCTCCTAAAGTTGAAAATTCGTAATTAAGATTAGTTTGGTAGTTCAAGAACTCTAAATTGAGTAAATTAGGTTCCATATGATATAGTGGGTAGTGAAAGTGATAAGGAGACAAATGGCTTTGGTTTCACTTAATTTAGGCTTAAATTGAGTTAGTTATACTATTTAAAGTTACGACCTTAATTTGTGATGAATAAGATTAAGTTAAACAATGGTTTAATTAAATTGGACTAAGACTGATGCAATCCTATGTCAGCCTAACCAAAATAAGTTCAATGACCACCCTCTTACCCTCCCCTTAAATGGGTTTAATTAATTAAACTATCCCAATTGAACCACAATAAAATGTGATATGATAATGTGAACTCAACAACTCATGAGCCTAAAATCCAAAATCCAAAATATAATTGGGCTTATTTCTTCTTAAGATTCATACCTTAAATGGACTTTAACATAATAAATAACTCAATTGAACCTCAAACCAATTTACGGCTCAAATCAAATTAACTAATCAAAATAAACTAGGCAAAGGCCTAATAAAATATAATAGACACACATAACTATAATAAAACCCAAATGGGCCTACGACCCAAAGCCTACTTGGACCTATTAATCTTTAAGGCTTATATCTTAAATGAACCTTAACGAATAAAGCAAATTTAAATGAACCTTTAACATTACAAGGCCCTAAACCAAAGAATGACTTAAAATGAAATTAAAATTAGACCTAATAATTAATTAGACTTACAATATAACAAATAGGAATAATTAAACACAATGGGCCTAGATTAATTAAAATAGGTGAAAGTAATATAATTGAACTTAAAATGGACTTAATAATTATAGCCGGACTTAATTAGGACTAATAGGCATAATTCTAGTTTTAATTAAGCCTACTATACTTAAAGGGTCTAAATACCCTAATTGGGCTTAAAATAAAACTACACTTAAAAATTCAAATAACTTAATAGATTTAATTGAATAAACCCTAAATGGTTCGGGTCACAATTAGCTCAAAGTTAATCAAGCCTAGATAACCCAAATTGGGCTTGTAATTAGTATGAACCTTAAGTAGTCTAAACTAACTTTAGAATGTAATTAAATCACTTAGAATAACGAACTAACTTATAATTTTCTCTTTGATGCATAAAACCAACTTAAATGACTCAATTGGAACTTGGATTATGCTTTTGGAAATGTCAACCTTTCAAGTACGCAATAACTTGCATGTTGCAAGCTAGGGTAGAAAAATTAAACTTGACTAATAACTAACTCGACTAAGTAACTCCTTATTGCTTATGTGTGGTTACTTGAGCTAGCAAGTGACATACCTTGGAACAAGATTATGACTATGATCATATACTTCAAAATGACATGGTAGTTAGGTGCTTAGGTCACTAAATGTGGTTTAATGGGTAGCTGATAAGTGAGATTGCTTAGAATAATGAGCACTATAAGTGGTGAGAAAGTATACTAGAAGTTGTTTAAGGTAATGGGACTTGGTAAGCAATATGATATAGTTGAACTATGATAAGTGAGTTCACATAATGATAAGATCACTTAAACAAGGCTACTTAAGTACATGGTTTTCGGTGATGTGGATTTTTAGCTACTCTTGTCAACCTCTAATGTTTGCTGCGGTGGAATTAGACCCCTTGTCCCCCCCTGTGATGTTCGGAGTCATGTGTACTCTCGTGTTGGGTTTTTAATTAACATAATTAACTGAATGAAGTGATTGATTGTTGCATTAGTTGTAAGCTCGTTTGACATGCATGTATGTGTTTGTGTTACTGTGTATTGGGCCCTTATAGCTCACTCGCCCTTTACCTTTTTTTTTTTTTTTCATGTGAGAATTTTATTAATCTATTATACGACTTGTTGGGCTATGACTCTAGGAAGGAGATTTGGGATAAGATCATAGTCAGTCTTTTTATGATCGAGATTTGTTATGTTCCATCTATATTTTTATATTTTCAATTATGCTAAGACTTATTGGGAACTGTCTATGGCTGGATGACTTGTTACTTATGAATTATATCTTTTGTGGATCCCATAAGCCCTAAGACCTAGTTTATCATTCCTGTGTTACAACGTGTTTTATGATTAACAACCATTAAACATTTTCTAAAATCCAACGTTCCATCACAATATTTTCAAAATCTAAAGAACGATTTCAAAGCCCTAAAATTGGTTTAAAAACCCACATAATAATCATTGCCTTACATATTTTACTTAAGTAGGGTATGTGGCAAAATGTCAATACCATAGTGGTTTCAGGGTGTGACAATTTAGGAGGTATTAGAGTATAAGTTTCTAAACAGATTAGGATGCGATTAGGACGATGAGTTTAAGAGTGGGAATCTTGTGGGTCTAATTCTCCAGTCATATCTTTCCTTGTTTTGCTAGACTTAAATAAATAAGTTGATTAATCGGGACTTTAATGTGAGTTGTTATAATATTTCTTGTCTTAAATGTACATTACTTAATTGAAACGCATATGTCATCTAACTGAATATGCATATTCATTTAGACTAAAAAATAATGAGATAAATAAAATGAGGTCTAAGATCTAAGTAATCTCATGCTATTACTAGTAAATAAAGTTGATAATGTTTTCATGATCTAATGGAAAATAGAATAGAATTGGGCTTAAATAATTAACAAGCTTAATTTGGAATGACTAATAGGTTCACTTAGTAAAGGAGTAGTATACTTAGAATTTGCATCCTTCCCCCCAATACTTGGAACCTATAAACATAGGAAAATTCCCACCTATGAATGATTAAAAATTATACATAGTAGTTTAATATGGGAATTACAAGTAGGAATAACAACATTAGAACTAGATAAATAGGAATATAATTAGGCCCTCTCCTAAGGGTATTAGAACACGATATCCTACAAAAAGGTAAAAAAAAAAATGACTAGAATAAGGAAGTAAAACTTACTCTCATATAATTGGAACAATTAGGAAGAAAATAGTCGAGATATGGATAAGAGGAATAGTAAGAAATCAAGTAAAGTATATTGATACATGATCATGATAACATTAAGTCCCTAATGATATAAAAATGTGTATAAAAAATTCACTAAACATTCTATGGAAGGTAACACCAAAACCACAAGACAAAAAGGGAACAATAACGCCAAAATCGATTAATGGTCAGCTATGGCACCTCCAAGTTGAACAAAACGTCTAGTGTATTCACAAAGTTTTGAATAAATTTTCAAAATAAGAAATTATGAACCAAAGCTATTTAAAATATTCCATGAACTAGCAAACGACCATCTTGATTAGCCTTCCCATATATATGGCAACATTACCTTACGAAAGTAATAACTTTGTATGATAATGAGAAATGCAATGGCTATAATTAAACATCTAAAGGATTTCAAAATGGAAGTAGCAAGTATGATTTCAATCACAACCAAATGATAGGAAGCAACATGATAATGATAGCAAGCAATCTAAAAGGATGATGTAGCCTTGCAAAATAGTAAAGGATAAAAGATGATAAGTTAACACGTTGGCATCAAATAAGAAGGAATGGTGAATCGATGATTGTCTCTTCCTTCCTTTGTGTTGAGAATTCATGTCTTGGTTAGTCTCATGTCGTGTCATGTCATGTTGAGTCAAGTTGTCAAATGATTTCATCGAGTCGAGCTTTCAAGCGTCCTTTTCTAGTCTGAGTTAAGGGAAGGTCAGGGTTCACCAACCATATCCCCATTGGTATTCTTGATAAGTTAAAATAAAATAATTGATTTATAATAAAAAAGATAACAAAAGACTAACAAATAGTAAAATCAATTGATAGATGTAGATCATGAATAATAACTCAATCCCAAAAGAGTTGTACTGCGATGAAAATCCCAAATCCTTAGTATCTAATGTAGTAATACTAGCAAAAGGAAATTAATCACCTTTTCAATCATGAACACAAAAAAAAAATCTATTTAACTAAAGCAATAATCAAATCGAATCCCAAAAGGCTAAAGACAACAAACAGATATACAAATAAGAACAATAATGGACATAACGATAACAAATTAAAAGAAACAAAATTCAAACCACTATAGTTTATAACCATGATTAGTAATTGCAATAAGGAAAATATGAGTGCATTACTTGTAGATGTTGCTTATTGCTTGTTTCTTCAAACTGTGTGTTACTATCTAACCCTTGGTAATGCTAAGAGTAGTAACTTCTTATAGGAATAAGGTATAGTAGTAGAGAAGTTAAGATTAGAAGTATCCATCTTAAGGTCATGATAATTCTAGACATTAAAAGACGAAATCTAAAGGTCACTTGGGAATGGTGAACCAAATTATAGAGATAAAATGGGAACCTTTTGGATACAAGTTAAATAACTAAATTAGGAATATCTTTGGAGATTATTTGGAGGCATAAAAAGAAGAATGATTTAGAGTTAGAAAAGTTGCAAAAATAAGTTGGATAGGTATAAATACCAAGCGTTAGGAGATAATACAATCATGATCGAGGAGAATTTGTGAAATTTTAAAAAGGTGATAGTTGGGACAAATAAAGTTAGTAAAGGTATGATACTTTAGCTTGAGATTAAATTATTGTTGGACTTTGGGAAAATTCATCAGGATGAGTAAAGTTGTTAAACCATGCGAATAGACGATTAAAGATAGTAAGAACAAGATTTATTATAGCTAAGGGTAGAAAATTATAATGATTGGAATCAAGTTAAAATATTTGAGGATCTAATTTGACATACTCCGATGAATTAAAAAGCTAAGGTAGCCTAAGCATCGGTTTATTAGGTAACACATTTGTGTAATATTTATGAATGCTTAGCATTACTTTTGATTGCAAACATTCCCTATAATTGGTGTGATAGTATTAATTCTTAGTGGTGATGATGGTAATAACTTATAATAATAGTGCAAGTAAAGGAAGAGCTTGAATTGAGATACTTATCCAAAGGGTGCAACTATCTTAGATTTTGAGAAGTTGATGTCTAGGAGTTATTTGGAGATGTTAATGAAATTTAGATTGGGAAATAGAAACTTAGTGGATATAAGTTGAATAGAATTAAATTATCATGATATTGGGAGATATTAAGGAAACCGATAGAGGAAGGACAAATTCGTTGACGATAAGTGAAATATAGTGAGCTTGGATAAGTTTCAATGAAACATAGGTCTTGGGAGATCTATACGGACTAATATTTGATAATTGTGAAGAGTGCATGATTGAGAAAATGATACTTCATGAATGTGGATGGAAGATAATAGAGATTGGAATCCAACTCAAATTGATTTGGGATCTAGATTATTCTAGACTGATGAATATGAGAAATTAATAAGCAGATCGATTGAGAAGATTGAAGAAGAAATACATTGAGAAAGAACAAGGTAAGAAGTATAAGTAGTAGGAGTTCTCTCATTCATCAAGACAAATTTCAAGAACAAAATTTATTTTAAGGGGGGGAGAATGAAAGACCTCAAATTTCTAAATAAGGTAAATAAAATTGAGAAGGAAAATTTGAAGTCAATTAAGAAAGGAATTACAAAATTAAGGTCAAAATTTTCCACAATAACCTTTTACAATTGAACTCAATTTTATTGAAAATAATTCTAAAACAGCCTGATGATCCTAAATAAAATTCCAAGACCCTAATTAAGTGAATAAAATCATTAAGTAATTATTTAGAGTCAATTAGAAAAGAAAAAAATAGAGGTTAGGGATTAATTTTGCAAAATGACCATTTTTTATGAAGATCACATTAGGAGGATTGGTCCAAGGATAATCAAAGACAAGATAAGGAGTTGGGAATAAAGAGCACGGGCCTATTCAAAGTGCGAATCACGAAGATGGAAGTCAGGGATAGAATCAAAGGCCGACAGCTTCAAGATTGTTGAAGATTGCCGGCCTTAGAGACTTAGGCCGCCGACCTAAAGTGGTCGGTGTGAAAATGGAGTTAGGCCAGCTTACTCCAATTTAGGTCAGTTGGGAGTTCAAAACTAAGTCACCGGCTTAGGTAGAATTTTAGGCTAGCTTTAGAAAAATTTAGGCCGCCAGTGTATAATGTTTTCCTTAGTTGCAATTAGGGTTTTTTATACATTTTTGTGTGTTTTTGTTGTGAGACTATAAATAGTCGTCATATATTCATTTATATAATCTTTTAGCAAAGTTTATTCATAATTTGAGAGAGATTTCTCTTTAGTTCTTTGAAGAACTAATTGAACTTATCGGATTTTGAATCCGTGGCATTCATTCCTTAACTTATCAATTGATCATTCCATAATTGATTGTGGCATTATTGCATATACCAAGGTTCTTGTCTCATTTATAAACAAAGGGTCGTGGTGTCCATCGTTCTTAAGAGATCTGTAGGTTGTGAGGTTAGAAAATTGAGTGTTGGCTTTCATCATGGGTTGGCAGGGTTCGCATCATTTGGTATTAGAGCAATCGGGTTTGTCAGGATCGCCCATCCTTTTGTTATTTCAATTACCTGTTCTTAGATTTAGGGTTTGGATAAAAAAATCGTTCTTTGAATTTCAAATTGTTGCAAGTAGATTTCAATTTGATTGTTATTAGTGTTTGAAAGGAATTGTATACATTTCCTTTCTCAAGAATCAAAAAGAAGAAAAAAAGAAGAGAAAATTCGTATTAAAAAAAAAGAAGAAGGAGAAGAAAAAGAAAAAGGAAATTGCTGTCAATTGGGTTGTGTTGATTTAAAATTGGAGATTGAGCGGAGATTGTTGTTACTTTTTGCGATTTAGAGTTTATTTTGGTGATCCTTAATTGAATTCTTAGCGTTATGTGAATCTTGTCAAATCGTGATACGAAATTGTTGTTGGGAAAGTTGGGTGGATTTCTACAGGAATAAAATCTAATTGGATTGTTAGTTCTAAAAGAACTAAAAAGAGAAATTTTTGAGTGGGTAAGGATTGGTGGAGATAGTAGAGTGAATTGAGTGAAACAGGTGAGCGAGTGAATTTTAGAGATTACATTTTATTATTGCTAACATTGTCTTGTGCAGCAATATGTTTCATAGAAAGTCTTCTGAAAATGTTGATGGGGAGGAGTTTGTTGTTCAGGAGAAGTAGTTGGTAGCCATGAGAGTTTGGAATTTATAGGTTAGAGATGAGGAAGAGGTGTAAAGGGGGAATCTTTTTCATACTAGATGCCTAGTTCAGAACAAGGTGTGTAGTGTGATTATAGATGGTGGGAGTTGGACTAATGTGGCAAGTGTAGCTATGGTTGAGAAATTAAGACTTTCCACTAGTGAGCATCCTCGACCTTACAAATTGCAGTTGTTGAATGATAGTGGTTAAGTGAGGGTGGACAAGCAAGTGCTAGTTACTTTTCGCATTGGAAAATATGATGGTGAAGTTTTATGTGACGTAGTTCCGATGCAGGCTACTCACTTGTTGCTTGGATGACTATGGTAGTTTGATAGGAAGGTTAAGCATGGCGACTTTACCAATAAGTATTCCTTTGAGTATAATCAAAGGCCAGTTACTCTTGTGCCTTTGACCCCTAAACAAGTTTATGAGGACTAGCTAAAATTGCAAAAGAGAGTGGTCAAAAGAAAGAGAGTGAAAAGAAAAAGAGAAGGAAGATGAGGTTTGTGAGAACATAAAAATAAATGCCGAGAGAAAAGAAAATTTTTATGAAAATCAAGTGAAGCTACAAAGAGAGAGTGAACAAAAGGGAGTAAGTAAAAAAATTAAACTGAGCTCTATTATAGAAGAAAAGGAGAGAGAGTCTGAGTTAAAGGAAAGTGAAAAGAGAGGAAAAACATTAAGTGATGAGAGAAAAAGCAGAGTGGAAAGAAAATTTTAATGAGAGACTTAGTGAGGTTAAGAATGTTCTATTTGTAGGAACAAAGAGATTTGTTGAGGTGCATGAAAAGGCCAAGCTCAATATTGAGCTACAGAAGAAGCAGTGTACTAAACAAACCAGTAAAGGGCGTCATCAAATTCTCTTTAAACCCGGAGATTGGGTTTGGGTGCACATGAGTCAAAGGCGATTCCCAGCACAAAGGTGATCAAAGAGACTTCCAAGAGGCGAGGGTCTATTTCAAGTCCTCGAGTGCATTAATGATAACATTTATAGATTGGAATTACTAAGTGTGTATCCAACTAGTGCTATTTTTAATATTACTGATTTGAGTCGTTTTAATGCAAGTGACGATTTGAGGAAAAATCCTTTTCAAGAGGAGGGGAATGATGAAGATCACATTAGGAGGATTGGTCCAAGGATGATCAAAGACAAGATAAGGAGATGGGAACAAAGAGCACGGGCCTATTTGAAGTGCAGATCACAAAGATGGAAGTCAGGGACGCAATCAAAGGTTGGCAGCTTTAAGATTTTTGAAGACCGCCGACCTAAAGTGGCTAGCTTTAAAGAAGGCCGCCGACCTAAAGTGGATGGCGTAAAAATGGAGTTAGGCCGACTTACTCCAATTTAGGTCGGTTGGAAGTTCAAAACTAAGCCACTAACTTAGGTAGAATTTTAGGCCGGATTTAGACAAATTTAGGCCGTCGACGTATAATGTTTTCCTTAGTCGCAATTAGGGTTTTTTTATACGTTTTTGTGTGCTTTTATTGTGAGATTATAAATAGTTGTCACACATTCATTTGTATAATCTTTTGGCAAAGTTTATTCATAATTTGAGAGAGATTTCTCTTTAGTTCTTTGAAGAACTAATTGAACTTATTGGATTTTGAATCCATGGCGTTCATCCTTTAACTTATCAATCAATCGTTCCATCATCGATTGTGGTGTTATTGCATATACCAAGGTTCTTGTCTAGTTTATAGACAAAGGGTTACGGTGTCCATCGTTCTTGAGAGATCCGTAGGTTGTGAGGTTAGCAAATCGAGTGTTGGGTTTTGCCACGGGTTTGTGGGGTTCGCATCAATTTTGCCTCTAAATGCGATTTGGAGTCATTTATTTTTTTTGAAATCACTAAACAACTTAATTAAAGTTATTTGGAGTCATTTTAAGTTATCGAGAGTGATTTCTTGAAGTTTAGAGATAATTTACTAAAAATGACCATTCTTACCCTTGAAATCGATTTTATCGAAAATGGATTTGAAATTTCTTAGAGACCTTAAATATAGCTCTAAGACCTTAATTAGGTGAATAATATTAATTAAAAAAAATATTTGGAGACAATTGAAAAGAAAAATTTAAATTCATAGGTTAATTTGGTAAAATAACCAAAATGCCCATAGGCTTATCTTATAGGGGAGTAACTAAGTAAATTAAATTCCAAGAGCATTTTAGTAATGAAAAAAAAAAACTATTTTTTAGTTGGAGTAAGTGGAAGAAATTAAGGGAAAAAAAAAAACTAAAATAGGCTAAATTAAGAGCATACATGTTAGCACAAGTTACAAACCCACTAACCCTTATGGTCCCATTTACCCTTACTCTTAAACCTTGACTAAATCTTACTATAAAAACCCATTTTATGATAGAAAAACAATAACCCTCATTTCATTTTTCTAGAAAATTGAAGGAAAGTACTCTAAAAAATCTATTAAACCTATTATACTCCTTAAACTTGTTAATACCCATTAAACCCTTTGCTAATCTATTTGTTTTCTTGTAAGCTTTAAGTTAAAAAGCAGGTGGGATTTCAAGCTAAGAAGGGGCACCTTACATGTGATTTTGGTATGAAGGTAAGTAAGAAAATCACTTGATTCAAGTGGATTTTAGTTTGTAAATTGTAAGTCTAAGTAATGTATAATGTTTATTGTGAAGGAAAATATCATTTTGGAGTAGGGTAGGCACGGTTTGAAAAGAATTTAAGTATTTCTTAGATCTCCAATAAGGTAAATTCAAAATCTTATTTAAGTTGATGATTTAGAATCATTATAAATAATTGAACTTAAAGATTTGATGATTTCTGAAATGTTGAGGATGTATTGGGATGTACTCTTGTTGCCACCACCCATATTGAAGATTCTTGAGTGTCATTTGGTGATTTAGGAATTAATCCATGGTTTAATATGTTTTATGTGTTGTTGGGTGTTGGATTGAATGGTAAAAATGAAGGATGATGTATAATAATTGAAGATATGTAATAGCTTGTTACATATAGTTGCAATTGCCACTATGAAGATGGAATTAAGGCTTAAATTTTCTTACTAAATTTGATTTGAATGTTGGGTGATGGTAATTTGATGATTGGAATATGAACACGTGATATATAGAGTGATTTTGATGATTGGTTAGTATATATAACATGTGGAAGGTTGAAATTTGGTAGTATGGTTATTTTGAGCAAATTTGATTATATTATCATTTAATTATAGATATGAGTTGGATTGGATGAAAAATGAGGCTTAGAAGATATGATGTGTAGAAATTGGATTATTGGAATAGATAAAAAAAAATTAAGCTGTGTCCTATTTTAAATGCTTTGTTTTGATGATGTATTAAGCTTAAAAATAAAAATAAATAATGTATTAGGCAGTAGGAAGGAGTAAGAACGAGTGCGTTTTGATTTGAAGTGATTTGCACCTAAATTGAATAAGTTATGAGCTCATAAAGTTGAAAATTCTTAATTAAGATTGGTTTGGTAGTTTAAGGACTTTAAATTGAGTAAAATCAAGTTCTTTATAATAAAATAGGTAGTGGAAGTGATAAAGAGACAAATAGATTTGGTTTCACTTAATTCGATCTTAAATTGAGTAAATTATACCATTTAAAGTTAAAGCCTTAATTTGTGACAAATTAAGATTAAGTTGAACGACAATTTAATTAAATTAGGCAAAAACTGACCCAACCCCAAGTTAGCACAACCAAAATAGGCCCAATGACCACCCTCTTACTCTTCCTTTAGGTAGCTTATGTAATTAAATATAATTTGCTTAAATGGGCTTAATTAATTATACTATCTTAATTAAACCAAAATAAAATGTGACATGAGAATGTGAACTCAACAACTCATGAGCCTAAAATCTAAAATCCAGAACATAATTGGGCCTATTTCTTCCTAAAGCTCATACCTTAAATGGGCCTTAGCACAATGAATAACTTAATTTGGTCTCAAACCAATTCAAGACTCAAATCGATTAACTAATTAAAATGAACTATACATGAGCCTAATAAAATAGAACAAACTTACATAACTATAATAAAACCCAAGTGGGCCTAAGACCCAAAGCTTACTTGGACCCATTAATCTTTAGGGCCTATATCTTAAATGGGCCTTAATGAAGACATCAAATTTAAATGGACCTTTAACCCTATAAAATCCTAAAGCAAAGAAGAACTTAAAATGAAATTGAAATTGGACATAATAATCAATTGGGCCTAAAATATAACAAATAAGAATAATTAAACATAATGAGGCTAGCTTAATTGAAATAGGTGGAACGTGGAAGTAATTTAATTGAATTTAAAATGGACTTAATAATTATAACTAAACTAAATTAGGACTAGTAGGCTTAATTGTAAACATAATTGAGCATGCTATACTTAGAGGGCTTAAATACCATAATTGGGCCTAAAATAAAATTACGTTAAAAAATTCAAATAACTTATTAGGTTTACTTAAATAAACCCTAAATGCTTCAAGCTACAATTAGCTAAAAGCTAATCGAGGCTAGATAACCCAAATTAAGCTATAACTAGTATGGGTCTTAAGTAATCTAAACAAACTTTAGAATAGAATTAAATCATTTAAAATAATCAGTTGACTTATAATTTTCTCTTTAATGCATAAAACCAACTCAATCGACTAAATTAGAACTTAGATTGTGATTCGAGAAACATTAACCTTTTAAGTACACAGTAACTTATGTGTTGTGTGCTAGGGTAGAAAAATTAAATTTGACTCATAATCAACCTGACTAAGTAATTGCTTATTGCTTGTGCATGGTAACTTGATCTAACAAGTTATAAACCTTAGATCGAGATTATGGCTGTAGTCATATATCCTAAAATGACATGGTAGTTAGGCACTTAGGCCACTAAAGGTGGCTTGATAGGTAGTTGATAAGTGAGATTGCATCGAATAATGAGCACTATAAGCGGAGAGAAAGTATATCGGGAGTTGTCTATGGTTGTAGAACTTGGCAGATTGTACAATATAGCTGAATTGTGATCCATGAGTTTGCATAACAGTTAGATCACTTAAATGATGCTATTTAGGTACATGGTTTTCAATGACATGAAGTTTGGTTGCTCTTGTTAAGTCCTAATGTCCATTGAAGTGGAATTAGGCTCCTTATCCCCCATAATGATGTTTGGAGTCATGAGTACTCCTGTGCTAAGTGTTTAACCATGCTAAGTGTTTAATTAAGATAATTAACTGAATGGGGTGATTGACTGTTGCATTAGTTGTAAGCCCATTTGACATGCGTGTATATGTTTGTGTTATCGTATACTAGGTCCTCATGGCTCACTCCCCCTTTACCTTTACCTTTTTTTTTTTAGGTGAGAATTTTATTGATCAATTATATGAATTGTTTGGCTATCATTGTAAGGAGGAGATATGGGATGAGATTGTGGAGATAAACCACGTCGATCATTTATATGACTGAGATTGGTTATGTTTAGACTATGTTTTTATATTTTCAATTAAACTAAAACTTATTAAGGGTTGCATGATTTGTTACTTATGAATTATATCTTTTGTGGGTCATATAGGCCTTAGAACCTAGTTTATCCTTTCTTTACTTACCATGCATTTTTATAACTAACAACAATCAAACGTTTTTCACAAAAATATTTTCAAAATCTAAAGAATGATTTCAAGGTTCTAAAATTGATTTAAAAACTCACTTAATAATCTTAACCTTATGCGTTCTACTTAAATAGGGTATGTGGCAAACTGTTAGTGTCATAGCGATTTTAGGGCATGATAGAGCATAACCAAGAAATATGCATTTTTGTGCCCTTCGCTTAAGTTTGCCATCATCGATATGAGCAAATTCAGGACATTTTAAAATTTTTAAATCAAAATAATCAATTGGAGTACCAAACCATACCTCAATAAGGGTTTTTAACTTAATTGCAGTTGATGGAGAATAGTTTATCAAATAACAGACCATCTTAATAGCTTGAACACAAAATTCCTCTAATAAACTAGCAATAGAGAGATGCAACGAGCTTTCTCTAGAAGAGTTTTGTTCATATATTCCACCACTCTATTTTGCTGTGGTGTCTTGTGTACAGTACGACATCTCACTATACCTTCATTTGCATAAAACTCATTGAATTATCGCTAATAGAAGTCTAAACCATTGTCCGTTTGAAGATGCTTGATTTTCTTGCTAGTCTAATTTTCAATAAGAGTTATCCACTTTTAAAAAGTAGGAAAAACATCATTTTTATACTTCAAAAAATACCAAACTTTCCATGAAAAATCATCAATGAAAGTTAACAAGTATTTCACATCCCCTTTTGATGAAATAGATGCTAGGCCCCATAAGTTAAAGTGATCATAGTCAATTGCACCCTTAGTCTTATGGATAGCAGTGCTAAACTTAACTCTAGTCTACTTGCTGTAGACATAATGTTCACAAAAGTTAAGCTTTCTAATTTTATATTGCCTAACAAGCCACCTTAAAATAGACATTCTGGCTTCACTCATATGACCTAAACACATATGCCACAGTCAAGTAGTATCCAAAATAACATCAAAAGATTATGAAATAGCTATAATTCCAACAGTTGTGCTACTTTAGAGTAGGTAAATACCATCGACTAAATTTCCTTTGATCACAATAGGAGCACCTTCGAAGACTTTAAGAACTCCACCTTCAATAGAATACTTACACCCTTGAGAATCAAGTACTCTGAAAGAAATAAGATTTTCTTCAAGTTTGGTATGTGCCAAACATTAGTAGGTTCTAACAATTCCATCATACATTTTGATTCTAAATATTCCAATGCTAATAACCCATGAGACATATTATTTCCTATAAGGATAATATCACCATCAACCAACTAATAGATTGTAAACCATTCTCAATTTGGACACATGTGGAAGGAGTAGCTGAAATCAATAATCCCTACATTACTAACTAAACTAGGTGATATAGAGAGAGCATTTTCAGCATCTTCAACAACACTTACTACATTACTTGAACCTACTTCACTATTTTCTGTGAGCCTTAGACATTTTGCTTTCCAATGCCCTTCTTTCTTGTAGTATTGACTCCTTCCTTTATGATGTCTAGACTCATATTTAGATTTGCTTCTTCTAGAACTACTCAAGTCAACCTCCTTTGATCGTCCTTTGACAAACAAGCCAACTATAGGGTCATCACATCCACTATTATTGTGCTTCATCTTATCACGACACAAGAGATGATTTAACCTCATTAATATTTAGACATTCATGCCTATATATAAGGGTTTCTTGAAAATGCTTGTAGGAGGGAGGTAAGGAGAAAAGTAAAATCATTGCTTGTTGCTCACTAGAGAATGTCTCATATATATTTTTCAATTCCATGATGAGTGAAGTGAATTTAGAAATATATTATCTAATGGATGTCCCTTCATCAATACAAAGTGTGTATAGGTGTTGCAATACACCAAGACAATTGGTCACCATCTTTTTCATGTATAAGGACTCCAACTTGGTCTATATTGTTGTTGTTGTTGTCTTAAAGAGAACTTTTAGTAATACATCATCTGTGATGCATAATTGAATAGTAGAAAGAGCTTTATCATCAATCTTATCCCACTCAGAATCCTTCATTGTGGTAGGTTTCTTTTCTTTTCTGAAAGGTGCTATTTTCAAATTTTATTGTTTCAAAATAGCCAACATGTAGTCCTTTCATATCCCAAAATTGATGTGCCAATCGAACCGTTGAATATCAAAATTCATTTTTGCCATTTTTTTAAAGGTTTGCCTAGAACGCTATAAAAGCTTTGATATAAATTTGTTATAAATAAAGTATAAATATAGAGGAAGTTTAAGAACAAATATGGTTCAACTTATAACTTATTTCTACATTAAGACACGACTATTAAAAATTTATATATGATGGAAAATACAAAAGACACACTTCACTCAAATACTACTCTCAAATACACCAATATATCCTCATAAAGGTATATTACTCTCACAAGAACAAAGAGAAAATAACACAATACCTAATTTCTTTGTGAGATAGTCTATTTGAGACAAGAGACAAATGTTGTTGTTATGCAAAATAAAAAACTCACAAATTTATAGACTACAAATACAATTATGACCATTCATCAAATGATGGCAAAGATTGCAGTTCTCTTCACCATCAATAATGGGAGTTAGCAAATATCTCTATAATTCAAGTCATTAATTAATGGATTAGGTGGTGAAGAAGATTTATGGAAAATGGAGATGATAAATACTTACATTTAAGTTTACCAATACAAGTAGCACTATAAAAAGAGATCATTCCATTGTCTCTTTTTAGCTAATTCATAAGAATTCTTTGTGCCTTTTCACTAAATATAAAAATGAGTAATAACCTTCTTGAAGATTGGTATGATTCAATTTAACATTTTATTCATTTAAAATGCGAGTTCATTCACTTTGATGATATAGATTTTTAGGTATGCTACTTCCAAGATTTGGAAGGTCACAATCTTAAATTTTTAATATATTTTAGGATGTCACTATAATTTTTCCCAACCGAAAATTATTTAACTTGACTTAAAGATCGTTAGCATCAATAACAAAAATATACTCGAAACGAAATGACAAATCGCGAACAATTGAATATTTTCTTTTCGTTAAGCCTAATACCATTTGGGATTCTTACAGCTGGTTAAGAAATTTAAAGAAATTTTTTTTTTTATCACAAATTGCTATGCTTATACTAAAATATTAAAAATGTACTTTTTCTCTTTATTAAAAAAGAAAAAGTTCTCAAACACCATGTGTGAGCAGAAGAGATTTCTTGTGACATTGTACTTGCACTCTGAATTATGTTGAAGTTCCTCACGGTTAAAAAAAACAAAAAGAGGATAGGCAAAACCAAATTGAAGTCGATCCCGGTTTGCTTCGGCTCAATTGGTACTCATTCAAGGGAGGTAATCAAACTTGCATGAACCATGACCTGAATGAAATAAGAATAAAAAATGGATATTAGAGAATTTTGGGATTTTACCACAACTATGAAAGGGATCGCTTTTTTTTTTTTTTTTCAATAAGCTAATGGACTAGAGGGGATATGGCTGTACAGGATGAATAAACTTGAATTGCCAAAATGGATTTAGGTTACATTCAACCGCAGATTATACTTAATCTAGCATTTATTTAGGATTGTTTTTTTAGAAAAAAGCTATTATTTGGGAATTTTCTTTTACCAACTAATATATGCATTATAATTGCTTGGAGAGGGCAACTGGAATGTTTATGTCTAGCATGCACAAGTCAACAATAGCTTGGGAATAATGCATTGGAATATCATTTTCATTGTCTCTTTTGTATTGGTTTTGATTTCAAACTTTTAGAATTTGTCCTTATAAGGAGGGTACAAATAGTGATCTTGTACCCAAACGGATTATGAATATATTGGAACCTATGAATTATATACGACTTGCATTTTCTAAATATATGTAGGATACCTTATACTTGATACACAAAATATCACTAATAAATAAATGCAATTATTTTTAACACATATAATGTAGAGCCAACCAATTTGGCTTAAATAAGCCCTTGTTCTTGCCCATCCTCGATATAAGATAATTATACTTGTCTTAGCTTCTTCCCCCATTTGAAATTATAATTGGAAAGAAATAAAATCTTTTTTATAATAATTATACTTGTCTCAGCATCTCTAATTTAAGTTTCTATTGTGGTTTAAGTTTTTATAGTTTTTTGCTAGTTTACGTTTTTCTTTTTATTTTAATTTCAGTTCCTTCTGATTGCATGGGTTGTTCTTTACCCGAATAAGCTCTATTGATCTGCAACTTGCATATTATAATTTTAGGTTTTAAAGACTATGGTATTTACTGGTTTTAAAGGGTACCCGAGACTTAAAGTTTTCACAAGCAGAGTCTTTTTAGGGTGTTTTCAAAGATGGTTGTGTTGATTTTGCTTCTTAATTTCTATAACCTATACGTACTGGATGGACTATGGAGTCACAGTGGAGTTCTTTGCAACCTACTCATTCTGTACCTATTTACCCTATTTGAATCGGTTCAGAATCAATTATTGGTTTACCATGATCTGTTTAATGATCGAAACAGAATCACATATGCGTGACTTGGCTCATAGAATCTTACTTGGGTCGAGATCAGTAATTATTGCAGCAGAATTGAAGTAGCAAGTAGCTCCTCTGTTCTTGAATTTCTGGTAATACCTGTTGAAGGCATAGGAAGCATGGTCTCTTATTGTATTCGGGAAGTAGCACGGATGATTTGCTTGTATCTTACTACAATCTGCTCCTCCCTTTCCACAAGCCCAATCAAGAGCGATTTGAAGCTCCTCATCTGGTGTTTGCTCATCTGCTATGCACCACTCCACAAACTGCCCATCTGAAATAATTAATTTTCTAAATCAAAACTTCAAACATCATGAACTTCCATAGGTACGATTTATATCTGCCAATCCAGTTTTTTACCACCAAGTAGTGGCAAATCTTGAAAATCTTTGATCACATTAATCATCGAGGATAAATGTATTACTATTTAGGAATGAATGTCAATTTATTAGATATGTAGTTGTTTTACTAATTAAAGCTGTAAATGAGTTGAGTCGAAACGATATACTATTGAATTAATCTAAAAAATCCAAAGCTTGAGCCTTACCCTAATAGTTTGATCAAGCTTAATATTTGAACTCAAACTCGATTTAAGGTAGTATTTAAAAAACTTGAGTTTGAGTCAATTAAACTTGTACAAGCTTGTTTTAATTCGGAAATTTCTTTCTTTAACCCCCCATTTTAAATAATATTGAGGTCCAAATTTAACTCTGACTTGCCATATATACAAGCTTGACTTGAGCTCTATCAAATTTATCGATCGTAGATTCAAGGGCTATGAAATTTGAGCTTGATGACCTGCTAAACTAAGTATATCAAAGTCGAGCTCAATTTGATTGCAATTGACTTGAATTCTAGTAAATATTCAACCAACTTTGAGTACTTTGTGAGTTGGTTTGGTTCATCTTTGTCCTTAATGTGAAATACAGAAGTTTGCAATGAAAATACAATGGATTGAATACAAGTCACAAGTATAAAGAGTCTTACCACAAATCTTTGGCATTAATCCTGAGACTAGGAAAAGAAGAAAAATCCTTAGCAGAGCAGAAGACATTTGGAACTTCTCCGAACTGTAGGTAGAGCAGAAAGACAAGCTACAATCTTTGGCATTCTTAATGATCTTTTGAGACCAAATGTATGCCAAGACATTTTACAAAAGTTTACGAGAGATTGTGGCACTATATTCTTTCTTCAATCTGAAGACAAGTATATTTGAACTTTATATTTTAGAAAGGGTGACGGTGAAGATTCTTACACCAACTTTGCAACTGCAGCATTTACCTTATCCTGCCGACACCAAATACCACAAGAATGCAAAAGCTCGTAGATTTTAGCGAAATCTTCATCAGGGGCGGACCGAAGAGGGGGGCGAAAGGGCCCGGCCTCCCTAGGTCCGGAAAAAACATTTAATTAAATTTATTTTTAAATTTAAAAAATATATTATATTTATATTTTTAAATGTAATTTTTATTATAAAATTTAATATAACTTTGTGGTTAGATTGTTTTTACATATTTTAAGGTCATAGGTTCGATTCTTATTACAATTATTTTTACTTTTTTTTTTAAGTTATATTTATTATTTGTTTTTCAATAAATAATTGTCATTCTCTTTTCTTTTTCTCTACTATAACATATAAAATTGAATTTCATTAATAAAAAAATGGTAGTTAACCAAAAAAAAATTTCTCAATAAATACTATTGATTTATTAGCAACTTTATAATAAGTAATAATTATACTGAATGCTATAAACTTCAATCATATTGTATAAAACATTAGTAAATAATATTAATTTATATTACTTAAAGTAATAACATTTTCTTTCACTGTTAATATTATTGAAAAAAATGAGTATTATTAAATAATTAATTATCTAATCATTTATATTAAAAAAACATATATGTATATATATTTTTAATGACATTACTAATGAAATAATCTTACAAAATTCGTATAAAAAATTATAAAATACTATGTTATTTTTTATAATCTTACTAAAAAATTTATTCTTTTAACATTTGACAAAGTATATCAAGTATTCATAATCGAGATATATAAAAGTTTAAATTTATTTTTCTATTTAATATTAGATTGTGTTGAAAGTATAGTTATTTTTATGTATATAAAATGTATTATAATTATAATGATAAGTTAATATTTTTTTATAAATAATTCTAATATTGATTTTAACACTGTATATCTGATCCATTAATGGTACGATTCTATATGTCCGTTCCTATCTTAATATGACTCAAGTGTTGGTAGTATATCTTTATAGGTCTTGGCGTATAATTCCTAATAAAACGTAATATATAATCTTTCAAGTCTGCAAATTGCATAGGAGAGTCATAACTTTCCTCGACCAAGATTACATTTATTTGTTGTAAAATTTCTTATGTTTTGTAGTTTATTTAATGTTCATAACTTTTTTAGTAATTCCATAACAGTGCCACATAATTTGTGATTCTCCTTATATGCTTGTAGTTATCCTTGTAAGTGTAATTTGTTTCTAACTGCCCAATTACATCATCGTTATAGCCATTTTATTTCAGGCTTACTTGCACGTTAGGTTTATAAAAGTAATGCAAAAGAAATAAAAAAAAATTTAATCATTTATTACTCAAACCTATGAATGATAGTTTAATGATAGAGTGGTTTTTTTTTTTTTCCCCTATAAAGCACTTATTTAAATCAAACCTTAGTAATAATTATCATATTACATCCTCATTCAATTTGGCGAAGCGATAAAGGAGCATAAGTGTGTAACATTCCTTGTACTTTATAATTTTATTATAAGATTCATAGATTGGTTCATATTTATAATTTTTCTTGATAACATCTAAGTACACTTTGTAACCATTCTCAAGTTTGTAATCTTTCTTTTTTCAATAATTATTTTGGATAAATTGTTAGTAATTTTTCTTTCTACTTTGTAAAACACTCGGATGAAAGTAACATATTTAAAATTTCAACATTTACGCACATGTCGAGACCAGCAAGCAAGACAACAATAACACCCCCAAAGCATTCAAAAATTTCCCTAGATTCAATCGTGTCGTCTCAAGTACAAGTATAGCACTTTGAATTTTATTTTATCAATACAAAACCATATCCTGGTTGTTTTTAGAAACAGAAAGCAACATAAAAAGCTGCAAGATGCTATCTCATAAGCAGGTTAAGATCTCAAGGAAATGTGTTTAAAAGGACAATTATCGATCAATTATCCCCATCCTCTCATCACAACTTCCCAATACTTTGTCTCCAATCACACCTACATCTCCAGTTCAATATTACTAAGCCATGGTCTCGCCGTTTTAAGAGTTATTATTCGGCTATATAAACAAATTGGTCATCCTCCAATGCCATTGATGGGACAGTCGAAACCTTAATTTAGCCGTTCATATTCTCATTGCAATAATTTTTATATATAACTATCTTAACGAGATGATGGATTGACGGTCCCGTACAAGATCAGAAGAGAGTTAACATGACTATTTTGTTTTTCCTTGTTACATGATAGAAAAAAAAGGGATAAAATGGTAGTAATCTTGATTAGGGATGGGTAAAAAAACCGATCAAACCAAACTAAACAAAAAATATAGTTTTCTTGGAAATTTGGTTTGAAAAATTTTCAATTTGAACCAAACTGAAAATTTATAATTGGCTTGGAGGGATAATCTAAACCAAACTGTAAAATTGTAGCAAACCGTTTTGAAAAAAATAGAATGGTATTTTATTTATAATTAATTTTTTATTGTAATATAATATTTAAAAGAGTTTTTAGTTTACTATTATTGAAAAATATATGTATTTAAATTTTTTTACTATAATTAACAAATATGTATATAGGTTAACTCAAATTTCATATTATATACTAACTTGAGAAATAAATTAGTTATAATAAACATTAATTTTTTTTTAGTTATTTGAATATTGACTTTTTTAATTTCTTATACGATATCAATACATATTATTATTAAATAATTAATATTACTCATATAAAATTATATGTTAAGCAAATCGAACTTTTGGAAAAAAACAAAATATGGTTTAATTTGTAAACTAAATCGAAATTTTATGGTTTGGAAAAAATATGAAATCGAATCATATGGTAAGGTTTGGAGCGATAAAAAACCAAATCATATTTTTATTGTTTGGTTTTGTTCGGAGGAAAAACTGAACCAATTCGATCCGCGCCCACCCCTAATCCTAACTAAATGCATTATTTGCAACAATATTGATTAATGCTACTTTTTGATAGTTGTAGGCTAGTGGAAATTGAAGTTGAAGGATATTTATAAAATTGGAATGAAACATTATGTTTGATAACTTCATTAACGAGAGAGGGGAAATGGGTGTAAATGAAAGGAAACAAGTGGAAACATTTTACTTTTTTTTTTCTCTCTCTATAACCATAGAGAAATAAGTGAAAATGGATGGAAATAAGATGAAAAACTATAAAATTACTCTTTATAATAATATTCCTCAAAATAAAATAAAGATAACTTCGATATATATGAATTTCATTTCTTTTTATTTCTTTTATTTTCCTTCCAATTTTTTAATCTTCATTTTCTTCCTATATTTTCAAATATCAAGTGAAAATTATAGCTTTTTTTTTTTTTTAATTTTCCGTTCATTTCTCTTCATTTCCACTTGCTTCTACCGATTCCCACTGTATCAAAAATGGCCAAAAACAATGTTATTTCTATATATGATCCAGCATAAAGCTAGAATTTCATCTCGTGTAAAATAATAGTAACACCCAAATATATGCACATATATATATCAACCTAGAGTGCACATCACATTTTCTGGAAAAAATACAAAAAGAAAGAAAGTTGGATATCCTTGTTGTGATGATGAATAACAATAAATAAATATGCTAGGCGGTCCAATATTTCCGAAATAAAGATGCCTAAATGACATTATTAACATGAAAAAATGTATATCAAGAAGGAAAATAAATAAATAAATAAAGGAAGAAGAAAGTTCGTCATTGGCCGAAAAAGAAGGTTTTATCCAATATCACATGTCATTAAATAAAGTATTTTGGTATGTTTACAGATGGAGAGAAGTGTCAACATCATTGGATGAATCAAAATCATCCTCATCAAACAACTTGCCAGACAATTCGTGCATAGATGTAGGACTAGTCTTTGCCTTCCTAGGGTTCCACAAGTTTGTTGTCTCTTTACAATTGAAATGAAAGTTACCACTATTATTGTTACTTGTAGGCCAAAGAGAAAGAGAGAGCTGGGGTTGCGAAGCATTAACATTGTTTGTAGGAATCAAGATCTCAGGATGGAAAAACAACCTAAATGGCTCATACGATGATGATGATGATGTTGTTGTTGTTGTGTTGTTATAGACTTTAGTAGGTTCTGAGAGCATTTTCAAGAGCTTTTGTTCTTCTCTCATCTCTTTCACTTTTTGTAACTGCCTAAATCGCTCTTGTAAGAGAGCAATGGAGGAGTGATGAGTGACAACTGGGTTATGATTGGACTCCCTCGTCATTTGCTTGATTTCCATGGTGGTGTGTGATAAATTGTAGTGATGAACACACATAGAGAGAGAGAGAGAGAAAGAGAGATTGTAATTTGGTGGTTGTCCGAATAGGTTAATGTGTATATATAGGATGATATGGGGTGGATATAACACCCATAAGTTGTCTTGTTTTGATTAAACCAAGTTTATTTAGTACTTCGATGAAATTCTAAACTATTTAAAAAAAGGAATGAGAATCGGCTGCAAAGCTGCAAAGGGTCTTTTCCATAGGCATCGTTTTCAATTCCTGCCTTACAAAAAAAAAGAAAAAAAAGATAAAGAATAAGTTTACATCTGTTGATTTATCTAATAAATTCCTATAATTTTACAAAGAAAACCAAGTAAAGTTTTGTTTTTCCACTAAATCAAGTATAAACATTTCCTCTTAAAATTTTGAAACTCATTTTTAGTAGAACCCTTTTATTTTTTCCAAGTTTTGCTCTCCAATCAATCATTATTTATAACATAATTATAATTAAGATTGATAATTATTAACATGATATGATAATATGAATACAAATATAGCACAATTATCAAAAGAAAACATAACACATGAAGCAACTCATGACATGAAAGTATAATTATGATATGAATAAAAATAATTATATTGTTATATAATTATTTATGGCCTCTATTCAATTTCTTGTGTTGTTTCACCAACACAAATTCAATATGAAATAAGGACATGGACATTACCCACATTCCAAGTTATTATATGATAAAAAAGAAGAATTTATCCAAACACCAGATTTAAAGATAAAATATATCATATACAAAATTCAACTTATATATTAACACATGAATTCTCTTGTTTCGATTTATATAAGTGCATTTAGTACTACGATGAAATTCTAAATGATTTAAAAAAGGGATTGAGAATCGGCTGCAAAGCTGCAAAGTCCAAGAAGAAAAAGTTATGTGGTCAATCTAATGGAAGTGCTTGTTTAGTGTAAGGATTGAGAGGCAGAAGCACAGCAAAAGAAGAAAAGGGCATGGAGAAAATTCCAAAGAATGTTGAAACTAGCACATGGAAGCGTGTATTTGGAGGAATAAATGGGTCGTGTGATTCTCTGGCATTTCCCCCCCAAAAACACTTTCTATGCTTCGGGGTTGGAGCCTGTTTCGGTGGACTCTGGATTTTATCTAAAATTAAACAAAAAGAAAACGAAAAACATCCCGCCCACTACTCTCTCTCCGTCAAGCCACTTACGTGTGATCATTGTTCCCCCCTTCACTAGGAAGCACAATGACAATGAGTATCCATCTTTTCGACTAGTTTTCTTAAAGTTAATTGGATATGTGCTAGGTCGCATCTAATATGCTAAGCTCAATATATAGTATTAATTATTTAAATTAGTGATAAGAATGAAAAAAGTTAAGCTTGATTCATGATGATTTAAGAGTTTTGAGTTCATGTACTCATAATAGGTTTCTTAAAGAACAACTCCAGTAATTTTAACATTTCTAAATAGATTCAATTATCAACCAAGTTATCTTACAAGTAATTTTTATTAAAAACTCAATTCTACTAAATTATCAATAATCTTTACAATTTGACAAATGAAAATTAGTTCAAATGGATACATGTTTTCCTTCTATTTTAATGCACTTTATGTACCACATCAAAGTTTAAAACTACACTATGCTCATCTTCTTGAGAAATACTGGAATTATCTATTCTTCCTTTGTCATTATCTACAATATTTCGCTTCAAAAACAATACTTACATAACCCTTTGGATACCTCCCACATAAAGAATGTGACGGACACTGCAAATGCACATTCGTACAATGATATACTCATGAAACCGTCTTCACTTAAATAATAATGGATATGATGACTTACATTGTACAATTGAGAGTGCAATTTTTATAAATTTCTACTCTAATTACAATGCATTTCAAATTAATCTAATGAGTGTTCTTATTTTCGTAAGTCATTATAAAACTATTGATATTTTTCCCATACGAATTAACCTATGATATTTTTTCCCATGAGATGGCCTACAAAAGTAGGATAAACAGTGAATGAATAGTGAATTCTCACCAGAGCATCCCGAATAATTTTTGTCCTCTTTCCCTTCCGATTTAACTGTTGTAGATTTTGCTTTTGTTGGGGGAAAAAAGGTATGTAGAAATTGGTGGAAAAAAAAGCAGAATGAAGGGAAAAGGACAAGGGTTAGAAGAGAGAATAATCTTACGACTTCATCATGCTTTGATTGAACAATAACGTACGACAAAAGAAAAAAAAAGTACCAACATTCTCTCTCTCTTTTTAAGGAGAGGCTCCCTTCATCTGTTGTTCTTTGTCTCGTTGCTGTTGGAAGGGAATGGCATGAATAAGCGAAAGCTGCATTGCCACTAGTGCTGGATTGGATGCTTCTTTTTTGTACTCCTCTTCTAGTTAATAGGGTATTACTTCGAAGTTTGAAAAAATTGGACCAACAGCAAGAGTTGTGGAGTTCACAGACAAAGCGTGCAATTGAATTTGTAGTATAGTTATCTTTATTAGGGTAGTAAGGATATATTATCCAATCCTAAACAATATAAATCCTTATCTTACACCTTAAAATAATAATGCACTAGACATAAGTTAATGGGGAATTTGCAAAAACTAGGATAGTGAGTGTTATAATAGCACTAAAGTCTATTTAGGGCACTTGAGTGCTTTGCTTTTTTGATCATGCCCTAATTGTATGGCCAATGATGCACATATGTCATTTCAATAGGGAAAAGGAAAAAGAAATTATGGGAAAGAGCTATATCTGTGGTGGGGCTCACTTTAGCCCCCATGACACTTTAATTTAAAATGGGAGCTATTAGGGGAAAAGGGTTTTCGAGGTCAGGGGTTACCCACCTCTCTTTTAGAACTAATTGATATTTTTGAGTAATTTAGTTGATTTGTTTAGTAAGGTACAATAATAGTATCCAAGTTTACATATATTTGCTTCTTTTATTTTTTATTTTGCCAGATCATATTTTTGGTTGTTCATATTTAATAATATGCCATTTCTAGCTTTTAATTTTTAAATTTTCGAATTTAAATAGATATGACACACTAATACTTGATGTTATAAAAATAATGTGAATAATGCTTATATAGTGAAAATTAATATTTATATAATGGAATAAAATTTTTCTTTTTTAAAAAAAATATTGGGAGCTTAGAGAAGATCCAATGGTAAAAAGGAAAAGCATTCAAACCATTAACTCTTTACTTCAATATACTAATACAAATGATTGATTAAACTCCAAGAAATTGTGACCTTGTTTCATTTTTTTTCCCATTGCAAAATAATAAACTACAAATGAAAAATATAATGTGATTTTTAATTCCATAAAATCAACCACAAAGAGCTTACATATAATTCAATTTCCTTCTAAATATTATATTGATACAATGATGATAGAGGCTTTTGGATATGTCAAAAGAAAAAAAGAAAAGAAAAAGAAAAAAGAAGAAGAAGAAGAAGGAGTAAAGAATGATAAAGTATCAGCCATAATTTCAAAAGGGAACATTAAATTAATGTGACCCGGATTCATTTTATGGTTTAGATTATTATATAAAAAGGTGATAATTGATGGGTTATAACTCTCATATGATGAGAAGGGATAACTATTCAATTATATTGTTTTGAAATCAATTAAGCATGCCATCAGGTCCATTTACCTTTTGAAATGAAAAACTAGGAGTTGAAAAACCACTCTTTAAGAATAACTATTATTTGAAATGGCTAAGTAATATGTATTTTGTTATTTACTTTCCACAAATCTTTGTTACAAAGTATCATTATACTATTTTTTGCATCATATTATTATATTAAATTGTGAGTTGGGAATAGTATCAAAATGCCAAGATGACCTTATTTGGTGAAAATTATGATCATTGCCACTAATACTATCTCCACCATCCTATATCATCACCATTAACATATCTCTTGTCTTACCATTACCATTATAACCCTACTATCACTAGTATCAACACAATCTACACCAACCATAGTTGTTACCTTCACTGCACCACCACCACCACACATGTTACCACCATACCATTACTATCACCACCACCATCATAAGGTTGGTATTAAAAAAAAAAAAACTTATCTTTTAAAGTAAAAAAATTGAGCCAAGAACCTTATAGTCTTTAACCAGTTTTTGAAGGTGTTGTAAAAAATTTGCATTAATTTATTTATATAAAACTAGTAAACTATATCCAACTTGAATAATTGTAGAATTAGTAATGTTGGACAAAAATGTAGAGATTAGGAAAAAATATGAAAAGACAAAGACTAGTCCCACATTGTTAAAGAGTTGGAAGTTCATTTAGATAAAGTCTATATAAGCCAAACTAGACGTACTTTAAAAATATATTTATTTCTTCTATTATTATTAACAATACATTAAATTCTTAGAATGGAAAATAATTTTTCCTTCATCACTAAGTAATAGTTTATATTTTTATTATATTATAACTTCTTGTTTTATTTTTTTAATCATTTTTCCTATAATTAATTTTTATTTTTATTTTTACCCACGAATCGCTGTGAACTTGGCAATTCTAGAATTGTGGGTCGCGGGTTGTTCCGGTTCCAAAATTCCGGTTCACGGTTCGTAACCGACTCTTGCCTAGGTCTTTGCATATACATATAAATTAATTTACTTGAATTCCTAGTCAATTTACTCCTTAGTTTATATCACCTCTTTTTGATATTTAGAGTATTTTTGGTATATAGATGTTATGATTTCATTTTTATAGTTATTACATTAAGTCAATGCATCGTATTTAATTTTTTTGTATCGGGTTATTTCAATAGTTTTAAGATGAAATTGCAAGTAGATCTTTTTTTTTTTTTTTTGCCCCCTTGTAGTGCGTTGCTTATCTTTTAAATACAATATCTCATTTTATTCCAAGTAGCGTTATTATTCACCATAATAATATAGTTTAGGATTTTTTTAACGTGTTTGCTTAAGTTGGTTTCCTTATGTATCATTAGGGTTAGATTAAGTTTAATCAAGACAAATCTTGTTAATTGCATTTTCAGTATGAAAAATAATCGATTAATTATGTAGAATGCAGTTGCTTTCTTGGATTTTCTGAAGTCTCATAGCGAAACTTGTTATCTCTTAAGGTTGCAGCCTTATCTCGACGTGATGCGATACTGTTAATCATATAAAATTTCACCAAGAAAGAACAAGATATCCTTCTTTATGGGATATTGATTTAAAAAAAAATTGCACATACTAATTGTCCCTTTCTTTAACTGAAAATGCCTCTCCTCTATTACGAGATTGACCTAAACAAATAAATAAATAAGCAACAATGATAATGTTTTTTATACCGACTTAGAACTGTCGAGTTCAGTTTGATAAGGTGGAAAGCTAATTGGATCGCGATATGAATTTGACAAAACTTTTATTCATCGAATTAGTTATATGGTTACCTAAACGAATTACTTATCATTCTTTCAAATAATAAGGATTGGGGTTATATATTTGTAATATGTAATGAACTATCCGATATATTTATATCTTTACATATTTAATGCTATCACCCTTATGGTCACAAAAAAAAGAAAAAAAGAAAAAAAGAACTGTCTCTTGTTGATATTGAAAGGAAAATATTTATCGTTGTTGATAAGAGTTTTGAAAATCGAATCCTTTGAGCTAATAGCTACAACATTGCACGTTATGCTGTGTTTTTCTCAGCTGGTTAGGCAACTTGTATTGTATGTTTGTTGTGAAGAAAACGTTTTCTCGAATTTATTATTATTATAATGTTTTGCTTTATAATTGTTAGGTAATTCCAATAACATCAAGAAGTTAAGGGTATCGATAACTTTTCACATTAAAAATTATAACTAATGATTATATATTGGTAATTAACCATTGCCAAATATACAAATGGAAAATAGGAAAATGATTGCCGTTTTAGAAAGAAGCAATTGTTCTTCCCCTTCTTCAATACTATCTTTTGTAATTGCTAACCACTGTGATTAGTTATTAATTATCTATTGTCATCATCTTTTATTATCATTTATTGGTAAAAAAACACTAGTATTTGTAATTCTATAAGATTATCACACATTTAATTGACTACCTAAAAGTTTGTTTACAATTAATATAAAAAAAAAGTTCCAAAAGGAGTGCTTTATGTGAAACAAACACACACTTAGATAAATCCGAGAATCGGCTTTCCAAAACAAATGTCAACTTAAAATAAATTGAAGGGATAAACCCTCTTGTCAAGGGGGATGTATTGTTAGTAAATAAAGGGATAGCTCCATTTTTCAAATACATTATAATTTGCATGATAATAATACGTAGAATGTTTGTTGTCAGAAGTTTATTTTCAACCAAACGATGATGTCGTGAAGCCCCATGCCATGTCATGTTTGTCGATAAGGGAAAAAAGTGTTCCATGCCTGCTTGGTTATAGGTGCTCAATAATTTGTAATGGACAGGGATTTTTCTTGTACGAGTGGACACAAATAAGAGGCCAGAGAGAAGCCACGTTTGCTATTTGATTATTTAACTACGGTGTAAATATCTTCCATGATAGAAGCTCTTGCTTTACCCCCAATCCGTTGATCTTCCGTGGATACGTAGGGTTAAAAAAGCTTTAGTGGTATTGGTCCTAAAGTATGGACCTCACCTTATTGCTAAGGACCTTGATGTGAAAGTTTTTAACCTTGAGTTCATGTGCCAAGGATCCTAGTATGAAAATGCTCTTGTAAATAAGTGCTAGCCCTAATCCACTCACTCCATAGGAACCCGAAAGGGTAGGAAACTCTCTCTTTCTATCTCCCTCTCGTCCCCCTAGTAGACGCTACCGCCTTTCCTTTCCCTATCATTGTGAGATTAGTTTAGTTGATTTCTGTGATGAAGAAATCCTGCCTTCCAATTAAGAAGAATTCGGTCTACTTTTCGATTGCAAGGACATTTAATGGGTATATGGTAATTATTCAAGGAGATCAAGAAAATTAGACTCCTAGTATGGTGGATAGGAGATTCATTGGTTTCTAGCAATTGTGGAAAGCTTGAGTAGTAATATAGTTGGATTTGTTTATAATCCATTTCAAATGTTTCAATAAGGAAAGTTGAAAAAGGAAGATGAAGTGCTTGTAGGGAAGGTTAGACATAAAGAATTTTAACACAATCTTTTTTAGGTAAGTGATCTAAATTTTAATAACTTATACTTTATCTTAAGAGATATTAAGGGGAGATCCCCAGGAGTATAATCTCATAAATGAAGATTTGAAAATATAGAAGTCAGAAGGCTTAATTAGTGTTTGTCAAAGGTTTCATGGACTCAATAACGAGCTAAGAGAGAACTTATAAACTTAAGCTAAACATGAGAATTTACAGAAATTATGCAATTAATTAGACATAATGTAAATTGGTGGGTTTCAAATAAGAATAATTAAGAAAAGCAATTTAGCACTAGAAGTTCGACCTTAAATACTCTAGACTAAGTTTCTAATTTAGAAAATCGGTAAAACTGGAGAATAAGTAAATGTGGCCAATCAGATTGAGACTTAATTGACTATGTGAGGGGCTTGGTTGACACCAAGTCAATCAAGTTGGGAACAACAAAGATTTAGTTGACTAAGTGATTGATTAGGTTTGACCAATTCGTAAACTAAGTCAATTGAATTTTTTTTATAAATGACTAGATTGACTAGTTTTAGTAAAATTGGAGTTTTCAAGGTAAGAATATGATCTCATAAATAGCGTTTGAATTATAGTATTAAATAATACAAAAAAAGCTAAACAGTACAAAATAAGAAAAATGAGATAATACAATTCTTTTGTGCCAAATTTAGTGTATACAATATTGAACAAAGATTTTTGTGGTATCTACTGTGTGGATACATAAAGTATTATACTAAATATAATATATAAAGTACTAAACAAAATTTTTTGTATTTTTATCTAATAAATTTAATTTTTATATCATATTTTGGATAATACAAAATATAAACATTTTATCTAGTACTTTAAAATAATTTTTGTCTAGTAACCGATACAATATGCAAATCAAGTAAAGAATAATATGTTTTGTTCAATCCGATATCACAATTTTTTTACAACCAAACAATATTATAGCGTAGTTAAGGTATTGACTTATTTTATTATGTATAATTATAAGGTTTACATCAAATTCAAGAGATTTAAGACGGTGAATAATTATCTAAGTACGTAAGTTATTGCTTATTGCCGGTTTCGAACGTTGCAATTGAGCAATGAATCTAAAACTATTCGACCATCCATATAATTACTAAGTGTCGTTTGTACGTGTACTGAGGCCACTAACTATTCTAAGTAAGCAGGTCGTGGATTGGCTTTGGATGACAAAGCAACCTTAGGAAGTGCCGCATATCGTTGATAATCGTGGTAGATCCTATGCATATAAAATGACTTCATTAAGAAATGCATTCTAAAATGTTCAAATATATAATATAAGTAAATTAATTTTTTTAGGAAATGATTATGAGTAACTGGTAAATTTTAAATTTACTTATTTTTGCCTAATTTTATATTTTACTTATGCCTGTATTTTTATATTTTTAATAGAAAAAAATTACAGAATATAAAATATGTATATTTGTCATATTTGATATACATGAATGGTTTGGAATGGAATGGATTATATTGAAATAGAATGGCATGAAATGAGGACTTGAATTATAAATCTACTTATATATTTAGAAACACCATGGAATATAAATTTGTATTTGTTAAAAACTCCCTTTATTATTAGATGTAATAATTATGTTGAAGGTTAAATAAATAATTTTAATTAATAATAATAAATGAGATGAAATGGAATTAACATTTTACCCTTTTAAATATCAAACAAGAATTATAGAGAATTGCAATTTCGCTTTTTAAATATGCTTTTAAATATGAAAAAGAAATAAAATTTGAAATTACCATATAATTCCAAATCCGTTCTCATATACCAAATGTTACAATAAAAAAAATTTAGTGCATAAAATACATTGGACAAAGAGAGCTCTAGAATTATCAAGATTAGCCAACCATGAAGTATTTGCAGTTCATATACAAGTCCCAGTCACATCCACGTACGGGGATTGCTGTAGTTGAAGGTCTACATCTCTTCGGTCCGCAAGCCAGTCCAGTCGACTAAGAATGAAAAGTAGCTTTTTCAAATTCATTGCAACAAGTCCATCAGTTATGTTTTGGGAAAGCTCTTCACGCATGCTTCCATATCCGCCGTAACAAAGCTTGAAAAACGAAATTAGATTTTATTCGAATTATTTAAGGAAATGCAGCTACTTTTGGTTCCCACAGCCCTCCATCTTTTAAAAATTGCTTATAAATCCCCATTTGACATATAAGTTATTATTATTTTCAATTTTTTCCTCAAATGCTAGAGGATAATTATGGTAGTTTCCTCTAATACTAACAGCAGTTATAAACTTATTAGAATTGTTTTCTTTACTCACTTTTACATCACATTTTCCATATTTTTTATGAAAAAATCACAAAAAAGAGGATCGATTTTTTAAGTAATTAAAATTGAGTATCTATGTTATGCCAAGTGTTTAAAATAGATTATCAAACTTTTAAATGATTAAAATAAAAAATCAATACTATATTAAGTGATTTAAATAAAAAATTTATTACTATTCTGTAAATATATTAAATAGTTTAAATAGATAAATCATTATTATCTGTAATGGTATTATAATAAGATTTTCTATTTAAACTATTTAACATAATATTGAATTTTTTTTTATCTTAACTAATTAAAAGATTAATAATCTATTTGAACTTGATTCTAAATATTGATTCTTTTACTTATAATTTTCCCTATTTTTTATAAAATCCTATATCCTTACTCCTCATGTTTCTTCTTAGGACGCTTTCTCTTCTCAACCAAACTTAAACCACAAATGTTTGTGCTCTCTTCCAGACGAAGTCAAGGAAAGGGAAGGTGATGGCTTGAAAAGGCAGCAGCGAAAGAGAGATTTTCAACTTCAATTGAAATTTAAGGTTACGTGATCCTTTCAACTTTCAGGACTTGACACACATTATTTTTAAAAGGGTGTTTAATCTTACTTTGTATGATTTCCTTCTTTTCTTTTTAATCTTGACATATTCATTTCATTTTCCACAAAATTGTTTTAATTTTTCCCCCATATTTTCTTAACCCTAATTTGCAGAGCGCCAAACCAACCTGTTGATGTGAAAAGAGATCCAAATGTATATATATTCATTTTTAGCAACATTATTTGATACCATTAGCAAGTTAGCCGTCAATATTTATGTCTCCTCCGGTTACCTATATATTTGCTTAAAGATTTATTTGATTCTAAAGGTCCGTCAATGAGTTGTCTTGAGAAAGATCCAAAAGATGTTGTTTTCTTATATTTTCGTTGTTAATTCTTGAATTGGGTCTAGTGCAACATGGGTACACTTGAACTGGTTTTGCTCTAATATTGGTGCTTTTTCTGGAAAGAAGGTCATTTGATAACATATTCTAATGTTTTTGTGGTGAAGGCATTGAGTTGGTTGATGTATATTGGTATTTTATGAAAAGGAGGATCCTTTAATAAATTTCTCTTATCTTTAAGTCGTAAATTCATGACTTGGGTTTGATGTAACATAGTTGGCTGATTGATAATTTAATGAATCAGTAAATTATTATATCATAAAAGATTTTAAGATTTAGAAGGGAAATAAAAGATTTTTACAAATTCACAATAATAGTCAAATAGTTAAATATAAATATATTTTAATTACAATGTGATTGCTATATTATAGTGGATTGAAATTTCCTACACTATTATCAATTGAATAAGGAGAAATTTTGTTTGGTAATCATTTTAATTTGTTAGTTAATTTTTTAGTTAGTATTAGCATAGTGTTATTTTAGTTATTTTTCATGCGTTTAGATAATAATAAAATTAATATTAGTTTAGTACTTAAATTAATTCCCATGGGAATGAAAACCCTATTCCTTCTATATTATTTAATTAACTTAGTATACTTGTTAGTAATTTGCATATATAAAATTTTCATGGATCAAGTATTTGGCACTATTTTCGAAGATTGAAATTAATATTATATTGCTTAGATTCTATCCTTGGTCTAAGAAAAAGAAAAAGAAAATCCTTTTAGTTATTTTAATTTTACCATACTTTTATTTTTAGCCATAGTTATTTATTTTAGTTACTTTTATTTTTAGTTTACTAAGTTCGTTTTTATTTTCTCTTTTAGGTGATTGATGCAACAAATTAGAAACTTGAAACTTATACTATTTGATCTTGAAATAGCATGCACTTATCAATAATTATTAAGAGAGAACAAAAACATATTAGAGTTAGATAATACTAAAATGAGATAATAGAATAATCAATTGATAGAGAATGGTAAAGATTTATGGGAATATGTAGTGTACCTATAGTAAAAGGTTCTCAAATTAGGAGACTAACTATTAAGGCCAATAATTTCGAGTTCAAACTTGCACTCATTCAGATGGTCTAAGCAAATCAATTTGGTGAATTACCACATGAAGATCCTAATGAGCATATTACAATGTTCCTGCAAATTTGTCTTTCTTTTAGGAGTAATGGGTTATTAGATGATGCAATTAGGTTGAAACTTTTTCCATCTTCCCTCATGACAAAGTAAGAAGTTGGTTGGACAAGAGTCAGACAGTCACTTAAAACTAACTCTCCAAAAAGGTTTTTTCAAGGTTCTTTCCACTTGGATGGATTGCAAAGTTTAGAAACAATATCACAAATTTTGTTTGGATAGAGGGGGAATTGCTTTTGAAATGAATTCAAGGTCCTCTTCTTTGTCAACATTGAAAGTCAACGAAAATGTTTCTCTTTCTTCCTTTCCAATTATAGCTACTGATTCTCTAGTGAAGGTGAATGGGCCCATGTTATCTTTCAATTGGCTAGCTTCATTTTTCAATATGTCCATTCTCACTATAAAAGAGCCCAATAGCCTAGGAAAAAGCCTTAATCCTATTCTAAAGACAATGTAACAGCTTTCCACCATACTCTAAACCAAATTTCTTCTAAACCCTTGGATGTCTCTCCCATTAATTCATATCAATCCTTGAAATCTCCTTTTATGGTTCAATCTAAACCAAATTTTAAAACCCATCCATTGAATCCTAATCCTATGCCTTTGATTAAAGTCCTTAGCACCCTTAACCTTAAAAGAGAAAGGCATGATTCTTCTCCAACTTTACAAGAGCTTTCTTTAGGGAAAAGAGTAAAGGAAGACTTTTGGAATCTAGCAAAGAAAAAAGGCATGGCAGGAGATCCAACGCACACATTGCTTCTAAAAGACTAATAGAGAGAGTTTTTTTTTTTTTTTTTGAGAAGGAAGTAGTTAGAGTAGAAGTTGATGAACATGATGTCTTGGCTGATGGTTGTTATGGCTAGATAGAAGTAGCCACAAGGGCACCTTGGATTTCTTATATTGGAATTGTTGGGGATTAGGTCGGACCTTGACAGTTAAAGCTTTGAGAAGAGTGGTGAGGAAATATCAACCAAAAATTGTCTTCTTAACTGAGACAAAAAACGATAGCAGTAGTATTGAGCCCTTAAGAAGACAGTTACAATTTCATGATGTGACTATGTAAAACTAGAAGGGCTTTTAGATGGCCTAACGCTTTGGTGGGTTTAAGAAGTGAAGGTTAGTTTGCTGAATGCTAATAAGAATATGGTCGATTCTTTGGTATTCTGAAAAGATTATGATATTCCCTTGAGATTTTTTTAGGTTTATGCTCCACCTACTTTTGAGGATAAAACTATATTTTGGAACTCCAATAAATTTATCAAAGTTTATCAGTGATTCATGAATGTGTGTTGGCGACTAAAATGAGATATTAAGTTAAGAAGAGAAAAGAGGAGGGAGATTGAGACCTTAGAGGAAAACTAATTCATTTCAACAGCTCATTTTTTAGACTAAACTCATGGATAATGGTCTTCAAGGTTAGTGTTTTATATGTTGTAATGGTAAAAAAGGGTGGAGAAGAGTAAAAGAAGTTGGATAGAGGCTTAGCCAATAGCTTATGGCTGGAGAATTGTTCGAAAACTACTATAACTTATAACAACCATCCCATCTTTAGCTTCAAACCACTCTCCTCTAATAATCAACATAGATAAAGGAGGTACAAAGGGTCTTTGTTTGTTTGCTTCAACCAAATTTGCCTTCAATATGAAGGATGTAGAAAAATTGTGGAAAACTTATGGAATAACAAATCAGGAAGGGTTGATATTTGTGAACTTATGGATATGTTGGATAAATGCTGAATCTCATTAGCCAAATGGAACAAAAAGAACATTCCCAATTTAGGGAAAGAAATTAAGATTATCTCAAAATAATTGGTTGAATTGCAAAGTAGGAAGATTGAGGAGCAAAATAATAGGAGAAGGAAATTTTGCTAGCACTAGAAAAGGCCATTGACAATGAAGAGCTTTATTGGAAGAAAAAATCAAGGAAAAAATGGTGATAGAAATTCAAAATTTTTTCATCAAAGCACTCTTAATGGGCATGTGAAGAATAAGATTAGAATAATAAAAAATGAATTAGGTCAATGAATAGATACTAAACAAGAAACGAAAGCTAAGTGATGGGTTGTTTATCTTATTGTATCAAATTATAAATTTATTAACCCAAAAAAATCTAACAACTTATCTAGGCAAGTATACCTATCTAATATAGTATATATTACAACCAGTGTCGTTCTCAAGAATTTTATAAACAAATACTAGTATTACCATTTTTCTACTATCTAGTCTAAATTTCAATGTGAGATTAATAAATTAAATTACTAATTAACTAACATAATAACCTTAAGATTAATTATAATCACACTAATAAATGAATCCAATCACAAAGACATATTCTTCATCTTAATCTACTATAAGCCCTAACTTTCTTATAATAAGGTATTGACTAATTAATTGCTTATGTTTTGCACTGCAGAAATTCTCAATTAAACTAATTATTCCCTTGAGTTAATTAACTAATAACCTTATATAGAATAATGGAGATCTCTCCCTCACTATCGCCTTATAAGATTTCATTAAGCTCACAATTCTCAAATAAAGATTAAATATTTATGTAGAAAATGGAAGTTTTCCTACCTCTAGGTAAAACATGCAATCTTTCTATTCATAAAGATCTATTTTATTGTATGAGACATCTCTCTATTTAACAAGAATCATACATGTAATCAATTCGCACGCATAAATTAATTACACAGTAGTTAGACACATGAATATATACAAAGACATAAACTTTTAACTAATCAATAAGTAATTCAATCACATAGTTAAAGTTTTACAAGATGTAGGGCATGCAAATCTACTTTTTCATAGAATCTACAGTAAAAACAAAAAATTTAGAGAAGTAATAATGATTCATGATGAAAAGAATAAACTCCCGTAATCGTTTTGTCATTTTCGATGATGTTCCAACGATTTTACTCTCTAAATGTGTGATTTTGCTCTCCTAGGGTTTTAGAGTGGTTATGAAAGAAAATAAAACTAGATCCCTAATTTTCGTAATAAAGTGGGTATTTATAGTCTAGGAAATATTGTAGCATGCACAACCTAGTGCACGCTCATGCTCGGGGCTCTATACTTTGGAAAAACATAAAATTTTGACATTCCGGGTTCTATACGACCATACTCGGGGTTGTGCACTTTGAAATTCCTGCATTTTCTTCTTTGGGTAGATTTCTTACTTCAGCACAACTTTTTGCACCACTTGTGCAGTGGCCATAGCACAATTTCACAATGCATTTTGATCACTTTTTGCTTTCCAACACTAGCATCTGCACAGCTACGCTGAAGGTTGTGCATACATAAAAATCACATTTTCTCATATTTTGCCAGATTTTGCCACATTTTTGCTTGAATCTTCTTTAAATTTTTAATTTGCACTCTTTAAAGCCTGAAATCAATCATTAAGCACTTGAGTATCTTTTTCTTAATAAATTCACACAAAATTCATAAAAAAATCATATCTAATAAATACTATAAATAAGGTTCTTTTAACACTTATCAAACTTCCTTACACTTAAACGTTTGTTTTTCCTCAAGCAAACAAACTAAGAACAAGAGAAAAACTCTATCATAAATTATACTCATTATAATCTTCAAATCACAAATAGTATTATTTACTCAATTAATTCTTAGTGACTTGTTAGTGTCTATTGTTTAAACCTACCATAATTGTATATGTACTTGGTATACAATAGTTAGACTTTTCAGATTAATTGAAGCAAATTAAACCAGTATCCTCACTGTTTAGCAACCACCTTCAAAGTTATAAAGGAAATAACAAATCAAATAAAATCCAAGTTGCTTAATTACATTTCATTAATAAAAAAGTATATAAACCATTCAATTATTTTTCAAAGCACCACAGCAAGAAGTGAAAGTTGTGGCATCTATTATTCTCTTAAATTATTTTCCTTTTTTTTTTCCAAGTCTCTTTAAAAGTTTTTTTTTTTATTTTCCTTAGTCGCAATTAGATAAAACCAAGTAACCCATGTAGCGAGCTTTCAATCGATAATCTCAGGTTCATCATCCAAGTTAATAGATGTTATTCCCTTAATGGAGGGCATCTCTACGGGCTCATTTACTTGAGTTACATGACTCAATAAACTTTTCTTTTTTATATTCCTTAACGTTATGGTAATTTTATCAGTTGGTCGATCCAAGGTAGATGACCTTAGGTGATAAGGTTTTAAAGAGTCCCCATTAAACCTTTCTTACCTTAACACATAAGGACTCAATATTGATATATTTTTTTTTCAAAGAGATCATTTCAAGAAATATTACTAAGTTAACAATTGCACATGCCCCTTTCACAAATAGTTGAAAGGGCTCTCAAAATAATTAAATATTAAATATACTAGCTAGTGAGTTTAAAAACACAACTAATTCACTTGAAATTAAGGATTTTCATTTACTTCATAATTCTAAATTCAACTCTTAAACAATAAATAGATTTACTCCACTTAGATTTTATCCTAAAACTCTAACTAAGTATACCAAGCCTAACAATAGGTGAGTAAGGCACACAAAGTCACTACTTTTACATATGATTGTACAAGAATGCTACTTTTATATTTTAATGAGTATCATTTCAAGGTTTTCACTTTTCAATAATAGACAATAAAATTAAACTTCAATTGCAAACTTGTAAATGGGGAAAAATTTAATCAATAAGAGCATAAGATATATAAATAATTCAAAACTTAATTTCTTTTATCTTTATATCCCTTCCCTATACATATTTAAGACATTGTCTGCAATGTCTTTCCAAAGTAAGCACACATAAGGAAAAAGAAAAGAGATAAAAGAAAATTTAAGAAATAAAAGAAAAAGGACATTAAGGACTTCCTCGATTGTTAACACATGCAAGTTTGAATTCCAGTAAAGCAAAAGTCATGCATCGTCAAACCTAAAAAAAAAAACAACAAAAACACCAAACTAAAAAAATAAAATAAAAGTTAGCCTATCCTTGTCAAGAGAATAAACATATAGCTAATTCAGATAAAGAGTCTTCTCATAAGGGAGCTCAATTAATTACAAATCATATGCAGAAAATGGAATAAGGGGAGAAATAAAAGAAAGAATGAGAGAGGAAGGAAAACGTAAATATATATACATGGAAACTCTGCCTCGGCTTTTACACGGCCGTGCAGGGGTCCAAAAAGTGTCTAGAAGCTCCTCTTCATGTATACACTACTTTGAGCACTGCTTGTGCTCAAGGTAGTGCTCAAGGTTGTGCCGATGCTTAAAAAGTGTACAAAAATCAAGTGAAAACTTTCCAAGCTATTTGATCCATGTTTTTATTTAGTGTACACCTTGACATAAGTGAAAAAGCAAGAAAATAACTTACCAGGTACAATTGAGAAGTAAAGCTTGAATTTTCTTACTTGTCATTGATGCTTCCCCACACTTAAGGATTAACTCTCATTCCCCTCAAGTAAGCTCACTTACTCCCCCACAAATTTGCAATTTTTTAGTAAGAAAGACTTGGGATTGTGAAATAAAAATGAAACAAAAAGAACTTAACATACCTAGATTAGTTATGGGTTGCCTCCCAAGAAGTGCACTTTTTAAATGTCATTAGCTCGACATCCTTTACTTTATTTGGCTAAATATTTGGTACTTAAAGTATAGACTCCTCTCGATATTCATGTTCTCTTCCATCTCCTATGTACAGCTTCAGTCTATGGCCATTCACTTTGAAATCATCATGCTCTAGGTGTTCAAGCTCCACTGCACCATGTTGAAAGACCTTCTTGACTACAAAAGGACTAGACCATCTTGATTTCAATTTTTCAGGAAAAAGTTTTAACTGAGAATTAAACAAAAACACTTCATCTCCTTTCGTAAACTCCCTTGGATGGCGGATTTGCATAGCATGATATTTCTTCATCTTCTCATATACTTGCCTTCTCCACTTATCTCTTTAAGGTGTAACTTCTTCTATAGCATTAAGTTGCTCAATAAATGCCTAAACCTTAGGTTGTCCATATCTTTCTTCTCTCCTTATGTCAGCTTAGTTCTAACTCATCCTTACATAGGATCTCTTCAATATGCTCGTTTATTGAGGAATTAACAACATTGATAGAATAACACGAATCATCAACATGCATGGAGTGTTCCATGGCTGCAACCATCTTAATTACCAACTTTTCATCTCCTATTTTCAGTGTAAGCTTGGCTTCTTCTACATCAATCATTGCCTTAGCGGTGGTAAGGAATGGTCTTCCAAGGATAAGGGCATATCCTTGTCTTCATCCATGTCCAGAATCATAAAATCAACAGGGTATATGAAGTTTCCTACATGTACCAAGACATCCTCAATGATCTTCTTAGGGATTTTCACTTATCAGTTAACAAGCTGCAGACTCATTCTAGTAGGTTTTTAGTAAGCTAACCCTAATTTCTTGAAGAAAGAGTATAGTATCAAATTAACACTTGCCCTAAGATCGGCCATGGCTTCATCTACTAAGATGTCACCAACCAAACACAAAATAGTGAAGCTACCTAGATCCTTTAGCTTTGAAGGGAGTTTGTTCTCAATGATGGATGAACAATTTTCTCCGACTTCTACTATAGAAACATCCTCTAACTTCCACTTATTGGATAGGAGTTCCTTTAGGAACTTGGCATATAGCACCTCAACAAATGGAATATTAATATGTAGCTGTTTAAAATGTTCAATAAATTTACCAGACTGCTCCTTGTCTTTGCTTTGATTGAGACGAGTTGGATATGAAATTTTTGGGACATATTCCTTAATAACTAGTGGTGATTTCTTTTCAGGTTCTTTCTTCACAGGTTCCACCTTCTCCTTTTGAAAAGATTAATTATCTTCTTTCTTTTGCTCAGGTTCCTTTTCAATTCACAATTCCTTCCCACTCCTTAAGGTTATGGCGTTCGCTTGGTCCCTTGGATTATTCTTAGTGGTACTAGGGAGTGAACCCGATTGCCTTTGAGACATCATCTTAGCCAACTGGCCAATTTGCTTCTCAAGGTTGTGGATATAAGCCTCTTGGTTCTAATGTCTTACCTCAGAGCTTTGAATAAATTGGCTCATCAAATCCTCTAAATTGGTTTTCTTTTCCTACTGAGGTGGCTGAACCGGTAGATTGGGCATAGGTTAATAAGGTAGCATTTGTTGCTTTTGAAATTCTATTGGTGGGAAGTTAGATCTCTGGGCATTCTGATTGCCATAAGAGAGGTTGCGATGGTTTCTCATGCCAAGGTTGCAAGTGTTATTATATGGGTTATATTATTGCCTATTTTGATTCTCAAGATAGTCTACTTGCTCATATTGCTCATGAAGGTCCATATTTTCACTACCATCTCCCACATGATGTTGCAATCCTTGGGAATTCTTAAGAGTAGAAACCTGGTGACTAGGAGCTTTCATCTTTACCATCAAAGTAATCATGAGATCTACTTCATATTTACCTGCCGCTTTTTGCTTGCCCCTATTGTTTCCCCACTAATAATTATTTTTAGCTATATCAGGGAAAAGTTTCAGCAAGTCTTCTAGGGTCTTGGAATTCAACGTACTGCCAGCTGCAGCGTTTACCGATTGGCAGGTGGTTGGGTTAAACCCATTCAAAAAGGTCTGAACCTGCATCTATGTAGGTAGTTGATGGTATAGGCATTTTCTCAACAACTTTGTCCATCTTTGCCAAGTATTATACATGGTCTCTCCATCTTGTTGTATGAATGAAGCGATGTCATTCCAGAGCTTAGCGGTCTTGTATAGAGGGAAGTAGTTATCTAGAAATTGCTTGAGTGTATCATCTTATGTAGTTAAAGCTCTATGACCCAATGATTGAAGCCAATTTTTAGCTTTCCCCTTGAGTGAGAAAGAGAATAATTTAGTGCATACAACTTCGTCTGTCACCCCATTATTCTTGAAAATCTCACAAATTTCTAAGAACATTTGAATGTGAGCATAGGTGTCCTCATTATGTAATCCATCGAATTAGCAATATTGCTACAAGAGTTGAATCACCACACCCTTTATTTCAAAATTGTTAGCCCCAATGGGGGGCTTCACAATGGTTGGCCCTGTTCCATCTAAGGTTAGCCTTGCATAGTCTAGATTAGTCTTGGGTGGATCCTAAGCCATGGTCTCTTATGTTTCCTCTTTAATATTCTCCAGTAATCCTATCCCATTATTCAAGAATTTTGCATTTGATTCCTCATCCTTCACTGCTGTTGCAACTTTTATAATAGATGTTCATCCCTTGATTTCTAATTGTCCAGAAGTTTCAGCAACTGTATTCTTGCAAATCTTATGGAGTGTTCTCTCAATCTTAGGGTTTAAATCAAGAATGTTGAAATGGAGAGTCCTTGTCATGCACTACAAAAGCAACAACTACAAGTTAGAGTATTCTAAAGATAAGGAGAGTAGAAAGAAATAAAACCAATATAGTAAATGACTAAAGTAGCAGATAATAAGGTTTTTCGTAATATTGTTTCGTTAGATCCCTAGTAACGGTGCCAAAAAGTTGTTGGGTCGTTTATCCAATCGTATCAAATTATAAATTTATTATCCCAAAGAAATTTAACAACCTAACTAGGCAAGTGCACTTATCTAATGTAGTATATATTACAGCGGGTGTCATCCTTAAGACTAGTATTACCATTTTTATACTATCTAGTCTAAATTTCAATGTGAGATTAATAAATTAAATTACTAATTAACTAATATAATAATCATAAGATTAATTATAATAGCTATAATAAATGAATTCAATCACAAAGACATACTTTTCATCTTGATCCACTCTAAATCTTAACTTTCTTATAATAAGGTATTCACGAATTGATTGTTTATGTTTTGCACTGCAAAAATTCTCAATTAAACTAATTACTCCCTCAAGTTGATTAATTAACAACCTTATACGGAGTAATAGAGACCTCTCCCTCACTATCGCCTTATAAGATTTTATTAAGATCACAATTCCTAAATAAAGATTAAGTCTTTATGCAGAAAATGGAAGTTTTCCTACCTCTAGGTAAAACATGCAATCTTTCTATTTATGAAAATCTATCCTATTAGATGAGATATCTCTCTATCTAACAAGAATCATACATATAATCAATTCGCGTGCATAAATTAATTACACAATAGTAAAACACATAAATAAATACAAAGACATAAACTTTTAATTAATCAATAAATAATTCAATCACATAGTTAGAGTTTCATAAGATGTAGGACATATAAATCTACTCCTTCATAGAATCTACAATAAAAACAAAAATCTAGAAATGTAATAATGATTCATGATGAAAAGAATAAACTCCTGTAATTGTTTTGTGATTTCTAATGATGCTCTAGTGATTTTGCTCTCCTAGGGTTTTAGAGTGGTTATGAGAGAAAATAAAATTAGATTCCTAATTTTTGTAATAAAGCGAGTATTTATAGTTTAGGAAATATTATAGCATGCACGGCTTGGTGCACACCCATTCTCAGGGCCGTATACTTTGAAAAAACATAAAATTTTGATGTTTCGGGTTCTGCACGGCCATACTCGAGGTTGTGCACTTTAAAATTTCTACATTTTCTTCTCTAGGCAGATTTTTTACTTTGGCATGACTTTTTGTACCACTTGTGCAATGGCTAGGACACAATTTCACAATGCATTTTAATCACTTTTTGCTCTTCAGCATTAGCATCAGCATGGCCATGCTGAAGGTTATGCACACTTGAAAATCACCTTTTCTCATATTTTGCTAGATTTTGCCACGTTTTTGCTCGAATCTTCTTTAAATATTTAATTTGCACTATTTAAACCTTGAAATCAAATATTAAGTACTTGAGTATCTTTTTCTTAATAAATTCACACAAAATTCATAAAAAATCATATTCAATAAATACTATAAATAAGGTTTTTTTAATACTTATCACTAAGTTTCTTCGTTACTTCTAGGATATCTATATTACTAAAACAGTAAGAAGTATAGATGAAGTGCGGGAATCTTTGCTCATAATTATAATAGACGAGATGAATTCAAGGCTTATCAGTAGGGGTAAATAAAAGCCCCTAGGCTAGATGGATCTATAGGTTCGTTCTTTCAATCCTTTTAGAGAATAGTGGGAGTTTCAATCGTTGAAGCCATTGCTCACTTTATGGATATAGGTATCCTCCCTCCTAGTTTTAATGAAACAAATTTAATTCTTATTCCAGAAGTCAATAATCCCTAAAACTCCAATCACTTTAGGTCTTTAAGTTTGTGTAACTTCTTTTTTTAAGATCTTGTTAAAAGTGTTGGCCAATCATTTGACATTGTTTCTCGATAAAATAATTGGTCCCTATCTAAGTGCCTTTATTTCAGATTGGTTGATACATGATAATGTGGTCATTATCCATAAAGGTATTTCATTTTCTTAAGATTAAAAAAAAAAAAGAAAAGAAAAGGGAAGGCACATTATGTAATCAAAATAGACATCTTAAAAGCTTATGATAGGGTAGATTGGCTTTTTCTTGAAAAAAAACACTAGAGAAGATGGACTTTCATTCCAAGTAGTCAAATTGGATCATGAATTGTGTTAGATCTGTTTTATACAATTTAGTTCTTAATGAGAAGAAAAGGGCATTTGTATTCTTCAAGAAGTCTGAGACAAGGGTATTTCTTATCTCTTTGTCCTTTTCTCTTAGTTTTAAATGTTTTGTCTAAGATGTTAATGGCCTCTATTGCAAATAAAAGACCAAAAGGAATTAAGCTTAGAAGATCTAGCCCTAAACTTTCACATTTATTTTTTGCTAATGATTCTCTCTTTATTGGAGGCTTAGGCTTTAAGGACTTGGAAAAATTCAATAATACATTGTTAGAAAAATTGTCATGGAGGGCTATGGAAAACCTAGATTTGTTATGGGTGAAAGTAACAAAGAATGTTTTCTTTCCTGAATGTTGCTTATTGGAAGCAAAAAAAGAAAAGGGTAATTGTGCTTCTTGGCCATGGCAAAGCATCTTAGTGGGCGAAGTTGCGATAAAAGATGATTTTTTGTGGCAAGTAGGGATGGAAAAGATATTAGATGCTTTCATGACCCTTACATACCTACAATGGCAAGCAGAAAATTGGCTTCACTTCCAAATCAATAGGTTAATCAAATTTAAAGGTGGAAGTACTCATTGATTATAATTTAAGATGCTGGAAGATGAACAAGATTGTGAATCTTTTTTTTTTTTATGATACGACAAAGGATATAAGTAAAATTTCTCTTAGGCTATCAAGTACAAAAGACAAAGTGGTGTGGCCTTTTGAATCAAATAGATATTTCTTGGTCAAGAGCTATTATAGGAAACTGTCATAAGAAGTTTCAACAATTATCAACAATAAACCTTCCCCATCTCATCAAGTAAATTTGCAACTTCAAAAATTAATTTGGTCTTTGGATTGTATGCTAAAGTTTAAACACCTAATGTGGTGTAGTTATAATAACATCATTCATATAAATAGTAATTTGTTTAAAAGAAAATTAAAGGATAATTCATGTTGTTGTTTCCGTCAAGAGGAAGAAACAATTGGGTTGAGGATTTACTTCTTGTGGAATGGTGAAAATTAACAAAGATGGTGCATGGTCAAAAGAGCAAGATAAAGGAAGGATAGGTGTTATAGCTAGAGATTATATGGGTAAGCTCTTTGTTGGGATGTTCCATGAATTTTCTACATTATGTGTAGAGGTAACAAAAGCCACAATAGTCAAGGAAGGTATTCGGTTAGTAGGGAGGTTTGGTTGGTCTCAAGTGATTATAGAAATTGATTCCTTCATCCTTTTCAACACTCTATCTCATGTTTCGTCTTTTTGGGTCTTGCAACCATTCATATATGTTCTTCACAGATTTAAGAACTTAATTAATATAAAGGTAAATTCTTGAACTTTCTATGTTAAGTGTGGAAGTAGCAGAAGTCACAACAGTTATGGAAGGAATTCGGTTAGTACAGAAGTTTGGTTGGTCTCAAGTGATTATAGAAATTGATTCCTCTATCCTTTTTAACACTTTATTTCGTGTTTTGTCTTTTTGGGTCTTGCAACCATTCATAGATTTTTTTTCATTGATTTAAGAACTTAATTAGTAGAAAGGCAAATTCTTATGCCAGTTGAGTTGCCCCTCTCTCCTTTAGCTAATCTTTTATTGGTTGATCATTGTACTCGCCTGCTACCTAATTCATGTTTAGGGTAAAGCTATTGATGCTTTAAAATAAAAAATCATTTTTTTCTATGAAAAAAAAATGTTTTACAGAGGGTTTATTCTCTTGAATCATAAATCAATTGGGAAAAAAAATTGCATTTTTTATAAATAATCCCTATAATGTAACACATGCAAAAGTATGCTTAAAAATACCTACTTAAATTATGTTTTAAAGACAATTTCAAATCTTCAAAATATGATTTCTTGTATCACATCGTGTTTATTTCTTGCCACTTAAAATATTACAGTCTCATATGTATCCCATTGCTCTAAGTACATATTTGGCTTTCATTTTTGTGACTTTTTTTTATATAATTTCTCTCTACAATGTAATCTATGCCATTTGAAAAGTTTCTTTGCAACTCTCAAATCACGTTGACTAACTTAGTAACTAAGTTGAATCTCAACAAAACCACTCAAATTCACTATTCTCTCACTATGTTCATCGAGTTTACCAAATCGTCTTTGAATCCTAAAATGAACAGACCCATAATCTTCTTGCACTAGTTCCATTATTTCATACACTAAATCATTCTTTTGTAAGCATGACTATTTGGATCTCCACATTATGATTAGGTCTAGTTTGGTTTTTTTAAGGGAGAGAGAAAAAAAAAATCATAGAAGACTAGTTATTGGGATTTGCAATAGTGGTTAGGAAGAAAGAGAGAGAATTTAACCAAAAATGGTTATGGTGAATTGTTTAAAGTTTTAAAAGAATTTAGATTGGATTGATTAATTGTAAGGATAGTTCTTCACATTAAAGTAATCTCTCTCATGACTCATTCCCTATGTCTTTTTGAGCAAGGGTGAGGAGATGAAATGAGTTATCCACTTAAATAATATTATTTTTTAAAAAATTTTATGAAATAGCACACTCAAAAAAATTATTTCAAAAATAGGTTACGAAGGCAAGTATCTAATCCATGCCTTTAGTACAATTTTTTTTTATTATTATTGAAAAAAATTATGAAAAATCATGTAAAGAAAATTATTTTTTTTTGTTTTAAAAAATTAAAAGTTTATAGAAAGAATAACAAAAAAATAATTTTCATAAATTTAAAAATTATAAGAATTTATCAAAAAAAAAATTCGCACCCTTTTATACTTTATCTTATAATATACAAAAAAAGAAGAAGAAAAAAAACCATGAAAACATAACTTCGTCTCTTTGTTTTTTTCATCATCTCATAGTTATTAACCTATGAAAACATAGCAATTTGACCCTCATAAAAATACCAAATAGCAACACAGTTTAGTTACAATTATAGTAGACTCAAATAAATCTTTTTTAATATATTAAAAATTGGAAAAGTAAATTACATCAACATCATTTTTTTTCTTCTTTTTTTTATATATTATAAGATAAAGCATATATGGGTGTGAATTTTTTTAATAAAATTTAAATCAATTTTTATACTTTTTAAATTTATGAAAATTATTATTTTTATGTAAACTTTTAATTTTTTTAAACAAAAAATTAATTTGAAAATTTTTAATTTTCTTTACATGAATTTTTATAAAAAATTAATAATAATAATTAAAAAATTGCATTGAAGGTGAGCTAGGTACACACCTTCAATACAAATTGCTAAAAGTGTAGATCAAGTATGCATCTTCAGTACAAATTGTTGAAGGCATAGACTAAATCCATGTCTTCGTAATTTATTTTTTGAATAATTTTTTTAGTATACTATTTTGTAAATTTAAAAAAAAATATTTAAATGAATAACTTGAAATGAAATCCAACACTCAAATAGGGTGTTAAACATACCATTTTAGTTCAATTTAAAATTGTGTATTAATACATAAGTACATGTGCTGCATTCGTAAAAACATTTTAGGTTTTATAGTTCTTTAGATTTTTTTTTTAAATGCAATATTTATTTCCTTTTCTCCAACTGCTTGTATCAAACTTTTGATGTATCTATTATTATCTCTTTTCATTGAAAGTGTCAAGTTTTTTTTTTAAAAAAGAAAAAAGGAAAGTATATCTTGCAATTCTTCTCTTATTTTTCACCGACTTACACTCGACAACACATCGTTACGCGGGAAAAACCAAGCTTTTTTACGTTGTCGATTGTCCCAATACCAAACAAGCAACCACGACCTTCAACTCCAAACATCATAATACCGTTAAAAACCGTTAAACTTCCATCATCATCTTCTTCTTCAAACATCCTCTCCCTCTCTCTGTTTATCTACATCCATGTGTATAACTGAAGATTTGAATGTCCAAAAAAGGAAAATTAGAACAAATTGTGATGTCCCTTCTCCAAAATTCCACACGCTTCACACACATCCTCCAAACCCACGCCCTCATCATCAAAACCTCTCTCAACACCAACACTTTCATCATTACTAAACTCATACGCCAACTTTTTGATCATTCTTCATACATAACAGCATGTGATTGGAGAAAACATGAATGGGAATACCATTTGGGGAGACAGAAATTTGGTCCACGCTTAAGTTATGCCCGATCGCTCTTCGATCAGGTCCCATACCCAGATACATTCATTTTCAATATCATGATTCGAGCTTACTTGATTTCTGACAAACCCCATGAATCCTTGTCCCTTTTTACCCAAATGCGATGTCGAAACGGTGTTAAAGTTGATAGCTTTAGTCTTAGTTTGGTCAGTCAAGCGTGTGGGAGTTCGAGGGAGGTTATATATGGACAAGTTGTGCATAATTGTGCCATAAAATCGGGGTTCGAGTCTGATGTGTTTGTTCAAACTTCTTTGATTGAGATGTATGCGAAATCGGGTTTTGTTGAGGTTGGAAGAAGGATTTTCAATTTCATTGAAAACCTAGATTTGGTTTCGTATAATGTGTTGTTGGCAGAGTATGTGAGGGTGGGAGAGGTTAGCTCAGCGCGTGATTTGTTTGACAAAATGCCTGAAAGAGACTTGGTTTCGTGGAATACTATGATTCATGGGTATGCATCTACTGGGGATGTAGAAGAGGCGCGAAAGCTTCTTGATAGAAGTAGGGAAAGAGATGTGGTTTCTTGGAGTACGGTGATTGGAGCATATGCTAGAATACGGAGATCGAATGAGGCTTTGAGTATGTTTCATAAGATGCAGTTAGCAAATGTGAAGCCGGATAAAGTCACTATGGTTAGCGTGTTGGCTGCATGTGGTGATTTGGGTGCATTAGGCATTGGGAAATTGGCTCATGAGTACATAGATAGAAAGGGGATTGAGATAGATACTAAGCTTGGAACTTCTCTTGTGGACATGTATGCAAAGTGTGGGGATATAGAAAACTCATTGAGTGTATTCGATAGAATGAATTTTAAGGATGTTTTTGCATGGAGTGCTGTAATGTTAGGATTGGCAAACCATGGATTTGGTGAAGCGGCACTAGGTTGTTTCTCAAAGATGATAGCTGACGGGGTTGCACCAAATGATCTCACGTTTATAGGCATCCTAATCGCATGTAGCCACATCGGTCTTGTTGATGTTGGATGGAAATATTTCACATCCATGAATGATGATTTTGGTGTTGTTCCTAAAATCGAACATTATGGTTGCATGGTTGATATTCTGGCTAGAGCAGGGCAGCTTCAAGATGCCAGGGAACTCATTAGAAGCATGCCTTACAAGCCAGATGCTGTAGTTTGGAGGACCCTTCTAGGAGGTTGCAGGATATACAAGAACATTGAATTAGCTGAAGAAGCTGCACAGAACCTGCTTGAATTGGAGCCTCAAGCTGATGGGAATTATGTACTTTTGTCTAACATATATAGTCAAGCAAAGAAATGGGACAAGGTTGCATATGTTAGGAGAAATATGAGAAATGTAGATGTTCGGAAGGTCCCTGGCTGTAGTTCAATTGAAATTAATAATGCAGTCCATGAATTCATTTCTGGTGATAAGTCGCACCGAGAATGTGAGAAAATCTACCAAATGTTAGCAGAAATAGTAGATACATTGACGCATGCCGGATATAAACCACTAACAGCTCTCATTTCGCATGATTTGGAGGAGCAAGAGAAGGAGATTGCATTGGCTCGTCACAGTGAGAAATTGGCTGTCGCATTTGGATTTCTTAATACTAGTTCAGGATCACCCATAAGGATTATAAAAAATTTGCGGATATGTGAAGATTGCCACTTGTTCTTGAAATTTGTTTCTCAAGTCTATCAGCGAAAGATCATAGTAAGGGATCGCAACCGCTTCCATCATTTTGTTGAAGGCTTGTGCTCCTGCAATGACTATTGGTGAATAGAAAATGGAAATTCTTTCTTTCTAGGTAACTTTGGAACCGCTACTTCTCAAAAGAGAGAGGAGCAGAGTGTCACTAGGCCAGAAAGGCCATTCGCGTTTTGCATGGCTGAAAGCCTAAGTTGCAGAGAATGTGCCACTATGTATCATCCTTGTCGCAAGTCACTACAACATTTCTTACTTCTGCACCAATAATGCAAAAGTATTGGCATTCTTGCTATTTTATTGGGCAGGACAAATAGGCGCAGTATGAAATATTATAATATTCGTTGGATGATTACATGTTCAACTAGTAAAACGATACCCACGTATCTAGAAACACGGACGTTTCATAATCTAGGACAAACAATATCAATGCTCAGGAACACAGGCGGACAAGGGAAAAATTGTCATTCACCGAAAGACAACTATTATTCTTTTGATGAGTCAAATCTTGAGTTATCATCAACAACTAGCCAAGAAATTTTACAAAAATGAAGTTTATTCATCACATTCGCTCTACATGTATTCTTTTTCAAATCTCGGGGTAACCTATTTCACGTAGCCACTCCACCATAGAACTTTGATAAGATGTTGCAGAAATGCTGCATGTTTCTCAGCTAATTGTCACCTGATTCAAAATCCTGCAGCAAAGCTGTGAAGCAAGATTTTTGGATTTTATCTAGCATTAACAGTAGTGAAATACTGATTCAGAAAATTTCTTGTGAGCCTATTGGTTTTCTTAAATTCGCATAGACCCACCAAACCAATGATGTCAGTCCCTACATTCCATAGTACAGTTACAAAGCCGGAACAGCAATTTTCCTTGCCTTTCTCAGAAGGAAGAAACGTAAATTGATCTGCCTGCTTCATTCCTATGCGCATCCATTTACAGTAAGTGGAAATTCAGTTTGGTGCTCAATCAAAGTTTGCTGAAGCATTTTCCATCATATACCTAAAGTCTAAAAGATATGAAACCCATCCCCAAGCTAAAAGAAAGCCAAACTACACTATCAGTCAAATGTACACAACTCTTTCAAGTAGTCACCCCAAGAGTCACCTCCATGCTGAAGAAGTCGCCATTTCTCTATTCATCCAGCTAAGATAAAGAGCCCCATCACTCTCTTTGACTCTAAAATTCTGGTGGAACTCCTTAAGCAAATCTGTGGCAGCATCAGCTACCGATGGACTCAACCGACACTGCTGAAACCCTGCCATCCTCAGTCTTAACCTCCATTTACCAAAGAGTTCATGCCGTTCCACCCTCTCTGCTCCCTCACAAGCTATCATGTTGACTATGTCCCGAGCCACACAATGCTGCTCTGCATTAATCCGTTTCTTGTTATTTCTGTCCAGAGCAACATCAATTGACTCAAACATTGCTTTATAATACTCAAAAGTCTCTTTGAATCTTATAAGAAATGGTGATGTGTTGGTGTTAGATTCTTGCTCAACAATCGTCACCACTTTTGGTGAGAGACTTTTAACAAGCCGCAGCAGCCTATCTCTGTGATTCTCTGTGCTCACGCTCTCATCTGGCATATGATGCAGAACATAAGGAAAATTCACAGCTACAGCTTCCCCAGGCAAAATTCCAAGATTCTCAAGATGAACCTCACAACCAGACATGGCAGCATTATGGAAGGAAAATGGCACTCCACGCGACGCAGCAAGCTCCGCCAGCTTTTTCCCTACGATTTCAAGGCTTCCTCCCCGAGCATGAGCTGATTGAGAATCATCAACACCAGTTATCCGGATGGCTGGAGGTCCACCTGGTCTGGCCACAAGAGCTTCAATGAGCTCCACATATTGGCTGCCTTGCGCAATCTGAAAATCAATTATGTGTATTCTTGGCTCATTTCTCATGGCTTCTCCAATGATGACATTTGATGACTTGTAGGCAAACTTCCAGTATGGACAGATTGTATACAACACACCCATGTAAGACATTAACTCAGAACTTGTTGGCTCTTCGCACTTTAGCTTTCTGTAAATTATGCTACCAGAATTTTCTAGCCTTGCTCGGAGCCCTTCCAGCATGTATGCACCAAGACGTTGAACAGGATCCCCGGAGACTGATACCATTTGTTCCAAGGCATTCATGTATGCAGAAGCTGTGGCCATATCAGAGTTATCAATTGCCTGAGCACAGAGAAGGAGCCCCTGTGCCAAATCTAACCTACTGATATCCACTATCTGATTCCAGTAACTTGGCTTGGAAGACATGTGGCACGAACCACTATCTACACAGCAATTAGAGCCCTCATCCATATCTATATCAGGTCCCAGCAAAGACATTTCAAGTTCTCTTAGCTTATCTCTTTCATTTGCAACAGAAGAACCACTTAAAGGGGATCCATAATGGTTTTCAGGGGAAAGATAATGGTCTGACAGGTATGACTGTGAACCTTGTGTTGAAAATGGGCTCCTATTTGATGAAATGCTGACAACAGGAGATTCATATGAAATCAAGCCAGAAGCTGCTGGAGATGAATCCAAGGTGAAGTATTGCTCCTTGCAAGCTTGAAAAGAGAGGTTAACTCCTTGGTTGCCTAAATCAGAGCTGGTATTGTTGTCTGCACTATGGAAATGTGACACACAATATGGATCATTCTCCTGCATTTGTTGGGCATAAAACCCATACATAGCAGCTGAATTTTGGTGTTCTTGTGATGTTTGCATCTTAGAAAAAATCTAGAGGACAATAGTTGATGTCCCTGTCCTGTAAATTGCACGATGAGAACCTTCTGATAGGGATCTTCTAAAGAAGATGTAATAACAAATGATTGTCAAGACTGAATCCTTTATCACTTAACAGATGGTGGTGGTGATGACAAACCAACTTTTGAAGCACCTCCTAGTTGTTTAGTAATCAAAACCATAACTGCTACTGCCTTGTGAGCACTAAACTGGACAGGCAGGCAAAATCTGATGAAAAAAAAAAAAAGAAGTAGATGTCAACGCAACAGTAAATTTGGGAGGAAATAGAAAAGGTTAGAAGAAAAGCAAATTTCACGAGCTGAGGACAGCAACTATAAATGTCAAAAAATACAACTGAACATGACCCCACAACACCACCCCCCTCCACCCCCCCAGGTAGGGTGAATGAAAATGGTAAGACAAATGGAATGTAACATGCCATCAATATGAACTATCCGGCCACAGAATCGTGACCTATATTTCTCATGCCATTAACAGAAGTTAATACAATCAAAGAGACACATATGGTGATGAATTTCTTCTACGAAAACAAGGAGGAAATCCATAAAGGCAAAGCGCCAAAGCGTGTATCTGAATTCCTATAAGAGAAAAACATCAATATCCTGAGGCCACTACCAAGTGCAAACTGGAACTTAACTGAAACAGCAGCCGTCCCCATCCACCGGCAAAAACATAAATATATTTGCAAACTAAGATATCAAGAGAACCAGAGCCTAAATATTGCATTGCTTCGAAAAGTAAAAATGCTCCTTTTCTGATAATTGTGTAATTACCAGTAAAATAGTAAAATTGCTCCTTGTATCATTGGAAACTAATATTTTCTCTTCAAGCACAGTCCTTGCACATCACATTGACAAAGAAGAGGTGGAAACTTCACCAAATACCGGAAAACAACAAAAATTTAACCAATAATTTCCAAAAGAAAACAAAAATTTTCCATTACTCAATTTAAATTTACACACTATTAAGCTTAATTTTCACTAAAACTAATGACCAAAAATTCCCAAGCCAACTAAATAATATTATATTCCAATTATAGGTGCCAAACCACCATATGCATATATAAATAAACACTCTTGAAACAAGAATCTCACATACCCATCTTTAGAAATAAAAAACGCATAACTAAAAACCAAACCTTTGCATCAAATTCAGCACAAAAATTAATGGGTATACCAAAAACCACTCAAATCACTCAAAAAACACAGCAAAGCAGCAAACTTTAACACGTACATGGCCTTAAGACTTCAAAAAAGAAAAAAAAAAACCATAATTATGTAATTCATTTGCATACCTTGTCTTCCGAGAACTCTTTCAGCCCAATTTTTTGTTTGCCTTGTACCTTTTTTCTTTTACTTCGGCTTTCCTGTATAGTATGGATTATAGAAGGGAAATATCATTCATTCATTTATGTGCGCGTTGTGTCGTCGTCAGTCAATTCATTTTTTTATAGCTTTGACGCAGCAGCACTTTGCCCATGGAATTATAGTAAATTACATTCTGTGCCATACAACAGGACACTGACGTTGGTTGGGGAGTGAAGTGGAGTGCGCGTTATGCCCAGTAGCTTTTGTTCTGTTGTAGCATTTTTTTTTTCTTTTAAAGAATGAAAATTGCAGCTATAAAAATGGGAAATTTGTTTTTTCTACTTTATAGGAAATTAGGCGAAGGAAAAAGTGCATAGCTACAATAATGGTTGCTCGGGTAGACTAGAAGTACCGAAGAGATCTGAAAAATTACTTTTCAATATAATTTTATAAACAAATGATTTTTTAATCCAAAACATGCATTGATATTTTAATAAAAATAACATTTTCCTTGCAAGAACTACTTATAGTTAATGAAAATTTGAAAATTAAGGGGCACATAAAATGTTTTATTTTTTTTCATATTTAATATAGTTTAACGGTTATAATCATCCACTCTTATATTGAAAAATGAGGAAAGTGGAGGATTCCATATCTTTGAACATAAATCATCATGAGACATAAGTAATTTTTTAATTGTTGGAAGGTATTGATGAAAAATGCCTAAAAAACACAACCTTTTCTTCTCATAAAAAAAAAAATATTTTCTATGTTAACACCTTCACCATTAAAACTATGCAAACAAACTAAACCGATCAACTCGCTCCTACTTACATTGATTCAGGTAGGCTTGCTAATTGGGGCAAATTTTCTAGCTCAATCCATATTTTTATGCAACTTAAGTGGGCTAGCTTGTATTAATCCAGAGGTTAATGGGCTAACTCGTATATATAAAAATATATATATATTAAAGCTAAATAGATCAATGCAAGGTTAGCCCGCATTGGTACACTTTATATTCAGATGAAATTTTATGGTCCAATCCACATTTTTCTAAGGATTAAATGGGCTAACCCGTACGGCCCACCTTGCTTACATAACTTTATCCACTATCCTCATCTATCACAAATACATGTGATAGAACTATTTTTTATTATATTAGTATGATGATATTTGAAAATTGTTAGTTACTAATATTAAATATGATGAGACATAACTTTATTGGAACAAGTATACCTTTATTTTTAATAAAATGGAATATATTTTTCAAACTTATTTTGTTTTGTTCATCTTGTTTGTGAGGTTCAACAAATCAAAAATAAAATGAGACAAATAGGGATGAGATAATTTCAAGTAATAAGCTTTTATATGGATATTAATTGAGTCCTGAATATCTTTTAATTTGGTCTATCGATCCCTCAATTGAGTTCTCCATAAAGTTTGGTTTACTTAAGGTCGCATAGGTGCTAAATGAGTATTGAAGGTCACATAATATATTTTTCAAGACCTACTCTCATAAGGTAAGATATAGAATACTATCTTGATACCATGTACCATATAATAAGTAATCTAAGATATACAAAGTAAAAGTATTTACCATATGAAAATTGTTAATTATAATACCAAATATAACTTAATATAATATTTTAACTCAACACACACTTATGGTCCAAGCCCAATAACCTAATACAAAAAGTAAAACCCTAAAACATATTACATCCACCTCTCATTTTCTTTTGAAAGTATTATCAATAACCATACGATTTTAATTCTCATTTCCTTTCTCACCTTTTATTTCCTTTGCCACTTATACTTTTCCTTCTTATATTAGTAAAAATACTAGAATGGATTTAGCATTATTATTCATTTTAAACAAGTAGGCCTAGACCTTACATAGATTACAATTTTGTAATTATGTATTGCGATAAATTATTTAAATTTATATCATCACATAGGATCCATCCTTGAATCGAATCCAATACCAAACATAATATGCTCCAAATCCTTGAATCGAATTCAAAGTACAAATAGGATCCATCCCTAATTGACTATATTTAGATCAATGAGGTTTATAATATAAAGTTGATATTTTGTGTGTGTTTTTAACATGATCAACGAAAGAAATAGGATATGAATATTTGGTTGATTAGATATCACTCACTAATCAACAAATGAACCATCAATTGAATCATACAATCAGCATTACTCTAAATCACATAAAATAATGAAAAGATTAATAAAAACCTACATAACTCCACAATATTCTAATGATTGGGTTTGTCACAATTAGTTGTATTTTGGCTGATAAAGACATTATGAATGCATGAATCGCTTAAAAAAAAGTTATTTAGTATGAGAAAGTATCTAGTTTAATGTTAATAGACGTAAAAACTCTTATGATGGCAAACAAGTGACTATGGACAATTTATTAATATAGAAAATAATTAAAAGTCATAAGTTGTCAAGGTCCACACATCATGGAACAAGTGAATTTCAACTATTTTAATTTACTTACAAGCCCTCATATAAATCTCTAAGACTCTTGAGTGTCTTCCAAACTATTCTAAGTGAAATCTATAAACAAAAACCCTTAAAACGTCTACTCATAGTCTGGAGATAGAGTAAAGACGAAGTAAATATAAAATTAGAAATGTAATTACAAAAGAAGAAATTACCAAAAAAAACTAAAGGATGATTGGTTTAGGTTTGCTAACTAAACCACCATATTAGTCAACTGTCAAGGATAATAGTCTATAATACTACTATATTGATTAGTTGTTATGGATATTAGTTAACCATTATTTATTAAATGGCAAGGTCATCTCTCCTCCAATGTAAAAATCTTGTCAAATATCACAATGCAATTTACCTACTTCTAAATATCTTGCATCTCCATTCAATAGAATTCTACTGTAAAAAGCCCTCAATTGCCCCTTTCTCTATAAACCTCTTCTTGGGCTTAGAATGCCAATGCTCTACTTTCTACAACGCCCTATCAATGAGAACAAAACAAGAAGTATGTACTCATACACTGGAAATGTGTTACCATTGGAAAACGATGCCTTGCCCTAAAACATCTAAAAATGAAAATCATTAAAAAAAAAATCAACATGAAAAGAATGGATAAAAATACAAGGATGAGAGGGAATTGATAAATACAATAAGTTAACATGGAAATATTTGAATAGAACACATAAATCTCACAAGACTTTTAAAAGTATTCTATAAACCGTTCTAAAATTTTATTAAGTGGACTTCTAATACATCTATTTATAAGCCTTATTTGGAGTATGGAATTAGATGAAATTGGAACAAAATAAAGGTGAAATCTACTAAAAGAATTGAAGGGCAAGTGTCATACGATCGGCACTTGTAGAATTTGATTGAATGAACCACTATATTGATTAAGCATAAAGGATTTTTTTTTCAAATTATGAAGCCATTTTTCTCCTGAAATATAAAATTTTAGCGAATATATTCCTATTCTTAAGAGGTTTTACGCACTTTTATAATTTGATTAAATGAACCACTATGCTGGTTAAGCATAAAGAATTTCTTCCTCAAATTATGAAGCCATTTTTCTCCTCAAGTATAGAATTTCAGTGAACATATTCCCATTTCTAAGAGGATTTACAAATGTCTAAATGTGTTAAATTTCCAAGTGCTTAAGTTTTGGAATATTTACTTTCATAGAAAGACCAATGGAAGGCTATCCACGTAGTTGATAGATCTGTTTTTTACCTTATTTGAATTGGAAAACGAGTATACATAAATGAGGGAAGGCAAAATGTTCGTGCGAGAAAATTCCTCGTAAGTTAAGACGCTCGAGAAGCTGGCTACATGAGCTAAGAACGTTTTGACTTTTTAACGATATGTAGAGCTAGCCAGCTAACTGACAAGAAATCATAATTAGGCGATTTCTCGACATGTTTTCTCTGATATAAATTCAGAGTTGGCGGCTTTCGGCCTTCCACTAAAGGTCAGGTACAGCAGGTTTCGTATCCTATGATGACCACGACCGCCGTGTTCAGTACCCACAATGTATATGTAGTTGAAAAAGACGACTGAAGACCTTATCACCATTTAAGAAGAAAGAGTAAGGTGTCAAATCCCACGAAGAAAAGTTAATTATTTGGTTAAGGAAAATTACGACAAAGTCGTACGAAGCTTCGACTCCTAAAGTGTGGACTTAAAAAATCGTTTGGTTTGTCCTCCTATTATAACTTTTGGGTTATAAAAATTATTTATTTATCATTTATTTAAATACGCAATATATTATATTAATATACCATTTTTTTACTTTAAATACTACTTAAACTCTTATAAATTAATAAATAATCTTAAGAAGTTATAAATAACCTAATAAACCTCGATCTCTTTATGTATTTTTTTATAGAAAAATAAACACGTTTTAATGTTCTTAATATATAAAAATTTAAGAGTTTTAAAATTGACTTTATAAGCTTGAGATATATTCACATAAAATCAAATTTTAGGAGATTATTTATAAATTTTTTTTTTTATATATTGCACATTAAATTCAATGTTTATTTTGCTGCAATTTAAGAGCTTGTAGCATATTTATTACGCTCGCCGCCTATGATTCTATATATGATCAAAGGATGAGCATGTAATGAAACATGGATTTAGAATGAATCGACTTGGAATGCATAGAAGGCACTTTAGCTACCAACTCCATGCTAGACACGATCACGGGAAGGACCTAGACTCGGAACCAAAGGTCAGGTCTAGTCATAGGGCCTGTTTGGACCCGGCCCGGAACCACCAAGTCAAGGATTACGGGGAGGGGGAATTGGAACCAGCTCGAAGGAGGGAATGGCCTGGGCGGTTCCTTGACCCAACGGTTCAAGGATCGATTTGACCTGTGAACCGGCCTTTCGAGTTTTTTTTTTTAATCTTCATTTTTAATTACATATTTTTTATATTCTTTGAGATTATTTAATATTTATCTTTGTATATTTTTTTAGTTGGCTTGATTTTTTTGTTAAATTTATAAACATTGAAATTTAATCTACAATTTCTCGGAGCAATATATGATTTTTTGGAATTAATTAATGGCAATATCCTGTAGCATTAGGGGGGGGGGGGGGGGGGGGGGGGGGGGGGTTGGTTCGAGGATGCCAGCCCTGAATTTTATTGATTGAATAAACTTATTATAGAAAAAGAGGGGGACATTTGGCTTTACCTCTTATACATGATAATAATATAGTGTAAGTAAATAACAGAAATAAATAAAGGAGTACTACTCCCCTTACAAAATATGTCTAACTCTAACCTAATACAAAAAAACAAATAAGATAGTACTACTATCCTTATAAAATTATTTGGTTTACCCGATATCAAGATTCGAACTAACGGAGCTTCCACTCGATGGGATGGAGTCATTGAAATATTCATCTTCTTCACTAGAAGTCCCATATAACTCTTGTGTGTGACTCCTTGCCTTCGACCAATCCTCCACGTAAGCTAGCGCCTTAATGTTGACGGGTGACAATCGTGATCACCATTGAGACAGGATAATGCCCATCGTGCTAAATGCCTGTTTAACAGCTACCGTTGAAGCGGGAGCAGCCAAAACCCGACGAGTCATGCGAGAGAGTATGAGGTACATCTTCCTATGCCTCATCTACCAGTCGAGGATGTTGAAATCCTTGATACTACTGTCATCAAATTCAAAGTGTGTATTGAAGTAATTGTTAAGTTCAGTATATTCAGTTAACCCGGAATGGTGCCACTTCAACTTTTGAAACATCATTCGTTGCGCAATGAGACTAGGATCATGGGTGGTTCCATGTGAGCTGAGAGACGGTGAGGGAGTTCAAGACACTTGACCATCGAAGATAGTGCAAAAGTTAGAATATAATTCTTCTGTTACCTGGACTACTTAGTATAGTTCTTGCGTGGTGATAACGACATAAGTGTCTTACGTGTTAGAGAATGCGTCAACAATGGAATAATATAAATTAAAATATTTAATAACATGTCTTTTTTATACCATGGATCTAAAATAGAAGCAACTAGATAAATTACTGGAATTTGTCTATAATACTGCAACCATTTTACAGCCATATCATTTATAGCCACTTGCAGAAAAGTGTCATATCGAGAATCGAGCAGCACCGATTGTATATTCACCGCATTCATAAGGAAAAGATTAATACTAACTTGGTATACTTACGAAAATGTTATAGTACAGTTATGAAAAACTTTTAAAAATTCAACATTCTATTGCATACATCCTATCACTGGGGTGTAGTGGAATGTTTGGGACATTCATAGTAGCAAAAGAACATAATGTATCTTTATAAGCAAATGTACTTTCTGAAAGTCAATAGGTGGAATTCCACTTATGCTTAACATCATTTTTAAATTTTTTAGGTGGCATTTCATTTTCAATATAAAATCTTTACCATGCCTTATTTATGGAAGGATGGTCAATTAAAAAAATACTAGTTGTCTTATTGGGGACATTTTAAAATCTAAATAATTCATATCATCCTTAATGCAAAGATTTAAAATGTGGCAAACACATCAAATGTAGAAAAATGTCCCACCTAATGTGGGTTGACATAAAGATTGAAGTTCATCAATGGATTGCCGTATTAGAGGCTGTGTTGTCAAAACCAATTGAGAAAATATTTTTTGTCAAACCATATTCACCTAAAATAATACTTATAATATGAAAAATGTTTTATATTGTATGGTAATCATTGAAAACCCTTAAAGCTATTAGTCTTTTTGGTACCTACTACGCATCGTCTACCTAGTGGCATGTAACTCCCATGTATGAATCTTCTTGCCATGGATTGGTCCATATATCTACACAAATGGAAACATACGTGTCAAGAGAATTAAAAAGAGTGTATAATTCACGCTTACCATTATGATGCAACTTAACGGTGGTTTTTTATATGGTTTTTAAGTCATAAGTCCGTGAGCTTGAATTTAACGCTTCTCGCTCGTACTCCAATTCGTGTGGGGAAGCCACGTGAGTCCATAATAGGTTACACTTTGCTAAGTATTCTGCAAGTAAAACTTGTTATCTATCAACAGAATAGTAAAATAAGCGTCTTCATTGTGATCTTGTTGACCGTGAAATTTGTTGCTGTGATTTATCTATATCAAACTCTATGAGGTGTTTCGCTTGCATGTGTCTATTAAGGGTGTCATACCCTCTCCATTTTTCCACACATAATTTGATTGGTAGTAGTTGTAATAAGTATGGCTACTACCATCTTCCCCTATAATTTTATTTACGAAAATGTTCAGTAAAAAATTTTTATTTAAGTGATGCTAATGGCTTACCTATGGATCTGGATGAGCCATGTAAGTACCTTGAAATTTCTTCTTCCGGCACTTCTTGCACATCGTCTTACCCTTCTCTTTTCGCCTCTTCCTCACTGTCATGTCGTGGTAGTAGTTCGCTTTGTCCACTAGAAGGCCTTTCATGAAAGCTTGGAAGTGACATCATCAAGTCCTTTAGGCATTTGTTGGTAAAGTCGTGGATATCATAATCATCCACTTCAAAATATTGTTAGGATGACTCTTGCACGGATTTCCCTTATCACCTTTGTCAGAACGATCCCTCTTAGAAGAACCTGAACTACTAAAATGACTTGTCTTTTTTTAATATTAGGATAATTATAAAATACCGATATTGGTAGATAAGAGGGCATAATTCATTTAACAGTTGGCAACAAATTCCATAAAAATTATCTAATAGTGTAAAAGATGCGAGCACATCAAATAAAAGAAAAGAGCACACAAAATAGAAGATGAGAGTATAGAAATTTTAAAATGAGAGTAGAAGACAAGAGTGAGTGCAATTTTTGTGCATAGGTAATTTTCCTCTTCACACTACACCATCAATTTATACAACATCCTTGATCCAACAACCCAGTTAATTTTTTCTGCTCCATTGCAGAGTTCAAATTTGAAAATTTGAGCACCTGCAATCTTGTACGTTGTACCTACACTAATAGCTAAAACCTATTTCTTACTATCTGCACCCTCCTTTCGCATTTCTCCCCGGTTGTCTTCTCTTTTTCTATGTTTTTCTTTCCTAACGTTGTAGAGTTGCAGCCTTTAACCTCAATATTTTATTCACTTTGCTCTTGTTTCATTTGAAAAAAAAAAAAATCCATCTTTTTCAATGTGTGTCAAGGATCTTAATCTCAAATTTTTTCCTGCTTCCTAACATAGGATACTATTTTTCAATGTTTGAAATCATCCCTTGCTCCGCAATTTTGGACTCCAAACTATCAAACTTTGTCAAGTTTAAGAAGTCATTTTTTTTTTTTTGCTTATACGGTGGGTTAACCCACCGGTTTGGTTGACTGTGAATCAGCGGGCCGAATCGGCAAGTCGCTGGCCGGTTTAAGGCCCGGCTATTCCTACCTATCGAGCTAAATCCTCTGAAGGGCCAGTTCACCAGTCGAAACTAGCCCTCTCACATGTCTAGTCAAGTCCAAGAACTCATAAATTCTAGAGTCGTAAATCGGCTTTAATTTAAAAAAGTTACAAATCTAAAACTCTTAATAGTACTTAACTCATTTTGTAAAAACTTCAAAAAGATTTGTATTTATTAACATAGGTTCTTACCTAAATAAAGTTGTTATCTTGATAATATGGGATAGAAGTTTTAAAAAAATTGAAAGATAAAATTTAATTTTAGTCTCATATTATCAAGATATGAAAACTTTCTCTTATTAAATTTTACAAATATCCAATCATATATACTTTTTTTGATGTATTTATTTCTTGTATTGTTAATAATAATAACACATTAAATGTTGTCAATTGGAATTAATTTTTTCTACACATGAAATAGTTCAAATTATTAATATTATTTGAATTTGAATTTTTTTTTTCAAGTCGGAACCACAAGTTCTTATAGATTTGGCAGGTTGGCCCACCATTGATCTATGGAAGTGGCGATTCCATGATGGGTTAGAAACTGTCTTGCTAATTCAGTTGAAATCGCCAAATTAGATCTAGGTTGATTCGCGATTCTAACTCGCTTCGTGATCGTCTCTACACCATGCTTTGCTATTCAAAACAAAATCATAAGATAATTGCTAAATGATTAAAATAACAACACATCAAATCTATCTATAATTATTTTTAGGTCAATTATCATGATCTTAAAGCAAAAGGTCCAGATGACTTCAAACCCTTGCATCCATTCTATTCCTACTCAAATAAATGGTATATTTGATGAACTTCAATTAAAGTCTCCGTCCAAAAGTAATGGAAAAGTTATCCGATAAACATGAAATTGCATGCAATCTTATAAGCTTAAATTTTTATATCACAAGGTTGAGCAATTTCCATCTCCATCACCCTTAAACTATATATGAAATGTGATTGTTCCAAAACCTTGAAATAATACGTTCTCGCTCTGAATTTACATAAAATTTGCAATAATTAAGGATTTTAGAGGAACTCCATTTGATTCATCCTATATGCGAGGCAAGTGAATTACAAATATTGCCAATTGCCATGCAGTGCCAGCAGAGAAATGGATTAGTATTATGCTCCTAACTTTTGATTTGATTTTTCAAAACGTCACATGGCTATATCCCAAATTCTAAGTCAAACTATAGTTTTGTTCAATGGGCATCAAGATCATTTGCATTTAAGTCAAGTCATACACGTTATCCATGGGTCATTTTTATGTTTAAATTATGTTATACACGTTATCCATCAAAGGAATCTTGGCAATCCCTAACTTGACATCAGCAACTAATATGTAAAAAATACACCTTTTGAAAGTTTTTGTGGCTCTCGGACTTGCATCCACCGTGAAGTCATCTAAAATTATAGTTAATATGCATCCTATTGAAGCTATATATTGCATCTATCTAATATAGGTAGACATGAGCTCTATCCCAACCCAATCTAGCCAAAACCGGCGGCTCATGGGGGCTCCAAAGAGGCGAACCGTAATTAGCCTATCAAGGACCAGTTTTGTGCTGAGCTTATGAACTCGGCAGTTCTCAAGAGTCCAGTAATGACTCTTGGACTCGTCGGAACTGAGTATTAATTTTCTTTTCTCTTTTGGGCAATCATTCCATTGTGATATTTTGAACTAATATGCAGTAAATTCCAAGTTATATTTAATTAGTTGAGGTTTTCAATATTTGGGGGGAAAACACATAGGAGTATTACTCTCTTTGAAACGAAATGCAAATATGTAAGAAATAAAATGGTAGTACTACTATTTTTATAGAAAAACAACAAAAGTATACAACAAAGTCACTAAAATCTGCCATGTTGATGTTTTCCATTACAAGATTTTATTCAATTGAAGAGACAAAACCTTAAAGTTCCTTTATAAGCTTTTAATATTAAAAAGATAGTATTTCAAATTAAAAAAATGATATCAACGAAAGCAAAACGAAATATAAACAAACCCCTCGTTGGGCAATTACAATATTAATATGCAAAATGAGTCAAATAACTATACAATATTGTATAGAATTCCGAGGAAAGAGTACTAATTTGTAATTAAAAACTTAAATTCAAAATTTTGATTAATTAAAAATGTTTGGGCTTAGAATACTTCATGAGTTATATACACATGAAACCCTAAACGACATTTCAATTGTTTAATTTCAAAATCGCTATTTGAAAGTATTGACTATTTTTTCTCATAAAGAAAAAGAATGCATAATAAAGAAAAGGCATATATGTTTTGATGAAAAGATCAAATATGCTCAAACCAATATTTGCCATCTGGACTCATCGCTTTTGGTTCCTCATTTGAAGTTTGAAGATGGTAGTAAAAAAGACATCAAGTAACAAAGCATTACAAAAAAGCATAAAGTATTAAAATACACTGTAATAATTACTTTACAAACCAAATTGAGCAACTATAATGTTCTTCATCTTTCAATAGTATATATTAATCTTCTATTTCTCTTTCCATGAACTCCATTATTGCTCTGCAGCATTAAAACCATCTTAGTTTACATTAATAGTTGGTAAAAAACCGTAATAGAAATACAAAATAAATAAATACTACAGAACATGAAAAGAAAGATGATAAAAATATAAGGGCAACCAAAGGAATAATTAGGCAGAGCAGATAAAAAAAAGTAAAATAAGTTAATCTTTTATTATGTTTATCGCCTTCATCTTGACATTGAAATTTGGGCAAAATCCCAAGTGATTTTTTCCTTTAGGGTTCACCGTCCTCGTTTTGTCATTTTCATCCTGTAATAAAAACTGAAAACAAAAAAGGAAATGAAATAAAGAAGCCAACTAGTAGGCCTATTCCATTAAAATCCACTTCATGAGAACATAGAAGAGTAGATAGAGATATTTAAAAAAAGTGAAGATTCAAAATGACTATGATTTATTTGCTGTAGATACAAAGACGCCCTCAAATCCATTGAGAAAAAAAATTAAAGTCCTTAAATTAAAAGTATTCGATATAATTAAAATAAAGTATTTATGGAAATAAGGGTGTAGACAACAAAAGTGTCTCATCCTAGATTAATGTCAATATCAACATTGATCGTCCTACATGAGAGACTGCCAAAGAATTTACAATAGATGAAATATTATATCAATAAAAATGGACAAAAGATTACCAAAATTGGTTTGTCACTTCTTTCACTTTTTCTAGTATTTTCATGTCATCGAAGCCTAATGAGTATGTCAAAGAATATCAAATCAAAAAAGAATATAAAATACTTAAATCATTTTGCATATTAAATTGAAGTAAGTTTATATGTCTATCATATGTTTAAACAATTCAAGACAAAAATTCTATAAAAGCATATATAAGATCACGTGGTATAAACTTATAAAAAGAAAAAAGAAAGAAATTAGGCTTAAAATTGTGGAAGGAAGAGGGAACCTTCTAATATGGATGTTATAGGCATAATGTACTCTAAATGGAACTCATATTTTACATTAGATAAGGAATCATAAAATAAAGCACTCGAAAATTAGTCATTGTACAAAACCATGAGACTCTATAGCAAAGTGGATACTCTTAAATTTTCACTTCAAAACAATATAGGGTACTAGATTTCCACAAAGGTTAAATTAAAAACTAATTAAGCATCTATCCACAGTCTAGATGTTAGACCTAAATTTAAATACATTTATAGATGATTTTAAGTAAGTTTAATTTACTTATTAATAACATTAAGTTTTATTAATATAAATCTATTTATAATCGAATTATATTATGTCAAGACTAATAATTCTAATGTCAAATTACTAACCCTAGAATTTTTCATCACCACGGAATAACTATTACATCCGATTAAATATGGCTTTTAAGCCCTTAATAAGGAATAGAGAGGGATTGAGATAGCCGTCCCACCATATTGAAATCAACGTTTCATTGATTCTTGGTTATGCTGGATTATATATATATATAATTTAAGTATTACATTTGGTTTGTCGCCATAAAGAAGTTTTTATAGTTGCTCGTATATTTGACATACGGTGCTAAAATAATATTAAATTTACATGGAAATCTTATAAAATATAGGGTGAGAAGTTTGAAGTTGGAGCATAAGGTCATTTGTCAATTTAAAAAAATTCGAGTCGAATACTCATTCTATAACTAATCCAACCATACAAGTTGTTACGGTTTCTTATGTGCATTACTTCAACGTCCTTTGAAATCGTTCATTTAAATATTTTTATACTTACATTTAAACTCTTAAAATAAGAATATAGTAGTCAAAATATACCTTTTTATTTTTTTTTTTAGGATTTGAAAGTCTAAATGCATGATTTTAAAAATAAGAGATTAAGTGCACACAAAACAAATATAAAGAATATATTACAATTTACCATTTTTTTAATTTAAAAAAATGATAACTAAAATCATATAAGTTTCAACAAATAAATAATTAGTTAATTAATTAATTAAGTAATGAAAAAAAGAAATAGAATTCAAAGTTTATTATAAAATAATTAATATTTGAGCAATTAAAAGTAAAAAATTAATATTACATTATTCATTCTTTTTAAGAAAGCGATCAAGGTTCAAAGGACAAAGAATTTAAGTGAAATGGTATGAGAAAAAACATAAAAGGATCCTCTTTTGTTTCTACACGTTTAAATTGTATAATTTTGTTGGTTTAATTTTACTCACTTCTTGATTCTAATATTTCTTCTGATTGTATATTTTATAAACATAAGAAAAGATGATACTTCTTTTATTCCATCGAAAAACCAATAATCATATCATGCGCATATAAAAGCAATGATACTTTGAGTTTGAAGATGTAAAATTAATTTTTAGTTTTTAATTGTTCAAACATCAATTACCTCACAATAAACATTGTTTTGTATATCTTTTTTAATTATTTAATTAACTATTTATTTATTGATTTTTTTTAAGTTATTATGTTTCCTTTCTAATATTTTTTAAAAAAGATTAAATTGTAAAATGTACCTTCTTATTTTTTCCTATTTACAGTTAACCTTCTTATATTTAAAATCTTGCATTTAAACTCAGATCTTTGAAAATGATGTATTTAAATTCTAAGATATATAGGTACCATTTGGTTACTGATACTGAATAGAACAAAGAGTACTGGATAGTACAAAAGAAGAAGGATTGGATAAAAAATATTTTTGTACCACGTTTAGTTTGTTCAGTAGTGGACAAGGATTTTTGTGCTGTCCAGTGTTTGGATTGCAAAGTACTGGACTGAACATAGTAAATTTGACAATTTTGCCCTTTTTAATTACTGGAGAAGGCTTTTTATGCTGTGCAGTGTTTGAAATTGCAAAAAACTGGACTGAATATAATAAAATTGACAAATTTGTCCTTTTTAATTATATCATAGTTATTTATATATATTTGATGTTATTATAAGGAAAAATGATTTGAAGGTTTAATATATTATATTAAATATTTTAGGAAAAAAATTATGTTATATTTAATAAAATAATTCGTTATTTATGATTTTGAATGGGTCACTAAAGACATGAAACACTTTTACACTGAAACATCCACATATCCATCAACCACTTTGAACAAGTCACTGAAGGACCTGAAAATTCCAAAATCCATCCACAAATTAGATCGATTAGATTGGAACATGAACCACTTTTATATTTCATAAGGACAAGGCATAAATGGCATAGATAAGATAATAATCATACGAATGAATAATCAAAGTAGTTTATATGATTATGACCTGTCGACTACATCTGATAGAAAATCTACCAACTCTATTGCAGGAGATACATGAGGTTACAACTTCTACAAAATATAAAAACAAGTTTAACTATACAAGGTACTAAACAAGGGTAGAGAGGTTCGATAATATAAAGCCAATGAAAGAAGTCTCAATTACACAAATACTGCAAACATGTTTTACATCAACCGATAATTCGCCTAACAAATGCTAGGCGTTGTTCTCCTTGGAGCCTCCAAAAAAACTTCTCATACTATGGATTTGTTGCCATTTGCATAAGAACATCTAACTCTTCATTTTTCAACAATCCTAACATTTTCAACTCTGCAACAACATCGTCCCTAGGAGGATTAGTAATTTTTCCTGCAAGTAAAGCAAAATCACTCCTAACATCACTTATGCTCTTTTGAAACGTAGATATAAATTCTACAACATATTCTGCTATCGGATGCTTGTGAGTCGGTCGCACAGATGGATCACGTGAGGCATAGCTGGAGGCTTCGATAGACTGTGGCACTTGTTCTAACTCCATGTCTTCATCAAAAGTATCATCACTCTCATTTTATAAGTCGTATGTCACATCTGCTGGTGTCTTAGCCCTTTTGCCATTTGCTCTATCTTTTCCAAATATCCATTGAAGTGTTTCAAACTCTTTAAATTCCTTGTTGGCATGATTAGCAACCTTCGGATGTTTCTATAAAACAATAGAAATAGTTATTATAACAACAAAGAATTAACTTTAAAAAAATGAGTATATTTTAAAATAAAGATAATGTTGATTTTACCTCTATGTATTCAGCAAGGACCACATCACTATCAACAATATCACATTTTTTAACATCATCCCACCAAAAACCACTAGTATTTATCATGTCAACAACCTCTGCCAACTTCATTGACCACCTCTTCATTTTGTTAACAATTTGCCTGACATTGAGATTGATTTCTGGAATGTGACTTTTCATCCTTTTTAAAGCTTCTTCATGAGCTCCATTCTTAAAACTGCCATTTTCTCCTTTGTATCCTTCAACGACTAACTCCTCCAACACTATCAATAACGCTTTTTTCTCAACTTGGCTCCAAGAATGTCTAGTTTTTTTATCTCTACTGTCCATAACTGTAAACGAATCCATAGTGTAAGGTAAAAAGCAAACAAATAAAATGTAAGTCATGCATACAAACAATGGATAAAATATTTCAATTTACATTACAACATAAAATTGAAAATTCGACAACCAAATGATTTAATAATATATAATTAACGAAAAATCACTAGTGATACTGATCTAAGATACATAATCAAAGAAAGTACAACAATTAGTGACATTCTAGTTCCTATGACGTGCTCTCCATTCATCATACATCTCTTGTGCTAAGGTATTCCTCATCTCAGTCCATGCCTCAGTAGGTTTTACTGTTTCAATTGCATCAATTCCATTTTCTCCAATTGGAACTTCATCACCTTCAATTACAACGTGCTCCAATGGGTCTAGTGGCATGTACATTTGAATGAAGTTGTGTAATAGACAACAAGCTAGAATCATTCGACATTGTATTTTGATGGGATAAAATGATGGACTCCTTAGAAGACCCCATCATTTCTTCAAAATTCCAAAACATTTCTCTATAACATTTCTTGCCCTTGCATGTCTATAGTTAAATAATTCCTCACGATTTTGAGGCCTATGTTGACTTTTAGCTCACTCTTGAATGTGATAATGCCTCCCTCTAAAAGGGGAAAGGAATCCCGACGCATTGGAATATCCACCATCCACTAGATAATATGAACCTATAACAAAATGTAACCACATAAATTTACATGAAAATTTTCAATTGGATAGATAAAATGAAAACAATTTTCTTTTTTAAAATGCTTACCAGGTGCAACTCTCAATCCATTAGATCGAATGACTACATCACGTAATACTTTAGAATCTGATGCAAACCCTTCCCAGCCAGCCAATATGTAGATAAATTTCATGTCACGATCACATACACCCATGACATTCGTTGCAAGATGCCCTTTACTTGTTCGATACCTAGGTCTATCTACAACTGGTGTCGTTACTACAATGTAGGTACCATCTAATGCTCTAAGGCAACCCTAATATGTTCCCAAACAAAAAAAAAATTTATGTTGTACTATAAGTACTCATGACCATCGTCAATTAACTTAAGGTACCTAAAATATTTTTTATATTACCTTAAACCATTTCCACCATTCGTCAATGCAATCTTCTGGTACTGAACTGGGTTTTGCAAGTAAGATATTTTGTAACCTTAACACAGCAGCTAACACTTGATGGCAATTTCTACTAACAGTCTCACCTGATCTACGAAATCTGACTTAAATACTCCTGTTTTTTGTATGATGTGCTAGAATGTTAACAAAAATCGCAACTTGTTCTTCAACCGTTGCTCTTCCATTGCAATGTATTGCCCCTCGTACCCGAATGAGTTTACAAAGATGTGCAAAACTATTCCTACACATCCTTAATTCCCATAAACAATTTGTATCACTTCCATTAATGAGGGAATCAATTACCTCTCAACACGTTTCATATCTAGCTAATGCTTGCTCATTCAATACACCCCTCTCTATTCTCCTATTCAAAAAAAAGTTCATATAATAGAAACTAGCAGCCGCCATTGCAAGCATATTGATATAGACTCTCCATCCAAGAAGACAAATCAGAAATTCATGATGATCCATGATCTATATGACATATCAAAGGAAAGACCCATAAGTGTAACGTTGAGGATCTGAAGATCATTTCCATAATACAAAACATAATGGACAACATCATATGCTACATAATAATCTAAATTCAATAAGGGTAGCAAAAACATATAACATTATAAAGTATCATAAAGAAGAGAAGCCGGGCATATATTGAGTAGCCTCATTGGATAATCTAGGAAACTATGCATCCACTAAGATACAAAGGAAAACACAACATATGGGACATGAATTCTCCACAAAAGTCAGTTTTAATCTTGAGGATACAAAAGCTTCTTGTTAAAAATTGCCTACACACTCCACACTGCATACTTGTACTAGCGTACAAAAACAATGTAAAGGCAGCATGAGGGAAATACTCACTGTGGTAGACAAAAACAATGTAAGTAGTTCCTACTTAAGACCGCTTTCTTTGGTGGTATGTATGTTTGGTTTTTTACTCACTAACGGGATTCGAACACATAGGATGGAAGGATTGATTATGAGGAATTCTGCACAATGATGAGAAGCCAATGAAAGTAGCCGTGGAAAAACTCTCCAGCAAGGAGCTAGTTACAGTTCCAGCTTCCTGAAACAAAGCTAACCTTTATATCAATATGGTTTTGCAAATTCATGAAGCCAAGCAGAAGTTTCAATGTATTTGCGCATATTGACTTGTCATAATCTAATCTGAAAATTTCAGCATGTGAGGCCATATATGATACGGCAAGTCTACTGCGATTTGCTGCTCTTTATTCCAGTTCAATGCTTGTTTCCAGTTTGCAATCCAAGGCACTAGGAAGTGATAGTTCCTGTATATTATGTTTGACTTGGATCTCAAGTATTTAGGACATGGAAAACCTGTCACCTACGTAATATATTATCCTAATACTAGTACTTATTAGTTACACAATTATAGGAAAAAAAAAAAGGCTTTGTAAAAGGCATCAAGTTGACTTATGAGTTTGTAAATGACTTGATTGTACACTTAGCGGTTCTCAGCACATTTGTGGCAACCAGAAGCATACTCTAAGATCTTAGTTGTGAATTTCCATTTCTTTAGTGAGAATTTGATGTAGATACATGTGCATGAAGTGATCACTCAACCTTGGAAGCAACAAATGATAGAGGTGAAGCTTTTGTTACATGGGTTCCTAATCACCATCACTAGCAATAGATCATATCTTCATACAACCACATAACATAATCAACCTTCCCATCACCTAAATCTAGACGCAAGGACAACATTGTGACAAAATCAAATCCAATCCTTTCCACCAAAACTTCCATAAAAACCTCCAATGCTTCCACACACTTCCCAGCTTCAACACAACTGGTAATGATTGCATTCCAACTCACTTCCTCCTTCACAACCATCATATCAAACACCACATGAGAAATCTACAGATCAAACACGTCCCCAGCAGCCAAAAAACAGCACCACAACCATCCTCAAGTTTGGTTCTAAACCCTTTCTCACCATTTCTCCAAACAACACAACCACCTCCTCATACTAACATACACCAACATACCCATGTAACATGGTTATGTTAATCAGAAATTATCAATCTCACTGAAAAAAGAAAAAAAAAAGAAACTGCTTTCCTTTTCTTTTGTGATCAGTTTGTTTACATGGTTAGCTCAAGTTGATAAAATTCAAGGAAACAGGAAATATTCTCCACTTTGGTAGCCAACTGCTTAGTAGGTTATGATGGAAACCATATCAGCTGGACCTATAATTTTATTTGTGATAGGAGCGCACACAAATGCTGCCATCTTTCTGATGAATAATCCACGTTTGAAGAAAAACATTGAGCATATTTATGTCATGAGTGGTGGTGTAAGGTCAAAGAACCCAACTGGCTGTTGTCCAACGAATTCCAGCACCTCTTACCAGACTTAGCAGTGTGGTGATCATGGTAATCTGTTCACAGATTACACAAGCAACCCATATACGGAGTTCAATATTTTCGATGATCCTTTTGCAGCATACCAGGTAAAACTAATATCCAAATTCCTTCAAGAAAACTCAGCATGGTGTTCTAGTGTGCACTAATGAACAACATGTTTCATGTTATAATTTGTTAGATGATGGAGCAAGGTGATGACGATAATCATACGAACCCTAAACAATAACGATGCATTCGAAAAGGAAGGAAGAAATCTAGAAGAAATGGAACCATACGAACTTGATGGCGGCGATGGTCACACTTCCGACCGATTACACAACGAGCGGCACCGATGAGCTCTCGTAGGTCCACTTCCAGGTGCGGCGCTGTAATGGGTAAATAATTTCAAACAGATGGAAAAGGAAAGTAAAAGGGGCTGATTAACAGGAGAATGAGGAAGGCTAAATTGGGAATTTCGCAAAAAATAGAGTTTTGTCCAGTGCCGAATTACAAACTGTACAAATTTATCTCATTTAGTCCAATACTATATTAAGGTTTTGTCCAGTACTTTCGTCATGAATGGCAACCAAATGGTGGACAAAAATTTTTGTCCTGTCCAGTATCAAATTCTAACGCCAACCAAACGGTACCATAGTAATCAAAATGTATATTTTTAAAAATACGAAGGATCTTGAAATATAATTTCAAAAAAAAAAAACTTAATACATATAAAGCAAACATAAAAAATACATTTATAAATTTCCCTAAATAAAAATCTCTATTGTATATACATAAAAGTTGATCGATAAGAGCATGCAATGTTGACTCTAAAATTATCCATGATTATCTAATTTTCTTTGTCAAGTACTTTTCATTAAAAAGACAAATATATAATTGCACCAATAGTTGTTTGAAAACCAACGAGTCAATTAATGGGAGGACAAAGAACCTTGGAAGGAGTCAGATGCTGTGATAATCAATTAGTCAGAGGTTTGAGGAAGCTGCCAGGAGCAACACGCCACAGTACAGGGAACGGGATAGAGGGGAAACCGTGGGCGGTCGGTCGGGGCTGACGACACAGCAACACACGGAGGCGTGTCAATTCAGTCGTTGTACTCTGTGTCGATGAGTCAAATGGTATTCTTGTAAATACGAGGAATACTGCGCCCCTTTTCACTAGCCTGTCTTCTACGAAGGAAGGAAGGAAGGAAGACACGGCACGACACGACACGACACGACACAACACTCTCCCTACCACTCTCGTCGAAACCGGCGTGGAAAGTGTGCGACACACCGACCATTAGTGCTCGGCCGGCTCAATGAGGAGGTCCTGTGGCCCAAACCATTTAACCGGCAAGTTGGAGTAGGTAGGCCTGTTAGGTGCCCAGTTAGTCTGCTTAATCCATTGATTTTTAGTTTTGTCATTATATAATTCAACTCACTTAAATAACTAAATAAGTTAGAACAACCATTCAGTAAATCAATTCATCTACCCTATTAAAATCTATTAAACTGACTAATTAATTCTTTTAAAATTTCCCTAGAATTGATAGATAATAGTTTTGTAGTTGATAATTTTCTGAAAGTTAAATATTAAACTACATATTACAAGAAATTATTCGAAAAAATATATTGATTTTTTAGCTTGTTATTAGGTTGGTCATTTAGAATAGCAAACCATGAAAGATGGTTGTATTTATCTTGACAGGTAGATGTCTTCTATAGATCCACGTGTCATTAGTATAGTCATACTTCTAGATTAAATACACCTTTTGTCAATAAAGCTTCAGTTAATTTTGCTGCACCACTTTACGAAAGCAATGGTTCTTCCTCCGTTCAATGATTTCAAGTTCGTATTAGTTAGCAGATTTCATGGAGTTCCTTCAGTCTGGTACTTAAACAGTCGAGTTGTAGGTTGACTTAACCCACCAGCTCATAAGGAGTTGGATTAAAGAATCAAATCGGCCAACCCATTTAATCCGAACCGGTTACAAGCTAGACGAGGTTAACCCGTTTGCGCAGTTTTATCCATAATCATTCCAAAGGCAGCGACAACTGAGGAGGGAAAAGATGAATGAGAGGTAATAAACTGCTTCTCAAAAGCAAATACTAGACATATAATGGTGCGATATGTCTTCAGGATAAAAAGTTTGTGGCCGGGATGAAATCAGAATAGGCTGAGTATTGGCGATATATTATTAACTTTTAAATATTTTTATTAAGATATAAATATTTGTACTGAAAAATAAATCGTTAATTTTTAAATATTTTCACCAAAAAGTAAAAGATTTTACTAAAAATATCTCTCATCATACACAATTTATTCTAATAATTTCCTCATTTGTGGCTGTTCAACCGGCGCCCATCCTTTTCCTCCATCCTCCCCTTTCTTCAAATTTTATTATTTTGTTTAGGTATACTTATGGAGCAAGCAACAACACAGCTATTACTGTACATCTTTGATCTTCTCTCTTAAGTACAACATGAGTCACCATCCATCTTCATCATTAAAAAGAATCTATCACGTATTATATACATATGATATATAAATATCAATAAAATTTAAAATATATATACATATTATATGAAATATAGATAGTAATAATTATTTAAAAAATTATCAATATATATTAAAATTTTATTAATATTTAATACACCATGTATTTGTAATACTAATATAATATTTAATAAATCTTTTTTTCCTTTCTTATCGACCTATTATTTGGTTTATTAGTATATATGCATCACTTGTGTGCCATCAATATGCTTTACATGGTAGAAATAAATCTTTCGATTTGAACACTTCTCAATGTAAGGGATTAAGGATGAGGAATAGATAGTTACAGCAGCTCTAATAATGTTATGTTAGGTGATAGAGAGAAATTTACGGTACTTTAATAGCCTAAATGTTGAAATTGGGTCTTGATAACCATAACAAAATTTGGGTTTAGTGAATAGGACAAGCTATTTTTGCAATATCTAACATCATTAAATCATTAATCACAATTTTATATATTTTGTTAGGATAATTATAAGATTTATTGAGATGGACAAAGCATAATGAACATTTTTCATCTTAGTAAAACAATAATTATCATGTCATACACCACGATATAAGGATTTTAGTGTTTATTTTAATAGATTTTAAAGTTTAACCAGTTTTTTTTTTTGCTAAACTTAATATACTTTACGAAAAGAATAAATCTAAGTTCACCCATATGATTATGTGGAAACTTCTTAAAATCTTATAGTGTTACTTGGTATAAATATTAGTCTTTTATAGGTGGATTTGGTTCTTTTCTCCCTTATAATTATAAACTATATGGATGAAAGACGCAAACTTTATTTTCTTAGGTCTTTTGTAATTTTGATAAATAATAAATTTTTCTTTTCTTATAGACGGAGTAATTTTATAAGTACAAGTACGATTGAAATCATTGTGGAAAGAAGGAACCACAATTGGGGAGGAAGGAAAATTTGCAACATTATGGACAATGTCGACATATGTAATTATAGCCATAGCCTAGGACCTAGGTAGCCTTTTTCTGGGTAATATTTGTTAATAATTGCTGTCCCTCCTAAAAAGGCAATGAAAACTCTTCTTTGGACAAAATTCTAATGTGCATGGCAGAAAATAGATGTTACTTTTTCAAATTTCAACCTAATATAGTATATACAACACAACCCTACCCAAATTGGATCGTCCAATGACATCATAATATTAGTACCCCTTTTATCACATTGTGCAGATTTTACTTTGAAATATATTCATATCAATGAGAATAATAGATTTTTTTAAAAAAAATTATTACTATTAACTTATCAACAATAGTGTATCTGTAAGTAATTTTATATATGGTGTGAATACTATAGTTTTTCTAGTCTTTCTTACATTTATATGTTGATATATCATTTTAAAAAAATTACAATACTTTAAGTTTTGGGAATATGATATCATGGACCAATAATTGTGTCATTTTGTATTACGTCATGTAAAACTTGCAATAATTCTATAATTAATATATTTTGTATAAAAAAATTGTCTTTTGAATACATAATTAAAAAGTAAAAAAGAATTGGTAATTACAAAAAAGTACTAGCTTCGAAAAGTTTGAAGTAACAAAAAGAATTATAAATAATGAAAGGATATTAATTAACAGAAATGCAAAAAAAAAATTAAATAGATGAAAGGTATAATTCATTTTTAATATTACTTTTCCCAATCTTCCAAAAAAATTTCGATTAAAATATTGACCAAGAAGTCATGATAAAATAAATAAATAAATAAGTACATCAATCCTCATGGCCCGCAAAAATATTTAACTTAGCCGGAGTGCACGACTTGTTACTCTCTCTCTCCCCCTTTTTTTTTTTTTTTTTTTTTGGTTTTTGGGGGAACAAGCAACTATGAAAATTTGGGAAAAAGGAAAGGTCCACACAACTTAATTTATGTAGGTCAAATGAATAAAAGATGGCATTAAGGAAATGTAGGTATGCCTCGATACTTTCTCATGATGAATGGTTCAACTTTTTTATATTGATTAACTCAGCATATGATCCAAAGCAAGAAACTTTAAATGAATGATTATTTAATATTTTTATAATAGGAAATTTTTATAAAATTGTTATCGTGGGTATAAAATATAGATATTTAATTAAAAAAAAGATTATAACAGAATTTTTATTATAATAAAGTGAAGGTACTCTATATTTTATAACTTTTAAAAATATATATTTTTTCTTTAGATACTATGATTAAATTTAAAATCTTTCCTAAAAGATAATAAATAATGACGGTTTTTTAGGTTTTAATAAAAAGATAGATGATATACTGTATTTATGTGGGAGGGGAGAAATACACATAAAGTAGGGGGAAATATTTGAACATGCCCGATATAAAATGAAAAGGTGTCGGAGGAAGTAAAATTCATTGAAAACTTTAGTTGGCCGAACTACCTAGAGGAATCTAGAATCATTTAAATAATTTTTTTCCTTTTTAAATTTGGTAAACACTTTTAAGATTTATCTTTGCAAATAAGATCTCAATATAATTCATTTTGCGATTAATTTTTATAAAAGGTATTATTTAAGTGAATTCACTAAAGTTGCCAGCAAGGGGCATTGTTATGCCGTAAAGATTGAGGTCGTGATTATAAAGAAGAACAAAGCCAAGAGTGAAGGTAACTTTGTACGACAAAACTGGCAGCTAGATAGGGAGGGGTATGCATTTAAATATTGATTTTAAAAAATTACAAAATAACATATTTTAAAAAATTATTTTAAAAATAAGTTATAAAAGCACGAATCACTAAAGATATGGACACAATTTGCACTTTTAATAGATTTTTTTTTTAATTATCAATTTTTTTATAAAAAATATCATGTAAAGAAAATTATTATTATTTTTTAAAAAAAATTAAAAGTTTATATAAAAATAACAAAAAAATAATTTTAATAAATTTAAAAATTATAAAAATTTATCAAAAATTTTTTTGCACCATTTATGCTTTATCTTATAATATATGAAAAAAGAAAAAAAAAACACTTTTTTCGATTTTAAAAAGTTATAACTTTTCACTTATAAGGAGTTACGAAACCTAAAATATATATAAAAAAAGACCGATTTGAGTGCACTATAGTTGAGACCAAACTACATTACTGTTTGGTATTTTCATAAGAATCAAATTGCTATGTTTCTATGGGTTGCTGGTTACTGGATTAATTAAAAAAAAAAAGACAAAGTTTTGACAAAATGTACTCAGTTTTTTTTCTTCTTTTTTCATATATTATAAAATAAAGCATAAAGGATGCAAATTTTTTTTAATAAATTTTAAATTTATGAAAATTATTTTTTGTTATTTTTTACGTAAACTTATAATATTTTTTTAAAAAATTTGAATTTTCTTTACATGATTTTTCATAAATTTTTTTTTTGATAATTTCAAAAAAAAAAAATTACACCAAAGGCGCAGACCCTGTCTTCTCCTTTGCAACCTATTTTTAAAATAATTTTTCCCAATACACCATTTCACGAATTTTTTTTTTAAATATTTAAGTGTATACCCTATATAGGGAAGAAATGATGATGGATCCTTTTTTATTTTATTTTATCTATATTTAATTTGTGTTTGATCTATATATTATTTATGTCTATTTAAAATTGAATATTTAGATAATTATCTAACATGTATTTAATTTATTTCTATTTTAATAGAGATTTAGTTTTTTTAATAAGAATATATACATACTTTTTACTTTTATCTTCTTCTTTTTTTTCCATTTGTTCTAAGCGAAAATGCTCAAATATGAGTAGACACCAAATAGATGACAAACTAATAAAAAAAAAAAAAAAAAAGCCAAACTCACCCAATATGAGTTCTCCTAAGAAATGCAAAGTAGGATCCGGCCTATATTTTATTATGGATCTTCCATATTTGCAATATGGAAACTTTTGTGGTAAAATGTGGTTCAAGTTACCACTCAACAAGTATGAAGTATTTATAAGTGAAGAAAGGCTTTATTAGGAATAATACCCAATTCGAATAAGAAATTAATAAGTAGAAAAAAAAGAGTGATAGATAGAAGTATTTATAATTATTTATAATAATTAACTACTCACTATAAAGTGAATTACAAATTGATTAACTAATTTAAGTGATTGAAAAAAAAAACTATAATAAAATTTACCATTTAGCTACCAAATAATTCTTTTAGCAACCCAATCCATAATTGGTGTAATAGATATGATGGGAGGGTAATTCTCGACATGCGAGAAAACATTTAGGCGGAAAATTGGTGACTTGGTCACATATTATATGACATGTCCCAAAGCATAGCCAAAAAGATGATTAAAAAAAAAAAAAGTAATTCTGCGTGTTGGGGAAAAAGTTAACTTAAGGATTGATATTATATATTTTAAAAATGATTGAGATTTTTAAGTATACTTGGAAAAATATTTAGGACTTAAATAATAATATATATATATATTTAATATTTATCTTAATTTTTTTTAGAGTTGTACAAACTACCTATCACGTTCACATGGCTAAGAAAATAGTAAAAATATTATCACATCTAGAAATTATACACGTATGAAAGTTAATGGAAGTAGTTATATTATGTATTTAAAACAAAACCTTCTTAATGTATTATGCTCTAAAACATCCTGCATTTTCTCCATTGAACTTCTAACTGCAGCAATCAAACATTTCCCTAGGGTAAAATACAATCAAAAGTGTTTGCCACTTACACACATCATGATATCATATTGGCTGCCATCTGATGATGTCTTTATTCTCTTACCATGTGCATTGATCCGGGAAGCCTACTTTACTTTATAATTGTACTATGTATATACTGAACAAAGGAGCTTGCAGGCACGATAGTGATGAAACGATGAACATCAATCCTACGTCAATTACAGGTGTAAAGCAATACAACAACATTTTCTCCGCACCATCTTCCTTTTGATTTTATTCAAGCAAGCAGAAAACGACACTGGTCAGTCACTTATTCTACCCTCCCTACCTGAACAAGATTTATTTTATTCACTGAGGTGAAGGAGGTTGGAGTGTGGTTTATATTTTAAAGCCAATGGTTGGTGCCAAAGTGAAGTAGAGTGCAGTGTAACGAGGGTATTGACTCGGTACAGAGAGTTATTATTTATACCAAACATTAAGTATGCTACATAAGTAGAGATAGTATTGATGTCTCACTCCTCGATATATATTGAAGGTTATAAAGTTTATAATATTGTCAAAACTAAAAGATCAAGTGGATTTAAACATCTTGGGCAAAGAGCTAATCAACTCAAGGGATAGGTGGCTTACTAAGGTAGCATGCAAGAGATTGACTAGAAGTTTGTCGATTAAGCAATCTCAACGGTTAATTGTTAGACCGTGGTGATCAATTAGGAGTGTTAAAATCATTTAATTTTGTTTCCTTATTAACATAAGATAGAAGATCTATGTAAATGCTTGTAGCAAGATGATAAGACCCCGTAATTAGCAAGAATCCCACGAATTTTTATTAGCCAAGGAACAAGTGTACAAGAACTCTGGTTGAGAGGACCAGAACCTCCAGCCTATGGCTCAATTGTCAACTATGACAAAAGACTCCTAATAGAATTACTTACTTCCTATTTATACTAATTCCTTATGGCTAACAAACTTAGGTATCCTAACCACCAAGTGGTTAGTAGTTAGTAACTCCTTCTAACCACTTACACAATTAACAACTCAATGCTAATCTACCCTCTTATGCTTGCGCCTAACATACACTTGAGTGATGTCGGGTATATCATTACTCCCCCTCATCAGATTCACCTTGTCTTCAAGGTGAAATTCAAGAAATCTGCCAACAATATCCTCAAAAATTTCCCAAGTTGCCTCAGAAGTAGAAAGGCCCATCCATTGTATTAATACTTCCAATCCTGGACCAAAGTGAAGATTGCGAAGTGCAAGTAATGCCATAGGTTTCACCTGCATGCTATCCGGAATCAACAATTGATCAAGCACAGCTGTAGCCACATCATTTGGGCCTAAAACTTTTTGAAGTTGAGAGACGTGAAAGACTGAATGTATCCGAGCTGTGGAAGGTAGGCGTAACTGATATGCCATTGCCCCAATACGCTTGATAACTTCAAAAGGGCTAAAGTAACGAGGTGCTAACTTTTCATTGTTTCATTTGCCCAATGAATGTTGTCGATAGGGTGCCAACTTGACAAAAACTTTATCACCAATCTTAAACTCCACCTCCCTCCTTTTCCCATCAGCCACTAACTTCATCCTCTGTTGTGCAAGCAAAAGATGATGACGTAACTCAGATAAGAAATGGTCACGTTCTTGTAACAGAGTATCCACGGAATCATAAGTAGTCGAATGAACGTTGTAGGTAGTAAGCATAGGAGGATCTTGACCATATAGAACCTTGAATGGTGTTGTACCTAAAGTGGAGTGGAAAGAAGTATTATAGCAATACTCAGCCTAACTCAACCAATGACTCCAACACTGAGGTTGTTGATTAGTAAAGCACCTTAAATATGCTTCCAAACATCTGTTCACCACCTGGGTTTGGCCATCTGTTTGAGGGTGATACGCTGAGCTATGCTTCAAAATAGTCCCTTGTAATCTGAACAATTCTTACCAAAACTTACTAAGGAAAACCTTATCTCTATCCGACACAATGGAGTGTACATATCCATGCAACCGAACCACTTCTTTAATAAAAAGAGAAGCCACTGATTGAGTTGTGTAAGGATGCTTTAATGGAATAAAATGAGCGTACTTACTAAGTCTGTCCACCACAACTAAGATAGCTGAAAACCCTTGCGATTTAGGAAGACCTTCAATGAAATCCATCGTAATGTCCTCCCATGCTCTCACTGGCACGGGTAAAGGTTGCAACAGCCCAGCTAGAGAAAGGGAAATATACTTATTTTGCTGACACGTAAGACACTCGACTACAAACTTATACACATCCCGCTTCATCCCTTCCTAATACAACTCACTAGCTAGCCTCTTATACGTCTTAAGAGCTCCTCCATGACCAGCTATATGACTTCGGTGACTATCAGCAAGCAATGCTGGAATGAAAGAAGAAGACCTTGGAATCAGTAATCGATCTTTATAGAAAAGATGACCCTGAACCACTGTATACGGAACATGCGCTCTACCATCTATCAAAATGTCTTGTTTTAAGTTAGATAGTTTAGGGTCAGCATCAATCTCATCCAGTATCTTATCCATATCCACTAGTCTCACCATTGTCACGGACGTCAACTCCCCATTACTGGAAATTCTGGATAGTGCATCTGCTACCATGTTCTCTCTCCCAGCCTTGTACTCAATACTGAAATCATATCCCAACAGTTTTGACAACCATCGTTGATAATCCGGATGGATCTCTCTTTGTTCTAACAAAAACTTTAATGGTTTCTAATCTGTTTTGATAACAAATCGATGTCCCAACAGATAGGATTGCCACCTCTTTACTGCCAACACTATAGCCAACAATTCACGTTCATAAGCTGACTTTTGACTTCTTGTACCTGATAAAACTTGACTATAATAAGCAATTGGCTGATTATTTTGCATCAAAATAGCTCCTATGGCATGGGACGAAGCATCGGTCTCTACTACGAATGGTTTGGAGAAATCAGGTAATGCGAGGATTGGTGCCAACGTCATAGCTTGCTTGAGATGTTGAAATGCCTCTTCACTGTCTGCGTTCCACTTGAAGCTCCCTTTTTTTAGCATCTGAGTCAAAGGCCATGCAATTTCTCCATAATCCCTTACAAATTTCCTATAATAACCCGCTAAACCCAAAAAACTTCTCAACTCCTTCACACTTTTAGGTCTTGGCCAATTTACCATCACGTGAATTTTCTTCATGTCTACTGCTACTCCTTCACTGGAAATGATATGACTGAGATACTCAAGTGTTGCTTGGCCAAAAATGCATTTCTTTGGATTTGCATAAAGCTAATGGGAACTTAGAACACTCAATGCCACTCTTAAATGCTTCACGCAATCATCAATGCTCCCACTGTAGATTAAGATATCATCAAAAAATACTAATACAAACTTCAATAAATACGGTTTAAAGATATGATTCATAAGAGATTGAAAAGTAGCTGGAGCATTAGTCAATCCGAAGGGTATTACAAGAAACTCATAAGTCCCTCATGAGTCCGAAACGCTGTCTTTGCAACATCCTCCTTCTTAATTCTTATTTGATGATATCTGGATTTCAAATCAACCTTTGAAAAAATTGTCGCCCCTTGTAATTCATCAAGCAACTCATCTATAATGGGAATCGGAAATTTATCCACAATTGTCACTTTATTTAAGGCCCTATAATCCACACAAAAACGCCAGCCTCCATCCTTCTTCTTCACCAATAATACTGGGCTTGCAAAAGGACTTACACTTGGCTGAATAATACCCAAATCAATCATTTCCTTCATTAATTTTTCTATTTCATTTTTCTGGAACTGAGAATATTTGTATGGCCTTACTGATACTGCATTAACCCCCTCCTTCAACATAATAGAATGATCTTTAAATCGCTCCGATGGTAATTGGTGAGGCATGTTGAATACTGCCTCGAATTCCTCCAGCACAAATTGAATTTCCCTTGGAATTAAGTATTGATCCTTCGATTCACCAACGCCCATCTCTCCTAATTATAGTAAGTAAACTGCATCATCTTCCTCTACTGACCTCATCAAAGTCTTCATACTCACAGGGGTCTTTGAAAGAGTAGAATCTCCTTTAATGATGAAATTCTGTTCCCCTTGTGAAAATTTCATGGTCATCTTACTCCAATCATTCACCACCTTTCCCAAAGTCTGTAGCCACTTGATTCCCAGAATGATATCACAACTTCCTAACTTCATAGGCAAATATTCCTCGTCTATCCTTAGTCCTTGTATTAACAATATTACACCCGCACAAACCCCTTCTCCTTTAATTTTCAACCCATTCCCCATAGCAACCACATACTTCTCAGTTTTATCCATCCTGCAATCCAACAGCTTTAACAACTCGCAAGAAATGAAATTATGTGTAGCCCCCACTATCAATTAACACAATTACTTCTCTACCTTCTACCCTTCCTCTTACCTTCATGGTTTTGGGAAAAGTAAATCCCATAACTAACCCAGCTGCCAACTCTATAGTTTGAAGAGTTTCCTCCACCTTTTCCTCACTATTTACTTCACCAAACTCTTCTTCATCATCCATTGCAGCTAACACTTGTAATTCCATTCTTTTGCATCTATGTCCAGGACTAAACTTTTCATCACATCTAAAACAAAGGCCTTTCTCTTTCTTTTCTTGCAATTCCCCTAAGGTTAGCCTTCTATATCCTCCCGTATTTTGACTCTTATTCCCTTCTACTATCCTATTACTTGACGAAGTATTAAATCGATTTTCACCACTTCCCAACTCTTCCTTCCTTCTGCCAACTCCCGTCGATTCCAACTTTAGTCCCATATTTCCCACTCTACTTCCTATCCCATTTCGACTCCATCTACTTATCCCCATCCTCCTTAACTTCTCTTCTACTTGTTGGGCTAACTCCATCATTTCTCCCAAACTCCTAAGCTTCAAATTTTGTATTTCCAACCTTATTTCATCTACCAATCAATTCATAAACGTGCTTTCAAGCACGGAATCAGGCAACTCAGGTAGTGGAGCAGCCAACTCAAGAAACCTATTGATAAATTCCCCGACCGTGCCATTTTGCTTGACTGCTAATAACCTTTGACATTGTGTCCCTTCATGAGCAAGACAAAATTTTTGTATTAGCAGCTTCTTGCACTCTTGCCAATCTACAATCGGCCTTCGCCCTTCCATCCAGCGAAACCAAGTCAGTGCTTCTCTCTCCAAACTCATTCCAACCAATTCCATCTTTTCCATCTCCGAAAATCTCCCTACTGAAAAAAATCGTTTTACTTGATAAATCCATCCATCAGGATCTTCTCCCCCAAACATAGGCATCTCAATCCTTCTTGTCCTACAATCTTTTCTGGATTCTCCATTATGCCCCATCCCTATAGATGGATTAATGCGGCATCTTGAATCATTCCACATGTAATTACTTTCATATTGCTCATCTGAATCAATCGGATCTTTCCCCAACTCCTTTCTACAATGGGGTTCCGGACGGGCTTCTTCCACTCTGTTCGTCACCAGACCTTTCCCACCATCATTTTCTTTCCACGACTGTAACACTGTCAACAACATACTCTGCATCTCCGACTTCATCCGTTCACACATTCTTGATTCGAACGTTCAAGTTGCCTCTAAAGGTCGAGATGAACTTGACTAATTGCTCTCTAGATCTCTTCCTTATCATTTTTCCTTTCATCTCGGAAAACTTCCAAATCCCTCTCTGTTCCTTCTATTCGGTTGTCAACCTTCTTAGCAACCATCTCCCCATATTCGACGGCACTGGTACCAATTGATAGGACCCTGTAATTAGCGAGAATCCCATGAATTTTTATTAGCCAAGGAACAAGTGTACAAGAACTCTGGTTGAGAGGACCAGAACCTCCAGCTTATGGCTCAACTGTCAACTATGACAAAAGGCTCCTAACAGAATTACTTACTTCCTATTTATACTAATTCCTTATGACTAACAAACTTAGGTATCCTAACCACCAAGTGGTTAGTAGTTAGTAACTCCTTCTAACCACTTACACAATTAACAACTCAATGCTAATCTGCCCTCTTATGCTTGCGCCTAACATAGACTCGAGTGATGTCGGGTCTATCACAAGATTTTATACATAAGAGAGAATTCATACTATATCTAAACATAAAAGTCAACTTTTGTTGTTTTTATCTTAAACCAATAGAAGGTTTTCCACATAAGTCATCGCATGTTGTTTTCTTTTCATTTAAATCTCTTTTTTTCGTTAGTTGTTTACGCTGTTCATAGCTAATTCTATCTAATCTTCCACATCGGTGCATGACAATTTGTAGCATCCAAATCTGATCCCATCCCAATTGGGTGTTTTCCAAATCGATCACCAAAAGTAATACGCAGCATACGCACTGTGTAACTGGTCCTTTTGTCACTGGTATGGGACCACGATTGCCGTCATGATTAATAGGATATCAAATCAAACCTTGTTTTTGACTGTTTTGCTTTGCTTTAGAGCTCAATTATAATATGCAATCAATCTAAATATGATATCTCTTATTCAAATCTTGAATCTCATTCCAGCTTCATCAAGTGGACCCATAAGAAAAAAAATACTATGATTGTCCTCAACCAATATCACCTTCAACTTTTGGTAGTTGGGTGGGTGTCTTTTGTGGGTGGACGTGTGAGAATAATATCTTCTTTCCTTTTGCCAAGAGAATAAAGGCTGAATTATGCTGAAGTCCATACATCTTTTTCTTTTTGTCTTTTCAGCCGGACATATAAGTAAATAATTGCTTATAACAAGTTCAAAGTAGCAAATTTTATATTCGTTTCGAGAACTTATAAGGATAATAATGTTTCCTTAATCTAGCTTTTTATAAGTTTGGAATCTACATATTTTAGCCTATCTTCTAAGGCAAACCTCCCTGCATAGGTATGCCCGTAAGTCCCGAAGGAACTGAGTCACTTCCTCCTCTCGCAAACGGATTAACAATGTAAATATATAAATAAGTTGAAGGTATGAATGGTACCGGCACAAGAAAGCATGCTATGACTTTGATTTGAGTTGATATATAAATAGTATCTACTGTACCTGTAACTGCCGACTTCACATAAAGTTGCGCCTTTTCTTGCAATGGAGACTACGATTCTCGAATATGTGGATCTTTTGATGAAGATAGAGAAACTTCCTTTCAGATAAGATTCTCCCTTGATCTCTCTCTATGGAAGTGAGGATTAAAAAAAAAAAAAAAAGAATTAAATCGAAAAATAATGTCAGATATAATGATACATGTAAAAAGATTTTGATCCTTTACCACGAAAATAAAGGAAATAGTTCATAATTTTTCTTATTATTATTATTCCTTTGATTAATGATTACTGCTCGTCCTTGTGGTGGGGAAGGAGGGAGAAGAAAAAAAGAGGTGTTGTCTCTCTTTATAGTCTCTTTCACCTATTTATAATATTTTGAGGAAAATTATAAGGACTGGTGGACTAAGGACGATGTTAAAAGTTGACAAACACTTGCAGTTCCGATGGCCATTTGTTAAGATACAATTCAGATTTTATGGTCACAAATCATAAAAGTAGACACACACAAACAATAGACAAAATAAGTAGGGAAAGAGGGAATTTGACACAAAACATTTAACATGAATAACCTAAAAAGCACAAGAGGGAGGGACCACAGGCAAATCGATGATCAGAGACACTAAAGTAATAGCATGAAGCACGGTTATCACCACCAATCAAATCAATGCTCCATATTTTAAGTCCCCTAGGATTTATGTAGTACTCAATTTCACAAATACATTGTAAAACACATGTATATAAATTGACAGAGACTCCAAAACCTTGAAGCACTCAATACATGAAGTAAGTTAGATTTCTATAGGGATGCAATTTGCTTTGTGGCATCTCGCTTACCCTTAAGTCACATCTTTGCTTACCCACTTTGATTGGAGTTTCCGTGTAAGACACACTCAACAAATCTTTATCTTGACTTGAATTTACCTAATTCATTATGTACATAAACTCAAACTTAACATATTTTCAATTCCTTGATCTCAATCTTTCAAATCCGATTGCTTCCAAACTATCCAATGCATTGCATTTACTCACAAGTCTGCACCATTCTATACCACGATAACATTGTCCATTTACTCTAATACATGTGCCTATTTATGTATCTTGACACAGCAATACCTCCGGATTCCTCCATATTCTATTAATTACGCTTTTCATGCAATGCCTAAATGATGTGGAAAGGGCATCTTCATTGCATGACAAAAAAAAAGAAAAAAGCTGGTTATTCCTCTTGGTTATGATACCAATACGATTCTCTGCCGAGGATCATTAGCCACCATAAACCACCAAAAAATCAATAGTTCCTTGCAATAGAAACAAATTACAATCCTAAACTTCTCTAATAACCATCAAACTTCCACGAGACACTATAATTAGATCTCACTATACTATAGCAATCAATATCATCCATTAAACCAAAAACTAAAGAACTATAGAATAATTTCAACACACAAAATATAGTCCATGTACACTAACAATTTCTAGCTTCACCCATTGTTCATCTATATTATAACACTCTATATTGGTCCATAGCCCTAGATACAACCTTCTTGCAATATACATAAATGCACTATCAAAGCTCATCCATATATTAGTAAACAATGACAACACATCATCCACTGCCAACCACTGTAGTATCGAAAACTGCTTTAGTGTTACCTTCCCACATCTTGCATTAATTCTACCTCAAGCAACCCTTCTACTTTGAAGTTATAGTAGATTATAGGCATCTATTCTATCCTTTATAATACCTATAGCCATCAAATATCCATTTTTCTATAGCAATCAGACTAACTACAAACTCATTACTTTTAGATTCCATCCACAGTCTAATTGTTCCTCACTCATAAATTCCTTTCAAAACCTCTTGTTTGAAGATGCAAGAGAACCCATCAAGATCATCATAAATGTACCATTATCATCACTTCTTATTTCCCCAACACAACATTATAGTAATTAGATTTAGTTAAGATGCTATGCATAGCCCTTTACAAGTCTAGCTACATTAAAATCATACTTGCCACAAATTGAAATTTGTGTCTTTATCAAATTTTTCAACACATACTAAACTTTAATGTGCAAATCATAAAATCTCAAATCTATAGCCTCCTTCCCTGCTACCAAACACTTGGCATGCAACATGATGAGAGATTCTTGTTATGCCACTAGTAAGCTCTAGCTAACTTGCTACCTTGGTTATAGCCATTATAACTCTAGTATTAGTTTCTCAAAACTTGCCTGACTCTGACATTTATATGTTAAAAATTTAATTTTGATTTATTGTTGTGTAATACACAAAGAGAGAGAGAGATAAGTAAGGAAAGAGAAACATGAAAAAACTAAAATAATAGGACTGAAAACCCACTATGTACAACTTTTACAACCATCCAATGCAACTCTCCACAATCGCCTCTTAGGATTTAGTAACCTTATCCTACTCACTATGACATTACAACTAGTACCCAATGCGTATAAGTCATATATCATAAATTCAATTAAAATTTAATCTCTTGTTGCTTCGTTGAAAGAATGACAAAGTCTAGAGATGAAAATTAAGAAATCACTCCTGATCTTTTAAATTTTTATTATATTACCTTCAGAATAAATTCCAAAAAATATAATATGAAATCCTACTTCTTTTTTTTATTTTTTTTTATTTTTATTTTTTTTTTGAGGGGGGGTGGGGGATGTGTTGGGTTTGGTTAGAACTGAATCCACATCCTTGCACATGGCTAAATCTCATTGAAGTATAGCGAATAAAACCTCAAAAATCTTTTTTTTTTTTTTTTTTTTGGGTGGTGAATTAGCAACTTAGGTTGGTTACAACCAGCAAAAGACGGGTGACGACCTTCAAATATACCCATGAAATCTCATGAGTTGTGAACTATGAATGCTTGAGTCATTTAGGGAGGCTGATGCCACCATTTGGGGGTGTTCACCCCTTCTGGATGCCCATGATAGTATTCGATTTTGACATCCAGTGGCTGACAATAATAATTCGATCTTCCTCACCTGAAAGCTCGCCTACTATCAAATCAACAGAGGTGAATACTATGCATCGTAAAACTGCAGAAGAGACGAATTCAAGATCACTTTCCTCTATCAAATCAACAGAGGTGAATACCATCCATTGTAAAACTGCAGAAGAGACGAATTCAAGATCACTTTCCTCACCATACACAAACCTAGCACCCTTGCTTATACAAACTTAGCAACTCTAATTACTCATTAACGACTTCGAGTTCATTTTTCTGCAATCGACTGCAAATTGCATTGCTTTACATACATGAAAAAGACTGCCGTAACAACCCTCTGCACAGGCTTCTGTCCCTAGTTTCCAAACTCCAATTGGAGGAGTTCATCTCAATGTTTTCAGCATCTTACACTCTGTTTCGTCAGTAAAATGTCCAAGTGATGAGGTTGTCTTTACATCCCGTCTGCTACAAGGTAGAAAAAGGTTTTGCTTTCCACACTAGATTGATCAGTTGCCATACATGGTTAACCATCGACGCAGCTTCAACTATACGAGATTCTTGCTTCTCTACATTCTTTGTCAACTAAATACACCATTCTGCCAATGTTATCTTTTCTATGCACAAATGACATCGACATGGCATGTAGAAACCTTTGGATTTTGATCATATCATGAGTGGGTGGGTATAGCACCTTAGAATAGCTTCGTGAGGCAAAACGACTTCTTAGCTGGGAGATTCTGATTCCATATCTTGAAAAACATATCATGTTTCAGTTGCTTGTTTCTCAATGATTCCCTGATTTCTCAGTAATTACCACTGGAAAACATTTAGAAAAGATAAACTATCCCTTATTTTTCCCTCAACATGTAGAAAAGTAGCAAGTCCACTGGACAATCTTTCCCTCCACTTTCACTAAGTTCTCTCGCAAACTAGAGACGGGAAAATAAATCTCTACTTCCTCTTCTGCTTCTTTTCCTCCCTCAAGATTCTAATAATCCAAATGAAGTACATCAGAGCATAAGTATCAAAATTCAATTGAACCCTACGAGTTTGAAGAATTTGCAAATCGGCTTGATTTGCTTATGCCCTAACCAAAAATGTATAAAAGAACAAGAAACGATGGTGTGAGCTTGAATGGTTAAAACTTCTCCATTACTTTTCCGTTGCCATCTTTGAAAAATGTCAGAAGGGTTCTGACACTACATATTTGAAGTCCAAGTATATTATATAAAGAATTTCTTGAATAAGCAATGTGAGGCTAAGATTCACATTTGCTATGAATAGCATCCTCCTACACTTGACAACACTAGCAATATCAAGATGTACCCAGGAATAATGTGTTGATCATCAACCACATTGGACCTTTTTAGACTCAGATTCCAGTACACTTCTAGTTGTTTCAATAACTGCTTGTCCACTTACGTAGTGCTGGCGACAAACAGGCATGTAGAGATCTGCACCACCAATTAGTTCGGTCCGTGTTTCATCAGTCTTCCTCAGTGTAAAGAAAGCCTGTTTCCCACATAATTCACATCGAGCAGTTAACTTTGTCACAGAGTCAGCTAGCGGAATTATATCAAGGACAGAGCCAAAGCTTCTCCTGAATGGAAAAATACAGCGGAAATGGTTGGAGGTTTCACAGCTTAAAAGGGACTGGGGCTAGTTACTAAAAGAAATATCATGCACCAAAGAGCTTGAAAACATTTGAAATGGATTCAACAACTACCTCAAGTAGTCACCATCCAGGCCAGCAACTATGACAATCTTGCCATCATGATCAGCAACTTCACGGCAGAAATCATACAAGTCTCCAAAAAATTGAGCTTCATCAATACCAATTACATCCAGCTGCAAAAGGGTCATATGAGTTGAAAAACCCACAAAGAACAAGATCATCTAGAAAGACAAACAAAGTAAGGTTGTTTATTTTTCAAAATTTAAAATTCACCACTCTGAAAATGGGGGAAAAGAATCTTGGTTTTCCTAGAGATGGGCTGTTGCACAATTTCTTTTAGCATCAAACATGGATAGTTGCAGATTTTATCATTGCAATACCTTATCATAGGCTTCAAGGCCAAACTTTTGTCTAAATGATGACAAATCAGCCAATGCAAAACACAGTAATTTCACCCCATCATGCGTCACAATGGAATCCAACCCGTATCGTGTATCCTTGTTCGACTTAATCACTGCCACATTTCTGCACAATACAACCAAACATTATTAAAACCACTATACCAGTCCACATAAAGATTATGACAGATACTTCTTTCATATCTAGAGCCTTACAACCAAGAATCAAAACATTTACATAAAATATCAATCTATTCACCACAGCCAGTGATATCATTCTCATGGCAAAGTAGGAAAACACTGCAGGGATGTTAACTCGGATAGGAGCATAAAGCTGATTTGACAACTAAATCTCTTAATTGGTTGGTTGAACAAGTTAGTAACTAATGGATCAAAGTGAAAACCTTAGAAAAAGAGGATCCTCCATGACATCACTTTTTATCATGTTGACGTGCATGAGACTATATCAAGAAAAATAGACACTCTTTTTTCCTCGATGGACATGCATAAAAGGAAAATTAAGCATACTAGGTTCCATCATATAACTCTATTTCAAATGAGGCTACTCCAAAACCATTACATCCAATCTTCCACCAGGTGCTACTGTCATATAGTGCTCATACTCATTGGTAATTATCAAGGACATCCATGATTTAATCTTCCTTCATCTTTCTATAAACAAAAATTTAAAGGGTATGATTCCAATCATACCAGGAAGAAATATCAAAAACCACTTACCCAAAATATATAGGACTGTCTTTTCCTTGATTGTAAGTCCACATCAGAAAAATATGTCAACACTAGACAGCACTGATTTAATGCAACCAACATATCTCTTGAAACTGAGATTGGCTTCCATATGATAACACTATCAAGACTTTCAGTTCTATCATTTCCTTTAATACGGTAACCATCAATGTTTGGAAGAGACAAGAAAACATTCTTCAAATTTGAGTCACTCAGGACTCAAATCAGGAGCATACCCTAAATACTTCAGAGTGCATGTAATATTTTTAATCATTTCATATATTTCCTCAGTACACCTATGAGATTTGTCACCCTTACAGAAAAAGTAAACCTCATTTTGGACTTCAATCCTGCTATAACCAGGTTCCTTCACCATACCTAATTCCTTCATTACTCCTCTAACCTCTGCAACATTGTCCCATAAACCAAAAGCTGCAAAGGCATTTGAAAGAACCACATATTTTCCAGCATTCTCCGGTTCTAATTGAAAATATTTCCTTGCAGCAAATTTTACCAAGTCTTTGTCTCCATGGGTCCGACAAGCACCAAGAAGAGCACCCCATATGACTGGATGTTCCTTAGAAGGTGAGCTCAAGATGAAATCATATGCCTCTTCTAACCTCCCAGCACGCCCTAAAAGGTCAACCATAGCCGCGTAATGTGGCCCTCTTGGTAGAATTCCATAATCCCTGGTCATTGAATAGAAGTATTTCCAACCTTCATCAACTAAACCTCCATGGCTACAAGCAGAGAGAACTGCAAGGAATGTAACATAATTTGGCTGGAAAACATCATTAATCATCTTATGAAAGGATTCCAAAACTTCCACCACCTTTCCATGTAGACCATAACCAGATATTAAAGCAGTCCATGTAACAGTATTTCTCTCATGAGACTCATTAAAAACCTTATGTCCATCAGAGAGATTGCAGCATTTGAAGTACATATCCACAAGTGCGCTGGTAACAACAACGTTTTCTTTTATTTGACTCTTAATCATGACACAATGAGCTCGTTTTCCATGTTCCAAAGTTGCTAAAGCTGCACAAGCTCGAAATAATGATGCAAAAGTATAGTGGTCTGGAATCAAACTGTTCCATCTCATTTCATAGTAAAGGTTCAATCCAATCTCCTCATTACCCTTTTGCACATAACCCGCTATCATTGCATTCCAAGAAATCAAGCTCTTATCCATCAATCTGTCAAATAAAATGCTTGCAGTTTCTACATCTGCAAGTTTTGCATACAGTATCAATAATTTAGTCTTTAAATATTCATTAGGAATATGCCCTACAACAATCATTTGTGTGTGGATTATCTTCCCCCTTTCATATGCTTTACAGTGTATACATTCCTGCAATAGAAGAGCATAAGTTGCTGCTTCTACTTGTTGTCCATTTGCACAAAGAAGCCTGATAGCTTCTATTAATCTTCCAGAATAACAGAGACCTCTCAAAGTCTTATCCAATTGGTAAAAGTCTTTTCCATGATCAACCTGTAAGCTGGGAGTATCTTATAAGTGATAATCTACCAGGCATTAAAAATAGAATTTTCAAGTATTTGAATAAATGAAGTGAAGCCATATGAATTTATTCCACTCACAATTTAAAATGGCACTTCTAATTTAATATAAAAGCTCAAGCCAATAGATATATAAATGTTTTAGTACTTGGTAGTTCGACACTTCCCAGTCTGCACATGGAAATAATAAAAAAAGCAATCCAAGTTCAATAATAATACTGCAGGCAATACAGTGATATCCATTTGACTTAGGAGTCAAATAATGTTACATCTTGGCAAGCATGATACTTCCATCCACAGATCAGAAATATATAAGATGGCATTTTTTATCTTTATAGATTCAAGAAACATGTAACAGAGTTATTTATAAATTAAAAGTTCTCTTATTTCTCCTCACTTCTGTCCATTTTTTTTTTAAAAAAAAAGGGCATTACAAAGAGCCTACATTCTTTTTTACTATTTTTTCATTGTAGGATTTATGTTTTCAGTTTTTCCCTTCTGAGGTCTATGTCTTCAAAGATAACCCAAAAAAGAGCCTTTGTCCATCTCTGTTAGAAGAGCCATTAAAGTAGCATGAAAACGATGCCAATATAACTTACCCTAAATATTGTTACTCAATTGAGTGTGTAGTAAATCTAGTCATTAAAGTGGCATTAAAGCATGCCTTTGTCCGCCTCTGTTGGAACTACTTAAATGGCAGTTGGGTCTAAATTCACTTTGCGGAAGCATATTGGTGCACAACATTGAAAGTTAAGAAGTTCCAAGTGTACCTTACCCTAAATATTAGTATTCAATTGAGTGGTACATCAAACAGGTATGCTCAATTATGAGCATGAAATGGAGTGATTACACCCAACAATCATGGAGAAGAATACTCGCTCAAAAGGACTGAATTATGGGTTTAATTTTTAATTTAACTTTAAAAAATTTACCAATAATCACTAGAACCACGATAAAAGCCGATCACAGTGTGGATCTTCAGTTACAAATTACTTTACGAACAATCAAATACTAGCCAATAAAACGATCACAATGTTACATTTCCCTTTTTTCTTTTTTCTTTTTTCTTTTTTTGAATAAGACTAGATTTTGCATTTCCTAAGACATTACTTTTGAAAAACAAACAAAAAACTCAACCTATATCAAAGTAATAAAACAAAACAAACCAAAAGCAAAGATTTTTACATCACACCTGCCACTAGAGCTCTCCTGTTCGATTCGGCGAAGAAGAGTGGTCGTTTTTCCAGCAAACATAGGCCCAACAATGACATGAATCTCGCCTGAAGACAAATGGGATGAAGCCATTTTCAGGGTTCTACGTTGAAGCGAGCAGCTTGGGGATTTGGGTATGCATGATTTTGGCTGGAGAGTGTAAAGATAGGAATTCTCAAGGATTTGGTGACGAGGGTAATTGAAAATGGATTTCGGGAATGATAAAGGAATGCTGCTGTGTTTTGATATATGAGGAGAGAAGAAGGAAAGCGTTGGAGAAATTAGGGTTTTCATTCTCGAAATTGACAACATAGGAAATGGGTTTGGGTTTTGGAAGTTCGTTAGTGTTTATGGTAAAGTTAAAGAAGTGGTAATTGGGAAATGGAGAGATATGGAAGGGGCTTCTAGGTTTTTAGTGTGGAGAGAACAGGGGAAATTATTCCAAGTATAGTGGGAACCCGTGTCTTGTGTCATAAACTCAGGTTTTGATTTTATCATTAAACTTTGTCGTTTACCATGGAGGTAGTAGTCAATAAAACCTATCGATTACTAGTACCGGACAGAACAAGGAGTATTGATAGTACAAAACAAGAAAAACTGAATAAAAAATATTTTTATACCATGTTTGGTTTGTTAAGTATTAGATAAGGATTTTTATGCTATTTAGTGTTTGGATTGCAAAATACTGAACTGAATATAGTAAATTTGATAGTTTTGCCCTTTTAATTACTGAATAAGGCTTTTTGTGTTGTTTAATGTTTGGAATTGCAAAGTACTGGACTGAACATAGTAAAATTGATAATTTTGTCCCTTTTTAATTATATCATAGTTATTTATATATATTTGATATTATTATAAGGAAAAATGATTTAAAGATTTAATATATTATATTAAATATTTTAGGGAAAAAATTATGCTATATTTAATAACATAATACATTATTTATGATTTTGAATAGGTCACTGAAGACATGAAATACTTTTACACTGAAACATCTACATATCCATCAACCACTTTTATATTTCATAAGGATAAGGCATAAATGGCATAGATAAGATAATAATCATACCAAGGAATAGTCAAAGTAGTTTCTATGATTATGACCCGCCAACTACATCTGATAGAAAATCTGGCAACTCTGTTGCAGGAGATACATGAGGTTACAACTTCTACAAAATATGAAAACAAGTTTAACCATATAAGGTATTAAACCAAGGTAGAGGGGTTCGATAATACAAAGCCAATGAAAGAAGTCTCAATCACACAAATACTGCAAACAAGTTTTACATCAACCGATAATTTGCCTAACAAATGCTAGGCGTTGTTCTCCTTGGAGCTTCCAAAAAAACTTCTCATACTGTGGATTTGTTGCCATTTGCATAAGAACATCCAACTCTTCATTTTTCGACAATCCTAACATTTTCAACCCTGCAACAACATTGTCCTTAGGAATATTAGCAATTTTTCTTGCAAGTAAAGCAAAATCACTCATAACATCACTTATGCTCTTTTGAAACATAAATATAAATTATGCAGCATATTCTGCCATCGGACGCTTGCGAGTCGGTCGCACAAATGGATCATATGAGGCATAGCTGGAGGCTTTAGTAGACTATGGCACGTTTTCTTACTCCATATCTTCATCAAAAGTATCCTCACCCTTATTTTATAAGTCCTATGTCACATCTGCTGGTGTTTCAACCCTTTTGTCATTTGCTCTATTCTTTCCAAATATCCCTTGAAGTGTTTCAAACTCTTTAAATTCCTTATTGGCATGATTACCAACCTTCGAATGTTTCTACAAAATAATAGAAATAGTTATTATAACAACAAAGAATTAACTTTAAAAAAATGAGTATATTTCAAAATAAAGATAATGTTGATTTTACCGCCATGTATTCAGCAAGGACCGCATCACTATTAACTATAACAAATTTTTTGGCATCATCCCACCCAAAACCACTAGTATTTATCATGTCAACAACCTCTGCCAACTTCATTGACCACCTCTTCATTTTGTTAACAATTTGCCTGACATTGAAATTGATTTCTGGAATGTGACTTTTTATCCTTTTTAAAGCTTCTTCATGAGCCCCATTCTTAAAAGTGTCATTTTCTCCTTTATATCCTTCAACAACTAACTCCTCTAATACTATCAATAACGTTTCTTCCTCAACTTAGCTCTAAGAACGTCTAGTTTTTTTATCTCTAGTGTCCATGATTGTAAACGAATCCATAGTGTAAGGCAAAAAGCAAACAGATAAAATGTAAGTCATGCATATAAACAATAGATAAAATATTTCAATTTACATTACAACATAAAATTGAAAATTCGATAACCAAATGATTTCAATAATATAGAATTAACAAAAAATCACTAGTGACACTAATCCAAGATACATAATTAAAGAAAGCACAACAATTAGTGACATTTTAGTTCCTATGACGTGCCCTCCATTTATCGTAAATCTCTTGTGCTAAGGTATTCCTCATCTCAGTCCATGCCTCAGTAGGTTCTACTTTTTCAATTGCATCAATTCCATTTTCTCCAATTGGAACTTCATCACCTTCAATTACAGCATCTCCAATGGGTCCAATGGCATGTACATTCGAATAAAGTTGTGTAATAGACAACAAGCTAGAATCATTCGAAATTGTATTTTAATGGGATAAAATGATGGACTCCTTAGAATACCCCATCGTTTCTTCAAAATTCCAAAACATCTCTCTACAACATTTCTAGCCCTTGCATGTCTATAGTTAAATAATTCCTCATGATTTTGAGGCCTACGTTGACTTGTAGCCTACTCTTGAATGTGATAACGCCTCCCTCTAAAAGGGGAAAGGAATCCTGGTGCATTGGAATATCCACCATCCATTAGATAATATGAACCTACAACGAAATGTAACCACATAAATTTACATGAAAATTTTCAATTGGATAGATAAAATGAAAACAATTTTCTTTTTTAAAATGCTTATCAGGTGCAACTCTCAATCCATTAGATCGAATGACTGCATCACGTAATACTCTAGAATCTGATGCAGACCCTTCTCAGTCAGCCAATATGTAGATAAATTTCATATCACAATCACATACACTCATGACATTCGTTACAAGATGCCCTTTCCTTGTTCGATACTTAGGTATATCTGCAATTGGTGTCGTTACTGCAATGTAGGTACCATCTAATGCTCCAAGGCAACCTTAATATGTTCCTAAACAAAAAAAAAAAAAAACTCTTGGATTGACATACTCCCTTGACTGAGTTGTCCCAACTTAAGTTCCAATTGAAACCTTCATGTTATATTGCTTTGATTATAAATTTTCTTCAAATAATCCCACATTCTTTTAGAGGTCTTATAAGGCTTGAGATTGACAAGTATGGAGGGTTCAACACTTCCAAGGATCCTAGACATAATCTGAGCATATGTCAATAGAGTAAGATAGGTAGTAAAGGTCGTACTCCTTAGGATAGGAAGAGTGGGATGATATTGTAAAAGCAATTACTGGTATTTTTAAAAGTTGATATAATTTCACTTGACTAATGGACTAAAATGGATCGTATTAAATAGTATCTTATGAGATGCTAATGGAATTGGTTAAATCATGTTTGAAATATAGCATAAAAATGGATAGTACACCCTCCTTAAGTGCAACATGGATACTCGAATCCGGAGGAAGTGGTACTGGATGAAGGATACGACCCAGTACCTGAAGAAGGATACGAGAGTGATTACTCAACCTTGGAAGCAACAAATGATAGAGGTGAAAATGTGCATGAAGTGATTAATATATAATCAAGTCCCGAACTAATCCCCATAATAAGCTCAAATAGCAGTAGAGAGGTCGGAAGTGAAGGAAATTCCACTTCAACGTCTACATATAGCTTTGGAGCCATCAACTTGTCTTAAGATATGGGGTTCTGCTATGGTGACATGGAGTGAACTCCTTCATCCAGCAAAGACAGCATAAGCACTGATTAACCATCCACCTTGGACTTGTAGTTATGATGGCTACTCTGCTCTCCTCCTACACAAGCACCGTGAATCATTCACCAAAACTCAAATTGCCCAGCCTAGTTACCATGGACATGAGCATTGCACCGCTACCATGGAATGATCAGAAGTAGAGTGCCAGACATGATGGTCACCTTTACAATCACCTCCAATCCATCGCAACTCTTCCTCAACATCAAAGGCCAATTTCATAGCTCTAGCATTGTTGGCTGATGCACAAGTCTGCACCCTCAATCAAATATCATCTTAATCAATTTGAGAAATAGCCAAATAACAATTCTTCAGGAATCTCCTTAACCAAATACTCAAAATCTTCAATGTATTAAGCCATAGACTAGGTTTGTCAAATGGCAGCTGAGAGCTCATACAAATTAAGGCACCCACTATAGCACAATAACAACTCATGTTTCATCATCTCCGATGTCAAGTGAGGAAATCATTGATGAAGAATGGATAACCAACGAACAACTCATCCTTCCATGACGATGAAGGTGAGATGAACTTTGATCACAAAAGAAAGGTGTGTCCCTGCTAAGCACATGGGGTTTCCCCGCGAGAGTTCGAATTGTAAATAAAGGAGGAGATGATAGAGCAAGGTGATGACGATGATCATACGAACCCTAAACAATCACGATGCATTCGAAAAGGAAGCAAGAAATCGAGAAGCAATGGAACCATACGAACCTAATGGCGGCGATGGTCGAACTTCCGGTCGATTACACGATGAGCGGCAGTGAAGGAGCGGCGTCGATGAGCTCTTGTACGTCCTCGTTCCGAGTACGGTGTTGAGGGTTCTTCACTTGCAGAAAGAAGGAAAAGGAAAGTAGAAGGGGGCCGATTAACAAGAGAAAGATGAAGGCTAAATTGGGAATTTCGCAAAAATAGTGTTTTTGTCCAGTACTATATTAATGTTTTGTCCAGTACTTTCTTCATGGGTGGCAACTAAACGGTGGACAAAAATTTTGTCTTGTCTAGTACGAAATTCTACTGCCAACCAAACGCTACCCTAAAAAAACTAATTGCATAGCTAAAATTGCTTCCCAAGCAGCACTTTTGTCAAATTAACTATCTTAACACCCTCCTGTCTCTTTTCTAGTTTTATGAAAATTGGTTAAAGCCTACACAAAATGGGCAAGTTTCATTTTAATATATATTTATATTTATATTAATAAAAATAATATATTTATATAAAAGATTATCATAATTAATTTAGTAACAAATTCATAAAAATTACATAAATGTAATAATTTAATTATATAAATATATTTTATATATTATAATTTATGCGACTATTTATGATATATAAATTGTTATAGTATTCAAAAAATTGCAATCCTTAAATTATCAAAATATAACATTTTTTACCAATAGTTATATCATTTTACATTTTATCATGTAAAGGTCATAACTTTTTTTGCAAATACAATGCTACATCTCACGGAAAATGAAAAGATACAATTAATAAAAAAAATTTAAAAATGAATGAAACGTGTAAAAAAAAAAATAAGTGAAGAGTCATGTTGTTATAAATGGTTGCTTTTAATATGCATATGCAATTATTTTCATGACTTGAAAAAACTTTTTTTTCTATAATTTTTTTAATGCATATACATGTATATAAGTGTACTTATGAAAAGTAAGTTAGAAGTATTAGCATAGAAATTTGATAAATATGCCAAATGAAAATATTTCAAATACAATGAAAGTGCATTTGTACTCTATTATATCAAACACTTAACTAAAAACAAAATATGTTGATTATAATGCATAAAGTATCGAAATAATAAGTTAGTGAAAAGTATCTAATTAATCATCTAATATTTGTACAAAAAAATCATCTAACATTATGGAAAAATAATAACATTAGATTTGCAAATAATTGCATGTTTGAATAATAATGATATGAAAGAAAAGCATAAAAGGTAACTTTTTTTCTTATGGATAAAAATCTAAATACCTTATAACTGCATAACATGACTATGAGATTTCTACTAAATCATTCACATAAAATTCTTTGTTCTAGTTAATATGTTATTTGGGTATTTGCTTTTTGATCAATTTGCATCATATCTTAATAACTTTGATTACATGAAAGTTAATATTATCTTTCTCCTTCACAAATTTGACAAATTGGATGGAACATGGGATGGATTAGAAGATGAATTGCAGTAAAGGTAACTATTAAATATAATGGTACTTAAAGTGTAATACAATTATTAAATTAAATTATATAAATAATTAATGATTTAAAGAAAAGGATGCATAAATCTGATGAAAAATAGGTAAAACAAAAAGAGAAGACATTGCTTGAATATTATCAAGGAAAAAGGATAAAGGATAAAGTTTTTTTTTTTTTTGTAATAATCCTTAAAATACACAAGGAGAGAAACAATAAATATGTCATCAATTTTGGATAAAGATGTCATCAATAAGTCATTTGGACACACATTGCTTTAGTTTGAGGACTCTTTCTTAGTGGAAGTCAATAATTGAAACTAAAATACACTAAAATAAATCCTATTTTAGAACTGTATCACTTGCCCACCTGTAAATAATCCAACAAAACACATTGATCCATATTAACATCATCAAGTGTGCTTGATATATAATACCACCATTAAACAAATCTATTTTCACTAATTATCTCCCTTGGACTAATTTCTTTTAAAATAAATTTCCACTATTTTAGAAAGGTATAATAAAATAATTGCATTATTATTAGCCTTTAGCTTGTAATATATTTTGATACATGAGACAATACCTAAATTTTGTGACCAAATGGTACATTAGAACAAATATCTCCAACTTGGAAAACCTAATGCATGCACCTTGGAGCAACTTATATTAGGAGAAACTACTACATTCATTCCTAAATAGGTAGAAACAATTTTTGGTCATTTGCAACATAGAAGTAATAAAAGAACACATAACTCAGGAAGATCTATAAAGGATGGTTATTTATGTTGAAAGATATCACTAACCTTGATGGATCAAATAGTATAAAAAAATTTACGGATAAATAGTATTAAAATTGCATAAAAAAAAGTGCAACTACAATAATATATTATCAATTGATTTGTTGTAATAAACTAACAATATGTTACTCATAGGTAATTTACTTATTTGAAGAAATTACCATATACCTTCAAAACCAATATAAGTGATATTAAGAGTCTATAGTTGATCGGCACCATGACCAACTAAAAGAATTATTACTTATTAATGACTAAAAATAATTCACAAGAAAAAAAGGGGCAAATTTTATTAATAAACTTCATAAGTTGATTATTAATGTAAATATAAATCTTGAATTTCTATAAATATATATATATGAGCTTGTTTAAAAAAATCTTTCATCCTAGATTATACAAATCAAATTTGAGAACCTATCCAAAAAATGGAATGCGGAATCAACATTAAAATGAGAAAATTCAAATCAATGAATGTGGGAAAGAGAGGACTGGTTTTATGGTCTTAAGAGAGGAAAACTAGAATAAAAGATTATATTATTATTGTGGAGTCAAATGAAAAAAGTAATGGCTTAATAATAATAGATAATAAATAACGGAAAAGAAAAATAAACTCAATCATTGAATATTAGTTAATGAAGGAAAAACTTCTAATAAATAATTTCTATTATGTTAAAGAATAAGTTCTAATTGTCAATAATCATTAACTTCACTTGCCTTTTATTTGGTAACTGACTTTTTTATTCCACTTTATTATTTTTGAATAATGAATTTTAATCCCGAAATATATTAACATTTTTTAGTATTTACTAAAATTTCTTGTCAATAATCTTATTCCCATTAATTGTGTTATTATTTGCAACCTTTTAGCTTCTTATACACAAAGGTGGTGTCTATTTAAACACAAGTCAAGGTAATCATCTAGTAACAATTATTGGCCATCTAGAGAAAAAAAAAGTTGAGAATCATAAATTATAATAACTAATTACCGTATAACTAAATCTTTTTATTAGAGATATCTTGATTAAACCACTATACATAATGTCATCAATCTTTGGTCATTTTACATGGTTTCTAAGATAAATTAGACTCATTAAAATTTACTGTAGTTATGGGCTTATGAGTCACTCTTACCCAAACTAAGTGACCTTTAGATATCAGCTCCATAACCTAAAAGAGTGACGAATTATATCTTGACCCATCATTATCCTCTTTGTATTTTATATAGTACCCAATAATTGTATTATTTATAATATGATATCAATATTGTATTTAACAGCATTAAAGTGTAACATCCCTTATGTAGGATATGTGAAGGTTTAAATTATATAGATTATCTATGCTCATTTATATAGAGGATAGACCAATAACATTAAACATGTAGTATCCTTTATTAACAAGTCATATCTGGTATATCCAATTAACTTTAGGTACTCTACTTAATGTTAGACACTCACTTGTATAACTTAGATCTTTTTCCTTCGATCTACTGAAAAATGATCTTAATCATACAATGTATTAATCTAAATATCCTTATCCCTTTTCGATATTTTTCTAACCAATGACAACTTTTAGATAATAAGTTGTCATAGAATTTCACTGATAATATACTTTTATTATTATTCCAAACATACTCTAGTTATCTGAAACTTTATTGTAAAACTATGTATGAGTAGAAATATATATAAAAAATTAATAAATACTTGCTTTTATTGATAATATTTATAAAACACATAAAAAATGTCTTGGCGCATTATGCATAAATTATAACAGGGATATCTTGTAAAACCTATAAAATATTAAATAATATACATTGAAAATATACATATAAAGCTTAAAGTTTTTATTTGTAAGACAAGCGAATTAAAATACAAAGACGAATAACAAAGTTCCCATTTTTATGAGAAGTTAGTGATCATACTTTCATGTAGTGGTAAAGAGGTTAGTAATGGGTAGAAATGAAAAAAGAGAGGGAAAAATGACAATAAATGTTGCATTAGTTGTCAGAAAGAAATGGGATAAGAAAGGGAGAAAATAAAAACATACATTAAGTCTAGGGTTATAGTATATATATATATTAAACTTTGAACATTCCAGATATAAATATAATATTTATTATTATTATTATTATTATTTTCTTTTTTACAAAAGAGGTATTAGGCACCTTTAAACCCAAATAATGTATACTTTAAAATACATTGTAATCTCTGAAAAATTTATTTATTTTAATATATATATTTTCACAAAGAGCTAAGGATAAGGACATGAATTTTATAAAATTCAAGGCGTAATTTAGACATTTCACACGAAGAGTATAAACACTTTAAATTAACCTAGAGAGCCTCCTTTGTCATTTTGAGCAGTGCAATAGAAATGACAAAAGATAGATGCTCTTCACAAGAACTCTAAGGCGACTAAAGGGAATTCACTGACACTTGATCTGTTAATATTAGGTAAGGGTTTTTATAATTACGAGAAGGTCACTACTAAAGAAGTGAGGGTAAATGACTCATTATCACATGATGTCAACAGAATATGATTGAAGAGGGAACATTAAGAGCAAGGGAATTCATGGATCAAGGAGTCAATATGCGGGAGTTCAATGTAAGTATTCTAACTTATGTTAATTGAGGAGTATTTACATGTTTTAGAGATTTAATTAAGTCTACGAATAGAGAGAATTGGGTTTAGGAGAATTTGGATTGAAAAATTAGGAGTTCGAGGAGATTGCCGAGAGAAACATAGCCTCCAAACACATTTGTGTTTCGACCGTGTTGAATTTAAAGGTTACACCGAGAGATATATGACCTCCCAATATTGTCGTGTTTTGATCATGTTGAAGCCAAACCTTACACCGAAAGATACATGACCCTTAACACGGTCGTGTACTAGCCTATGTTGAGCAACATAACCTCCAACATGGTCGTGTTGAATAAGACATAGTGTAATTATATATTCATTTAACTTCAAATTAAACTAATTTCCACGCGACTTAGATAGCTAGTAAGGCCTTAGAGAAATTAAATAAATAGGATTAAGAAATTTAAGAATTGATATCAATCTTAGATTAAATACTAAGAAGGACGTGTTTATGATGTATAAATTTCAGTTTAGCTTAAGTCCAAGATCGGAAGTGCTTAAGGCTAGGATTCAAGATATGTATAACTTGTGTGTTGTTCTATGCTTGCTTAAGTTAGTAAATGTGTTGAAATTGATTAAGTCAATGATTTGACTTAAGTGTTTAAGTTGTATGCTATATATGCTTGGCTCGGTTTAGGAGTCTGTAGTGACAAATCCCTAAGAAGCACCACAATGTTCCTTATGTGATATTGTCCTTAGTGGAGTTGTGCTTGGAAATAGTTTAGGCTGAATGTTGGTTAATAGGTTTAGGTAGACATGGCTGTGAGGCCTATAGTGGCAATTCCCATCACCAGGTTAAGTGTTTAAGTAGATATAGGTGTGGAGTCCATAGTGGTAGTTCCCATCACTAAGGTTTAGTGTTTAAGTGAACATGGGTGTGAGGACATAATAGCAATTCCCATTACCAATAATAAGTGTACCATGGGTATGGGGCCTGTAGTGGCAGTTCCCATCACCATTTCATGAGGTAGGTCTTTTTCTCAAAGCTATTATTGCCTTGCGACTCCTCTGTTCTTCAATAATATTCTTGTTTTACTTAAGGTACTTAACCTTATCCACCATTTCAACATATGTATTTAGCTAAAAGGCCCCAACTGCAAGTTGTAGGTCTAAGTCCAAGCCTCTTAGGAATCTCTTAGCTTGGGACCCATCATCATTACGTACATTTTCAAGAAGAAGCTGGATGAGGTGATTCAACTCTGTCTCATACTCTTCAACTGTTTGGTTCCCCTATTCACAATTGTAGTATTCATTCTCCATCTTGTCTCATACTCTTCAACTGTTTGGTTCCCCTATTCACAATTGTAGTATTTATTCTCCATCTTGTCTTTAGAGCTGTTGGGGAAGTATCTCTAATAAAATAGTTCTTTAAATACAGTTCAACTCATGCATTCCCCTGTAAGTCTAGGAATTAAAGCTCACTATTTTGTTGCAGTTCCCTTCAGCATGAATGCAGCATAATTTACCTTTCTATCTTTTGGTATTTGGAAGGTAGCAAATGTTTTCTCAATCTCCTATACCCAATCATCAGCCTTGATTGGGTCATCCACTCTAGGGTTAAATTCTTTAACTACTCTTATAAACTTATCAAAGCTAATGGGTTCGTTAGCATTCCTGTGCTGTGGGACATTGTGGGCTTGGTGTTGTGGTGCTAATAGTCCCACCAGATAGTTCACAGTATGTAGTAGCTGTATTGTCTCTTCAGCCATCTGACGTCTTTCCCCTTGTGGTTGTAGATTCTAAACTTCCTCTTCATTGGGCTTATCACATCTAGAACCCCTTTCAGCTTTGGATTTAGTGATCATTCTTAGAGGCATTTTGTTTAAGAAGAGACAATCGAATCTACATAAGTTAATATTAGTCATGGTCAGTTTCATAGTGTGTAAGTATATACACATATATCACTACACATGGGTTTACTCATATATACAACTTAGTAGTTAGAAGAATGCAAGTAAAGTAATAATACAAGAAAATAATTACATAATTAAGTAAATGTCTCATATTTTACTCACTCTCTTCATGTTTCATTATCTTACAGATCCAGTGCTTAACTCCTCTAAAGATCATATCTTAAGCTCTATTATTTAAACTTATGTCCATTGATCATTGCTTAGTCTTAAGGATCATTACCTAAGGTCTTCAGGATCAATAACCTATACTTTATAGTTCAAAACTTAGGTCATAAGGATCATTAACCTATTTTCTATAGATTTAAGCTTAAGTCCCTAAAGATCATAAACCTAAAGCTCTGATATCACCTTAACTGTAACGCCCCAAAACCTAAGCCACACTACTACTCGCCATGTGTCCTTATCTCACAAGAACACGTTAAGGCTCTAAGTCAATATTAATACTTTTTTTACCTATAACTCTTATATAAAAGTATTTAATACATCCCACAACTTCGAAATTAAATTCATAAATCCATATCAAACATCTAACGCAACATAAGTCTTTAAACGCTAAATTAAAATTCTTCAAAAGATAATGTTTATTGCAGTCAAATAACATAATTCTCCCAAATCCTAATCACTATAATAGTAATGGTAATCTTCATCTTCCTCTCTATGTGGTTTACCCAAACCCAAGTTATCTTATAGGTTATCATTTCCTTCGACACCTACACCTAAAAAAAAAATATTCCTCGAATGGTGATCTAATGCTTAGTATGTATAAAACAAACACACTTGTATGAACAAACATGAATAAATATCACATATTCCATGCAATACTTAAATACAAGCGGCCTTTTTATGATACAATTTATGTCCACAAGCAACAACAGGATACTCATGATCCCCTTAACACGCTTAATACATCGGAACATGAAATGGTGATGGGAACTACCACTATGGGGCCTACACCCATGGTATAGTTAATCTTGGTGATGAGAATTGCCACTGCAGCCCCACACCCATGTTTACTTAAATATTTAACCTGGTGATGGGAACTGTCACTACAGGCTCCACAGCCATATCTACGTAAATCTTTACCTAGTACTACTAGATCGAGTGTAAGTGAATTCCCTTTAGTTGCCTTAGGGTTCTCATAGAGAGCATCTATCCTTTGTGATTTCTGTAGCTCTAGAGACAGGATGGAGAATGAATACTACAACTGTGAATAAGGGAACCAAACAGTTGAAGAGTATGAGACAGAGCTGAATCGCCTCATCTAGTTCCTTCCTGAAAATGTATGTAATGATGGTAGGTCTCGAGTCGGGAGGTTCCTAAGAGGCTTGGACTTAAACCTACAGCTTGTAGTCGGGGCCTTTTAGCTAAATACATATGCTGAAATGGTGGATAAGGCTAAGTATCTTGAGCAGAACAAGAAGATTATTGAAGAAAAGAGGAGTTATAGGGCAATAATAGCTCTGGGAAAAAGACTTGCCTCTAGTGGAATGGGGCAAGATAGAGGCAAAAGATATCATGTGCAGCAAAGCAGAACATAGAATGCTACAGCCCCTCCTCTCTAGATCAGACCAGTTCCTTTGGCGCTCTTTACAGCAAGCTCAAATACTAAATGTACTAGATGTTATGAGCCTCATGAGTTGAGAGAGTGTAGATGGCTAGATGAAGCATGTTTCTCTTATGGGAAAATGGAACACATTAGCAGGCATTGCACTGAGAGGTCAGCCCCCTTAATCTTTTGTCATTTGTGTAACCAAAGAGGACACAAGTTAGTTAATTGTCCTCAAGGACAAATAAAAAATTAGACAGGGCTAATTCAATAGGTAGCTAGATCTCCAGTGAGAGGATAGGGAGATAGACCACAAGCAGGGGGTCCTAGATAAAGAGTTCCTACCAGAGTATTCGCCATTCACTAGTAGTAACACCAATATATCCTTTATGTAGACAACATTGCAAGTATGTTTCTAGTGCACTCTTATAATGCATATACGTTGTTTGATATTGGTGTGTATGTATCCTATGTGTTTGAGAATTTTGTATGTGCATGTGCTTTGAATGTTGAAAACATGAATGACTGTCCAGTTGTTAGTACTCCCTTGGGAATAGGAGGAAGAATAAGTAGGATATGCAGATGAGTGAAAGTAGAAATACATGGTAAGGTGATGTCAGCAGACCTCCTCGTATTGGAGATGACAGAATTTTTCATTATTTTTTGCATTAACTGGCTATCAAAATATCATGTCATTATTGACTGTCACAATATGGTGGTGCAGTTTAATATACCAGGAGATGGATATTTTGAATACAAGTTAGAAGTATAGAGACCTACTAGATTGCCTACTTATAAGATGTGGGGAAAAAGTGTACTGGCAACTATATCTATTGAAGCCAGTGAAGTTAAGATAGAAGGAATACCGATAGTGAGGGAATTTCTTAATGTGTTTCCAGAAGATCTTCTTGATTTACCCCCAGCTAGGGAAATAAAATTCAACATCAACTTGATACAAGGAACAATACTTATATCAAAATTAGTCTATAGGATGGCACCGATGGAATTAAACGAACTAAGGAAACAGTTACAGTAGTTACAAGATAAACGTTTTATAAGATCCAATGTATCTCCTTAGGGTGCATCGGTCCTATTTGTAAAGAAAAAAGATGGAAGCATGAGACTCTGTATAGACTACAGAGAGTTAAATAAGGTCACAATAAAGGACAAGTATCTTCTTCCTAAGATATATAACCTGTATGACCGGCTGTAGGGAGCTTAGGTGTTCTCTAAAGTAGACTTGAGATCAAGCTACCATCAATTAAGAATTAAAGAAGAAGACATCCAAAAAATAGCATTCAAGACTAGATATGGACATTACGAGTTTCTGGTGATGCCTTTTGGACTAACAAATGCACCGGCTGCATTCATGGATTTAATGAACAGAGTATTCAGGGATTTTCTGGATAAATTTGTAATTTTCTTTATAGACGATATCCTGATATACTTTAAAAGCATTGAGGAGCATGAAGAACACTTGAGACTAGTATTGGGTAGGTTACAAGATGAAAAGTTGTAGGCCAAAATCAGTAAATGTGAATTATAGCTGGAACAAGTAGTCTTCTTGGGTTATTTGGTTAACAAAGATGGGATATCTGCGGACCTAGAAAAGGTGAGAGCAATAGTAGACTAGCACAGACTAAAGACAGTTACAAAGGTAAGAAGCTTCTTGGGTCCAATAGGCTATTATAGGAGATTTGTAGAAGGGTTTTCCAAAATAGCAACTCCTCTCACCAGACTGACGAAAAAGAATGTGAAATTCGAATGGGATGATAGATTTGAAGCCAATTTTCAAATGCTTAAAGAGAAACTTGTGTTAGTGTCAGTTTTGACTTTACCCAAGAGTGGATAAGAGTTTACAGTGTATAATGATGCCTTAATTCAAAGGTTGGGGTGTGTATTGAAGGTAGTCAAGTAATAACTTATGCATCTTGATAATTGAAGCCATATGAAAATAACTACTCAACTCATAACTTAGAATTGGTAGTTGTAGTACTAACTTTAAAGCTATGGAGACATTACTTATATGGAGAAAGGTGCAAAATCTTAACTAACAATAGAAGTTTAAAGTACATATTTACGCAAAAAGAGTTGAATATGAGACAGAGGAGATGGTTGGAGTTAATCAAGAATTACGACCTGAAAAAACAATACCATTTAGGAAAAGCCAATGTGGTGATAGATGCCTCAGTAGAAAGAAACAAAGTAATATAGCCACTCTCATCACTTTATAGAAGGAGTTATTAGAAGACACACAAATTGGAGTTAGGAATTTTAACAGAAGAAGTGGGAGCAAAAATAGCTACCTTAAGGATACAACCCAACAATAATGGATAGGATTAAAGTTGGTTAGATAGAAGATAAATGTATCCAAGAGATCAAGAGTAGAATGGAACAAGGCAAGGCATCGGAATTCAACTTGGATGTAGATGGGACCTTAAGATACAAAACGAGATTATGTATGCCAAATGATTTAGAATTAAAGAAGGAGATAATGAAATAGGCACATTACTCTGCTTACACCATATACCTTAGAAGTACCAAAATATACAAGGACTTGAAAAGTTGTTGTTGGTGGAGAAACATGAAGAGAGAAATAGTTGAATATGTAGCCAAATGCCTCACATGCCAATAGATCATAATAGAACATCAAAGACCAGTTGGAGAATTACAGCAATTTCTAGTATCGGAGTGGAAATGGGAGCATGTGATAATATACTTTGTTACAGCCCTCCCAAACACTAAGGAGAAGCAAGATGCAGTTTGGGTTATCGTGGATAGATTGACCAAGTTCGCTCATTTTATACCAATCAAAATAGGATACAAGTAGGAGAAACTAGCTTAAATATACATATAGGAGATAGTCAGACTACATACAGTGTTAGTGACAATCACTTCTGATAGAAACACAAGGTTTTTGAGCAGATTCTAGAGTAACCTACACAAAGCATTGGGCACCAAATTGTAGTTCAACATAGCATTCTACTCATAGACAAATGGTCAATCTAAAAGGACCATATAAATACTGGAAGATTTATTCAGGGCATGTGCACTAGATTTTAGAGGTAATTGGAATGAGCATATTCCTCTAGTAGAGTTTGCCTATAATGACAGTTATTAAGCAACCATTTAGATAGCTCCATATGAAACTCTTTAAAGAAGAAAGTGCAGATCCCCACTACATTGGGATGAAGTGGGAGAAAGACAGATGATGGGGCCAGAGTTAGTACAAGATGTAATAGACAAGGTGAAACTTATCGGATAGAGAATTCAGACAGCCCAATTTCGACAGAAGAGCTATATAGATAAGATAAGATAAGACGCCTTTTGGAATTTCAAGTGGAAGATAAGGTATTGTTGAGGATTTCTCCAATAAAAAGAGTGATTAGATTTAGGTTGAGAGCAAAGTTAAACCCAACATATATAGGCCCATTTGAGATCTTGGAAACAATAGGCACAGTGGCTTACATGTTAGCTGTTACACCAAATTTAGCTGGAGTATATGATGTATTTCATGTATCCATGTTAAAGAAGTATGTACTTGACCTGGATCAGATAGTAGCTTTGGAACCACTGAATGTGCAGTCAAACTTGACGAATGTGGAAAATCCAATCAAAATTTTAGATACTAAGGAACGAGTACTAAGACTGAAAACAATCCCTTTTGTTAAAGTGCAGTGGACTAACCAAACAGAAAGGGAAGCGATGTGGGAATTGGAAGCAGAAATAAGGAAAAAGTACCCAAAACTCTTCCATAATTAAGTACTTTTGAGGACAAAATTTTTTATGAGGGGAAATGTAATACTTGAAAATTTTATTTATTTTAATATATATATTATCACAAAGAGTTAAGGATAAGGACATGAATTTTATAAAATTCAAGGGACAATTTGGGCATTTCACATGGAGAGTATAAATACCTAAAATTAACGTAGAGAGCCTCCTTTGTCATTTTAAGCAGTGCAATAGAAATCACAAAAGATAGACACTCTCTATAAGAACCCTAAGGCAACTAAAGGGAATTCACTGACACTTGATCCAGTATTATTAGGTAAGGATTTTATAATTATGAGAAGGTCACTACTAAAAAAGTGAGGGTAAATGACTCATTGTCACATGATGTCAACAAAATAAGATTGAAGAGGGAACATTAAGAGCAAGGGAATTCCCGGATCAAGGAGTCGATACGTAGGAGTTTGATGTAAGTATTCTAACTTATGTTAATTAAGGAGTATTTACATGTTTTAGAGATTTAATTAAGTCCAGGGATAGAGAGAATTAGGTTTAGGGGAATTTGGAATGAAGAGTTAAGAGTTTGTGGAGATTGTTGAGAGAAACACGGCCTCCCAACACAGTTGTGTTTCGACCATGTTGAACTTGAAGGTTACACTGAGAGAAACACGGCCTCCTAATACGACTGTGTTATAATCGTATTGAAGCTAAACCTTACACCGAAAGATACACGACCGTTAACACGATCGTATACTAGCCCATGTTAAGCAACACAACCTCCAACATGGCCGTGTTGAGTAAGACATAGTGTAATTATATATTCATTTAACTTCAAATTAAACCAATTTCCACGTGACCTAGATAGCTAGTAAGGCTTTAGAGAAATTAAATGAATAGGATTAGGAAATTTAAGAATTGATAGTAATCTTAGATTAAATACTAAGAAGGAAGTGTTTATGATGTACAGATTTCAGTTTAGCTTAAGTCTAAGACCGAAAGTGCTTAAGGCTAAGATTCAAGGTACGTGTAACTTGTATGTTGTTTTGTGCTTACTTAAGTTAGTATATGTGTTGAAATTGATTAAGTTAATGATTTGACTTAATTGTTTTAAGTTGTATGTTGTATGTACTTGGCTTGACCTAGTGGCCTGTAGTGGCAGATCTCTAAGGAGCACCCTAATGATCTTTATGTGATGTTGTCTCTAGTGGAGTCATGCTTGAAAATGATCTAGGTTGAATGTTGGTTAAGAGGTTTAAGTGGACATGGTTATGGGGCTTGTAGTGGCAATTCTCATAACAAGGTTAAGTGTTTAAGTGAACATGGGTGTGGGGTCGTAGTAATAGTTCCCATCACCAAGTTTAAAAATTAAGGTGGGGCCTGTAGTGGCAATTCCCATCACCATTTCATGTTTTGATGTGTTAAGCATGTTAAGAGGGTCATAAGTATCTTGTTGTTGCTTGTGGACATAAATTGTATCATGAAAAGTCTGCTTGTATTTAAGTACTGCATGATGTGTGTGATACTTGTTCATGTTTGTTCATGAGCGTGTGTTTGTGTTATACATATTGGGCATTAGATCACCCTTTGGGGAATATTTTTTTTAGGTGTAAGTGTCAAGGGAAATAATAACCCAGAAGATAACTTGGGTTTGGGTAAACTACAAAGAGAGGAAGATGAAGATTATCATTACTATTATGGTAATTAGTATTTGGTAGAATTATGTTATTTTACTACAATAGACATTATCTTTTGAAGAATGTTAATTTAGCGTTTAAAAACTTCTGCTACATTAGATATTTGATATGGATTTATAAATTTAATTTTGAAGTAGTGGGATGTATTGAATGCTTTTATATAGAAGTCACAGGTCAAAAAGTATTAATGTTGATTTAAAGCCTTAACGTGTTCTTGTGAGATAAGGACACATAGCGAGCAGTAGCGTGGCTCAAGTTTCAGGACATTACATACATGTTGTAGGGCGGGTACAACATGTGTAGATGTCATATTCATATCCTATTATGTGGAAGTAAATTTCCAAAAATTATATTCGAAACTTACCTTATGACCTTTAATATTTATCAAAACCTATCTAATCAAATAAGATATTATAATATATAATATATAACAAGGTCACCTCCTCACATCTAATTAAAAGCTTACCAACTTTGTTACTAACAACATTACCAAGGTAGGAATGTCTTAAAAGACATTTGGTAATTTTAAAGTTGAGATGGCTAACAAAATATTCGATAAAATATAAGTATCAAAACTGAATATTATTCCAAGAATATGTTTGAGAATAGAACTTAAAATAAAAGATACATTACCTATATCTAATGGAAACAATTTATGTTGCAATAATTATTTTAATGTTTTTGGATTTCACAGTGTCATATTCATTTCACCACTAAACTAAGTAAAATCAAATTGCGACAAATAGATAACTTATGGGTAAATTGTAAATATACTATGAAATTGTAAATATACTATGCTATTCATATACACTTATCTCATCTATTTTCATAGTTACGTGTTTAAAATCTTAAATCTTTAAAAAAATATTTTTTAACTTTTATATAATTGTATTATTATTATTAAAAAAATAATTTTTTTAAAAAAGAAATCATTAAGGATAACAATTGTTCAAAACCTTATAATAGGGGAAATCTCTTTTCTTTTTATTTTTCATTTTTGTAATTTTTAATATTATTATTTTTTCAGCACGTTATTTTAAGGTAAAAATGATCAAATAAAATAAAGTATCTTTTTATAAAGGTAAAAAGGATCAAATAAAAATAAAGTATCTTTTTATAATATAACTGCTCAATTTAAAAAATATAAGGAATTGTATTTGTATTTGCAAAATATCCAAAATTTATTTCATGGTAGTGTGGATTTGTATCATGTCATATTAAATTTTGATTGTTGCCATTTATTAACCCTCGAATATTCTCTATTTCATACTTTACAACTCGATCAAATTTTGAATCCTGCTGGTTCACCACCCCTAGCCACATGTCTCACCTAAAGGGCTTATCACATAAAAGGCATTATTGCTAATTAATGTCCTCTCATCATTGAATGCTAACACTAACGTACAAAGATGGAGAGTAAAATCATGCACGTGTACATTAGGTGTGATGTTTTGGCTTTGGCCAGCCTGAGATGAAAATAGACTGATTGATATTATTGTTGTAGGGACCATTGGTGGTGTTATGGTGTGCGCCTGTGTTTCAACATCATACATCTCTCTCCATATTCCTCAATTTATTCTTTTATTTCCATCTCTCATCCTTGTTTTACCTTAAAACCTAAGAAAACATCCTATAAGGAGGTGATCAAGGTTATTCCAATAATTAAAATTACAATGATTTGGACCCAATTATGTCAAAGTCAATTCCTTGGGCAATCAAAACAAATTACAATGGAAGTTTGTAAAATGATTTGTGTATCTAAAAGTGATTAATGACCTTAAAAAAATAAATTATAAAGGTTGTGTTTCTTATTTAAATATTAAGATAATAACTTGTTTTTATTTATTTTATAAAATAAATTATCTGAAATAGTAATACCATATTGATTCTTTTGCCATGTAGCTATCCATATGTGTGAGGCAAGTAGGCCACCACTTGTTAGAGTGAGGAAGGTATTTAATTTTCAAAATTAGAGGTGGTGTTATAATTTCAATTGTTTCCGAAATCAATCCATGTAATAGTGTTTCTATACTCATCATATAATTTATATTATGTAACTTTATTACAATCTCAATAATCAATTTATAAATATAAGAAAATTTAGAAAAGATAACTCTAGAAGATCCATATATAGTTAAAGGATATAAGAAAGAAAAACAAAAGAAAGATAAGAAACAAACCCAAATTCTATGTGATTTGGATCATTTAAAATTACTTTTGTCAATTTTTTATAAATTTACAAATCATTGGCTGAGATTGTCTAAAATATGAAAATATTTTGTAACACCATTATGACGTCGATCTTCTTTATTATAAGTTCAATCATTGATTACACAAGGCAGCATTTTAAAAGGGTAAATTTAGAAAATTTTAGGAAAAGTAACTTTGAAAGTTCAATTTTCCTTTAGCGGTTATGGAAAATTAATAAAGATAAAAATAAAAATCTATACTAATAAAAATAACAACACCCAATATATTTTTCTAAAAGTGGACTCTTTATCCCTTTTTCTTCTTAGTTATAATCTTTACATTGATCATTTGCCCATTTTATAAATTTTTAGTGATTTAATCACATTTAATATATAACCAATATAAGTTATAGATATTGCAACATATTCAAATAATATATTAAAATTAAAATACTAGATAGAACAAAACTTATTACATTTAGTTCTTAACGTTTTGAGATATTGAATAGAACAAAACTTATTATACTGGTTGATAGGTCATTTTGGACTTGAACCTCTAGGCACAATCTAATCTACCTAAGCTTTAAGTCGAGTTCTAGAAGCCTAGTTTGATCTCATCGATCCCTTACTGGGCTCTTGTAGTAAAAATCCTTAATGTTAGAGCTCGAACCAAATGTTAGCGAGTTTCACCTACCTATTTTGATATTAGATTAAGCTACCAAAAGTAGAACTAGGTTCAGACCTCCAAACACTCATGGACTCAAGCCATAAGGCCAGTTTAGATTGGTTCAACCAAACACCTAATTAAGATTGTGGTCAAAGATTCGCAACCCACTAAATCTGTAACAGATATCGAGATCATTATTCCCCTTCCTAGAATGACTTGGCCTCATCCCATAAAGGATGAGACTATTTGATAAAGGATTTTGAACTCTCTCCATTCTCATGTGTATTATCTCCCCTATAGTTGTGCTAATTTAGGTATTGGAGCAGTTATGCTAAAGCACTCTTTAGCGCTCCCATAACCTTTTTTTTTTTTTTTTGTCTTGCAAGTAATTTGAACCACCTCTCCAAATCCCAAGCACAATAATACCATAGTTGGTTAATGAACAAGCATTTATAAAATTACTATCATTATATTAGACAAATAATAAAATTTTTATTCGTTTTGTTATTTGGTATAAGAATCTTTCAATGGGATAAAACAAAACCTTTTAACAAAAATTCCAAGCTAACACTTTTTGTTTATTACCACTTTACCATACCACTACCACTATCGTTACTACCACATCCACCATTAATATCAAGCCACCTTTACCATCACCATATTCTCACCACCACATCACCGCCTTCTCTTATACCACCATCATTATATCACCTTTCTCACCATTAATCTCTAAGCCTCATATGCCACCACTATCATTACATTACCATTACCACCAATATAGCCACAACTTCACTGTCACTACTACACCACTATTACAACTGCTAATATCCTTGTATTAACAATGCCTTTAGTACACTACATTATTATTGACACCATCACCCTCACGTAGCTATTACCTTATTATCACCAATGCACCTACCAATGGGTAAATGCTTAGCCACAACCACAACAAAGGGTTTTATGGTGCTAGTGAAGAGTTAACAATGGTAGTAGTAATGTAGTAATGATGGTAGTATAATGATAGTGTGGAAAAATGTAGTCAATTAAATATAAGATAACGAGTTAAACTCTACTATAATTTGTATATAACAAATAGCATATAATACACAATAATCTTATATTGTACTTAACACATCAAACATAGTATAAGAGTTAATATATGATAATATATCATTAGAGGTGATACTAGTAGTGATATTATTTAAAGACAAAGAAACTTCACTTATTTTTTAAGAATATCTAATACGGGCCTCACTCTTTGCTTTTATGGATAGGTATACTATTTGGATTAAGAAAACTTTGTTCTCATTCATACATCGCAAAAAATAAAGTAAATGGTATCTTTATCTATATTTGCAAATTGTAGAACTCTTAAGAATACTTGATGCGATTTTTCTATTTTTAATGCATGAAAATGTGTTATTCGGAAAAACAGAAGGTTAATACCACAAGTATATACTATAATCAAAGTTAAATAATAGTAAGAATAATAATAATCCAAAAAGGTACCATTATTAAAACTTTCAAAATAAAGCTCTAAACTTGGAAGTCACCATCTTCCTATCTCTTCTTCTCCGTAGCTTTCTTTACACGAGAGAAGGATAGCCAAACCTCCTCTCTCTCTCTCTCTCTCTCTTACCATAAATTATAGACATGTAAGTATTCATTAGTTCATATGACTTCTTATTATATTCAGATCCTTTATATCTATTTTCTCTTCAGCTGATTAACATAATTTTACTTGTTTAAATCCATTATTAATTCTTTTTTTCAATACTTATGAACAGTTAAACTCAAAAACCAAAAAGAAGAGAGAGATAGAGAGAAGCAAAAGAATAAGAAAAGAGTCTTTTGCTCTCTCTCTTATTATTATGGAAGCTGTCAGATCTTAATAAATATTTTACAAAATTTTCATCTGGGTCATCACCATTTGGTATGTTGTCCACATAAATTCTACTTTTTGATACCTATATATTATGTTGAATATAGTATTTCTTGTGCGTGTTTTGATTGAATTATATTTAAAGCCTTAATCTTTGATGGAATTCATAGGAATCCTGATTCCGGGTTGATTGAAAAATCGATCCTGGGAATGCTCCTGTCTTCTTGGACTGAATTTGAGGAGCTTGATAATCATCTGATTGGTAAAGTACCGAGCTTTTGTGTGCATTCAGTCAAAAGGTATCTATTTACTATAATAATCTGTATCATGATGATATATTATTATGATGGATGTTTGTTTTAATGCAAATTATTAATCGCACAATCCTGTGTTTTCTTGGAGATTTTAAATCCGAAACAAGAAAGTTTTATACGTTGTTGCAGTATTGATTTATAACTAACATAGTTGCTTGTTTAGTCTTCTTTTTGCTGTGATTTTTTATGTTGGATTACCTGGTGAGATGAGGAGGATTGTTTTGGATTGGTGAATGATTGAGTAAATGGGGTCTACAGGATTCAAATGGAGACTGGAAAGCTATTTGTTGGTGGGATTTCCTGGGACACCAATGAGGACCGTCTTAGAGAGTATTTCCAGAACTTTGGTGAAGTATTGGAAGCTATGATAATGAAAGATCGGGTGACTGGTCGAGCGCGCGGCTTTGGTTTTGTTGTCTTTGCTGATCCTGCTGTTGCTGAAAGAGTTCTTCTTCTGAAACATACGATTGATGGTAGAAATGTAAGTAAGAATACACTAGACAACTTTCAGGTCTTATAACATGCAAACATATGGTCCCTTTTAAAATAAGAGTAATTGATGCATTACGGAAGATCTCAGGACCTATGAGTAATAAACCACGCAATTCTTTGTTCATTAATGTTGCTTTGTGTGTATGGCCCTTTTTCTTTTTTGAGATCGTTTGGTGTAGAGTAACAGTTGAGATATCTATTGAGCAAACACAATAGATATGTGGTAATTCATATGACTGAAGGGAGTTTAATAGTCATCTCAAGCTCTTCAAATTTTTGCGGAGGATGAATGAGATGAGGCTAGGAACGTGATTTTGCATAAGCAAGAAGTTTATTAAGATATTTAAACTATTTCACTTAGAAGATTCGGTCATGGTGCTGTAGTAAGCAAGAAAATTACACCTTTTAAGGAGTTGGCACCTTGTGAAAAATTAAGGGGTTTCCATGGTCTTTTCTAGAAGGGCCATTATCGATCTACATAAAGGTTCATTTTAAACAATATTGAGATACAAGCAGTAGTGATGGTGAATGTGTTGCTTGTTTATTCAGGCCGTGCATAGGTTTTCCATTCACTCTAGTGACCCTTTTGTCAGTCTATTTATACTTCCTTCAGTGAAAACCCTACTTGATTTTAGGTATAAGCCTACTTCTATGACTACTTCTATGAGACTGTACAGAGTGGAGCAGGGATCGCTTTTGAAAGGGCTTAAGATAAAATTAATGACATTCTTTCAGACAAAGTATGAGTTTTTTCAGTCTACCTCATGACAGATTTATTCTCATAATCATGCAATTACTCACCAAGAGATAAAGGCATCACCATTTTTTTTTACTATTTAATTTTCATGGTCAGGTTGAGGCAAAGAAGGCCGTTCCTAGAGATGATCAGAGTGTTATAAGCCGAAACACTGCCAGCATTCATGCATCACCAGGGCCTACTTGCACAAAGAAGATTTTTGTGGGAGGTTTAGCATCTACTGTGACTGAGAATGACTTCAAGAATTACTTCAGTCAATTTGGGACAATCATGGATGTGGTTGTGATGTATGATCACAATACCCAGAGGCCTAGAGGTTTTGGATTCATCACTTATGATTCTGAGGAAGCGGTTGATAGAGTTCTGCGCAGAGTTTTTCATGAACTCAATGGAAAAATGGTTGAGGTTAAGCGAGCCATCCCCAAAGAATTATCTCCAGGGTCTAGTCGAAGTCCATTCAGTAGTCCTGGTGGTATAAGCAGAGCTGGTAGCTTTATGAATGGGTACAATGAGGAATATAGCCCTAACTCTGTTATTGGATATGGAATGAAAATGGATGATAGGCTTAGTCCAATCTCCAATGGTTGGAGTGGAACACCTCAATTTGGTCTTGGTTACAGGGCTGGATTGAGTGTAGATCCAAGTCTTAGTCCAGGTTTTGCAGGAAATGCTACTTTTAATTCTAAGTTCAGCTATGAACGCGGAATGAGTCCTCCATACAACTTGGCTTCTAACAGCCACAGTAGTTCTGTTGGTTATGGTGTGAGCAGTGGAGGAAGCAGCTCTATTACAAGTGCAACAGACTACAACTTGTGGGGAAGCAACAATCTCAATAATACTGCGAATATTGGTGTTAGAACTGGAAATACTGGATTGGGTTTCTCTGGAAGTACTAGCTCGACTGGGGCATCCTCTATCTTTGGTCAAAGTGTTGCTTCTTTGGCTTTCAATAATGAAAATATAAGTTCTGGAGGCAAGGATATGTATTATAGTTCAAGAGATTTAGGTTATGGACGAAAAGGTGTTACACTGGCATCCTCATACTCCACACCAAGCTTTGGACATGGCTCTGACTCTCATGAGAATGCTTCGTTACATGGGGACTCAATGTGGAGGTCATTAGCACTTGGAGAAAAATCAAATCCATTTAGTTTTGGTCTTGGGAATAATATTTTAGATGTTCTTGATAAGGGCTCAGCTTCTTATCTTGGTAGTTATAGTGTTAATGGACAAGCAGTCAATTAGAGGTAAGATCTACTTTATGTTGTCATCAGTTTTCCTTGGTGCTTCGAGTCATAGTTATGTTTGTCGAGTTACTTGGACCCTCTGCCTTCCAAATGCTTGTTTTCTTGCACCCTAGGGTCTCCTCTCTTTTCAGTTAGCTTGTTGGCAAAAGCATTGCTTAACATCTTAGAGACTACTCCTTTTATATCATCTATCAAGTTGAACTCCAACATTCGTCTCCAGAGTGCCATCTTTCAATTTCAATGTAAACTCGTCCTTTGCTTGCATGAGCTAGTGCTGGTATATTTGTTTCAGTTAAATTTGTTTCCTTCCCTCTCTTTCTCTTTTTTAGAGTTTGCAGTCATTTGATGAAGCACCTGAGGGGACAATCTTGAAATGGCTGCTCTCATAGCACAATGCTTACCGTTCTGGCATGGACTTTCATGCATCAGCTTAATAGTTTTTCTTTCCTCAGGAGTTGCTGCTTAATGGTCACAAGGATCAGCAAAAAGTTGTGGCAGGCAAAGTTCATTTGGTATAGTATTAGGACATCGTTTTCACGTTTCCATTCATCAAGGAGTTCCATATATGTGTTGAGCTGATATGTTTGCTAATGTTGAAGATCTAATTATAGGAAACGGGTACCGGGATTTCTGTGTGGAATGACATTGAGTCCATGTCATATAGGCTTTCTCTCCAAAATATGATCGAGATGTAAAGTCAGATCAAAGATGCAACAGCAAGCATACAAAGGGTGGCCTTTTGCTTTTTCTCTTCTATGTAAAATTTATGAGAACTGCTGTTTCTCAGTTATAAGTCTGCCCAGGTGTCTCATGACCAAACTATAACAATATTGCCTTACCACCTTTGCAAGGGCTGGTTATCTTGTTGATAATTGTGTGATACTATAGATAGGAACGTTCTGTGAGTAAAAACTTAAATGGAGATTAATTTCTTCCATGGCCTTGGAAGCAAGTACAGATTTGCTCTCCTCTATTTTACAGTGAATAGCTGCTCTTATTTTTGCTGTGTAAATAAACTGTCTTTATTTCTTGATGCTCTTAGCCTGTGATCCTTTTTTCCTCCACTTAGACTGTGAAAATGGACAATTATACATTTGAAAGATACTCCAAACTGTCAGTTGCATAATCCAAAGGTAGGCGTTCTTCCTGTGTTTGTGTGGTTCCTGTCCACATTTTAATTTGGTTCATGTTGGCCTTTTCCTCACCTTTATGAATACAGCATTCTGGTATGTATCTAAGATTACACAAAAAGGGTGACATTTCATGTGCTGCTGTTAGTAGTTGCATTTACATGTGACACAGAGGATCATTTAAAGATGAACATAAGAGCCACCTTAGAAAGATGATATTGCCTTTGTTTGAGAGGTCAAAAGGGTCCCAGTGCACAAACCATTGAAGAATTGCAGCCACCAATTAAACATTGTGAAACAACTTGGATTGAACCTATCACTATCATTTGATACATTGGCTGGCAGCTGGATTGATCCAAAATTCCTTGGACATGTGGTCACCCTTGAATCTTTTTACCCTTATCCATACACCATCCTTTACAGATATGCTATATGATGACTTTCAAATCACTTTCATGATCAGGAAAGCACCCTTTCTCTTGCCATTTATAGGAATTTTAGTGTTGGGTTGTCATGCTCCATGATGACCTGTTAAGTTGATTAGCTTTTACTGGTGGATGATGCTTACTTTCTACACCATGTATGTGTATAAAATGATAAATCATGGAAGGTGATCTATGTTGATGATAGTTGATGACTGCAATTAATATTAATATTGTGAACTCGTAAATCCGGTCAAAGCAGACCGCTGTTTTTATGCTATCGAAATCTACCATTTTAATTAGGGTAAATTGCAAATACATGTCTTTATATTTGTTCTATATACATTTAGTTTTTCTATTTTTCAAATTGAGTGCTCAAGCCTTTAAATCTTTATAAGATATATTTTAAGATTCCATTTTATTATTATTTTATTTGATAAAATAATTAAAAAATATAAAAATTAAAAATAAGGATAATGAGAAAACAAAGAGTTTTATTTATTTTTTAAATATTTTGTTATCTTAGATTTCTCTTTAGCTTTTAAATATATATATATATATTTTAAGTAAAAATAGTCATGCACTTTTAAAGATTTGGATGTTTAAACTCTCATTATTAAAGAGACGTAGTCTAAATCTATATAGAACAAACATAAAAAAATATATTTAAATTGACTATTGACTTATAAACCTTTAATGAAAGCCTGCACTTGATTAGGCTTTAGCTGCATCGCTTTCTCCAATACTATGTCGCACAATGCCTATAAAATAGATGTGATTATATACTTATAAATTTTTTTGGATAAATTATACTTTTACCTCCTTTAGCTTCATCCAATATGTAGCTTGGATCCTTAATTTTAAAAAATGAGTGCTTTTAACTCCTCAGATTTCACAAACGCTTTTTTGAAACCCACTTAAACATAATAAATAAATAAAATGAAAAAAAAAACCCCACAAAAGTTAGAAAAAACAAATAAAAACAGCCATCTATTCCCTTTCACTCTCCAATGGGGCCACCATGCCAAGGGTAGAGATGGGTGAGGGTAGCCACCATAACCACATTTTTCGGTGCATGAAAAATAAGCAGATGAGGAGGAAAAATTAATTAGGAGCTTGTGTATTTATTTTTAATAATACATTCTATTGATTAACAACTCATAAGAAAGTGGTTTTATATATGGATTTTATTATTTTATATATAAATCTTTTTTTTTCTATGTGTTACACCTTTGTAGATATCTCATTTTTGCTCATATCTAGATTTTTTTAATAATAAATAAATAAATAAATAAAAATGAGAAAAAATAATAGTAATAAAAGGCCTGGTTTATGAATTAGTAAAAATAAAAATAATAATAACAAGTAACAAAAAAGAATAATAATAAATGTTTTAACAAAATTAAAGAAGTATGGGGACCTGAAATCAATTAGGACTGATAGCTTAAATGCAAATTGATTGCAATAAAAATTCAAAAAAAAAAAAGCCCAACTCAATCGGTTTAAGTCCAGGCCTTGCAAGATATGGAGAGTTGTTGGTCACACGTTCGAGTCCTTACACAGCAACAAAATGGGATTTTGTTTTTTCTTTAAGACAAGTTGCCACATGGCAGCGACTTATTGGCCAGGGAAATCATGTGCATTGCACGTGATCTTCTTCTTCCCCAAGCAAATCTAAACATCAAAAGAAAAAAAGAGAGAAAAAAAACGCAAAAAAAAAAAATCATTCCTATTTGATTTTTTTTAACAAACTAATGAATTTAGGTGTATCCTAAGGATTTATATAAAGATTTAGATAAAAACAAATCTAAATCAGTTAAATAGGAGGTTATTCCTTTTCATCATAATCGGATTCAAATCAGAACGGAGGCTTATCGGGATTGATTTAACGAGTCTATAAATAGAACTTAGCCTCATAATACCAAAAGGGAGGAAAAACTCATCTCTGGTTGCAAAAAATCAAACTTCACACCCACTTTCTCTCTCTAAACCACCATGGTTGAACTGCTTGATCTAGCTTCTGGTGACATCTTTCACATAAACACCGACCACAAGCAGGACAAGAGAGAGCTTATGGTTGTGTTCGGTGCCACTACTGTTCCCAAACCCGCAAATCTACGAGCTCCAATGGCAGTTTCAGACCAACTCGCAACTACCGTGACTGAAACAAGGTCGAATCGAACCATATCGACCCGCGTCCAGGTGAGTGAGGTCCATATTATTATATTATTATTATTACTTGTTTAGTTAATAATAATATTAATAAGTAAAAAAATAACAATAATAATGATAAAAGATATATATTTTATAAATTAATTTTCTTTTATTATTGATAAAATAATGAGAATCTTAATAAAGGAGAATTAGGTTTAGAATTTCTCTTTTGTTTTTCTTTTAATTTTTTTTTTAGTTTAAGGTATAAGTTTTCTAAATATATATATATATATATGTGTGTGTGTGTGTGTGTATGTATGTATGTATGTATAAAATGTTTTATCATCTAGAAAAGGGATTTTGATAAAAAATAATAATAATAATTGACTTTTTTTAAAATTAGAGGTTTTAGTTTTTTTTTTTTTAAATTAAGAAATAAAGCTTAGGCTTAGAAATTTCTTTAAATAAATTTAAATGGTAATAAACGTAAACTTGGCATGTTTTTGTAATTAAAATTAACTAATCCACTAAATTTTTATGAAAAACGAACTACGGCCTGTTTGATCCCGAATAGCGGGTACGTAGGCACCCTTATAGGGCAACTTTAAAAAATAAAAAATATATTTTTAAATCATTATTAGTATCATACTTGTATCATTTTTTCTAATATTTTCTTCTTATGCAAAAAAAAGGGTATCATAGTATAAATACATAATTTAGATTTTAGAAGGATAAGGTGGTAACTTTAGGGTTTTAATAGGACTGCTCCCGAGTCGAGAATCTTTGGTTTTTCTTTCTTCTTCTTCTTCTTCTTTTTTTTTTTTTTAAAAAGGAAGATTTCATCAATTAGTTGTCTAGATTATAATTAATCTACTCAATTAATTCTAATTCAATATTTTTTCCCAACTCCAGTTAGGTAATGACTCCAAACAAATAATAAAATTCCTAGTTCAAATCGATGATTTATATTGGATGAGTATAAGATCTGATATGAATTGAACTAGGGAAACAATATAAAATTTTCAAATTAAACTCGACAGGATGACGACTTCATTAGGGATTCTTAGTGGGCTAGTGATCACTCGTGAAATGTATATGTGAAACCGCTAGCAAGTATACTAGGTCGCAATTAAGTAATATATGATGAGTAGAGTATCGTTCCCTCGAGGACTAAAAAGATTACCAAACCTATAATAACTTATACTGATATTTAGGTAATTCAAACAGGAATCTTTTTTATATTTAACTAAAGAGATTAAATTAAAGTCTATGCTAATGAGAATTATAAGATTCTTATAAATACTTCCAATTGAACAGTAGGAATTTAGAATTCACCCTAGTCATGCTAATCAAACTACCGTTAAATTATTGAAATCAACTTATATGTGGTTATTCACGTGAGTTCAACATTTTAAACCTCAAATCAATTAGTCCACTTTCGTATCTCTAATTAACAGAGGATTCTAATATACTCTCATACATTTTTCAATGCTTTGATCGCCTTATGCCCTAATACAATTATCCCTAATCTCTCAGTGAATAATTAATTAGAACATAGCTTTAATCTCTATATGAACCCTAATTAAACCAATTAATGCCGCTTTCGCATTGACTCATTAGTCTAATTAAGAATTCCTAACAAATCCTATCTCCACTTTCGTATTGATTGGATTTCTAACAATCTAATCTTATCACAATTAAATTGAAATTATAGGAATTCTCAACATGAATACTCCACATATATGTCAATCTCATAACCAAACTACACTGATCATTTTAGCAAACTAGGGCTTCATCCACTATTCCCACAAATGAAATTAGCTAGCCATACAATAGATAACAACAAGACAAAATTCAACGAAAAATGTTAAAGAATCCATTAAAGACATAAAAACCAATTCACAGAAATGCAAAATATGATTAGGATAAGAAGTCACCAATATGTAGCAAATCTGGAAATAAGATCCTAAAACAACTCTTCAGAGATTTCTGACTTGATCTCAATTGATGGAAGTACAATTGAATTCAATCTTCAATTCCCTTGTAAAAAGCTAAAGTTTCTCAAAACAAAGTTCTCAAATCTGCCAAATTGTTCGAAATCTCCTCTCCTCCCCCCGGTCGTGTTTTTTTTCTTTCCTTTCTCATCCCTCCTTTTATGCTCCGCAGAAACGTACAAATTGCACAAGAATATGAAAAGTCGGCAGTCCACCACATGAGGCACGGCCATGTGTAATGTGGTTGTTACTACCACCACATAAACCACGGCCGTGGGATAACTCTATAAGTTTCTTGGCATTTTTTCTTTCCTTCTTCTTTTAGGCACGGCCGTGTCTCATCCCTTGCTTGTGATTTCTTCATGTTTTGCATCATGTACATCTTCAAGTCTATTAATCCCAATCGCAAGATACAACATGATAAAATATGCCTTTATCAACTCCCCCATACTTGAACTTCTGCTTGTCCTCAAGCAATTAATAATCTGTCAAATGAAAATACAAAATTTTCTTTCCTCATAATTGATTTGAAAAGATGGTGCCTACCACTCTAACTAAACTGACGACATGTAACTGGTATACTTAGAAAAAATTGAGTAGTTAATCTGGAAAGACTAACTTTTATTCCTAATGTTTAACCACCGAATTCTTATTTCAAAAGATAAATTCTCAGTCCAATAAAGCAAAACACTCATTTAAACTTCAAAAGCAACTAGCAAGTATAAAATCTCTTTAATTACTTATCTGAATAAGATAACACAAAGTTAAAGCATATGGTATCTACTCTTCCCCTAGATTTTTTCCTTTTTATAATAGTCTTATTTCATTCTTTATTATATATATATATATATATATATATATATATTTTATTTGCTCAGATTGACAGTGGAGTCTGACTTCACTCTTCTGAGGGACTAAAGCCTGCCCATATCAATTGGCTTTTATTAATATATTAAAATTTTGCCTTTCCGCCCTTCACGTTATTGTGAGTTCATTGAGTCGGCACATCCCGGGCTCATCACCAAAGTGACCAGGTTTTAAAGGGACCCCTATGAACTCTTCCTCACACTAATATTTAAGTTAGGATACTCTTAACTCACTTACCTGAGTCATTGGAGTAAAGGCTCTAAATATTTTATTTTATTTATTTAATTTTTTTATATTAGTTAGGACTATTTTTATAAGGAATCACCAAGTAAAAAGTTTCCTCTACCTCTTCTTCTAAGAGTTAAAATATTCTCAAAGCACTTCAAAAGACAAAATACAAGCTTAATTCACTTAGAAGTAAACTTGCTTGTTTTGCACTAAAGGACTCGACCTACTTTCGAACTTTAAATTCAAGAGTCTAAACAAAAGGTCAAATTTTTCCTTAAAGATTCCACTACTAAATTTAAACTAAGTAAACCAATTACAACAGCTAATGAGTAAGGCACCAAATCAAATCAATTAGATAAAAGAAAATTTATACCACATTTCCAGATCATATTAAACTTTTCCAATACAACAGTTCAAGATAATGGTGAAGTATAATTGTCCAAAATATTCATTCCACACAAATTAACATCAACAAACATCAAAATTATCATAAATAATGGCCTATTGTCTTTCCTAATTGCAAAAGAAAATTGATTAAACCATAAAAGTACTTTGGGAATAACGAAACTTCCCTGAGATGAAAGTGTAGCAAAGTCTCTGGAATATTTCATCATGAAAGTGCCATTGCTTTTCCATATGAACTGCACATTTTACCTTTAGTTCCCTTTTCTTGTATGGAGAGGAAAAACCAAAATCTTTCACAAGGACAATGGAGAATATGCAGACTTTAGAGAGAGAAAAAGTGAGTATGAATTTTGGATGAGAATAGAGTGTGTGAGGGCATAGTTTTTTTTTTTTTTTTTATACTCGCGTGGGCAAGACATAACCCACGGCCGTGGGTTATCTGCATAACCCTCGCCACGATATATTTTTTTTTCACACACGGTCGTGGTGTAAGGGGTGAGTCAATCCGTAATTTTCACATTACCGTGGCACGGCCGTATGACATGTGGTGGATTTAGGGCCACCACACGAACCACGGCCGTATCTCATCCCCCTAAAATCCTCAGCCGATTTTTTTTTTTGAAAAATAAAATTAATTTACAAAAATCTTTAATCATGGGCTGCCTCCCATGAAGAGCTTAGTTTAAAGTCTTTAGCTCGACTTTCCTCCTTCTTTTCACTTAGGCTGTGCAAGATCCACAGTGGTGGCATCTCTATCAAAGTTTTCCCTTTCATGATAATGTTTAAGAAGTTGATCATTTACTTTGAAAGTTTGGTTATCTTCTGATCTCAATTCTACTATACCATAAGGAAAAACTTGTGAAATAACAAAAGGTCCGGACCATCTTGATCTTAACTTGCCTAGGAACAATTTTACTCGAGAGTTATATAATAAAACTTTCTGACCTGGCAAAAACTCTCGTTTTGAAATGTTCTGATCATGCCATCTCTTAGCTCTCTCCTTATAGATCTTTGCATTCTCATATGCTTCTTCTCTTAATTCTGCCAATTTATTCAATTGGAGTAATCTCTTTTCACCTGTAGCTTGCAAATCAAAGTTAAGGAACTTTATGGCCCAGTATGCTTTGTGCTCAAGCTCCACTGGTAGGTGACATGACTTACCAAACACAATCTTGTATGGGGACATTCCTATGGGAGTTTTAAACGCAGTTCTATAAGCCCATAATGCATCATCAAGTTCTAATGACCAATCTTTTCTGGATGCATTAACAGTTTTTTCCAAAATACGTTTAATTTCCCTATTAGATACCTCGGATTGACCTGAAGTTTGAGGATGATAAGGAGTAGCAATTTTATGAGTAACCCCATATTTTGATAATAATTTTTCAAATTGCTTGTTACAAAAATGCGACCCCCCCATCACTTATGATAGCTCGAGGTACTCCAAATCTTGAAAAAATGTTTCTTTTCAAAAATCTAACTACAACTCTGGTGTCGTTAGTTTGTAAAGCAACCGCTTCTACCCATTTCGAAACATAGTCGACAGTCAAGGGAATGTATTTGTTTGAATAAGAAGAGGGAAATGGACCCATAAAATCTATCCCCCAAACATCAAAAAGTTCTATTACAAGAATACCATTCCGCGGTAATTCATGTCTCCTAGAAATGTTACCTGTCTTTTGGCATTGAGCACAAGACATGATATAGTTCCTGCAATCCCGAAACAAACTAGGCCAATAAAATCCACAAGATAAAACTTTAGCTGCGGTTCTCTCTACACCAAAATGACCTCCTACCTCTTTTGAATGACAATGCTGAATGATGCTAATTTGTTCAATTTTTGGCACACATCGTCTAATTATTTGATCAGCACAATTTTTAAACAAATATGGTTCATCCCAAAAGTAAAATTTTACATCATGTAAAAACTTCTTTTTTTGTTGGTATGAAATACCATAAGGTATGATTTTGCTAACCAAATAATTAACTATGTCAGCATACCAAGGTAGTCCTTGGATTTCAACTCCATACAATTGTTCATCTGGGAAATTTTCATTGATAGGTGGATCCGAACACTCAGATTCCAACCTTGACAAATGATCAGCTAAAACATTCTCTGTTCCCTTTTTGTCTTTGATTTCAAGATTAAATTCTTGTAGCAGTAAAATCCAACGAATTAACCTTGGCTTAGTATCAGTTTTAGCAAACAAATACTTGAGCGCAGCATGGTCTGTATATACTATGATCTTAGAACCTATTAGATAGGACTGGAACTTATCACATGCAAATATAATTGCTAAGAGTTCTTTTTCAGTAGTAGCATAGTTCCTTTGAGCCTCATTCAAGGTTCTACTAGCATAATATATGACATGAAACAACTTACCTCTCCTTTGCCCAAGTACTGCTCCTATTGCATAGTCACTGGCATCACACATCAATTCAAACGGAAGCTCCCAATCAGGTGCAACAATTACTAGTGAAGTTGTGAGCTTCTCCTTCAACAAATTGAATGCCTGCAAACATTTGTCATCAAAATTAAAAGCAGTATCTTTTTCAAGTAAATTACAAAGAGGTTTAGAGATTTTAGAGAAGTCCCTGATAAATCTTCTGTAAAAACCAGCATGTCCCAGGAATCTTCTTACTCCTTTCAATGAAGTAGGTGGTGGCAACTTTTCAGTGATCTCCACTTTTGCTCGGTCGACTTCAATCCCTCTTTCTGATATCTTATGACCCAAGACTATTCCCTCTCTTACCATAAAATGGCATTTCTCCCTGTTAAGAATCAGATTGGTCTCTTTACATCTTTTAAGCACATAGCCTAAATTTATCAAACATGCATCAAATGACTTCCCAACAACTGAAACATCATCCATAAACACCTCAATGAAGTTCTCTAACATGTCAGAAAAAATAGACATCATACACCTCTGAAAAGTAGCAGGTGCGTTACATAAACCAAAGGGCATCCTTCTATATAGGCAAAGGTGCCATAAGGACATGTTAATGTGGTTTTTTCTTGGTCCTCAGGTGCTATATGGATCTGATTATACCCAGAATAACCATCTAAAAAGCAATAGTACCCATGCCCTGCTAGTTTTTCTAACATCTGATCAATAAATGGGAGGGGAAAATGATCTTTGCGGGTGGCGTCATTCACTTTTCTATAGTCTATACACACTCTCCACCCGGTCACAGTACAAGTAGGGATTAACTTATTAGAATCATTCTTTACTATAGTCATACCACATTTTTTTGGCACTACTTGAACTGACTAACCCATTTACTATCAGAGATAGGATAGATAATACCTGCATCCAACAGCTTGAGTGCTTCTTTTTTCACTACCTCTTTAAGAGTTGGGTTTAGTCGTCTCTATGGTTGAACTATAGGTTTACATTCAGCCTCCAAGAATATGCGATGAGTGCAAATTAGAGGGTTAATTCCCTTGATATCTGCAATTGTCCATCCTATTGCCTCCTTATGCTCTCTCAGCACTTTTAAAAGTTGTTGCTCCTGATCACCTGTCAAGAAAGAAGAAATAATTATTGGCAAAGTATTATCCATTCCCAAATAAGCATATTTCAAATGACTAGGTAAAGGTTTAAGTTCTAGCACCAGAGGTTGTGTCAAAGATGGCACTGGTTTTGTTGCACTTGTACCCAACTCTTCATAATATCGAGCCTTGATTTCTATCGCCTCCTCCATACATTCTTCCATAGGCTTTTCATCATCACTCCAATCATCCACATCTCTAAGAACAGATTCTAATGTAACCAAGCCTGCTTTCTCTTCCTTAGATTCACTAGTAAGCTCATCAATGTTATCAATAGTGTAACAGGACTTACATTCATCAAATTGTTTCATAGCATCATACACATTAAAAGTTATTTGTTCATCCATAACTCTTAAAGTGAGCTTACCTTGTTCCACATCTATTAAAGCTTTACCTATAGCAAGGAATGGTCTACCAAGAATCATGGGCACCTCTCTATCCTCTTCCATCTCCAGGACAATGAAATCAACTGGAAAGTAGAACTTGTCTACTTTCACTAAAACATTCTCTACAATACCTTTGGGATATTTAATGCTCCTGTCAGCTAATTGCAAAGTGACACGGGTCTCCTTGTAGTCTCCTAATCCAAGTTCCCTGAAAATAGAGAGAGGCATTAAGTTAATACTTGCACCTGAATCAATAAGAACTTTATCAAAATAAAAATTTCCAATTGTGCAAGGAACAATAAAACTCCCCTGATCTCTTTGTTTCTTTGGCAAAGTTGAAATGTCCTTCTGAAGAATCATAGAACATTCTCTTGTAAGCATTACTGGTTCATTGCCATCAATTTTTCTCTTTTTTGTAAGAAGCTCTTTCATGAATTTCGCATATGAAGGCATCTGCTGGAGTGCCTCTGCAAAAGGAATGTTGATTTGGAGCTTCTTAAACACCTCCAAGAATTTAGCAAATTGGGAATCTAACTGCTGTTGCTTCAATCGCCCTGGGAAAGGTACAGGAGGAATATAGGGTTTCACCTCTGGTGTTTGCTGTTTTGGTTCCTCTACCTTTTTCTTCCCTTTGTCTTTCTTTGAACACTCCTCTTTCTCTTGAGCATGTGTGTCAACTTTTTCCAATTCCTTACCACTCCTCAACACAATTGCATTGACACCTTTTGGATTCTCCTCAGTTTTGCTAGGCAAAGATCCAGATGGTCTATTGCTTAGCTGTTGAGAGATCTGGCCAATTTGGTTCTCTAAGTTTCTAATGGTGGCTTGCTGATTCTGTAGCATAGTGTCAGTCTTTTGCACATAACTCAGCATGAGCTCTTCTATTCTTGACTGACTTTGTTGAGGAGGAGGAATTTGAGTAGGGACTTGTTTTTGAAATCCAGGTGGTGGGTTCTGTACGTTGTTCTCATTCCTCCATGAGAAGTTTGGATGATTTCGCCAGCCTGGATTGTAAGTGTTGGAATAAGGCCCTTGATTAGCTCTTTGAAAATTGTTGGCATAGTTGACTTGCTCTCTATTGGATGATGCTGGAAAGTTTCCCAATGGACATTCTAAAGAGGGGTGTGGTCCTGAACACAAGTCACAACTAGCAAGCAAGTTAGCATTAACTGATTGAGAAGAAGAAAGTTTGCTTACCTGAGTAGTGAGAGCTGCCAACTGAGCTGAAATAGAATCGATATCACTAACTGATGCAGCTCTTGATTTCCCTCTCTCATGTTTCCAATTATGTGCACTGGATGCCATTTCTTCAATTAAAGCACTGGCTTCAGTGTATGTTTTACCCATCAATGCACCTCTAGCTGCAGCATCTACCAATGACCTCATAGTGTCATCCAAACTAAGATAAAATACCTCAATCAGGAGATTATTAGGTAGGCCATGGTGTGGACACTTTTGGATTGTTTCCTTAAATCGTTCCCATGCCTCATATAATGATTCACCACTGAACTTGGAAAAGTTGGTGATATCATTTCTTAATTTGGCAGTACGTGATGGTGGGAAAAATCTTCTAAGAAACATTGATTGAAGTTCAGCCCATGTGGTAACAGAATCTTGAGGTAAGGAATTATACCAAGCTCTTGCCTTATCCTTCAATGAGAAAGGAAAAAGTTGCAGTCTTATGGCATCATTAGAAACACCATTCATCTTTATCAAGTTAGAATACTGAAGGAATCCTGCTATATGCTCATCAAGGCTCTCATGTGTATACCCACCAAACTGATTGGATTGCACCATCTGTATAAGTGCCGGCTTCAGCTCAAACTGTTGGCCTGAACAACTGGCCTTCTAATTGCTGGTCCTTGAACAGTTGGGACTGAAAAATCGCGAAGTGCTCGCGGGGCAGCCTGAATAGGAAGATTGTTATTGTCATCTGCCATGATTTCCTCTTGATTCTCTCCTCTCTGTCTATTCTCTCTTCTCAAACGATGTATAGTACGCTCTATCTCAGGATCTAGGGGCAGAAGTTCAAGACTCCTACTCCTTTGCATGCGCACCCGCAGAAAAGACAGAAAAGTAAAGACACACTATCAACAAAATAAAATGCACCTAAATTACCAACAAAGCTACAAAGTCTAATATCTTATAGTCCCTGGCAACGGCGCCAAAAACTTGATCACTCGTGAAATGTATATGTGAAATCGCTAGCAAATATACTAGGTCGCAATAAAGTAATATATGATGAGTAGAGTATCGTTCCCTCGAGGACTAAAAAGATTACTAAATCTATAATAACTTATACTGATATTTAGGTAATTCAAACAAGAATCTTTTTTATATTTAACTAAAGAGATTAAATTAAATTCTATGCTAATGAGAATTATAAGATTCTTATAAATACTTCCAATTGAACAGTAGGAATTTAGAATTCACCCTAGTCATGTTAATCAAACTACCGTTAAATTATTGAAATCAACTTATATGTGGTTATTCACGTGAGTTCAACATTTTAAACCTCAAATCAATTAGTCCACTTTCGTATCTCTAATTAACAGAGGATTCTAATATACTCTCATACATTTTTCAATGCTATGATCGCCTTATGTCCTAATACAATTATCCCTAATCTCACAGTGAATAATTAATTAGAACATAGCTTTAATCTCTATATGAACCCTAATTAAACCAATTAACGCCGCTTTCACATTGACTCATTAGTCTAATTAAGAATTCCTAACAAATCCTATCTCCACTTTCGTATTGATTGGATTTCTAACAATCTAATCTTATCACAATTAAATTGAAATTATAGGAATTCTCAACATGAATACTCCACATATATGTCAATCTCATAACCAAACTACACTGATCATTTTAGCAAACTAAGGCTTCATCCACTATTCCTACAAATGAAGTTAGCTAGCCATACAATAGATAACAACAAGACAAAATTCAACGAAAAATGTTAAAGAATCCATTAAAGACATAAAAACCAATTCACAGAAATGCAAAATATGATTAGGATAAGAAGTCACCAATATGTAGCAAATCTGGAAATAAGATCCTAAAACAACTCTTCAGAGATTTCTGACTTGATCTCAATTGATGGAAGTACAATTGAATTCAATCTTCAATTCCCTTGTAAAAAGCTAAAGTTTCTCAAAACAAAGTTCTCAAATCTGCCAAATTGTTCGAAATCTCCTCTCCTCCCCCCGGTCGTGTTTTTTTTCTTTCCTTTCTCACCCCTCCTTTTATGCTTCGCAGAAACGTACAAATTGCACAAGAATATGAAAAGTCGGCAGTCCACCACATGAGGCACGGCCGTGTGTAATGTGGTTGTTACTGCCACCACATAAACCATGGCCGTGGGATAACTCCATAAGCTTCTCGGCATTTTTTCTTTCCTTCTTCTTTTAGGTACGGCCGTGTCTCATCCCTTGCTTGTGATTTCTTCATGTTTTGCATCATGTACATCTTCAAGTCCATTAATCCCAATCGCAAGATACAACATGATAAAATATGCCTTTATAAGCTAGTCACCTAAACCTTCTGAAATCATCATTTTTAGATATCCTTAATTAGCTCTCATGTTGTAAAATATCATTTGCACTAATGTTTGTATCTGCTCATGATCTAGGGATTTGATAAAGTTTGGTTTTTTTTTATTGATTTTTTGTACATGCAATTATGTGATTAAATGTGGTCGGACCTAAGCTGTTTAGGACCTTAGGACGGGGAGCCATTGTGTAAGTTCTAGGTGAAGTGAAATATTCATCGCTCAGGGCTGATTAGGCTACCCTACCTAATGCTTCGATATGGCCTGAGATCCATTTCTTCGAAAATGCGGTAAGCCATAGAGCTTGGGAACCTTTAGAACCTACCTTTTGCATACATGAATTCATGAACCGGTAAATGATTAACGATGTGATTTCTTTCTTTGGGGTTCAGATGCAATTGCTTGTAAAAGAGTTTTATTGTGTTTTGCAAGACATTTGTTTGTAATTAGAAATTTTTATTTATTGTAATCCTGCTAAATGGCTAGTGCTGTAATTGACTACCTCATTCGCAAAGAAATCCGGGTTTGTAAACCTTTGGATCCTAAACTGGTACTAAACCATTGGTTCACCTTATACAGCCCTAAAGAGCAGGCCTTCATCCAAAGAAAAATAGGGCTCATTCTCTCACCGATGAAAATGGATGTCAATCTACCTTTAATACGGGTTATATCACACTTATGAGAAATTGAGCCCATGGCTTTCTTTATTAGGCCACATGAGATCACAACCTTAGAAGAATATACTTAGCTTCTCTAGGCGCCTCTACTTTCCAATGGGGTGTATGTGCCAGACCTAGAGGTTGGACCTACAAGTATCTTTAGCAAACTTCTAGGAATTCGTAGAGTAGTGATCAATTAAGTGTTGGAAAATAGCAACGGGTATTGCCTTTGAATGGATGAATTAGAAGCTTGGTTTGTGGCTCGATGCGACAATGGAAGCAAGAAAGATATCTTTTGTGGGGATCCTAAGGGTTACAGAAAAAGACAGGTTTATGCTTCATCTTGACAGCATTTGCGACCATCTTTTTTCCTACCGAGATCTTTCATATTCATTACAAAGTTGCGGAATTAGTATTCTAGTTCTTGGAAGGAAAATCTTACATCCCGGCCTTACTAACTAAGCAGATTTGAAACCTAAATTTTGTAATGAAGAAGGGTCATGGAATTCTCCGCTCAAACATTAACCTCATCCTAATCTGGTTTGTGAGCTATCTTAAGTGTTTTGGGTTTAACATGGTTAGGAGATCATTGGCCCAACAAGTGGACCTCATAGATTCATGTATAGAAAGGATGAAGCTGCTAAGCAATCTTTCTAGCCACAATTGGGTGAAAGTGCTTAAGGATTTTAGTGTTGATGATATTATGTGGACTACCAAGTGGAGTTGCTGCAATAAGGTTATTCTAATGTGTAGAAACTTTCAAGTAGTTCCATTAATCGGGCTTAACTAATGTACATGCTATCACTCGAACTCAGTAGTCTATTAGTTTGGCACTATCTAGGACATAGTTTATAGACCACATTAGAAGGAATTACGTTCGAGTATCAAGACTCGAACATGTTAGTGGTTGATAAAGTCGCCAAGTTGGCAGAGGTTAAGGTCCTATGGGAAGCCCGAATTGAGAGTCCTAATGTAAACCTTGGAGAATTAGATGGTGAAGTAAGTAAACACCGAGCTACTAGAGATTTTGTTATCAACCAGTTGTACGAGATAGGAGAGAGGATGTATCGTGCTCCAGATGTCACTCAGCCCGCGCTGATCAACCCAGGCCTAGAAATAAAAACTTACATGGAACAAGTGAGGGCTTGGATAGAGGCCCATTTTGAGACCACAGATAGTAAAAAAGACATGTGGAAGAGTAGATTCAAGGAATATAATTAGAGGAACAAAGCATTGGAGGCTCAGTTAGAGAAGACTCGGGCAAGGGTTAGAGCACTAGAAGCTGTCATCAATGGGGAGTCAACACCTACGCAACCAAAGAAGAAGAAGCTTAGAAATTAGGAAGTTAGATTATAACATTCTTTTCTTATGTTTTCAATAAAAGCACCGAACCCCAAGTTTGCAATATTAATAAAATTTCAGTATTATCACATCGTTAATTAAATGCTGGTTCTTTTGCATTCGTGTGAGCATCTTGTTTGCATAATTACTAAAAAATAATAATAATAAAGAAAAGAACAAAGCCAGGAAAATTGAAGAGTTGCTAACAATAAAAGATCCTTTCAAGATCCTAAAAATTGCTTTTGAATGGTTAGCTTAACCCAAGGCTCACAGTCACTTACTCTGAACATAAAGCCAAAGAGCTTTATAACCTGCTCTTAATTTGAAAGACCCCATTCACTTCAAAATATGTTGATTTAGCCTTAAAACATAAAACCTTTCAACTCTCTCCAATCCTAAGGGTTACACTTGAACTTTCTCTCCATCAAGAGTTATATAAAATAGACACAAAGACAATTAATTTTGGGGCACATTTTTGAAGTGGGTATAGTCAATTACCAATGAGGGCATAAATAAGACTATCCTAACTAGCTAAGTCTTTGGTAACTAAATTCCCAAGAGAGCCAAGTTAAGACTAAATCACTTGACAAGAGCATATAACTCCCAAAGACATCATGAGACATGGTGAATATAGGCAAATCTGGTAAAGTGGAAGGATATCTCATTTGTTCAAGTGGTTTAGGATGACAAGAGACAAACCACATCCCAAACACTAACCCTTAAACACTCGAGAGTTAAGTGTTATTAATGTGAGGTTTTTGACTCATTCCTTAAAGGAGGTCTATCTTGAATTTGATAAGTTAATCAAAATAATGTTAGTCATTCAATTTTGCTATCCTAAACATAATAATCCTTTGCTAACCCCATTTGAGCTTATATAAAAAGAGTTTCAAAATTTAACCATGTCGAGAGCAACGCTATAATGGGATGATTAAGAAGATAAGGACATCAATTAAGAAAAAAGGAATTAACTAAATAGTGCTTGCTCTAGTTGCAACAATTTAAAGGTAATTTTTGTCGTAGATAATTTATTTCTTTTGATGAAGAAAAGTCTACATTTTGAAAAAACACACATGACCCATAAGAGATAATAACCATTGGGCCTAAAAGAAAAGGAAAAAAAAGATGGGAAAAGAAAATGAATGAAAGAAAAAGAAAGAAAAGAAAAGAAATGAGAAAAGCCCAAGAATGTAGTTAAACCTATACATAATAAAAAAACCCAACAATACTTGAAAATACTAAGACCAAATACAAGAACCCAGACATTACAGCTAAAAAATATATCACCCTTCTTTGAAGACTTCTCCAAACTATTGAAAATAATTTATCTTAAGCAAAAATTGCTAGAGTAAGTACTATTATAGTTTTCTTGACTTGTAAACCTAGGTTGAATGATGATTCTTTCAGAATAAGACCTTGACATTGGTACTTTTTTTGAAACCAAAAGCCTATTACAATACAAGTCCCAAAAAAGCCTAACAGATTGATCAAAGCGTATTACCTACAAGAGAGATCATAATTTTTGGAATAAAATTTAAGAGTGATATCTAAACCGAGAGATTGTAAGGAAGTCTTCTTAGATTAAACCAATTGAGAATGGGATATCTATTTCCAAATAGAATGAGGGAATTTAAAGTCATTCCTCATTGGCATTGTTTGGCTCAAATTTTAAATATTGATGCCCCCTAAGAAGAAGATATGAGTCTTAATTGCAAGAAACCCCTCAAGAGGTGATTGATTAAGCTAAGACACCACTTTTTCAAGATTAAACCAAGCCCTCCAAGTAAAATGAGGCAAAAGTGTAAGTGATTATTGAGTAGTAGGGGAGGTTTACCCTTTATTTGTATTTTTGGAAACCCTATCAAACTCTTTACTTGCTAGAAATGTTTAAAAAATAAAATAAATAAATAAATAAACAATTCTTTTAGATTTTTTTGAGAAGAAAGAGAAAATTTTCAAAGTTTGCTAGAAAATACTTTAATACCTTGTTACCTTATCCTTAAGTTTAGAAGAGCAATTGTCTTGAAAATTTTTAGAAAAGTTTTAGTTATCATTTGTTCAAAAGTTTTAAGTCATCCTAAACTCTTCACCATTATTGAAAAAATAAGATTCTCACTTAGGAATTCATTATCAGTTAGTTAGCCCATAATGGGGCACTTTTCTAAACTTTCTTCATCAGGGTTGTAAGTCTAAAGAGACGCTTCCCACTATTAGTTAGTTAGCCCATAATGGGGCACTTTCCTAAACTTTCTTCTTCAGGGTTGTAAGTCTAAAGAGACGCTTCCTACTATCGGTTAGTTAACCCACAATGGGGCATTTTCCTAAATATTATCTCTCAAGGTTGCAAGTCTAAAGAGATGCTTCCTGATGTGCCTAAAAACCAAGATTAAGCACATACAAAAACTAATTTGAAAGACAATCAAACTAGTCTCAATCACATGGACAATGCCATCAATTTCCAATGAATGTAACCAATTCTTCAATTAGGATGTGTTTGAATCTTAAATCTAAATATGATATAGCTTTGATACCAAATTATGATGTGCCTAAAACCAAGGTCTAAGCATAATCAAATGAACCAAAGGAACACTTCAACTCTCAAATCAATAACCGGTTCAAAAAGGGTAAAATTTGCGTGAACCCTAGTGAAGATGCAATGAGATTCGAATATTCAATGATGCAATTACAATTCCACAAGGATAATTTCTTCCAACATAACCCGATTCACATGTAATTCCACGTGAATAATATACAAATTCAACAAATTTTCAACTCGAAGAACCCTTTCCACCAAATGCAAATCACGGTTCAAATTGAGTACAATTGATAGTAAACAACAAATGCTCAATACCAACTAATTAGGAAATAACAACTTGATTAAAAATGTAATCAAATGATACCAAGAAGCTTTCAATCGAACGCTAGATATGACTCACTAAAGATGAAATGAAACACAATAACAAGAGATTAATATTACTCACAATTTCAAAGTGTTGCACTCATCACAATTTCAACTTTTAGGATTGAAATTGATAAGAGTCTAATGACAATTAGGAGAACCCTAATCCTCATGCAAAAGTGTATACTTAAATATGAAAAATGGCCTCCTCAAACCCTACTTTAAGTAAGTATTTATACTTGCTCCCTTTAGGGTTAGAAAATGCACAAAATTACAACTATGCCACTTTTAAGGTGGCCGGTCCTAAATGACAATTACAATCAAAATGAAAGTGTCCCAAAGAAAATTACAACATAAAATGGTCCAAATAACAATTACAAAATAAAAGAAAATAGTCTTCATCATGCGAGCTCTTCCATAGGATTCGTTGGCCTAACTCATCGTCGGTTTAAGTCGGTCTAGGGATAACCCACAAGCTGAGTCTGAGTGAGTTTGTCCATCGCCCTATAAAATATGATAAGTGTGCCTATTGGAATATATAATACATGAATAAAATAAAAGAAATTAGTAAACGAATAATTTCAGGGTCGATTTGCTCAAAATGGGCCCTCATCGCTAAGATTTGAAATCCTTTAGTTCTTGCCCTAATGATAGGTCTTGTCGGATTTTGATTCCTATCGCTTCCTACTATCAATTAGTTAGCCCACAATGGGGCACTTTCCTAAATATCCTCTTATTAAAATTGCTAGTCTAGTGAGACGCTTCTTATCATCGATCAGTCAGCTCGTAAAAGCACTTTTCTAGATGATCTCTCATTCATGGTTGCTAGTCTAGTGAGACACTTCCTATCATTGATTAGTCAGCTCGTAAGAGCACTTTTCTAAATAATCTCTTTTTACGGTTGTTAGTCTAGTGAGACGCTTCCCATCATCGATTAGTCAGCTCATAAAAGCACTTTTCTAGATGAATTCTTTTTGTTTTAATGAGACGCTTCCTATCATTAGTTAGTTAGCCCATAAGAGCGCTTTCCTAAACAATTTCTTCTTTAAGGTTGCTAGTATTGTAAGACGCTTCCTATTATTAGTTAGCTAGCTCATAAGAGCGCTTTCCTAAACAATCTATTCTTTAAGGTTGCTAGTCTTGTAAGAGGCTTCCTATTATCAGTTAGCCAGCTCATAAAAGCACTTTCCTAAACAATCTTTTCTTTAAGGTTGCTAGTCCTGTAGGATGCTTCCTACTATTAGTTAGCTAGCTCATAAGAGCACTTTCCTAAACAATCTCTTCTTTAAGGTTGCTAGTCCTGCATGATGCTTCCTATTATCAGTTAGTTAGCTTATAAGAGAGCTTTTCTAAACAATCTCTTCTTTAAGGTTACTAGTCTTATAAGACCTATTATTAGTTAGTTAGCTCATAAGGACACATTCTTAAACAATCTCTGTTTAAGGTTGTTAGTCTAATGAGACGCTTCTTATCATCGATTAGTCAGCTCATAAGAGCACTTTTCTAGATGATCTCTTCCTCCAAGTTGCTAGTCTAGTGAGATGTTTCTTGTCTAAGACCACTCCCCAAGGAGTATTAATCATCATAAAGTAACTATCTTTTTTTGCAACATGAAATTGTTAGCTCGTGGAGCATTTTCCTTACTTAAACTTTTGGTTAGATAACTCCCTAGTGGATCTAGGTTTGGATAGCCAGTTGATTATAGCATTATCTATCTTTTTTCTTAGGCAACAATGGTGTCTTTTTTATCTTTGTAGCTAAGTTTTTCCAAACTTTACTATAAAGAGGGGCAGCTATAGACACCTCATTTTTGCCTCTATCTAGATTTTTTTAATAATAAATAAATAAATAAATATAAATGATAAAAAACAATGTAATAAAAAGGCTTGGTTTATGAATTAGTAAAAATAAAAATAATAATAACAAGTAACAAAAAAGAATAATAATAAATGTTTTAACAAAATTAAAGAAATATGGGAACCTCAAATCAATTAGGATTGATAGCTTAAATGCAAATTGATTGCAATAAAAATAAAAAAAAAGCCCAGCTCAGTCGGTTTGAGTCTAGGCCTTACAAGATATGGAGAGTTGCTGGTCATGTGTTCGAGTCCTCACGCAGCAGCAAAACGGGATTTCATTTTTTCTTTAAGATAAGCTACCACGTGGCAGCAACTTATTGGCTGGAGAAATCACGTGCATTACACGTGATCTTCTTCTTCCCCAAGTAGATCTAAATAGCAAAAGAGAAAAAAAAAACGTAGAAAACGCAAAAAAAAAAAAAAATCGTTCCTATTTGATTTTTCTTAACAAATTAATGGATTTAGGTGCATCTTAAGGATTTATATAAAGATTTAGATAAAAATAAATCTAAATCGGTTAAATCGAAGGTTATTCCTTCTCATCTAAATCAAATTCAAATTAGAACGGAGGGTTATCGGGATTGATTTAATGAGTCTATAAATAGAACTTAGCCTCATAATACCAAAAGGGAGGAAAAACCCATCTCTGGTTGCAAAAAATCAAACTCCACACCTACTTTCTCTCTCTAAACCTCCATAGTCGAATCGCTTGATTTAGCTTCTAGTGACATCTTCCACATAAGCACTGACCATGAGCAGGACAAGAGAGAGCTTATGGCTATGTTCGGTGCCACTACTGTTCCTAAACCTGCAAATCTACGAGCTCCAATGGCAGTTTCAAACCAACCCGTAACTACCGTGATTGAAATAAGGCCGACTCAAACCGCACCGACCCGTGTCCAGGTGAGTGAGGTCCATACTATTATATTATTATTATTACTTGTTTAGTTAATAATAATATTAATAAGTAAAAAAAAATAATAATAACAATAATAATGATAAAAGATATATATTTTATAAATTAATTTTCTTTTATTATTGATAAAATAATGAGAATCTTAATAAAGGAGAATTAGGTTTAGAATTTCTCTTTTGTTTTTCTTTTAATTTTTTTTTAGTTTAAGTTATAAGTTTTCTATATATATATAATGTTTTATCACCTGGAAAAGGGAAATTAGAGGTTTTAGTTTTTTTTTCAAAATTAAGAAATAAAGCTTAGACTTAGAAATTTCTTTAAATAAATTTAAATGGTAACAAACGTAAACCTGACATGTTTTCGTAATTAAAATTAACTAATCCACTAAAGTTTTATGAAAAGCGAATTATAGCCTGTTAGATCCCGAATAGCGGGTACATATGCACCCTTATGAGGCAACTCTACAAAAATAAAAAATATATTTTTAAATCATTATTAGTATCATAGTTGTTTTATTTTTTCTAATATTTTCTTCTTATGCAAAAAAAAAAAAGGGTATCACATCATAAATATATAATTCGGATTTTAGAAGGATAAGGTGGTAACTTTAAAGTTTTAATAGGACTGCCCTCGAATCAAGAATCTCTTATTTTTCTTTCTTTTTTTTTTTTGGATAAAAAAAGGGAGATTTCATCGACTAGTTGTCTAGATTAGAATTAATCCGCTCAATTAATTCTAATTCAATAATTTTTCTCAACTCCAGTTGGGTGGCGACTCCAAATAAATAATAAAATTCCTAGTTCAAGTCAATGATTTATATTGGGTGAGCATAGGATTTAATATGAATCGAATTAGAGAAACAATATAAAATTTTCAAATTAGACTCGACAACATTCAATGGAAAACACCATTAAATATAAGTATATAAGTGTTGTACTCATCTTTTTACTTGAAGAAGAGAGGGGATTTGTTTTTTTTTTTTTTTCTATTGTTATTTTTTTAAAGTTAATTTACTAGGATAAAGTAGTTAAATATTATATAAAAGCACATTTTTAGAAGCTCATTTCATCGGTTATGGTGACAAAATCCATGTAGGGGAAAATTAAGAGATCAACGTATAATTTATTGAACATTCTCAAAGTGTTAGTATACGGACAAGACATTGTACCGCTTTGACAACAATACACAATTTATTTTAAAAACAATTTCATAAGCCTCTAAGTATACTGGATTATCTAAAGTAGTTATAGATTAGTGCAACTAGGTCATATTCTTTTGAGCATCAAATTATGTGAACCTTATTTCTATTTAGGCGATCAAAATGAGCTTTCTAAGCAATGTAATTAAACCAAACTAGGCTAAACTAGTAAATAGATATTCACAAAAGTCATCACTAAATTAGTTTCATTCATCTATGAGAAAGATGTAGAGGTCAAAACTGCATTTTGTGTAGGTGTAGAATATGCCTACACCAATTATCCTCCTAAGTTAGACAGTCGGGTACCTAACAAGATTCATACAACTTTCATCACGATTTCGATTCATGCCATCTTCATCATTGGCACCTTCTTTGGGAATATGATCTAGTACCTCACAATCATCATTGCTTAGGCTCTCTTTATCCTACACACATAGTTTCTTTACTGGGCACCAAAAGGCAAAATGACCATGACCATGACACCTATAGGACTTCTTACTAGAACAAACCCTGGAGTTACTAGCAATAATGCTCTTAACTTTGGTATTTATGTCTTAAATTATAGAGTGGTTTATGACTTTAGCGTTAAGGAGCATTCCTAGTAGACTTACTGGCTTTTTCACTAAGATTTTTTCTCATAGATACTATAAAACTTGAGAACTAAACCTCCTATGTCGTTTTAGCCGATCTTCAATTTCTACTACCTATTGGAAAGTACATTCTAAGGTCTCATATAATGAGAACAAAGCTTTGGCTTAATCTTAGGTTGTGCTATTCCTAAAACTTGAAAATTGACATCTTAAGTGTAGACACCTCATTTTTGCCTCCGTTTAGATTTGTCAAATAATAAGTAATAATAAAAAATAATAGCAATAATAAAAAGCCTAGTTTACAAAAATATATATATATATATATAATTAAAAAAAAACAAAAAAAAAAAGAAAGAGAAAAAAGAAAAAGAAAAAATGAATAAAAATGAAAATTAAAAAAAAGATAAAAAACAAATAACAAAAAATAATAAAAATTGTGAATATTTTTAATAAAAACAAAGAAATAAGAGACTCTAAATTAAGTTTGGGAACATCAAAATTAATAAAAATTAATTAGAATCGTTAGCTTATATATAAATTAATTGGAATGTATAGTGTGCAAATAGTGGGTTCGACTCCTCCATACAGCACTTTATGCTGAGTTTTTCTTCTTTTTCCCCAGGCTACCATGTGGCAGCTTATGATTGGTTGGATTCGATCACGTGCTCGGCACGTGATCTTCTTTAACCTCTAACCGGTGAACATGGGAAGAAGACAAGCTTGAATCCGAACATCCCATGCCCATTTCTCGACATGGATCAAGTGAAATTTAGCTAAAAAAAACAAAAAAAACAAGATAAAATTCACTAGATAAACATAAATTCAAACAAAAATGCGGATATAAATGGATTAAGGGGAGGTTCGTGTGAACCAATTTATGTTTATCTAAGCTATCCCGAGCTCACCCATGGATGCATATAAATAGACTAAGGTACTAAACATTAAAAGGTTGGAAAAATCACTCAAAAAACACACTCATAAGCTCCTATATCCATTTTCTCTCTCTAGAAATACCCACTGTCGGTCGCTACCTTTTCTCTAGGATTTCACTACTTATATTCAACCTTGAGCTTAGATTTAGGTGCCATTAGTTCCCTTAGGTCATGAGGAGTAAGAAAGGATTGATTTTGCGAAGTACGGACTTGCTAAAAGCTTAGATCGAGAAGCACTGTCGCCATCATCGCTGACCACCTTCAAAACACCACCCTAGGTTAGTTTTTAGGCTAAAACGATACCACCAATCGATTCCTCACCTCTAAAAACCTAGGAAAACACCCATTAACCACCCTTAATGACTGTCGGATCGTTGCCGACAAGGAGCCTCACCATTGTGACCCGCGACCCGAATTGTGTATATCTAGCAATCTGGTTGATGTTTATTTATTTATTATTTTTTATTTTGATAATTAGGATGTTTTAGTTCATTTTTTAGCCCATCTTTAATTTAAAAAATAATAATAATAATAATAATAATAGTAAATTTAGTACCTATCGGGTTGTCGTAGTGTATACCATTGCTCAATGGTGAAAAATAAAAATAAAAAAATTGTTAATTAAAAGTCTTTTACATATATATATATAATGAATAAATAAATAAATAAAATAAAAATAATAAAAATAATTTTTTTATAAGCTAGGATTTTAAAAATATACATATACATAAAATATAAAAATAAAAAAATAAAAAATAAAAACTAAAAATTTAGAAAAATCAAAATAAATAAATAAAAATCTTAGTATAAATGGAATTTTAGAAATAAAAATTCAATAAAAAGTAAAAATGATAAAAATACAAAGAAAATAAAGTTTTTACTTTTTAGTATAATGCTTTCAATACAAAAAATAAAAATAAAAGGTAAAAAATACTCTATATTAAAATCTAGTATCTCAGGGTTTTATCATTTAGATTTTTTTTTTAATATGAAGTTTTCCCAAACTTAGGTTGTTTTAGATTTTTCAAAAAATAATCACATAACAATCTAGGCCATTTAGGTATTTTCTTAATAAAAATTAATATGATTAAATAATGTAAACTCGATGCATTTTACTAAATAAAATTAAGCAACAAAATTTTTATAAAAGAAAAAGCAAACTACAGATGGTTTAATCCTTGCTAGTAGGTATGTAGGTACCTCCAAGGTAATCATAATAAAATAAAAACTTTAGGTTAAGAAAAATAATCATAGTAAAATAAAAAATTTAGGTTAGGAAAAATAATCATAATAAACTAAAAAATTTAGGTTTGGAAAAATTAAATAAAATAATGAAAGAAAAACTAAAAAAAAATTAATTAAATAAGATAAAAATTTTAGGACAAAAATTAAATAAAATAAAAACCTTAGAAAAATCAAAAGAAGAAAGACTTTAGGTTATTAACAATAAAAGCCTTAGAAAAATTAGTATAGTAGACTTTAGGTTTTCTTTTAACATAAATTCAAAATCTTATAAAAATATAAAAACTTGAAAATAATAATAATAAATAGCATATTATAGTATATAACAGTAGATAAATAAATAAAAATAAATAAATATAAAGGCCTTTTAGTAGATATTCTTGAAAATTCTATATGGTAACCGTTTAAGTTTTAATAGGTTAGCCCTCGAATCCAGTATCTCTGATTTATATTTTTCTAAAATAGTTTTTAGGAAAATTCGTAGATTAGTAGTTAGTTAAGATTAATTCACCCAGTTAACTTTAACTTTATTTTCTAACTTAGGTTGGTGGTGACTCATTTTAAAAATTGATTTTTCTTAATTTAGTCGAGTAATCTATGTTAAATGAGTAGGATTTAGTATAAATTAAAATTAAGGAAAATGATAAAAAACTAGACTCGATAGGATGGCGACTCTGTTGGGGACTGTTTTTTTTTTTTTTTTTCAAAAGTAGGCTAGCCATTTAGCAATTTTCTCTAATATGTCTAAAAGGCCTTTAATTATTTGTATATGCCTTTTTTATTTTATTATTTACCTTTGTGAATTATTTTTTATAAGTAGTGGTACTAACCGGGTTTTGAGTGATGCAGAAAAAAGAAGAAGAAAAAAAGCAAAAAAAAAAGGGGGGGGGGGGGGGGGGGGGGGGGGGGGGGGGGTAGAAGAGGAAAGAGGGCTTAATAGGCCACTATGAAATTACTTTTTTATGCATGTCTAGATATGGTCAGATTTGGGTCATTTAGAAAATCAAGATGGAATGTCATTGTGTACCTATCAGGTTGTAGTGGTGTATATCATCACTTGACAGCAATCAGGCAATTCCACTCCAAGCTTTAATGTAACCACTGATTACAGAGCCAGAGGACCTTTAGAACTTACCTTCGTTCCCGTGCGTGCGCATTTTATTTATTTCTCTGCCTATTCCTATTTTATGTTATGTTTTGTTTGTTTTTCTACAAATAAAAAGTAATGTGGCACCGTGAGCGTAAAGCTGCAACTCTATTAATGTTCAAAATCATAGTCTTTGTAATCTCTTCTCCCTGTATTTCTTCAATTATGTAATTTTTCGGTTTTTTTTTCTCCTGTTTTCTTTTTGTAATTTGTAGTAAAATGGAGAACCAAACCAAAGACTGGTTAGAGTATGTCAATGAAATCCACATGGATCAGTATGGTTATCATGTAGAAACCTTGCATAGGTGGTTTAATACATTCAATTAAGAACATCAAGATTGCATTATGCAGAAGATCGGCTTGGTGATGTCTCCAATGAAGGTACAACTTAAGTGGGATCTAATTAGAGTTATAGGCCATTTTTAGGATCCCGAGTTGTCATCATTCGATTTTAGGCCTTACAAGTTGGCACCCATCTTAAAGGAATATAACCAATTACTTAAGGTCCCTGCCATGGAAAATGGAATAGTGACCTCAAACTTGGAAGCCCAGCCCATGAACACTATTACATGTTAAGGGTTAGGAAAAGTGAAATTGTTGAAGCATTGACTGAATGCAAGGACAAGTGTATCCGATTTCCACATTGGGTGCTTGGTATGTGTACTCATCAGCCTACCTTGATAAGCAAGACATTTTTTGTGGAGGATATGATGACTGGCAAAGGAATCGCATCAATGCGTTCATATCGGTAACATTTGCAACCATTCTTTTCTCACAAGGGCGATCTAACGTCCATTTTAGGTAGTTGAGCTAGTCTCCCAATTTCCGGTAAATAAGTCCTACGTCCCGATAATATTGGCAAAACAAATCCAGTCCCTGAATTTCGTAAAGTGATAAGGTCATGGAATGTTCAACTAAGGGCCTACCTTGTTAATAGTATGGTTTGTTAGTCACATCAAAGCATTTGGAGTAGATTTGATGAAAGGATTTCCTTGGCTCCACAAATAGACATAGTGGATAACTTCACTACACGGGTTAAGCTGCCTAGTGACATATCCACTCGGTAATGGTGTAGGCTACTCAAGATGATTGAGCTAGGAGACATTGCATGGATGGTTAGGTAGAATCATTACACCAAAGCCATACTCAGATGAGAGGAGTATCCAGGTGTACCTCTAATTGGTATCATGGGCTGTACTAGTTACTTCCCAGCTCAAGTTGTCAGATAGTTGGGCCCTTTGCAAGACATTACCTACATAGGGTCATTAGAATGAGTAACCCTCAATTATCAAGATGCAAACATACCATTAGCAACCAAGATCGCCTACCTTAACAATATCAAGGAATTATGGGAGCATAGTGAGGTGGAGAAGATAGTAGACCTGGGTGAGCTAGAAGGGAGGATGGGGGGCCTACAGGGTTACTCGAGAGTTGATAAGTGTTAGAAGACCCTTAATTCTAGTGCTTATTAGTTATAATTTTATATGGATTTCATGTAATTTGTGAAGAAAATGGTACTTCTTTGATTAAATTTTAATTTTAGGCATCAATGGAGACAAAATAAAGGCTTAAGGATGATATGAGCAAAGGCGAGGTGAAATTTGGTGAAAAATGAAGAAAATTGATTTTCAATTCAGCACAACCCATGTAGACACCGGTTCTAGATGAAAACAATGACTAGTAGCTAATTCTTTTCAGCTTTGCCTTGAGCATGGCCATGCTGGAGGCCGTGCTGAACTGGGCAATGAAAAAAACATGTTTCGAAGTTAGCACGACCTCGAGCACGGCCATGCTGACACCCATGTTGAACCCTATTTTTGCAAAACTATAAATAGATGCATTGTTTATTTTTAAAAAGATTTTTTCCTTCTAGCTTTGTTCTAAAAACCTTAGGGAAGCTTTATTATGAACTTTAAGAGGAGAATTGTCTGAGCATCATTGGAGATCACAAAACAAACAAGGGATTATTCTTTTTAGCATGAATCGATTCTATTTCTTTAGATTCTCTGTTTTTATTGAAAACTCCATGGAGGATTAATTCTTTATATCTTTTATCTTGTGAAACCTTAACTCATGTGCTGAACCATTGATTGATTAATGAATTATTTGTATCTTTGCATCTATTCATGTGTTTCTATTGTTCTTGTGATTGATTTATGCACGCAAATTGATTGCATGTCTAATTTTTATTAGATTGAAAGAGGTTTTGTCTAGTAAACTAGATCTTCATGAATAGAGAGATTACATGTTTTACCTAGAGGTAGGAAAACATTGATTTTCTGCAATTTATTGGAATTTGTGAACTTAATGAGATCTTGCATTACGGTAGTGAGGGAGAGGTCTCCATTATCTTATGTATGATTAAGAATTGATTAACTCGAGGGAGTAATTGATTTTACTTGAGAATTCCTGTAGTGCAAAGTGTAAATTGGTTCGTTAATCGATATCTTATTTTGAGAATTTAAGGGTTAGGGTGGAACAAGATGAGGGCTATATTTTGTGATTGAATACATTTTTAAGACAATATCATTCAATTCTAGGGTTATTAAGATTTGTTAGTTATTAATTTAATTCATAATTTTCCACATCATAAATTAGACTAGATAGTAGAGAAAGGTAATACTAGTACTTGTTTTCCAGATGCTAGAGGACGACACCTATTAAATCTATACTATAATTGATAGGTATACTGCCTAGCTCGATAGTATATTTTATTGGTTATAAATTTAAAACTTTAATGATTGGTTAGATTCGAGAGCATCAAGAGTTCATTTGCGATTTTATGAAGAACTCTAGTTAGGCGCAATACGAGTCTCTCGACGTCTTCAAGCATGAGCCAGAGTTATAGAATCTGATACCAGAAGAGGAGGGGTATAGAGTCACTATACGAACAAAGGTAGAGGTCTTATACCAAAAATGGAAGAAGGCTGTAGATTATTGGAAGAAAAAGCATCGGCAGTCCTAATGAGTTATCTAGTACTTAAGAGATTAGTTGAAGGAAAAAGATGAATGAATTCGACAATTGACGGATGAAGTAGAAGTAGTTCGACCAAGCTAGTATAGGAGAAAAAAATAAGTAGTTGTAGTAATAAAAGAAGAAGAAGAAGAAGAGTTTATTAGTTTACTTTCTTTTCAAATAGAGTTTTAGGTTATGTATTTATTTGAATATTCATAGGAAAATGCAATTTTACGAGTCAAATTATGTGCCACATTACTATTCAATTGTGATATGTTACAGTATTTATCCATCACTACCATGCATTATATTTATATGCGTCCTTATGAAAAATGATAATAAACAAATAATAATAATAATAATAATAATAATAATAATAATAATAATAATAATAATAATAATAATAAATGAGGGCAAGAAAGAAAAACGAAATCTTTGATTTAAATGAACATAATAGATTTGGATCATGTTATAGATCTTAAAGATAGCTCCCCAAGTAAGTAGGCCTTCTCAGAAGCCCGATTATCACTTGCTCAAGAGCTAGAATGGCAAAAAACACTGATAACGGTAACCCTGATCAAAGAATTATGGCTTTTGAACAAACTATACTATAACTAATCGAGCGGATGCAAACCTTAACATATACCATCAATCGAATCCATACTGACAAAGCAGTCTAAGCAGATCAAATCGAACCTTAGCAGGCTTTCAATTTAAACCCTAAGGATGAGTTGGGGAATGATGATGGTGAAAATTTAAGGAAGGAGTTTGAGGAAAAGAAGCGGGATATAGAAAAGAAGATACTCCAAAAGTTCTACGAGAAGATGAGAGTCTTTGAGGGAACCGGTGGATTTGAGCGGATTGATCTAATTAGTTTGCCCATTTATAAAGATGAGGAGTTCCTTGATAAGTTTAAGATCTTGGATTTTGAAAAGTATGATGTTACAGGCTGCCCAACATTCTATGCTAGACTCTATATAAAAAAAATGGCTAAATATACCAGGTATGAGCGGCTGATGGTGTATACCTTTTAGGATAGTTTAATTGGGCCAACTTTGGCGTGGTATGCCCAACTAGATCTAAATGAGATAGACACATAAGATAAGTTAGCAAGAGTTTTCTATAACCAGTACAAGTTTAAGGCTGAATCAGCTCCATCTGTTTGGGACCTAAATAACATGAGGAAGAAGAGTAACGGGTCTTTTAAAGAATATGCACAATGGTGGAGGGGTGTAGCTTCTAGGATAACTACCCCCTTACCAAAGAAGGATCTGACTTACATGTTCGTCAACACCTTAGGTAAACCTTACTACCAGCATTTAGTGGGGCATGTTACTGCAAGTTTTACCAAGATAGTAAAGGCTAGATGTTGCATCGAAAATGCAATCTCCTATGAAAGGCTTCTCTTTCTAGAAGAGGGAGAAAAGAAAGTTACACACTCGGGGCCAGTTAACAAGGGTCAAGAAACAACTGTTGGTATGGTAGCCACGGGGAATTATCTTAGGCTAATGCCACAAGTAACCATCCAAACGAACCAGAGTACCCTTGAGCGAGACTTGGACCGATGCCGGCGGAGGAGGCAATTCACTAGAATCCCTAACCTTTTAAGCTAGGTTCTCCACTATCTCCTTGATGAAAATCTATTGAATTTCAAGGTACCTTTTAATAACTACAGACCCAAAGATTACAACCCCAACCTTTGTTGTGAATATCATTTGGGGTAAGAGGGGCACTCTATGGATAATTGTTGGAGGTTAAGAAACAAGATACATGACCTCATAGATGCTAAATTGGTCTAGTTGGATTTTGTAGGAGCTCCAGCACCTAATGTCAATAACAATCCCTTGCCAAGCCACATGGCCTCTGTCAATGTGGTCATTGTTGAAGAATATGGACCAAGGATAGATCTAGATAAGCTGCCCATAACATTGGAACATATAACATGGAGTTTGAAGTGGAAAGGTCACTTATAGGATATAAGAAACCTCAAAGACCGTACTAAAGTCAGACCTACAATTCACCAATTAATTAAGGAAGGGAAAGTGAAGAAATAAGAGATTTTGGCCATGATGAACCCTAAACCAAGGAAGAACTATACGCAGAAGGAGTTGAGAAGGAGGTATCTAGTAGGCGATCCCACCATTGACACACTAGGAGAGCTATTCGAGACATTTGAATACCTGGTAGACTATTCATTCGTGTCAAAAGTTTACACAGATGCACCACCTACAGGCTAAGGCCTGAAATTCGAGGAAGAAGATAACCTTAGAAGTCAGGAAGACAAATGTGAGCAAATAGTAGGAATGTTGGGAGTTGACCCTAAGTCCTTCACCTTTGAATGCCTCAAGTAGGAGCAAGGAACAGTTACCATCCAGCCTAAGAAGTTCATGTTCAACGTTCCAATGCCACCAGAGAATTATAAGGCTATACCATTGAATTAGCAAGTTATGAATTAGACCACGAAGGTACTCCCGATGATAGGAGGACTGACTTGCTCAAGGAGAGTATATAACTCGGCTGAGGAAATCAGGAGGAAGGCTGCTATAGAATTGCCCTCTATGGAAGCCTTAGGGCCTAGTGATAGAAAGGAGGTGAGGGATCATGTCAAGTATAGTTTTTTATTATTTTTCTTAATTTTAATCTATACTAAATTCTACCCATATAACATAGATTACTTGACTAAATTAAGAAAAATCAATTTTTAAAAAGAGTTACCACTAACCTAAGTTGGAAAATAAAGTTAAAGTTAATTAGGTGTATTAACCTTAACTAGCTACTAGTATATGGATTTTCCTAAAAAAAACTACTTTAGAAAAATATGAACCAAAGATACTAGATTCAGAGGCTAACATATTAAAACATAAACGGTTACCATGTAAAATTTTCAAGAATATTTACTAAAAGACCTTTATATATATATATATTTTATTTTTTATGTATCTACTACTATATACTATGGCATGCTATTTATTTTTATTATTTTTATGTTTTTATGTTTTTATAAGATTCTGAATTTATACTAAAAAAACCTAAAGTCTAAAGTGTATTGTATTAATTTTTCCAAGGCTTTTATTGTTAATATCCTAAAGTCTATTCATTTGATTTTTCTAAAGTTTTTTATTTTATTATGTTCATTTTTCTTAACCTAAAGTTTTTATTTTATTATGGTTGCCCTGAAGGTGTCTACATACCTGCTAGTTAGGATCAAACTTTCCGTAGTTCGCTTTTTTCTTTATAAAAAATTTAATTTGATGGCTTAATTTTGGTAAATAAAAAGCATTGGGTTTACATTATTTAATCATATTAATTTTCATTAAGAAAATACCTAAATGGCCTAGATTATTAGATTATTTTTGAAAAATCTAAAATAACCTAAGTTTAGGAAAAACCTTATATTAAATTTTTATTTTAAAAAAAAGATTCTAAGTGATAAAACCCTAAAATACTAGATTTTAATATAAATTATTTTTATCTTTATTTATTTATTTATTTTATTTTTCTATTTGAGAGCATTATACTAAAAAGTAATTTTTTTTTTTTGCATTTTTATCTTGTATTTTTTATCATTTTTACTTTTTATTGAATTTTTATTTCTAAAATTTCATTTATACTAAGATATTTATTTATTTTTATATTATATATAATTTAAATCCTAGCTTATAAAAAATTATTATTATTATTTTTTAACATTTTACTATTTTTATTATTTATACATTATATATATATATATTAAAAGACTTTTAATTAAATTCTTTTTTTTGCCATCGGGTGATAATATATACCACGACAACTCAATGGGTACTCTAAATTTATTAATATTTATTATTTTTTTAAATTAAATATAATATAAAAAAAATGAACTAAAACATCTTAATTATCAAAATAAAAATAATAAATAAAAAACACCAACTAGATTGTTGTGTCGCGGGTAAGGTTATCAAAATCGCGATTTTATGTAGAATCGCTAAGGGATCCGTAGAATCGGAACGTAGAAACGTAAGTTTCTACAACTTATGTAAAATAACTTCTAAATATTATAAATTTACTTACAATAGTCATTAAAAAATATAATGAAATAATAGAAATAAGGAAATTAAGCATTTATTTTGGCCATAAATTGCAAATTTGCAATAAAAGTCATAATATAGATAATCAAGCATAAGTTATATAATATAGATATTTTATTTCTAAAATGATAAATCATGTATAAAGCAAGTTTCACCTAGTTATATATACAAAGCTAAAAGATAATAGATAAAATTTAAAAATCAATTGTGACTTTAAGAAATTACTAATAAATAAAAGTTGATAACGAAGATATACCATTAGAAAAGAGTATAAAAAAAAATGACAAATAACTACTAACCAAAAGTAAATAATAAAAAAGATACTATAACAAGAAAAACCTTCAAAATTATATATTATTAGGTAAATTTTTGGATTATTCGTGATTATTAATTCAAAATATAGTTACTTAACAATATCTCATATTTACTTAACTATGAGATATTGAAAAGATAGAAATATAAATATATTTATACATTTTCTATAAAATTAAAAATCTAAAAAATTCTTATAAAGTTAAAGTTATCTACCCTTTATTTTATTTACTATTACAAAAATATTAATTAAAATAAGGAAAGTTGCAGTAATCAAACATGAGTACTTTAACATGAACATGATCACAAATAGGAACAAGAAAACTGACAATCTACGAACACAAATACAAAGACTTCAACACAATATAACACACTGACAAGAAATGAGTGATGATCGACGAACATGTTAAGATATGACTCATACTCCCCTACGACAGGAAAGCATGTTGGGCGAGGGTCCGAGGAAGCCACCTCGGTGGGGGTCTTAAGGGGGTAGTGCCCCCTGAACACCAGAGGGCTTTTGGCAATTAAGCCCATATTTGTTCATTAAAAGTTTGGGCTTGGGCTATGAATATCTATTATTATATATTCCCTTTTTCACTTGTAATTGTGTGAAAAAATGAGAGAGTGAGGTGCTAATTATAGTGGGATTCTCTGCTGAATGTAGTCTTAGTTAACGGGTGAACCAGGATAAAATCTTTTGCCTTTATTTTTTGAATGAAAGCTATAGCCTGCAAATTTAATTGAAAGCTAGACTAGGCTTCTCTAGGCTGCACATCTTCAACTAGGCCGACCTATTTCCTCTCCACTCCTTCTACTGATGGAAAATAAGACCTTGTAGTAGAAACGTAAAAGCGTTAGTAGAATCGCGACTTTATCAATTCCACATGTGAAATCGTGAATTTATTACGATTTTACCTCAAAAACGTTTTTACACGCGAGTTAATTAGGATTGTGCTCACCAACTCGTAAAATTGTAGAAATGTGTGAGTTAACTCGCGATTTTGAGAACTATGGTTGCAGGTCGGGTCGTAGGTTGGGTCACTGGTTGCGATGGCGGGGCTCCTCGTTGGCGACGATCTAACAGTCGTTAAGGGTGATTGATAGGTGCTTTACTAGGTTTTTGGGAGTGAGGAATCAATTAGTGGTGTCGTTTTGACCTAAAAACTAACTTAGGGTGATGTTTCGAAGGTGGCCGGTGGTAATGGCGGCAATGCTTCTCGATCTGAGCCTCTAGCAAATCCTTACTTCATGAAATCAACCCTTGTTTACTCCTCACAACTTAAGGGAACTAATGACACCTAAATCTATTCTCGAGATTGAATATAAGTGGTGGAATCCTAGAGAGAAGGTGGCAGTCGACAGTAGGTATTTCTAGAGAAAGAAAGTTCATGGTTGAAGCTTATAGGTGCGTTTTTTGGTGATTTTTCTATCCTTTTCAAATTGTAACACCTTAGTTTAACTATAAGAATCCATGGATGAGCTTGGGAACCTCGGATTGCATCGAATCTAAGTAAGGGATAAACTCTATTTTTTTTATTTGATTTGTTTGTTTTTTCTTGTTAAAATTGATGTTTATTGATTTTTTGGTTGAATTTTAATGGATTTGCATGGAAAAATCGGTTTAGATAGGTTGGATTTGTTGTTATCTGACCGTTTTTTCTACTCTAAGGTCGTTAGCTAAAGGTTGAAGAAGATCATATGCGACGTACATGATGCCTTCCAACTAATCATGTGCTACCACGTGTCCACTTGGAGGAAGAAAAATGAAAATGGCACAAAGTGCCTCGGGTGGGATTCGAACTCACGACCCGCCTCTTTCTCGCGCACACCGAACCAATTGAGCCATCCCATTTCTCAGTTTATTATTACACTTAACTTACGTATAAGATAATGATTTTGATTAATTTGTATTGATTTGAGGTTCCCAAACTTAATTTAAAGTCTCATATTTCATTATTTTTATTGAAAATATACACAATTTTCATTATTTTTAATTTTTTTTCCATTTACTTTTATTTTTATTTATTTTTCCTTTTTCTCTTTTTTATTATTGTCTTTGTTATGTATTATATATATATTTTTGTAAACCAGGCTTTTTTATTATTGCTATTATTTTTATTATTTATTATTTATTTATTATTATTTTTTCTTTTATATTTTTTAAACAAATCTAAAATGGGGCAAAAATAGGATGTTTACAACTACCCCTCTTTTTAGTGAAGTTCGAATAGAGCTTTACTACAAAGACCAAAAAGACATCATTTTTGCCATTAGTCTAGAATGACATGCTTACTATTGACGAGATAGGACTTCAATGTTTATTGACGAGGACAATCTTAAGTGTGGTACCATTTACTAACGAGAATGGACTTCAAGGCTTGCCATCTACTGATGAGGATAAACTTAAATGTATTGCTAGCCACTAATGGGACTAGACTTATTAAGTTTGTCATCTACTGATGAGAATAGACTTAAAGAAGATGCTAGCTACTAACGAGCCTAGACTTAAATGTGTTGTAATCTACTAACAGGAGTGGACTTATGAGGGTGTTAGCTATTGACAAGCTTGGACCTAAAGGTGCTTGCTAGCTACTAATGAGACCAGACTTATTAGGTTTGTCATCTACTGCCAAGAATGGACTTCAAAGCTTGCCACCTACTGACAAGGATGGACTTAAAGTTTTGCTAGTTGTTAACAAGGCTAGACTTAATTAATAAGTGATCTTTCTATCAATCTTTTGAGGTTTCAAAAGTATGTTGAAACATGATATCCAATAAAAATTACTTTACCAAAGAACATATCTTATTGATCTCATTGATTTCATCCTGGTGGTAGCTTCTTACTTGTCGCTCAGTAATCACTTGCTCATTGAGCTGGAACACCCTAGCAAAATGTCTGCAACCAATCTTCATGGTCATGTCTTCTATTTATGTGGTGGAATCAAATCTTTGCTTGAACATGACCTTCAAGGTATACTGACTCCTGAAATTGTGTTAGTCCTTTTTCCAGCAATAAAATTTCCTCAGAAAAGGATTAAGTCATAATGAAGCATTTAACCATTTATTAACTATCCAACTTCAATTTATGGGTATTAGCTTGATTTATTTTCATAAAGAGATTAATATCGTCGACGTTCTCATCGAGTTCGGCAAAATATTTCATTGATTATTCATGGGTAATACAACTTCACTACATCTGCGTTAACAAGGCCTTTTAAGTTTAGGCCATCCATATCAGCTAACACTAATGCCCCTCATGTCAGGACCTTTTTACAACATAGGGTCCTTCATAATTTGGGGTGAATTTTCCCCTAGGGTTCTATACGTTTGGCAACACTTTCTTTAATACTAAATTTCCTTCCTTGAAGCTTCTCGATCGTACTTTCTTATTGAACGCTCTAGCCATCCTCTATTAGTAGCACTAACCATGACATAATGCTGCAAGTCTCCTTTTATCAATCGGATTCAGCAGATCTACTCTTTTTTTTCACCCATTTTGCTTCATCAAGTTGTGTTTCTACGAGTACCCTAAAGGATGGGACTTCCACTTCTACGGGTAACACAGCCCCAATCCCATGTACCAATGAATAAGGAGTGGCTTCAATCGAGGTTCTTATCAAGGTTCTATATACACTTAGTTGGAGCTATACCATCTAGCTTACACCAGAAGGTGAAGTTTGTATCTAACAGCTAGGTTATGACGGTGTTGGAAGAACCAGGATTGCAAATTTTTTATGGTGAGTTTGTAGCCATAGACGGAGAGTCACACTCAGTCCAACAACAGATTGGCATGTTTGGCTTAGGATATAAATCAACTCATTGGGAAATCGAGGAGAAGAAGCGGAAGATGAAGAAGAAGAGAGGTGAGAAGTTATACCAATGCCAATTAGAGTTTCCAAACATCAGCAACACATTTCCAGCACCAGCTTATACCCAACAGTTGGAACTACCTAAGCTAACTAACTTTTTTAGCCAGCAATGCATCATCAACATGACAAAAGATGATATCAGCAAAGGTCAATTGGACAATTGGTTCTCACTCCTAATCAACGGCAATAGGTCTCTTTAGATTAAAGATAGCGTCATAAGAAGCATTTAATTCATTTTTAACATTCCAAAGTGATTTAGTTCAGCCTGATAGACAATATATATCTCTCTCACCGTGAATAAAGATTTGAATTTCTTCTTCTCTTCATGAGTTTTTTCTCTTCTACTTATTTGCTTTCCTATTCACTATTATTCCTCAGATCTAACGAAATCGATGAAAACAGAGGGTATCTCATGCTCGTAAATGATGAAAATGTCAATATCACTTTCGGCCCTATTGGGTTAGTCGATGGAGGTGATGTCGAAAAGTCAAATGAGATTCAGGAGAGTTGAAATTGATTTGAGAAAGGCAAAGTTATCATTGATGAATCGTTCATTGAGGTAAATTTAGGAATGGATGAAAGCCTTAAGAACCTTAAGGTCGGGAATAGTTTGTTAAAAGAACATAAGGGGGAATTGTTGCAATTATTATCCGAGTATTTAGACGTGTTCGCATGGTTATATAAAGATACGCCAAGGCTTGATCCTTTGATAATGGTTTATAAATTGCCCACTAAAGTTGACTTCAGACCAAGAAAGCAAAAGCTTAGAAGGTTTCAGCCTGACATTTTTTTGAAAATCAAAGAGGAAGTGAAAAGGTTGTTGGAAGTCAAGTTCATTGTGGTATCGGATTATTTGGAGTGGGTAGCAAATGTAGTGCCTAGTTGATCTTAGAGACTTGAACTAAGAAACACTAAAAGATAATTTCCCGTTACCACACATCGACGTCTTAGTAGGTAACACTACTAGGAATCACCTTTTCTCTTTCATGGACAGTTTTCGGGGTACGATTAGATTAAGATATTAGAAGAGGACAAAACCAAAACAACGTTCATCACTACATAGGGAATGTTGTGCTATAAAGTTATGCCTTTTGGTTTGAAGAATGCGGGTGCGACGTATCAGCAAGCCATGGTAGCATTGTTCCATGATATGATGCATAAAGAGGTGGAGGTATACATCGATGACATGATCGCTAAGTCTCATGAAGGGGAAGATAATGTGAAAGTCCTTAGGAAGTTGTTTAAGAGACTTAGAAAATTCTAATTAAAGCTAAATCCTGAGAACTACACATTTGGAGTAACATTAAGGAAGCTCTTAGGGTTTATTATCAGTTAGAGGGGGATGAAATAGACCTAGAAAAGGTGAAGGCAATTGTTGAAATGCTAGCCTCGCAAACCCTTGAAAAAGAAGGGGTTTTTTTAGGAAGGTTGAACTACATAGCTAGGTTCATATCTTAGCTTACTGATAAGTGTCATCCCTTGTTCAAGCTCTTGAAGAAGAATGCCAAGATAAAGTGGGATGCAGAACGTGAAAAAGCTTTTTTTGAAATCAAAAGGTCTTTAACAAATCCTGTAATTTTGACAGTTCCCATCCTTAGGAGGCCTTTATTCTTGTATTTAACCATACTCCTCGAGTCCATAGGTTGTGTGCTAGGGCAAAAAGACGAGACAAAAGGAAAAGAGCTCTCTATATATTATCTAAGCAAGAAGCTCACTAAAGGAGAACAAAGATATTTGAAAGTTGAAAAGACTTGCTGCACTTTGGTATAGGTAATGCACTGACTTCGGTAATACACCTTTTATTATTCCATTGAGTTATTGACCAAACATGATTCACTACGGTATCTAGTAGAAAAACTAGCATTGATGGGAAGAATCTCCAAATGGCAGATGTTGCTTTCAAAGTTCGATATTACTTATGTAAATCAGAACTCGGTAAAAGGAGAAGATTTGGTATACCAGTTAGTGGAATATCTAGGGAAGGATACGTTGGAAGTCTCAAAAGTTCAATTTCCAAATGAGGGAATTATGGTCATTGTCGATGAGAGATTTGAGGGTCGGCAGTGGAAGTTGTATTTTGATGGAGCTGCGAATGTTTTTGGATGTGGAATAGGAGCGATCTTGATATCTCCTGAAGGTAACCATTTTCCTGTAGTAGCGAAGTTGACATTCTCGTATACTAACAATATAGCAGAGTACGAAGCTTATATCCTAAAGCTTAAGATGGTGTTAGAAATGGGTATCTAGAAATTAGAAGTATATGGAGACTCATGTTTAATTATTCTCCAGACTTAGGAGAATACAAGACTAGAGACAGCAAATTAATTCTATACCACCAGCATCTTAGTGAATTGGTGGAAAGGTTTGAAATAATTTCTTTTATGTACGTGCCTAGAACCCAAAATCAATTCGCTGATGCTCTAGCAATGTTGGCATCCATGATTCAAATCTCAAATGGTATGGAGGTTCAACCTTTAAAGATTGAAATTGGGGAGAAACTAGCTTTCTACCTAGTTGCTGAAGAGAGTCAAGATCGAAAGCCCTGGTACTATGATATCAAGGAATTCCTTTAAAATGACACTTATCTAGAGGAGGCGGATAAGAAAGACCGAAAGGCATTAAAAAGGTTAGCAACACATTTTTTACTCAGCGATTCCGCATTGTCGAGTCTAATTTTAAAATTTTATATTATATCCTTAATTCGATTCATATTAGATCATATGCTCATCCAATATAAATCCTCGACTTGAACTATGAATTTTTTTATTTATTTGGAGTCGCCACCTAATTGAAGTTAGGAAAAATTATTGAATTAGAATTAATTGAGTGGATTAATTCTAATCTGAACAACTAGTTGACAGAATCTCTCTTTTTTAGAAAAGAAAAAAAAGAAGAAGAACAACCTGAGATTTTTGACTCGGGGGCTATCTTATTAAAACCCTAAAGTTATCACCTTATCCTTCTAAAATCTGAATTATGTTATGATATCTTTTTTTTTTAGCATAAAAGAAAATACTAAGAAAATGATACAACTATTATACTAATAATGATTTGAGAATATTTTTTTATTTTTTAGAGTTGCCCCATAAGGGTGCTTACGTACCCGCTATTCGGGATTAAACAGGCTGTAGTTTGCTTTTTATAAAACTTTAGTGGATTGATTAATTTTAATTATGAAAACAGTCGGGCTTACGTTTATTATCATTTTAATTTTTTAAAGAAAAATTCTAAACCTAAACTTTATTTCTCAATTTTGAAAAACAAAACTAAAACCCTCTAGTTTTGAAAACATCAATTAAAATTTTATTTCATAAAAATCATTTTTCTAGGTGAGAAAACATTATATACATATATATGTTTTTTTTTTAAAGAAAAAATCACACCTTTAATTAAGAAAATTTTAAAAGAAACACAAAAGATAAATTCTAAACCTAATTTTATCAATAACAAAAGAAAACAAATTACTAAAACATATGTCTTTTATCATTTTTTGTTATTTTTTAATATTTTTATTTAGTATTTATTTTTGTCTTTTTATTTACTAATATTATTATCAATTAAGACTAATAATAATAATAACATAAATATAACATGAAAACCACTAACTTAGATGCGGGTCAGTGCAATTCGATTCAAGTTTGGTTGGATCTAGGTCGGTGCGGTTCAATGAGCTTGTCATGGACTCAATCAATTGGTTGTACTCTAACAAACAGTGACGTGAAGCGAAGAGTCAACACGCTTCCTGGGCGCGAGCCCACGTGGAAATCAACCATGTTCGGATGGTTCACTGTATTAACAGCGGTTAGGAATAGCGGCTGTGGGGGTTGTGACATGGCAGTAGGTGTTTGTTTGTTTCTTTTTTTTTTTTTTGTATGATCTTCTCCTCTCTTTACTTTCCTTACTCTCTGATTTCCTTACTTTCTGACCTCTTCCTCTCTCCAAAAATCGGGCTTTATTTATAGGCATGTAGGACCGGATTTGATAAGTTTAAATCTAAACCATGATCTGGATTCATTTTTATCTTCTCTCGATTTGAAAAAAATGATGTAAATCCCTTATATTAGAGTTTTTTTTTTATTTATCCGGTTTGTTTGATTGATTTTTTTTTTTTGGATTTAATCCAAAAAAAAAAAATCTTTTCATTGTAATCTTGTTGATTCACAGTAAAACTTGATAAACTTTAATCTTTTTTCGTTTTAATTTGTTATCATGTTCGTTTTTTTCTTTTTGGTTTCGGCTATGCTTGGGGAAAAAGAAGATCACGTGCAATGCACGTGATTTCCCCGAACTTGATTTAGAGATCATGTTTCCTTAATCTTGTTGCAAATTTTATTATTATTTTTTTATTACTTGTTTTTTTTTACTAATTCATAAACCAAACCTTTTTATTACTATTATTTTTTATCATATTTATTTATTTATTTATTATTAAAAAAATCTAGATAGGGGCAAAAATGAGATGTCTACAGTTGCCCCTCTTTGTAGTAAAGTTTGGAAAAACTTAGCTACAAAGACAAAAAAGACACCATTTTTTGCCTAAGAGAAAGGATAGATAAAGCTATAATCAGCTAGCTATCCAAACTTAGATCCACTAGGGAGTTACCGACCAAAGGTTTAAGTAAGGAAAATGCTCCACAAGCTAACAATCCCATGTTGCAAAAGAAGATAGTTACTTTATAATGATTAATACTCCTTGGGGAGTGGTCTTAAACAACAAATATCTCACCAGACTAGCAACCTGGAGGGAGAGATTATCTAGAAAAGTGCTCTTATGAGCTGAATAATTGATGATAGGAAGCGTCTCATTAAACTAACAACCTTAAATAGAGATTGTTTAGAAATGTGTCCTTATGAACTAACTAACCAATAATAGGAAACGTCTTACAAGACTAACAACCTTAAGGAAAAGATTGTTTAGGAAAGCACTCTTATGGGCTAACTAACTGATAATAGGAAGCGTCTTACAGGATTAGCAACTTTAAAGAAGAGATTATTTAGGAAAGCGCTCTTATGAGCTAACTAACTGATAATAAGAGGCATCTTACAAGACTAACAACCTTAAAGAATAAATTTTCTAGAAAAGTGCTCTTACGAGCTGACTAATTGATGATAGGAAGCGTTTTACTAAACTAGCGACCTTAAAAAATAGATTGTTTAGAAAATTTCTCTTATAAGCTAACTAATCGATGATAGGAAGTGTCCCACTAGACTAGCAACCTTAAAAAAGGAAATTATCTAGAAAAGTGCTCTTATGAGCTAACTAATCGACGATAGGAAGCATCTTACCAGACTAGCAATTGTAACAGGAGAATAGTTAAGAAAGTGCCCCATTATGGGCTAACTAATTGATAATGGGAAGCGTCTCTTTGGACTTACAACCCTAAGAGAGGATATTTAGGAAAGTGCCCCATTGTAGGCTAACTAACCGATAGTGGGAAGCATTTTTTTTTAATTATTTTATAAACTTGTAATCCTAAAAGAGAAAGTTTAGGAAAGTTCCCCAATAGGTTAACTAACTGATAGTGGGAAGTGTCTCTTTAGACTTATAACCCCAAAAAAGAAAGTTTAGGAAAGTGCCCCATTATGGGCTAACAAACTGATAATGAATTCTTAAGTGAGAATCTTATTTTTCCAATAATAGTTAAGAGTTTAGGATGACTTAAAACTTTTGAACAAATGATAACTAAAACTTTTCTAAAAATCTTCAAGACAATTGCTCTTCTAAACTTAAGGATAAGGCAACAAGGTATCAAAGTATTTTCTAGCAACCTTTGAAAAAAATCAAAAAGAATTGTTTATTTATTTATTTATTAAACATTGCTAGCAAGTAAAGAGTTTGATAAGGTTCCAAAAAATACAAATAAAGGGTAGGCTTCCCCTACTACTCAATAATCACTTACTCTTTTGCCTCATTTTACTTGGAGGGTTTGGTTTAATCTTGAAAAGTGGTGTTTTGGCTTAATCAATCACCTCTTGAGGGGTTTCTTGCAATTAAGACTCATATCTTCTTCTTAGGGGGCATCAATATTTAAAATTTGGGCTAAACAACGCCTATGAGGAATGACTTTAAATTCCTTCATTCTATTTGGAAATAGATATCTCATTCTCAGTTGGTTTAATCTAAGAGGACTTCCTTACAATATCTCAGTTTAGATGTCACTCTTGACTTTTATTCCAAAAATTATGATCTCTCTTGTAGGTAATACGCTTTAATTAATCTGTTAGGCCTTTTTGGGACTTGTAATGCAATTGACTTTTGGTTTCAAAAAAAGTACCAATGTCAAGGTCTTATTTTGAAAGAGTCATCATTTCAACCTAGGTTTACAAATCAAGAAAACTATAATAGTACATGCTCTAGCAATTTTTGCTTAAGATAAATTATTTTCAATGATTTAGAGAAGTCTTCAAAGAAGGGTGGTATATTTTTGAGCTGTAATGTTTAGTTTCTTATATTTGGTGTTGGTATTTTCAAGTATTGTTGGTTTTTTTATTGTGTATAGGTTTAACTACATTATTGGGCTTTTCTCATTTTCTTTTTCCATCTTTTTTTTCCTTTTCTTTTAGGCCCAATGGTGATTATCTCTTATGGGTCATGTGTGTTTTTTCAAAATGTAGACTTTTCTTCATCAAAAGAAATAAATTATCCATGGCAAAAATTACCCTTGAATTGTTGCAACTAAGGCAAGCACTATTTAGTTAATTCCTTTTTTCTTGATTGATGTCCTTATCTTCTTAATCATCCCATTGTAGGATAGTTTTCGACATGGTTAAATTTTGAAACTCTTTTTATATAAAATCAAATGGGGTTGGCAAAGGATTATTGTGTTTAAGATAGCAAAAATGAATGCTTAACATTATTTTGATTAACGTATCAAATTTAAGATAGACCTCCTTTAAGGAATGAGTAAAAAACCTCACATTAATAACACTTAACTCTTAAGTGTTTAAGGGTTAGTGTTTGGGATGTGGTTTGCCTCTTGTCATCTTAAACCACTCGAAAAAATGAGATATCCTTCCACTTTACCAGATTTGCCCATATTTACCATGCCTCATGATGTCATTGGGAGTTATGTGCCCCTGTTAAGTGATTTAGTCTTAACTTAGTTCTCTTGGGAAGCTAGTTAGGATAGTCTTCTTTATGCCCTCATTGGTAATTGACCATAGCCACTTTGAAAATGTGCCCTAAAATTAATTGTCTTTATGTCTATTTTATATAACTCCTGATGGAGAGAAAGTTCAAGTGTAACCCTTAGGATTGGAGAGAGTTGGAAGGTTTTGTGTTTCGAGGCTAAATCAACATATGAGGAGACCTTTTGAAGTGAATGGGGTCTTTCAAATTGAGAGAAGTTTATAGAGGTCTTTGGCTTTATGTTCAGAGTAAGTGACTGTGAGCCTTAGGTTAAGCTAACCATTTAAAAGAAACTTTTAGGACCTTGAAAGGATCTCTTATTATTAGCAACTCTTTAATTTTCTTAGCTTTGTTCTTTTCTTTATTGTTATTATTTTTTAGTAAATATGTAAACAAGACGCTCATACGGATGCAAAAGAACCAGCATTTAATTAACGATGTAATAATACTGAAATTTTATTAATATTGCAAACTTGGAGTTCGGTGCTTTTATTGAATACATAAGAAAAGAATGCTATAATCTAACTTCTTAATTTCTAAGCTTCTTCTTCTTTAGATGCGTAGGTGTTGACTCCCCATTGACAACGGCTTCTAGTGCTCTAACCCTTGCCTGAGTCTTCTCCAACTGAGCCTCCAATGCTTTGTTCCTCTAATTAAATTCCTTGAATCTACTCTTCTACACATCTTTATTACTGTTTGTGGTCTCAAAATGGACCTCCATTTGAGCCCTCACTTATTCCATGTAAGATTTTATTTTTGGGCTTAGGTTGTGATAGAGCCATTTTATACTCAATCTTTATAGTATAAATTGTGTTAAATTATTATTGATTTTATAGAAATCATAAGGCAATGGTACTTTAGTTCTATCATTGTGATAAATCAGGTTAAATGGAGTCAAGGATGCTAATTCAAGTATTTTAGAGAAGTCATCTACAACTTGGATCAAGACAAGGAATTACACCACTGGAGGAAGCACGGTTTGAGGCACGGCCAAGGTTCAAACCGTGTTACACACTGGACAAGAAGGCGAAAATGAGGACTTTCAACAGAGAGAGACACGGCTTAAGGCACGGCCGTGGTGGAAGCCGTGGGAGAAACCGTGCTTGAAGCCGTGGTGGAAGCTAGGTGTGCCAAGGAGAAGAAAGTGTGGAACATCAACCAGATGAAGGCACGGCTTGAAATCTAGCCGTGGGTGTAATCGTGGTACACACTGGACACGGATGAAGACTTGAAGATTATGCACAGATGAAGGCACGGCTTGAAATCTGGCTGTGTGTGTAACCGTGGTTCACACTGGGCGCGGATGAAGACTTGAAGAATATGCACAGAGGATGGCACGGCTTGACCCACGGCCGTGTGGTGGGGCGTGCCAGGCAGACGAATCTTCACTTCTCGAAATCTACTTGGAAAAGGAAAGATATTTTCGTATCTTGCTAGCAAAAGATCACATGCTATCCATCTAATAATATAAATAGAGCCAACCCTAGAGGGTTAGAAAAACTTTTGAATCTTTGAATCTTGGATCACCTTGGAGACAAGAAGGAAACGCGGAGGCAGAGCAGGCAGCCAGAAACAGAGGCTTGTTATGTTTTTATTTTTATTTTTCGTTTTATTGATGAACATGTGTAGCTAAGCTACTTTTCTAGCCAAAGGGTCATAGATGTTTAATTCTCCACGAATTGTGAGGTCTAATTGACTTGTATTTATTCTATTCTTTGCTTTCGGGTATTCATATATCTTCTGATCATTTTGTCATTATTATCTTTGTTGATTGGTATGAATAGAGCTCTTCTACTCAATTAGCAAGTTAATATATTGTCAACTAGCACGTCAAATCCGTAATTGTTTGATTGTTCTAGTCTTAGTGACGCAATAACATGTTTGGTTATAAAAGAGATGATCGAATTCATGTTATGGAGGTGTGTGATCATGTTTAAATAGGTTATCTTATAATCTACTGGCATGAATTGGTGGTCTCTCTAGATCTTAATGCTATTGATAGATTAAATCCTAAGCGCTTGTCTAGGGTTGTTTAATCAATAAGAGAAATAATTCAAAGCGCTTGTTTGAGGTTATCGAGGAAGTAAGGAGAGATAGGTTGTTAGAGCTTGTTAATAACCATAACCAGTTTATCTAGGAACAAGAATAGAGAACATTTGCATCGATGATCAATTCCTAGAATTAAACTATCTTGATTCCTTTGGCTAGGCTTTTATTAATATCTGATTTTCTTACCTTGTTTTACTTTATTTTGATTCACAAACAAAACCCCCCATTTTTCTTTTCCCTTTTACTCTCCTTGAATAGAAATAAGTTTAACCAATCTCTGTGGATTCGACCCTACTCACCACTATATGCAAATCATATAATTGTCTAGGAGTAGGTTTTATTTTTGCTGGATTCGACACCCATCAAATTTTGGCGCCGTTGCCGGGGATTGGTGTCAAATTTATTTCTATTCTTGTATGACTCGTTCTTCTCAGACAGGTGAACTAATTTATAATCCGGAGATTGAGAAGACTTTAAAGAGACTACGACAAGAAGCTAGATCATCCACTAGACAGAACTTATCATCGGATTTGTCTGATTCATCCCTTGATTTTGAAAAAAAGGACGACATGGCAAATCTCGAGAGAACATTGTGAGAGTTGGCTGCGCCGGATGTGAATCAACAACCACTTTGTATTCACTACCCCGAACTAGCCGTGGAATTCGAGTTAAAATCTGGGTTGATACATCTGCTACCCACCTTTCATGGTCTTGAGAATGAAGATCCTCATAAACATTTGAAAGAGTTTCATATAGTGTGTTCTAGTATGAGGCCGCAAGGAATAACCGACGATCAAATCAAGCTACATGCTTTTCCATTTTCTTTAAGTACTAAAGCTAAAGATTGGTTGTTTTATTTGCCTCCAGGTTCGATAACTACTTGGACAGATATGGTCAGACTCTTCTTGGACAAATTCTTCTCCGCATCCAGAGCCGCTGGTATAAGAAGAGAAATTTGTGGTATAAAACAGAGGGACACCGAGACACTTCATGAGTATTGGGAGAGGTTCAAGCAACTGTGTGCAAGCTGCCCACAACATGGGATATTTGAACAACTCCTTATCTAATACTTCTACGAGGGCCTACTTCCGATGGAAAGAAAGATGATGGATGCTGCAAGTGGAGGCGCCATAGTAAACAAAACCCCTGGTCAAGCTAGGGAATTGATCTCCATTATGGCTGCCAATTCGCAACAATTTGGGTATAGGCATGATACATCTTCAAGGAAGGTAAATGAGGTAAGTGTGTCTAACCTTGAACATCAAATTTCTAATCTAACCTCCCTTGTGCAGCAGCTAGCTCTTGGAAATACCCATCAGGTGAAAGCTTGTGGAATTTGTGCAGCTCCTAATCACCCGACCGACATGTGCCCCACATTGCAAAATGACAATCATGAACACGCCAATGCTGTAGGCGGATTCCCAGGACAGCCACAAAGGAAATATGATCCTTACTCGAACACGTACAATCCTGGATGGAGGGATCATCCTAACTTCCGATATGGCAATAACCCTCAACATTTCCAACAATTCCAGCCAAAGCCATCACACCACGTACCCCAAGCTCCTTCCACTTCAGGTATGCCCCTTGAGGATATTGTTAAGTCTCTAGCTGTGAATACCAAACAATTTCAGGAGGAAACAAAGCAAAGCATTCAAATCTTGGAGAATCAGGTAAGCCAACTTGCTTCAGCCGTAAACAGGTTAGAAACTCAAGGTAAGTTACCTTCTCAAACTATTACAAACCCGAAGCAAAGCGTTAATGCAATTACCTTGAGAAGTGGAACAGAATTGCAGGGATCAAATAAGAAAGGACATCCGTCTAATCTTGAGGAAGAGACCAAGAAAGAGATTTCGACTCCGAGCCAGCAGGGCGACCAGATTAGCAAGTCTCTAGTTGAGCCATCGAAGGTCACATTGGTACCACCTTCTTTCCCCTCCAGATTAGCGAAATCCAAGAATGAAGCGGAAGAAAAAGAGATTCTGGAAACTTTTCACAAAGTCGAGGTAAATATTCCTTTGCTTGATGCAATTAAGAAAATACCGCGCTATGCTAGATTTCTCAAAGACTTATGCGCTAACAAAAGGAAGCTGAAAGGCAATGAAAAGATTAGTGTGAGTGAAAATGTTTCAGCTATTATTCAGAAGAAGCTTCCTCCTAAATGCGAGGATCCAGGTATGTTTACTATTCCTTGCAAAATAGGTAATCTTGGAATCGCTAAAGCCATGTGTGATCTAGGAGCTTCTATCAATGTCATGCCTTTGTCTGTTTATCAACGTTTAAATGTTGGTCCTTTAAAGGAAATGAGTATTATTGTTCAACTTGCTTATAGGTCCAATGTTTATCCTGAGGGAGTTCTAGAGGATGTTTTAGTTCAAGTCAATGGGTTGGTTTTTCCTGCTGATTTTTATGTGCTTGACATGGACGATAGTGATTCTCATACTTCATCACTGATATTATTAGGACGACCATTCCTTAAGACTTCTAAAACGAAAATTGATGTAAATCATGGCACCCTCACTATGGAATTTGATGGTGAAGTGATTAAATTTAACATTTATGATGCCATGAAACATCCTAACGATATCTCTCCTGTTTTTGTTACGGATGTTATTAACCCATCACCACAGGCACCAAGGCTGGAATCAAAATCCTTATCCGAATATTTAGCTAGGAACGTCTAACCAAAGACGTTAAAGAAAGGCGCTTCATGGGAGGCAACCCATGTAAAAAAAAAAAGTTTTGTTTTGCATTAGTTTTGGTTTGTTTTAGTTTTGTTTTGTTTTAGTTTAGTTTGTTTTGATTTTAGTGTAGTTTTGAACTCTTTGGATCAGCTGCAACAAGGATACACATAATCAGATGACACTTTCCAGAGCTTAAGGGGAAAACTCCAATACCAGGGAAGTACCAGTATTTCCTTTCTCTTATTCTCTAATGTTCCTTGAGTTGTTAATTCCTTTTCAATTGTACTAAATTAGGAACAGTGAGGACACTGTTCAAGCTAAGTGTGGGGGAAAAGATAATAAAATATAGAGAATAGAGAACTAACTTATACTTTGAATGTTTGTCCTTAAGCAATTTTAAGCCAAAATTTTTCAAAATTATCATGAAATCTAGAGATTGTACTAAATGTTGTAATAAGCATTTATAAAATGTGAAATTGACTTGTTCAAATGTTTTACTCACCCACTGCTGTGATTAGAATACATGGTTAAAATTAAGTAGTGAAATCTTTAAGAAACAAATTTACCTTGTATTTAGCTTTAGAATTGGAAGTCTAAGAGTAAGTCGAGTCCCTAAGTGAAAAATAAACAAGTTTACTTCTAGGTTATATTAGCTACTGTATACTCTTTAAAGTTGTTTGTAAAGCAATCATAACACTTAGTGAAAAAAAAAAAAATCAAGCATAGCCATTACTCCAATGATTCAACTAATTGAGTTAAGAGTATTCAAACTTGAATGTTAGAGTGAGGAAGAGTCCGTAGGGGTATCTCAAAACCCGGTCACTTGAGTGATGAGCTCGGGATGTTGCCGACTCAATGAACTCACTATAACGATAAGGGCGAAAAAGGCAAAAGTTCATGAAAAGAAGCGGGCAAAAACCCGTCAAAATAGATGCTTGAATAAATCAAAAGAACATGAATGTGAACATTCATTGAATAAAACAAAGATGTATAAAAGGGAGAATATCTAGCAAAGAGCTTATACTATATGCTTTTACTTTATGTTGCAAGGATTATATGTTTGCTAATATCCAATGAAGTTTAATTGGGTGTTTTTCCTTAGTGGATTAAGTATTTACTTTTGGAATAAAAATTCTTTTGCTAAACATGAGGATTAAAGTTTGTTTTGTTTAGATTAGCTATTGAATTTTGTCCATAGTAATTTGATCACAGGAAACCAGTTTGGTTGAAGTAGTAGACATTAAATTACAAGTCATGAATTATAAATGAATAGATGCTTGGAATGATGAAAAGAAAGTTTGTATAATCTATGACAGATTTCTCAATTGATTTGATGCAATTGCTTGAGGACAAGCAAGAGTTTAAGTGTGGGGGAATTTGATAGAGCCATTTTATACTCAATCTTTATAGTATAAATTGTGTTAAATTATTATTGATTTTATAGAAATCATAAGGCAATGGTACTTTAGTTCTATCATCGTGATAAATCAGGTTAAATGGAGTCAAGGATGCTAATTCAAGTATTTTAGGGAAGTCATCTACAACTTAGATCAAGACAAGGAATTACACCACCGGAGGAAGCACGGTTTGAGGCACGGCCAAGGTTCAAACCGTGTTACACACTGGATAAGAAGGCGAAAATGAGGACTTTCAACAAAGAGAGACACGGCTTAAGGCACGGCCGTAGTGGAAGCCGTGGGAGAAACCATGCTTGAAGCCGTGGTGGAAGCTAGGTGTGCGAAGGAGAAGAAAGTGTGGAACATCAACCAGATGAAGGCAAGGCTTGAAATCTAGCCGTGGGTGTAACCGTGGTACACACTGGACACGGATGAAGACTTGAAGATTATGCACAGATGAAGGCACGACTTGAAATCTGGCCGTGTGTGTAACCGTGGTTCACACTAGGCGCGGATGAAGACTTGAAGAATATGCATAGAGGATGGCACGGCTTGACCCACGGCCGTGTGGTGGGGCGTGCCAGGCAGACGAATCTTCACTTCTCGAAATCTACTTGGAAAAGGAAAGATATTTTCGTATCTTGCTAGCAAAAGATCACATGCTATCCATCTAATAATATAAATAGAGCCAACCCTAGAGGGTTAGAAAAACTTTTGAATCTTTGAATCTTGGATCACCTTGGAGACAAGAAGGAAACGCGGAGGCAGAGCAGGCAGCCGGAAACAGAGGCTTGTTATGTTTTTATTTTTATTTTTTGTTTTATTGATGAACATGTGTAGCTAAGCTACTTTTCTAGCCAAAGGGTCATAGATGTTTAATTCTCCACGAATTGTGAGGTCTAATTGACTTGTATTTATTCTATTCTTTGCTTTCGGGTATTCATATATCTTCTGATCGTTTTGTCATTATTATCTTTGTTGATTGGTATGAATAGAGCTCTTTTACTCAATTAGCAAGTTAATATATTGTCAACTAGCACGTCAAATGCGTAATTGTTTAATTGTTCTAGTCTTAATGACGCAATAACATGTTTGGTTATAAAAGAGATGATCGAATTCATGTTATGGAGGTGTGTGATCATGTTTAAATAGGTTATCTTATAATCTACTGGCATGAATTGGTGGTCTCTCTAGATCTTAATGCTATTGATAGATTAAATCCTAAGCGCTTGTCTAGGATTGTTTAATCAATAAGAGAAATAATTCAAAGCGCTTGTCTGAGCTTATCGAGGAAGTAAGGAGAGATAGGTTGTTAGAGCTTGTTAATAACCATAACCAGTTTATCTAGGAACAAGAATAGAGAACATTTGCATCGATGATCAATTCCTAGAATTAAACTATCTTGATTCCTTTGGCTAGGCTTTTATTAATATCTGATTTTCTTACCTTGTTTTACTTTATTTTGATTCACAAACAAAACCCCCCATTTTTCTTTTCCCTTTTACTCTCCTTGAATAGAAATAAGTTTAACCAATCTCTGTGGATTCGACCCTACTCACCACTATATGCAAATCATATAATTGTCTAGGAGTAGGTTTTATTTTTGTTGGATTCGACACCCATCAGGTTGATTGGCGCGGGCTGAATGACATCTGGAGCACGGTACATCCTTTCCCCTATCTTGTACAGTTGGTTGATAACAAAATCTCTGGTAGCTCAGTGTTTGCCTACTTCACTATTCAGTTCTTCGAGGTCTACATTAGGACTCTCAATTCGGGCTTCCCATAGGACTTTGACCTCTGCTAACTTGGCGACTTTATTAGCCACTAACACACTCGGGTCTTGATATTCGAACATGATTCCTTCTAATGAAGGTCTATAAACTATGTCTTGGATACTGTCGAACTGACAAACTACTGAGTTCGAGTGATAGCCTATACACTAGTTAAGCCCGATTAATGGAACTGCTTGAAAGTTTCTGCACATTAGAATAACCTTACTGTAGCAACTCCACCTAACATTCCACAGAATATCATTAGCACTGAAACCCTTGAGCACTTTCACCCAATCATGGCTGGAAAGATCATCTGGCAGCTCCTTCCTTTCTATACATGAATCTATGAGGTCTACTTGTTAGGCTAATGAGCTCCTAACCATGTTTAACCTAAAACACTAGAGATGGCTTACGAATCAAATTAGGATGAGGTTGATGTTTGAGCGGAGAATTCCATGACCCTTCTTCTTTAAAAAATTTAGATTTCGAATCTGCTCAACTAGTAGGGTCAGGATGTAAGATTTTCCTTCCAAAAATTGGAATACTAATTCCGCAACTCTATAATGAATATGAAAGTTCTCGATAGGGAAAAGGAAAGTTGTGAATGTTGTCAAGATGAAAGCATAAACCCATCTTTGTCTGTAACTTTGGGATCCCCACATAAGATATCTTCTTGCTCCCATCATCTAATCGAGCCACAAACCAAGCTTCTAAGTCATCCATTCGAAGGCAATACCCATTGCTATTTTCTAACGCCCGGTTGATCACTGCTTTGCGAATTCCCAGCAGTCTGCTGAAAATACCTGCTGGCCCAGCCTCTAGATCTAGTACATACACCCTATGGGAAAGTGGAGGGGCCTAGAGAAGCTGAGTATATTCTTCTATGGTTGGTGTGATCTCGTGTGGCCCAATAAAGAAAGTCACGGGCTCAATTTCCCAATGGTGTGATATAACCCGAATTAAAGGTAAATTGACATCCATTTTCATCAACAAAAGAATGGGCCCTATTTTGCTTTAGATGAAGGTTTGCTCTTCAAGGCTGTATAAGGTAAACCAATGGTCTAGTACCGGTTTAGGATCCAAAGGTTTACAAACCCGGATTTCTTTGTGAAAGAGGTGGTCAATTACAGCGCTAGCCATTTAGCAGGATTACAATAAATAAAAATTTCTAATTATAAACAAATGTCTTACAAAACACAATAAAAACTCTTTTACAAGCGATTGCATCTGAACCCCAAAGAAAGAAATCACATCGTTAATCATTTACTGGTTCATGACTTCATGTATACAAAAAGGTGGGTTCTAAAGGTTCCCAAGCTCTATGACCTCCCAAATTTTTGAAGAAATAGATCTCAAGCCATATCAAAGCAATGGGTCGGGTAGCTTAATCGGCCCTGAGTGGTGAATATTTCACTTCACCCAGAACTTACACAATGGCTCCCCGTCTTGGGGTCCTAAAACAGCCTGGGTCTGACCGCATCTAATCACACAATTGCATGTATGAAAACTCAATAAAAAAAAACTAAACTTTATTAAATCCCTAGATCACGAGCAGATACAAACATTAGTGCAAATGATATTTTACAGCATGAGAGCTAATTAAGGATATCTAGAAATGATGATTTCAAAAGGTTTAGGTGGCTAGCCCACTACATCTCTAGTGGAGTCGCCATCTTGTCGAGTCTAATTTAAAAATTTTATATTATATCCCTAATCTGATTCATATTAGATCCTATGCTCATTCAATATAAATCCTCGACTTGAATTAGAAATTTTTTTATTTATTTGGAGTTACCACCCAACTGAAGTTAGGAAAAATTATTGAATTGGAATTAATTAAGCGGATTAATTTTAATCTGAACAACTAGTTGACAAAATCTCTCCTTTTTAGAAAAGAAAAAAAGAAGAAGAAAGAAAAACCAGAGATTCTCGACTCGAGGGCTATCCTATTAAAACCTTAAAGTTACCACATTATCCTTCTAAAATCTGAATCATGTTATGATATCTTTTTTTTTTTTTTAGCATAAGAGAAAATACTAAAAAAATTATACAACTATTATACTAATAATGATTTGAAAATATTTTTTTTTTATTTTTTAGAGTTGCTCCATAAGGGTTCCTACTTACCCGCTATTAAGGATCAAACAAGCCGTAGTTTACTTCTTATAAAACTTTAGTGGATTGATTAATTTTAATTATGAAAACAGTCGGGCTTACGTTTATTATTATTTTAATTTTTAAAAGAAAAATTCTAGACCTAAACTTTATTTCTCAATTTTCAAAAACAGAACTAAAACCCTCTAGTTTTGAAAACATCAATTAAAATTTTATTTCATAAAAATCATTTTTCTAGGTGAGAAAATATTATATACATATATATATATATATATATATATATTAAAAGAAAAAATCACACCTTTAAATAAGAAAATTTTAAAAGAAACACAAAAGAGAAATTCTAAACCTAATTTTATCAATAACAAAAGAAAACAAATTCCCAAAACATATGTCTTTTATCATTTTTTGTTATTTTTTAATATTTTTATTTATTATTTTTTTTATTTACTAATATTATTATCAATTAAGACTAATAATAATAATAATAACATAAATATAACATGAAAACCACCAACCTGGATGCAGGTTAGTGCAATTCGGTTCGAGTCGGGTTAGATCTAGGTCGGTGTGGTTCAGTGAGCTTGTCATGGACTTAATCAGCTGGTTGTACTCCGACGAACGGCGACACAAGGTAACGAGTCAAGATGCATCTTAGGCGTGGGCCGACGTGGAAATCAACCACATTCAGACAGTTCGCATTATTAATAGCATTCGTAGGGGTTGCGACATAGCAGTAGGTGTTTGTTTGTTTCTTCTTTTTTTCTATGATCTTCTCCTCTCTTTACTTTTCTTACTCTTTGATTTCCTTACTTTCCGACCTCTTCCTCTCTCCAAAGATCGGGCTTTATTTATAAGCATGAGGGATCGGATTTGATAAGTTTAAATCTAAACCATGATCGGGATTTGTTTTTATCTTCTCCTTATTTGAAAAAATGATGTAAATCCCATATATTAGAGTTGTTTTTGGATTTATCCAGTTTGTTTGATTGATTTTGTTTTTGGATTTAATCCGAAAAATAAATCTTTTCATTGTAATCTTGTTAATTCACAGCAAAACTTGATAAATTTCAATCTTTTTTCGTTTTGATTTGTTATCATGTTCATTTTTTTCTTTTTTCTTTTTTTCTTTTTGGTTTCGGCTATGCTTGGGGAAGAAGAAGATTACGTGCAATGCACATGATTTACCCGAACTTGATTTAGAGACCCATATTTCCTCAATCTCGTTGCAAATTTTATTATTATTATTTTTTATTACTTTTTTTTTTACTAATTCATAAACCAGACCTTTTTATTACTATTATTTTTATCATTTTTATTTATTTATTTGTTATTAAAAAAAATCTAGATCGGGGCAAAATGAGGTGTCTACATGTATTATATAAGAAATCCTTCGATACCACCTTATTAAGGTGTGTTGACAAAGAGGAAGTGGATACCCTAATGGGAGCAGTACATGAGGAAGTTTGTAGGCCGCACATCAACGGATATATGTTAGCCCATAAAATCATGAGGATGTGTTACTTCTGGATGACTATGGAAACAGACTGCATTAAGCATGTGAGACATTGTCACTTATGCCAAGTCTATGCTAATAGAATCAACACTCCACCTCAAGAATTACACGTGTTATCGGCCCCATGGCCATTCTCCATGTAGGGCATTGATATGATTGGCCTGATAACTCCAAAAGCTTTAAATGGGCACAGGTTCATTTTGATAGCCATTGACTATTTTGCGAAATGGGTCGAAGCATCTTCATATGCCAATGTGACCAAAGGAGTGGTCGCCAGGTTCTTAAAAAGGGACAAGGTATGGGGCACCTAAATCCATCATTACTAATCAAGGAACAAACTTAAACAATAAATTAGTCACAGAGACATGCTAACAATTTAGAATCAATCATAGAAATTCAACTTTGTATCGTCCTCAAATGAATAGAGCAATTGAGGCTGCCAATAAAAATATTAAGAGAATTATTGAAAAATGGCAAGCACTTACACCGATTGGCATGAAATGTTACTGTTTACCCTTATGGCATACAAAAACCTCAATAAGAACCTCAACTGGAGCCACTCCTTATTCACTAGTATATGGAATTGAGGTTATGTTGCCTGTAGAAGTGGAAATCCCATCCTTTAGGGTATTCGCAGAAACACGTCTTGATGAAGTAGAATGGGTAAAGAAAAAGGTTGATTAGCTAAATCTAATTGATGAAAACAGACTTACAGCATTATGTCATGGTCAATGCTACCGACAAAGGATGGCTAGGGCGTTCAATAAGACGGTAAGACCAAGAAGCTTCAAGGAGGGAGATTTAGAATTGAAGAAAGTGTTGCCAAACGTACAAGACCCTAGAGGAAAATTCACTCCAAATAATGAAGGATTGCATGTTGTGAAAAAGGTCCTGATAGGGGGAGCATTGGTGCTAATTGATATGGATGGCCTAAACTTAAGAGACCCTATTAACTCAGATGCAGTGAAGTTGTATTACTTATGAATAATCAAAGAAATCTTTTGCCGAACTCAATGAGATCGTCGACGATATTAATCTCATTATGATAGAATTTTCATTGTTTATGAGCAAAGTTAATATCCTCTGTGGTTGTTGACGTTGGATTGGTCATTGATCAACCCTTGCCTACACACTTCATTGATAAGCTCCATTTTACAGATTCTTTACCCTGCATTACAAACACAAACCAAGCTAATGTCCATAAACTGAAGTTGGATAGTTAATAAATGGTTAAATGCTTCATTATGACTTAATCCTTTTCCAAGGGAACTTTATTGTTGGAAAAAGGACTAACACAATTTTAGGAGTCGGTATACCTTGAAGGCCATGGTCAACTAAATATTTGACTCCACCACATACATACAAGACATAACCATGAAGATTGGTTGCGAACATTTTACTAGGGTGTTCTGGCTTAGCGAGCGAGTGATTAGCAAGCAACAAGTAAGAAGCTACCACTGGGATGAAATCGATGAGATTGGTAAGATCTGTTCATTAGTAAATTAATTTACTGGATATCATGTTCTAACATACTTTTGAAACCCTAAAAAGATCGACATATAGTAAATTAATTTTTACTGGATATCATGTTCCAACATACTTTTGAAACCTTAAAAAGATCGACATAAAGAGCATTTATTAATTAAGCCTAGCCTTGTTAACGATTAGCAAAACTTGTAAGTCCACACTCGTCAATAGGTGGCAAGCCTGTAAGCCTATTCTCGTCAATAGATGGTAAACCTAATAATTCTAGTTTCGTTAGCAGCTAGCAAGTAACTTTAGGTCTAAGCTTGTCAATAGCTAGCACCTTCATAAGTTCATTCTCGTTAGTAGATGGCAATACATTTAAGTTTAGACTTGCTAGTAGTTGGCATCTTCTTTAAGCCCATTCTCATCAGTAGATGGCAAATCTAATAAGTGTAGTCTTGTTAATAGCTAGCAATACATTTAAGTCCATCCCCGTTAGTAGGTGGCAAGCCTTGGAGTCCATTCACCACACTTAAGACCATCCCCATCAATAGGAGGCAACTATTGAAGTCCTATCTTGTCAGTAGTAGGTGTGTCATTCTAGACTAAGGGTAAAAATCATGTCTTTTTTATCTTTGTAGTAAAGCTCTATTCTAACTTCACTATAAAGAGGGGCAACTATAGACACCCCATTTTTTACTCCGTCTAGATTTGTTAAATAAAAAAATAATAAATAATAATAAATAATAGCAATAATAAAAAGCCTGGTTTACAAAAATATATATATAATAAAAAAAAAGAAGAAGAAGAAAGAGAGGAAAGAAAAAGAAAAAATGAATAAAAATTAAAATTAAAAAAATGATAAAAAAATAACAAATAACAAAAATTAATAAAAATTGTGAACATTTTCAATTAAAAAAAAAAGAAATATGAAACTCTAAATTAAGTTTGAGAACCTCAAAATCAATAAAAATTAATTAAGACCGTTAGCTTATATATAAATTAATTGCAATAATAAATTGAGAAAATAGCTAGCCTAATTGGTTAGTATCCGTGCCCGTGTGGAATGTGTAGCATGTAAGTTATGGGTTCAACTCCTCTAAATGGCACTTTTATGCTGGGTTTTTCTTCTTTTTTCCCAAACTACGTAGCAATCTCTGATTGGCTGGATTTGATCACATGCTCGGCACATGGTCATCTTCAACCTCCAACCAATAAATGGAGGAAGAAGACAAGCTCGAATCCGAACATCTCATGCCCATTTCTTAACATGATCAAGTGAAATTTAGCTAAAAAAAAAAAACAAATTCACTAGATAAACACAAATTCAAACCAAAATGCAGATATAACCAAATCAAGGGGAGGTTGCGCATAAACCAATTCATGTTTATCTAAGCTATCCCGAGCTCATCCATGGATGCATATAAATAGACTAAGGTACTAAACATCAAAAGGCTAGAAAAATCACTCAAAAAACGCACTCATAAGCTCCCATATCCATTTTCTCTCTCTAGAAATACCTACCATCGTCCGCTACCTTCTCTTTAGGATTTCACTACTTATATTCAACCTTGAGCTTAGATTTAGGTGCCATTAGTTCCCTTAGGTCACGAGGAGTAAGAAAGGGTTGATTTCGCGAAGTAAGGACTTGTTAGAAGCTCGGATCGAGAAGCACCGTTGCCATCATCACTGGCCACTTTCGAAACATCGCTCTAAGTTAGTTTTTAGGCCAAAATGACACCACCAATTGGTTCCTAACCCCTAAAAACCTAGGAAAGCACCCATCAACCACCCTCAACGGCCTCCTAATCGTTGCTAATGAGGAGCCTTGCCATCGTGACCCTCAACCTTATTCAAACCAATCCAACCTGACTTGCAACCCGATTCAACTCGCATATATCCAGCAATCTAGTTTTTTTTTTTTTTTTTGATAAATAAGATGTTTTAGTTCATTTTTTTAACCTATCTTTAATTTAAAAAATTAAAAAAAATAATAATAAATTTAGAGTACCCATCAGGTTTTCCGTGGTGTATACCATCGCCCGAAGGCAAAAAATAAAAATAAAAAATTGTTAATTAAAAGTTTTTTAAATATATATATATATATAATGAATAAATAAATAATAAAAATAATAAATAGTATTAATAAAATAAAAAATATTTTTTTTATAAGCTAGGATTTAAAATATATATACATAAAATATAAAAATAAAAAATAAAATAAAAAAGAAAAATTTAGAAAAATCAAAATAAATAAATAAAAATATTAGTATAAATGGATTTTAGAAATAAAAATTCAATAAAAATTAAAAATGATAAAAATGCAAAAAAATAAATTACTTTTTAGTATAATGCTTTCAATACAAAAAATAAAAATAAAAGAAATAAAAATAAAAAATGTAAAAAATACTCTATATTAAAATCTAGTATCTTAGGGTTTTATTATTTAGATTTAAAAAAAAATTAAAAATAAGAAAATAAAAAATTTAATATGAGGTTTTCCCAAACTTAGGTTGTTTTAGATTTTTCAAAAATAATCATCTAATAATCCAGGCCATTTAGGTATTTTCTTAATGAAAATTAATATAATTAAATAACGTAAACCTAGTGCTTTTTATTAAATAAAATTAATCAACAAACTAAAATTTTTATAAAAAGTAAAAGTGAACTACGAACGATTTTGATGAGATCCATGATGAGAGTCAAGCTGGAAGAAGGAATGTGGATCCTCTTGAAGTGCCGCCTGGACCGATCACAAGAAGTCGAGCGAAACGACTCAAGGAAGCACTTAACGGGTTGATAAAGGATGTCCATGAAGCCGGGAAGGATTGGGGCAATCATGAAGTTGGAACGGATTGGAACAACCATGGGAAGACCCTTGCTCTTATACAAGTCACACAGGACACGGGTTGAAGAGGGCGTGTACTTTCAAGGCACGACCGTGTATGGAGTCATGCAAATCCACAGACAAATACACGGCTAAAGTACACGGGCGTGTATGTTACCAGACGTTGCACAGAAAGATACACGGCCAAAGTACACGGGCGTGTATGTTGCCAAAAGTTGCACAGAAAGATACACGGCCAAAGTACACGGGCGTGTATGCTGCCAGAAGTTGCACAGAAAAGTACACGGCCAAAGTACACGGTTGTGTACACGGCCGTGTATCCCCCGTTGGCTAGCTTGTTCTGTTTCGTGTTTTTGTGTCACTTAACTAAACTACGTCGTTTTGGACTTGTTTTTACACGAATTGTAACCCTAGTATAAAAGCTCCTAGGGTTTAGAACAACTTAGATTAGACATCTTTGAACATTAAACACTTTTGAGAGGCACCTCTCTTGGTTCTTCAAGAACTAATTCGAACTTATCGGATTGATTTCCGTGGCGTTCATCCCGACTTATCAATCGGTCTTTCATCCCGATTGTGGCGTCTTCATTTTTATACTAAGGTTCTTGTCTCGCTTATAGACAATGGGTCGCGGTTTCCACTTTAGGTGTTTGGGCGTCTTAGGCAACGAATTTCCGAACGTATTGGTATTGGGTTTCGTCACGGGTTGGCGTGGTTCGTATCAGTTTGGTATCAGAGCTTAGGTTTGTCAAAACATCAAGTTCGGTTGAGGAAGGTAATATCAAAAACCCTAACTCCAATCGTTCATATTGATAGAGCCATTTTATACTCAATCTTTATAGTATAAATTGTGTTAAATTATTATTGATTTTATAGAAATCATAAGGAAATGGTACTTAATTCTAATCATGGTGATAAATCAGGTAAAATGGAGTCAAAGAGGTTAATTCAAGTAAATTAGAGAAGTCATCTACAACTTGGATCAAGACAAGGAATTACACCTCCAGAATGAGACACGGTTGGAGATTTGGCCATGTTGTAAACCGTGCTACACACTGCATGAAGAGAAGGAGTGACACGGCCTAGGGCACGACCGTGGTGTAAGCCGTGGACCAAACCCTGCTTGAAGCCGTGGTGGAAGCAAGACGTGCCAATGAGAAGAACTTGTGGAACTTTTGCAGAGTATAGCACGGCTTGAAGTCTAGCCGTGGTACATGCTGGGCTTGGATGAAGACTTGTAGATTATTCACAGAGGAAGGCACAGTTGGAAATCTAGCCGTGGTATAGGGCGTGGTATACACTGGATAAGGAAGATGATACGAGAATTATGCACAGAGGAAGGCACGGTTTGACCCACGGCCGTGTGGTAAGGCGTGCCAAGTGGACGAATCTTCACTTCTCGAAATCTACTTGGAAAAGGAAAGATATCTTCGTATCTTGCTAGCAAAAGATCACATGCCATCCCTCAAACATTATAAATAGAACCAACCCTAGAGGGTTAAGACAATCTTTAATCTTTCTTTCAAACATTTTACCTTTGATCTGGGAAACAAGAAGGAAGGCCGGAGGCAGAGCAAGCTATCCGGGTTCATTATGTCTTTACTTTTTATTTTCGTTTTTCTTATGAACATGAGTGGCTAAGCTACTTTTCTAGCCAAAGGGTCATAGATGTTTAATTCTACACGAATTGTGAGGTCTAATTGACTTGTATTTATTCTATTCTTTGTCTTTGGGTATTCATATATCTTCTGATTGTTTTGTCATTATTATTTTGTTGATTGGTATGAATAGAGCTCTTCTACTTAATTAGCAAGATAATATATTGTCAACTAGCACGTCAAATCCGTAATTGTTTGATTGTTCTAGTCTTAGTGACACGATAACATGTTCGGTTATAAGAATAGATGATCGAATTCATGTTATGGAGGTGTATGATCATGTTTAAATAGGTTATCTTATAATCTACTGGCATGAATTGGTGGTCTCTCTAGATTTTAATGCTATTGGTAGATTAAATCCTAAGCGCTTGTCTGGGGTTGTCTAATCAATAAGGGAAATAATTCGAAGCGCTTGTTGGAGGTTATCGAGAAAGTAAGGAGAGATAGGTTATTAGAGCTTGTTAATAACCATAACCAATTTATCTAGAACTAAGAATAGGTGATATTTGCATCGATGATCAATTCTTTGAATTAAACTATCTTGATTCCTTTGGCTAGGCTTTTTATCAATATTTGATTTTCTTACCTTGCTTTACTTTATTTGATTCACAAACAAAACCCCCCATTTTTCTTTTCCTTATTGTTGTATTTGAATAGAAATATCTTTACCAATCTCTGTGGATTCGACCCTACTCACCACTATATGCAAATCATATAATTGTCTAAGAGCAGGTTTTAAATTTGTTGGACTCGACACCCATCACATATCCATTGTTAGCATTCAATTCCGCAATATTAATTGTCTTTTGATAGTGTAGTATTTACTAGTCGATTGTAAAAAAAAAAGAGAGTAAAAATCATGACCAAAAAAAAAAAAGAAGGGAAAAGAAAAGAAAAGAAAAGAGAAACGTGATCAATAGCCAAAAACAGAGACAAAAAAAAAAATCGGATAGAAAAATAGAGGAAAATTTTACGAACCCTAGAGTTGGTTTTGAATTCTACGGAAGGAAATTGGTGTAGTCCAGGTTAGTTCCAAGAGAATTGAGAAGAGGAAATTGGTGAGTGATATCATCGTTGTTTGTGAGAATACACGAGTGACTATGCGATATCATCATTTGAGCGAAACACGTAAGGGAGTGTATCGTGAGGTTTAATTATATATACATTTATGTTAGTACTAATCTTTTCTGCAGGAACTATGTCGAGACAACATTCTCCTGAAGGTGAGAGGGGATGGTTTGATGCTAGGTTAGTAATTGAGGCGTTGGGGGGAGAAATGACGAGGATGTTCCAAGAAGGAATGGAACAAATTCATGAGACGGTGGAGCAAAGACTAGAGCAATCCACAAACGTATTCTAAGGGCGTAAGAGGGAGAGTCGTTCTAGGAGAGTACCGAGGGGTGGAGATGAAATGTCAGGTGATGACTTTGATGAGCCTTCTGTTGGGAGTTATAGAGGTTATAGTGGTCGAAATAGAGGGACTAGAGATTGGGAAGATAGAGGAGATAGGAATAGAGAGGATGATCAATTGAGTAGCATAAAGATGAAGATTCCTCCTTTCCAAGGGAAGAATGATCCTGAGGCGTATTTAGAATGGGAGAAAAAGGTGGAGATGGTGTTTGATTGTCACAACTATAGTGGGAGAAAGAAGGTGAAACTTGCTGCCATTGAATTTTCAGATTATGCTATAGTGTGGTGGGATCAATTAATGTTGAATAGAAGAAGGAGTGGCGAGCCACCTATTGAGTCTTGGGAAGAGATGAAGAGAGTGATGAAGAAGTGGTTTGTACCTGCATATTACTATCGTGAATTGCACAACAAGTTGCAAACTCTGAGGCAGGGAAGCCGAAGTGTAGATGAGTACTTCAAGGAGATGGAAGTCACTATGATTAGGGAGAATGTAGAAGAGGATAGAGAGGCTACAATGGCTAGATTTCTTGCTGGATTAAATAGAGAAATCCAAAATGTGGTTGAATTGCAGCATTATGTAGAATTGGAGGATATGGTTCACATGGCTATAAAGGTTGAGAACCAGCACAAGTGGAAGGGTAGTAGTAGTGCACGATTTCAACAGGGTAATGGTTCATCCACTTAGAAGACTAATCAATGGAAGAAAGAAGAAAAGCCTTTACCCACCAAACCAAAAGGAGAGCTGAGGCAAGCGGGTTCTACTTCTGGTAATCAAGGTAACCCTGAATCTTCTACTTCTAGAAATCGTGACATTAGATGCTTTAAATGTCAAGGTAGAGGCCATATTGCTAGTCAATGTCCAAATAGGCGTGTGATGATTTTGCGTGATGATGGTGAGTATGAGACTGAGGGGGATAGTGAAGAAGATGATATGCCACTATTAAAGGATGCTAGTGATGATGAGGAGCCTGCAATGGGAAGGCTAGTGGCAGTAGTGAAGAGAGCTTTGAATGTGCAGGTGAAGGAAGAAGAGGAGGTGCAAAGGGAGAATATATTTCATACTAGATGTTATCTAGGAGATCACATTTGTAGTTTGATTATTGATGGGGGAAGTTGCACCAATGTAGTGAGTAATTTTATTGTTGAGAGGCTGGGGCTCAAAACTATTAGACACCCTAGTCCGTATAAATTGCAGTGGTTGAATGATAGTGGTGAGACTAAGGGAGTAAGCAAGCCTTGATTGGGTTTCGCATTGGTAGGTATGAGGATGAGGTGTTATGTGATGTAGTGCCAATGCAAGCATGTCATGTGTTGTTGGGGAGGCCATGGCAATTTGATAGGAAGGTTGTTCATGATGGCTTTTCTAACAAGTATACGCTTGTTCACCAAGGAAAAGCTTTAATCTTAAACCTTTAACACCTAAACAAGTGTATGAGGATCAGTTGCAGCTACAATAGTCATTTGCAAAACATAAGGTGAGTGAAAAGCAGAGTGAGAGTGAGAGAGCAAAAGACAATGAGAAGAAAAAGGAATATAAAAGTCAAGATCAAAAGGAAAAGGAGAGGAAGGCTGGAAAGAGTGTGAGAGGCCAAGTTGAAGGGGGATCAACTTTGGTGGTGAGTGAAAAGGAGAGGGCAGCCTTGCAAAAGGAGAGTTATGTGGCAAGAGCAAGTGTAGTAAGGAGAGCGTTAGTGATGAGGCAACCTATGTTGTTGCTGGTTTTTAAGGAAACATGTTTGACTACTAACGACTTATCTAACTCTTTGCCTAGTGTGGTTGTGTCTCTTGTGCAGGACTTTGAAGATGTCTTTCCTGAGGAGATTCCAAAGGGATTACCACCTGTTAGAAGTATTGAGCACCAGATTGACCTTATACCCGGAGCATCAATTCCAAACAAGCCAGATTACAGGAGCAATCTGGAGGAGACAAAGGAACTCCAAAGGCAGGTCGATGAATTAATGGAGAAGGGGTACGTGAGAGAGAGTATGAGTCCATGTGCAGTGCCGGTGATTTTGGTGCCTAAGAAAGATGGGACATGGAGAATGTGTGTTGACTGTCGCGCCATCAACAACATCACGGTAAAGTATCGTCATCCCATTCCTCGCTTAGATGATATGTTAGATGAGTTACATGGGTCTAGTGTCTTTTCTAAAATTGATCTGAAAAATGGATATCACCAAATTAGAATGAAAGAAGGTGATGAATGGAAAACTGCATTTAAGACAAAATATGGATTGTATGAGTGGTTAGTAATGCCTTTCGGGTTAACTAATGCACCTAGTACTTTTATGAGACTTATGAACCATGTTTTGAGGACATTTATTGGAAAATTTGTGGTTGTCTATTTTGATGACATTCTTATTTATAGCAAAAGTTTGGAAGATCATATGTCACACTTGAGAGATGTTTTAGAAGTGCTTCGAAAGGAACAATTATATGCTAACCTCAAGAAGTGCACTTTTTGCACAGACAAACTTGTGTTTCTTGGTTTTGTTGTTAGTGCGCAGGGAATACAGGTTGATGAAGAAAAGGTTCGTGCGATCCAAGAATGGCCTAGTCCAACCAATGTAAGTAATGTGCGGAGTTTCCATGGACTAGCGAGCTTTTACAGGAGGTTTGTGAAGGATTTCAGCACCATTGCAGCACCACTTACTAAGGTAATTAAGAAGAACGTGGGGTTCAGCTGGGGAGAGCAACAAGAGAAGGCCTTTCAGACGCTTAAAAATAAGCCGAGTGTGATGCTTCAGGATTAGGTATTGGAGCAGTGCTTATGCAGGAGAGAAGACCGATTGCATTCTTTAACGAGAAGCTAAGTGGGGCAACCTTGAATTTCCCTACTTACGACAAGGAGCTATATGCATTGGCTCGAGCCCTAGAGACGTGGCAACACTACCTTTGGCCAAAAGAGTTCGTGATCCACACTGATCATGAATCCTTGAAGTATTTGAAGGGGCAACACAAGCTGAACAAAAGGCATGCTCGTTGGGTGGAGTTCATCGAAACATTTCCATATGTCATCCATTACAAGCAAGGTAAAGAGAATGTAGTTGCTGATGCACTTTTTAGAAGGTATACTCTTATCTCTACACTTAGTTCTAGACTTCTTGGTTTTGAGCACATTAAGGAGTTATATGCTGCTGATCGAGATTTTTGTGAGGAGTATGTGCAATGTGAGAAGAGTGGGCATGGAAAACTTTATAAACATGACGGATTCTTGTTTAGGGAGAGTAAGCTGTGCATTCCAATTTGTTCTCTAAGAGAATTACTTGTGAGGGAGTCTCATGGAGGAGGTTTAATAGGACACTTTGGAGTAGCTAAAACATTAGGGGTATTGCAGGAACACTTCTATTGGCCTCACATGAAACGAGATGTTGAGAGGATTTGTGAGCGATGTGTCACATGTAAGCAAGCGAAATCTAGAGTCCAACCTTAAGGGCTTTACACCCCACTTCCCATCCCTCATGAGCTTTGGGTAGATATTTCTATGGATTTTGTGTTAGGATTACCCAGGTTTAGACATGGCTGGGATTCTGTTTTTGTAGTTGTTGATAGGTTTTCTAAAATGGCACATTTCATTCCTTGTCACAAAACGGATGATGCTTGTAATATTGCTAATTTATTCTTTAGGGAAGTTGTGCGATTGCATGGTATGCCTAGAACAATTGTATCAGATAGGGATGTTAAGTTCTTAAGCTACTTTTGGAATACTTTGTAGGCTAAGTTAGAAACTAAGTTATTGTTTTCTACTACTTGTCATCCACAGACTGATGGCCAAACTGAGGTAGTGAATCGAACTTTGTCTACTTTGTTGAGGGCTGTAATTAAAAAGAATATTAAAAGTTGGGAGGATTGTTTGCCGCATGTTGAATTTGCCTATAACCGTACAGTGCATTATGCTACTAAATTTTCTCCTTTCGAAATTGTGTATGGTTTTAATCCACTAACTCCTTTGGATTTATCACCTTTGCCTATTTCTGAGTATGTTAATTTAGATGGCAAGAAGAAGGCCGAATTTGTTCAACAGATCCATGAGAAGGCAAGGCTGAACATTGAACGACGAACAGAGTAGTATGTGAAACAAGCCAATAAGGGTCGTCGACAAGCTATTTTTGAACCTGGAGATTGGGTTTGGGTTCACATGCGCAAAGAGCGGTTTCCCGTGCAGCGTCAATCTAAACTACTTCCTAGAGGCGATGGACCATTTCAAGTTCTTAAGCGCATCAACGACAATGCATACAAGATAGATTTGCCTGGTGAGTATCAAGTAAGTGCTACATTTAATGTTACTGATCTGAGTCCTTTTGATGTAGGTGACGATTTGAGGACAAATCCTTTTCAAGAGGAGGGGAATGGTGAGATCCATGATGAGAGTCAAGCCGGAAGAAGGAATGTGGATCCTCTTGAAGTGCCGCCTGGACCGATCACAAGAAGTCGAGCGAAACAACTTAAGGAAGCACTTAACGGGTTGATAAAGGATGTCTATGAAGCCGGGAAGGATTGGAGCAATCATGAAGTTGGAACGGATTGGAACAACCATGGGAAGACCCTTGCTCTTATACAAGTCACACCGGACATGGGTTGAAGAGGGCATGTACTTTCAAGGCACGGCCGTGTATGGAGTCAAGCAAATCCACAGACAGATACACGGCCAAAGTACACGGGCGTGTATGTTGCCAGAAGTTGCACAGAAAGATACACGGCCAAAGTACACGGGCGTGTATGCTGCCAGAAGTTGCACAGAAAAGTACACGGCTAAAGTACACGGTTGTGTACACGGCCGTGTATCCCCTGTCGGCCAGCTTGTTCTGTTTCGCGTTTTTATGTCACTTAACTAAACTACGTCGTTTTGGACTTGTTTTTACATGAATTGTAACCCTAGTATAAAAGCTCCTAGGGTTTAGAACAACTTAGATTAGACATCTTTGAACATTAAACACTTTTGAGAGGCACCTCTCTTGGTTCTTCAAGAACTAATTCGAACTTATCGGATTGATTTCCGTGGCGTTCATCCCGACTTATCAATCGGTCTTTCATCCCGATTGTGGCGTCTTCATTTTTATACCAAGGTTTTTGTCTCGCTTATAGACAACGGGTCGCGGTTTCTACTTTAAGTGTTTGGGCGTCTTAGGCAACGAATTTCCGAACGTATTGGTATTGGGTTTCGTCACGGGTTGGCGTGGTTCGTATTAGATTTGATCTTGGCTAGTACGTATGTAGGCACCTTTGGGACAACCATAATAAAATAAAAACTTTAGGTTAAGAAAAATAATCATAATAAACTAAAAACTTTAGGTTTGGAAAAATTAAATAAAATAATGAAAGAAAAACTAAAGAAATGAATTAAATAATATAAAAACTTAAAAAATTAAATAAAATAAAAACTTTAGAAAAATCAAACGAAGAAAGACTTTAGGTTATTAACAATAAAAGCCCTAGAAGATTAATATAGTAGACTTTCGACTTTAGGTTTTCTTTTAACATAAATCCAAAATCTTATAAAAATATAAAAACATTAAATTATAATAATAAATAGCATATTATAGTATATAGTAGCAGATAAATAAATAACATAAATATAAAGGCCTTTTAGTAGGTATTCTTGAAAATTTTGTATGGTAATCGTTTAGGTTTTGATAAGTTAGTTCTCAAATCTAGTATCTCTGGTTCATATTTTTCTAAAATAGTTTTTAGGAAAATCCGTAGACTAGTAGCTAGTTAAGGTTAATCCACCCAATTAACTTTAACTTTATTTTCCAACTTAAGTTAGTGGGGTCTCCTTTTAAAAATTGATTTTCCTTAATTTAATCGAGTAATCTATGTTAAATGGGTAAGATTAAGTATAGATTGAAATTAAGGAAAATGATCAAAAATTAGACTTGACATCAAGTATCTCTCATTCGTCATACTTAATTAAAATCTCATTAAATCTAACAATAACTTCTCTAACTATCAAATTCCTTTCTAAAGATTGATGTATTGTTGATAGGTTTTGTCATAATGAGACAAGAAAATATATTTGTCATTAAGTTTTATTTTCATCTTCATCCAATGCTCCATAGTTGGTTGACCTAACCATAAAAATTGACACTCTACATCGATCTAATATAATTTGACATGACATATTAATTAAGGATGTAATCAAATAAAGCCTACTCGTAAATTACTCGAGTTTGATTTGACATCAATTAAGTCGAGCTCTAACTTGAGCTTGAGTTACTCAAGTAGTTTATTTAGTCGAGCTTAAGTTTCATAATATTTGGCTCAACTATCTTGCTTGCTTAATCGAGCCCACGTCGAATTTTAAAGCTAGCCAAGTTTCAAGTCGAGTTTGAATATTAATATTATCTATATTTAAAAAATAGTAATTTTTATATAAGTTGAGCCTAAATGAGTTTAATCAAGTCAAGTTTAAGTTTATCGACTGTTGCTTTGAGTTAAGCTTAAGTTTAAAATTACAAGCTCAAGCTTTAACTTTGAAATTTTAAGTTAAGCTCAATCTTGAGTTTAGCACCTACTATCTCAACTTGACTTGTTTATAGCCCTAATATTAATAGTGCTTTGATAAAACACAAGCTATGATCCTCAAGAATCTAATAAAAGTCAAAGCATTACTTAATGTCGGTTAGCTAATATAATAGGATAGTAGGGTCAACACTTTTAACAGCTCATTTACTTTGCTGAATGGAATAGGGTTGTAATGGAATAACTATTACTGGGGAATAGATAATATAGTGAATTAATACGATGATGTTTACTTGGATGTAATGGAATTGGGATTACATTTTTTACTTGAGGGAATAAAGTAAGGAATAAGAATGGAATAAGAAATGAAATAATGAAAGTATTCTTAGTTATTTATTTTGGTTTTTATTTTCATTTTTTATTCCTTTCATTTTATTTATCTTTTTATTTTATTATTATTTCATTTGTTTTTTTTTTCATTTTATTTATTTATTTTTATTTTGATTATTTTTTTGTCTTTAGTTTGTTTTTATTTTTTTATTTATATTTTGTCTTTATTTTATTTTATTTTTTGTTTTTACTATATATATTTTTATTTTTTTTCATTTTATTTATTCATTTTCTTCTATTTATTTATTTCTTTCTTTTTATTTTATTTTATTTTATTTTTTTGTTTTTCTTTATTTTATTTTACATATTTTTTATTTTTTTATTTTTTATTCTATTTATTAATTTTTTGTTTCTATTTTTATTTTATTTATTTATTTATTTATATTAATTTTTTATTTCTTTCACTTAATTAATTTATTTTTTATTTTGGTTTTATTTTAATTTTTTGTTCCTTTCATTTGTTTATTTATTTATTTTATTTATTTTGGTTTTTATTTTAATTTTTATTCCTTTCATTTATTTATTTATTTTATTATTATTTCATTTTTTATTTTATTATTATTATTTCCTTTCCCTTTCCCCTTCCTTGAACACATAAATGGCAGTAATAAAGAATGCCTATTTAGCTATTTCGTGGAGGAATTGCAATTCAGCCAAGTCAAGAATAGCCATTTCGACTTGAATAGCTATTCCATGCACCCGGTGAAGTAAACACAGGAATAGCTATTCTACGTGGAATTGAGGCTGAATAAAATCCCTATTATGCCTAAGTAAACATGCCATTAGTGAATGTGGGTGGATCCACCCCATTATGTCTAGTAAGATCATCAATACAATTCTCATAGTAAGGGCTTTTATAGCTACATACTAATGGTCCTTAATATCGAAATCCCTATTCCTACCTTGTCCTATGACATGTTATGTTAACTTTATAATAGTTTTTAACTCTAGGATTTCTATGGATGTTGCATCTATGTGGTGGATTGTCTTCAAGGTCAAGGTTCTATTGGGCTTGATTTACAATCTCTACATTATCATCTTGACAAATGGGCAACCTAATAGCTTTTAAGTCTTCCATGCGACATATGAGGGCTTCAAAGTGTTGATCATGCAGTTTAGTGATATCATTTTCTTTGGTTAAGTCCTCTCTAGAAGTTGTTCCATTGCAGGTTTTTTTATATTAAGCATTTTGCTAAGAAGCCAAAGGAAAAAATGTGGTTGGTCTAGCAAATCACATACGTTAATTCATTTCTTCTTCTCCATTCACACATCAATATCTTGAAAAATATCAAATTTAGCTTAGTTTATATTTTCTCTAAAAGCTAGTATGAACTTGAACAATCCCTTAAACTCTATGTGCTTTTCAATGAATGCAAGAAGGAACTAGAAGATAGATGGAAACTTGACTAAAGGATACCGATTGCTTCACACCAACAAGGGTTCTAATGGAATCACACTAATAAGTGGACATGGAATACACCATCAAAAAGAAGATACAACACCAACTATTGAGAAAATAATAATTCATGCATTTAAATCGTAATGTCATTATCTTAATTTAATATAAACTTTGTCTGTTTATAGTCTAGATGTAACATAATCAAACTAGAAAATATGTTAATAAAAGGAAATCAAACACTTCAAATAAGTAAATTAATAGAATAGGAAATTAAAACAAGAGAAATAAACAATATTAGGTCTCCTTTCATCATTGATGGGCAACTTGCTTGACCAAGTGCCATATTAGGTTAACTTAATTGCTTCTTTTGCATATCCAGTTGATTAGGTCTAATAGTAGGTCAATCGGGTCTTCGGTGCTCCATTTAGTTGATGAAGTTGGCAAGTTAGTCGATCAGGTTTGGTCTTAGTGCCATCTATTCAACCTAACTTAATATATTTGGTCTTGAATAACTTTGTATTGGCTCCTAATCACAAGAAACTAATAAAACCCAAAATTAGAAAAAAAAAAGTTTAAATTACAAAAAATAATAATTATCAAAATCATCATGCCATATAGGTCGATGGCATTGACTTGAACTCCTCCAATGGTCCCATCACTCTTATGTTATCTTGCTCTACATTAAATTACTCATTTTCACTACTGCCACTCCCTAACAAAGAAAGACACCAAATTTGAAGCCAAATTCCTAAAATCCTAGCTTCTAAGGGGGGCAAAATTTGCACATACTTTTAGAATTTATGAGCACATCATTGATTGAAGTCTTTTAAGGAATCTCGTGTTTATCGTTTTATAATTAAAAGATTTTAGTCGTAATTGGAGTATGGAGGTGAGTATCATGGTTACCAAGATTCACATACCCACACAAAAAGTGTTAGTAGAAAAAAGGATTTTGATAATGAGAACTAATTTCTTATAATCATCACACGAGTTGTTGACCACTATCATGGCTCCAAACCATACCCGCAATTATTAAATAATAAAACCTAAAACCACATTAGATCTACTTTTAGATTAGGACTATCGTTAGGAAAGTTTAAAACTCTACCCCATCATTTCACATTTTATTAATTTGATCCATTAGATCAATTTCAATTAATATCTCGACCTAAAAGTAAGGAGAATATCATTCTTCTAATTCTTTGTGGTGATGGCCGTTCACCACATACCATACTTAAGTAAAATACGTAATGTTACAATTACTAAGTGAGTTTCTAAACTAGTTTTGAAACCTTAAATCATTTCATTAAATTTTGAAAACATTTAATGGTTCATTTGATTTTGAAAAACATTTTGGAAATTCATCAAATTTTGGAAAACGCATTGATGGTATGAAATAGATAACTATATCCTAGAACTTAAGGGGTCTACAAAATATAGACATAGATAAACAGACCACGGAACCATAGATGACTCCTATAAAAGTCTAATATAGTACTAAAAACATAATACTAAGTGTAAGCTAAAAACAAAAATCAGAAACAAAAACATTTATCAAGATCTAAGTCTTTGTACTCGTTCTTGTACCCCTTGTCAAAGCCAAAACTCAGTAATTCGTAAAGTAGATCTATCAAATAATTCTCACCTAGAAAAGAAATAAGGAGTGAGCCTATAGTAACACAAACATTTATATAGATGTCTGTAAACACCCCATTTTTGCCCTAAGAATCAATAATAATCAATTTCCAATTTTTCCCAATTTTTTCCAATTTTTCTCTAATTTAGTAAAAAATAATAAAAATATTCAAAAAAAATAAAAATAAATAGGAAAACACATCAATTTTGAAAAATGATTTTAGAAATGGCAATAATAAAGGATAAATAATTTTTACAAATTTTTGAAATTTCAAAAAATACAAAAAAAAATGGAAAAATTGCATCGCATATGTACAATTTGCGATATAAAGAAAATTAGGAAATTAGGCCAGCTCAGCTGGTTCGTGTGTGCGCATGGGAACGTGTGGAGGCCAGAGGTCATGAGTTCGAATCTTCCCCCGAGCACTCTGTGCAATTTTTTTTCGCCCTTCTCCTGGAGCTACCACGTGGCAGCGTGTGATTGGCCAAGGGAAGTCACGCATGTCACGCGTGATTGTCTTCTTCGCCCGAACAAACGTGAGAAGAAGCTGGAGCAGGTCCGACGAAGGCGGAATCAACCATTTTTCCACAAATCTTTCGAATTGCTATCAAGATAAAGCCAAATCCATCAGATAAATCAAAGAAAAACAAGATATCAACATCAAATCGCAGAGATAAAATCGAATCTAAAAAACGGAAAAATATGGGTTTATCCAAATCGCCGGATTTGAGCTTATCCGGAGGAGTTTGCAAGCGCCTATAAATAGAGGAGGAGGGGAGGAAGCCAAATCACAGATCAAAAGCAAGAGAAAGTGAGAGAAAAGAGTGAATCGGAGACCACCGGAGGAAATCAAAGCCGCGACCGCCGATCGAAGCTGAGCAACCACCAGGAGGCGTTTTTGGAGCAAACCACCGCCATGATTGGATTCCTCACCCTCGATAACCCAGGATTTGACACCTCACCCGTTGCAAAAGGCCACTGGAACGCCGTCAACGAGCACTCCCCGCCGCCATGTCCGACCAATCCGACTCGACCCGTTTCGACCCGATTTGACCCGACCGACCCGACCCGCGCACTGACTCGGATCCAGGTAAGTCGGATTTTCCGGATTTTTTCGAATTTTGTTTATTTATTTTATTTGATTTATTATTTTGTTATTTGATTTATTAATTTGTTATTTATGTTTTATTTATATTTCCATAAATAGGAAAATGTTAGAAATTAGATTTTTTTAGGATTTAATAATTCAAAAAAATAATAAAAATAAAAATAAAAAAAATAATAATGTAGAAAAATAATAAAAATATTAGAAAAATAATAATAAAACTTTAGATTTTAAAATAGGATAGATAATAACTTAGGATAAAATTTTTAACAAAAATTCACAAAAATTATAAAAATCAATAAAAAAATAATAAAAATCATACAAACTCAGAAAAATTATAAAAAATTGTAGAAGAATAAAAAAAATCATAGAAATGATAAAAAATCATAAAAATCATAAAAAATTAATATAAAAATTCAAAAATTATAAAAATGAGTTTTCTCACTTAGAAAAATCATTTTCTCAAATAAATCCAAAATTGATGTTTTCTCTAAAAATTATTTTCAAAAATCGAATTATTAAGATTAGGTTTAAATTTTTAGAAAAAAATCCAAAAATGGTAAAAACATAAATCAAAAGAGATTTCAAAATTAAAATTCACAAACCCACTAAATATTTTCAGGAAAAGCGAACTATGGCTTGTTTGATCCTGAATAATAGGCACGTAGGCACCCATTTGGGTCAACCCATAAAATGAAATAAAAAATTATTTTTTCAAATAACTCATTCAAAAACGTAAAGCAACAGAAACAAAATAAAAGACATTTCTAGATAGAGATAATTTTAGGAGATTAGGTGGTAACCGTAAGGTTTTAATAGGTTAGCCTCCGAACTTAGAAACTCTGGTTTTCCTTTTCCTCTTTTCACCAAAGACGAGAAGAGGAAATCACGACGACTAGTGGTCCAAATTAAGACTAATCCGCTCCTTTAGTCTTAATTCAATCTTTCCCAACAACAGTTGGGTGGCGACTCCAAAATTAAACGAAGTTCCTAACTCAAGTCGAGGATCTATATTAGATGAGCATAGGGTCTAGTCTAGATCGGATTAGGAATGGGAAAATTCAAAAATTAGACTCGACAGGATGGCGACTCTGCTGGGGACCCATGCCAGTAAGCTAGCCACCTGAATCTCTTCGAATTGTTCTCTTAAAGAAATGTCTTTCAATTATTATCCTGTTGCTAACTTTTCAGGGATTAGCTAGGTTTAACTTTCTTTACTATGCGGTCTGCATGCATGCATGTGTTTGTGTGAATAGATGCGGTCGAACCCAGACCGTCCTAAAACCCTAAGATGGGGAGCCATTGTGTAGGTTTCGGGCAAAGTGAGTTGATCACCGTTCAGGACCGATTAGGCTACCCCACCCAATGCTTCGATATGGCCTGACATCCATTTCTCCGAGAATGCGGGAGGCTATAGAGCTTGGGGACCAGTTAGAACCAACCTATTTGCATACATAACATCATGGGTTGACAATTGTCGATGATGTAATATTGGTTGTTTTATTCAATGGAGTTCAAATCAATTTCCCTATAATGTTATAGTTCTGGTTGTAATTAGGAAAATTTCTTGTTGTAATAGATGGCTAGCAACGCAGTCGACCGTCTACTTCGCAAAGAAATTCGGGTGTACAAACCTTTGGACCCAAAGTTGGTACTGGACCATTGGTTTACCTTGTACAACCCAGAGGAGCAGGCCTTCATCCAGCAAAAGATAGGCCTCATCCTCTCACTAACAAAAATAGAGACGAATCTGCCTTTGGTACGGGCCATGCTCCAGTTATGGGAAATCGAGCCCGCAGCTTTTTTTATCGAGCCGCATGAGATCACCCCTACCCTGGAAGAGTACACCCAGCTGCTACAGGCTCCAGCACTGACTGATCAAATCTATATGCCAGATCTCGAGGCTGGGCCAGCCAGTACCTTCAGCAGACTACTAGGCATCCGTAAAGCGGTAGTCAACAAAGCCCTAGCAGACTGTAATGGATACTGCATACAGATGGATGATTTGGAAGCCTGGTTCATTGCCCGAGAAGACAATGGGGATAGAAAAGACATACTGTGTGGGGACCCCAAGACTTACAGACAGAGAAGGGTGAATGCTTTCATCTTGACAGCTTTTGCTACCATACTATTCCCCACCGAAACTTTCTATGTTCACTACCGGGTTACAGAGCTGGTGACCCAATTCTTGGAAGGAAGATCTTACATCCCGGCTCTATTGGCTGAACAGATTCGGAACTTGAACTTCCTCAAGAAGAAAGGCCATGGGATCCTCCGCTCAAGCATCAACCTTATGCCGATATGGTTCATAAGCCACCTTAAGTGTTTCGGGCTGAACATGGTCCGGAAAACCTTGGCCCAGCAAGTGGACCTTGTGGATTCATGCGTAGAAAAGATAAAGCTACCTAACGACCTTACTAGCCATAGTTGGGTAGAAGTGCTTAGAAGCCTCAGTGCCGAGGATATTCTATGGACGGCCAGGTGGAGTTGCTGCGACAAAATTATTTTGACCTACAGTAATTTTTAAGCCGTGCCTTTGATTGAAATCAATGGATGTATTGGATATCACCCCAATTCAGTGGTCCGTCAGTTTGGTACTATCCAAGACATAGTTTATCGGCCCTCGCTGGAAGCAGTCACCTTCGAGTACCAAGATCCGAACCTGCTGGTAGCTGAAAAGTTTGCTAAGCTAGCAGAGGTCAAAGCACTTTGGGAAGTAAGAATTGAAAGTCCGAATGTAGACCTTAGGGAGCTAGATGGCGAAGTGGGAAAGCACCAATCCACCAGAGAGTTTGTAATCCGCCAGCTGTACCAGACAGGGGAAAGAGCATACCGGGTTCCAGATGTCACTCAACTAAGGCCAGACAAAGTAAATCCAGAGCTAGAAATCTACCTAGAGCAGGTCAAGGCCCGGATGGAGGTATACTTTGAAGCTGCAGATTATAAGAAAGACATCTGGAAGGGACGATTCAAGGAATCCGACCAAAGGAACAAAGCCTTGGAAGCCCAGCTAGAAAAGACCAAAGCCAGAGTCGAAGAATTGGAAGCCGTCATCAACGGAAAGTCTGAGCCTCCACAACAGAAGACCAAAAGAGCTAGGAAATAGATCATCATTTGTAATCTTTTATTTTTCTTTAAATATCAAACTCCAAAATTTCCAATATTAATAAAAGTGAAAGTTTCAATATTACATCGTCAATCAATTGTCAACCCTTTTTATTTTTAGCATCTATGTGACACATGCATAGCATTTGCATACATTATACTAAAAAGGGAAAAAATGCGCACCAGGTATCAAGATAGTGATAAAGGCATATTTTACTCATAATTCATTAAGCAATTTGCAAGTATTCATTATTGATTTTAGAGAAATCACAAGGAAATGGTACTTAATCATGTTTATTTTTACATTTCAGATGTTGGAGGACTTTGAGTTCAAAGCTTAATCAATTTGGAGAGATTGCATACAAATTCAAGCATGAAAAGATTGAAGGATGGCAAAGGAGAAATCAAAGCCGCTGGCCCATGCAACGCCGCCGGCCTTTATAGCCGGCTTAAATGAAGGCCGCCGGCCTTTATGGCCGGCTTAAAAGAAGGCTGCTGGTCTTTGGCCGGCCTTGGACCGGTCTTGTTTTAATTGCATCTTCTCACCTCCCCTTGCATATATATAGGTCTTAGGTCGATTTAGAGCAGAACTTTTGTCAATTTTTCTTGTTCTTAGAGTAGTTTTAACCTAGTTTTAAGGGAGAATTGTGGAGATCAAATCTTTGAGAAAACTTTGTGATCTTGGTGGAGATTATCATCCTTTGTGAAGGATTTGTGGAGTTCCTTACAATGAAGGTATTATTTGTATTGTTGAATTGGTGATTTCTGAACTTTATTTCTTATATGCAATTCAAGTATTTGATCCAACCATTGAATATGATTTCTTTTGCACGAATCTCCTTGAATTATAATCATGTCTTTATCTCCATGAATTGCTAAGTCTTTTCCTTGGGAAATTGGATGAAACCCTAGAATGTTAAAAGGATAATTGTAGCCATGTTATATGATTAGGAGTTATTAGGATTATTCATGATTGCATTTCCTTTGATTTCAATTATAATTGGTCTTTGATTATAATTGTTAGAAATCCTTTTGATACGGGAGTTGATTAGGATTTGTTAGGAATTTTTAATTAGATTGATTATCAATACGGGAGTTGCGATAATTGGTTTAATTAGAGTTTATGGAGGGCGCAATGCAATGTTTCTTGTTAATTAATCACTAAGGGATTAGGGTTAATTGATTTAGGGCATTAGTTGTTTATAGTATCGAGAGGTGTATGAACATAATTTTGATTCCTTGGTTAATTGGAGACGCGGAAACCAACTAATTGATTTAAGGTTAACATCCTTAAAAAGGATTTTCTAAACTCACTTGAATAACCTTATAACCACTAGTTGATATAACATGGTAGCAGTTTGATTAATGGATCTAGGGTGAATTCTAATTTCCCGCGTTCATAATTGATAGATTCTTCATAAAATTCTCCTTGTTTGCTTTAAGTTAAATTTTTAGCTTAGACATTTCAAAACCCCTTTTTAATCACCTAGATATTGATAAGAATTGCCATAGGTCCAGTACTCTATTGGTTCCTCGAGGGATCGACAACCTTACTTTTCACCACTCTATTACTTGATACGACCAGTGCACTTGCTGCAATTTACGCTCCCATTTTATATATACGTTATGAGCATATCAAGTTTTTGGCGCCGTTGCCGGGGAACTAATAGATATTAGATTTCGTAATTCTGTTGGTAGTCTTGGTGCAATTTGATGTTTTTCTTGGCTTTTAGTCTCTTTGCAAGTGTTACATGCGCAAGAGTAGGAGTGTTGATCTCCTACCTTTTGATATTGAGATTGAGCGTACTCTACGCCAGATTAGAAGAGACAACAAGTATAGAGAACAAGTAGAAGAGATGGCGAATGAGGATAATCGCTAGATTCAGGGTGTTCAGCGAGCACTTAGAGATTTCTCTGTTCTTAGGATTCCGGAACCACCCATTGTTAGACCAACTATACAAGCTAACAATTTTGAGCTTAAACCGACAATCATTCAAATGGTGCAATCGAGTCAGTTTGGAGGGTATTCAAATGAGAGCCCCGATGATCATCTTGCTGGGTTTCTTCAATACACCAACACTGTCAAGTAGAATGGTGTCACTGATGATGCCATAAGACTACAACTTTTCCCTTTCTCATTGAGGAATAAAGCTAGAGCTTGGTTTTATTCATTGCCCCAGGGATCTGTCACTACCTGGGAAGACCTTTCAATCAAGTTCTTGAGGAGATTCTTCCCACCAGTTAGGACCGCCAAACTAAGAAGTGACATCACTAACTTTACAAAGTTTAGTGGTGAATCACTTTATGAGGCATGGGAGAGATTCAAGGAAGCAACTAGAAAATGCCCACATCATGGTTTACCAGACAATCTCCTCATTGAGATCTTTTACTTGAGTCTAGATGAGACATTGAGGTCTCTTGTAGATGCTGCAGCTGGGGGTGCACTAATGGGAAAAACTTACTTAGAGGCCAGTGCATTGATAGAAGAGATGGCCTCTAGTGCACACAATTGGCAAACTGAGAGAAGTGGTACAAGAGTAGCTTCAGTGAATGACAATGTCAGTATAGCTCAGTTGACTGCTCAGATAGTTGCCCTCACCACTCAGGTAAGTAGACTCGCCTATTCAAATTCTTTTAATGCTAACCCATCTTCTAGTTGTGAAATTTGCTCAGGACCTCACTCAGCTAGTGAGTGCATGGCTGGAAAGTTGTCAGCTCCATCTAGTAGAGAGTAGGTAAACTTTGTAGGCAACCTCCAGAGAGGTACTCAAGGACCATATTCGAATACATACAATCCTGGGTGGCGCAATCATCCAAACTTCTCATGGAGGAATGAGAATCAAGCACTTAACCCGCCCCTTGGATTTTCTAAACAAGCTTCTGCTCAGAATGCCTATTCTCAACAGCAACCTACTCAAATGGAAGAGCTCATGAGGAGCTACATGCAAAAGACTGACACCCTCCTGTAAAACCAACAAGCTTCTATCAGAAACTTGGAGGGTCAGCTCGGTCAAATTGCACAACAGCTAAGTACTAGACCCTCGGGGTTTTTGCCTAGCAAAATTGAGGAGAACACCCATCATGTCAATGCCATCATGCTAAGGAGTGGTAAGGAGGTGAAGAAAGCTGAAAGGCAGATAAAAATTCAAGAGAAAGATCCAGAGAAAGGTAAGCAGAAGGAGGAGGAACTCACATCCAAAGCACCAGTGTTGTAGCCTTATGTTCCACCTATCCCCTTCCCAGGAAGACTCAAGCAGAGGGAGTTGGAAGCCCAGTTTGCCAGGTTTTGTGACATATTTAAAGGGCTTCAAATCAATATACCTCACTTAGAGGCCTTGAAGCAAATTCCATCCTATGCCAAATTCATGAAAGAGCTGCTCTCTAACAAAAGATCCATGGAGAGTGTTGAGAAAGTAATGCTTCTTGGCGAGAGTTCAGCTATCATAGAGAAGAAATCTGCTCAGCTACCTAGAAAGCTAAAAGATCAGGGAAGTTTCAATATCCCTTGCACCATTGGTAATATTGATTTTGAGAATGTTTTGATTGATTCTGGTGCAAGTATTAATTTAATGCCACTTTCAGTTTTTAGGAAGCTTGGAATAGAGCCACAAAAGTGCAAGAGGAGACCAATCACTGTGCAGCTAGTTGATAAGAGCTTAAGGTTTTCCAAGGGTACAGTGGAGGATGTCTTAGTCAAGGTCGATAAATTCATATTTCCAGTGGACTTTGTCATATTGGATGTGGAAGAAGATGAGGACATTCTACTCATTTTGGGTAGACCATTCCTAGCCACAGGTCAAGCTCTAATTGATGTAGGACAAGGTAAGCTCACCCTTAGAGCACTAGATGACCAGGTAACATTTGATATGTATGATCCTGTGTTTTTGTCTAATGAGAAAGCAATGTATTATGACATATCTGCTGAGGGTGAAATTACTAACAATGATGTGGAGGAAGATGTAGGGCAAACCACTCTTGAAGCTGTCTTGAATGAGATAGATGATTGGGGGGATGAGGATGAGCAAGAAAACAAAGGCTGTGAGCAAGTACCCCAGACTGAAAATGTTGTTGCTTTTGAGAAGACAGACCACTATGACAAGCCACCAGTGTCGACACTAATGCCCATGCAGACACTTGAACCTAATGTCTTTTCTAATCAATTGTTTGATTATGAGTGTTTGAATTCAGGAAATCCATGGCCTCACATTAATCTAGCACCTATGACAAGAGAATTGCAGCAGCAGATTCAAGGCCAGTTAGATGAACATAGGGAAATCCTAGGGTGGTCAAGGGCAGACATCCAGCAGGTAAGTTTGTTGATATCCACCTACAAAACATTGGTGGAAGCTGAAAAGAAGGGCACCATACCATGGAAAGAAGCTTGGAATCCAAATCTGAAGACGATGGTATTGGAGGAGTTGTTTAAACTCCTTGATTTAAGCTGAGATGACAAACCCTAATAGTCAGGCTGATGACTATAAAACAAGCGCTCTATGGGAGGCAACCCATATTTATGTTTACTTTATTGTGTTTCGTTGGTTTTCTTTTAATTGTTTTTAGGAAAATGCAAGGTGAATGTTCACAAGGACCAATCTCTCCAAGTTCAACTTTGATGGGATTTAAATATGGCTTCTATATGTTATACCAGGGGAGTACCGGTTCCTTTTTTCTTATTTCCTTCCTATTTTGTTATTTGCATTGATGTGAGACAGTGTGGACACTGTCTATTCTTAAGTGTGGGGAAGGGAATGTAGGTATTAAAGTTGAGATGAGTATTACCTGTTCTGTGCTTTGATGATCATACTCTTCCATTATCTTGAACTGTATTTGTCCCTGAGTTATCTAACAATTTTTAGGCCAAATTTTTTCAAAAAATTTGATGGAAATCTAGAGATTATACAAAAAAAAAAAATAGCCTTTTGCATCTGTTTATGATTTATTAAAAATAATAACTCATTATTATGCCCTACTCACCACTGTTGTGATTCTTGTACTTAGTTAAAATTAATGAATAAAATCTTTAGAAATCAAATTTACCTAGTTTTTAGCCTTATAATTTGAAGTTTAAGAGTCTATTGAGTCCTCTTGTGAAAGATAAACAGGTCTACTTCGAGTCTCTTCTCTAGCTAGTATATCTTCTTGAAAGTTGCTTTGAAAGCTTTTCAACATCTAATGAAAGAGGTAAGGGAAACTCCTCACTTAGTGATCCTTTATAAAAAAGTCTTAATTCTATATAGCATTCAAATGAAATAAGTTGCATTACTCCAATGACTCAGGTAATTGAGTTAAGAGTATCCAAACTTGAATGCTAGAGTGAGGGAGAGTTCGATGGGGTCCCTTTAAAACCTGGTCACTTGGGTGATGAGCCCGGGATGTGCCGAATCAGTGATCTCACTATAGCGATAAGGGCGGAGAAGCAAAAGTTCAATACACAAACTTATTTTATAGTAAAAAAAAAAAAAAAAAAGAAGTAGAGTTTTAGTGAATGCTCATCAATAAGTTACAGAACTTATAATAAAAAGGGAGAAAATCTAGGAAAGGAATTGATACCATATGCTTTCATTTTATGTTGACCTATTTAAAGAAGTGATGTGAAGGATCATATGCTTGCTAATTGCTAGTGAAGTTTAAATGGGTGTTTTTCCTGTTTTTCCTTTAGGACTGAATATCTACTTTTGGAATAAGAGTTCTTAGGTTAAACGCTTGGATTAAAGTTTGTTTTCTTTAGATTAGTTGGTTAATTTTGAGTATAGTACTCTAATCACATATTCCCAGTTTGGTTTGAGTGGTGGGCATCACAAAGTAGTGAGTCAGAAGTAGAGATGACAGATGTTCAAGTTTGTATGATAAAAAAAAAAAAAATTGTACTTTCTAGGACGGATTTCTTTCTGGTTTTATTTTGCTTGAGGACAAGCAAAAGTTTAAGTGTGGGGGAGTTGATAAAGGCATATTTTACTCATAATTCATTAAGAAATTTGCAAGTATTCATTATTGATTTTAGAGAAATCACAAGGAAATGGTACTTAATCATATTTATTTTTACATTTCAGATGTTGGAGGACTTTGAGTTCAAAGCTTAATCAATTTGGAGAGATTGCATACAAATTCAAGCATGAAAAGATTGAAGGATGGCAAAGGAGAAATCAAAGCCGCCGGCCCATGCAATGCCGTCAGCCTTTATAGCCGGCCTTTATGGCCGGCTTAAAAGAAGGCTGCCGACCTTTGGCCGGCCTTGTACCGGTCTTGTTTTAATTGCATCTTCTCACCTCCCCTTGCATATATATAGGTCTTAGGTCGATTTAGAGTAGAACTTTTGTCAATTTTTCTTGTTCTTAGAGTAGTTTTAACCTAGTTTTAAGGGAGAATTGTGGAGATCAAATCTTTGAGAAAACTTTGTGATCTTGGTGGAGATTGTCATCCTTTGTGAAGGATTTGTGGAGTTCCTTGCAATGAAGGTATTATTTGTATTGTTGAATTGGTGATTTCTGAACTTTATTTCTTATATGCAATTCAAGTATTTGATCCAATCATTGAATATGATTTCTTTTGCACGAATCTCCTTGAATCATAATCATGTCTTTATCTCCATGAATTGCTAAGTCTTTTCCTTGGGAAATTGGATGAAACCCTAGAATGTTAAAAGGATAATTGTAGCCATGTTATATGATTAGGAATTATTAGGATTATTCATGATTGCAATTCCTTTGATTTCAATTATAATTGGTCTTTGATTATAATTGTTAGAAATCCTTTTGATACGGGAGTTGATTAGGATTTGTTAGGAATTCTTAATTAGATTGATTATCAATACGGGAGTTGCGATAATTGGTTTAATTAGAGTTTATGGAGGGCGCAATGCAATGTTTCTTGTTAATTAATCACTAAGGGATTAGGGTTAATTGATTTAGGGCATTAGTTATTTATAGTATCGGGAGGTGTATGAACATAATTTTGATTCCTTGGTTAATTGGAGACGCGGAAACCGACTAATTGATTTAAGGTTAACATCCTTAAAAAGGATTTTCTAAACTCACTTGAATAACCTTATAACCACTAGTTGATATAACATGGTAGCAGTTTGATTAATGGATCTAGGGTGAATTCTAATTTCCCACGTTCATAATTGATAGATTCTTCATAAAATTCTCCTTGTTTGCTTTAAGTTAAATTTTTATCTTAGACATTTCAAAACCCCTTTTTAATCACCTAGATATTGATAAGAATTTCCATAAGTCTAGTACTCTATTGGTTCCTCGAGGGATCGACAACCTTACTTTTCACCACTCTATTACTTGATACGACCAGTGCACTTGCTGTAATTTACGCTCCCATTTTATATATACGTTCTGAGTATATTAGATAGCTCCCAAGCAACCGAACCCTTCCAGAAGCCTAATTCTCACATGTTCAAGAACAAATATGGCCAACAGTAGTGACAACCGCAACAACACAAATGCTGAAGCTGCCTCAAACTCCAGGATCGTATCCCTATAACAAACGGTCCAACAATTAGCTGCCCAGGTCCACCTCCTAACTGAAAGCATCGGCCTCCTTCGCACCACTTAGCCAACCCAGGAAGAACATTCAGGGGCCAGGAAAGGAAAAGCAGTGGAGGGACAGCCTCCGGAGTATGAAGAGATCAATTCCCACCTTAACCCGGCCTTTGAATATGAGCCGAAGATCAACCAGGGGCCAACCTCTGATGACCTGAAGAGAGAGATGGAAGAGAGACAAAAGGAGATGGAGAAGAGACTCTTCCAGCAGCTCCATGATAAGATGAAAACAATCGAGGGTCCTGACGGTTTCGAGCAGGCCGGGATCACCAGTCTGCCAGTGTACAGGGAAGAGGTATACCCTGAGAAGTTCAAGACCCCAGAGTTTGAAAAATACGATGGGACCGGGTGCCCCAAAATGCATACCAGGCTATATGCTCGAAAGATGAGCAAGTATGCTCAATAAGACCAACTCATGATCCAGACCTTTCAAGACAGCCTCACAGGCCCTGCATTAATCTGGTACGCCTACCTGGACTTCAACAGTGTCAACACCTGGGAAAAGCTAGCCCAGGCATTCTATGACCAGTACAAGTTCAATATTGAAGTCGCCCCTTCTGTGATTGATCTGGGAAGTCTACGGAAAAGACATACTGAGTCGTTTAAGGAATATGCTCAGCACTGGAGAGCCCAGGCCGCCAGAGTAGCAATCCCAATCTCTGAGAAGGAGTTGACATCCATATTTGTCAACACCCTAGACAAGACCTACTTTTCACATCTGGTAGGCTAGACCTCATCCAGCTTTGCAGAGGTGGTAGCTGCAGGATGTCGGATTGAAAATGCCATCACCACCGGCAGACTCCAAACAATGGATCCTCCCAGGGTTACACCAACACAAAGGCCCTTAGGAGGTAATAGAGCTAAGGAGTCCACCGTCAGCATAGTCCATGCCGGTAAGGCAGAAAAAGCTGGGACTCATTTGACATTCCAGACCATGAGTACCCCAGCCCAACAATCCATGACAGGTCATACCCAGGCCGCCAGGGTCCCAAGGCAGTTCACTCCAATCCCCATACCGCTCAGTCAGGTCTTTGCTCAGTTGAGAGCAGATAACTTGATCAGCTTCGAGATCCCCAATGACCGGTACAAGCCCAAGAATTTCGACTCAAGCCTTAAGTGTGACTACCAAATGGGTCAGGAGGGGCATTCTACAGATAGGTGCTGGAGGCTCCGGCACAAGATCCAAGACTTAATCGATGCAAGAATCATACAGCTGGATTTTGTGAACACCCCAGCACCCAATGTCAACACCAACCCGCTGCCCAATCATAAGCCTACCATTAACATGATCACATATGAGGAGTCAACTCCCAAGGAAGCCCCTAAGCAGAAGACGATGGACCAACAGAAGAAGCAACCCCATCAAGCGCCAGAAGAGGCACCAAAAGCACACATTAAAAGAAGGTGGTCAGCCGGAGACCCAACAGTCGGCACTTTGGGAGAATCACACGGGAGGTTCGAATACTTGGTAAGCTATTCTTACACCCCAACTGAGTATGGGCCGCCTAGCGGATGGGGGTCGGAATTTGAGAAGGAAGACAACCCTCCAAAGGAAGAGGAAAAGATTATAAACATGATCAACTCTCATCAGAAGCCTAGGGTTGTAAAGTGCTATGAGGGACAACCAGCTGAGATACAGATCCCAAGGAAAAGATATGTATTTAATGTCCCGATACCGGAAGAAAGTTACAAGGCTGCACCTTTCGACTATCGGGCCATCGAACAAGAGTGACCTCCTATGGTGAGAGGAATCACCTGCTCTAGGAGAATATACGATCCAAAGTATAAAAGCCCGACTGAAGAGCCCAACGTGGAGAAAGGAGAGGAAGAGGAAGAGGGACTCGCTGCGTTTACAAAGATGGTCAAGGCAAGTGAATACAAGATAATGGAACAACTAAATAAATTTCTAGCACAGATATCACTCATGGGCCTTCTTACAGCGTCCGAGCCCCATAAGGAAGCACTCTTTAAAGTGCTCAAATAGATTCAAGTCCCAGAAGGCATCGCTACAGACAAGATAAGTCACGTGGCAGACTCTATTTTTACAATGTGCTAGATATCTTTCTCTATGGAAGAGTTAGGAGAAGAGGGAGACCAACATACCAAACTGCTATTCATAGTGGTCAGGTGCAATGACACCATTGTCTCCCGGGTACTCATCGACAACGGATCGTCCCTCAACGTTTGCCCATTGGCAACTCTCGACTTATTGGGGGTCGATCCAAGCAACATAAAACCTAGCTCCACGGTGGTTAGAGCTTTCGATGGTCGAAAAGAGATATAGTAGGGGAGATCAACCTACCAGTGGAAATTGGTCCACAAGTATTCCACATATCTTTCCAGGTCCTCGATATCCCAAGATCTTTCAACCTACTCTTGGGAAGATCCTGGATACATGCTGCTGGAGCCATCCCCTCTAGTCTCCACCAAAGGGTCAAATTCATTGCAAACGGGCAGATAGTCAATGTACTCGGCGAGCAGGATTACGCCATATATAAAGAGACCGCCATACCATATATCGGGGAGGAAGGTTCAGAAGACCTGGGACTACAAATTTTCAATGAAGTGAACGTAGTGACCAACAAGGAAGGCCTTCAATTTAAAGAGGGGCAGCAAGGGACGTTTGGACTGTGGTATGTTCCTACAGCCGAAGAAGAAGCATAAGCAAGAGGTGTCAAAGGCAGAATGAAGGGGAAGCCGATCGACACCCAAATGTGCATCCCAACTCTTCAACAATCTTTCCGAAAGGCAAATATCGTTCAAGAGATTCGAATAAATGAAGGTGACGCCAGCAAAGGGAAACCAACCCCTCGTACGTCCAACCAGCATCCGACTCTGAACAATTGGTTTTGTTATCCTATCGATAGCTCTAGGTTAACTCAAAAGTAGAGAATAGTTATTGAACAAATTTTTGAGACTCTTTATCAATTCGATTACAGTATGTTTTTCTTCTTATATATATGCTTTCATTTTTACTTTACCCAGATCTCCTACCATCGAACATCAGGGATATTTCGCGCAGGTAGAAAATAAAAACGCTGATATCGTTTCCAACGCTGCTGGGTCAGTTGTTGAAGGTGATATCCTTGACCACGAAATAATACAAGAAAATTGGCAAAAACATGAACAAAGCGGAATTTCGATCGACGAGCCGGTAGAGACAGTAAATCTAGGAAGCATGGAAAACCCTAAAAACCTCAAAATCGGGACCAGTTTGAGTGCCGAGCAAAAATGTGAGATAACCGAGCTATTAACAGAATACGCGGATTTGTTTGCCTGGTCATATGGTGACATGCCAGGACTAGACCAATCAATAGTGGTTCATAGGCTTCCCACAAGGGAAGATGTCAAACCTAAAAAACAAAAACTGAGAAGATTTAGACCAGACATCTTGCTAAAGATTAAGGAGGAAGTCAAGAAGCTGTTAGAAGTAGGGTTCATCGATGTATCCGACTACCCAGAATGGGTAGCAAATATAGTCCCCGTTATGAAAAAGAACGGAAAAGTACGTGTATGCGTAGACTTCCGGGACTTAAACCAAGCTACGTCAAAGGATAACTTCCCCCTACCCCACACTGATGTTCTAGTAGACAACACTATGGGAAACCATCTCTTCTCATTCATGGATGGTTTCTCAGGATATAATCAAATAAAAATGGCTGAAGAAGATAAAACCAAAATGACTTTCATCACAACATGGGGAACTTTCTGTTACAAAGTCATGCCCTTCGGTTTGAAGAACGTCGGGGCAACATATCAGAGAGCCATGGTCGCAATACTTCACAACATGATGCATCGAGAGGTTGAAGTATATGTCGACGACATGATAGCCAAATCTAAAGAAGGAGAAAGCCATTTAGATATCTTGAGAAAATTGTTTAAACGACTGAGAAAATTCCAGCTCAAGTTAAACCCAGAGAAATGTACTTTCGGGGTCACAATGGGGAAATTGTTGGGGTTTGTCATAAGCCAAGAAGGCATTAAAATCGACCCTGACAAGGTAAAGTCTATATTAGAGTTACCTTCCCCACGCTCCGTTAAAGAAGTAAAAAGCTTGTTGGGAAGATTAAATTATATAGCTCGTTTTATCTCACAACTCACTGACAAATGCCGGCCACTTTTCCGTCTATTGAAGAAGAACGCCACAATAGAATGGGACAACGAGTGCGAAGAAGCATTCAGGATGATCAAAGACTATCTTATAAAACCTCCGGTCTTAATAGTCCCAAAGCAAGGAAAGCCCTTATTCTTATACCTCACAATACTCCCTGAATCCATGGGTTGTGTGCTGGGGCAGAAAGATGAAGAGGGAAGAGAGCACTCCATATATTACTTGAACAAGAAATTCACAGAAGGGGAACAAAGGTACTCAGAGGTAGAGAAGACTTGTTGTGCTCTAATTTGGGTCATGCATCGACTAAGGTAATACACCCTTTACTATCATATTGAGCTACTAACAAAGCATGATCCCTTGACATACCTGGCAGAGAAACCAGCTTTGATAGGGAGAATCTCTAAGTGGCAAATGCTCTTATCCGAGTTTGACATTACATACATAAATCAGAACTCGATGAAAGGGCAAGCCTTAGCCGACTAATTAGCAAAACACCCTATCAAGACGGATTCCCAAGAACTACAAGCCCAATTCCCGGATGAAAATATATTAACAATAGAAGATATACCGGTAGAAGACTTTGGGATAAAGCAGAACCTGAAATGGAAACTGTTTTTCGATGGAGCCGCCAACGTATTCAGTTACGGAGTTGGGGCAATATTAATATCCCCAGATGGCACTCAATTCCCTGCAGCAACACGACTTACATTTCCCTATACCAATAATATCGCGAAATATGAGGCATGCATTCTTGGCCTCAAAATGGCCTGCCAAATGGAAATCCGCGAATTAGAAGTATACGGAGATTCGTCGCTCATCATACTACAGACAAGAGGGGAATACAAGACTAAAGACCCCAAACTAGTACCGTATCATCAACACTTGACAGAGCTAATCGAAGAATTCAAGGCAATCACTTTCACATACATCCCGAGAACTCAAAATCAGTTTGCAGATGCACTAGCCACACTAGCATCTATGATCCAGGTAACAGGGGGAGCCGAAGTCCAACCGATGAAAATAGACATCAAAAGTCGGCCCACCTACTGTTTAACCATTGAAAAAATACAAGATGACAAGCCCTGGTATCACGACATCAAGACCTTCCTCCAAGAAAGTAAGTACCCTGAAATGGCTAGCAAGAATGACCAAAGAACACTCAGAAGGTTAGCAAGCCATTTCTTACTAAGTGGGTCTATACTCTACAAAAGATCATCTGATACCACCTTGTTGAGATGTGTGGACAAAAATGAAGCTTGTGAACTGATGAAGGAAGTACATGAAGGAGTATGTGGACCTCATATGAATGGCTACATGTTGGCCCGAAAAATCATGAGGTTATGATATTATTGGTTGACCATGGAATTGGATTGTATAAAATATGTCAAGCACTGTCATTTGTGCCAAGTATACGCAAACCGGATAAATGCTCCGCCCAACGAGCTACACCTGTTATCAACACCATGGCCTTTCTCCATGTGGGGAATCGACATAATAGGCCCAATCACTCCGACATCATCCAATGGCCACAGGTTTATACTGGTAGCAATCAATTACTTCACCAAATGGGTAGAAGCTTTGTCATATGCCAATGTCAACAAAGGGGTAATAGTCCGCTTCTTGAAAAGGGACATAATAGCCCGATATGGAGTTCCTGAGTCCATCATCACCGACAACGGTACCAATCTTAATAACAAATCGATGACAGGTTTATGTCAACAATTCCGCATAAACCATAGAAATTCAACTCCCTACCGACCTCAGATGAATGGGGCAGTAGAAGCAGCTAACAAGAATATCAAGAAGATCATCGAGAAAATGACATCCACTTACAAAGATTGGCACGAAATGTTACCGTTTGCTCTCATGGCTTATAGGACTTCAATAAGAACATCTACTGGAGCTACCCCATATTCATTGGTATATGGTATTGAAGCAGTGCTACCAGTTGAAATCGAAATACCATCATTCAGAATCTTGTCAGAAACTCAGCTAACCGAATCAGACTGGGTAAAGAAGAGGCTTGATCAGCTGAATCTGATTGATGAAAAAAGACTTACCGCACTATGTCATGGCCAGTGTTACCAACAAAGGATGGCCCGAGCATTTAACAAGAAAATGAGGCCCCGATACTTCAAAGAAGGGGATCATGTGCTAAGGAAGGTTCTCCCGAATGCCCAAGACTCCAGAGGGAAATTCACCCCAAACTATGAAGGCCTTTATGTGGTGAAAAAGGTTCTATCAGGAGGTGCTTTGATACTGACTCAGATGGATGGTCTGGAATTGAGAGACCCCATTAACATAGATGCTGTAAAGATGTACTATCCTTAGGCAAGGGAATTGAAATTTTACCAATGTTTATGAAAGCCAATGATCGATACAAATTTCGTTGAGTCGAGTTTTTATTTTTTACAAGCAAAGTTAATATCTCTGAATGGTCAATAATCTAAATTAATTCGCACCACAACAAATACCCCTAAACACATTACCCACCACTTCGCCAATGAAAAATAAACACTAAAATGATAATGAATATCAATATATTTGGTAATATAGTTCTATCTACTTTTGAGCATTAGAACATAGTGCATCAGTAGGATAACATTACCGTCAAAAGAGCTATGTGTACATAAGAAAGGAAGCACATCAAGATTTTCAACCCCATGTCAAGATAAGAAAAAGTAAAGCAGAAGTAAACCAGCACAAAGGTTCGGTTGTTTGGTTGCTATCCACGATAAATTGGCAAGTATATTAAAATAAATAACTATCATAATGAAAGGCATCACATCATTTAGCTCAGTCAGTAGAAAGCATATTCAAAAGCATAAGATGAGTCAGCCCATAGTGGGACACTTGTCTAAACATCCCCTTTAATAGGTTAGACAGCCCATAGGGGGCACTTTCTTAAATATCTGTTGTTAAGGTCAGCCCATAGGGGGCACTTTTTGAGACATTCCATCATAGGTTAGTCAGCCCATAGGGGGCACTTTTTGAGACATTCTATCATAGGTTAGTCAGCCCATAGGGGGCACTTTCCTAAAACATCTGTTCTCAAGGTTAGCCCATAGGGGGCACTTTCCTAAAATATCTGTTCTCAAGGTCAGCCCATAGGAGGCACTTTTTGAGACATTCTATCATAGGTTAGTCAACCCATAGGGGGCACTTTCCTAAAACATCTGTTCTCAAGGTTAGCCCATAGGGAACACTTTTTGAGACATTCTATCATAGGTTAGTCAGCCCATAAGGGGCACTTTCCTAAATATCTGTTCTCAAGGTCAGCCCATAGGAGGCACTTTTTGAGACATTCTAGCATAGGTTAGTTAGCCCATAGGGGGCACTTTCCTAAATATCTGTTCTCAAGGTCAGCCTATAGGGGGCACTTTTTGAGACATTCTATCATAGGTTAGTCAGCCCATAGGGGGCACTTTCCTAAATATCTGTTCTCAATGTCAGCCCATAGGGGGCACTTTTTGAGACATTCTATCATAGGTTAGTTAGCCCATAGGAGGCACTTTCCGAAAACATCTGTTCTCAAGGTCAGCCCATAGGGGGCACTTTTTGAGACATTCTATCATAGGTTAGTCAGCCCATAGGGGGCACTTTCCTAAATATCTGTTCTCAAGGTCAGCCCATAGGGGGCACTTTTTGAGATATTTCTATCATAGGTTAGTCAGCCCATAGGGGGCACTTTCCTAAAATATCTGTTCTCAAGGTCAGCCCATAGGGGGGACTTTTTGAGACATTCTATCATAGGTTAGTCAGCCCATAGGGGGCACTTTCCTAAAAATCTTATCTCAAGGTCAGCCCATAGGGGGCACTTTTTGAGACATTTTATTAAAGGTTAGTTAGCCCAAGAGGGGCACTTTCCTAGACTCCCTTGATTAGTCAGCTCATAAGAGCACTTTTCGGAAGTATTTTTCCAAACAGTTGCTAGTCTAACCAGACGCTTCTATTGACAAGTAGCCAGCTCATAAGGGCGCTTCCTAAGATAATCTTCTTTTCAAGGTTGCTAGTCTGATAAGACGCTTCCTATCATCATTTATTCTACACTCCTAAACGATGCTTAAGATGTTTCCTATCGCCAACTAGTCAGCCCTTAAAGCACTTTTTGGGGAGGGAACATTACTCTAAATTGTTAGGACCATTTTAAATCGTAGGATTATTCGCTCTTGGAGCATTTTCTTACCCAAAAATTTTCCAGGTAACCAATCAAACCAAGGCGTTATCTATTCAAGAGGCCAAAAATGGCGTCTTTCTTATCTTTGTGGTTAAGTTTTTCAAACTTTACTACAAAGAGGGGCAGCTGTAAACACCCCATTTTTGCCCTAAGAATCAATAATAATCAATTTCCAATTTTTCCCAATTTTTCTCTAATTTAGCACAAAATAATAAAAATATTCAAAAAAATAAAAATAAATAGGAAAACACATCAATTTTGAAAAATGATTTTAGAAAGGGTAATAATAAAGGTAAAAATAATTTCAAATTTTGAAATTTAAAAAATACAAAAAAAAAATGAAAAATTGCATCGCATATGTACAATTTGCGATGTAAAGAAAATCAAGAAATTGGGCCAGCTCAGCTGGCTCGTGTGTGCGCTTGGGATCGTGTGGAGGGTCTAAGGTCGCGAGTTCGAATCTTCCCCCCGAGCACTCTGTGCAATTTTTTTTCGCCTTTCACCTGGAGCTGCCACGTGGCAGCGTGTGATTGGCCAAGGGAAGTCACGCGTGTCGCGCGTGATTGTCTTCTTCACCCAAACGGACACGAGAGGAAGCCGGAGCAGGTCCGATGAAGGCGGAATCGACCATTTTTCCTCAAATCTTTTGGATTGCTGTCAAGATAAAGCCAAATTTATCAGATAAATCAAAGAAAAACAAAAGATCAACATCAAATCGCCGGGATAAAACCAAATCTAAAAAACGGAAAAATATGGGTTTATCCAAATCGCCAGATTTGAGCTTATCCGGAGGAGTTTGCAAGCGCCTATAAATAGATGAGGAGGGGAGGAAGCCAAATCACAAATCAAAAGCGAGAGAAAGTGAGAGAAAAGAGTGAATCGGAGACCACCGGAGGAAATCAAAGCCGCGACCGCCAATCGAAGCTGAGTAACCACCAGGAGTCATTTTTGGAGCAAACCACCGCCACGATTAGATTCCTCACCCTCAATAACCTAGGATTCGACACCTCACCCGCTGCAAAAGGCCGCCGGAACGCCGTCAACGAGCACTCCCCGCCGCCGTGTCCGACTGATCTGACTCGACCCGCTTCGACCCAACTCGACCCGACCGACCCGACCCGCGCATCGACCCGGATCCAGGTAAGTCGGATTTTTCGGATTTTTTCGAATTTTGTTTATTTATTTTATTTGTTTTTATTTGATTTATTATTTTGTTATTTGATTTATTAATTTGTTATTTATGTATTTATTTATATTTCCATAAATAGGACAATGTTAGAAATTAGATTTTTTTATGATTTAATAATTTAAAAAAAATAATAATAAGAATAAAATAATAATAATAATAATAATGTAGAAAAATAATAAAAATATTAGAAAAATAATAATAAAACTTTAGATTTTAAAATAGGATAGATAATAACTTAGGATAAAAATTTTAACAAAAATTTACAAAAATTATAAAAATCAATAATAATAATAATAATAATCATAAAATACCATAAAAATCATACAAACTTAGAAAAATTATAAAAAATTGTAGAAGAATAAAAAAAATCATAGAAATGATAAAAAATCATAAAAAATTAATATAAAAATTCAAAAATTATAAAAATGAGTTTTCTCACTTAGAAAAATCATTTTCTCAAATAAATCAAAAATTGATGTTTTCCTTAAAAATTATTTTCAAAAATCGAATTATTAAGATTAGGTTTAAATTTTTAGAAAAAAATCCAAAAATGGTAAAAACATAAATAAAAAGAGATTTCAAAATTAAAATTCACAAACCCACTAAATATTTTCAAGAAAAGCGAACTACGGCTTGTTTGATCCTGAATAGCAGGTACGTAGGCACCCATTTAGGTCAACCCATAAAATGAAATAAAAAATTATTTTTTCAAATAACTCATTCAAAAACATAAAGAAACAGAAACAAAATAAAAGACATTTCTAGATAGAGATAATTTTAGGAGATTAGGTGGTAACCGTAAGGTTTTAATAGGTTAGCCTCCGAACTTAGAAACTCTGGTTTTCCTTTTCCTCTTTTCACCAAAGACAAGAAGAGGAAATCACGACGACTAGTGGTCCAAATTAAGACTAATCCGCTCCTTTAGTCTTAATTCAATCTTTCCCAACAACAGTTGGGTGGCAACTCCAAAATTAAACGAAGTTCCTAACTCAAGTCGATGATCTATATTAGATGAGCATAGGGTCTAGTCTAGATCGGATTAGGAATGGGAAAATTCAAAAATTAGACTCGACAATGTCAAACAGACCTACAGAATAATGTAGCAAATAATCATGCAATTCATTTATTATTTTATTTAAAGTAAACAACTAACACAGGAGTACTCATGACTTTGGACAACACGATTAAGAATATAACCAGCACGGGTCATAACAAGGTACTTGGCCTAATCGACCCGATAAAAACCCCATAAGGTTTAGGGTTGGGTTATGAAATTTAGAAAAAATTCGATGAAAAAACCCAATTCAATATTTTTTTTAAATAATAAATTAATATTATAATTTATAATAAGTAGATTTTATTTTATTTTTATATTTGATTTCTCTCTTTTTTTCCATCACAAGTAGATTGATCATAAATTAAAGAAATGACATATGAAAATAAGTTAGAGTATGGAAAAAAAAAAAGAATTAATTGCTATTCGGGTCGAGATCGCATTAGGTTTGGGGTACTTTATTTGTTGGACGGGGCGGCTTTGGGTCGAGTGAAAAAAATCCCTATCGAGTTAGGGTAGGTTTTGGATATGTAAATCCTTTGCTGGGTCGGGTTTGGGTTTCAATGAACCCATCTCAAACCTAGCCCATTTACATCTCTAAACATGATGGGGATCGTAGGATTCGATTCTATTACAATGGTAATCGGGGGTTAATGGGAGTAGCTAGACCCCAAAACTTAAGTAACCTTGTTTAAGTGATCTTTCCATTATACGGTCCTCATTTGTCATAGTTTAGCTATATCTTATCGTCTGTCAAGATCCATAATCTTATACGACTCTCAATATACCTTTTCTTCATTTACAATGTTTGTTATCCGATGCGATTTCACTTATCAACTACCTATCAAGTCATCACTCAATGGCCTAGGTACTTAACCATCATTTCATTTTAAGATATACGACCATAGTCATAATCCAAATCTAAGAGTTGTTACTTGTTAGCTCAAGTGACCAAACACAAGTAGTAAGCAGATATTTAGTCGGATTAATTATTAGTCTAGTTAATTTTCTAACCCAACAAACAACACATATGTCATTATGTACCTAGAAGGGTTGAAGATTCTTAAATCATAGTTCAATTTTCCATTTGAGTAGATTAAACCAATTTTATGTACCAAAAGAGTTAATTATTCTAAGTATTTAAATTCTATTTTAGAGTTAAGTTTAGACTACTTAAAGCTCATATATGAGCCCATTAGGGTTACATAGACTTAATTAACCTTTAGCTAATTTTGAACCAAACCATGTAAAGTTTATTCATTTAAGCCTAATAAGTTATTTGAATTTGAGGTTAACTGTGTTTAAGGCCTAATTAAGCTATTGGGGTCTTTAAAGAATGATAAGCTCAATTATATTTGGAATTAGGCCACTAGTCTTAATTAAATCACTTAGGTTCAAATTATTAATATTGAGTCCATTTTAGGTCCAATTAGGTTATTTTAATCTATTCTAATTAACTTAGGCTCATTATGTCCAATTAGTCCTATTTGTTATGTTTTAGACCCAATTAATTATTACACCAAATTTGAATTTCATTTTAAGCCTTTAGTTGATTTATGATATTATTTGGTTTAAAGCTCATTTAGGTTCAATTGACTTATTAAGGTCTATTTAGGGTATGGGCTTAGTAAGGACTCTAAAGATAAATGGATTCAATTAAGTTTTTGGTCTTAAGCCCATTTGGATTCTTTTAGAGCCATATAAGCCCATTTTATTCTATTAGGCATGGGTTTAGCTCATTTTAGGTTTTTAATTCGATTTAGGTCTTAATGTGGTTGGAGGGTTGATTTGGTTTCTTTATTGTGCTAAGGCCATTTAGGATATGAGCTTTAAAAGGAGAATGGACCCAATTAGATTTTGAGTCTTGAGCCTATTGGTCAATTGAGTCCATTTCATTAAATTAATTCCTATCTTGGTTCATTTAAGATATAAGTTTAATTAAACCCAATTAATTCAATTATGATTGAACATCTGGGCCATTCACAAGGGAAAGTAGAAGGGTGGTCCTTGAGCCTATATAGATGGGGCAATTTGGGACTAATTTAGCCTTGACTTGAGTTAATTAAATCAATTAATATAAAATTTTAATTTGTAACTTTTCAAAGTCTTAATTTTAAAAGGTCATAACTTATTTATTTTAAGCCCAAATTAAGAGAAATCAAAGTCATTTGAACTCTTATTACTTCCACTATCCATTTTAACATAAAAAAAAAAACTCATTTTATTCATTTTAAAGCATCTAAATTCTCATGTTACATTAAGTTATGAATTATCAACTTTAAAGGCCAATAACACATCCAATTTAGGTTTAATTCACTCTAAACCAAAGCCCACTTATTTTTATTCTTTTCTCGAAGCCTAATAGATTTCTAGATCAGCCTTGTCATTCCAAAACATCAAGTTTCAACATATCTAGCCCATTTTCAATATAGTTCAACTTCTAGGCTTTATTTTACATCTAAGCAAACTCTTATCTATCAAATTGACATATCTCAACCAAATTAACTCAAATTAAATATAATATTTGATAAATTTCTAGTAGTGATTAAATCAAGCAAGAAAATCATAATCCTTAAGAACATGTTTACATGCTGGAAATTCATAAGTTATCAATCAATTTAACTAATTTATCAATCAACTCATTAATATCAACAAATTCAATTTTTGGCATGCTATATACATCAAACCCATCACTTAAACTATTCCTAAATCTACATTCCCATACTTCAATCATTAAATTACCATCAATTATCATCTAAATTAGATTTCACATATAATTTAGGTCCCAATTTCTTCTCCATGGTGGTAGCTACACTCATCTATCCACAAATAATTTATCACCATGCATCAAGCTCTATTTCAAGCACTTAATCAAGCATTTAACCCTACATCCAACATGTTAAATCATCAATTAACATCTAAGAATCATCAAATGGCATTCCAAAACATCACATAGCTTCATAGATAGTGGTACTCACATGGGTTTATTTTTAAAATTTTATCAAGACTCAAGAAAACATCAATTCACCATGTCTAATCACTTCAAACTATCCGAAATCACCCATTTAAGCTTGGTTTTTAGCTTACCCTAACGGAGATCTACAAATCCTTCTTAATCAAAAGCTAGCCTCCACTTAATAAACACTAGTGTAGAGTTTTCTTTTATCCCACTTTAATCCTTCACATTAGCAAGACTAAGGATTTAAATTCTTAAATGAACTTAAACCTCACCAAAAATCACTTATTTTACTCCTTAAATCATGATTGTGAGAGCTAATTAAGATGGGTCTAGAGCTATGTTTAGTGTTTAGGGTTTGAGTTAAAGTTTTGGGGGTTTACCTTGCTTAGGATTTTTTAAAATTAGAGGGGGCTATTGTCTTCAATTTTGGTCAAATAGAGCTTAAATAGGAAGGTTTGGCTAGGGTTTAAGGGATAAGGTAAAGGAGGAAGATAGGGTTTTAAGGGTTTAAGCCTAATAGTGCCATGTGTCCTACTTTTCAACATGAAAGTCATTTTATTTTTCCTTATTTTTTCCACTCCATGCTAGCTGAAAAATAATTCATTCTTTTCCCCAAATTGCCGTTACTATCTCAAGAATTTAGCCACCTCAATAAAACTAAACTTAGAGGCATTTTGGTTATTTTGCTCACTTGATCTCTAAATTAAAATTTTCCCTTTTCAATTGTTTCTAAATAAATTGAAAATGATTTTATTTACCTAGTTAAGGTCTTGGAGCTATATTTAGGGTCTCCAAGCTAATTCAGGTCCAAATTTAATAAAACTGTATTTAAGGGCAAAAAAATTATTTTTAACGAATTGTCTCAAAACTTTAAAAGAACACTCCCAATGACTTAAAATGACTTCAACTGACTTTAATTAAGTTGTTTAATGATTTTGGTTGACTTTAAACTTTAGTGACTCTAAATCAAATTTAGGGATGAAATGGTCATTTTGTAAAATTGATCTCAAAACTTAACTTTTTCTTTTTTAATTGACTCCAAATAAATCCTAAAGGATTTTTTCACCTAATTAAAGTCTTAAAACTTTATTCATAACCATGAGCTATTTTAAAACTAATTTCAATAAAACTAAGTCCAATGGCAAAATGGTCATTTTGAAAAAAAATTACCCCTAAATTTTGTAAATCTTTTCTTAATTTACTCTAAATTTTGCTTTTTAATTTCACTTACCTTATTTAAAAATTTAGGGTTTTTGAGAGAATGTTAAACAATTAAACAATACACTAAATTACAAACATAAACTTTTATATTAATTGGCTATAGATATAAATTCTCCATTCATTATTAAATGCTTTTGGAGCCAAAGAACAAGATGGTTATAAAGATAGAAAGAAGTCTAGGGTGAACAAATCATCTTTCTATAACGAAACATTCTTTTATACCTTTGATCAAGTTAAATATAAGGTGGTTGGGTTTGCAATAAGTTTAGAATGGCTAATGCAAAGTGATGTGGATGTATTGAGTTTACAAGTTATGGAACAATTTGATCACTGAAAGTAATAGAAGAAGAATTTGAAACTTCAAAATAAGTAATTGGAACTAGAGGTTATAATTTAGAAAGTGTTTGGAAACACTGTTTCGAACATATCCTAGGAACTATTAGAGACTTGGAATCCATTAAAAGCTATCGGAGCAAGTGGACTAGAAAAGGGAACATCATTTCAAAGCTCAACTTTGAAGCTTCACAGCTTTTTGCCTATGAAGAGTTATATAGCTCATAATATATCAATAAAGATTGATTTGAGTCTAATTTGATCTAATGCAAATCGCTTTTCCATTTGGTGCTATTTTGTGATCAAAATCCTTCATTTCTATATCATGTCATGTTGTTAAAGTTTCCTTGTTTAGGTTAGAATAGTCTATACTGTTTGATTCAGTTTCCTATTATATTTTTATCTTGTTTCCTTAATGGTTTTAGGGTTTTACTCTATAAATACTTGTCAAACAATGTAACTAAAGGAATTATCTAATTTTATCAATATTGCAAATTATTTTCTCTCATATTATGGTGTTTCATGCTTTATGCTATGTTGGCAAACAAAGAGATGGTTTTGAATAAGAAGGAAAAACTGACATGTCTAACATTAACTTCTACTAAGTTGGCCCTAGAGTTCAAATTGAAATTTATGCATTAAAGGGTTTCCAAATTATAATTGGGCAATATTTCCACTTATCCTTCTAATTTTCTTTGCTAAAAAAGCAACACTTCACTCCTTCTCTCATTCCTTTCCATCACTTTCTCTCAAACCAAATATAGTGTTAATGAACCAATTGAAATATATGTCAATATATTTGTAGGGAGACAAATTAGTGTGCTGATTCTTTAGGAGAATTGAGAGCAAACATAAGCTCAAATAATATGTACTTTTGATGATACATGATGAACATTCTACACCGATTGGGCTTTTTCTTTTTCCTTGTAGAATGGAAGCAATTGTTGTTGTAAAATTTGCTAGTTTATGGTGTCGTGTACATATATCTAAGTGTTAAATTATGTGTTGGGATAACATTAGAATTTTTTGTTATAGATAACGAAATGCACAACTATAAAAGATTTTATAAGCCAAGAGACAAAGAAGGACATGCAAAATTTATGTGCAAAACCCAAAAGAACAATGGTAAACAACTAAAGATAAAATTGAATCAATCCAATATAAGGTGACAGTAATTGTATAGTGGGTCTCTTATTGTTTTAGAGAACTTAGTTTTTTCGATAAACCCTGAGTTTTTTCACTCTCACTTACTCTATCCAATATACATGATAACATATATATATATATAGACACACTTAATAAAAAATAACTAATATACCATAAAAATATAGAACATAAAATTATTATGGACATAACAACCCTAATTTAGTACTTTATCTATTTCTTTGCCCTAAGTTGTTTTCTATCGTATGAGTTGCTTGCAATCTCAAGATATAAACTCAACTTTTCACTGAACCATATCTTTCACCAACCAAGAATAATCTTGTAAGATCACATCACCTCTCCATGTGGTTTACTAAAAAACTGATTGGACAAACGACTTTTTTATGGTACCAAGATTTGATAGGAAGAGGGGCACAATACAGCCTCAACAATGGAACTATCCTTGAAAATGCAACAAAAGTTAAGGTTGTAGAATCTGTGTACGACCACGCACGACGGACACTTGATGAAGTCACATTTGATCTTCCTCTGGACATCATAAATCTCACCAAGCCTATCTTGGTACAGATAAATTGATTTCTTCAGATGGCATTGGAAGTTAATTGCTTCCGATTATTTCTTGATGCAATCTCTCAGTACGGAACCTATAAACCCACCCCTCAAACCCCAATATCGAAGGTGTATCTCGGCAGAGAAAACGACATTGTCATGATGAGACTGAACCGATGGACTTACAATAAGAAGAATTATTATTTTTTAGGTTTCATGGGATTTAATAATAAAGAAGGGATTTTTTATGGTTTTTTTGTTTAGTAGGTTGAAAATAGAAAGATTTGAATGATTTAATAAGTCAACATTATGCACCAACTTGAGAAATCAAACTAAGAATCAATTACAATATTGATATTATACACAATCTATAATTGATCAAAGGAGTGATTAAAAGATAACCAAAGGTATGCATCAAGCCTAGTAATCAAGAGTTTTCCACAATCAATAAATTAGATCCAAAAGAACAATAGTTTGTATAAAAAATTCTCAAGTAAGTAAATGTATTCAATGGATAAATAGTCGTCTTAAATATAAAAATACACGAAAAAAGCCCTCTTAAGTAATCTCTAGGGCAAACATGTGCATAAAAGGAATAAAACAAAATACATAAGAAAAAGATTTGCATAACAACTTCTTCAATGAGATGCCCAATCTGGCCATTGGGACACCGTTCATAGCAAGCGCTTCATTGGGATAACAAAATAGGTTATTTTTACTTCATCCAAACAATGGAAAAGGCCATTTTGGACGACCTAAGTGTGGACGACAATCCTTCGACCATTCGCTACTTTTCAATGGCCCACTCACCCTGCTTGATTTAGACTTGCTCCTACTCTCTTCAGCATCCCTGATTCAAGTTGGATTCCCATCACTCTCTGTCTTAGTATGTGTCAGGAATTAAATCACAGGACTAAAGCATATGCCAGATTTCTTTATGCTTGAGGGAAAAGACTGACATGAAACCAATTGTGTTTGACATGATTTGTATCGAACAGTTTTCTAACATCAATTGCCATTTCTTTATTATTGCCTTTTTCAATATTTCAAAACTAAAACTAGAAATAACATTGTATTTCCCTGTCACGACCTCTCAAGGAACAACTTTGGATCCTTCAACTGGCTGGACTCGAGCATGGAAACTTGGCCCATACATGTTATCAACCATTAGTCGAAGCGTGCGGCGTCCAAATTTTTGTCGCTACTTCGCCGCCTGAATGGTAAACCTTGTTATGGACAATTTTATACCAAAGGTCGGGTGATGATTTGAGACTCAGTCTATGGATTGAGAATTCTGAAGAACCTTCGGAGTGGCATATACCTGCATGTATGAACTGTGGCGTTCTTCTTAGGGTCCTATAACATGTCTATTGGAACTCCACGTACTCCACGTACTCCACGTACTAAGATATTGTCATCTGATGTATTTAAATCAAACATCTCCAAAGTGCTCCACATTGAGCATACTTAACATTAGAGTTCAGATGAATTCTACCCTACTACACTAAAAGACATCTCAATAATTAAAGAATTGATATCATTAATAGTTTATTATACAAATTTAAGATCATACCAAGTAAAAGGGACTATAAAGATACCCCTTTATAGGATCAATAAGTGTCCTCATACTTTGCCCTATGTAGCACTAAGTTCCCCTACTTTCCACTAATATGCTACTTTGATACCACTTAAAATGTCCTGATCATAATTCCGCATACCAGCATAACATGTTCACTTTGAAATGTTACGTTGCACAGTTTTGTCCTTTTGTCTGGGGAGTTTTTAAGAGGTCATTCATCCTAGAAGTGTATGCTCAGCACACTTAACCTTATAGTTCTGATGAACTCCAAACCACTGCACACAAAGGCCTATCACTAAAATAGTACTCAAGTTAGACTCCTTATTGATAGTAGAAAGTTCGCAAGGAAAATTTTTTGTTAAGACTTCACATACTCTACTATTTCTTGCATCAAAGTCTGCCTTCAAGACCTTTAACGTCAGCATCTATCTTGTTGACAAGGATGGCAATGCTTGTGCTGATCTCCTAGCTAGCTATAGATGAATGCAGATGGTGAAAGTTGAAACATATTTGGATCCTCCTAGTCAACTCTTCAATCTACCAAGTTTTGATTTTTCTGCTAGATGCCATACTAGGGACTGCTTTGTCCCCAATATGCTCTACATGTATTGTGATGATACTCAATTACTAATAGTACTAAACTTTCAACACGGAAACAAAAATGTCTCCCTCTAACTTTGGTTGGTATCTACAAAAATCAACACCTGCGGAGTAGGAAAAAAGCGGCAGAAAGTAGCCAGGCTTACAATAAATCCTCCATACTTCAAATACATGGTCCAACTCCTACTAAGATCTAATTACTGAAGTCCCAGTCCAGTAAGCAGGACTCATATTTCATGACAAACTTAAAGATCAAACTGCAGGGAAAAAAAATTTAATGCAAATCAATTTGAGTATCATGTTCTTTGCTGTATAGAGATATACTAGAGATAAAAGTTAGTATAGCCACGAATAATCTGAGAACACCTAGATGTTTCAGCAGTTCAAGGTTCTACAATTGTTTCCTCAATTAATACAAAGACCTAACCAAACAAGTTAACTGAAACTATACCAGTCCGCATCCATAAAATCCTTGTAAAGTCTAGCCAACTAGCCTTTATCTACCTAATTGCTGTATTCTCTTTTCACGGAGGAAGATGGCCTCCTAGTGCCAGGGACGTAAAATAGACATAGTCCCTTCAGCCTTCTGCTTCATCCAGTTAACATGAGATACAAAATATCACCAGCCTTCTTTTATCATTCGTTCTTTCTCCAAGATGTATAACCCTTCCTTATATTTTTCATTTTCCTCATAAGCTTTCTCCTGAGGATGGAAACCATTTGAATACTTTTAGTACTAGAAATATACCACGAAATAAATAATCAACAAAACTTTTCTGAATGGTGAAAGGTTTCAACTTTCCACCAAAATGTACAGTGCATGCCAGACATGATTCTACTCAGTTCTACAATCAAGCAAATGCATGATCTGGTAAGAAATCATCGATACATATGGATATGCGCTATTATTTGACTAGTAAAATTCAAATGCATAGATTTAATCCATTCAGAAAAGTTATGAAATAAAAGCTTTCCTAGGCGGCAAACCATCATACTCATTCCTGGATAAGAACAAATTCCCTTTTTGCTAGCACAGCAAGCTTGATGACTAGCCTGGCGCAGTCATTCTATGCTGCTGGGATCAAACAAGAGCTTTTTTCTCCAACTGAGATAAGCCTCTTCATGAGCTAAAATTTACCATGTAACAAATGAACAAGAAAACAAGTACGCTTAGCTGCTTAACATAAAGGATTATATATGTCTTTATTGATATAGCTTATAGCTAAAACAGTGAAGATCTATGACCCTTGGGGAACATTGTAATCACCCCAGATATTGAACACAGTTAGACACAATGAGAGATTACTTTCAGTAAAGCTCTTCCTGCCCATGTAATGAACAATCATACAAAAAGATATACTATCTTCTTCCACACAATATTGTTCAGGTATGCTGCAATGAATTCAACATATACACGGAACTTCAAGTTTTAGTTCAAACTCACATATCTCCATCCCACTAACTGTTGACAAGAGCTGCAGTAAATGTCATTAACAATATGCAGTCCACTTAATAATTGCCGATCTTCACTAGGACCAAGAGAAATGTTTACCCTGAAAGTTCATCCAAAAGAAAAATGTTAATCATAAGAAGCTGGTGCTGATAGATAATCGGTCTATATTTCATATCTCAAGTAAAAATCTGCCAATCCACTAACATTGGAAAGTTAGGCAGCCATATGCAGCCAATAAGGATGTCAGAGAAGAGAATAGGAATGCTCCTCTCAGTCTAAAGGCACCAACTAAACAAGTTTCTCATGTGATCATCAACCGCGCTTCCAATCAATACAGACACTAGTTTCAATATAGACCTGATGAGTTTTAAGGTTGGTTTTGATTTCCACATATTCTTCTATTAATTGGTTATACTGCCTTGAGGTGCAACCATTACATTAGTGCCTTTTCCACACAGAGAGTGGTCGATTCCCTCTCCATAAACAACCACCAACAGCAATGCTTCTTCCAAACATATGAATTCACCCTGTGAAATGCATCAACATAAAAATTCATGACAATATGATTCTTTGTAGCACAACTCAGAACTCAATACAAGGCCCTAATAACCAGCAAAACAACTGCTTAGCTGTGAAGGTCTTTGAAGGTTGAGTAGGCTCTCCTAAGACTCAAATTGCATTAGTCTCTTGGAATGTTTTCTGAAGCTACAGAGCAGAAAATATACCGTTTAAATGGAAAACAATTTTCAATTCAATGAAAATTTTCTTCTAGGAGCAAGAAGAATGATTTCCCTTTCGAGAAATTGAAAATCCTTATGCTCAGTTCTTAATCATTTTCGATGAACAGATCAACCATTGGTACCAAATGTCTTGTGACCGCAGACACCACCCGCCAGCGACTAAATAGATAAGAAAATATTTTCTCCAAATCCAGAGGCACCATCAAGCTCTAAGCCATATGAAACACTTCAATACGCATCAGAGTCTATGGCCCCCATGAAACCCCACTAAAATTCATGATCCTGATCATCATTCCTCACTTACTATAGTTACACAAAAGTCCTAAAACAGCAACAGAAGTCTCACCATCGACAATAACATCAGCTAATTCAGTATCAATGAAAACCCAACATGAAAAATCCAATCTTTATGCATTATTAGTACTCAAAACCAAAATAAAACAAGTAAACAACTATCTAATTTACAAACAATAAAGATCAACAAGAAAAATTCAATCTTTATGCATCATTAGTACCCAAAAGAAAAACAAAACAAATACACAATTATCTAATTGACAACCAATTGAAAAACAATAAAAAAAAACAGTCTTTCATGCATTTACTAGTAAAAAAAATCAAAACAACACAAGGGAACACAAAATTATTTCAGCAAAATAAATGTTTTGGGTAAAAAGAGAAGAGACTAACTCACACATGTCTAAACAAATAAGCTCGGCCATGACGACCCTGAAAATTTTTGGAGACGATGTCTTCATAAGAAGCATAGTCCACTTTGCAATATTTGCACTTGAAAATTTTTGCTCCACACAGGTGTTGTATATACAAACGACCCATTAATTAATTACTCGAATGATTACACAATCGTTTTTTGGAGATATAAGGACGACCCAGTTCCCAAAATTGACCGAGAAATCGTGGGTTCCTCGGCGATTAGCAATCGATGCAGCGAAACAAGTGTTGATTCGCTGAAACTATTGAAGGGTGATATTTCTATGCGTAAATGTTATGTATGAATGCCTGTGCGACCTCGTAATGTTCTTTTGCCCCTGAAATACGGAATTAAAATCAATGATGCCATTGCATGAGGAAAAAACCAACCAATAACATGTCATCAACTCTGAAATTCAGTTCCTATCTAATATTGAAGATTCCGTCTGACATCCACTTCACGAAATTAAAAAGAAAAAAAATGATGGAAATGTTATATTTGGATATTTAAAGTAGAAGCAAAAATGGGTGGAAATGATGAAAATTAAAAGAAATTAGTGGATATATTTTTACTTTTATAAAAGAAAAATGGTGAAGATGAGTCTGAGTTGTGTAAAATTATAGATAAAATTCCTATAAAAGTAAAGCTAAAAATATAGTGCAACGTATATTTTTGTTTATCAACAATATGGAAATAAAACATTTGATTATATTCTTATTTTATGAATCCAAATATGAAAAGAAAAAAGTATTTGGTTTCATTTCATTTCTTTTTCCTTCCATCAATTTTCGTTCCTCTTAAAATTTTCGTGGTGCTTGTTAGTAATCAAGAAAGGGGGTTGTGAATTGATTACTTAATATATAATTTTTTTTCTCAAACTAATTTAAAAGTTCTCTTTTTGATTACTAGCAGAATTAAATTGAGTATCGCAGATAGAAAAACAAAGTACACAATGGAATTTAAATAGATTGCATGAAAATAAGTGTAAAGGATAAAAAGATTGGGTAGGTGATTATAATGGTTCTATCTTGTTCGTCTTGTGTGTTATTCCACTTCTCTAACCTCCATAAGTTGGGGATTCGATTGTCTTTACCAAAATTGTTATATTATATCAAACAACCAAAATTTTGAGGATTACAACATAGTCGGCCACTGCCATTCAAATGCTCAATGCTCTATCTCACATTGCTTTTCTTAAGCCAACCTCACAGAACTATAGTGATAAAATACTATAACTTCTCAAAAACAACATCTCTTACAAGCATAAATACAAACATAATCTTGAAGTAAAATAATTATAAATTCTTTATAAGTTTAGTACGCAAAAATGAAATAATTTTTATTATTATTGCATAACTCATGAATTATCTTGTATATCTTATCGCATCTTCTTGATTCAACTTTTGTAATACCTCGGAACTCAAAATGTTACAACTTACCATGTGTTATTACTAACTAATGACATACTAAGGTTCTTAACCTATCTAAAATCCATAGGAAGTTGAATAGTACATTAACCTCAATGAACATAAATCAACTTTTAACATCTACAAGTACATAACATGACTAATCGAACAAACAACTAGAAAAGGAGTCTAAGATGGCTCCTACATCAACTACAAACATAAAAAATTAGGAAGACTAACTACCTTTAGGGTCTCATCTCTATTAACATATACAATTAAGAACATCAATTAAATTCTATCCACAATCCACTTAGGTCAATCACTAATCATCTTAATAATACAAGTACTCTAAATCTTTATTATACCGTTCATCCTGAAAACTAGCATTGTTAAAACAAACATCACCATCTATACCTGCAACTAAAAGAAAGGTCCAATAAGGGATAAGCTAATGCCTAATATGAATTACCACAAACACATACGCATGACACACAGTTACAACAGTCACATGCATTAAATGTAAATATGTAAATCACAACCAATTTAATTATTTTTATTTAAGTGCATTAATCATCACACTAAGGTACTCATGATCTAGCACAATATTTCACTTACAAAATTGTATATATATTTGATATATTCAAGATACCGGTCACGATACTAGATTGTTGCAAATGACCACTCTTGGCTTTAACACCTATAAGTCATCTTAAAATTTATTTAAATCATTTCAATATACAATTTTCACTGGAGACTATGTTGCATAGAGATTAGTGGGTTGCTCTTTAAGGTTCTACCTCTTCTAGTCCTCAAGCTGAGCTACATACAAACAGTAATCAATTATTAGCTGATTAATATTTAAGTTCATTTAACTAGTAATCCTAATAAGCATGAGCAACATACAGAGTAAACACATACCAAACATCACAATTTTCACACGAGCTTAGCTCTCTTGATTCCAAACTTGATCAACATCATAAACAACATACTCTTAAGATCCTATGGGTGTGTTCTTGCTCATGTACCTTTTAGTAAAAAAAAAAAAAAAAACTCCTTTCAATAACTACACAACCATATACCTCTTAATTGGGCATGTTCATGCACAATGAGGACACCAATACATAAGGATGCTACTGGCTGTAACAACATACCTTTCAGTTGTCTTCTAAACTTTTTAGTTAACCCACACAATCTTATTTGGTGCTTGGAAGGCGAATCATTATGCCCTCCTCAAAGTAAGGATTAGGTAAAACATGTATATACAACTTGCACTTGTTTCTCAAATAAAGTACAACTCTATCTAAATTTACTCTACTCTATTCAACTAACATTATCATATTCCCATTTGAGAGCACTCGCACATATATCAATACACTTCATTTGTGATCAACCAATATTATGAATTTTAGATACCCACACTCATTAAGTGAATTTCCACCTATTATAGTTAAAATCTAGATAAGCATAAGACTATATAACAAGGTCAGCTAGTCTCCTTACTTACTTGATATTTTATTTACCCAAGCCACTTAAGTCACCTGTTTCAAGGATTGCAATACCATGGCAAAATACAATTCTAACCTTCAAATTTACATTTGATCCACTACTTAAATACATTGAAATTTAGTGATATGTCTAACAACTATACAAAAAGTCAAAGTTTCTCTTTTTTGTTGAACTAATGCACTCAAAACTCCCCAAAATCTAGTAGTTGTCATGTACCTAAACCTATGGTCGGAGAAAACTAAACCCTTATCTCATATTATGAGCTAAGTGAGTATAACTAAAATAATAATGAATATTCACATAAAAGGAAGAAGACAAATTCAAATATATTCTATAAGCCAAACTTAATCTCCTCATCCACCAAGCATGACTAGATATTCATGCAACATGCAGATGTTGTGCTAATGCACATGTTATCTACTAGCTAGTATCTTAGATGAACAGCATTTAGTGGCTCAAACTGAGCAATAAGTCAAGCATTATCCAAGCAATAAAAAAGTGCACTAGGCAACTCTAATTGAGCATTAGAAGAATGCACTAGGCGACTCTAATCGAGCTTTAAACCAAGCAAATGCAAGTTATATGCTTTTCAAGACATGTTTGGTAAACCCAGCATTTTTCTAAAATCAATAATTGAGCTTTAAAATAAATGTTCAATTGATCCTTCATGTCATGCTATAAATGTGAACTAAGCATACACCTAAGCTAATCTAGTTGACAAAAATGGAATTCATATGTAAGTCAATTGCTCAACATATACATATACTCCCAATCAACCAATTATCAAACAATTTCTCAAGTATACTAATACTTTGCAATCTAAAATAGTTCTTATTCCAAACATTCATATAATAACAAGACATTAACCAAGCAAAACCTAAGCACATTGTTAAAAGTCAATAGAAATCTCATATCAAATTTCATTTAACTAAAATTCAATAAGAGTAAGGACCTAGCAAATTAAACAAAACATGCTTCCTTACATCTTGCCCATACCTTAGCCAACAATATAGGTCATACACCAATCCCTTACGCCCATCTATTCAATACATGTTAATCTTAAGAAAATATTCCCCAATAGTCAACCACTTACACAGGTGTAACTAACAACATATAAAGTATAAACATCAATTATTTAGACTTCCATAAAGAAGTGAGTCCTTGATACTCACCTGGTCTAGACTTGTTCTTTATCCTCCCAAAAAAGAGTGAAATGTCCCTTATGCTTCTATAGTAACAACATGCATAATTAAATTCATCAAGGTTTATTTCATTTCAATTTTCATTATATTAGTATGTAAAATTACCCAATTACACTATTAACTTTAAACTATCGTTATTAATTTTTGTAAGTCTCATCTCTCTACTTCTCTATATTCTAAGAACTCTATAGGTACATTGCTATATGAATTTGACAATAATCATGGATTACTAAGTTACTTCCCTAATCATTTGACAATTACCAGGTTATAACATTTTTTTTTTTAACTGGACTATAACTTAGATTATCCTTGAAGGTCAGCTAATCATCATCAATTTCTCCCTTCCTCAAAACTATCCAACACACCTTTGTTCCAAAAATAATGAGTTTAGGCCATGTGGATACTTAAATTACAACTAAACCAACTATAATTTATCACTTTAGCTTATATACAACTAGTTGCTAACTATAAACTACATGATTAGTTGAACATTAAACACATAAGCATCTTTAGATACTTTTAATACAATAATCCAGCTTTTAATATCCTACAATGTCATATTGTTTTAGACAATTTTCATTAAAGCCCCATCATACTTATCCTAATGATAGAGCCATTTTATACTCAATCTTTATAGTATGAAGTGTATTAATTTATTATAGATTTTATAGAAATCAGAAGGAAATGGTGCTTAATTCTATTATGGTGATAAATCAGGTTAAATGGAGTCAAGGGTGCTAATTCAAGTAAATTAGAGAAGTCATCTCCAACTTGGATCAAACACAAAGATTTACACCGCCGGAGGAAAGTACATGGGCGTGTAGTTGAAGTACACGACCGTGTACTTAGTTTTGAAGCCACAAGAAAATACACGATTGAAGTACACGACCGTGTATCTATCTTGAAGAATCCACAGGAAAATACACGGTTGAAGTACACGACCGTGTATCTGTCTCGAAGGAGGCACGGTTTGAGATACGGCCATGGTGCAAACCGTGCTACACACTGCATGAGAAGGAGAGAGACACGGCTTGTAACACGGCCGTGGTGGAAGCTTGATGAAGCCGTGCCATATACTAAATAAGGAGGAGAAATTGTAGAACTTCGACCAGAGGATGACACGGCTTGGGATCTGGCCGTGGTTGAAGCCGTGGTATACACTGGACACGGAAGATGATATGTGAATTATACACAGAGGAAGGCACGGCTTGACCCACGGCCGTGTTTTAGGGCGTGCCAGGTGGACGATTATTTACTTCTCGAGATTTACTTGAAAAAAGAAAGATATTTTCGTATCTTGCTAGCAAAAAATCACCTGCCATTCCTTTAACAATATAAATAGAACTAACCCTAGAGGGTTAAAACATCTTGGATCATCTTGGAGACAAGAAGGAAGGAAGGAGGCAGAGCAACAAAACCGGGAACTGAGGCTTGTTATGTTTTTACTTTTAATTTTCGTTTTTATGATGAACATGTGTAGCTAAGCAACTTTTTCTAGCCAAAGGGTCGTAGAAGTTTAATTCTCCACGAATTGTGAGATCTAATTGATTTGTCTTTAATCTATTCTTTGTTTTTGGATATTCATATATCTTCTGAACGTTTTGTCATTATTATCTTTGTTGATTGGTATGAATTAGAGCTCTTCTACTCAATTGGCAAGTTAATATATTGTCAACTAGCACGTCAAATCCGTAATTGTTTGATAGTTCTAGTCTCGGTGACACAATAACATGTTTGGTTATAAAATAGATGATCGAATTCATGTTATGGAGATGTATGATCTTGTTTAAATAGGTTATCTTATAATCTACTAGCATGAATTGGTGGTCTCTCTAGTTTTTAATGCTATTGATAGATTAAATCCTAAGAGCTTGTTTAGGGTTGTCTAATCGATAAGAGAAGTAATCAAAGAGCTTGTTTTGATTATCGAAGAAGTAAGGAGAGATAGGTTGTTAGAGCTTGTTAATAACCATAACCAATTTATCTAGAAATAAGAATAGAAAACATTTGTATCGATGATCAATTCCTAGAATTAAACTATCATGATTCCTTTGGCTAGGCTTTTATCAATATTCGATTTTATTATCTTGTTTCAATATTATTTTGATTCACAAACAAAACCCCCCATTTTTCTTTTCCTCTTTATTCGTTTTGAATAGAAATATATTTAACCAATCCCTGTGGATACAACCCTACTCACTACTATACGCAAATCATATCATTGTCTAGGAGTAGGTTTTTATTTTTGTTGGATTCGACACCCATCAAATTTTGGCGCCGTTGCCGGGGATTGGTGTCAAATTTATTTTTATTCTTGTATGACTCGTTCTTCTCAGACAGGTGAACTCACTTATAATCCAGAGATCGAGAAGACTCTTAAGAGGCTGCGAAGAGAAGCTAGATCATCCCCTGGACTAAACTTGGCATCGGATTTGTCTGATTCATCCATTGATTCTGAAAAAGAAGACAATATGGCAAATCCCGAAAGAACATTGCGAGAATTGGCTGCACTAGATGTGAATCAACAACCCCTTTGTATTCACTATCCCGAACTAGCTGTTGAATTCGAGTTGAAATCTGGGTTGATACATCTGCTACCCACCTTTCATGGTCTTGAGAATGAAGATCCTCACAAACATTTGAAAGAATTTCATATAGTGTGTTCTCGTATGAGGCCGCAAGGAATAACCGACGATCAAATCAAGTTACGTGCTTTTCCATTTTCTTTAAGTACTAAAGCTAAAGATTGGTTGTTTTATTTGCCTCCAGGTTCTATAGCCACTTGGACAGATATGGTGAGACTCTTCTTGGATAAATTTTTCCCCGCGTCTAGAGCTGCTGGTATAAGAAGAGAAATTTGTGGTATCAAACAGAGGGACACCGAGACTCTTCATGAGTATTGGGAGAGGTTCAAGCAACTTTGTGCAAGCTGTCCACAACATAGGATATCTAAACAACTTCTCATCCAATACTTCTATGAAAGCTTGCTTCCGATGGAGAGGAAGATGATGGATGCTGCAAGTGGAGGTGCCATAGTAAACAAAACCCCTGGTCAAGCTAGGGAATTGATCTCCATTATAGCTGCTAATTCGCAACAATTTGGGTATAGGCATGATACGTCTTCAAGGAAGGTAAATGAGGTAAGTGTGTCTAACCTTGAACATCAAATTTCTAACCTAACCTCCCTTGTGCAGCAGCTAGCTCTTGGAAATACCCAGCAGGTGAAGGCTTGTGGAATTTGTGCTGCTCCTAATCATCCTACCGACATGTGCCCCACATTGCAAGATGACAATCATGAACACGCCAATGCTGTAGGAGGATTCCCAGGACAGCCACAAAGGAAATATGATCCCTACTTGAATACTTATAATCCTGGATGGAGGGATCATCCTAACTTCCGGTATGGCAATAACCCACAACATTTCCAACAATTCCAACCTAAGCCATCAAACCAAGTACCCCAAGCTCCTTCCACTTCAGGTATGTCTCTTGAGAAAATTGTTAAATCACTTGCCGTTAATACAAAACAATTTCAGGATGAGACAAAGCAGAGCATCCACAACTTGGAAAATCAGGTAAGCCAACTTGCTTCTACTGTAAACAGGTTAGAAACTCAAGGTAAGTTACCTTCTCAAACTATTACAAATCCAAAGCAAAGCGTTAATGCAATTACCTTAAGAAGTGGAACAGAATTACATGGATCAAATAAGAAAGGACACCCATCTAATCCTGAGGAAGAAACTAAGAAAGAAATTTCAACTCCAAGCCAACAGGACAACCAGATTAGAGGTTCTCTAGTTGAGCCACCAAAGGTCATGTTGACACCACCTCCTTTCCCCTCCAGATTAGAGAAATCCAAAAATAAAGCGGAAGAAAAAGAGATTCTGGAAACTTTTCGAAAAGTTGAGATAAATATTCCTTTGCTTGATGCCATTAAGCAAATACCTCGCTATGCTAAATTTCTCAAAGAATTGTGCACTAACAAAAGGAAGCTGAAAGGTAATGAAAAGATTAGTGTGAGTGAGAACGTTTCAGCTATTATTCAGAAGAAGCTTCCTCTTAAATGCAAGGATCCAGGTATGTTTACTATTCCTTGCAAAATAGGTAATCTTGGAATCGCTAAAGCCATGTGTGATCTAGGAGCTTCGATCAATGTCATGCCTTTGTCTGTTTATCAATGTTTGAATGTTGGTCCCTTGAAGGAAACAAGTGTTATTGTTCAACTTGTTGATAGGTCCAATGTTTATCCTGAGGGAGTTCTAGATGATGTTTTAGTTCAAGTTAATGGGTTGGTTTTTCCTACTGATTTTTATGTGCTTGACATGGAAGATAATGATTCTCATAATTCATCACCGATATTATTAGGGCGACCATTCCTTAAGACATCCAAGACGAAAATTGATGTAAATGATGGTACCCTCACTATGGAATTTGATGGTGAAGTAATTAAATTTAACATTTATGATGCCATGAAACATCCTCACAATATATCTCCTGTTTTTGTTACGGATGTTATTAACCCATCACCACAGGCACCAAAGCTGGAATCAAAACCCTTAACCGAACATCTAGCCAGGAATGTCTAGCCAAAGACGTTAAAGAAAGGCGCTTCATGGGAGGCAACCCATGTAAAAAAAAAAAAAAAAATCAATTTTTAGTTTTGTTTTGTTTTAGTTTTGTTTTGATTCTTTCTTGTGGATCAGCTGCAGCAAGGATACATATCTTCAGATGACACTCTCTAATGCTTAATGGGAGAACTCTAATACCAGGGAAGTACCAGTATTTCCTTTCTCTTATTCTCTAATGTTCCCTGAGTTGTTAATTCCTCTTTAATTGTGCTGAATTAGTAACAGTGAGGACACTGTTCAAGCTAAGTGTGGGGGAGAGGATAATAAAATATAGAGAATAGAGAACTGACTTATACTTTGAATGTTTGTCCTTAAGCAATTTTAAGCCAAATTTTTTTTCAAAATTATCATGAAATCTGGAGATTGTACTAAATGTTGTAATAAGCATCTACAAAATGTGAAATTGACTTGTTCAAATGCTTTACTCACCTACTGTTGTGATTAGAATACTTGGTTAAAATTAAGTAGTGAAATCTTTAAGAAACAAATTTACCTTGTATTTAGCTTTAGAATTGGAAGTCTAAGAGTAAGTCGAGTCCCTAAGTGAAAAATAAACAAGTTTACTTTTAGGTTATATTAGCTACTGTATACTCTTTGAAGTTGTTGTAAAACAATTAAAACAAAAAAAAAAAAAACCAATCAAGCATAGCCATTACTCCAATGATTCAAGTAATTAAGTTAAGAGTATTCAAACTTGAATGTTAGAGTGAGGAAGAGTCCATAGAGATATCTCAAAACCCGGTCACTTGAGTGACGAGCTCGGGATGTGCCGACTCAATGAACTCACTATAACGATAAGGGCGAAAAAGGCAAAAGTTCATGAAAAGAAGCGAGCAAAACCCGTCAAAATAGATGCTTGATTAAATCAAAAGAACAATGAATGTAAACATTCATTGAATTAAGCAAGACTTATAATAAAAAGGGAGAAAATCTATGGAAAGAGTTGATACTATATGCTTTTACTTTATGTTGCAAGGATTATATACTTGATAATATCCAATGAAGTTTAATTGAGTGTTTTTCCTTAGTGGATTAAGTATTTACTTTTGGAATAAAAATTCTTTTGCTAAACATGAGAATTAAAGTTTGTTTTGTTTAGATTAGCTATTAAATTTTGTCCATAGTAATTTGATCACATGAAACCAGTTTGGTTGAAGTATTAGACATTAAAATTACAAGTCATGAATTACAAATGAATAGATGCTTGGAATGATGAAAAGAAAAGTTCGTATAATCTATGACAGATTTCTCAATTGATTTGATTCAATTGCTTAAGGATAAGCAAGAATTTAAGTGTGGGGGAATTTGATAGAGCCATTTTATACTCAATCTTTATAGTATGAAGTGTGTTAATTTATTATAGATTTTATAGAAATCATAAGGAAATGGTACTTAATTCTATTATGGTGATAAATCAGGTTAAATAGAGTCAAGGGTGCTAATTCAAGTAAATTAGAGAAGTCATCTCCAACTTGGATCAAAGACAAGGATTTACACTGCCGAAGGAAAGTACATGGGCGTGTAGTTGAAGTACACGACCGTGTACTTAGTTTTGAAGCCACAGGAAAATACACGACCGTGTATCTGTCTTGAAGAATCCACAGGAAAATACACAGTTGAAGCACACGACCGTTTAAAAGTTGCCTCATTAATAATTTTTTAGATCTTTAGCTTCCTTTATTTTGGGTAAACTATTGAATTCATCGAAGTGCATGATTTACTTTCCTTCTTAATATTGAATAATATGTATTTTACTAAAAATCTCTATCATGTTTAAGTCCAATTTAAGTAATATAGGTCAAATGTATGACCCAAATATATTTAACTAGTAGAGATAAGTCGTACTATTCTATTACTTTGTCTCATGTATCTTATAATCTTTAGAAACTCTAATTTTATTGTCTTTGGAACAAGTTAACTTGCGAATTATGTATTTGGGAAACTTTTGTGTTCAATTTTCGATAGATACCAAAATGGTCCTTCTTTAACTATATTAGCTTTCGATGACTTCTTTCTAATCTTGAAATTGTCTTTGATATAGAAATTTGTCTTTTTAAGTTAAAACATCTTTAATCATCTTTCAAACTGTAACTTTTGATTCTTTTTCTTCTATTCCAACACTTGGTTTTTAATAAAGATAATCTCCTACAATCTTTTTTTTTTTTTTTTTGCAAATTGCATATCTACATTCTTAAAGCAATTTACTAGATAGGCTTGATTATATATATAACTGCAAAAATTGTTATCATTTCATTTTGACAAACTATAAGTTTTATAGTATATGTTTTATTATCATCAAAACTTATTATATGATATTTAACAAATACACCATAGCTCAGGTGCCTTTTTATGGTCTAGAAAAAATATTTTTAACCAAATTTATAGTTATATTTTCATAAAATGTATAGTCATTTTAAAATAATGAGTAATGCATAAAATATTCACGAATATGATCCTTATAAAATATACAATTAATGTATAATTTACTATTCGTTATTTTACATATCTATATTATTAAAAAAAATCCGTTTAACTCACACTCATAATAATATATAATATATGACCTTTTATGGGTAAAATATAGGAATTATAGAAAGTTAGGAAAACAAAAAATTTGTAGTTGTATTTTTATAAGCGCATTTTTTTAATATTTATATACAGTAATATAGTTTCAAACTTCTTTGTTTTTGGATCTACACATAACGGATGTGTATCAGTCTAATTAATACTAAGTAAATATAACAAGTATACAGGTCTATTTGTTTACAAACTCCTCTTCTTTTCTTTTTTTTTCTCTTCTTTTTCCTTCCCGAGTTTATAAACCCTTACTATTTTTTTTGGTTAAAGTATTAAGGGAACTTAAGAACTTAATACTAATAGAGAGAGGAAATAAAACTTTTTTTTTTTTCATTTTCGCTAGAGGATTAAATACATTTGAAGAGGTGAAAATAAACAAAAGTTATTTTAGATAGGTACTATTTTTTCTCCTTTAGGTTTGATTTTTGAGATTGTTTACGGTAATAGCGCCTCCTTCTAAACATCATTGTATTTTTATTCCTCCTTCTCTCTCTTTAAGCTCCGCTAATAATTAAAATTTCATATTACCAATATATGCGAAATTGACTTAAACATTACTGAACTCTTAAAATGGAAAAGATTATGATAATGGAGTTTTGATTTTTACAATGTAAATTGGACTTCTTTATTATTCAACAGTAAATACACTAAAAATCCTATATGTTTATATCAAAATTCAATTAAGTCATCTAAATATTAAGTGGGTTACTTAAACTCTTTGCGTTTGTGCTGAAATCCAAGTAAGTCCGATATATTTGTGCTTATGGATTTAGAATAAGAATTTCTTGTTTTTTCTAGGGTTTGGGTTTATGGGTTTAAGTGCATTATGTTTATATTTTTGCATCATGTGAATCCCTTTATTAATATTATTATCTTCCTTAATTTATTGCTATAAACATAGTGACAAATTTGGAATGATGTCCTAAATATAGAGGACTTAATTGACTCTTCTTTTTTGTATAAACCTTAAAGGATTTGTTTAAAGGTTAAAACTAAATCTTAATTATATTTTGTCATAATTATAGAACACTTTTTTTAGTCAATTATTATACATAGTATAACTTTAAAAGAGGCATATTCCTTTAGGATGTCAATGTCCATAATATTAAACTATAATGAACTTGGCTAATTATAGAATACTTAAATGTTTATTTAAATGACTTGATTAGAACATTTTTTATAAACTTATCCCTTATTATTTAGAGAATAGTCTCGAATTTTTTACTATATAAGATATAATTAAAAATAATATATCACACGAATTATATAAGATATATCATTTGAAATCTCCATTTTGTATAATAATAGCTGATAAAGCCTATATATGATACTATTATATGATATTTTCCAATAGGTAGATAGATTTTCCTAGATAAGAAAAGTTGAACCATGTTGAGTCGTGCCTAGCCTCACCGACTCGATAGCTTATGGCTTGACTCAAAGTTATCAATCATTTTGGGCCAGCTCTCGACCGAATGCATAGCACGAATAAAGATGCCAACGTTCAAGTTCAACACCTGTGTTGCTAACTATCGATGCTTCATACTACTGGAAGGAAATGAATAAATAAAGAAAATATAATAAAATAAAAACAGAAAACTATCGACCCTTCATCTATTTCTTGTCTAGCTTTGATCTGCTTATGTTGAGATACGTGCAGCTCCAACTGTGTTGAGTAAGGATTCAATGAGGATCTATCATTAAAGAATAACAGAACACAAATTCAATAAATAGTAAGTAAAAGGAAAGAGAGAATTTGAAACACAAAATTTAATTTAAAAAATCTCTCAAGGGTGAGAAACCATATGCCAAGCCAAAAATAAATTCACACTGTGACACTGTTTGCTTCCTCCAAAGCCCCGTAACCATGAGAGCCCTAGACACCACTGACACCTCTTCACTTGCACCAGTTAGCACATCCCGAGTCATCAAGGACTCCTTAGAATTCCATGCTCCACCTTCTTCCTCACACTCTTCACCAAGTCAACAAGTACTTCTTCTAAGACCTCTCAACTTCTACCTTCCTCCAAACTCCACTCATCTATACAACACCTAAGTGAAGTAAAATAGAATTTGCCATTGTATTGCTAATGTATACCTTTACATCATAGCCAACAACACTTTACTAAAATTTACTACCCTATAGAGCCATTAAGAATTGGCATTCTCTCACAATAGCAGCAAGATACCAAACCTAACTCCTCATCATCATCATACTTCCATGGGATACCTTTACATGATAGGATCTCATTATATTACAGTATCTAGCACAATCCAATAACATAAGAGATGAAGCATTATGAGATAATCTTAACACCAAACTCATGTATGGCATAGTGTATATCCAACCGTTTAGCCCATACTCCATTTACACTAGCAATTTTCTACTTTCGCCCATTTCTTGCATACAAAGAATCACTTTACAATTGTTGGTTTGTTTAAAATCAATCTTTGCTACAAGACATATGTAATACAATAATAATCGAAGGCCTAATATGAGGATCTCCTCCTAACTAGCTAGACAACATCATCCTTTGGTTCAACTATGCTACACTAATAGTTGCTTTACTCATTGGCATTAGTTTTGTGTCATGTAACCATTCTAGTCACAATAAAAGCATATCGTACCTTGGCATATAAACTTCCCTCCAGAAGTGAAACTTTTATCCAGAGTTGGATGTCCATCAATCTCTATCAGTTATACTATTTATAACCTCACTCCCATTGGACTCCATTTAGGTCTAATTGAGTTTCGCCCAACAAATTGCTTCTCATAATCCATAGATCAAAGGCTTAGGAGAGCATAATAAGATCACTGCGAATAGACCACTATCTTCTCCAATATATCACCGTCTTCTTCGCTAGTATCTCAAGAAAAAGACTAGCAATCAAGCTAAGTGAAATAGTTGTCCATCACCTTCACAAGCTTGACTCCATAGCATTCTATTTGCCACAAACCAAAAATTGTATCAACATGAAATCCCTCAATATTATATTTAACTCTTCAATGTATAGATTACAAACCCTACATCTTGGATCCCCTTGCATCACTACCAATCTCTCTACATTTTCCACAACTAGGGTCCTAATGTTTAACTACCGAGCTTTAGCCAATATGGCTTTAACCTTACTCCAACTGTCTCCACTATAACCTTGCTTTGATATTGGTTTGGAATATTCGTAGCTTTGATAATGTTTTTTTAAGGATTTGATCTAGATCATTGATATAAGTCGACAAGGCATGAAGAAAAGAGAGAACAGATAAAAGAAAAGAGAAATTTTGATATGCTGAATTTAACATAAAAAAAATAAAAAATAAAAAACCATAGGCAAGGTTGTAAGTAGATCCACTAGTTTAAAAGCATATATGAACCACTCTCACAACACTTGGAGCAATTCTCCACGACGAGTCCCCTAGCATTTATCTTATGTTCCAGTATGATATAATGATATACGTGTATATATAGTTACTAAATTCTAAACCCTAACACTCAATATAATATGAGGAAAACAGAAAACAAGAAAATAAATGCTAACTAAGGCTTGACCTAATCGACTATGGAGGACCATTTGTCATCTGCCCCATCGTGTTCTTATGCTCCAACTTCTCCCTTTGTCACATATTTGTCTATACTCCAATTTTAGATCCCATGTAAATTCAGGACATAGGCAATAACTTCTATTCTGGTTCTTATCTTATCAAAGTTCTTTATTATTTTATGATATATTCGTGTTATGTTTCGATTTAAAATAAATATCACCTATTTGTTATTACTTTCCATTTTTAGAAGTTACTCATAACTAATTCATTCAATGTACTTTATTAGATAAAATCTCATAATAATATAATCATCTAAAGTGATTACTCAATTGATGTTTAACTCAAGGCCTTTATTTATTTTATAACTCGTGGCATGAACATTTTTCATGGGAATGGAATAAATTCGACTTTTCTTCCCAAATTTTCTATGAAATACATATTGATAAAAATAAACGAAAGAAAAGAAGCCCACCGTCACAGATCAATTTCAAACTCGAGACTAGCCAATTTTGAGCCAGAATATAGTAAAGGTAGTAATCGTTGGTTCATTCGACTCTAAACTAAAAAAGCGCTTTAGAACCATCGATTTGGGGAGTTTCCTACATAGTGTTCATGTATGGGCAACCATGGCTAGAAGTCACAACTATTATAATTCATGCTATGAGATAACCATGACCCCTAAATCAATCGAGATCCACAATCTTAGTTGATCCTATTGTTTTGTTTTATTTAAATATTAATTATTCTTTTTTTTCCTTTTAGATATACTATAAGATAATTTAGTTTTATTTAGATTCTAGAAATTGATTGGCTATATATGTTTAACCTTTTTGAAATATACTAGAGATTCAAATCTTTTACAAAGGGTAAATAGTAACTACATTTTAGTTCATTTACGATTTGATCTAGAAGATTGTAAATAAATTTACAGTAATTTTTTTTTTCCAATTTCAACTATTTATTGAAGAGCAACCAAAACTAATGCAATTATGCTTAAGGTTCACAAATGTTGAACCCTTATCCAAGTTGCCCTAAGAGGAGAATGGGTATAGGGCTACAAATGAGCCTAATCGAGTTGAGCCAAGCCTTTTAAGGCTCAAGCTTGGTTTGTTAGAAAAATTAAATTACAAGCTTGAGTTGAAACTCATTAAGGATTTTGAAACTCAAGTTTAACTCATTTAAATCAATAAGCTTGAGCTTGTTTATTTAAACGAGCTTGAACTTAAACCCATTTAAATAAACAAGCTTGAGTTAGAGTTTGTTTAGATAAATAAGCTTACTTATAAGCCTATTCGTGAGCCTACTTGTTAATAATATAAATAAAAGCTTACTTAAGAGCTTATTTGTAAGTTAATTTGTTGAAAACATAAATGAAAGTCAACTCATTAGCTTATTTACAAGCCTACTCGCGAGATTATTTGCATATTAGCTTGTTAATATTATAGACAAGTCTACTCTTAAGCTAGTTAGCGAGTACAAATAGGAGTCTGAGCTCAACTTATTTAAGTAAATGAGCTTTTTTTTTAGCTTAAACCCGACTTGTTTACTAATTCAGCTCGAGCGCCAAGCTCAAAGTGAGTCAAGCTTAAACTCATGAATAACTTAGCTCATTTGCAACCCTAAATGGATCTACTTTTGAAAACTAGGCTCCATTTATCCTAATGAAGGGCAAAAGATGGTTTAAGTAACAACTTATGAGACAGAATTTATAATTTAATTGATAACCCCATCTAAACCAAACTACTTCAAGCGATTCAATTTATAGCAACTCAACCTCTTCTGTTTTCTTTTTTCTTTTTAATATTTATCTTTTTACTATATATTTTATGATTTTATTTTCATATATCTTATCTTTAACTATATTCAAATAAAATTTTTTACTTCTCAATCATCCTCTATTATATAGAAAAAGCAATTGCTTTTATTAACCACTTAAGAAAAGACTACATACCAAGAGATAAAATGTTAAAGAGTTTTAGGATAATAACAATTCAAATTTTATGAAAATAAAATAATATAAATAAGTATAAATAAAATTATATGTATGAAGGCTCTCACATATAAATAACGATTTCATTTCTTTTTCTCAAACTGTTTTCAATTTATGGGAGCCAAATTTTTATAGTTGGTTTGGTTTAGGAAACACCCATAATGTAGCTAAAAGTAGGGATTGGGAAAAAAATAAATTAAATTGTGAACCAGATCAAATCAAATCAAACCGAATTGAACTACAAATTAGGTTAATATCTTTTTAGGTTTCAAAAAATTACAAACCAAATTGAACCTTTTTTTTTTTTTAGGTTCGAAAAAATTGCAAACTAAACTAAATTGAACCAAACCATAAAAAGTAAAGAAAAAGAAAATAGCTGTGAAAATTAAAAAATGTATTACTAAAAAAGAAGATTCCATGTTACTTATTCAATTCATTTTCTTATTTAGTTTTCGTTAAACAACTTACTACTTTTTATTTTACATTTTTATTTATTAACTAATATAGAAACAAAAACTAACTTAAAAAAGATAATAAAATTTCTTTAAATATATCAAATAAGCAATGAAGATTGTAAGTGATATAAAAATGATAATAAATTAAATTTTTTATATCAAATATAATTTTCTATGACTTATTGACCTATATATAGAAAAAAAAATTAATAACACATATAAAAACAGTCCAAACAGTGAACAAAACCAAGTTGAACCAATTTTTTTAAGTTTAAAAAAATTATAAACCAAACCATATGGTTGGGTTCAAGTTAGGAAAAAATCGAATCATAATATATGATTTAATTTGGTTTGTGGGATGAACCAAACGATATCCACTCCTAACTAAAAGGACCCTATTCACGTTTGGGCTAGCTCAATGGGCTCATTAAAGCATCGACAGTTATGGGCTTATAATCAAATTTAAACAAGTTTGTGAATTTCTAGAGAAAAAGGCTAAACATTTTCTTTTTCAGGATGAAGTATAAAATGTTTGTTATTCAAGAGCCAAGACTTTTGCTAATAAATTTGAATTTAATTCATCAACATGTTATTATTGCATCTAATTTGAAATAGAGTTTGTAGTTAAATTTTTTACTCATCTAAGTACACTATATGTTTGGGAGCCAAAAAACAAAAATACTGCATAATTTTGTTTTCCAACTATTGTACATACTAAAACTTTAAGGAGGAAAAAAATTGGTTATGATCTATCTCGTTAAAAAACCACTATTAATACTATTATAATATAATGGCCTAACATACATTACATTATTTAAAAGCCAGAACAAAAGGTGGATGTTCATTTTTATTTTTGGTATGAATTTGTTACTTATTAAAGATGTCAAAAAAATAATGAAGAAAAATTCATTGGGTATCATAGGCTACATGTTCTATATACATGTCGTATGATTACTAATAAAATTTTAATATATATAATATATACAAAATATGAGTGGCAATTGTTTTAGAAACTATCTATTATACTATTATGTGTATGAAAATTTTATCAATATTTACATTCTACGTGTTTATACATGTGATGTACAATATCCAAAATGACCTACTATATATAGTTATAAACAAGTTTCATGTGTATATATTTTTCGAAGAGAAATTTTGTAGTTGCTCTATATTTGTATGCAGTAAACACCAAGGTTTTTGTATCCAATGACATGAATATTGATTTTCCAATAGGTGATGAAATTCAATTTCTCTCTTTTCCAATAGTTATAATATATGTGTGTGTGTCTGAGCACACATGAAAAATCATGATATAACATTAATTTTACTGTAGGAAAAATACATTTTTAATCTTTAATATGTGTTCTATTTTTTATTTAAGTCTTCAATCCATTTTTTTTATTTGAATCTTAGTATTTAATAAAACTTATAAAGTTAGATTTTTTTTATTAACATCATTAAGTTTTCCATTACAAATGACAAATGATAGCGTTTCATTGGTCAACATAATTAATTTAATGAAATAATATAATTAAATATAGTTAGAAAAAAAAAGTTTAGAAATACTAAAAAAAAAAAAGAATCAGCATCATCTCCGGAATCCAAATAATGGACTGGGACTACTATCTCCAAGCAAACTCTAATTTGCATCCTTCAATCCCCTGTATCCCACTCCACCGCACTCAGCTACACCCTCGTTTGTACTCCTTCCCTTCTCCTCCTCCTCCTTCACCGCCGGTTTTCCCTAATACATCGTCTTCCTCTTCCTCACTCTCTCTCCTCATACTCCCTTTCCTCTTCCGCTCTCTCTTCAAGATCCACACTTTATCCCAATTCGATTTCCCCCTCTCCCCATTCTTCAACATCACGATCAATGCCGGTGTCATCGTGTCGCAAATTACGTTATTCAGTTCGATAATGAGGGAATTTTGCCCTCCGTGGCTTTTGATGGGTCCTAAATTAAAATTGTACTTTTCCTTGTTTCTTTTCTTACTTATGTAGCCTTTACTTATAGGCCGAATATCTATATTATAAAAAGAAAATATGTTTATTGATTATGCAACATTATATTTTACTGTATTATGCCTTTTAATGCCTTTCCTAAAAAATAAGGAATATGGACAAAATGCACGTATATAGTTAGGGGGGAAAAATTGCAAAAGAGCCCATATTTGTGCACTTTTTGTAAAAAAAAGGGTTTAGATTTTTTTATCATATGTTTATAAACTAACATTTATAAGATACCTTCATTTCAGGACCTTCATCCATGTCCAGTTAATATAATCTAATATAATATAGACAAAGATTCAAACTCTAAAATAAATGTAACTCATAAATATAGATTCTTAAATATACGATTAAAAAATTCAGACTTTTTTTTTTTTTAAATCACACAAATGTAGGCTATTCTCCACATATTTCCAAACATACCATAATTAAATAGTACTATTCACACTATATTTATAGCAATCAATGGATATATATTATAAGAATATTGATTATAATGATTTTTAAAATAAACTATTATTTTCAATAATATTATATATGCTTTAAAACACAATCCATACATAGTGCAAGATAAATGATGAATATATATCAATTCATATTTCAAGTTAAAAACTTTATTTTTAGGTTTTGATAATTATTTTTTTAGGCAATAATAATTAAAAAAATGTTTAACCAATCTAATAATAGATGGACATTATTGTTACCATTTGCGAAAGACGTATCTTCCAATAAGATAATTAAATATATATTGAATTTAATAATGCATATTATTTGGAATTTGGTTTGATGATGATGAATATAAAAAAATGGAAATAAATAAAACATAAACAATATTAAGAAAAATAAAAAATAAAATATTACTTCTCATATACATAAGGATGCTATTGAAATATGAGATTTTGTTATCTCTAGCGTATGTTTTAATAAGGTTAAAAATTACAATTATATGAAACAAAATTTAATCAAAATAAGATTCTCATATATTTACGTACTAATTATATAATATTATATATAATAAATAAATAATAATAATTTTTTATATGCAATAATATATATTTAGAAGAGAGAAAAATAGAAAGGAAGGACTCATATTTGTGTAATTTAAAAAAAAAAAAAGGAGTCCAAATTTTTTAATCATGTATTTAAAAACTTGTATTTATAAGTTATATTCATTTTAGGATCTTCGTTCACGTCATGTTAGATTCTATTAATAATAGATAAACGGAAGCCTTAAAATGAATATATCTTATAAATATAAGCTCTTAAACACATAATTAAAAATTTTGAATTTTTCTTTTTTATAGAAAGTATACAAATACGGACTTTACATTTTTGCCTCTAATTGGAGAGTTTGCATAAGGAAAACAGGGTGTTGCAAACGCAGTGAGTAATTTTTCTTTTATAACCAATTTTTCAACAAATACCGTATAGACATCTTGCACTGCAAAATTGAAGTTGCTTTATCATTACATTACATAAATGTAAGCTTTATATATATATATATATATTTTTAGGCACACGCATTGCTTGTATATATTTCCTCCTATCTATCTATATATTTAAAAGACATCATCTTCAAATTAATTAAGTTTTGTAGCGTGCATGTGGGGAATACTGCCTAAGAGATGGCATACATGATAAGTTTAGGTAATTAATTACAAATAGATTTAAAATTAAAAAATGAAATGACCCATTATCTCCTATTCATAAAGAGGACTGGTGGTGTTCCTCTCTAATTTTACCTTTAAAATATAGAAAATAATTCTAAATGAGCCAATACGGAGAGCTATACTGATCACTTACATCAACAAAAATAACATACGACAAAACTTTAACACTTTCTAAGAGTTTCTGAAAACAAGAAGTGGTAAGAAACTGATATGAACTAGAAAAAATGGAAAAAAAAAAAAAAAAAAACACCGAACCTACTTATGTAGCGACAGAGTCCCGTGCCAAGTGAGCTTTTTGGAAGATCCGTTTGACAAACTATAAAGCTAGATTGGGTCAATAGATAATTCTATTGGACTTAAAACTTACCTTGTCTTCATATTTCGTATAATTGGATAAGTTTCGAGTGAGTATAAAAATATAGTATAAATTTATATTTTAATTTTTTTAAATCTACTTTTATATGATAGAACACTTAGCACAATGTTTTTATGCTTTGCTTCTATCTTGGAACCTATACTTTAAAATATATAATATATAGATTTCAAGATACCAAATACCTACTTAAAGAAAATTGTTAACTAAAAATATTGAATTTGTAAAAATATACTATTTTGAACTCAATACAAATGCAAGGCCCGAGCCTTTTTACCCATTATGAAAAGCAAAAGTTGTAAAGCCTATTACATCATTCATTTGTTTGCCATCTCATTTACATTTTGTCAATACTTAGTATCTCCCGACTCTAAAGTAATCATGATTATTTTAATTTTATTTATTTATTTTATATTCCTTCATTCTTAATTAAGGTTTTATCTTTTCTTTTCTAGGATTTCAAATATTCGGCACTTATCTAATGTTGGATTAGATTAATTTAGCTTATTTTTAGGTAAGTTTGTATTAGATCTTGTTCACTATAAATCATCATGAGCAAATTGTTTTCTTTTCCAAATAAATACAAAAATTATCCACATATTTTCATAATCTTATGTAGTGTTTGAATTGTAGTATTGAACAATATAAAAAATATTGGATAGAAAAGTAGGACAATACAACTTTCTTTTATCAAGTTTGATGTGCACTATACTGGATAAAGATTTTTGTGATTTTCACTATTTGAATAAATAAAAACTACACTAAATATGATATATAAAGTATTGAATAAGGATTTTTGTATTTTTATCCAATGAATGTGATTTTATACCATATTTTGGATTATACAAACTATAAGTATTTTGTCTAGTACTTTAGAATCATTTTTGTTTAGTAACCAAAAAAATATGCAAACCAAACAAGTAACAAAATATTTTATCAAGTGCAGTACTATAAATTTATGACAATGAAATGATACCTTAGTTTTAGTCACGTTGAATTATTATTTATTCAATCAATTTGATTCAATAAGAATAGTGATTTTTATATAGTAGCAATACTTAGTAAGCACATAATTAATTTTCTAAGGTTTAGTTATCCTTTCAAGATAGTTTATAGTCACTACTATCATATTAGATTTCTAATAATCATGATCTAAAAACTTCATATTGTAAAATATAATTCACAAATTCTATAAGGTACTCTATATCTTATACATTGTCATTCTGCATTATACTTGTCTCAAGGTGGTTCTTGCATGTTAAGAAATAGTTTTTAGTTCTAAAATTTGAAAACCAGTATCTATAAAGTAATGTACAAGTAAGATCTTGTGATACTAATCTTATATTGGTTCAACACTATTAAGAAATCTTAAAATGATACATTTTTAACACTACCTATATATTTCAAATAGTGAAATAATAATAATAATAAATGCAAGAAAACATGAAAAAGTTTCTTATTATATTAAGCAAGACATTAGTTATCATTTTCTTAATCATCAATAAATATCGACTTGGGAAACAACAGAAATTTGTGGTGCTTAATGGTCAATAAATATAGACATAAGGTGAGTCTACCTCATGCTTAACATAAATATTGAAATGTTCATCCTCCAATGCTCTAAAGAATAGAACAAGAAGAATAATGAAATAGAGAACTAAAATAGAGGTCTAGAAGAGAGTATAGAAGAGAAATTCCGTCGTTGTAGTTTAGTGAAAAAATTCTTATATTTCTGTTAATTCAATTGTGCATTTATATATGTACATATTAGCATGTGCTAGATATGGCATGTGACCAATCAACTATTCTACTATATAATCTAACATCCCCCCTCAAGTTGGGCAATCTATTAAACCTAACTTAGACATCAAAAAAATGCAAATGAGCATCTAGAAGAGATTTGGTCAATAAATTTACTAATTGTAATCTTGAAATAACATGATAAATTTTTAGAAAACCGCTGGCTAAGTGATCTCGAGTAAAATCTATATCCACTTCGATATGCTTCATTTGACCATGAAGACATGGATTTTCCACAATAAGGAGTGCTAATTTGCTATCTATATATAAGGAGACTAACAATGAAATAGAAATCTAGAAATCACGAAGTAAATATGAAAACCAAAGAAGTTCTTTCGTCCATGAAGCTAAGCTCTTGTATTTTGCTTCAGTAGAAGATGTGGAAATAGTTGCTTGTTTCTTTGTCTTCCATGATATTAAGGATGATCCAAGGAATATGCAATAACCTATTAAGGATTTTCTATCAATAATACCGAATCCCCAATTTGCATCAATATAGCCTACAAGAGATAAATCTGAAGATGCAAAATAGAAAAGGCCTTTATTAAATGTTCCTTTCAAGTACTTCAACATGTGTATAGTAACTTGATAATGTGTACTACAAGGATTACTAACAAATTGACTCAATTATTAAACTCCATAAGTAATATCAAGCCTTGTTATAGTAAGATATAACAAACAACCAACAATTTGCCGATATCTTGAAGGATCTAATAGTAAAGTCCTTGTCTCTTGATCTAACTAAAGATGTTGAGGAATGGGATCTTGACAAGTCTAGCAACCGTGAGTCCGACATCCTTTAATATGTTAAGCAAAAACTTTCTTTGATTAAGCATAAAACCTGCTTTTGTTCTATAGACCTCTATCCCAAGAAAAAATTTGACCTCCTCCAAGTCTTTGATTGTAAAAGCTTTGTTAAGAGCCTCTTTTTACATCAATTGTACTAGAGAGTGAGTTACTAGTAAAAAGAACATCATCAACATATACAAGTCCTGCTATGAATTTAGTTCCTTGAGTATGAGTAAAAAAGTTAATAATCGCTTTTAGATTGTGTGAAACCAATAGAAGAAAGAAAATGAGTAAATTCCTTATTCCATTGGCAAGAAGCTTGTTTTAGTCCACATAGCGGACTAATTTACATACTTGTCTAGAAGATGAGGTACAATATCCATCAGGTAAGTCTATATAAATCTCTTCTTCCAAATGACCATGTAAAAATGCATTATTAACATCTAATTGGTGTACATGCTAGCCCTTAATAGCTGCTAAAGCTAACAACAAATGTATTGTGGTTAGTTTAGCAACCAAAGAAAAAGTGTACATATAATCAAGTCCTTCTATATGATTGTATCCTTTAGCTACTAATCTTGATTTATATCTTTCAACAGACTCATCCAGTTTATATTTGATTTTATAAACCTTCTTTGATTCTATGGTCTTCTTTCCCAATGGTAAAGAAACTAATTCTCAAGTTTTATTAGTTTCAAGGACCAAAAGTTCTTTACTCATTTCATCTTGCCACTTAAGATCATTCTTAGCTTCATGATAATTTCGTAGTTCATGGATAGACAATTCATTTGCCAAAGAGGTCATATAGTCTTTAGGGAAATGGTTTAATATGTGTTTATTAAGTAAAGGCTACATATTATAAGGTGTTGTTGCCAATGATGAAGAATCAAATTGCACAAAATAAACAAAGTTAGAAAGACATCTAGGTGTTTGCTTGACTCTATCAGACCTTCAAAGCTATGTACTAGATGTAGGACTTAAGTTAGAACGATTAGGAGTTGAAGAAGAATGAACTAGAACAGAAACTTGATCATGGTTAAAATTTGACTTGGAATGACTGAATGGGAGAGTAATGAATAGGAATAGAAGGATGCACATTATCTTATGTATTATAGCTATTATCAAAAGAACACAAAGTCGAAGGGAAATAAGAAAATTCTATACTCTTATCATGCCTATAAGGAAAGACACTCTCAACAAAAGCAACATCTCTACTTATAACTAGTATATGGTTATCTAAATCATAAAGTTTGTAACCCTTTTTATTTGATAGATAGCCTAAAAACACACATCAACGACCTTTAGCATCAAATTTATCTCTTGACTTGTCTACAATAGTAGAATAACATAAGCATCCTATGGTGCATAGATCATTATATGAAGGTATTTTATTGAATTGTCATAAAGAGATCTCTAATTCAATTTGTGTGTAAGCATTTTATTTATGATTGTTGTTGTTGCTAAAATACATTCAACCCAAATTTTTTTTAGTAAATTTGCATGAAGTTTGATTATATGGGCTGTTTCTACTAAGTGTCGAAGCTTCCTTTCAACTATTCCATTCTACTGAGGTCTATAAGGTGTGGGTATTTGATGAACAATTCCATTTTCATGGAAAATTTGTTGACATGCTAATGATAAGAATTCTCTTCCATTATCACTCCGAATAAACTTTGGAGTAACTTGAAAATGGGTCTTTGGATAAGAAATGAAATGAATTAAAGTAGATAGTGTTTGGTGTTTATTCTAAATCAAATAGGTCCAAGTATATCTACTCATGTCATCAACTATTGTTAAGAAATATTTTGCACCAGATAATGATGGTGTGAAATCAACATGTATAAGCTCAAAAACATGAGAGGAAGAAGATTTACTAAGAGAAAATGGTAGTCTATGAGATCTTCCCATCTTACAAGAATCACAAAAGAAACTACTAGTATTAATGGTTCTGAATCTAATTACATGTTTTAGCTCGTCAAAAGAAATATGACCAAGACGACAATGCATCAAGTCAAAAGAAAGTTCTTAAGCGTTATTACATGAAGAATGAGGAATAGTATCTCTAGAATCAAAACATACATTATGAGTAACTGATTTCAAAAAATACAACCCTCCCCTTGCATCAGCTTGTGCTACAACCTTTTTAGTGTTTGTATCTTGGAAAAAGTAACAATGAGGATAAAAGGATACTATATAGTTAGTAGTGTGTAGTAATTTGCTAATAGACAAAAAAATACAATGAAACAATGGAACTAAGAAAACATTATTTAAGATAATGAATTCATTTAGTCGAACTTGACCACCAGTTCTGACTTCTTTTGTTGTCCCATTTGGTAATTTAATGTGGATTGGTTCTTAAAGATTTTTCTATGGATTAAAAGATATGGAAAAGGTGTCATATGGTCAATGGCATTGGTATCAACTGTCCATTCACTTATAGAACTATCATTATGATAAAAAGATCCTACAAATGACTTGTATTTTTTAATTTGACCTGCAAAATGAAGTGGCAAGGAGTCCTAGCTATCATATATCATTTCAGCATTCTTCCCTTTCATCATACAAACAACTTCATAGCATATCTTTGATATCAATTCGAATTCATTGACTTCTTGCTCTCCTATAGAAATATCAACATTGCTATCCAATGGATTATCAGCCATTTAATTGATGTGACCAGCAAATTTTTTAACTTTCGTATCTTTGCTTCTCTTGTACCAATCGAGGTAACCAATTATTTCAAAGCAGCTTTCAATTAAATGACCATTTCTCTTACAATGTGTACAAATAACCTTTGATACTAGTTTGATCTTTCTATCATTCTTTTCCCCCATAAAAGATCTTTGCTGCAATTTTACTGCACATGCCAAGACGTCTTCAACATTAATGAGACCTCCAAGTATTCGTTTTTTTTTTTTCCACTTGATAGATCAGATAGTATGCCTTACTAACTAGTGGCAAAGGTTCCAAGGACAGAATATGGCTCCTCACATTTTCATAAGACTTATTTAATCCCATAAGGAACTGTAACAATTTGTTTCTATTGTCAATCTCATTTGATTAGTTCATCAAACCACATGAACGATTCGAAATTCTACTCAAGCTATTTAATTCATCCCATAGTATCTTCAATAGATTATAATACGTTGTGACATTATTATTTCCTTGTCTCACATTTACAATTTCGTACTAAAGCTAGAAAAGTAATGGACCATTAGTTTGTCCAAAACATTCAACAATATCATCCTAGAGTTCCTTAGCGGATTGCACATTCATGAATCCTTCAGCCAACTCCTTTGTCATGGAATTTAGAATCCTACATCTTATCACATAATCGCATCGAACCCATCTTTCAAAATTTTCATGTTCTTCATTAGGTTTCATATAAGTTTCATCAATAAACCCCAATTTTGATTTAGATCCCAAAGCTAATCTTATAGGCTGACACTAGAAAAAAAAATTAACTCCATTAAATATCAAACTAGCAATCATTGATCTAGGGTTATCAAATCCGGAAAAATATAATGGATCGTTGTATAAAAAATCGGTAGGTTGATTCTTTACTATAGTATTCATTTTCAAGAAAAGAAATCACAAAATTAAAAAAAAAATGAGGAAGAACTTGATGAAAGATTACGGAAATCCTTGCAAGATTACAAACGAACCAAGCTCTGATACCATATTGAAAGGTTCCTCCTCAATAAAACGAGAAGAAGAATGAAACAAAGAACTAAAACAGAGGTCTGGAAGAGAGTGTATAAGAGAAATATGGAAGTTGTAGTTCAGAGGAAAAATTATTATATTTCTGTTAATTCGGTTGTGCATTTATATATGTACATATTAGCATGCGCTAGATATGACACGTGTGACCAATAAACTATTCTACTATATAAGCTAACAATAAATAACATGATGTTGCCACTTTATTATTCACACATCTCTTCTAATAAGAGTTTTATGAATATTTTTTTCATACTCCTTCAAAAGGTCTCTTATATTAATATTCTTTGGGAAAAGTATATATTTAGTTGTCAACATTTGACAACATTTCTATTTGAGTCATAAATCTTTTTTTTTTCTATTGCAATCTTTTACATTTATAAAATTTTCCAATTAAGTTCTTTCATTAACATCTATTAGCTTTTCGATTAAACAATGACATATGGCGTCATTTGATTGGTCCAAGTATTTTTTTTTTTAATAAATGAAATAATAAAATATAAATTAATTAATTAAAAAAGAAAAAAGAATTGAAATAAAAAAAAAAAATCTAACCACCTTAAGGCCAAGGGGTAGCTAACAACCACTTAAAAGGGGTCAAGCAACCCCCCACAGGTAACCATCGCCTACCCTCGACTTTTGGGGTGGCCAGAAGTCGTGACCCACTTGAAGAAAGTGGGTTATGTGACCCCAATGGGCAACCACCTATGGTTACTAGTGGGTTGTGACCTGCTACTTTATAATGGCTATTCTAGCCATCTCTTAGCCTAGGGGTGGTTGGATTTTTAAAAAGATTTTTTTTTCTACTTTTTATTTTGAATGATTTGATTTTTAATTAATTAATTTATATTATATTATATTACTTAATTAAAAATAATTATAAGAACAAATGGGTGGGTGCCATGTGTTCCCTATTGATAGAAAAGTTAATGGTATTAATGGAAGAACTCAATCGTAAGGAATAGCAGAAAAAAAAAAAAAAAGTTTAAGACTCAAATAAAAAAGTTGTCTAACATTGAACACTAAATATATACTTTTTCCATATTGTTTTATACATTCTTAAATTTTATAACAACTTTCTATTGTAAGTATTGTAATAGACACTAACATCTCCATGGTATTGTTTATATAGTCTTTCTTTAATTCTTGATATGTTGAAACACGTTGTTAGTATCAAGCAAGACATAGACGTTAAGAATTAGAGATAGAAAAAGATGGTGATTACTTCCATCATTATTACTATGTCTTTTTATAGCATTACCTTGTATTGGTTAAGTATAAATATTTGACATATTTGTCTTCCATGAACTATTTCCTCTCCATTCCACTTCAATTCAATCACTTACTTGAATATTTGTACCATTCAAGAAAGACTTAATTGATGTTGAAGTTCAAGCAAAGTGATTGAATAGGGGTGAATTGGGTGAGAAAAAAAGCGGTGGAAGATGGAAACAGCAATTACTTACATATAATTGACATGGGTAGTGCCACAAATAGAGCTAATAATGTTGATTGCAATACAAATTTAACTCTAAATATTTTTCATGCATTTCTCTATACTTTTTAAGTACTTTAAAGAGTCGACATTGAAATTAATAGTACATTAAATAATTGTTGTCTTTGTCTATCTCTAATTCTTAACCTATGCATTCTACTTGATGTCAATCACTCGTTCAAACATTTGTGTCATTCAAGATATACAAATAGCATCATCTAAAGGGACATTGATGTTGATTGTAATACAAGTTACAAAGATTGTTTCATTACAAAAGGCAACAATTTCTAAATTTGGTGACACTATTGTTTTCCTAAATTATTATTTTATGTAAAGGTAGCTAGATCGAAGAAAATTTGTTGTGTCAAAAATATTGCAATCATGTTGTATTAGTCTATTAAAATACACTACATATAAAATTCAATTTAAAGACGAAGACATATAAAGAAAACAAAAAATTGACTATAAAAGATTACATGTTATGTAAAGTATTTTAACATGTTGGCATAACACAATTACAGTAATCTTGACACGATAAATTTTTATCCTACTTAGACTATCTTATTTATTTTTAGTATTATATTTCGTTATGAGGGAATAATATTTCTGTATACATATTTTTTTTTTAATAAATAAATAAATATATAAGTTGTTTATAGTTCCACTTGAATGAGAGATTGCCAACTCATCAATCATTAGTTTAGATTAGCTACATACATGTAAATATAACATAAGAAAAATAACCAAAAACTATCAAAAAAAAAAGAAAAAGATCCGGCGGGTCCACGAACACACCACAAAACCATCTAGGCATAGGCTGTTCCTGTTTCCACCTTGATCGGACTCAAGACTCAGATGACCTCTATAAATCAGGTCGTGCCAACAACCCATGCAACCAACCATGCCCATATCTAGCTGTCTTGTTCCATCAGTACATTATATTATAATATTTTCAAATGTAATATCTTAAATTATTATCATTAATGGCTTAACACTAAATACAATAGTAAAATTTTTAAGGCAAATTAGAAAAGAACCTCAATTTTTTTTTTTTAATGACTTGCTAATTTTTTCAATCTTGAATCTAAGTCAGGATAAATCATTTAATTTGATAATCAAATTGAAAAATCAAATCACAAAAAATGTATTCTTGGAATCCCATTTGAATGAGATTGCTTTTGCATTTGATTAATTAAAGGAATTTATTAGACGATATATATATATATATAAGGGGGTAAATGTGAGATCTCCGATAAAGTATAGAGGTGATTTTATTTTAATTTCACCAATTCTTTTTCAAAGAAAAGTTAGAACTCAGCATTGGAGCCGGCAGATCCAATAAGCAGCTTTATTTACAATTGTAGAGAGGACACGGTATTGAAAAATCGTATAAATGCCACGTGATTGCCCAGTTCCACCTCCACATGAAAATGTTGGACCCATCAATTATTGCCCCTTTTTTTTTCCGTTGTGGACAAATGGCAACTGCATTCACATTGGAAACACCAATTGTGATGCATGATTGCACGTACCGGATCAACCAAAGAAAGAGGGAAATAATAATAATAATAATAATAAATTTGCAACTATATCCTAATGTGATACTCACCAAAATATAGTATGAAAGAATTTTAATTATCAACGTATCTTTTAGTAACATAGTTTTAAGTATATCAAAACTTTAAAATAATACATATATAGTAAGGAATATTTTTAAGATAGTTAATCTTTTGAAAAGCAGTGAACTAATAATAGAATGGGGTGCACCATGCTAATACTCCAATGCCTTGGTTTGCGGGATTCTAATCGTTTCAAATGACATCAATGCAATTCACTAGTCCAATGGGGGAAGAATGTCACAATATGGGACTCCCTTCAACTCATAAAGAATCACTTCTAGAATCCTACTTGTCTATCATGATCCTAGACATATATAATGATACTACTAAGGACATCAATGTTATAAGTGTGAAAGATTATGATACTGTTTGACTGAAATTTAATTATCAAGATGCCTTTTGGCTCAATAGTTTGGAATTCATCAAAACATAACTTCGACATTAGGCATGTTTAGTTGGAAGCACTCCTAGGATCGATGAGCTCCTCGAATGCAACTAAACAAAAAACAAAATTATGAGATGTATCATGCCAAAATGAATAATAATTCAACATGAAAAGTTCCCATCGTTGTACCTAAACTATAAATCACGTGTAGATAAACCTCATAAAATTTCTAATTGTAACTCTATTTACTAATAAGTTTCAAAAAATTGCAGATAACTTGAAGAAATTGATAGAATAAGAACTATAAGGATTTAGCAATAGTTATGAATCTATAGATAGTTTTAAAATTTATGAAAATGTAAAATCACACATCCATCTACATCAGATCAATATTATATCATTTGTAAATTACCGAACCAATAAAATAAAATGAAAATTATGGGCTGTAATTGTTTTCAAATGGTAGATCTTTGAGAACATTAGATTAAATCCAACAGATATACATTAAAGAGCCGCAGCTAAGAATTGGCAATTCTTTTAATTACCCTCATACGCCCTTCCAACATGCTTGTATTACATTAAGAAAGAAAATATTATACCTTGTTATATGTTGCTGGTCCAACATTCAAGTCTTCTTTTACGTTAAAAAGAGCAACAGAGGAAAATTTCTATCATTCCCGTTCGATACCCCTATCCGTTTACTTGCAAACGGCAAACCACTACGCATGTATGAAAATACAAATATTGATTTCACACCTGCATTGTATCATCCATGGCTGTTCATAGTAGGGAGAATTTGGATTGGAACGCTAACTACCGGGGCGGAAAAATCTGGAAAATTCTGTTTATATATTTATAATACACACTAAAAAGTGATACTTGCAATACATCTGAAAAAATAAATACTATTAAATTTAGGATATTTAGGAAATTAAAAGAAAAAAAAAAACCGTTGGATGGTTCTAAAACGAATCATTTCACTATAAGATGAAATGACCCGAACATCAATTATTCTTTCTGTATGTCAGACCAAGTACGATTAAAAGTCATTTCACGATGAAACAATAATTAAGATGCCGGGAGTCACTTTTTTCTGGCAAATGATGTTATGCACATAATGTCACAAAAGATGGAAATCACCAAGGACAGTTCAGTACACCAATAATTTGGACATGATCACGCTATGTCTCAACTGCTCACAGTTCAGCAATCACATGGGGTCTGCTGCTTATACTGCCAATTCAGACCAAACCATAAAACTAAAACAACAAATATTGAACAGAAAAAAAAAGGTAGACAATGCATCAAAGTGGCAGACAAAATGGACTAATATTACCATTTACTAAGTAAGTTCACCCTCCCTTCCCCCTCCCCCCCCCCTCAAATTAGTCATATACACGGGGTACCCACAATTCTGTTATTTAATGACATTTCAACAATTTAAAGAAATGGACAATGGGGGGGGAATCGGAGTTGAGGATTAAGCCTTGATTGAAACCAACAAAGATATGATCAGGAAATTCTATGTTTTGATGGTTATGATGAACAACACGCACCCTTTTTTGGGGGTGCATCCGTTTCGTTTCCTTCACCCTGTATAACAACAGTCTTACCGTTACCCATCCAGGAGGGATCCTCTTTCTTCAGTTCTTGAGAAGCCATTACTTTACGGCTCAATATACAGTATATTTCTTCAACAACAGTCCTGAAGGCTGCAACCACATTTGACGAATCAAGGGCTGAAGTCTCCATGAAAAATAAACCCTGTGCCTCTGCCAATGACTTGCCTTCCGCGGTGGTCACTTCCCTTGCATCCTTGAGATCTGACTTGTTGCCAACAAGTATTGTGACTACATTCATGTCTGAATGTGCTGTTCCAAAATAACACCAAAATTTAGTCCACTTTTTATCATCAACCTAGGAACAACCATTTTAAATGAATCATCTGAAAATAAATGAACAAACTACATAAATACAAAAACAATGGAGAAGTTGAAGCACTTTAAACTGTGGAACTATTCTGAAAATTCTACTTTCCATTATGTAAGAGAGAATTGCAAGCCACAAGGCAACAGAACACTCGCATAGTTGCACTTTCTACTTTATATCCACACTATTTCTATTCTTGTCAAGCAAACACATATAGATATTAGACACGGAAGAAAAATTTTTCATTATAGGATTGACAAGTTCCAACGGTATTAAATCACCTTTGTTAACCTCCCCAAAATAGTGTGAACAATAGAGCAAAACTGACATTTATTAATTTAACAGTAAATAGATATATTGCTTCAAGATTCTCCAAAAAAATCTGTTGCAATGTCTGGCAGCATATATTGTAGAAGCATAACATAGGCCCTAAACTGAAGTTTATCCTTTTTTATTTCATATATGTAGTCAGAAAGGAAGGTAATATTTCAGTGAACTGCTGTACAGGAAAATGCCATAGCATAAGCTGGACAAAGAAAATGAAGAAAGTAAATAACTCACTGTGAAGTTCATTGAGCCATCGACCAACACTATCAAACGTTTGACGTCTGCTAATATCATACACCAAGAGAGCTCCCACAGCTCCTCTGTAGTATGCAGAGGTAACTGCCCTGAATCTCTCCTGACCTGCTGTATCCCAGATTTGAGCCTTTATTTCTTTGCCATTTATGTCCATCTTTTGCGTTTGAAACTCCACTCCAATCGTTGACTTGGAATTAGGATAAAACTCATCTCTGGCAAATCTAGCAAGCAAATTTGACTTCCCAACAGCTGAATCGCCAATTAAAACTATCTTGAAAAGATAATCCTCAGTCTGCTCCTCCCCCTCTTCACAAAAAGCCATCTCCTTCTACCACAATGTTCTCCCTCTATAGGATCGTATAGATGATGCATACACAATTTTATCTCTCTCCCACACCTGAATGGTTCAAAATAAGAATCTAACCATTAGGAAGACTTCAAAAAGGTCATTTGGAAAGAAAACTTGGAAGCTAGGCCAGGAATATCATGGAAAAAGCAGCCATTCAATAACTTAATATTTTTTTTGGGTAATTATTCAATAACTTAATATTGAAGAAATAAAATTGTAGAAACTGCTTGCCTCCAATATCAAAAGGTGGTTTAGGATGTTTTGGAACGTAACAATATGATCTCTGCAAATCCACCCTGATGTTGAGAATTATTAACTGTATCTCGTGCAGTCTCTTTTGCTCAACTTGAAAGCAAATCAATATTTCTGCAGATGAAAAAGGATGATGTTTTATGAAGAGTGGAGAGTTTGGGCGAGTCTTAATACATTAGCAATTTCATAGACCAGACAAAAGAACCATCCATCACCATTGACATTTGATAAGAAAGCCCGGTCATAACAGGAATAATGGTTGACATGGCATAAATGAACACCAGATTTCTAATCTCACATATGAGAACTAAGGCACAATACCAAAAAGAAAAAGAAAATACCGATGCTGATGGATACCTCATATGTATATGTTTTGCTCATATTTAAGTACTGCACAACCATCAAAAACCCATTCACATCATAACTGACTAGAACGAATCTAAGCACCTTAATTAATTATTTGTTCCGAGACCACCTCAGTTCTCCGTGCCAATGCCCGAGGAAATGCGCCGAACCTCTATTCTGGAAACGAAGCAGTAATCAAAATGAACCGGTAGTAACCGAAAGATCATTTATCTAGTTCAAGATTAGCACATTCCAAATCAAAACACTAAAACCCGAGGGCTGAGACGAAAGCCAATGCACATAAAAACAAATGCGAAAGATAGAGGCTAGATATGTCACCAGTAACCCCTTTAACTATTAATCACCTTTCCCTCAACAAAACAATGTTCTTTCTTCACACATTCAACTGAGTGAAAAAACTTATATCACACTTCGCAATGATCCAGCCCAAAACCAAAAGGAACTTCCTCAAAACAAAACTACTCACAAACACCATATAAAACAGATGCCGCCGTTGATTGAACATAAGCATTATTATTAAAGACAAAGCACATTAATCCCAAAAACACAATGTCTCCAACTTTTGACCGTATAGTTGATGATTTCGAAAACCCCAAAACAAAATAGAATAATAAATCAACAAAGTAAAATCTTGCCCAGATAAGTTTTATACACAGAAGTAACATATCAACAATCAAGTTTCAACCTTTACCTCCATTAGGGTTGGTCTGACAATAGAGAACAAAATTTGAATCAAATAATCACAAGCATTTATCAAAGTATTAATAAAATAAATAAATAAAAAATAAAACTTCGCCCAGAAAACAGGATTGCGTGATACGTACTCGGAATTTTAGCGTCAATATAACCCCATACCCTCCGTCCCTCCCTCCCTCTATCTCTTTGTGTTTGGTTACCGGATTGTGATCAAATTGGAGGGAAGTTTGTGAGTTGAAAACAGAGGGAGCTGACAATGGCTGTGCGAATTTGGGATATAAGAGGGTTATTGAGGAATTAGGGCTTGGGAATTTGGGAGTTTGGGAGGGAGGAGAGAGAAAGAAGGAAAAATATGTTACTCGCAGAGGCAGGAAGGGGGAGAGAGAGGGAGGGATTGGGGAGAGGCAGGAGATAGGAAGGAGAATCATTTGAGTGGGAATTCATAGACACAAGAATTAATTAATGGATGCATAAATTATTACCGATATTATTACCATAATTATTGTTACATTTGGGTTTCTTTCTTTCTTGGCAAACACTTGTGTGGACTCTGGAGTTTTTATTTAAGATCTTAGTTTAATTTATAATAGATTTATTCATCTTAGGCTCCAATAGATATTTGCCATATATTTTCAAAGCCTTTTCCACCATTTTTAGTTTATAGGTCATGAACTTATCACTTACCACCGCAGCCATTGAAGATATACAATAATAATAATAATAATAATAATAATTGAAGGTTAGTTCTACTCCCACTAAAACTTGAAACCTGTTCTCTTTTGTATGAACAAGGATAGATGTTAAAGATTATTAGATAAATTTCATAGGATTTTGAATATGGGTCTCAATACCTGTTTACTTCACTATAAGAGTAATTTTATTATAGTTTTATTTTTTTTTTAAATAACTATTATGAGCCTATAATTGTATTTGGGATTTGTAATAATAATTATATAAGAAATCCCTATTATAGAAAATATTGAATAACCATTCATTATTCAAACATACGAATAGTAATTTAATGTTGAGGTTGATCTTGTACTTATTCCTCAATAAAACTAGTATATTATAGTCTTATTTTATTTAGCAAAGTAAACGGGTAAAAAAGACAAATACAAGTTTCAAGATACTTTATACTCGTTATATTAAAATTCTTTATTGATAACATTGAACGTAACAAAATATAATATTTTTAGCTCAACATATTCTCAATAAGATAGATATGATTAAAAACCCTATTTGTCATGTATCTTCTTACCTCTAATTGCAATTCATCACCTTGTTTTTGTCTTTTATCTGTGGATAATGATTGTGTAAGATTATGTAGTATCAAACAATACTTATTTTCATGATTTTCCATTTTTTTTTCCTTTGAAATTAGTTAATCCTTAAAAAAAAATAAAAAGCATCACAAATGAGAACTATAAGTCCTATCAAGTAACTAAACAAATTGATAATAAATATATGCTATGCTCATGTTGAACTATATAAATGCATACAGCACAATAATAAAGTTTTAGCTTATAATTCTAATTACTGTTATTTGATTACACTTAATAGCAAAAAGCTTTTTTATTTGATTTTTCAATTTGATCCATCCATTGATAACAAATCTATAGCCTCATGCCATATTATGTATTAGGTGGTAAGCATTTGAAGTAACTACTTTCTAGTTTTGCTACTCATGACAACCAATCCATTTTAGCCTCGACGATAAATTTATTAAACTCAAGTTGTTTCCTTCTAATTTTGCCGCTCAATTAAATGTCTACAATTAGTCAATTTATAGCTCATTAGAGTATGAGTGGGTTTTGTTCAACTATTTTTACAATTCGGTTGATTGCAATTTTGAGTTTCTTAACCCAATTCAATGGACTACATAATTTAATCGACTAAAACCAAGGTTATCCAAAATTTAAAGTTTGATTGTTAATCGAAATTTGCCCCTTCAATTACCCTACTTTCATTTTTATTATAAATTGACTTTCAATTCTATTAATCCTTTCTATATTTACTAACCTAGGTTCATACTTGCTACTTGGAGTTAATTAACTCACTAAAGATCCATTTTGTATTTGATCAAAATCCATAGTTTAAAGTAAAGTTGAATATTAGTCTAATTCATTCTTAACTCAATCTTCATTATACATATTTATACACTATGAGTCAATCACCTTCTAGTCTCAATTAATATTTTAAATAACCTACATAACTATCATAACGCACAAATCTTCTGACCAGCTCTAGCTATGATATTCTTTTAAAATTATGCTTAACTTAGAGGTTAATCATAATCCATAAATACTGCTTAGAAAGGAGTTAAGAATTTACTAACCTCTTTTTGATAATTTTTGCTTCAATCACCTTCTTGAGTCATGGTAAAATTGAAATAAGAATCAAAACTAGAAGGTGAGACACCTTAATAAAATAATCAAGTTATGGTTTCCTAGAGATTTAGGAGGTCAAAGATGCATTACCCTTAGTAGCTATTGATTTTATTTTTATTATTTGGAATATTTTTTTAACCATATAATAACTTGGTTTTATGCTATAAAAATAAAAAGAAAGGATGGATGAATTTCACTGGTTACTTTTTGAACTTCAAAACTCATATGGGCATGCACCTCCTCAACTACAAAAATAGGCACTAACTTCCTAAACTTTCAATAATTACATTTACACTCTAATTCAATATTGCACCCTCTTCTTTTTTTTTTTTTTAACCATTCTAAATAAAGAACAAAAGATGGCCTACCTCAAAAGTGGTTGGCGGTGCCCAACCTAAGTGGCTGTTGACAACTTGAAGGCCGTAGGTTTGGGTTTTTTTTTTTTTCTTTCAAATTTTCATCATATTTCACTATTTTCCAAAAGGAAAACAAAAATGGTTAAGTTAGAGCGTTAGTGCAATTTTTTTTTAGTTTAATAGGTAATTTTCAAAGTTAAAGAGAGTCATAGCATAATAAATTTAAAAATTAAAAAAACCTTAGCTTACATAGTGCTTTTTGTAATTTACTCTTTTATAGTACACCAATCCCCTAATAAGAGGTATAAGATTCATAATTGGTGAAATCTTTAAGCAAAACCATGACTACTAAATACTAATCTACCATGGAATATAAAAAGTATAAAAAATGACCCACTTATTTTTTTAATATAAGATTTTCTGTCACATTTGAGTTGTAATTACATATTGAGAATATATTTTTTCATTATGTGTCATCAATTTTCTTCTTTTTTTTTTAAGTTGGAAAATGCCACTTTAATGATAATAAAGATTTGTAGGTCTTATGTCTCTATCCAATGTGAAGTTGCATAATAAAAATGTGAAAATATATGCATAATTTCAAAATTTTATAGGAATAAGTATGGAGATTTATTCAAGTAAATATAGAAACTTGCGTCAAGGCTCTTATGGTATAATCACAACTTTTCTATTCAGATAATGCAGTTCTTAGATCTTAAAAATGAAATGTAATATGATTGGTTTAAAAAATCTTGCAAAAGCAGTGCAATTGTTACGTGAGGATAGTTGCCCCTAAAATGTAATATGGTTGGCTAAGAAAATAGAGAATTTTGCAAGAATGTTATCATTTGTTATATTGATATACTTGGGGGATTAAATTTTCATTACTACCCTATACTAGCATTAGATATCATGAACCTAAATTAGATTTTACTAACAATCTTAATCTAATCCAAAAGAGCTACAACAATGTTTTATTTTTGCAATAATTTGAATTATTAATATTGCAAGATAAGTATGCCAACTGGGTTAGATGGGCATCTGATTATTATGAGAAAGTCATCTGATTATTTCTTCTTCTTTTTTATCTAATAAGATATAAGTTCCAATTGCCAACCAATAACTAGCTAGGGCATACTTCAATGTCAGAATAAAATTTTGTATATAGGTATAAGTATTATATTCTATCTAGCTAACCACATCTAACATTGAAAATAGAATGTGCACTTCTATGTACATTGTGTGGGGATATTATGTGTGTATTAGAATGAACTTGTGGTTCTCATTCATGGAGGTGGAATTAGGATCTAGGTCATCTAGTGCTTGTCCAAAGTATAAAAAAACACAAGTTACAAATGTTTTCAATATCATATATTTGTCTTGTCCTCTCTTTTTAGTGACCCTATATCCCATGCCACGATGAATTGGGGTTCTTTTCCTTTTAAATTTATGAAGATTGAGTATCTTCCTAAATTCATTGGCAGGAAAAGAAATATCGGTCTATATCATAATAAAGTCACAAAAAAATAATGAAAATTAAAGTTGAAAGTGGTTTTCCCGCCTACAAAGATATGTCATAAATCATGGCTCAAGATATGAACCCGCCATTTAAAAGTGAATTACATACACATTTTTGCTTTATATGATTAGCTATTCATCTTCTAAAATATGTACATAGACTCTTTTGTTAAAATATGCACTTTCAAATTCCTGGAGGACTATATTGTTGTTAATAAATAATAATAATAAAAAAACTAAAAAATTTAGTATAACAGAATAAACGAGAGTTCTTTTTATTTTGTGAGTTTTTTTTTTTTTGAATTTTCTAAAATTGTAGTGTTATATGCCCATATTGACTTAAAGTCCCAAAGCCTATCTTATTTCTACTTAGCCACAGAATAGGAAAGCACCTAAAATTGATTGAGATGAATTAGGAAAATAATCTAAATCCTTAAAAAAAAATACTCTCAATTTAGTATTTTCTATTATAATAAAGGCATATTTATAAAAAATTTATTTATCTAAAATAGAATCTCCTCAACATCATAAAAAAAGTCCCTTTATTTAGGTAAGATCATTTGATACCTCCTATACACTTCAATTGTCTTATCCTTATATTGTTTTTTGACTTAGGTATTGGAGTTTAAGCGTTAAAGACACTTCCACATTTCGATAGCTGATATTTGTTTATCTTATAGGTTGAATTTCACCAAGCCTAAGAATGCGATTTAACCCAAGACTACAATTCAGCTCAAGACCATATTCAAGCACTAAAAGTAATCAACATTTAGTATCTTAATCAAGGGTAAAAGTGGTTATATAAGAGTGTCAAAACATGCCTTTAACAATTTTATTAGAGTTTAATCATTCAATTTCAAAGATGAGGAGATAGAACAACCATAAAGCAAATATAAAAAATGATCATGTTTGCAATTCATCCCCTTTCTTATAGTTGGTCATAGCCTTAGATTATGAAATAGATTTTGCGCATCACAATCCCTAAACGAAAAGGATAATTATCCTTAATTTTATGTATAAATCTCATCTAGCTTATCTCAAGTCAGTTGGATATTATAGACGGTTGAATGCAATTTTAATAAATAGAATTTGCTAAGCATAGTTTTTGCATTTTGTATATCCAATACATAGTTAAACATTAAAAATAGACACATAAAATGCCTGTTGTAATACATCTATATATATATATATATGTACTACAAAAATAAAAGGTAAAACTTTTTCAAGTCTTTTTCTTTTTTTTCATATTGTATTCTACTTGCCTATTTTTACAGGTATGCTAAAGCATAAAAAACTAAAACACGAGTGCAAATAAAGGCTGAACTAGGGATATATTTTCTGAAGTTATATTAAAAAAAAAAAATTCTAGTTTCAGCAATCATTTGTAGGAGTATGGGACAGTGGATCATCAAGATCTCCACTGAACACTGGACCTGTATATTTATAATAAAACAGTGTATAGTCCCTTCCTTATCCAACCAACTGGAGTGGCCGAGTGGCCTAAACACTGACACACGCTCTCTCTCATCTCTCTTCCCTTCAGTGTCTTCATCGAAACAGGTACTGGTGAGTCCTGAGCCATGCATTGCATTTGATTAACAATATGGTCCATGCCCATATTAAATTCTGTAGCTGTAAAGGAAAATGTCAGTTTTGGATAAAAAGACACTTCAAAAATCGTCTTCCAATGATGTTTTTGATGCACTAAAGGAGTAAAAACGCAGCAGATAAGACATGATACACCAGGTCAAAACCGTGCGTTTGCTGTAAAAGAGTGTTTCAATTTGGCCAATTTGATTTGACACTTGCAGGAAATGCATCCCTAAAGTGCATTTCTATTCTTTCTTCTTTTATTTTTTTTATCCTTCTTCTTTCAGGTAGGATAAACTACATAATCTATAAGCTGTCTATACATCGTATCCCAATCACATCTGCCATGGTTATGAAGCTTGATAAGGTGACCAAGTAACCCGCTTCAACCATGTCCCCTTGACAGCTGCTTATTATTGCCGATAATCATGACACAGAGTAAATTGAGGATCAACGTATTAATCCATGCAAAATGGATAAAAATGACAATATAAATTTTGTATTCAAGTTCAAATAAAAAATACTTGTAATAAGAAGTAATATATATATATATATATATATATATATAAAAGATAAATATTTACTCATAAATATAAATAAATAATATTATTATGTAAAATAATATAATTACAACAAGATATGAAAAAATACTCGATATACAATATATAGTATCAATAAATTTATCTTTAATTTGAACCATTTAAAATACATATCCTTTTCTTCATAATTAGAAGCAAACATATGTTTTAGTCATTATAACATTTCCCTTCTTACTTCCTTTAGCTATATAACTAGGTTCTCCTTTCAACTATTTGATGGTCTCAACATAATCATCCACTGCAAGCACATTCTAAAACTATTAGCCAAATATCGATGGACTTTATAACTTCCAAAGCAAAACTTTACTTCCACTGAAACAGCTAAAAATCATTGATGATGATGTTTTAAGGTCTTAATGACAGTATATTCTTGAATTTGCACATATTATGACTTCATGCTAAATCATAAGCAAGTGAATTTGGGTCAAATAATGGGACACAATTATCACGGTCATGGCGCTTAAGCCGAATCGTTATTCAAACATTTATCGGCTCAGCCGGTGATTTAGAAAATTTGACATTAGTGCATGTAAGGTTTTTCTTCACCAAGATCATGCGAAAAGCCAAAATAGTACATACCAATTTTACATAATACTTAGGGGACAATATCTGCTCCAACACAATGACTCTCAGATATAAATACAAAAATGAAGAGATTGCCAAAACTGCCGACAGAAGGAGACGGATAAATCTTAATGCTTCAGAGAGTGATTGGCCATTAAATCCACTTGCTCCGAAAGGTGGTCGATTGCACAGTCACATGCATCCAGACGAAATTATTATCCACGATAGAGAATTTGAAGAGTATTGCTTCGGTGAATATAACAGAGTAATATGCTATATAAGCTTATCTCCTAGAGAGAAACTGTGGGATAATGTTGATAACAGGTGATCATCGAGGGGCAGATCGGCACAGATGCCTTTTTACCACCATTAGTCTATGGTAGAAAGTTTTAATATTTATTACCTTCTTTATAAAGCTCATTGGGTAAGATTTGATTATCATCATTACTTTACCGTGCTTCATGATACCATATCGACTTGTTCTACGTTTAATTTATATATATACATATATTTTCATTTTAAAATAGAGTTAAACTTAATTAAAAATCCATGCGAAATTTGATTTAAAAAAAAAATTCACATAATATACAACGATTAATATAGAAAAATTGAATCATACATATAATAATAATAATATGATAGAGAACACAACACCTACTACCATTCAGGCTAAGCAAGGGAATAGGTTAGGTCGAACCACCAACCCAACCTAGATCAACTTAGTCAATTTACGAATTATGAATCGACCGGTAGGAGCTAGTTTGACTCGGTGTAAAATCTGCTAGTTTGGTGACCCAACCCATCTGAACCAATGGTTCAGCCAGTTCAACGACCCATTGACCTAGCCTAGCTCAAACCAGTGGGTCAATTGGTGTGTCCTTTCCCCCCCAAAAAAAAAGAAAAGAAAAAGAAAAAAGACAAATGCAACCTGATATGAGAAAAGTGGAGGAAGAAAACAAAAACAAAATAAGGGTTACTATTTTCAAAAGCACAGTATAATTACAGAGGCTTACATAATAGGGTATTATTTTTAATGTAGGTGTAAGAAAGCAGAAAATAGGATTGTAGCATTTGATAAATGTACGTGTGAAAATTTTTGAAATTTAAGCACTAAAGTGTTCAACAAAATAAAATGGACAACGTACAAAACTTTGTAGGTTGTAGGTTTGGAGGATGTGGTAACATTACGCATGAAAATTTTTTAATTTGAACGTTGTAAGTAGGAGGAAATTCCAAACGTTCGAAAACATTTTGCCATCTGCAAGGAGGTTGTATATATTTGTGCCTATACATTCATTCAGTCCTCTACGCAAACAAAAAAATCTATTCATTCTCTTATACATTCACTTCGTTTCTGTGCTCTCATCTACTTAACTCTTCACTCAACTCTTTTCTATGCTTTCAGATTCTTCAATTTATTTAGCTTGTGAATACTTCTGTTATCTAATTTATTTTTATTGCCTATATTTAAGTGTCTTCCACAAAATATATTTTTTTTTTCCAGTAACTAGATTATCAAGTTATAGTTTTTCTATATCAATTTTTTCTTTTTATACCAATCGAAAAAATGGTAAGTTTCTTTCATGGTTCATCTTCTGCTAAAAAAGAGGATTCTAGAAAAGGTGATAAGGAAAAATCTATTCAACATGAATCTGACCAAGTTTTTGACGTAAAGGATTACGATCTTCACGACTTTACCAATGAGCGTTTGAAGGATTTAATGATGCCACTCCTAGGCTTTAAGCACATGACTCCCAATGGACAAAGTGAACTGCTGCCACAAGAGGGTAGCAAGGAAGAGGCGGAAGAAGAAGAAGAAGACCATGTTTAGGAAGTGTTAAAGAAAGAAGTACCGAGCCACATAAGTTGGCTTCACAGGTAAGTCACTTATACCATTTAAATTTGACAATTTTATTAAACATTTTCGTAAATTTGTAGGGAAAGATGGGAGTACCCCGTGAGTATTGTAACTATTGTCAATCAAGTTACATATGGAAGAAGAGGGAGAACTATGGGACTTTAAATAGACACATGTGATCGAAGCACCCAACGAAGTTCAACATAGATAAGTTACACCAATAAATATCTTAATCTAGTGGTTCGTAGTCATCAAGCCTATTTCAGTATTCTGTTGAGAGGAAAAAAGTTGCCCTAGCAAGATACTTAGCCAAATGTCACCTATCATGGAGTTATAAATCTTCCACTCACCACTTGGAATACAAACAGGAAGTTTTGAATCTAAGCTCACAAAGGTATGAGCCAAAAACTATATAAAGAAACACTATGAAACTATATTATACCAATAAGCGTGAATTAGCTGATATATTTAATTCTCTTAATATACAAGTTTTTATTTGTGCGGATACATAGACTGATCCATGGCAGAATAATTCTTATATAGGAATTATATGTCATTGGATAAATAATGCTTGGCAAGTACATAAGAGACTAATAGTGCTTAGGATTTTTAACGAATGTCATATGGTGCAAAATATTTTCAATATAATAAGTATTATTTTAGGTAAATAATCATTGATAAAAAATATATTTTCAATTGGTTTTAACAATGTGGCCGCAAACACCACATCCATTGATGAACTAAAAGTGTTATGTCAATTTACGTTAGGTGGGACTTTTTTCCACATATGATGTGCCTATCATATTTTAAATATTTATGTTAGAGATAGTATGAATTGTTTACATTTTAAGATGTCCCCTATAAGGCAAGTGGGCTTTTTAATTGACCATTCATCTATAAATAAGACATAGAGAAAGTTTTGTATTGATAACGGAATGCAACCTAAAAAATTTAGAAAATATGTTAAGCATAAGTGAAATTCCACTTATCCACTTCTAGGAAGTACAGTTCCCTATAAAGATACATTGTGTTCATTTGCTGTAATGAACATCTCAAACATTCTACTGCACTCCAATAATTGGAATGTATGCATCAGAATGCTAAATGTGTTTAGAGTTTTCTATGATTGTACTTTACTATTTTTTCAAGCGTACCAAGTTAATATTCACTTTTTCTTAATGAATGTTGTAAACATATTATCAATGCTACTTGAAGCTCGAAATGATCCATTTCTTTAAGTAGTTATTAATGAAATGACTGCAATATGATTACTATATTATAGACAAATTCTTACAATTTATCTTGTCACCTCTATTTTACATTTACATTGTAAAGAAAGACATGCTTTTAAAATATTTCAATCTATATTACTAAATTATTGACACATTTTCTAAGACACAAGACACCTATGCTGTTACTGCAACACAAGAATTACGACGAGCGATTTAGACAACAAAAGACTTATTTTCTAACTTTCTTACTATATATGGTGGTCAAGTTTCCGCAACTCCCTCACTATCTCTTTGCTCACATGGTGCCACGTATGGTCATATCCTCCCTGTGCAACAAATGATGGTACAAAGGTTGAAGTGGCACAGTGCCAGTTCAAGTAAGACACAAAACTTAACAACTATTTCAACACAAACTTTGAATTTGGTAACAGTAGTATTACGGACTTCAACATCTTAAATTAGTGGATGAGGCATAGGAAGACTTATCCAATTTTCTCTCAAATGACTTGTCAAGTTGTTACTGCTCCTACATCAAGAATAGTTGTTGAATAAACTTTCAGCCCAATAGGCCTTATCATAACACAATGGCAATCAAGATTGTTACTCGTTAATGTTGAGATGCTGGCTTGCGTAGAGGATTGGTCGAATATAAGAAGTAAAACACAAGAGTTATATAGGACATTTAGTGAAGAAGATGAATACTTTAGTGACTTTGTTTCATCAGGGGGAAACTCCACTAGCTCAACTCCTATTCTCAGGTAAGATGTAACGAGTTGAATAATATCTATTTTCATTATGCAAGTGTATTGTAAAGATAATAGTATTACCCTATTTATTTTTTACACTTGATTAGAGATAATTTATAAAGTGAGTAGTACTCCCTTATTAATTTTTGTTATTTGCTTACATAATTTAAGAATCGTGTACAAGAGTTAAGGTCTAATATCGATCTTCCTACTATCTAACTTTAGACCTATAAGCAAGTGCACCTATCGATTCTATAGTATAGTGGATAAAGATATTGAGTGTTAATCCCACAGGGATTACAAGTATTAGTAATTACCTTTTCTCTTATTATCTAATCGGCAAAATTAAATAAATGAGTAAATAAAATAAATAAAAAATAAATTGAAGAAAGCAATAATCAATAAAAATGTATTCAAGTATTGAATCCCCCTAGAATTATTAATGTAATTAACTAATTGAACTAATAGCTCTCTTGAGTCATATTAATTCCTAATTCTATGTTAATTAATTGGAATCTCTTCTTAATTAAAACTCTTCAAATTACATTACATTTGATCTATGAATTCCACTATTAGGCCTCACCCTAATTTGAAAAAATTATGTTGTCCTATCTTTAGGATTTCATTCAACCCGTTTCAATTATGTTAGGTCTATTTTTACATAAAATCTCTCGATCTTTATATAAAAAACCAAGTTTCAACTAATATGTCAGCAATATTAAATTAAAAACAATAAGGAACATAATTGAATCAAAAGAATAATAAATAAATTATTGAATAATAATCATAAAAATTACATGTTCATTATAGCGTTTATCGTATCCTAAATACAAAAGAAATTAAGTTATAGACGTGTTAAATCTAAAAGTAATAATAATAAAAGAAAGCATAAATAAATGCATTAAAATTTAAAATATAAAAATCAACTTTAATCTCCTAATCTAATTCTAATATCTTAATCCTCTAATCTAATTTTTTCTAATCATCTAATTATATCTTCTTAATCTAAAAACTAACTTAATATTCTAAAAACTAAAACTAATCGTCTGGGCTTGATCGGCTCTTTCTTGTCTCATATATATATATATATATATGTTGGAGTTGGCATAGTAAGATTTTCGATCATATGGATGTATCTTTCACGTACTTTCTGGCGTATCTTTCCGAAAAAGATCTTCGGCAAATCAACATGGATATAATTTCCAACAGACGAATTTTCTTGTGTGTCTATTCGTTTATATTCTAAACTATTATAATCTGATCTTTAAATTCTGATCTCTCCAAATCTAATCTGATCTCTAATTCCGATATCGTCTGTAGGTGGCACGGTCAGATTCTTCAGGTGCAATATGGGCGTCCTTTCTTTTGAACATTCTTTATATATATATATCGAACAACGTATTTTGTGGCTGAAATCTCCAGCGTTCTAATTTGACGTGTTTTCCGGCGAACTTTCCAGCCTTCTGTCCTTATCTTTGTTATATATATATATAACACAGGCACGATTTAACCTCAACACAGTCATGCGTTGCGTCTTCAATTCTATCTAGAATTCTCCTCCGACACAGGCATGTTGCCTCACGGTTTATTCTCACACGGCTGCTTTACTCTATTCTTATCCATTGCATGACTACTTCATTGTTGGACACAGCTTGTTTTTTCACGCGTTGTGCTTCCATTTTATAAAAATTATATTTTTTTCTTCAATCTTTATATAATTTTTGTACTAAATCTTAAATCATATTTTAAGAATTCAAAATTAAAATATAAATTGATTAAGTGCAATATTAATACAACATGTAAAAGAATTAAATAAAAAGTTATTATAATTAGTACTTTATAACATTTATCAAAGTTAAATATCCTCCTCTTTTTCTATAATATGTTTAATTAATCAATAAAATTTAAGATTGACATCTCCTGGCTTGCCAACAATTAATGAAGCAAACCTCATTCATTGTCGAAAAAATAGTAGATTAATTTTCCACATGAATAAAATTTAGAAAGGAAAATAGAAAAGAAAAAAAACATCCAAAAATTATAGATATATAAGAAAAAGAAAGGAAAAAAAAAACACTAACAAAAAATTATAGATGAATAAAAAAAAGGAAAAAAATAAGGGTTGGTTTACCCTTTCCTCAACTTGCAACCCGATGGGTTAGCGCTGAGCCTAAGCCAATTTTGAATTGGTCCAATGTCTAATCTGAACCACTTACTATGTAACAAAAGGATAAATCATTGTAGAAAAAAGAAAAAAAATCTTTATATAATTTGTTTGACATGAAAGTAAAATGGAAAAAGAAAAAAAAAAGAAATAAATGAAAACTAGATTAATTATAACTTTGATGCATAACAAGTTAAGACGACATTATCACAACTCTATAAATATCCCTATGAATAATAATGATTGATTAGATGGTTAGTAAAGCACATCTACGAGAATAAGGGTTATTATATTAAATGGAGACTTTTATGTCAATGTAGATAAAGATGCTTAACAAGCTTCGAGACCCCATAAACTTGGGAAAGTTTGGCAAATTTGGTGTATCGACAAAATCAACAACAATAACAAGAAGATCAAAAGAGATTAGCCAATTCTAGACCCTCATGTGCCTAAAATCCTTAAAAAGATTTCTAGAACAATCGTGAAATACAGCTATTATAAAATATTAGATATATATATATATATATATATATATAGAATTTTAGAAAACAAAAAGGAATGATTTCTATGGATTTTATGTACATATCAATCCAAGGAATACAGGACATGAAAAATTATTGAAATTAGATACAATGATTAAGCAAAAGGATTTTCTTGAAACCCTACAATGATATGACTCGTAATTTATAGAAATCGAGAGAAATCAATTAGATCAATTTATATGACACATGATTAATCTAAGTAACAGATCATCACAATCAAAGAAAATACTTTGATCGATAAGATCAAAAAGAAAACACTTACAATAATTTAAGGAAGAGTTTCACAAAGGAATTTACAAAGTGAATAAGAAAAGAAATATTCATAAAAAACTTATCTAATTTCCTAGGACTGCAGCAATATTTATAATTGGCTTAAACTAAATAAAGAAATAAAACAATAATGGAAACGGAATAAAAATCATCCTAAAATGTTGGGATTTAAATCTCTAGCAAGCTAGCAATTAGTCTTAATTTGATGTAAGTTAGATTGTTCAAAAGTAGAACCTTCAAAAACTTTAAGCACTCAACCTAAGGCTTTGTATTGAAATGCCTTTTGAAATTTTGGATCTCTACCAAAATCAGTACCAAGACAAAAAATAGAACTAGAATTAGAACTTGTAAGAGTTGCCTTGGATTAATTACTTGAATTTCTAAATTGAGTTCTAAACATAGGACTTCTATGATTTAAAACTCGATCCTTATCATGATTCTTCTTGTAATTATGAACTTGTCCTAATTTGATTAAGTTCCTGTTTTTCCTTGAATTCTTAAACTTTGTTAAAGCATAGATATTTTATTTATTACTTTATTTGTCACTATATTATTTTTACACTTTGTATTTTACACACGTATAATAACTAACCTCAAATATTTGTATATATATTATAACAAATCGATAATAGATAGATAACGCATTTTCATTCACATTCTTCTTTCACTTTACTTTCTCTGTCTCTATATACTTGTTTCCATGAAAGTAGTGTTGGAGAACAAGAAAGCCTTTGGTTTCACTTCATTCACATGGTATCAGAGCAAATAATCTCTACCTTATCTTCAATTTTATTTAAGAAGAAATTGTAGGCCTTTTGTTCATTTAGTTAGTACAAAATGAATAAATCTATAGATAGTTCGTATAATGATTTATTGTATCTTTCCGGATCTAATAGTTCGGGGATAATGATATCAAATGTAGTCTTTGATGGATTTAATTTTCTAGGATGAAGTAGATCTATAAGACTTGCCTTGAGAGCTAAATCCAAGTTAGGGTTTATAGAAGGAACTTGCAAAAAAACAATTGATAATGTTCTAGAAATGGAGCGTTAGATTCATTGTGATTACATGATTAGGTATTGGATATTAAACTCGATGATAAAGGAATTGTCTAAGGCTTTCATGTATGCACAATATTCTAGAGAGTTATAACAAGATGTTTATGATTGTTTTGGTCTAACAAAGGACCTTTGATTTATCGATTACAATATAAGATAATTAATTTCAGATAAGGAAACGCTAATGTCTCCATACATTATAATTGATTAAAAAAATTGTGGGATGAGCTAGCTAGTTTATGTAGTTTTCCACAATGTGATTGTGGAGTTTTATAACAATGTAAGTGTAATGTTGTTGGCAAGATTTATGAAGTAGATAATAGAAACACATTGATGCAATTTTTAGCCAAATTAAATGTATCATTTGAGGGAGTTAAAAGCTAATTTTGACAATGAATCCTTTGCCAACAACAATCTAAGCCTATTATTTGGTTTATCAAGTGGAAAAACATAATCAAATGGCAAGGGAGTTTAATGGTGAGATTGTCACTTTTCATGTTAAAATTGGTCCAAGATCTTCTGCTAAACATAAGAAGGAGAGAAAAGGAAAATCTATGATGAAGATTACATGTGCACATTGCAAAAAGGCAAGTCATTCTATTAACCATTACTTTGAGATCATTAGATTTTTGGATTGGTATAAGTCAAGAGACAAGAAGCCTTTGAAATTTGCTACATATATTAGCTCTAGTCAGAATTAGGAATAAGATACTCCACTTGAAGACAGTTCTAATTAGATTGGCTATGAAAAACATATTTCTAATGATTCTAGTTTTATAAGTAGGTTATGTTCCGAAGTGGTGAAGATGTTAAAAGACCAACAATCAGGAACAACATCTGTTAATTTTGCTGGTAATGTTCCCTATCTTTCTTCAATTTATGGTTCTTATTTACCAAATGATAGTAGAGAGTTTAATTAGATTGTTGATACTAGAGCTTCTAAGCATATTACTCCATTTTTCCATATTTTGTTGAACAAACAAACCATTCTAAACCCAATAAAAATTAAGCTTCTCGATGGTCACATTAAAATGGTTGATACTATTGGACATGTTAAATTAACCAGTAATATTATTATAACCAAAGTTCCACTTGTGCCAAAATTCTGTTTCAATTTATTGTCGATTAGTCAATTGCTCATGCAATCTAATATGATTGCAACTTTTACATCTCATAATTGATCTTTTCAAGACCTGATTTCTAAAAAATGTGTAGTTCAAGCAAGTGTTCATCTTAAATTATATGTGATGAAATCTAAAGCACATGTCAATGGTTCCAAGTCTAAGAACTTTGTTCATCATTCAAATGTAATAAATTCCTTTAGTCACATTTCCTCTATTAGTAATAAGTTATCCATAGAGTTGTTACAGAATCGTCTTAGACATACTTCATTGTCGAAACTTCAACCTCTTCCAGATTATAATAGAATAAAAATTTCTAATTTTATTTTTAACACTTTCCATTTAGCTAAATTCAATAGATTTCCCTTTCATTTAAGTTCTTATTCAATGAATCTTTTTGATTTGTTGCATGTTGACTTGTGAGGACCTTATAATCTTCCTTCTTTGACTAGTAGCAAAATTTTCTTAACAATTGTGGATAATATGAGTAAGTGCACTTGGAATTTTCTATTATCACACAAATATCACACACTTTCCAATTTGTCTAATTTTATTACATATATGAGGAATTACTTCAATCAAACACAAGGAACTATTAGAATAGATAATGGGAGTGAATTCTTATCACATAGTCGTGAAGCCATGTTCAAGAATTATGGTATTATACATCAAAAAACTATTGCTTACATATCCTAACAAAATGGAGTTATCGAAAGAAAGTATAGGCACTTACTTGACACGACTAGAGCTTTACAAATTCATGCTAACCTTCCAAAGAAATTTTGGGGAGAGTATTTACTAGTTACAATAACTTTTATCAATCAAATGCCTACTTAATCATTAGATTGAAAATCTCCTTATGAGATTCTCTACCAAAAATATTCTTCATATCCTAACCTTTAGACTATAGGTTGTCTTTATTATGCACCAACCAATCTAAATTATAAAGATAAGTTTGATGTAAGGTGAAGAAGGTGTGTACTTTTAGGCTACCCCATGGGTCAAAAAGGATACGAACTTTATAACCTTGAAACACATCAGCTTTTCACTTGTCAAGATGTGATTTTTTATGAACACATCTTTCCCTTTAAGGAAGAATAGTTTGCATATTCCTTTTCTAATACACAATCTAATGATCATTCACTTTTTCCCAATAAACTTATAGTTTTTTAAGAACAACCCAATAGTTCATTTCCTAATAGCTTTGCTATCGATCCACTAGTTCTAAGTGCTACAAAGCACACTATAGTTTCTTTACAATCTAATGCTTTTATTAGAAGGTCAAATAGAGTTCAGAAACCAACAATTTGGCTTAAAGATTTTGTAATACTTGAAAAATTTTATTTATTTTAATATATATGTAGTCACAAAGAGCTAAGGATAAGGACGAGAATTGTATAAAATGAGAGGAGCAATTCGAACATTTCACGATAGGGAGTATTTAACCCTAAATGACTTAACGTTCCTTTTTTTTCACCCCTCACAGTAAAAATAGCAGATGAAGGAAAGGCTCTCTTGGAACAAACCTTAAGACGAAGAAAGGAAAAAGGCATGACCTAATTTCAAATACGAAAGGATTCGAAGTTTTGAGAAAGGTATAGTAGAGTAGGGACTCAAAGGTTTAAGGATTCAAACCATAGTAGATGTAAGTATGAAAATCCTTGTAATTTATATGTAATTACATGTTTTTGAGATTTAATCAAGCCCAAGAATGGAGAGAATCGAGTTTAGGAGAATTTGGAATGAAGAATTAGGAGTTCGTGGAGATTGCCGAAGGTAACACTATCTCCTAACACAGTTGTGTTTCGCCTATGTTAAGTTTGAATGTTACATCGAAAGATACACATCCTTCCAACATGGTCATGTTTTGACCGTGTTGAGTTTGAAGGTTACACCGAAAGATACACGACTTCCTAACACGGTTATGTTTCAACCATGTTGAATCAAAAGAAACACAGCATCCCAATATAGTCGTGTTCCACTCATGTTGAAGCTAAACTTTACACCAAAAGATACACGACCCTTAACATAGTCGTGCTCCAACCCGTGTTGAATAAAATATAATTTAATTATATATCCATTTAACTTCTAGTCAAGATAATTTCCATGTGATCTAGGTAGCTAATAAAGCCTTAGAAAACTAAAATGAATAGGATTAAGAGATTATATTAATTTAAGATTAAGTACTAAGAAGAGCTTGTTGATGTGTATAAAATTCAATTTAGCTTAAGTCCAAAGCCGAAAGTGCTTAAGGTTAAAATTCAAGGTACGTGTAACTTATGTATTGTTCTGTATTTGTTTAAGTTAGTATGTGTGTTGAAATTGGTTAAGATGAATAATTTGGCTTAGGTGTTTAAGTTATATGTTGTATGTGCTTGGCTTAGCCTAAGAGCACATGGTGGTAGATCCCTAGGGAGTACCCTAATGATCCTTGTGTGACATTATCCCTAATGGAGTCGTGCTTGAAAATGATCTAGGTTGAATGTAGGTTAAAAAGTTTAAGTGGACATGGGTATGGGGCTCATAGTAGCAGTTCTCATCACTAGGTTTAAGTGTACATGAGTGTGGGGACCTTAGTGGTGGTTCCCATCACTAGGATTAAATAGTTTAAGTGAACATAGGTGTGAAGTCCATAGTGGCAGTTCCCATCACCAAATCATGTTCCAATGTATTAAGTGGATTAAGGGGGTCATAAGTATCCTGTTGTTGTTTATGGACATAAATTGTATTATGAAACGATTGTCCGTGTTTAAGTACTGTATGATGTGTATGATACTTGTTCATGTTTGTTCATGCATATGTATTTGTGTTATATGTACTAGGCATTAACTCATCCTTTAGGGAATATTTTTAAATGCAAGTGTTGAGAGAGATAATAACCTAAAAGATAACTTGGGTTTAGGTAAGCCATAGAGAGAGGAAGATGAAAATTACCATTACTATTATGGTGATAAGGATTTGAAGAATTATATTATTTGACTATAATAAACATTATTCTTTGAAGAATATTATTTTAGTGTTCAAAGACTTCCATTGTGTTAAATGTTTGATATGGATTTATGAATTTATTTTGATCTTTAGGGATGTATTGAATGCTTTTATATATGAGTCACAGGTCAAAATATATCAGAGTTTATTTAGAGCCTTAAAGTGTTCTTGTGAGATAAGCACACATGGCAAGTAGTATTGCGGCTCAAGTTTCGGGGTGTTACAAATTTTATCTATACCATGCAAGTGAATTCACTTCTTCATCCAATACATGCAACATTTCCATTTTGCTCTTTATCCTACACTAACAAAACCCAATATCCCTCATTTTATTCCTAATCCTTCACACACTACACTAAGGAGTATATTGCATCATTAGCTAATGTGTTTTTAGTTCAAGAACCTTGAAACTATTATGAGGCTAAACAAGATCCAAGATAGGTTAAGGCCATGAATAAAGAGTTGTTAGCCTTTGAGTCTAATCACACATGGGATTTAGTAAAATTGCCACCTAGGAAAAAACCTATAGGTTCTAAATGGGTGTATAAAGTCAAATACAAGCAAGATGGATCCATTGAAAGATTTAAGGCAAGATTAGTTGCAAAAAGTTATAATTAGGTGGAAGGGATTGACTATACCCATACATTTTCCTCAATTGCAAAACTTACCACCATCAAATTACTATTAGTAATTTATGGTTGAATAGTGGTTTATACATTAGCTTGATGTCAATAATGTGTTTTTAAATGGCTTTATTAAGGAAGAAATTTATATGACACCACAAAAGGGATATGGTGTGAATGATACTAATCAAATTTGTAAGCTTGTCTATTCTCTTTATGGTTTAAAACAAGTTTCATGAAAACAGAACAAACAATTTACAAAATTTCTTTGCTTAGTTGGTTTTTATCGGTCAAAAGCAGATTATTCCCTATTTGTAAAACAAGATGGTCATGTTTTCTTGGTAACATCAATGTATGTTGATGATGTTTTATTTGTAGGAAATGATATGGACTCAATCAATCATGTTAAAGCTGAGCTTGATTGTACATTTGCTATAAAAGATTTGGGGGAAGTCTAGTAGTTTTTGGGTATTGAAATGTGTCATTCTGCAATTGGTTTTCATCTTAATCAGTAGAAATTTCTATTTGATATTTTGCAAGATACAGGAATGATAGGCGCCAAGCCTTCCCAAGTACCTTTTCCTCAAAATATTCGTCTTAATAATGAAGATGGTGAACCTCTATCTGATCCTCAATTGTATAGACATCTTGTTGATCAGTTGTTATACATGACCATGACTAGATTAGATATTACTTTTACAATATAACAACTAAGTCAATTTGTATCTCATCCTCATACTACACATTTGCAAGTTGCAATGCATCTTCTACGATACTTAAAGCAAACTATTGATCGGGTCTTTTTTATTCATCTTTAAACTTACATGGCTTTAGTGATGCTAATTGGGGTTTATGTTGTGTTGACTACAAGTAGTTATTTGGCTTTTGCATTTTTCTTGATTCTTTCTTAATTTCTTAGAAAAGTAAGAAGCAACCTATTGTTGCAATTTATCAACTAAATATGAGTATAAGAGTATTGCACTTACTACAAAGGAGCTGCTTTAGTAATCTTTTATGATGTGAGATTTACATATTGTAATCATACTAGTTGTTTTGTTCATAATTTTATTTATTAATTTACTTGTTACTGTATTACTTTTACACTCAGTATTTTACACATGTGTACATAATTAACCTCAAATACTTGTCTATATATCATAACAAATCAATAAAAAATACATAACGCATTTTCATCCACAATCTTCTTTCACTTTATTTTCTCTCTATCTTTTTATACTTTGTTTCCATAAAAGCGATGTTGGAGATCGAGAAAGCTTCTATTTCACTTTGTAAACACCCCATTTTTGCCCTTAATAATCAATAATAATCCACAATAATCAATTAATATTTTTTCCAAATTTTTCTATTTTTTTCTCTAATTTAGCAAAAATAGGACAAACATTCAAAAAATAAAATAAATAGGAAAAATATATCCATTTTGGAAAATAATTGCAGAAATGGAAATAAAAAGGATTAAATAATTTTTACAAATTTTTGAAATTTCAAAAAAATACAAAAAATAAAAAAAAATCGCATTGCATATATGCAAATTGCGAAAAAAAAAATCGAGTAAGTGGCACGTGGCAGCAACTGATTGGCTGGAGCGGACGCACGCGTCAGGTGCGTGATCATCTTCAACCTTCGTCCGAGATCGCCGGTAAGAAGGAAAAATCGAATTTCGAACGTTTTGATTCGATTTTTTGCATAAATCCAACAGATATTCAACAGAAATAAGATAAACATCATCCAATTGGAATCAAATCGCAACAAATCAAAGGATTTGCACAAATCGGAGATGGGTTTCAACTGAAATCCGATTTGCCTCAATCGGTGGAAATCCGAGCTTATCCAGCTCGATTTCTTACGCCTATAAATAGAGGATGAATGGGAGAAAGCACGAGCACGGATCAAAAGTGAGAAAAAGAGAGAAAAGAGAGAGAATCAAAGCCTCACCGGAATTGCCAAGCTGCGACCACCAATCAAGCGTCGAGCGCCACCATGAGGTGTTTTTGGAGAAATCCACCGCCACAGTTGAGTTCCCCACCCCCGAAAACCTAGAAACCGACACTTCAATCACTTCGAAAGGTCGCCGGAACGCCGTCAACGAGCACTCCCAGCCGCCGTGCCCGATCGACTCAACTCGACCCGATCCAACCCAACTGACTCGACCCGCGCACCAACCCGGATCCAGGTAAGTCAAATTTTCTGATTTTTTATTTTATTTATTTAGTTATTTTTTCGAATTTTCTTAGTTATTTATTTGTTATTTAATTCAAAAAATGTTAGAATTTAGATTAGTTTCTTTTTTGTTTTTTAGGAATTAATTTAGGATGAATAATAATAAGAATAAATAATTAATAATAAATGATAAAAATGTGAAAATATATAAAGAAAATGATGAAAAAATATTAGAAAAAAATAATAAGAATTTAAATTTTAGTTTAGGGTAGATAAATAATATAGTAAAAAATCTTTCAGTAAAATTTAATAAAAATTATAAAAATTAATGAAAATTATAAAAATTAATAAAATTTTAAAATATTATAAATGAGTTGAAAAATAGAAAAAATGAAATTTTTATCACTTAGAAAAATCATTTTCTTAAATAAATCCAAAATCGGTGTTTTTCCTTAAAATTATTATTTTTCAAAAATCAAATTATCAAGCTTAGGCTTAAGTTTTTTTTAGAAAAATACTAAAATGGTAAAAACATAAATCAAAAGAAATTTCATAATTAAAAATCACCAACACATTAAAATTTTTCAGGAAAAGCGAACTACGGCATGTTTGATCCTGAATAATAGGTACGTAGGCACCCATTTGGGGCAACTCTAAAAAGAATAAAAAATCATTTTCTTAGAATAACATACTAAAAAAATAAAAATAAAACAAAAAATAAATAAAAGACATTTCGGATAAGGTTTAGATTTTAGGAGATTAGGGTGGTAACCTTAGGGTTTTAATAGGTTAGCCTCCGAACTCAAAAACTTTGGTTTTCCCTTTCCTCTTTTCACAAAAAAACGAAAAGAGGAAATTACGCTGACTGGTGGTCCAAATTAGGATTAATCTACTCAATTAGTTCTAATTCAATCTTTCCCAACTACAGTTGGGTGGCGACTCTAAAAACAAAACGAAATTCCTAACTCAAGTCGAGGATCTACATTAGATGAGTATAGGGTCTAGTATAGATCGGATTAGGAATGGGAAATCAAAAAAATTAGACTCGATAGGATGACAACTCCGCTGGGGACCTCTCTCTAGTAGGCTAGCCATCTGGATCTCCTCAAATCATTCTTTTTCTAAGAAATGTCTTTTGATTGTTATACTATTGCTAACCTTTCAGGGATTTAACTAGATTTAGGGTCAGTTATTTGCTTTTGTTGTTGAGTCTGCATGCATATAATTGTGTGAGTAGATACGGTCAAACTCGGGTCGTCTTAGGACCCTAAGACGGGGGGCCATTGTAGTTTCGGGCGAAGTGATATGATCACCATTCGGGACTGATTAGGCTACCCCACCCAATGCTTCGATATGGCCTGAGATCCATTTCTCCGAGAATGCGGGAGGCCATAGAGCTTGGGAACCTGTTAAAACCTACCTATTTGCATACACGACATCATGGGCTGACAACTGATTGATGATGTAATACTTTTATTCTGTTCACGGAGTTCAGATACATTTCCCTGTAATGTTATCATTGTAACATAGTTCATGTTGTAATTAGAGATTTCTGTTGTAATAGATGGCTAGTTCCGCAATTGACCACCTCCTCCGCAAAGAGATCCGAGTATGCAAGCCTCTAGACCCGAAATTAGTACTGGACCACTGGTTCACCCTATACAACCCAGAGGAGCAGGTCTTCATCCAGCAAAAAATAAGGCCCATCCTCTCATTAATGAAGATCGAGATGAACTTGCCCTTGGTACGGACCATGCTCCACCTATGGGAAATAGAGCCTACGGCTTTCTTCATTGGGCCACATGAGATTACTCCTACTCTGGAAGAGTACACCCAACTGCTACAGGCTCTAACACTAACCAACCAAGTCTATGTACCGGATCTTGAGGCCGAGCCAGCCGGTATTTTCAGCAGACTCCTGAGTATCCGCAAAACAGCAATCAACAAGGCCTTAGCAGACTGTAACGGATACCGCATACGGATGGATGAGTTAGAAGCTTGGTTCATCGCCCGAGAAGATAATGGGGATAGGAAAGACATATTGTGTGGGGACCCTAAGAGTTATAGACAAAGAAGGGTGAGTGTTTTTATCCTGACAACCTTCGCTACCATACTCTTCCTCACCGAAACTTTCTATGTCCACTACCGAGTTGTAGAACTGGTGATCCAATTCTTGGAAGGAAAATCTTACATCTCGGCTCTATTGGCTGAACAGATCCAGAACTTAAACTTCGTCAAGAAAAAAGGCCACGGGATCCTCCGCTCAAATATCAACCTTATCCTGATATAGTTTGTAAGCCACCTCAAGTGTTTTGGGCTGAACATGGTCCGGAAAACCTTGGCTCAACAAGTGGACCTCGTGGACTCATGCATAGAGAAGATAAAGCTACCCGACGACCTTACCAGCCATAGTTGGGTAGAAGTGCTTAAAAGTTCAGTACCGATGACATTTTGTGGATAGCTAGATGGAGTTGCTGCGACAAAGTTATCTTAACCTGCAGTAATTTTCAAGTCATGCCTCTAATTGGTATCAGCGGATGTATAGGTTATCATCCCAACTTATTGGTCCGCCAGTTCGGTACTATTCAAGACATAGTTTATCGACCCTCGTTGGAAGTAATCGCATTTGAGTACCAAGATCCTAATTTATTAGTAGCTGAGAAATTTGCTAAGCTAGCAGAGGTCCAAGCACTATGGGAAGCCCGAATCGAGAGCCCGAATGTAGACCTCGGAGAGCTGGACGGCAAAGTGGGCAAACATCGAGCCACCAAGGAGTTCGTGATCCACCAGCTTTATCAGACGGGGGAAAGAGCATACCGGGTCCCATATGTCACTCAACCTAAGCCAGACAAGGTAGACCCAGAGCTAGAAATCTACCTAGAGCAGATCAGGGCCCAGATGGAAGTATATTTTGAGGCTACAAATTATAAAAAGGATATCTGGAAGGGCCGATTCAAGGAATCCGATCAAAGAAACAAAGTCTTGGAAGCTCAACTGGAGAAGACCCAAGCCAAAGTCAAGGAATTGGAAGCCGTCATCAATGGGAAACCTGAGTCTACGAAGTAGAAGACCAAAAGAATTAGAAAATAAAACTATTGTACTTTTTCTTTTTTTTTCAAAGTATTGAACTCCAAGTTTCCAGTATTAATAAAATAAAGTTTCAGTATTATATTATCAATCAATTGTTGGCCCCTTTACTTTAGCATCCGTGTGACACATGCATTGCATTTTCATGCATACATCATACTAAAGAAAAATGAGTGCCAGGTATAAAAAATAGCTCCCAAACAACCGAACCCTCCCAGAAGCCCAATCTGCACACGTTCAAGAACCAAAATGGCAAACAGTGGCGACAACCGCAACAACACAAGTGCTGACGCTGCTTCAGACTCTAGGATCATATCCCTAGAACAAATGGTCCAGTAGCTAGCTGCACAAGTCCACCTCCTGACTGAAAGCATTGGCCTCCTTCGCACCACCCAGCCGACTCAAGAAGAACATTCAGGGACTAGAAAAGGGAAGGTAGTAGAAGGGCAGCCTCCAGAATATGAGGAAATCAATTCCCACCTCAACCTAGCCTTTGAGTATGAGCCGAGAGTCAACCAGGGTCCAACCTCTGATGATTTGAAGAAGGAGATGGAGGAAAGACAGAAAGAGATGGAAAAGAGACTCTTCCAACAGCTGGCTGACAAAATGAAAATGATAAGGGGCCCGACGGTTTCGAGCAAGCCGGGATCACTAGCTTACCAACATATGGGGAGGAGGTATACCCTGATAAATTCAAGACCCCATAGTTCAAAAAGTATGACAGTACTGGATGCCCCAACATGCACACAAGGTTATACGCCCGGAAGATGAGCAGGTATGCCCAATATGACCAACTGATGATCCAGACCTTCCAGGATAGCCTTACGGGTCCTGCATTAATCTGGTATGCCCTCCTGGACTTCAATCAAGTCAACACCTAGGAAAGGCTTGCCCGGGCGTTTTATGACCAATACAAGTTTAACATCGAAGTTGCCCCCTTAGTGATTGATCTAAGGAGTCTTCAGAAGAGACACGCTGAGTCTTTCAAAGAGTATGCTCAGCGGTGAAGAGCTCAAGTTGCCAGAGTAGCAACCCCAATTTCTGAAAAAGAGCTGACATCCATATTCGTCAACACTCTGGACAAGACCTACTTCTCACATCTGGTGGGCCAGACATCATCCAGTTTTGTAGAAGTAATGGCCGCAGGGTGCCGGATTGAAAGCGCCATCACAACAGGCAGGCTCCAAACAATAGATCCTCTTAGGGTCACATCATCACAAAGGCCCTTGGGAGGTAACAAAGCCAAGGAGTCTAGCGTAAGCACAGTCAACTCCAGTAAAGCGGACAAGGCTGGGACTCGTGTGACATTCCAAACTACGAGTGCCCCAGCCCAACACTCCCCGGCAAATCACACCCAGGCCGCCAGAGTCCCAAAATAGTTCACTCCAATTCCGATCCCGCTCAGCCAGGTCTTCACTCGACTGCGGGCGAATAATTTGATTAGCTTTAAGATCCCGAATGACCGGTACAAGCCTAGGAATTTCGACTCAAGCCTCAAATGTGACTACCATATAGGCCAGGAGGGGCATTCTACAGACAGATGCTGGAGGCTCCGAAACAAAATCCAGGATCTGATCGACGCTGGGATTGTGTAGTTGGACTTTGTTAACACCCCGGCGCCCAATGTCAACACCAATCCGCTGCCCAATCATAAGCCCACCATCAACATGATCACATCCGAAGAGTCAGCCCCCAAAGAATCCTCCAAGAAAAAGGCGACAAACCAGCAGAAAAGTCATTCCCGCTAGACTCTAAAGAAAACCTCTAAATCACATATCAAAAAGAGATGGTTAGCTGGAGACCCAACAGTCGATACCTTAGGAGAATCACATGGGAGATTTAAGTACCTAGTGAACTATTCCTACACCCCAACTGTATATGGGACGCCTAGCAGATGGGGGCCCGAGTTTGAGAAAGAAGACCACCCACCAAAAGAGGGGGAGGACGGTTCTGAAGACTTTGGTCTCCAGATATTCAACGAGGTGAATATAGTGACCAGCAAGGAAGGCCATCAGCTCAAGGAGGGGCAGCAAGGGACGTTTGGACTAAGGTACGTTCCTACATCCTAGGAAGAAGCACAAGCTAGAGGTGTCAGAGGCAGGAAGAAAGAGAAGCCAAGCAACACCCAGATGCACATTCCACCCCTCCAACAGTCATTCAGACAAGCAACTACCATTTAAGAGCCAAGGATAAGCGAAGATGATGTCAGCAATAGGAGCCCAACCCCTCGCACGTCCAAACAGCATCCAACTCTCAATAATTGGTTCTATTATCCTATTGATAGCTCTAGGTCAGCTCAAGGATAGGGAACGATTGTTAAATGATTTTTATTAAGACTTCTTTACATAATTCAATAAATTACAGTTTGTCTTACTTATATATATTTGCTTTCATTTTACTTCACCCAGATCTCCTACCATCGAACATCAGGGACATTTCGCGCAGGTAGAAAATAAAAACGTTGATATCGTACCCAATGCTACTGGGTCAGTTGTTGGAGGCGATATCCTTGACCACGAAATAATACAAGCAAATTGGCAAAAACATTAACAGAGCGGAATTTTAATCGACGAGCCGGTGGAGACAGTAAATCTAGGAAGCATTGAGAAACCTAAAAACCTCAAGATCGGGACCAGTTTGAGTGCCGAGCAAAAACGTGAGATGACCGAGCTGTTAACTGAGTATGCAGATGTGTTTGCCTGGTCATATGGTGACATGCCAGGACTAGACCAATCAATAGTGGTTCATAGGCTTCCCATAAGGGAAGATGTCAAACCTAAAAAAATGGAAATTGAGAAAATTTAGGCCTGACATCTTACTAAAGATTAAAGAGGAAGTCAAGAAACTGCTAGAAGTAGGGTTCATTGAAGTATCGGACTACCCAGAATGGGTGGCTAATATAGTCTCCGTTCTGAAAAAGAATGGAAAAGTACGCGTATGCGTAGACTTCCGGGACTTAATCTAAGCAACACCAAAAGATAACTTCCCCCTACCTCACATTGATGTTCTGGTGGACAACCATCTTTTCTTGTTTATGGACGGTTTCTCATGATATAACCAGATAAAAATGGCTGAAGAAGATAAAACTAAGATGACTTTCATCACAACATAGGGGACGTTCTATTATAAAGTCATGCCCTTCGGCCTGAAAAACGCCGGGGCAACGTATCAGAGAGCCATGGTCACGATACTTCATGACATGATGCATCGAGAAGTCGAAGTATACGTCAACGACATGATAGCCAAGTCTAAAGAAGAAGAAAGCCATATAGATATCCTGAGAAAGTTGTTTAAGCGACTGAGAAAATTCCAGCTCAAGTTAAATCCGGAGAAATGTACTTTTAGGGTCACAACGGGCAAGTTGTTAGGGCTCGTCATAAGCCGGGAAGGCATTAAAATCGACCCTGACAAAGTAAAATCTATATTAGAGCTACCTTCCCCACGCACTGTTAAAGAAGTAAGAGGTTTGCTGGGAAGGTTGAATTATATAGCTCGTTTTATCTCACAACTCACAGATAAATGCCGTCCACTATTCCGTCTGTTGAAAAAGAATGCCGCAGTAGAATGGGACAATGAATGTGAAGAAGCATTCAAGACGATCAAAGAATATCTCATAAAGCCTCCAGTCTTGATAGTCCTAAAGCAAGGGAAGCCTTTATTCTTATACCTCACGATACTCTCTGAATCCATGGGATACGTGCTGGGGCAGAAAGATGAAGAGGGAAGAGAGCGTTCCATATATTATCTAAGCAAGAAATTCACAAACGGGGAACAGAGGTATTTATAAGTAGAGAGGACTTGCTGTGCTCTGATTTGGGTCATGCACCGGTTAAGGCAATACACCCTTTACTATCATATTGAGCTGCTGACAAGACATGATCCTCTGAAGTACTTGGCAGAGAAACCCGTTTTGATAGGGAGAATCTCCAAATGGCAAATGCTCTTATTAGAGTTTGATATCACATACACAAATCAAAACTCGATGAAAGGGCAATCCTTAGCCGACCAATTGGCAGAACACCCTGTCGAGAGAGATTCCCAAGAGCCACAAGCCCAATTCCCTGATGAAAATATATTAACAGTGGAAGGTACACCAGTAGAAGACCGTGGGATAAAGTAGAACCCTAAGTGAAAGATGTTCTTTGACGGAGCTGCCAATGTATTTGGTTGTGGGATCGGGGCAGTGTTGATATCCCCAGACGGAACAAATTTCCCTTCAGCAACAAGGCTCACATTTCCATATACCAATAATATCACGAAATATGAGGCGTGCATCCTCGGCCTCAAAATGGCTTGCCAAATGGAAATCCGTGAATTAGAAATATACGGAGATTCATCACTTATCATATTACAGACAAGAGGGGAATATAAGACTAAAGACCCCAAACTGGTACCATACCATCAACATTTGATAAAGCTAATCGAAGAATTCGAGGCAATCACTTTCACATACGTCCCAAGAACTCAGAATCAGTTTGCAGATGCACTCGCCACACTAGCATCTACGATTCAGGTAACAGGGGGAGCTGGAGTCCAATAGTTGAAAATAGACATCAAAAATCGGCCCGCCTACTGTTTAGCAATTGAAAAAGCACAAGATGATAAGCCCTGGTATCACAACATCAAAACTTTTCTCCAAGAAAGAAAATACCCTGAAATGGCTAGCAAGAATAACCAAAGAACACTCAGAAGGTTAGCAAGTCATTTCTTATTAAGTGGGTTTAGGCTTTACAAAAGATCATCTGATACTACATTGCTAAGATGTGTGGATAAAAACGAAGCATGTGAACTGATGAAAGAAGTACACAAAGGAGTGTGTGGACCTCATATGAACGGTTACATGTTGGCCCAAAAAATCATGAGGTTGGGATACTATTGGTTAACCATGGAATCAAATTGCATAAAATATGTCAAGCACTGTCATTTGTGTCAAGTGTACGCAAACCGGATAAATGCTCCGCCCAACGAGTTGCACTCATTGTCAGCACCATGGCCTTTCTCCATGTGGGGGATCGACATAATCGGCCCAATCACTCCGACAGCATCCAATGGCCACAGGTTCATATTCGTAGCCATTGATTACTTCACCAAGTGGGTAGAAGCTTCATCATATACCAATGTCACCAAATGGGTAATAGTCCGTTTCTTGAAGAGGGACATAATAGCTCGATACGGAGTTCCTGAGTCAATAATCACCGACAATAGTACCAATCTTAATAACAAATCGATGACAGGTTTATGTCAACAACTCTACATAAACCATAGAAATTCAACTCCCTACCGACCTCAGATGAATGGGGCAGTAGAAGCAACCAACAAGAATATAAAAAAGATTATCGAAAAAATGACAACTACTTACAAAGATTGGCACGAGATGTTGTTGTTTGCTCTCATGGCTTATAAGACCTCAATTAGAACATCTACTGGAGCTACCCCATATTCATAGGTATATGGTACTGAGGTTATCTTGCCAATCGAGGTCGAAATACCATCATTCAGAATTTTGTCAGAAACTCAGTTAACTGAAGCAGACTGGATGAAGAAGAGACTTAATCAACTGAATTTGATTGATGAGAAAAGACTCACTGCATTATGTCACGACCAGTGTTACCAAAAAGGATGGCCCAAGCATTTAACAAGAAAATGAGGCCTCGATGCTTCAGAGAAGGGGATCTGGTGCTAAAGAAAGTTCTCCCGAATGCCCAAGATTCCAGAGAGAAATTTACCCCGAACTATGAGGGTCCGTATGTGGTGAAGAAGTTATTGTTAGGAGGTGCTCTGATATTGACTCAAATGGATGGTCCAGAATTGAGAGACCCCAATAATGCAAATGCTGTTAAGATGTATTATCCTTAGGCAAGGGAATTGGAACTTTGGTCAATGTTTATGAAAGCCGATATTCAATACAAATTTCGCTGAGTTCAGTTTTCATTTTTTTTACAAGCAAAGTTAATGTCTCTGAATGGTTGATAATTCCAACGAATTCTAATTAAAACAAACATTCCTAAACACATTACCTACCACTTCACCAATGAATAATAAACATTGAAAATGATTCTCAATAAATTTTGTGATATAATTCTACCTACTTTTGAGCATTGAACCTGGTGCATCAGTAGGATAACACTACCGTCAAAAGAGCCATACGCACAAGAAAGGAAGCGCATTAAGATCTTCAACCCTATGTTAAAGCAAGAATAAGCGAATCAGGAGCAAACCAACACGAAGGTTCGATTGTTTGGTTGTTATCCACGATAAATTGGCAAATATATTAAAATAAATAACTATCATCCACATATCATGAAAACATCAAATCATTTAACCTAGTCAGTAAAAGCATTTTCAAAAGCATAAGATTAGTCAGCCCACAATAGGGCACTTATCTAAAAATCCCCTTGAAAATGTCAGCCCACATTGGGGCACTTCCCTAAACATTCTCTCTTAGGTTTAGCCCATAAAGGCACTTTTTGAGACGTTTCTCCCAGGAAGTTAGTCAGCCCACATTGGGGCACTTCCCTAAACATTCTCTCTTAGGGTTAGCCCATAAGGGTACTTTTTGAGACGTTTCTCCCACCATAGGTTAGTCAACCCACATTGGGGCACTTCCCTAAACATTCTCTCTTAGGATTAGCCCATAAGGGCACTTTTTGAGACGTTTCTTCCAGGAGGTTAGTCAGCCTACATTGGGGCACTTCCCTAAACATTCTCTCTTAGGGTTAGCCCATAAGGGCACTTTTTGAGACGTTTCTCCTTGTAGGTTAGTCAGCCCACAATGGGGCACTTTCCTAAATATCTCTTCCTAAGGTCAGCCTGTAGGGGTACCTTTCAAAACATTTCTTCCCCAGGGTCGTGAGTCTAAGAAGACACTTCCCACCATAAGTTAGTCAGCCCACAATGGGGCACTTTCCCAAACATCCCTTCAAAAACGTCAACCCATAGGGGCACCTTTTGATGCATGTCCTCTCGCTATAGGCTAGTTAGCCCGCAAAGGGGCACTTTCCTAAACACCCTTACTTGAAGTTAGCTCCCAAGAGCACTTTTTGAAGCTATCGATTAGTTAGCTCATATGAGCACTTTTCGAATCTATCAGTTAGCTCAGAAGAGCATTTTCAAAATCTATCGATTAGTTAGCTCAGAGGAGCACTCTTCGAATCTATCAATTAGTCAGCTCATAGGAATACTTTTCCAAATTTGTCGATAACCGATTAGTCAGCTCATAAGAGCACTCTTCAAAGGTATTTCTCTTCAAACAGTCGTTAGTTTAGTCAGACGCTTCTGTTGACAGGTAGCCAACTCATAAGAGCGCTTCCTAAGACAATCTTCTCTTCAAGGTTGCTAGTCCGATAAGACGCTTCCTATCATCAACTATTCCACTAACACACTCCTAAACAATCCTGGAGATGTTTACTATCACCAATTAGTTAGCCCATAAAGCACTTTTTGGAGGATACATTGCTCTAGGTTGTTAGGTTGTTTAAGACCATTTCCTAAGCAATACCAATCATCACAAAATACTCGTGGGGTTATTAGCTCGTGGAGCATTTTCCCGCTAGAGACCATATTCCAGATAACCAGCCAAACCAAGGCGTTATCCATTCAGTCAAGAGGCCAAAAATGACGTCTTTTTTGTCTTTGTAGTTAAGTTTTTCAAACTTTACTACAAAGAGGGGCAGCTGTAAACACCCCATTTTTGCCCCTAATAATCAATAATAATCAACAATAATCAATTACTATTTTTTTCTCTAATTTAACAAAAATAGGACAAACATTCAAAAAATAAAATAAATAGGAAAAATATATCCATTTTGGAAAATAATTGCAGAAATGGCAATAAAAAGGATTAAATAATTTTTACAAATTTTTGAAATTTAAAAAAAATACAAAAAATAAAAAAAATCGCATTGCATATATGCAAATTGCGAAAATAAAAAAATCAAGTAAGTGGGCTAGCCCAGGTGGTCCGGACCATGGTCTAAGGCGCGCGCAGGGGGGGGGGGGGGGGGGGGGGGGTGCTCGGTCATAGGTTCGAAACGCGGGGGAGGCAGAATCCGCGTTTTGCAATTTTTCTTCATCGCTTGGGACACGTGGCAACAGCTGATTGGCTGGAGCGGACGCACGCGCCAGGCGCGTGATCATCTTTAACCTTCGTCCGAGATCGCCAACAAGGAGGAAAAATTGAATTTCGGCCGTTTTGATTCGATTTTTTTGCACAAATCCAACAGATCTTCAACAGAAATAAGATAAACATTATCCAATTGGAATCAAATTGCAACAAATCAAAGGATTTGCACAAATCGGAGATGGGTTTCAACCGAAATCCGATTTGCCTTAATCGGTGGAAATCCGAGCTTATCCAGCTCGATTTCTTACGCCTATAAATAGAGGATAAAGGGAGAAAGCAGGAGCACGGATCAAAAGTGAGAAAAAAGAGAGAAAAGAGAGAGAATCGAAGCCTCACCGGAGTTGCCAAGCTGCGACCACCGATCAAGCGTCGAGCTGCCACAGTTGAGTTCCCCACCCTCGAAACCTAGGAACCGACACCTCAATCTCTTCGAAAGGCCGTTGTAACACTGTCAACGAGCACTCCCAGTCGCCGTGCCCGATCGACCCGACCCGACTTAACCCGCTTCGACCCAATCCGACCCGACCCGCGCACCGACCCGAATCCAGGTAAGTCGAATTTTTTTATTTTTTATTTTATTTATTTAGTTTTTTTTTTTGAATTTCCTTAGTTATTTATTTGTTATTTAATTCAAAAAATGTTAGAATTTAGATTAGTTTTTTTTTTAGGAATTAATTTAGGATGAATAATAATAAGAATAAATAATTAATAATAAATGATAAAAATGTGAAAATATATAAAGAAAATGATGAAAAATATTAGAAAAAAATAATAAAATTTTAAATTTTAGTTTAGGGTAGATAAATAATATAGGAGAAAATCTTTCAGTAAAATTTAATAAAAATTAATGAAAATTATAAAAATCAATAAAAATTAATAAATAATTATAAATAATTAATGAAAATTAATAAAAATTTAAAATATTAGAAATGAGTTGAAAAATAGAAAAAAAATGAAATTTTTATCACTTAGAAAAATCATTTTCTTAAATAAATCCAAAATCGGTGTTTTTCCTTAAAATTATTATTTTTCAAAAATCAAATTATCAAGCTTAGGCTTAGTTTTTTTTTTAGAAAAATACTAAAATGGTAAAAACATAAATCAAAAGAAATTTAATAATTAAAAATCACCAACACATTAAAATTTTTCAGGAAAAGCGAACTACGGTATGTTTGATCCTGAATAGCAGGTACATAGGCACCCATTTGAGGCAACTCTAAAAAGAATAAAAAATCATTTTCTTAGAATAACATACTAAAAAACAATATAAAAAGACAACAAAAAATAAATAAACAAAAGACATTTCGGATAAGGTTTAGATTTTAAGAGATTTGGGTGGTAACCTTAGAGTTTTAATAGGTTAGCCTCCAAACTCAAAAACTTTGGTTTTCCCTTTCCTCTTTTCACAAAAAATGAAAAGAGGAAATTACGCTGACCGGTGGTCTAAATTAAGATTAATCTGCTCAATTAGTCCTAATTCAATCTTTCCCAACTATAGTTGGGTGGCGATTCCAAAAACAAAACGAAATTCCTAACTCAAGTCGAGGATCTACATTAGATGAGCATAGGGTCTAGTATAGATCGGATTAGGAATGGGAAATAAAAAAAAATTAGACTCGACACACTTCATTCACAAACTTACATCTTAGGCTCAAATATCCATCAAAGCTAAATCAAGAAGACACAATATTAAGCTCTTGAACTCAATTCAAAAATTTAAAACTTGAATTTCACTCAAAATTTTAAAGCCTAAACTCAATTCAAGTTTGATCAAGTTAAAAATTTTGAACTCAAACTTGACCTAAATGACATTTGAAGAATGCAAGATCAATGCCATTGAGATCGTTTAGACTTGAATTCTCTAAGAATTATTTTTCTTCTAACAAAAATAATAATGATATTCAAACCCAACTAATAGTTAAACCCAAATTAAGCTCCCGCGAGTTAGTCAAACTCAATAAATTACTTGAACAACTCAAGCTCTAACTTGATTTAGCTGTTATCAAATCAAATTGGAATAGCTTATAAATAGATTTACTTATTTGTACACTAATGATTTAATCTAAGACTAGTATGGTTGATTTTTCTTTAAAGTCATTGTACGCGGTGTACAGAGATTTATAATTCTAGTAAGAATTTGTATCTTATTTATCAGTTGTTTTATTTATACTTATTCTTACTTGCAGTTACTTTTGAGGGAAAAAAATAAGATAGATAATATTATAGAATGAAAACGGATCATAGACCATATAAGTTGGCTATTCAATAATGTAAGTAATCGTTCCACAACACGTCAACAAACACTATCTCCAATTAATCACCCTCAAAGGATGATTGTTTTACGGAAAATATTTTTTTCAAAGTTTTTTCCACGTTCTTTAAAACCAAAGGTTTTACAATTATCAATGATCCCAATGCAAGTAATCTCAATACCTGGGCAAGTGATAAATGAGAAAAATGACTTCCATTTTTAAATTTTTTTTTTTTTTATTTTCTATAGTTGTTACTCATTGTCATCGAAGATCAATCCCCAGTTCTTTCTCCATCATCACTAACTGCTAAAAGCTACTATTATTAATAATTTCTAGAGATTATTGTAATAATATTGATAATTGTAGAGTTTTGACTATAATTAATTAACATGAAAGAAAGTCAAGAAAATGTTTAATGTAAAACAAATACACCCTTAGACCCAAGGGCGATTACCGAATATTAATTGTCAGACAACATAGATGGTACATCCATTTATTTTATTAACTTAGTTTTATGGTTTTGAAAGGTAGACTAGATGAAAAAAAAAAACCCAATTTTGAAACAGATTCATTGGGCTTGTGTTTCATTGGACCTCAATAAGGGCCTACAGCATCTAATTCTACCGGAAACTGATTCCACACCCAAAATGGAAGCTAGGTTGACTTTGGGCTTTGCCCATTTGGACGATACTAGTTTGTCACCAAGCCCAAACTCATTCCTTCGTACAGAAGTTTACCACATACATGAGTTAGTGTTTAGCAGGACAACACTATATATGAAGAGCAGTACAATACAATTTTCTTATTTTACATTTGGTTTGTATGGTTAGGGATGGGCGTGATTTTGTTTGCATTGGTTTTTTCCTTTAAACCATACCAAATAATAAAAATATGGTTCAGTTTTTTATAACTTGAAACCACACCATATAGTTTGGATTAGGAATATTTCCAAATCATAAAATTTCAATTTTGGTTTAGTTCGGTTCTATTTTCAAATTGAACTATATTTTATAATCCTAAAAAATATATTTGCATAATGTGTAATCTTATGTAAAAAATACTACATTTATTTAATAACTTTAAGTATTGACATCATATAAGTGGTTAATGAAGTCAATATTTTGTAAAAATATCTACTAATAACTAATTTTATTCATAAATTTAACGTTTAATATAAATTTTAAGTCAAAAAATATATATTTTATAAATTATGATCATAAAAGATTAATATATGTACATTTTAATAAATGTAAATTAAAAAAATTAAGTATTATATTACAATGATTTTTTCTTTTTACTTACATGTAAAATATTATTCTTTTTTTAAAAAAAAAAAAAAGCTGTTTGATTTGATTTTATGAATTGGTTCAGTTTATTTTTCTAAATTAACCATAAATTTAAGGTTTGATTCAATTTAGGAATTTTTAAAACCAAATTGAAAAGAAAAATATATATATATATATATAGTGATAGAGGGCATTGATGAGCTTATATATATCCTTATCCTTAAAACCGTAATACACTTTGAATTATAGTGACTTGTATGATCTTTGAAGCAAAAAAAAAAAAAAAATCAACTTTTTTCTTCTTTCATTCATTCATAAAAGAGTTTATAACTTTTCTCTTCACTTTCTTTTTTATTATTATTATTTTGATCTCTAATTCTTTTCTATTAATTAGGATAGTACATGAGTTAAACCTTACTTAAGTAGTTTCTCAAGTTGAGCTAAAGTTTTATGATATTTAATTCAATTAACTTATGATCTTAATTAAACTTAAATGTTAATAAAGTTTAAATCATGTTTGGAATTTGGATATCAATATCATTTTAATTAAAGAAAAAAAATATTATTTAGTTTAAACACGCCTAATCGAATTAAGTATAACTTTGAATCAAACTCTACCTTTAAAATTTATAATCGAACTTATGCTCGAGTTCTTAAGTATCTCATCTTAAGTTGATTTATTTAAAGTCTTACCCATAATTTCTTTCCTCTTTTCATGCTAAGAAAGAAAGGGAAAAAGAGAAAGTTAAACGAAATAAACAGCACTGCTAAAAAGCCATCTGAGATGCAATCTAAAGATTCCGATTTGTGTTTCTATCCTATTCCTTTATTCTTTTTTTTATTTTTGGTTTTTGAAACTTGAAATATTATTTTGAGAAGAAGAAGGTATTTGGCCTAAGATATTTTGAGAGCATTAATTCGGTGTACAAGTGGGGTAGAAATTGTTCTAGCCCCACCTATGAAAAAGTGGACAGATGCCTGACTTTGTCCCCACGTACTTTATCAGAATTTTCGGTTTTGCTTCAATAGGGACCCTAAATATTTGAAATAGATCAAATAAAAATACATGGCTATAAATTTGGATGGCCACCGACGAGGATAACCCCATTAAAAATACGCCTTTGGTTGATATTTACACACCCAACAATAAAGAAAAATAAATATACATGGACGTCCAAAAATGAATTTGGATATATAAATTTTGCATCCTTTTCAAATAATGAGGATAATAAGCTAATGGACATAGTGAGAGAATAAAATGGGAGGTATTAGTGGAGTTTTAGATAGTTTTGAAAAATCAAAGTTTAGTTATTAATTGTAACGAATAAGTTTTTATAAAATATTTTTTAAGACAGTGAATTTTGAGAAAGTAGAGTCAATAGAGTTAAAAAGAGGATTAATTTATAAGAAGAGACAATGATAAATCTTTGGATTCAAATTTTCGTTATCCTCTTGAGAATCATTATTGTTATATTGATTATTGTATTCGAAAGATTCTAATTAGTTAAATTAAGAAATTAATTTGATTAATCTAAGAATCTTAACTCCTCCAACACCACTACCGTTGCTACACATGGCCAACTCTACCACCACTTCTATTGTTAGTGACCCATAGCCAAGCTTGAGTTTAGCTGAACATGAAAGTTCTTTGATCTCTTCACCTCGAATCCCTACTTACTCCAAAGGACACGTTTTTTTCCTGACGAAACATGAGAAATTGAGTATCCCACTCGCGCCCCATTTCATTCATGGAGTTGAACACCTTGTAAGTTGTTATCACCAAAATTTTATAGAACACAATGAGGTCTCAATAATAAACAATGCCCCTTATAGCTTATATGACATAATGCTACCATTGTATGTGGATAAAACACATTCAATTCTCCTCCCCCTTGTTTCTCGAATGATATACCGTTAATAAAGAGAGGAAAACATGACAGCCCTAGATGTAGGCTGTTGTATAGCCATCCCAACAATGATATACAGTTCCATTCTTGTAGGTCGGTTTGAAAATGACATATAATCATGCATTTACTTATAAATAATATAGTTGAAACAGTATTTGCACAAGAAGCCACATGAAATGCTTCTACTGTCACTGGCGGAAGACATGTGCCGATTGTTCACTGTAGAATATGATACGGTTGTATGAACAGAAGTACAAGTCAAGCTTTCAAGCCATAATGAAATCAAGGACTAAAAGATAGATGGCTCTTTAATCTAATCTTAGCAACTGGCTTCATTAGGATTGCAAAACATGGACAAATAGCGTCACATACGAGCCCAATGTTTCCGTGTGTCCCGTTTTCTTATGTGCACTTTTACTCGCAAACTAGGGGTCCCAGAATACATAAATGAGACGACGGCGATTAGGTTGGGTCGCATAAAAGACAAATGCCATTTGTAAAGTCAGTGACCATGGAGTAGAACAGTTAAGAGAGAGAGGTCAGATGGGACGTACACCGACGATTGGATGGTTAATAAAGAAGACTCGAGATTGGAGCCGTCCAAAGAGAATGGCGAAAAGGTGGTGGTTTGCCAGCTAAGTCCTCTTCCATATGGCGACAAAGGGGAACCGAATAAAAAAGAAAAGAAAAAGAAAAAGAAATGGTGGGTGTCGTGTGTATTGTACAGAAGAGTGGTTGGGTTGGACCCGTTTGCAGGTGGGCTTGTTTCGAATTGCAACAATTACATCCCTGCTATTAAATATTGGTCGATTTGGGGCATGGGAATAATATATGCTATATACCTTACTTGTATTGGAATAGGAACAAGGATCGCTTACTCCACTTCATATGTCCTCACACTGAATGACCTGCTCTCTTTCATCTTACCTGCTGTGTAAGTCCAAACCAAAACCACATCAGACACTAAATGTCCATAAGGGGTTAAAACTGCAAGCTGGTATCCGACCCATTCAATTAAACGGTCCCAAAATAATAGCATATTAATGCTTGAAACAACTTCCATGTTTCAACTGCACTAAAGGTGATTTTCCGAGGATGCCTTATTGTTTTTGTCACAGGTTTAAAACCAGGTGTACTTTCAAAAATAAAAAATAAAAAAAGTGACAAATAGACATAATTGATACAGAACAAACAAATAGATGGTACAGATCGGATATATAACAGATGTAAATGCAGTGAAAACAGTTAAAACAAGTAGATTAATAACTTAACCATAAAAGCTAGATAACAATACTTAAAATTTCTGTAGCATAATTTGAGATGGGTTTACCGCTAAGAATTCTAGAATGCCATATTTAAGTTCCCTTCACCAATGTAAGAGATACTGTTTCTATTTGTGTCCAACGGACTCCCAAAAAGGAGTAACAGAAATAAAAGTAGAGATTCAATTAGCTGGAGGAAGAAAAGGCTGCAAGGAAAATGGCAAGTGAGATAAGAGAGCAGACAAAGTTAAATAACAAATGAATAGTAATGTTATATGCTCTTCCCAACTAAAGTGGGATGATATCTGTACTGTGTTTAATCCAAGTGGGCAACAAAACTACGCACTAGGGAAAAAATAACCCAACTCTGAACATGAACCGAAATGCGAAAGACGATTAGACAGAGCCACTATGTACCACTTCCAGTTCCATAACTGTAAATGCACAAAGAACCAATGCTTATCCGATAACTAACTTGATGAATACACATTCCTAAGAAGTAACAGTCAGCCTCCTCTAGCGTTTTTTTTTATCCATCTAACAAAAACTGTCAAACCCTTGTTCAACCACACTATACAATACACCCAGAGCATAAATCCACTCGTATGTACACCAAAGCAATAACATAGAGAATACAACTAAAACCGTGTACTTGCTGCAGCACTACCTCTTTTCTGAGGGACTCGAAGATGATGCCTCTTGTCTTGGTTCTCTCAAGTAGCCAAGAAGTGTTTCAGCCTGCAAAAACCCATTCAGAATTGAGATCCAGTCTAACGACGTAAGCCACTTTGCATATACACATGTATTAACAGGAATTAATTATCACTATGGGGCCACTTACAGGTAAGAATATAATGGTCCAACTATTATCAGTACAATGATCCCTTCAAGTTCAAACCCAACTCAACTCAACTCAAACGATTCAACCCCGAAAACCAATTGTTACCTCAGACACTAACTAACTAAACCTAGACCCAGTTTTATTTACTCAGAGCACAACCCTATTATACAACCGTAAAATTGAATTTCTAGATTCAAACAGGTTGAGCCCAGGCTACTGATCAGTCGCACATATGTACAATTCAAGCAACATTCGGAATAACTTGCGAATCTTAAGTTAGATATTTCTATCACAGCAAGATCGAGAAAGAAAATGTACCTTATGCTTAGCCCTAGCACTCCCATTCTGAGAAAGAGCAACGAGAGGAGGAATCCCTCCTTCCCTGACAAGCAACCCTCTATTCCTAACACACTCTACGCACAATTGCAACAATGTAGCCACCGCGAACTCCTTTCCTTTCCCAGAGCCATCCTCGATCGCCTCCACAAGCGCCACGATCCCGCCTTCCTCTACAATCGCCTCTCTCCCTTCCTCTATCCCTGCCAAACTATTCAATACCGCCATCGCCTTCTCCGCCATCATCCCGCTCCCTCCCTGCTCTCTCTCACTCTCTCCAACCAACTCCACTAATGGCCTAACTACTCCGGCCCTAACCGCTCTCTCCTTATTCGCTCTTACACCGCATAATTTATACAATGTCGTGATCGAGTCCTTCTTTCCGCGATTCGATCCATTAATTAAGAGAGAAACTAACGGCGGTATCGCACCGCAGGCTCCAATCGAGCTCTTGTTCTCCTCGATAAGTGAAAGGCTAAGTAATGCGCAAGCTGCGTTCTGCTTCGAAGTTTCGGTCCCCGTCTTGAGGACGTAGATGAGAGACTTCATCGCGGCAGTGCTCGTGATTCGACGCTTGTTCTCATCGTGGAGAGAGAGGTTCAGCAGCGCCGTCACGGCGTGTTCTTGCGTCAACGGATCGGTGCACTTGAGGAGCGGGATAAGAGCCGGAATCGCGCCGGATTCACCAATAAGCTCACGGTTGTCGGAGCGGTTCTTCGCAAGAAGCCGTAGCTTCGCTGCGGCGGAGCGCTTGACGGCGAGAGAGGAAGAGTTGAGCCCGTCGACGCAGATCTTGACCGTCGGCTGGAGATCCTCCGGCGATATGCTTTCCATTATCTCCGTCGAGAAGTTCTCTCTCTCCAGAAATCCTATGCAAGGTTCCCGCTCGTCAGACTCCTCATTTTCTCCACCACCCCTCTTCTGTTCCGGTGACGGCAAGGTCGCGAGTCGCCGGAGCTCACCAGAGATGTCGCTGCTACAGGAAGAGAAATCGCTAAAACTCCGAGAAAGCTCGAGGAACTCCTCCACTTCCTCTGTTGAGTTCGCCGACCCCGACTTGGCGGACTCGCGGAGGTCATTGTAACGAGCGGCAAGCTCACCGAGACGCATGTCGACGATGGAGTCTGTGAGGTTCTCGGAGACGAACTCCGGCCTGCTGTTCTGGAACATGTTGGAGCGCACGGTACGCATGGAGCGGCCGACGTGGCGATGGACTTTGGTGGAGCAGTCGCGAGGTAAAGGAAAGCGAGTGGAGTTGGAAGGAGTGTCTTGTAACGAAACCATCGTGTTGTTAGTGAGAGAAGGAAAGCACTGCAGAGAGAGAGAAAGTGTAAGTGAATGGAGAAAGTTGAAGGAGTGATTTGGTAGTTTTGGAGGGTACAAGTACAAGTAAGTTGCGTTGTTCAAGGTATTTTCATGGTGGACAGGACAAGGTTAGAGAGAGAGAGAGAGAATAAGTGAGTGGATTGATTTTGCAAAGAGAGAGAGAGAGAGAGAGAGAGAGATGAGTGTTGGTGTTGGGCTTGTGCAGAAATTAATGTATCGCGTACGCATATACTTGCATTGCTTGTATTTACTGTTTTCGGGGCAATTAAATAATGAACTTGCATCTGAAATTTGCGGGATCCACCCGTGCATCTGTTTTTAATTTTTATTTTTATTTTTAATTTTATTTATCATTCTTTCATTTTCTATTGAATAATCGGGTTATCAACTTAAATAATATTTTTTTTAATTTACAAAATATCATAATTAAAAAAATTATTTAAAAAATAAGTTACAAAAGGCCGAACTCGATCCTTTCTTTTATTGTATTTTTTTATACTGAAAGGGTAGAAATTACTTGCACTTTTAATGTAATTTTTTTAATTATTGAAAAAAAATATTTTTTTATATTTCTTTATACTTTATTTTATAATATATAAAAAAAATTAAAAAAATCGAGTCTCATCTTTTTTTTTTTATAAATTCAATAGCTAGTAACCTATGAAAACATAGTAATTTGACCATTATAAAAACATCAAATAAAAATGTTATTTAATCTTAGCTATAATATACTCAAATCAGTCTTTTTTTAATATATTATGAACTTCGTAACACAAAACAAACTAAAAGTTATAACCTTAGAAAGTTAAAAAAAATAATTTTTTATTTATTTAAAGTTATAGAATACATAATATATGAAAAAAGACCAATTTAAGTATATATAGCTGAGGACCAAATATTATTATCATTTAGTATTTTTATGATAGTCAAATTGCTATATTTTCATGAGTTATTAGTTACTAAATTCATAAAATAAAATAAAATAAGATAAGACTTTTTTTTATATTATAAAATAAAATATAAAAAGGTGTGAAAAAATTATTTTGAGAAATTTATTTTATTTTATATGATTTTTTTATATTTTTTCCAATAATTAAAAAAAATACATTAAAAGTATGGATAAATTTTGTACCTTTAGTTGCATAAAGGCATAAATAGCATTTGTACATTCAGTACAAATCTACAATCTACAGAAGGCGTAGAAGTCTATAATCTATTTTTAAAATATTTTTTTATATAATATTTCGTAAATTTTTTATAAAATAACATTATTTAAGTATATATCGGAGCAACCTGTAATCCTGATCACTCAATATGACCCGAAACTCAAATTGCCCCGGAAAGAGAAAAACCGATCCTCGTTGTAGCGCAGGAGCATGCGGATGGGATAAAAACCCAATCAAACCTCCGCAGTGGAAGTAGAAATAAATAAATATATATATATATATATATTATTTTGGTTTAAAAAGCTCCTAAATCGAATTATGCTAAAAAAACCAGCTCATATACTAAAAGAAAATAATATTCTACTTTTAGTGACATTTTTTTTAGATAAATTATCTAAATTACTTTAAAAACTTTAAAAATTGTATAAACTCCCAATTTTTTTAAAAATCGATATTTATCCTCCTAAAAAGCTAATGTAGCAACTTATCTAAAAAATTTAACTAACATAGGCCATAGTGATACATTGATGCTAACGTAGCATTTATTTAAATATATATAAGCAGCTACATAGACACTCAATCTTATTCAAACTAAAACAATAGATAAGACACCATATGAATCATACTTTAAAAGACTTAAATTAAGGTTAGAAGTTGTGATGTTTGTGTAAAAGGTGAATTGATTGATAAACTTACAATAAAGTCCATTAGATAGATATATGTTAGTTGGATATCTTAAACAAACCAATAAATACTATTATTTTTCATGCTAATATAAAGTTTTTGTTATTAAATATGTTACATTATTATAGAAAAAGTTCATATATGATAAGATAAGATATGATGGACAAAAATTTATTATGTCAAAAATACTAATACTGTAATCATATTGTGTCAAGAATAGAGGTAAAAAATTGATTATAAAAAATTATATATCGTGTGGACAAAAATTTATTATGTCAAAAATACTAATACTGTAATCATATTGTGTTAAGAATAGAGGTAAAAAATTGATTTAAAAAAATTATATATCATGTATTATATTTTAATAAATCAACGCAATATAGTTACAATATCTTTAATATAGTAAATCTTCATCTAAATATAATAGATAGTTATTAAAACACTTTCTTAAAATGAAGTTATTAGAGGAAATGTATATGGTACAATCTTTTGGTTTTATAGTTCCTAAGAATATTGGTAAAATGTAAGGCAAGAAGTGATTTATAGACTATACAACTCATCTTTGAGTTTTCTGTTTTTAGCGCGGAACTCCATGATAATCGTCATTATTCATATTACTTGATTATATTTAAAAAAAAATTGGAAAAGGAAGAAATATGTGAAAAACTTTATTGCTAGATCGCTATGTACATGAAGTAATCTTCATAATTATCAGTATTCTTAAACCTTCTCAATTTTCCTTCAAATATTAATTTTAAGCTCAGCTAGCCTTAACTTTCAATCTTATATAAAATTGTATAGTTGAGTCATCCAAACAATAATATATCACAATTAATGATTTCAAAGCATATTGATTTAATAGAATACAATTTTTTTTATTTAAATTGCTATCTTGGAATTAAGAAACAAATTTATAAATGAATTTAGGAATAAAATTTGATTTCCTTTTGTTTATCTATTCTAAATCAATGTTATTCGGTAATCTCGTTAAGTTCACTGACAATGACATTTGTAGACAATTAAAAATTTTGCTCTATGCATATAAATTAACAATAACTATTTGCATTAATATTATTTTTCAATTATCTCTCGACTAAGCGTTCCAAGTTTGAGATCATATTCTAAAAACCAGTGCATCTTATAGGGCATAAATGGTGGTATATATTTTCTAGATAATTAATTTCAAGAATTAGGGTTTCCAAATTGGAAAATGTAGCATATAATACTTGAATTTTATTAAATTTTTAATTAACTATATAAAATTTAAAAGTTTCAACTTAGTATATAAATCCTATCTATTTTTACATTTAAGAACTTAAATTTTGTCAATTCTTACAATTAACAACTTAAATAGAGTTAACCCAATTCCCAAATATACAAAATGATTCCAAAAAATTTATAAGTAGTAAATTAACGGTTTTAAATTTTAGATAGTTAATTTTTAAAATAAATAAAATTCAAGTACAAAAAATGACAATTGCTTATCTTTTAAAATTGAGGTAATATTATTAATGACAATTATATAGAGTCTGAAGATGTTGTTTTTTTTAAGAACTTATTTTCTCTATAAAGCTGTCTTAAAACAAACATAATAGAAGCCCTTAAATATGAAATTTCTAGAAATACATGTCATTGAATGCATATTCAATAATATTAAGCGCTATAATGCAATAAATCCTAGAAACAAGCTCTCTTCTTTTGCTTTTTTTTTTTTTAATGGCATCACTGACGTCTTAGACTATAGCAATAATAATATGACAAAGATCCTTATTTTTTTTTTTTTGTTTTCAAATAAATTAGGGTTTCAAACATATATTTTAAAAGTAAAGGCCTTATACCAATGTGCTTGTAGTTTGGTGGTATTAAATATCGGACTCTTAATGAAATAAAACATATTTGAATTCTTTTTTTTTTTTATTGTAGTCATCTAAAAAAATACATGTTCTATAATACATATACCTAATAAATTCAGGCTCTTTTAGTGCATTTCTCCCTTTTTACATTTATGAGATATATTTTTGGTAACAAATATCACATTTTTTCCATACCAATACATTCCAAGACATCATCTAAGGCGTTAATTAATCTACTAAAATATCTTTTGCTTCAACTCAAGATCCTAGCATCACAATTCCAACCATCCCTTTGTCATCTTAGAGTGGAAGGAGCAATTTTACGGTTCTCGATCTTGTTAGGTGCTACATTTTATTTCGAATTAGATATGAAGAAGTCTATCTTACCAAGTATTATGATTAGTGAAAGAAGTAATGCCTTTTGGAAGCTCTTCAACTATGAAAGGCCTACCCACAATAACGCGGTTCAATAACATGAGTTAAAATCGTGGGACAAATTGGATTAATTCTAACATGAACTTAATAATACGTAGGTTTAGCCACTCGATTTTACAATCCTCCATTTGTCTCTAGCTATTACATATAGCTTCTTTGTTTGAAAAGTAAGGGTGTTAATGGTTCAATTTGGTTTAAGGATCAAGTCAAACAGAGCTGCATTTGAAATAATTTGATTTAAATCCTTAATGAATCGAACCGCTTTTAACGGTTTGGGATTTTGAATCAAACCACTTAAAATGCGGTTTGTTTAGGTTTGGTTTAGTTTGAACCGCTTTTCAAAATACTTTTTTCTAGTTATGGTATTAAAAAATATAATGAAAGTTGACAAAAATAAAAGAGTAAATATGGTTAGACAAACATTTTGATAAAGTTTAAAATTAAAAAATGTCTCATAACTTATAATTTTAATAAGAAACGGTTTGCTTCGGATTTAAGTAGTTCAGTTTGATTTGACCTCTCGAATCGAACCTTAAACCATTTGAATAATCTTTAAATTGAATCAAAATATAAAAGAACCATATTTTACGGTTTAATGTGATTCGATTTGATTTTTAGTTTGGGTCGATTCAATTCAATTTAATGAACAACCTTATTGAAAGCTTCTATGTAGCTTTAGAGAGCATATATATGGAACTCCCTTTATCCCTTAGAGAGCATCATGTGACTAGACTTGGATTGATTCAATCTATCTATTATAATTAATAGGATTAATTACATTGATTATCCTTATAAACTTTATAAACTATATTAACATTCCACTTTTTAAAAATATAATACTTACTTCTTGCTTTTGCCTACATGAATGCTATTGTAGCATAAAAGCTAACACTTCATTACCACATTATCCTCATATCAATATTAATAATATATTTTATTTAAATGCTATAATTATATATATATATATTAATTAAAGTAGTAAAAACTTTAAAATATGTATTAAATAAATTAATAAAAAAATGAATAAGAATTATATATTAATACTCAAATTTATATTAAATAAAAACCAAAGCCAACTACCTTTTTCATGTGGTGGGCAACTATCTACAACCACTCTTAAAAGAAAAAAGAAAAAAAAAGCTTAAAATCCGATTGGGTCTTAAACATTTTTCTTAAAAAAGGAAGAAAAAGAAAAAAGTAGCAACAACTTCTCTAAGGTAGTGAGTGATTACCTTCCATCAATTGTGGGTTATATAATTTATTTTTAAAAGCGAGTCATGACTTACATAAAAAAAGTGGTGTTGTCAACCACCTAAGGGTAAGAGATGTTGTATTGCCAACTAGGTAATGACATGGTGATAAGATATTAACATCCACGTAGGTAAAAATAAGAAATGACTATAGTATTTTAAAAATTAATATAATTTATAAATTTATAAAAGCAATCAATACAATTTACCCTAATTATAAATAGTTGGATGGAGGTAAAAAACAAATCCTAGGTAACATTGTCCAAAGAGTTAAGGGTATATGTCTTATCTGCCACATTTGACTCCATTGTCAATTGAAGATCGAGAAGTTGCGTCATAATCTTAAGAATACGATGGATATTTTTTTCGCTATTGCGTATTTGGGTGGGGCTCGAACTGCACACTTGCGTCACAAAATTGGATAACAGCTGGTACTGATGAAGTGTATAGTATTATCATAAATGAGGGGTCACAGCTGGTCAGCCTAGGTCTTATCATAAAAAGGGCTCCACAAAATGACACCCACAAGATATTCAAATCAAGAAATATTGGAAAGGTCGCTTCTCACTTCTTGGCCTTTAATTTTTATTTTTTTTCACTCATGTTATGTCATTGCATGGGTCATTCATGGCCCTCCTTCCTCATGGATCCGGTTAAGAAGAATTGTCGAGCTGCACCTCTTATGAACACAAGCCATGGAGACCATAAAGCCGCAAATATTTGTGTTAGAAAAGATATCGTTAATATGATGAGTGATGATAATGCTATTACCACATCAAGATAAGGGGGAAAAAATGGGTTTTATGGTTTGAGACAAATATCATATAAAGCTATGTTAGATTAACAGTAAAATAAATCTTATAATGTTATAAGTTGCCAAAAATGATATCTTCCACTTTAATAATATAAATATTTGCCATATGTTACTCCTTTCTTCTATTTCAAGTTACCAAATAACTTGTTATAAATATTTAAATCCATTTATTGGAAGATGATATTTTAATTCCGATTTCCAAGTAAAATTTCAAGAATAAATACTATTAGCTTGAAATAGGCAAAAAACTTAAACATAGTTACCATGTATTTCAAATAACTTCCTTGGTCAATAGATTGATACATACAACTAAAGTTTTCATATATTGAAATATTGATCTTATATGTATAATTATAAATGAGTTAGACCAAACTGTTATCAAGCTTGAAAATTACATGCTCGAACTCATTAAAGAGTTTAAAAATAAAGCTTAGCTCATTTATCTAAACGAGTTTAAACTCGAGGTCATTTAGATAAATAAGTTGAAAAGAGCTTACTCGTAACCCAATTTACTAATAATATAAATGAGAGTCTATTCATGAATTTACTTATAAATTGACTCACAAGTTTAAATAAGAGTTCAAACTTGACTCATTTAAATAAACCAATTTTATTTTGAGCTCAACCCCAACTTGCTAATCAAACTTGAGTTACTTGCAAGCAGTTTAACTCATTTATAATCCTACTTACATGTAACACATTACCCAATTATCCCTATATATCAACCTCATAATGGGGAGAGCTACTAAATTGGGTGGTTCCAAAACCATCTAACTATTTTCTACCTAAAATGCAAAGATATAGGAGGATCATGAGCCAAATGAGGGAGGCCAAACCACATATTAAAGGGAGAAATCATAAATAGTAGCAAAATGATAGATATTTAAATAGTTCAAACAAAGCTACAACTAATTTGATAGCAATAATTAGATTATCCTAAGATAAATGCACTCGAGGTGTCATTTCAATATGAATTTCTTATGTAATGTTTGGTGTGTTAAGTATAGTATGAGATTTTTGTTTTTTTAGTGTAGTATGTTGTTGGTCATGCTCTTGCACATGTACTAAATTGTAATAGTGATTTTGACAAGTATACTATTTATGTTACCATGTATTTATCTTAATTATATTTTTCCATGCCATCACCAACTCATCATTAACTCTTCTGCCACCATCACCCTATCTACCACTACTACTTTGATACCACCATTGCTGACTCTTTGCTAACACTAAAGCATCATTTTGCAATGATAGTGTGATGCACTTATCCAATGATAGTAGTAATGTTAATAATGGGATGATGACTATGTGAAGATGATAGTGGCGATGATGATGATGTAATGTGGTCAAGATGTTAGTAAAGTAGTGATTGAAGTGATTGCAACTACGATGTTGTTGGTGGTGATGAAGGCGTGGCAGTGATGATGCTAGTGTATGTAATAACAGGGGTGGCGTATGGGGTTTTTAAAGTAGTAATGATGATGGTGAAAGTAGCATAGTGGTAATGGTGGAGATGGGTTCATCGGAAGCTAAAAGAAGAATGTGAACAGTAAAAGTGTTTTGTTGGTTTATGTATATGAGAAATAATATTTAATTGACTAATTTAATTTAAAAGAACACGCAGAAGCTCAAATGACTTGAATACACGACCTCTTAACAAAGTTGGGACATGTGCATGCACCTCAAGCCATTTGAGTCAATGCATAACGTAGTCATGTCCTACACCAAATAATATATAACATGGTCCATCCATGATGGATTTTGGTGATGAATCATGACCAAACAATTTCGTGTTTGAATTATCACTCATAAGATGAATTTTTGGAGTTTTTATGGGTGGTTACAAAGGGTTAACTTGGCTTAAGGATAATTTATTACTCGAATGGAATAATCAAATCAAACTTAATCATGGGCATTGAAGAACTTCACTCAATTAATAAAAATTTATTTCCATCAAACCCTCTCATACAATTAAACTTTGAAAAATGTTTGCTTTGAAACCTCTTTTTTTATTTTCTATTCTATTTTCATTTATGATTCTTTTTTTATATCATTTTATTAATTTTTTTCCCCAATTTTTTCCTCAAAAACTAAAAGAAAATTATGTAGTAAAAAATCGAGTGCATACAATAACTAATACACAAGTCGTGTTATAAGTTAAAAGGCAAAGCCATTTAATCTCAAATACAAAACACAACCCGTCAATACTAATTATTAGTCCTAAAAATAAAGAGAATCACATGTAATATCAAATTGTTGGCCGGAGAGGTTTAATTGACTATTGATTCCAATAGATTCTTGAATCAAGCTAGAGCAACTATGATGATAGGTGATTTGGTGAATATTTGAAGTCGTTCGATTAAGGTGATTTTAGTTAAGACTATAATTAGAATTAAAAGAAACTTATTTTTATGAAGTTTCTTGTACTAGGTCTCAATGTACCGGAATAACGTTTCATAGTGAAAATCTTAGGTTTCTCTTTCTTCTTTTGCTCCAACATTTTTAGGCTTGTTCTAAATTTTCACTCTTGGCTTTCTCAGTCAGAAGTGTGAATACTCAAATTAATTTGTATTAACCACTTAAGAAGTGTATTATTTTTTGTTTGTATGAAAGAACTTGATTAAGTTTTGGCCTAAATATAGAAGACTAACTATATTTATCCCGTACTTAATCTTATTACTTTTAACAGTTTTCTCACTTTTCCTAATTAACAATATGAAAGTATGCTTATGCTACAATCTTGATTTTACAATTGAGAGTTGTGATTAGGTGGGCACCTTCTTTTTTTAGATATTTTAAAAATACAAAGCAATTTAGAACCTCACTAGATGTAGAACGTAAATAATAATTTATAACTTATACAACGTAATATAATAATCCCATTGATTTGATTACTGCACTTAAACAGTTAAGTTTAATCTATATGTATCACGAATGGCAATAATTAAGTACGTACTCAGAAAACAGCATAATGATATAATACGAGGATGAAACAGTCTTAAACTCCATTATTTTAAAGTTAATGTTATACCATTATCCAACATGCTGAGTTGTTTACCACACCAAGCTATTGTCGATATTGGGCTTATTTTGTCTACACCGACCAAAATGTTGCACAAAAAAACATATAAATCTTAGAGGACTGTAACTATATACATACATATGTCTATCTATCTATCTATCTCTCTCTCTCTCTCTCTCTATATATATATCCAAATATTGTATTATTGGGTTGATATAAGTGTTCATATAAATCTCGATATTGATATATGTAGACGCAAGAGATTTATATGGATAAGTTGTTATAGGAAAACAATACAATAATTTTTATGGACAAGATGAAGCAGCAACTTCACTATGTTAAAAATAATTATTTTTTATGGCACAAGAGTGAACTATATATATATATATATATATATGTATATAATGAAATTGGTAGTCTTAGATGGAGCGATGGTCGACTGGTCAAATGCTTGGTCTCCTAGCATACAAACATCTAGCCTAGTCGATCATCACCAGCTTCAAATGGTTCGAAACTTAAGTTATTTTTTCAACTGGATTAATAAAATCGGGGATAATAAATAAGACAAAAGAATTCAAAAAAAGTATTATTCACGACTGAAGATTTATTAATTAAAATATACTTTAATCAATGGTTTATTTAAAGCAAGGAAACATGCCTGTGATGTGCTTAATCTATGTGGAGAAAGATTATTACGCGTAATCCACAAGAAAAGCACTCAAGCCACTGGTGGATGAAGTAGTTTATCTTCCTAAACCAACATCACCAGCAATCGTAACGTATGCAAAAATGAACGATGTTCCACCACCGAGGACAGCGGACAGGTTAATATTATGATATTGAATTAGTGGGAGATTTAGAGGATTTCCAAGATGATTCGTGGGAAAAAATATATACGTTTCGTGTGATAAATTAATAGTGAGTAGATACTAATAAAATTTTAATATATAAAAACATGAACGATTATTTTTTTAAAACATGACTATTATAATTAACATGTATTTTTAATACAAGAAGATATAAATGATTGTCTTTCAAAACATATTTATTATAATTAATAATACTTTTATTTACAATGCTTTTCTTTCAATTTTATATTCAAGAGACATGTATTTCATATAAACAATTATTTGAATTGCTACTCTTAATGACATTATATGAAATGACACAACTTTATATATTTTAAAAAGGATTTTAACTCTTTTTATATAGTATATCATTTTATATACAAAAGTAAAAATACCATCAATTCTCATATTAGTATACTTTGGCCATTTTTAATTGATAAGATTATTACAGATATTAAATTTTAGTTTATTCTTACTTACGGCTCAATCAATTTAAGATGGCATGAGGTATGGCAATGTTAGCCTTTCAACAAAGTGAGACAATTAGAGGATAGCTCTCAATTTTGTCCCTTTCAGTAAATGCTAGATATATACGTGCACGATTAATCTATAGTAAATAGAATGGGGATACAAGCTCCATTGTATATAGAGTCAATGGATTTTAACAAAGACAGCTAGGTTTGATATATGTGTCCCACCCACCCACCAAAACCATCATCGATCCCTTCTAGGTGCATACACAAGAACTGAACTATCCTAATCCAATAATACCACCTAACCGGTTAATATGTTGTGTGTATGGTATATAGATACGATGGTAGCTAAACTAAGTTTTAAGCAATAGGCGAAGAGTAGTGTATAAAGAAGGTAAATTTGAGATCAGGTAAGAAAATATTTATTACTATTTGTCTCTAGTAAATCACTATCACAAGCATCCCACCGCTACCATTATGTCATATGCACTAGTACTTACTACTAAAAGTTAGAACCGATAATTATTAATATAATGTGATAATAAGATACACAATATGACAAGGTTAGGAACATGATTATAAAGAGAAAATGTGAAATACAACACAACACATGATATGAAGATACTTTTATAATATGAATAAATAGGATTATATTATAACTTTATTATTTTTCATTTTTACTCAATTTTATATATTTTTTCATTGACATGAATTGAATACAATTTGAAGATATGAACACAATTTACCAATACAAATAGCCAATTGTACTAAAAGCCACTCTAAGATATAATGGGTTGATTTAAATATGGATTTTATCAAGTTTTTAATTGGTTACATAAAAGATAATTCATATATATAATTTTAAAACAGGTATAACCTAGTTTTTTTTTTTTATCACTTCTATAATCCATGTTATCCTCTAACCTAAAATGAGTTTTAATTACTCGATGTTCGTGTGGATGATTGAAGCTTAGAAACAAACCTAAACGGCTAAACCAGTGTTCCTTTTCCCATTTAGACCCAAAACATTTGGGGAAAAAATCATTAGACCCAAAACAATTAACTTATAATGCAATGATGACCAAAAATGTTGTTGTAGCATTTGGCACCTAAATGCATGGGATGGGAGAGAGTGCTTTGGGTGTTCTTTAAAGATTTTTAGTATTAGGTTATGTAGGTGAATCAAAAAATGCTAAAACACAAGTTATATTTATATCAATATAAATGCTTGTTAACATGTCTTTAAGCTACAAATGCTTGTTAACAAGTCTATACATCTAGTTGGTAAAATGAAATACACAAGCCACGTCACTCACTCCATATTTTGAAGATGATGTATCATTACTTTTATAATAATTGCAATTTCAAATGCGTCACCATAAATATAATAAAGTATATCTTGCTTCCTTGTCCAGTTGGAACCATGAAATGAAAGTGTCTTTTTCTCTTTAGCTAGCTAGCATGTACAGTGGCGTAATCTGAATTTGAAAATGAAGTGTTCAAATTGTCAACTTAAGGAAACCAACCAAAAACAAACACCATTAAATGTTCCTATCTTGTGTGCTCCTCAGTATTTTGTCAAAGCATTTACATCGCAATGATCGAATCTAGACCTTTGAGACCACGTAAAGTGTGGAATCATATTCGAAACTTAACTTAAATGGCATATAATAAGAATATTATTGAGAGTCAATGCAATATTTTTAATAGAGCTATCATGATTGTTGGGCAACACTATTATTCCAACTAGGGTATTTTGGAGTTATTACATCATCTTATACATGATTAAGATGTAGACAGCTTTTATATAGAATGGGGAGGCAGAAAAGTATCATTAAGTATCTCATAATACTTGTTAATGACATACTTCTATATGTTTTTTTTTTATATATATATATATATATATTTATGGTACGTTTAGTACATTGAAATTTTTATTAATAAAAATATAAAATTAAAAATAGAATTAGATTTAAAAAAAAATCGAAATTATGACTTTTTCTTATTTTTAAAACCCCTTTTAAACATTAAAAAAAATAAAATTCAAAATCACAATTCCATCCATTATTCAAACTTTCGTTTAGTGCTCAGAATACCGTCCAGAAGACCTTTAATGATTATAGCAAATGAAGAACAGAAAATAGTTAATGCCTATTTCGCGTGGACTTAAACGATGGAGATAGATACGCTTACATCCAGAAATGGCGAAAGAATGCTGTGGATTGATCATGCTACAGCTGGACACTTGAATGGATTTATGAATTATGATCCTTATATTCTTGATTTTTATTTCAAGAATTGTTGGCGGTACTGCTAAGAACTATACTGGAGTCTTAATCTTGAAGAGCCGCAATGAGCATAAGTTTTATGCAAAGAATACATTTTACGAATCTATTGAAGAGAAATTCGAGAATCGAATTCTAAAATTAATTTTGAGTAAACAACCCTTTTTCCAAATAATAATCCTTATTTTTGGATATTCAGAATAATAACAATAATAATAAAGTCAATGAAGCTTAGCATGCTACAAGTGCTTGTGATTGTTTTTGGGCTTAGACTTCACTTAACAATTTTGATCATGTTTAGTTCAATTCACTATATAGAATAGGAAGTAATTGGATTATGAGAATCAAAGAGAAATATAATAGCTATTATATATCTATTATATTGTTTAATTGATGTAAAAATAACATAAGATATATTTTTTTTTAGATAATTACTGTTGAGTTAAGGAAGGGAGGATTCGAACCTAATCCATTAAATCTAAAAACCAGCATTCATATCATTAGATTATAAAGGTTTTGACATATCAAAAATTAAATTGGGATAAATACAAAATATACATCATGCCCCTATTGTGCAATCAAATTCTAGGAATTTGATACCCTTCTATCTCTTCTTCATTTAAAAGCCCTAATAGCCACGATCCTCATACCATCAATAGTGGGAAAAATTAATTGTTTCAATGAGCACCAAGCGAAGCATATTTCATTTTAATTTCACTTTTCATCAACTAATTCATGCTCTATTTTAAAATTTGCAAGCCCAATTATTTATCAAATATCTTAATATCCATACTCTAAAAAAGTTTTAGCAATAGTGCATGCTTATTAATTGAGTGCTTGGAGATTGGCTTAAGGTACTAATATGACATCTTAAACAACTCTCCATTTTATCAATGCAGTGCTTGGAGAGTTGCTCAGGGATAAAATTTTGGCACTTTCCAAAACAAAATTCAAGCTTATTGAATTATAAAAAGAAAAAAAAAGGAGAACAATCACCCCTAATAAACATGATAATATGCGCTAAGCACCGATACTTATGGAAGTTATGATGGAAACTTTCTCGGCACTGTCAATGCTTTCAGAACTAAATTTGGATGATGATCTAAATCATTCATATTTTACTTCATTTCTTTATCTAATAAATATTTGAGAAATAATTTTATAGGTACAATAATAATTCTCTATGGGATGCCAACATGTCCTACACTAGTTGATGGCCACGGGACATCATCAGATTTTTCATTCAAAGGCTCGCTGCGATTGTTTCCATTTCGAAGCATTGGCTCATGAAGATTTATAATATTTTGTACCTTGTAATTTTTTTATGAACTATTTTATGTTGTATTTCTTTTCGGACACTTTCATTTTGATTGTAATTTTCATTTAGGACCAGCCACCATATAGTTGTAATTTTGTGCATTTTCTAATCCTAAAGGGAGCAAGTATTTTCAAGTAAAGTTTGAGGAGGCCATTTTTCATATTTGACATATACTTTGTCGTGAGGATTAGGGTTCTCCTAATTGTCATTAAACTCTTATCAATTTCAACCCTAAGAGTTGAAACAATCTCTTATAATCAATCTCTTGTTGTTGTGTTTCATTTCATCTCTAGTGAGTCATATCTAGGGTTAGATTGAAATCTTCTTGGTATCATTTGATTACATTTGTAATCAAGTTGTTATTTCCTATTTAATTGGTATTGAGCATTTGTTGTTTACTATCAATTGCACTTAATTTTGAACCGTGATTTGTATTCGGTGAAAAAGGGGATCTTTGAGTTGAAAATTTGTTGTTTTTATGTATTATTCACATGGATTTACAGGTGATTAGTGTTATGTTGGAAGAAATTATCCTTGTGGAATTGTAATTGCATCATTGAGTATTTGGATCTCATTACATTTTCACTAGGGTTCACGCAATTTTTTCCCTTTTGAACTGATTTTCATTTTGAGAGTTGAAGTTGTTCCTTTGGTTCATTTGCATGTGCTTAGACCTTGGTTTTAGGCACATCAAGTTCTCAGGTGCTTCTAAGTCACTTGAAGTATTTGAGGTTTATTAAGGACATTAAGGTGCTCAGCATGGAAATATGTATCAAGTATCCTCAATAAACATTTGCTTAAACCTTTAATTTTAAAGTGGGAAGAAATAGTTGTTTGAATAGCTTTAGTCTTTTTAGATTTTTCTTTGTGGATTTTATAGGTGGGGGTTTTGACTAGAGTAGTCATGTGAGTATCACGTAGACACTGTATTACATGTGACTTCAAAGAAAGTGATATGAAAATGGCACATAATGAGATGACTAAAGAGAGAGTAGTAAGGAGGAGGAATAGGTGATCTCAGGAGTTTTAAATGCTCAAGTGATGGATAATTCACAGTAGAATACCATTCCTCTAATATCTAGAATTGTATCAAACAAAGAGTAATAGTTAAGTAATAAACTCTTATACTTGATAACATTCATCAGATCACCTTAACATCAACAGACGAGATGGAATATGCTCATTTCAAAGTTATCTTGATGAGCTTGTTAAGAACCCAAAGCTAATAGCTTTTTTCATAAGTGTATGAGCATACTTAAAAGAAGTTAGATGCAGATGAACCAATCTAACGATCTTTGTTTTGAGCCCTCTAAACTAGTTCTTTCTAAATCATCTAAATAGATGGACCGAACTCACTGGGTCCCATCACATAGTTTAATAAGTGAAGCTAAATAATTAATGGACTTAGTCTAATATAACAATACAATAATTTTAGCCTTCTACAAATTTTGTAATTAAGTTTACATTATGGGTTTGAATTTTCTATGTGATTTTTTTTTAATTTCTAGTTTTGCAAGACTTTTCACTTCCCTTTTGTCCTCTAATGTCACTTAAAGGCACACCATTTGATTTTTTTTTATACTTTTATTTATTTACTTATTCAGAAAAAATCACCTTGTCTAGCATGCACTTTAAAGAGAGAGAAAGTGTTAAAGTTACCAAAGGTGGTGGTTGCCATTAATGGAAGTTTGTCGATGGTAAGGCTAGCTTCACCAATGGTGCTCTAGTAAACAATGGATCTGGTGGTACTAGAATCAAGTGGTATCTCTAAGGGTAAGGGCATTTTATGTGAAGAATGATGAATAGATCATTAAACAGTGATTTAATCCCTCCACATGAATTGTTTTTCAATATTTTATGTAACAGCATTTGGAACAAGTTTTAAGAATATTTTGCTACTGAAGTTAGGTTTTAGGGAGATAGCATTTGGGACAAGTTTTAGGAATGTTTTAACACCTTACAAGGTTTCAATCAAGCTTTGGGGGGAAAAAAATGGTTGGTAGATAGCTTAAAATTAATAGTATGATCTTGCAAATCTTTTGAGTTGATCGACTTCATAATCTTATTCAAATTGCATAATTTTAAAGGATGTTTATTTTTGCGTATAAAAATATGAACTTTGATGTATTTTAATTACACTAGATTAGTATATCTATCATGTATCATATAATGCTATTAAATAGGTTTTAGGCACACGCTAAAATATGCTATAAGGAGTAGGATGGTTTTCAAGAGACAAGTAATGTATCATTGTTGTCTTTAGATTTTAGAGAACATGTCCTAAACCTACCCTATCGCATCCCTAGGTCAAGCTAACTACACAAGTTCCCTTCACCGTACCATGCCCTTTGTGGTGGATTAGTAGCTATCTAGGCGGTATGGCATGCAAGTCCTAAGTTACAAGGATTTGCAGCTCTAAGTTATATGATGACATGCATGGGTTAAAACCACATTTAGATCCAATAAAAAAAGAAAAGAAAATAACTCTCAATTTCAATTTATTTTATTATATATTATATTACAAGTACACAGGAAAGAGTTATGGAGTTTTCAACAAGTAACCTAAAAGGATACATAAATGATTTTAACCTATTAACTAAGGAAGCTAATGATATATCCTAAGAAATCTAATCAAATAAAAAAATGCACAATCTAAAAAAATATATTCTAACTAAATATCATAACAAATAAAGGAAAAAAAGGGATAAGAGTTTGAAAAGAATTAAATTTGGTTAGACTTGAGGTGATTCGCTCATCAACCACATGCCCTTTCGTTGATTACATGATTAGCTTTCAAGTGTCAGTCAACTATGCAAATGGCTTGGTTAGATAACTAGTCTTCCTCTATCTTAAAGAACTTGAACATTAGTCTCTACAAACATATTATATTAAGCCAAACACTTTCGAAGCTAAAAGTTATTTCCCATCAAAGTTGAGACAACTTTTAAACAATCTATAGAAATTGCTTCTCATTCCACAAGAACCATTTTTCAATTTGCTCCTTCAATATCACAAGCAATTAGCTTCTTAGCAATTTTTCCATGAATTGCTTCTTATTTAGGATCTAGTGATGGATGTTGACATTCTAAGTGTCAATTGAAATCTTGTCAATCTTGGCAAAAGTTTCTTTTTTAAGAATTGGCTTTGAGTCTATGCTCTTATTAACTTTCACAACTAGTGTCACAAATTTAATTTACTTACGATCTTTGGAAGAAGATAATATCATCTCATATTTCTCCTCATCTTGCACCATGTTCTCACAAGACCTTGCTCTCACATATTGTTGGCCTTTAAATTGAACCCCACCTAAGAATATATATTACTTACTAATTTCAACTTGACCACCTTACTTGTCTCTCTTTCAAGATATTGTTACAATAAAATCATATCCAATTTATGAGAATACAAGAAAACAACTCTCAATTCAAGTACTTTGTTTAATCTACTCTATTACTAGTGGAATGGGAGACTTATATATAAAGTCTTCAACAACTAATGAAAATGATATATAAAAGATCATAACTTACCAAATAAATACAAAAAAGGAAGATAATGACATTATCCTAATAAATCCAACCAAATAAGAATAAATTCAATTTACTATACATAGTCCAACTATATGTAACAATACATAAGGAAAAACAATTAACAAAAAAAATCTAAAACAATAAAAGAATTTGATTAGATTTCATGTGGCTAATTGACCACTATATTGCTCACAGTCGACTATATAAATGGCTATTAAAAGCTAATTGATTGCCCAAATGGTATGATTATCTAGCAAGACTCATCCTTCCGAAAGAGCTTGAAATTAATCTTTAAAAACTTATTATAAAAGGCCAAACTCTTTGAAAGCTAAACATTATATCTCATCCAAGTTTAGTGTGATTCCTAAATTAACCCCATAGAGGAATTTTAGTATTGAACATTGATCTCTTGCAAGACATAAGGTCACTTCTATAAATACCGTGGACCCTTATTGTTCGTTTACTTCACCAAATAGAATAAGACTATAATATAATAAGTATTATTGGGGAATGGAATAAAGGTGTAATAGGTTATGAATGGGTATTACGATGTTTACTTCAACATAATGGAATCATTAAAACGACATTTAGTTAATAGAATTAGTAAGAAATAAAACATCAAAAGTACTAAAATGTCCCTCCAACTGTGAGTAATACAACGGTGAAAGATAAAAAAAATAAAAGACGTCTAATTCTTGCAACCATCAGAGGAAGGAACCCTAATCCCTAAATTGGAATGTGTGACCACTGAAGGAAGGAATGATCAATAACACGAACAGCACGGTACCATCCAGATTTGTGCTCGAACAAACAAAGCTTAGGTATAGATTTGCGCTCAACAAGAACTATGGTTGATTTATGCACATGAAACTTAGGTCTAGATTTGCGCTTGAGCATACGAACTACGACTTGATCGACTACCCTCCTCTCAAGTTGTGACCTAGGCTAGCGACGATGGTGGTTCAATGGAGAGATGTACAATGAAGTTGCTTGACATGAACTATGGCTAGAATAGATGAACTATGGCTCAATTGGCTACCCCTCCTCTCAAGTCGCAACCTAGGCTAGCAACAGTGGTGGTTCGGTGAAGAGATGTACAATGAAGTCACTTGACATGAACAATGGCCATCTCCATTTGAATGCACCGAGATGACATAGTGACCAATGATGTTTTTGTTTGAGGGGTAAAGTTTGTAACTTTCTTGTTATTTTTGGGACAATTGTAAGTTAAAAATTTTGGAATTTCTATTTTAATATATAAATTAAGAATAGTCATTTTTTATTTTTATGAATTACAATTCCTTAAGAATTTTGATTACCACCAAATAAACAATATAATAAGGGTCTTATAAGAAATAAAAAGGGAATGGCCATTCCCTCCGAGTAAACATGCCATTAGTGATCTGTTGCCATCCTCCCCTTTAGCGTTTTTTTTTTTTTTCCTTTGAATCAAATTCAATTCAAAGGCTAGAGTCCCAACTTGGTGGGATGTGGAATAGATTTGGCAAATGCTTGCTTTCTTTTTTCATCTGAAAAAGCCGGCAGTTGTCACCTGCCCCTTTTTTCCTTCCTGGCATTGCATGCGTGATTTGAAGCTAAGCATGTGCTATTTTATCTCTTCGTATCATCACTTCGAGGTTCAATTTGTTCATTCCATAATGTAAAGTCATCATCATACCATAAAAAGAAGGAAATGCAAAAGTTTTGTCGTGCTAGATTAGGCCTACAAACCATAACACAAATTATTAAAAAAGATTTACTCATATGATTATCTTATAAACATTAAAGTAATTTTTAATCTTATAAAAATGATTAGTACAATATACTTTGAGTAATATTATTTTTAACATACAAACCATTTTCAAGACTTTTTAGTAGTATTTTCTATAGTTGAAAGCATTTTTTTTCTACTGTTCCTTATTTAACTAATATAACTAAATTTCGTTTGCAAAAAGAAGTTGGTTTTTCAATAAATCTTATTAAAGCATATATATGTTCCCAGTGATAACATAAGATCTGTTACTGGAATTGAAACTTAATAATTGAGTACGTTCTTTATGTGTAATTGGAAATAGATTTTTTTTTTCATTTACTTAAGAATGTATTTGCAATTGATAGTATATAAGATTCTAGGATCCACTTATAAAAAAATGTGATCAAGTGTAGGTTTAATTTATATATAAAAAAAATCGAAAAATATACCTATTTTTATATATAATTCACTCAGATTTTTTTTTTTGGCTCTTATTAAACTTTGTAGCTACTAATTACGTGTTCTTTTTCTATTATAGGTATGTACTTCAATTTTCGTCCATGATATTGCTTGAGGTGGGGTAGTTATTGGAAAAAGAAGATTTAAACTTTATGTGATCTTTACAATTAATTTTTCATATTATATTTAAAATTTGAGATCAAAGTTGCTTGGAGACCAAAACATTGTCAAAGCTAGTTATTAGTAGTGCAAATTGAAGATTTTTTTAGTCTATTTTAAGATAGTATGTGATGGTTCTTAGATTAGTGGGTGTTGTTTATAAATAGATTAATTTTAAATATATATATATATATATATATATATATATTAATAGGTATTTGACATTGTATATTGAACTTGGTATATACTTATTTTATTAATTTTAAATATAATGTATATGAAAGTACTTAGTCGATTCAATTTATTTTAACATTTTTCATTGTCATGCTTGAAGGGGTACTCTAGTCACAATAGTTCATCACATGCACTCTAAAACACAAGAGTTAAGTTTAAAAGACACATGCTAGGTGTCTTTTATCACAAGACTACACTAGGGTATGTTCATTCTGTGTAGCACAACATAAAAAAATAACATAACTATATAATATATATTATAATGAAAGAAAAGTCATACAACATCCCAATATACATAATAAGCCAATGAGGCTAGTAGCTTTGAATATCCTTACTAGCCTACTTATACTCTCATAATCATAACATGGCTTATCAAACCTGATCATAGTAATCAATACTATACTTTTTGGATACTTACAATAGTGAACACCCATGCTCGATCCTTACATGCCAAAGAAACCATAGGGATGTTCCTCTTTCATATTGTATACAATACGCAATATCAAGCAAGTTATCACTCATTATTATGAATGTAACAATCACCACATGTGAGTGCAACAACTTATATAGTCATTTAGAAATTGTAAAAAGTAAAAAAAATATAAACCCCCCTCTATGACCATGGGTTTGAAAGTAATATTCATCAACGAAGATAATTTTACTGTCAACCTCGAGTACCAGTATTCTTAAGTTAGGTTTTTAATAAAACGGGCAAATTATTCAGGTACAAATAAATGCAAATAGAAAAATAAATTAGGGAATGTGGCAATGGATTCCTTAGTTAGGCCCCAATTAAAGGATGGTACTTTTTTATATCACTTAGTTTCAAAAGGTTGGGATGAGGTAATATTGTAGAGTGTAAACCACCCGATGGCCACTATATACCATCATGTAGTGATGATAGCCTTTCATTATACAAAATATGACTTGCATGTTTCATTTGTTTTATAGACAAATAAAATTAAGTTCATTATATTTACAATGATTATACAATATATTAGACACTCCACATACTCTATATGTATACATATTTACACATGCAAGTATACATAACCAAAATAACTTATCATAGCCTTAGTTTGATTTTGTAATTGAGTGTCTTCATTCAATCATACAACATTAAATCAATTACATGCGTGTACCTAACATTTTCCCCCATGCAAAACAAATTTTAATTTAATGCTAACATATATACTATGTGCACTAATATTACACATACAAGCAAGTATAATAATCATCACAAGTAACTCACCTTTTTATAATGTCCTAATCAAAGTAATCCTTTGGGAAATGGTCAGTCAAATAATCCTCTAAACCCTTATCACCTAGGAAAAAAGATTTAAGAACACTTAGGTACGTCATATCATAATTAAGATAACTATACTAAGTGAACTAGGTTTACTCACTTATCCCTTTCCGTGATAGAATTCCCTCTTGTTGATTTTATTTATTGTTAATAATGCATTTCTTGAAAATTACATAATTGATTATCTAAATTGAATCATAAGTTAAACATAGTTTGTTGTTAAGGGAATGACTTGTGTTAGATTTCGAATTTAGAGAGGACGTCGATTTGGGTTCATGGTGAAGGCCCAATTGTACTTTACTAATTCCACTTTGACACTAATTGAGTTTATTTAAAATATTAGCCATGTAAATTTAGAGAAGTGATCTAATTCTATATCTAGTGGGCTAAATTTCCAATCTTTAATTTATTTACTAACCCACATTCATATTTTCTAGTACATAGACTCATTTTTGTGATACACAATCACACTAAACAATAGACTATGAAATGGTAAACCATAGATTAGGTGATTGAGCTTAAGATGTCACAAAATATAACTCTAAGCAACCTAAAACTCATTAACAAAATCTAGTGAGCCTCCTAAACAAGGCCATGAGAATTGAAACTTTGAGTTGTACTCAATAAGGCCAAAACACCAATACTCAATCATAAACTAATTGAAACGAACATTCAAATATTATGTTTTATGATAGTGAAAACTAAACTTAATGCCAACGTTACAATGTCGGTGCACAAACGTTTTGTATAATTTTGGCTCACCAACCTTGCAACATTGTCAAACAACATTGCAAAGATAGTGTGTAACATTAAAATATTGGTAATGTTAATTGTAGACAATTACGTGGATTTTATTAATGATTATGTGAGTTATTGTCCTCTCTATTATGATCACATTCATAACATTTGTGGTAATGTTGGATGATTTAATCCCATACCCCACAAATGAGTAGTGCATATATCTAGCAACCATCATTTTCTAGGTCATAAGATTCTTGATTATTGTATTGGTTATAGCACATGTCACCTATGTGTAAAGTTGATAAAATGAGTTCAAAGTTTGTAGAGACAAGAAGAAAGGATGTACAGTAATATGTAAATGGAGAAAGAATGTCAATCGGAAATTGCCTCCAATATTCAACAAGCAATAACTATGGAAGAACCCAAACAAGTTCAACAAGTAGTTCCTTAGGTAAAATCTAAACAAGAAACTTATCAAGAAATTATTGCTGCTAAAGGAAGTAATAATGCAGCACAGAAAGTTGAAGAGGGAGACTTGGTTCAAGAAACTAAACAAGTTGAGGCTAATGTTAAAGAAACCAGACAAACCGTACTTCTCGAGCAAGTGGCTTCAGATGTATCGAAAGTCACTTATGGTTATATAGGTTGCCGTTAGGGTTGGTAATCGTGTTGCCTAAGTGCATTAGCATGCCAAAAATTGCCTACCATGCATACTCGTATTTTTCATGTGCTAAACCTAGAGTGCTTACATGCCTGTTTGTTAGCCTACATTCTCACAAAAATTTTCCTTTTACATGCCACCTGCATGCCTTTAAATAGGCTCAAGAGCCTTTGTAAATTATGTTTTTTTTTTTCTTCAGCATTTTCTAACATTGCAATCATATAGCTGTTATCATATATGAAATTAGCAAACTATTTACAAAAATAGATAAGGAAAAAAACAAACATTTGAACATTTTAATTGAAATTAACTATGAAAAAATAATATTGGAAAGTTCTACACAAATTTTATTTGGAATTAGTATACTTAATTGAAAAAGTACTAATAAATAAATAAATAAATATTCAAATGGAAGTTAAATGTGGAAATGTTTAATCAAATTTTATTTGAAAATCATAAATTAGATGGAAAGTACTACTTAGTAAATAAATATTTGAATTTTGCACCTAATGTTAATTGAAATTAAATGTAGATATGTAATGTTCAGAATTTTTATTAAATTTTATTCAAAAATCGAGAATTAGTCAAGAAAGCACAAATAAAATATGAATATTTAAAGTTTGAACTTAATGCAAATTAAATGAACAAATTAATATTTGAAATTTTTATTTTAGTTTTATTCGACCTTTATAAATTAGTCAAAGGGATACAACTAATAAAAATGAATAATCAAATATTTTATTTTATCTTAGTGAAAACTAACATTGGGGTTAGTGTTACAGCATTTGTACAATGTTGGTTCAATGCCAATGCACTAGCATTGCATCATTCTTGAACAATGTTGCGAAGATAGTGTGCAAAGTTGAAACGTTGGCAGTGTTATTTGTAGATGATCATGTGAATTTTATTAATGATTACGTGGGTTATTGTTCTATTTACTATGATCGTATTTATGATGATTGTGGTAATGTTAGATGGTTTATTCCCATACCCTATGCATGAGCAATACATATATCTAGCTATCATCATTTTCTAGGTTATGTGATTCTTCGTTGTGTGCTAATTATGCCATGTGCTATTCACCTACTTGTGAAGTTGATAAGATGTGGTTAGAAGTTCATGTAGACAAGAAGAAGGGATGTACCATAATAATTTCATCATATTATGTTTAGGCCTTTCTCATAAGTATAAAATATTGGGTGTTTGTGTGGATTTTATTAATGACTATGTAGATTGTTATTAAGGTTACTAATTGTGTTACTTGTGCCTCAACATGCCAAAGATTGTGTGCCATGCTTGCTCATGGTTTTTGCATATTGAGCCCAGTGTGCTCATATGCCAATTGGCTTGCATGCCTACACATTTTTTTCCTCTCACATGTTACCTATTTATTTACATGCTATATATGTGTCTTTAAATGGGCTTAGATGACTTTGTAAATTTTTTTTGAGCAATTCCATTGTTTTCCAACGTTACTATGATATCATTGTTATCATATACAAAATTAGCAAACTACTTATAAAAATAGATAAGAAAAATAAATATTTGAAAATTTCCCTTTATGTTAATTGAAATTAAATGCAAAAAATAACATTGCAAAGTTTTATACAAATTTTATTTGGAATTAGTAAACTCGATTGAAAAAGTGCTAATTTATAAATAAATATCCGGATATTGCACTTAATGTGTTAATGGAAATTAAATGCACGAATATAATATTCTATGTTTAATTAAATTTTATTCAAAACTTTTAAATTAGTTGAAAATGTAATCTTGTTTGAAAGTTTATTAAATTTAATTTGGAAATCTTGAGTTAGTAAGAAAGTATGAATAAAAAATGAATATTCAAATTTTTAACGTAATGAAAATCAATTGAGAAAATAATATTTGAATTTTTTATTTCAGTTTTATTCAAACTTCGTAAATTAGTTAAAAATGTATAGGTAATTAAAATGAATATTTCAATATTTTATTTTATGATGTTGAAAACGAAAGTTGGTGCCAAGGTTGCAAGTAGGTACTCAAAGTTGGTGCATGCATGTTGTGTGCAACATTGGTACAATGTTAGTGCACCAACGTTGCAACCTTGTGAAACAACATTGCAAAGATAGTGCACAACATTGAAACATTAGTAATGTTAATTGTTGATAATTACAAGGATGTTATTAATAATTACTTGGGTTGCTATCTTCTCTATTATGATTGCATTCATAATGTTGGACGATTTAATCTCTTTACACTACAAACGAGTAGCACATATATCCAGCGTCCATTGTTTTCTAGGTCATTGGATTCTTGGTTGTCATATTGGTTATGGCACATGTTACTTGTGAAGTCGATAAGATATGGTCGAAGGTCTACGATGACAAGAAGAAGAAATGTATTGTAGAAATTGGATCAAATTATATTTAAGTTGATGAGAGGGAATTAGAATGTAATGAGTGTAGACATTTCAATTAAGTGTGACTTGTAGGTGTATCCTTATTTCAATCTTGAAGGTTTTTATCGATTTGTTAGGGAAGAAAGACAAAGTCTTTCCCAAGTATGAGGGTATGTCAATTGAAGAACAGAACCCTCATAAGGATTAGATGGGATGTTTATTCTTGCGCATGGCATGGTTATGAATTTGCGAGCTTGCAATCTGTGTCTAGTTGCAACACCTTTTCTCAAAATCAAACAATTTAATTTTATTAAAATTAAATTAAATCTTAAGGCTATGGTGACACTTATTGTGGGGGTGGAGATTGCAATGCAATATCATTTACAGAAAGCAAAACATCCTTAAATGTTTTGTGTTCGTGTTACTACTTAGGCTATGACCTGTTTATATATAAGGAATACAAAAATTATTTTTTTGGGGATGATTATTATTGATAATTGATAAGAGTTATAATATACTAATTATTTATATAAATTATAATATCTTTTATTTAATTTTCTTATATTTTGTAAAAATAATGTATTTAATTAATCTTTATTTTAATTTTAGAATCTTTAAATTATAATTTATGAATTAATAGAAAAATTATTTGAAAGTTGAAGAGAAAATATAATTTCTACAAGATGAAAGTCTAACAAGTGAATCAACATCAACTGTCCGACAATAGAAAACAAATTATGTTTAAAGTATGAGTTAAGCCGAGGAAAGGAGGAAATCCAAGCAGCAACATGACAATGAACAATGAACATGTCTGTGTTGGTGGGTATGTTGAAGATGAAAGTCTGGATAGAATTGAACATAGCAGCGACATGACCGTGCTAGTAGGTGTGATGATGCTAAAGTCTGGACAGAATTGCACGAAGACTTCACAGTGCTAAAGTCCACCGAAAAACAAAGAAGAAATGTCCATGCCAGAAGATCAGATCAAGGGAAGGAAAATCAACAAAACACGTTTTAGCTCGCTGGGAAATCAGTTGGGAAGATATGCGAGGAAGAAATCAGCCGGAAAAGTCGCCATAAATATATGTTATTCGCCAGATTAAGTCGCCGGAAAATGAAAGGAAAGATTTGATTTTATCCAAATGTCCAGCAAGCTCCAAATCTGATATATATATATATAACAGCAAGCATTCCACGGCAAGAAAAGAAGAAAAAGATACGAACCATTGCAGCATCCTTATCGTTAATGATTCAGCTGAATTCAACACATATATATATAGCCGAGAAGAACAACGAAGACAGTAGAGTATTAAGAGTAGAATAGATAAAATTAGGAGTTGAAACCGTAGGAAAAATTAGAATAGGAAAATAGAATTAGAAAATTAAGATTAGAATTAGATTAGGAGATTAGAATAGATTTTTATATTTGTAATTTTAATTTTTTTATTTATGTTTTCTTTTATTATTATTAGTTTTAGATTTAATATGTCTAAAACTTAATTTCTTTTATATTTGGGTATAATGAATCATAAAATGAACATACAATTTTTATGATTATTATTTAATAATTTATTTAGCATTTTTGTGATTCAATTATATGTTTTTATTGTTTTTAATTTAATATTGCTAACATATTAGTTGAAATTTGATTTCTTATATATAAATCGAGAGATTTTATATAAGAATAGATCTAGTATAATTGAAAAGAATTGCATGCAATCATAAAGATAAGACGACATAAATCTTCTAAATTAGCGTCAAACCTAATAGCAGAATTCATAGATTGAATATAATGCAATTCTAAGGGTTTTATTTAAGAAGAGATTCCAATTAATCAACCTAGAATTAGGAATTAGTATGGGTCAAGAGAGCTATTAGTTCAATATAGGAATTTCCACGGTCTAAGAATAAAATAAGAATTTGAATAATAATTAATTAATTACATTAGTAATTTTATGGGGATTCAATACCTGAATACATTTTTATTTATTATTACTTTCTTTAATTTATTTGTTATTTATTTTATTTAATCGTTTATTTAATTCTATCGATTAGATAATTAGAAAAAAGGTAATTACTAGTACCTGTAATCCCTGTAAGATCGACACTCGATATCTTTATCCACTATACTATAGAATCGATAGGTGCACTTGCCTATAGGTCTAAAGTTATATAGTAGGAAGATCGGTATCAAGTTTTTGGCACTGTTGTCGGGGATTAGGGTATTAGGAACACCTATGTCTTGTTAATCTAATCATTCTTTCCTTTATTGCTTAATTTTATTTTATTTTATCCTATGACTTGCTCTTGACGTCCTCTATGAACTTGGATGTCATAGAACAAGTCATAGAGCAAGTTAATACCAAGTTCTGGCTTAAGACTCAGGCAACAACTTATTTGTCAACATGACCAATGAGCAAGAAGAGAGAACGATGTTTTATTATGCGAGACCATCACTTGTTGGGGCTAATTCAAGTGTTGTTAGACCTGCAATTGTAGCCAACAACTTTAAAATTAAACCCAATATCATTCAGATGGTTCAACAATTTGTTCAATTTAATGGGTCGCAGGATGAAGATCTTAACACACACATTGCCAACTTCTTGGAAATTTGTGACACCATCAAAATCAATGGGGCTACAGATGACGCCATCAAGTTACGACTTTTCCCTTTTTTATTACGTAGTAGATCTAAACAATGGTTAAATTCTCTACCTAAGGGGTCGATAACTACATGGGAACAGATGGTGTAAAAGTTTCTTGCTAAGTATTTTCCACCAGCAAAGACTACGAAGCTACAGAATCATATCTCCTCCTATGCTCAAATAGAGTCTGAGACTTTATATGATACATGGGAGAGATATAAAGATCTATTGAGGAGATACCTACATCATGGTCTTCCACTGCAGATGTAAATTTAGACTTTCTATGGGGGACCGAATCAAACCACTAGGCAAATGGTGGATGCAGCAGCTGGAGGGACATTAAATAATAAAACTCCTGAAGAGGCCCATAATTTAATAGAAAACATGGCCATGAACAACTACCAGTAGAATACGTCAAGAGCCAGACAACCAAAAGTAGTAGGAGTATATGATGTCAATGTTGTTATTACTTTAGCAACATAGGTTAAGGCATTAAGCAAGAAAGTGGACGGAATCTTTGTGGCACTGCAATCGGGTCAGCTAAAGTTTATTTATAATTTTAATGAAAATGCTAATTTTATAGGTTTTCCAAACAGGCAACCAAACAACCCTTACAACACTGCTCATAATTCGGGTTAGAGAAATCATCCCAATCTCCCATGGAAAAATCGACCAAGGAATGGCCCACCCGGATTCCAACAGGCACATCACTCGCTAGAAAATAAGTCAAATTTGGAAGATTTAATGACAAAGTTTATTCAAACAACTGACACACTTCCAAGCTACAAAAGCGTTGTTAAGAAATCGAGGCACTTTGATCCGGAATTTGAAAACTTAAGTAGGATAGATTGTGAAAATGATTTTAGAAAGACCCCAAGTAACTCTACTTGGAAATACAAAGCCCAACCCTAGGGAACACATAAAAGCAATCTTCCTAGTTTATGAAGAAGTAGTGCAAACTGAGAGGGAAGTTAAAACACTAGAGAAGAAGGAGTGACCCCCAAAGATTAGAGAGTATGTTCCAAAAATTCCTTACCCAGCTCGGCTTAAGAAGGATCATTCAAAGGACTAATATAGTAAGTTTTTAGAACTTTTCAAACAACTCCATATAAATTTACCATTTGTTGAGGCTTTATTGCAAATGCTCAAGTATGTAAAATTCTTGAAGGATTTGCTTTCCAATAAGAAGAAACTAGAAGAAGTCTTAACAATTACCCTCAATGAGGAATGCTCTACCGTCTTACAGAACAAATTGCCAGAGAAATTAAGAGATTCGGGGAGTTTTACTTTACCATATTTCATTGGCACTTTATCAATAAATGATGCTTTAGCTGATTTAGGTGCTAGTATAAATCTAATGCCACATCATATATTTAAGAAATTAGGATTAAGGAAACCTAAACCAATACAAAAGAGCATTCAATTAGCTAATATGTCTGTTAAATATCCTATCAGTATCATTGAAGATGTGTTAGTTAAGGTAGGAACATTTATCTTTCTAATAGACTTCGTAATCTTAGATAATGATGAAGATATAAATGCTCCACTAATTTTAGGACGTCCTTTTCTATCTACTAGAAAAGCAATAATAGATGTAAGTAATTGCACTTTAATTTTGAAAATAAGGGATGAAGAACAAACTTTTAGAACGCCTAACATAATTTCACATCCTCCAAATAATAATAATACCTGCTATTTAGTGAATACATCTAACTTGTATAGTTATGCTTATGTATAGGATGGTATTAACAAGGACCCAATACAATAATATCACACTTGTGGTAATCTAAAGGGTCCAATCAATTCCAAGAAACTTTACTATTGGAAATATAAGTGCTACCCTCCTAACTAAACAAATGAGGTAATAACATCAAGCCGACGATGTTAAACAACGGTGCTTCTTAGGAGGCAACCTAAATACTATTTAGTTTAATTTGATTTAAAATTTCTTTAGTTACACTTAATTATTTCAAGGGGGTTAGGCACAATCATGTTGTGACCATGTTGATTAGAAATTCCCACCGAGAGATACACGATGCTTTAACATGGTCATGTTTAGGCTGTGTTGCTCCTATACTTCACATTGAGAGATATGCGACCATACAACACGGTCATGTTCGGGCCGTTTTGATTTTACACTTTGTACCGTAAGATACATGACTATGTGATATGGTTGTGTTGAGGCTATGTTGATCTTATATAAAAAAATTAATTAAAAATTAAATTTCCCTTGTTCTTTATACTATAAGGCATGATTTCAGGACACAAGAGACAAAAGAAGAAAGCCAATGGGAGTCTACACAATCGCATTCATCAACCGTGTTAGGAACTCTTTCTTGTAAAAAGAAGGAGTTGCTCTTCAAGTCTATTAAGCATTATCAGAGAAGTCTTCTATTTATTTTTTCCCCATTTGTTATTTTGCTATTCTATTTTATACATTGAGAAAATGTACCATTTACGTGTGGTTGGAATAACATAATATTATAAACCTGCTTATAAATTGCATTCATAATTCAATAATTTATTGAAAAATTTTCCTTGATATATTTTTACTTTTTCATGAGTGAACTTAGAATACTATATCACAGTTGAATTGTGAAATCTTAGTAAATCAAAAGTTATATGTTATTTAGGCTTAAAATTTAGAGACTCTAGATTGGAAAGATATTACTAATTAAGAATTAGGAATTCGATTTTTTAAACTTATTTTGATATATACATGTCTCTTAGAAATCCCTATGAGTACTATGATCTCGAATAATTGAATTGAAAAAAAATTATCTTTTGAAGACTCTTCTTATAAAATAGAAGTAGTGAAAAAAGAAAAAGGAATATATAAATAAAGTTCAATAATGGGTCTCATTGACTTGAGTAATTAAGTTTGTGGGGTGCCTTTCAAGGGATAACACTTGTTGGCTTGAGTGATGAACTCGGGATCATCGTCTTAAAGCTTGTTACATGGGTTAAGAGAAAAAGTTTGAGAAAACCGAACTACTAATTGGAATAAGTAATTGAGTAAATAGAGATTCGAAGAGGCATCTTAAAACCTAGTAACCTAAAATCATATGGTTTGGGACTTACTAACTAAAGAAATTACTCCATACTACTGAAAAAAAAAAAAAAACTTTTTTTAGACATCATAGTACTTAAGAGATGAAAAAGATGATGTATATACCTTAATTAAGTTGATAAAATTTTGAAAACTTTATTCTTGATTAAGTAATATCTAGTACAATTTTGGATTTTTAAATTTTTGTTTAAATGGCATGATAAATTTTGATATTTCATAGATTAACTCTTGAACTCTAATATTAGTATCTATAGAACATTAAACATGATTAAGTGAAAAAAGGATGTTAAGGAAAAATAACTTTATTATGAATGTAATAGGTTTAAGTACTAATTAAGAAATTTGTCCTTAATCTTTAAAGCTTATTTTGCTTGAGGACAAGTAAAAACTCAAGTGTAGGGGAATTTGATAAGAGTTATAATGTATTAATTATTTATATAAATTATAATAACCTTTTTATTTAATTTTCTTACATTTTGTATAAATAATACACTTAATTAATCTTTATTTTAATTTTAAAGTCTTTAAATTATAATTTATGAATTAATAAGAAAATTACTTAAAAGTTGAAGAGAAAATATAATTTCTATAAGATGAAAGTCTAATAAGTGAATCAACGTCGACGTGTTCGACAATGGAAAACAAATCATGTGCAAAGTATAAGTTAAGCCGAGGAAAGGAGAAAATCTAAGCAGCAACACGACAATGAACATGCCCGTATTGGTGGGCATGTTGAAGATGAAAGTCTGAACAGAATTGAACACCGCAGTGACATGACCGTGCTGGTGGGTGTGTTGACGCTAAAGTCTGGATAGAATTATACACGATAAGAAGACACTGTGGTGCAATGTTGAAGACTTCACCGTGCTGAAGTTCACCAAAAAACAAAGAAGAAATGTCCATGCCGGAAGCTCAGATCAAGGGAAGGAAAATCGGCAAAACACGTTTTAGTTCGCTGGGAAATCAGTTGGGAAGATATGCGAGGAAGAAATTAGCTGGATAAGTTGCCAAAAATATGCGAGGAAGAATTCGTAGAAGCTCGCCGTGTTATTCGCCAGATTAAGTTGTCGGAAAATGAAAGGAACGATTTGATTTTATCCAAACGTCCAACAAGCTCCAAATCTGATATATATATATATATATATATATATATATATATAACGGCAAGGATTCCATGGCAAGAAAAGAAGAAAAAGATACGAACCATTGCAGCATCCTTATCGTTAACGATTCAGCTGAATTCAACATAGATATATATATAGCTGAGGAGAACAACAAAGACAGTAGAGTATTAGAGAGTAGAATAGATAAAATTAGGAGTAGAAACAGTAGGAAAATAGAATTAGAAAATTAAGATTATAATTAAATTAGGAGATTATAATAGATTTTTATATTTGTAATTTTAATGTTTTTATTTAAGCTTTCTTTTATTATTATTACTTTTAGATTTAATATGCCTAAAACTTAATTTCTTTCATATTCATATTTGGGTATAATAAACCTTAGAATGAACATGCAATATGATTATTATTTAATGATTTATTTAGCATTTTTGTGATTTAATTATATGTTTTTATTGTTTTTCATTTAATATTGTTAGCATATTAGTTGAAATTTGATTTGTTATATAAAAATCGAGAGATTTTATATAAGAATAAATCTAGTATAATTGAAGAGAGTTGCATGTAATCCTAGAGATAAGATGACATAAATCTTTTGAATTAGCATCAAATCTAATAGCAGAATTCGTAGATTAAAGAATAAATGTAAACGCCTCATTGGTTACTATTCCCACTTTCTTCTTCCTTGAATTGGGAAGACATAATGAATTGGTTCACAGCTTCTTGTTATGTTGGGTTGTGTAGAGATGACGGTCTATTTCTATTCTCTCACAACCTAAATAAAGAAAAAAACTATGTTGAAGCTCTTCTCTTTGGTTGCCTATACACAAAAAAGAGAACATTATAGTTTTTTTTCCTAAGATTTCTTTTTTTTTTTTTTGGAGGGATGAGTTTAGGTTTTATTTCACCATAATTGATACTAGGACAATGCACCTGTTTTACAGGCACTTAGAAAAATAAAATAATTATGTTATTAATTATATTTGAAATTATTTATAAAAAGGGGAAAAATTACATGTAAGGATATGATAAAATGAAATGTGCATAGAGATAAATTTAGTGTTATGGACCTAGGCGAAAATATTTTTTAAAAATTATTAACAGTGTAAGAAAAGAAGAACAAATTGCTCTATTTATATATCCCTTCATAACTATAGTATTTAAGTTGATTAAATATAACTTATTATTGATCCGGTGAAGGTAACCATTTATAGTATAGTTATTTTTCTCGATTATAGTAAAATCATTTTAATTATAATAAAATAATATTTATTAACAGTAAAAAAAGCTATTGGTAGTTCTTAAAAAATAGCCTTTAGAAAGCCATTGATGGTTTTCATGAAATCTATTGATAGTTTTTTTTTATCAATAAATTATTTTTTATTATAGTAAAATAAAGATTATTTATAATAAAAAGTGATTATAATATATAATAATTTTTAAATGATTGTAACGTATAATTTTCATTAAGATATAATATAAAACTAGTACAATTTCTTTCACAATCAACATGCTTAATTGGTTTTAGATTATTGGAAGAAAACTTATCCTGATAGTATTATGTATAAATGTTGATGCCAAAAAGAGAAGGATCGGTTTTCTTTTCAGATAAAATATATTTTATTTATAGATTGACGTGTGCTTTATTAATTTTTGTGACAATATTTTCTGTGATTTAAAGGCCCAGTTCCCGTAATGGGCTATTTGATTGTAAAATATCTTTCTGGGCCAACACGTGAGAGGTTATTGGGCATTTACGAAAGACTAACTTGTACCCAGAAAAGAAAAATGTAGACTTTTCAGATGGATTCTAAATAGATATAATAGATATTAGATTTAAATGTAAAAAAAAAACAACAACAACATTATAAGCATGTACCAATATTAATGGAATGGTTATTAGTTGAGCTATGTGAATGGAAATAATAATAATGGAGAAAGAGAAGGAAAAAAATAGATTATATGATAGACCCGAATGTTATAAATAATAATATTTTATTATAATAATTTAAATATTATATTGTATATGATTATATATATAATATAATCGGTATGCCTATACAATTTTTGGGCACATGGTATGGATGCATTATGGGCTAGTGCATATGCACAAACACGTAGTTGTGATAGCAATATAGTATATATATCATCATTGTATGTATTTAAGGGGGAATTGGTTGTAAGGAAGTAGGCCAAGTTTTATAAAGTTTAAGAAGAATTAGATTAAGCTTGGCTTAAACCTAAGCTTAAACTAAAGCCTATGGTTATGATGGCTTCAATCTAGACCATTGATGATTAGAAAACAATCCTATAGTTATCATCAATGGTTCATCTAATCTATCCATCTCAACTTTTTCCAAAGGTTAAGATTAAGGGCCAAAATCTATATATAGGAGTCTTCTCCTCCTTATTTACAATATTCAAAGTATTAATAAACTTTACACATACGTTGTCATTCTGCCAGAATTACTCCGCATAAGATCAAATCATATACTTCATCAAAAACATATCAATAACACATTAAGAATATCAAATTCAATCTATTGTTACACGTCCACTTTAAGAATCTAAATTCGCTTATTCCACATTCCACACCTATCTTTAAGATCATTCCTCTACACATCATCAAATTAAAATTTCTCCAAAGTCAACCATCACACTTACTATACGTGATCGGTCAACTACAATAATACCCCATTCATACTTTGAACTCTCTCAAATTGCAAACCTAATTGAAATTTTCCTTATTAATGTTGTTACCTTAACTAGTTCTGTTATGAGTTATCATATCAATTCCTCTTAACTAATGACCAATTGCTCATGTATGAAGGAATATATACATATATATATGACAAGAACCAAACTTTATCTTCATCTTTGATCTCTAAATCCAACCAACGTAGAATGATACCAAAATTGTTTTAAAGTGCATTAAGAGGTATTGCAGAAAAGATCCCTATTTTAATATAAGAAACCCCTTTAACTCACTTTGGTGCTACATCCTCAAACAAGTATGGGTTTTTCAATCAAAATGCAATCCTTATTTCAAAAACTCAAAATTAAGCTCATTTTCAGTTGTACAAAACACTAGATTGTGCAAAACCTACTAATCTCAAAACCATTACATACTATCTTAAAATAGACCAAAGATCTTGGATTTGCACTACTAGTCAAAGTTATTAGAAGGATATCATTTGGGGAAAATAAAAAAAGAAAAGAAAGAGAGATTTGTAAGAAATGTTAACCAAAATTCGGAACGTTTTTCAGAAAACAAAGCCCCCCTAGGAACTATGTCACCGGTTAATAGAAGTACGAAATAATCCCAAAACGATTGAAGCATCCAACTCTTCTAATATTAATTAATGGAAGACTGCCAAGCAACTATCGAGTCAACTCTATTTATTATTTTAGGCACAACATGAATATTTTAGACAAAATTTAATGAACATGGCTTGTTTAATTAAATTAAGATCAGTCCCACAAGTTATATATCTCACCAACCCCGTCAAATATGGCTTAACTATCACCACAACATCCATGAAGGGGAGGAAAAACCCTAAATTGGCGATAAGAAGATTAAGAACATTATAAGAGCAACAACTATTTTATATGAAGAGACATAATTACTGTATATATATATTTTCTTTCAAATTGTCATTTAATATCAATTGATTTAACATGTATTATTTCACCTAAAAGTGTATCATGGAAATTGTATACACCATTAAAGAAAGAAACATGCATCCATGGTATGTATACCATAAAATAATGAGATTGAAAATACTCAATACAAAATATAAAATGATTAAATAACTTATTGAAACATAATATGATTATATGATAATATAAATTTAATTTTTTTTTACCAATAACAAATATTTCTACCCCCTCGTATATGGTATGGACTGAAATCAGAAGTTTGGCTTAATAATACTGATTTGCCGCTTGTTTCTTTCTAGTATGTTTACTTGCAGGGAAGAGTACTTTCTCTATTTCTTTATAGTCTTGGCTTTTTCTTTTCTTTTTTTTTTTTTTAGAAACAAACAATAAAATTAACAGTAAACAAAAATAAAAGAGCAGGTTATCTGCTCATTACAGCATCTTGGGACCTCCGGTCCTTAATTAGTCCAGCGGGAGCTTTTTTAAAATGAAATCACATTTAAAAATTTTAAGGAGTCAATTCCTACTCAACCATTATAGTTTAGGAAACGTATTTACAATTTTCTCTAAAACGAAAAAATAAATGAATAAATTGAATAGTGTTCCATATAATTAACTAAACAGAAGTTAAGAGTTTCCTTGTTCCTCATGCACAACAACACAAGATGAAGAGCTTCTTTGATGTCTATAAAATACATAGCGAGGGTCCATGTCACATGCTAAAAGTTAATTCATACCCATTTATTTATTCAAAATGACAGACATAAGTTTCTGAGCTACTCCAAATACATAAATTTTGGTCCAACTTATTTTATTGGTTTCTTGTATAGACAAGCAGATAGTGATGTTGAAATGTTCATCATTTACTCCTACATTATTGGACCCCGTCTTGTTGGAGGAGTAACTAGTAGAGGTACCCTAATTTGTACTACTATTTTGTTTAGGTACATTAATGAGCAGCTTGGGTATGTATTAATGATTAAAAAGATTTTGCATTTTTTTTAAAGATTAATTATACATTTCATGATAAAGTAGATATATAGGAGGGTGAATATTTTTAGCCATTCATTAAGTATTAGACATGACAAGACTTTTATATGCTTACACAATCGGTTACATTTTCCATGGAAAAAGTCGCCACATAGGTGTTAATAAAAGAAGCTCCCGTTCTCTTCTTCTTGCTTGTGCGATTCACAATTGATAATAAACAATCAATAATAAAATGCGGAATTAAAGCAAAATTCAACACCAAGGATTTACGTGAAAAACCCCAATTTGGGGAAAAATCACGAGACCACCGCACACAAACTCTTTCACTATAAAAATAATGGGTTACACACTTCACTAGTCTCACTAGTGAATTACACAGTCACACCACAAGCTGGTGGATCAAATACAAAGATTTCCCTCTCTAAAACTCTCTCTAGGTTTAGGAATCACGCCTGCTGTATTTTAGGTTTTCCTCACTTGTGTTTTCGTCTTCTGTACACAAGGTTACAAAAGGATACGACTATATATATATTCCAACAATGATCAACCGACTTAGGACTTACGCCGGCATAAAAGCCGACAGCCTAAGTTTCAAGGCCAGCGGCCTTTATCTTCCAATGCCGGCGGCCTTTAGTCCGTGTATGCTTGTTTCAACACATGGCTTATACACGACCATGCCTCAGGCCGTGTATGCTTCTGTTGATCTTTTGAACTCAATACACGGTCGTGCATCAAACCGTGTATTCCTGTTTTGCTTGGTTTTGGCAATTTTTTTCAAGCTTAACATTCCTTCATCCAAGTATACTTCATATACTTAGGATAACCTTGGTATAGTCCCATATGTGTTGGATCTATACCCTAACAAACTCCCCTTCTAACTCATATAGGGGGTTCCATCACCCCTGCAATATTCCTGCAGCAAATAATCTTCTCTTTGGGTAGAGTCTTTGTCATCATATCTGATGCATTATCATCAGTGTGAATCTTCTCAAGCTTCAACTGTTTAGACTCTAGCACATCCCTGATCCAATGATACCTAACATCAATATGTTTTGATCTGGAGTGGAACATCGGATTCTTACTGAGATGTATAGCGCTCTGACTATCACAATATAGCTTCAGCTCTTCTTGCTCTTGACCCAGCTCTTCTAAAAACTTTTTCATCTACAAGACTTCCTTGCAGGATTCTGTTACAGCAATATACTCAGCCTCAGTAGTGGAAAGTGCAACACACTTCTGTAACTTCGATTGCCAGGACACCGCTCCCCCTGCATAAGTAATCAGATAACCTGAAGTGGATTTCTTAGAATCTAAATCACTAGCCATGTCAGCATCTGAAAACCCCTCTAGTGCAGATTTATTGTCACTGCCAAATTGCAAACATAACCTGGAAGTGCCCCTGAGATATCTAAGAATCCATTTAATTGCTGTCCAGTGCTCTTTGCCTAGATTTGAGAGATAGCGGCTCACCACACCTACAACATGAGCAATGTCTAGCCTGGTACACACCATAGCATACATAAGACTTCCTACTGCTGAAGCATATGGGACTTTCTTCATATCTTCCTTGTCTACCTCACTCTTTGGACACTGAGCTGAACTCAATTTGAAGTGACCTGCAAGTGGAGAGCTGACAGCTTTTGCTTTGCTCATGTTGAATCTCTCTAACACCTTCTCAATATATCTCTCTTGTGATAACCACAATTTTTGGCTCTTCCTGTCTCTGATAATCCTCATACCCAGAATTTGACTAACGGGTCCTAAGTCTTTCATAGAGAAGGACTTACTCAATGCAATCTTCAATTCTTTGATCTACTTGACATCCCTGCCAATAATCAGCATATCATCTACATAAAGTAGCAACATAATGAACTCACCACTGGTTGACTGTTTAATGAAGACATAATGGTTTGTAGCAATCCTGATATAACCTTGATCAATTGTGAAGGACTCAAACTTCTTGTACCACTGTCTTGGAGCTTGTTTCAGTCCGTATAAACTTTTCTTCAGTTTGCAAACAAGATTCTCCTTCCCCTTGATCTTGAACCCTTCAGGCTACTCCATATAGATCTCTTCCTCTAGTTCACCATGGAGGAATGCAGTCTTGACATCCATCTGCTCAACCTCTAGATTCATTCTAGCAGCAATACTGAGCACAACCCTGATAGATGACATCTTCACCGCAGGTGAGAAAATTTCTTTAAAGTCGACCCCCTTCTTCTGACTGAACCCCTTTACAACCAACCTTACCTTGTACCTTGGCCGAGAAGTACTTTCATCAGTCTTCAATCTATATACCCATTTATTCCTTAGAGGTCTCTTGCCTTTAAGTAGTTCAACTAAGTCATAGGTCTTGTTCTCATGCAAGGATTTTATTTCCTCTTGCATGGCTTTTACCTAATCTTTCTTCTTGTCATGAGTCATTGCTTCCTCATAACATTCAGGTTCCCCCCCATCAGTAATCATCACATACTCATCTGGACTATACCTCACTGATGGTTTTCTATTTCTAGAAGATCTCCTCACTTCAGCCTGCTGCTGTGGCTCTTGTAACTCATTACCTAAGTTCTCTATTAATCTTCCATCAGTAAGGTCAGATAAAGGTGCAGGGTCTACATTTGTGGGAATCTGACTTGAAGATGTTAGCTTCTCAGTCTTTTCCATATCTTCAACTGTCTGATCTTCTATGAAAACTACATCTTTGCTCCTGATAATCTTCTTATCAATAGGATCCCACAATCTGTACCCATACTCATCATGTGCATATCTAAGGAAAATACATTGCTTGGAGTTGGCATCAAGCTTTGCTCTCTCATCCTTTGGAATGTGCACAAAAGCCCTGCAACCAAAGACTCGTAAGTGATTGTAAGAAATGTCTATACCTGTCCAGACCTTCTCTAGGATATCACTATCTAGAGCATATGAGGGAGAAAGATTTATCAAATCAACAGCTGTCCTCATAGCTTCACCCCAAAATGACTTAGGTAGCTTGGCCTGAGATAACATGCACTTCACTCTCTTAGTGATAGTGCGATTCATTTTTTCTGCAACACCATTCTGCTGTGGTGTCTTTGGGACCGTCTTCTCCAGTTTTATCCCATGATCAGCACAGTACTGTTCAAACGGGCCTCTGTACTCCCCACCATTGTCAGCCCTGACACATATCAACTTTCTGCTGGTCTTACGCTCCACTTTAGAGTGAAACTGTTTGAATACATTCAAAACCTGATCTTTGGACTTCAATGCATAAGTCCAAAGCTTCCTAGAGTAGTCATCAATAAATGTAACAAAATACATTGCACCACCCATTGTTAAATCCTTCATATAACACACATATGTATGAATTAGATCTAATATATGAGCTTTTTTACTGGGTGTATTTCTTTGAAAACTAACTCTGTGTTGTTTACCAGCTAAACAGTTAGTGCATGGTTTTAAAGAAGTACCTTTCAAATCTGGTAGAAGCTTCTTCTTCATAAGCATTTGGAGTCCTTTCTCACTCATGTGCCTAAGCTGTCTATGCCACATCTCTACAGTAGCATCATCAGTCAAGTTCAATTCACCTTTACTTAGCTTTGCTGGCATTAAGTAAAGTGTGTTATCTTTTCTACCTTTTGCTATAATCAGAAACCCTTTGGTGAGCTTCCAATTACCATCACCAAAGTAGCTGTGAAAGCCTTCATCATCTAATTTTCTTGTTGAGATTAGGTTCAGGCGGATATCTGGTACATGTCTCACATCCTTGAGAACAAGTTTACAGCCTGTATTAGTTTCCAAGATGATGCTTCCAATGCTTGTAATCCTTGAGGTTTCATTATTTCCCATCCTAACATTACCATAATCACCAGCAGTGTAAGATGAGAAAAACTCGCCATGTGCTATCACATGAAAGGAGGCACCAGAATCAACTACCCAATCACTGTCATGACCTACAAGACTAATACAACCCTCATCCCATGTAACCACTATCTCACCATTTGCTGCTGCAGTGGTGTCTTCATCTGAATCATCAGCCTTTCTTTACTTTTTCTTCTACAACCTACATTCCTTCTTGTAATGTCCTGGCTTGTCACAGAAAAAACATTTAATGTTCTTTCTGCCCCTTGATTTGGATTTCCCCATTGACTTATTTGTTCTGTCAGATTTTTCATTCTTTCCTCTGTTCTTGCTTCTACCCCTCCTATCATACTTGTTTGTGACAAGTGCCCTGGATTCAGAACCAGTACCTAAATCTTTGCTTCTGGCTTCTTCATTGATTAAACTGTCCTTAACCATAGACAAGGTCAAGGTTCCATCTGGAGTTGAATTACTAACTGATACTATAAGAGTCTCCCAACTCTCAGGTAATGAGCTCAACAATAAGAGTGCTTGGATCTCATCCTCAAGCACAAGTTTCATTGCAGTCAATTGATTCACGAGTCCCTGAAAATCGTTTAAATGCTCTGACATATTCGAGCCTTCCCTGTATTTCAAATTAACTACCCTTCTTATCAAAGAGGTTTTATTTAGGGCAGTTTGTCTTTCATACACAGACTTTAATTTCTTCCATAGGACATCCGCCCTAGTCTCCTGAGCAACATGATGATACACACTCTGATCAACCCACTGCCTAATGTATCCTACAGTCTTTCTATGTAGTATCAACCACTCTGCATCAGATTTATCCTGTGGCTTTGCAACATCACCACCTAAAGGCAAATATAAATCTTTGCAATATAACAAATCTTCCATCATCGACTTCCAGATAGAGTAATTAGAAGAGTTAAGTTTAATCATCATACCTGAAGATTTAGCCATGTCTGTGATTGAAAACACAAAACCCTAATACAATTTGCAGCGAAACCCTAATTTTCTTTTGGAACTTGGTGCTCTGATACCACTTGTTAAGAAAAGAAGCTCCCGTTCTATTCCTCTTACATGTGCGATTCACAATTGACAATAAACAATCAATAATAAAATGTGGAATTAAAGCAAAATTCAACACCAAGGATTTACGTGGAAAACCCCAATTTGGGGGAAAAACCACGGGACCGCCGCACACAAACTCTTTCACTATAAAAATAATGGGTTACACACTTCACTAGTCTCACTAGTGAATTACACAGTCACACCACAAGCCGGTGGATCAAATACAATGATTTCCCTCTTTAGAACTCTCTCTAGGTTTAAGAATCACGCCTGCTGTGTTTTAGGTTTTCCTCACTTGTGTTTTCGTCTTCTGCACACAAGGTTACAAAAGGATACGACTATATATATATTCCAACAATGATCAACCGAACTCTCTCTAGGTTTAGGAATCACGCCTGCTGTGTTTTAGGTTTTCCTCACTTGTGTTTTCGTCTTCTGCACACAAGGTTACAAAATGATACAACTATATATATATTCCAACAATGATCAACCGACTTAGGACTTACGCCGGCATAAAAGCCGGCAGCCTAAGTTTTAAGGCCGGCGGCCTTTATCTTCCAACACTAGCGGCTTAGCTTCCAACGTCGGCGGCTTTTGGTCCGTGTATGCTTGTTTCAACACACGGCTTATACACGACCGTGCCTCAGGCCGTGTATGCTTCTGTGGATCTTCTGAACTCAACATATGACCGTGCCTCAGACCGTGTATTCCTGTTTTGCTTGGTTTTGGCAATTTTCTTCAAGCTTAACATTCCTTCATCCAAGTATACTTTACATACTTAGGATAACCTTGGTATAGTCCCATATGTGTTGGATCTATACCCCAACAATAGGAAATATAGAAACAGCATCAAGAATGCATTGATGGATCACTTAGAGTGTATGAAAGTTAAAACAAGATGGTATAGTATTGACTATGATCTCAGGCTTTAATAAAAATTTTAGAACTTGAGATCACTTCAAAGTTTAGAAATTTAAGCGTAAGCCCAACTTGATTAAGTCTATCAATACTTGCTCAACTAAATGTTTAACTAAAATAATATTAATACCCAAAATTCAACTCCAACTTGACTTGCCATAAACTCAACTCGGATTCTATTAGATTCATGAGCTTCTCAAGCCAAATATTATAAAATTTTGAACTCAACCCTATAAAAACTGCTAGAGTAGCTTAAGTTCAAGCATCTACACACTAGTCGAATCAAACTTAACAAGAGTTAGCCAAAATCAAATAACTTTCAAGTAGAACTGGCTTGTTTAAATCCTAGCTCCACCGGCGGTGAATTTGAAATTACGTGAGCTTTCAAAAGCGCATGTAGAAGAGTTGAGATATTGACTTCAGCCGCATTTGTGAGCTTCTGATCTAGAGATTAAGTCCATCTGTGTACTCAAACGCTTTGATGTGTAAGGGTGACCAATCCTAGTATGTTTTCATTACTAAACGTGTAAAACTAATGAAGTAAGAAAGGGGAAATGTCAAAAATCAATTTCAGCAATTTAATATAAATAGTAAATGCTCCAACAATATGTGACCAACTTCAAACTAAAGTTTTTACACTCTGCCTTTGAGAAAAATAACAATTGAAGCTTATCTTTGAGTTTTGTCATGGCTAGGATGCTAAAATTGCCTATGTTTTCTTGGATTCACGTGTCCATGACCATGTTTCTGTCATCTTATGCACAAACTTGTTCCAATTATGCCTTTCCTGGCAAGAAAGTCTTTAAATCTTGCAGTGATCTTCCACATCTGAACTCTTCCATTCACTGGAACTATGACCCTTCTACTCGTAAAGTCCATATTGCTTATAGGCACTACTCCACAAGTCCATCTAGGTGGGTTGCTTGGGCCATAAACCCTACATCAATTGGCATGATTGGGGCACAAGCACTTGTGGCTTACCAACAATCTAATGGTTCCATGAGGGTCTACACGTCGCCGATTAACGGTTACTGGACCCAGTTAGAGGAAGGAAAACTTAGCTTCGCTGTAGATGAATTATCGGCAAGTTATGAAAGCAATGAGATTGTGATATATGCAACTTTGAGACCTCCAAGTAATGGCACTATTAGTTTGCAACACGTTTGGCAAGAGGGTCCGGTTTCTGGAAATGCTCCAGTTAAACATGCTACTTCGGGCGCGAATGTTCAGTCTGTAGGGACTATAGATTTTGCTTCGGGACAGAAGAGAATTGGAACAAGGATTGAAAAGAGAAATGTAAGAAACAAACCTCCTTTTTGGCTTTTAGAGGAAATTTACCATGCTTTATGTATCTTCCATGTCAATATATTCTACATAAAGATAATATCATGACCATTACATAAATTTTAGATGTTTCTACAACTTCACACATAAACTCTAATAATACTAAATCTCACTCACAATTGAACTTTTACTTGGTGGTGTTGCTATCTGAACTTTAATATTACTGAATGCCGTAGTCAATTCAACTTTTAACATTGATAAATATCATATCAATTCAACTTTGATATTGCTAAATGGCATATACTCATTCTTTTTTCCATAGTTGGCACCTCATTTGAATGTCTACATTTTTGCTGCTGCATCATGGGTCAAAATGTGCACATTGACTGACCGCAATGAGGAAATCCAATGAAGGGATAAGTAATGCCGACCAGTAATTTAATCAAGTATGACATGTAATAATATCATAGTTTAGGTATAAAATTGTGAGAGTACCTAAAAAGTTTGGGTTATGATCCTATTATTACCTCTAATTCTTTTGATATTCCTAAATAAGCAAAAGTTTAATCATTACATAAATAAAATTTCAGATTCATGGGGTGCTCAATGCTGTGAGTTGGGGAGTTCTGACGCCTGTTGGTGCTCTTGTAGCAAGGTACTTGAAAGTATTCAAATCTGCAGATCCAGCATGGTTTTACCTTCACATTGCTCTCCAATCGTCGGGTTACATCATCGGTGTGTCTGGTTTTGCGACGATCTAAAATACGGCATCGACTCTCCCGGCATAACATTCACTGATCATAGAACAAATGCCATAGTCCTGGCTTTCCTTGGTACCCTCCAGGTACTCCAGAAAAATCCCCTCCAACAAATTTCATCAGAGTTTCAAATCTTTTATCGTCCAACTTGGTAGAATACTACTAACTGAAATTCCCGTGTCCTTATTTTCAGTTCTACCATTATTTCTGAGACCCAAGAAGGATCACAAGTACAGATTCTACTGGAACATATACCACCATTTTGCGGGGTATGCAGTCATCGTCGTTAGTTTCATCAACATATTGAAAGGATTTCACATACTTAAGCCTGAGAAGAAGTGGAAGCATGCTTACATTAGAGTTGTGATTGCTTTAGCTTGCAATTTTGTATGGTTGGAAGTTTTTACAAGGTACGTTGTTTTCAAAAGGAAAAGGTCTGCCACGGCGAAAGTTGAAGTCGGCAAAACGCGCCATGACATGAATGAGGCAAATATGATCAGCAAATATATGTAACTTGCTAGGATAGAGTAATTAGTACAAGATGCGTTTGTGAAAAGTAGTCCAGGCTGTAGATTCCATTTCTTTTCCTTTACGGGGTTTCAGGGTTTTGCTCTTTCTTTGCTTTGTTCTTCAAATGTGTGCTTGTAGCTTTATGTCAACGTGTCTACTTGAAAGAAGGGTCTGCTTAGGCCCTGAACCGATTCTTTGGTAAGGGCATTTGCAAGGAACTTCCTTTGTAAGAGTTGAATGTAATGCTTGGGAATTCTTTTGTGACATTACCTTCTTTTGGGGAGAGAGATAATGGAGGTATTCATTACAACTCATATGTTGAGTGTCATTAAGGAACACTATTAAACAACTAATCTTCTTAAAGTATTACAAGTAATTATTTAAAAACCCCTTCACTTTATCTCATTCAGTTGCTTATTTTCCAGTTGGAAAATATGGTGCGTCCTAGAAGGGGAATACCATTCTATAAGAACCCTTCCGTAATTAAGAACCTCGCTTCATTTGATTGAGCGGGTTCTTAAAAAGAGTTTCTTAGTCATGGGTTTCCCACTAAAGATAAAAAAATTTCCAGAAGTCTATAGGAAATATATGCCAAAGTTATTTAGGAGTTTTTACAATCGGATGCATCTCACAAAGAAACCCAAAAGCCACTCATGGCACTTCTTGCACACCAAAGGACCTACATGCATAATTCTAAAAAAGGTTTGAGATTCACCTAGCATTTGGATTAAAGATCTAGGAATAAGGGTGCCCAAGGAGTTTCCATTCTTTCTCATTTTGCTTTTCTGCATGATTACATCATCCATTTCAATCAATTTATTGAGTGCTCGATGTTGAACACGGCACATGAATCTAAGCACTTGTTCGGTCGTATCTACGCATAAACTTCATCGCAAGATGAAACATTCCTAGACATGGAAATAAATATAAACAGGCAGGTTGTTATTACCTTATAAATTACACCACCTCCGAGGATTAGTACAAACAACCGTATTTACATGAGTGATGAATTGAGATACTTGGGAATTAAAGAAGAAACAGATAATAAGATCGGCACGAACAAAACTCTCCCAGATCCTATACTCCGCTGTCTAAGGACCCCTTAATTCCCCTATTATTACCTAACTGCAATACCTCATAAAAATAGCTTATCTGTCTTTGGGCTCGAGTGCAGCAATTTCTTTCACAACCAAAGCTTTGTCTGCCTCAAACTGTTCGTCCTCTGCAATATAATAAGAAATGTTGGTTAACAGAAAACTTCCAAATATCTCTATAAACTAGTATATTGTTACACAGATTACCTTTATCAAATTTAAAATCAGCAAACAGACGTAAAAGCTTGCTTCTGTTAGCCACGAGTATGCTGACAATATCAGGGGGTTTATTCTGATTAGCTGCAAATAACTGTTCATGGACACAAATGCAAACTGTTAAAGCCTCCAAAAGCAGTTAATTAATCATGATCAATATCCTGCTTCAAAAACCAACTACCTTAAATACGTGAAACGCTTCAATCTGAATGCTCTTGCTTGACTCCTGGCATGGACATGAATCAAAACATCATAACAAACAGAATCGCTTCATACTAATAAGAATATGATCTTAAAAGACATGAATTAAAAACAGAAAATAGATAAATTCTGTGGCCATATGGTAGTCAAGACAATCCCATACCCTGAGAAGATTCATAAGGATCCTCAAGTTGTCTCTTGAGCTCACGTAACGCACCATTACAGTTGAATTTGAACGATCCAGCAAAATATCACCAAGAAGCTGTAAAAAATATATACAAATCATTAATAAGCAAGAACTGCAACCTAGAGCAATGATTCAGTTCCACAGTGCCTACACGTCTCACACCAATCAACGTTGCCTGACACTCTACCAGCTAACAAGACTCAGTATTCCAGCAAAGACACATTCAGTGCCTGGAGCTCTAATCAATTCAAATTTTTTTCTTCCTGGGGTAAAAAGGATAAATTTTCCACATGATGCAAATCCTCCATCTCCATAAACCATCCTCAGAAAGGTTTTGGTAGGAAAAATGCCAATAATACATCGAAACATGTTCTGAAAATTCTGGTATGATAAGTATGTTACTTGTAATTACAAAAGCATAAATTGTCAAAAAATTGAATGATTCTTGGTGTTTAAAACTGCATGAGAATACATTACCAAACCAAACCCACACCCCCACCCCCCCAACCAAACAAAAAAGAAAACCTACATGAGAATATAGATTTTACAATTTCAAAACACCTGGATTACCAAAGTGAGACCATGTATTTGGGTGCCCAAAAAGACACTCAATTTAAAATTAATGCTGAACACATTAAGAAAAAACTATAAAATGTGAAACAGAATGGAATTTGTCCACGGATGATTCAAACGCAAAGCACCACACCAAATAAACACAAAGCCCATGGTTGACATATCCTAATCAATAACCAAACACAAAAAGAAAGCTAACGATCTATTGTACCTTCACAGCTTGTCTTCTGGTGATGTAGTTGGTTGATTCCAATAGTTTTGAATTGTACTCCACAAAAAACTACAGGCCATGAAGTAATCAATTATTGACTTTAAAAACTTACTGAAAAACATATAGAGAAATTGTTGGAAAAATTGAACTTTTACATACCCAATCGTAATTTTTTATTAGGAACTCTGCTACTGTAGATTTATGCCTTGTTAAAAGTTCCTAAATCCACAGGCCAAAGTAAAATTAAAGTGAGGTATGTTTGCACTAATCAGTCACAGATAATAACCTGATTTCCTACCAACGAATTTACAGCATACATTTCAAGAAAATTGATTGAATGGTCGAAGAGGGAGAAAATCAAGGAAAAATTATTTCTCATCATCAAGTCAAGGTTTCTCCATCACCAGCCCACTAGAATTTGGAACTAACATCACACGTTGAAAATAAAGATGCTGTACTGACTGGGAAAGGCAAACATGACAAGAACGATATCTTATACACAATGTGCTTACGTAAGCTTTAGATTTAGAGATATGTTACGTGACTATCAATGCATATGGGTGGGTGGATGAGAGAGATATCATCCAAGCAAGGTATATAGGTTCAACCTTAAAGGTGGCAGCAGCATCTGCAGCAATATCAAAATTTGGAAGCTGAATATAGTCAAAGAACTTCTTCAAGTGTTCTGATTCCAAAACATATCTGGAGACAATTAGCAAAACCAATTGTATCAAATGGATGCCATATAAAAGGGGGAGAGGAAACAATTTGAACATATGTTTTATATGAGGCAAAGGAGAGGGAAAAAAAACCCTCCAAATCCTCACACAGATCCAAGCAGGAACAACTAGTATTTCTACTCAACTAACTGGGAGATGAAAACATATGAACTTCAGTAATAAAGTATTTTAAATCAACCAGGAAAGAAAGGAAGCTCAGTTTGCAGGGGAAAATTCCATATGAACTATAGCAATTCTGAAACAAGGAAAACAATAAAAAAAAGGTGCTATCTGAGCTGGCTTAGCTACCTTAACACAGTGAACCATTGACCGATATATGAAGTTATTCCTGCAGAGAAATTTACGCGCTACAAAACCAGTTAAGCAAATTTCAAATTAGACCTGTGTGCTCACCTGGCAACACTTTGGTGTCGAATGCATTCCCTCAGCATAGCACCATAGTGCAAAGCCATGTCTGTGTTCTCATATCTGAAGAAAGAAATTTGTCAAATTAAAAGCTTCCAGCAACCAGAATACTAATAGTAATGAACAGAAACTCCAATTTATACATGTCCAAAGACATAAATAACCACATTATAAGAAGCATAACTAAGAGAATAATTAGTTAAACCATTTTTCTTGTTCCACCCCCACCCCCAACCCAAAAAAAACACACAACTGTCAAGCTTTCTCCTACACTTTGAGGTCTTAAATCCACATGGGTCAAATATCCAACCCAAGCTCAACATAAGCATATGCAAGAATTTTTTTTTTTTTTTGGGTAAGTTATGCCAGAAAATCCTTTGCAATATATCAAAAAGATAATTTTTCTCAATTTATCTCCAGCTCTAAGACAAAATATAACGCACTATATCATTCTCTTTAAGCAAAAATTGAGCCAGTATAGCATAAAAAAGAAAAGTTAACTAAGGATCATATGATTATCCTCAGCAGCGCACATGGCCTAGTTTCAATGTCCTGAAACTGTAGCTCACCCTGCTACCAAAATATCCAGAAGATCAAAGTTTGCTTCCAAATAGTCAGATGCAATCAAGCGCGACTGAACTTGTTGCCTTTGTAAATTTGCAACAACTTGGGTGGCATCCTTTCGAGCCTACAAAAAATTATCCTTGTCATTACAGGAACAAGAACCAATGGTTTACATCAACTTTGTTAGTTCATCATGAAGCATCATCCATTCTATAAAGCATGAAAGCCATTCGCATATCATCAAATCATCCTGCAAGAAAAAAAACAAAAGGAAAGATTATATTTTCCCACAAAAGGAATTATAAAGATGAAACCTACCTCCAAGTTCAATTTGGGAAGACAAATTATCAAAAATCTCAAAGTGTTCTCTCTAAAGAACTCCTGAGTCAATTGTGCACAGGCTTCCGCAACAGGCTCAGCTTCACTGTTACCATAAAGGATCGATTTCATCTCCCTGATATTTCTATATAATTCTGCCATCTGAAGCCAAGAGATGGGGAAGAGGTAAATTAGAGACTTATGAATCCTTAGATTATAATCAGCTAAAGGAAACTAATCAAATAGATATCTTCCATGTAAAGTGCATTACAACAAACAATGCAAGGACTCAATTATGTTTCACGAGGCTGCTAACCCAAGATTTCCATATTAGATCCAATTATTCATTTTTATTTTCTTTTACATTACTGGATACAAATGAGCATGTCCCCACTAAATTTGCTATCATCTAAAATAAAAAGAGATTCCATTATTGGCGCCCCAAGCACTTGGTAAAGGCAGAATAATGAAAACCTTTCATATTTTCCAACATTGATTACACATTTTATGAAAAAGCAAGTGTGTAAAAGGGAAGAAGTTTCTTCTTTTCACCCCTTAATAAGTGTCTCACAGCACCCATGAGTACTTTCCATTTGAAAAGGTATAAAGTGGGCCAACATAAGTAAGAGTTATCATCAACAGGAACCATTGTATTATCTTCTTTATCCATCATCACAATGGTTGTATGAACTAGATGGTCCTATCAAGCCCCCATTAAGTAACTTCCTATGCAACATGTCATTGGCGGAGAAACAGGCCAGAATGCCCGAGCGGAGATGGAAAAGTTTCGTCTCCTAATTATCCATAATTGGGCCTCTATCATCAAGTTTGTAACAAAAGCTTGACAATTTTAGAATAAAAAACATCTTTTTATATGTAGTTAAAATATCAATTAATTTATTAAAATTTTTCACAATTCACAAAGTTCTCTAATTTTATTAATGACCACATCAAATAATCAACTTTCACAACCGACAACACTCTAAAACACACCAAAAATCAAACACATTGCAAAAACCCTAAAAAAAAAGGGCTGAAAACTTTGAAACCTTTTCATCGCGCTTGTTCTCCTTACTATCTTCATCTTGATCAGCAAATATGAGGAGTTCTCGCGTCTGTCGGACGGTATCCGCCGGAGTTCGTGGTTTCGATTTGAACAAACCTTTCACCCTGGCAGGATCGGAATCGGAAAGCACTGCCGCCGACGATGGTTGAGTCGAGAGCCGCCGTAATGCCACCGCCGTGGAGGCTCCGCGGGCCTCAACTGGCTTCGACACGCAGAGCCCCATGATTAACGAACTCTTTTTTTCTCCTTTTTCTCTCTCCTAGGGTTCCAGCTTTTTTTGTTTTCCGGTTCTGTTTCTAACCCCAATTTTGGAGGTAGAAAACAAGAACAGCTTTGGCAAAGGACAGATTGGGATATTATTAAGGTTTTTTTTTTGTTATTTTCTTATTTCTGCTTAATTATTATATTTTTTTAATACATAAATTTAAATATTCTTATAAATATATTTCTTCTTCTTATAAATAAAATATATTTCCTTTTCTTTTTCTTATAAATTTACATCGATAAAGTATTGTAAAGCCTGGTATTAATATTATTTAATAATCCACTTGAATCACCTAATAAGATATTTTCATATTATTAAATGTCTATTCGAAATATATTAAAAGAATGATTTCTTTTTTTAATTTGATCCTATGAGCAATCCAAATTGAATACTTCATCTTGATGTGACAGGTTAATAATTTAATAATTAAAAGATTGTTTTATTAACTTTTTTTTATATGACTTGAAAAGTTTTCTAGAAAGATACAAGCTCCTAAAACCCTATCATTAGAGGCTACGTACCATTATTATTACGTTTTCATACCATTTTCTAATCTTATTTTCATCAAAGTAAAATAACAAAAAAATGAAAATCAATTATAAGTACATTCTTTTTCTAACATTAAATACCTAATAAATTTTTAAAAAAATTAGATTTATTTATGATTTATTTTATTTATCATTTATTTTAAAAAAACTTAAAATCAATTTATAATATATATATTTTTTAATCTTTTCCCCATAAAATACATGAATTTTTCCTTTTTAATTTCCATTTTTTGATTACTATTTTTGATATAAATATAATATGAGATGCAATAAAATATTTATCTAAATGCTAAATTTGAAATCAAATTAAGTACAAATAAAATATTTTTATAAACATTTGATCTTAAATTAGATATAAATAAAAAATTAAAAAAATAGAATGATCATATGGCAATGATTGAATTAATTATTGGTTACAACTATGATTAACTTTGTTAATCCTGTCTTTAACAGAGTTGGACAGGCCTTTGGTTCGGGTTTTGCGCCATATGGACGGCTGCTGATTGATTTGAGAGGAGAAAGCAGTTGGGTGCATCAACTTAATGTGAGCTTACTGTCTTGGATTACGTGGCAGAGAGACCGCGGTTGGATCACAACACTCAGATGCTGTCGGCACCCCCTTGGGATTGACTACTTCATACTAAACATATAATCAAATAGCAAAATCGAATATTAATATCGTCCAAATATCTACTATATTAAGATGCAGACACCCACCCAGTTAACCTTTTTTTTTTTTTAATACAAAAGATTCACCTCAACTTTAACTTAAATATCTATATACGTTTGAATTTTTAAATATCGTAAATAATTTTTCAAATTTTTTATAAATTAATAAATAATATCCCATAATTATAAAATTTTGACTTAATATTAAAATATTTTTTCAAACTTATGAAAATATGTTTTAATGTTCCTTAAACTTTAAATTTAAAGTATATTTTTTGAATTGAAAAAGTAAAATTTTTTAAAGTGTCAAATTATTAAAATTTAAGGAGATAATTTATAATATTTATAAGTTATAAAAATATATTCACACCTAAGTGAAAGTGTAGAAGATTATTTGCAATTCCCTTTTTTTTTTTTTTACCCATCAATTTTTCGGGAACCCAAACATCAATGAAAAATCATGTCTAATATATACTTGTTAAATCATCCCATATATATAATATATTTATTTAATTTTTAAGCATCATAATGCAGAATAGTACTTGTTAATATATATACATACCCAATATATATTCTAATTTTTGGGTCGGGGCATTTGCCCGAGCTCAATTTAATATACGTTCGCAATACGTCAGCTAAAAAAATATTGAAAAGAAATCCCTTAAAATTCATAATATAAATGGTGTTTGTGATATTGAAAAGCTGATAAGAAAGGAAGTACCCATTGAGCTAGTAACCTCTTATAATTTCAATATTTTAGTATTAACAGGTTTTTAACTTAATAGCATAGAAGATTGCTATTGTTTATTAGATAATTTAATAATAACAATAATAATAATTATAATATCTTACTATTTAAGCTAACACCAATTATAATACGACAAGAATAGGGTGAAGTAACCCCATAAATTTTGATATTCTACCAATGTTATATTACATATACCTTATTGAGTGAAAATATCAAGAAAAAAGAACCATATTTAGGATTTTAACCTTAAAATTTAGGGCCAATGAAAAATCTTCACTAAATACCATTAAATACTAATATGAAATGGCAAAAATTAGAAGAAACGAATATGTCAAATTGGATTTTTTTTTTAAATGATTTGAAATTCAACTAATATTATTAATAAACTAAAGTTCATTGGTTTAAGTTTTAATTACTTCAAAAATAAAGAATTAAAATTTAGTGTATGATACAATGTTATACTATTTTTCAAATATATTAAGAAATTCTATAACTCTAAATAAAATCATCTCTAAGAGTCATGCAAAACTGGATCAAGTTGGAATAATTATCCATATTTCCACCACATGCTGGAGCTTTATGAAGGAAGAAAGCATCTAGATAAGTTATACTGTCCTCATCATCTTTAGTACTCTTATGTTTAATATTATGATAATATATTAAAGTTACAGCCCCTCTAATCCTTCATGAAGAAGCAAGATTTCACCGCCATCAATCACTATTTAAGGAGCAACGTCCAAGTGAAATGGCAAGGAAGATCCAAGATGTCGGCTTCGGATAGTGGCAAAATATATATGTATAAATGTTATTCAATTCCTTCTACAACTAGCTTTATACTTCCAAACCCATCTAGAGATATGAAAAAATTATCAAACTTGAATCACAGCATCCCCTCATTACTACATTTAACTGTCAACTATCCATCACTTCTAGATACCACCACCAAGGCCACCGAGGACCACCGACCAACCCCACCACAACCACCATGCGAGAATCGAACTCACATTCTCTAATTTTGAAATGATAGCAAATGACATCTTTTCTTCACCGAACTTTAGGATAAGGTATATTTCTAATCCTATTTCATATCTGTAAAGTCAATTTTGAAAAATTTTAAATTATTCGTATTTGTTTTTTAGAAGAACTTTTTGGTTAAATATATGATGATTAGGGAATTGTTGTAAAACTGTTAGTGGAGTATATTGAATTAATATATCTGTAACTTAGATGACTTATAGCATTTTTTTTTTTTTCCTTTCAAAGAAACTTTGAGTTTTGAGTTATTCTTATTAGAGTTTAGGGGTTCAAATGTAAATACTAGCAAAATGGCCTGAAATGGTGAAATTATGAATACCTATAGATTTGATATTTATGCCATGTTAGGAAGATAGAAAACATTCGTGATATAACATGAAGTTTGTTTAATAGGTTTTATAAGAAAAATGAGTATTTAGAAGCAAATTTGTGTTCGGATGGTAAAATCATGATTTTTTTTAATATAAATTCTAGAATATATTGATTTGTAATTTTAAAAGCTATTTAAGATATAGATATATTCTAAAATTTAATAGTTTACTAACATAGCTACTTAAAATGAGTATTGATGAGTAATACCAATTTGCTAGTTGAGCTTACACACTTTAAGGAGTAGATTATATTATATTACTACTAGACCTTGGTAAGTGGATTTGCATTTCTATCGGTAGACTTATGTCTACTTGAAAATGAATTGTTTATTGTTGCTTATGGACTGATGTCTTGCTAGATAAGAGTATGTTATTATGATTGAGAATTTGTTGGTTGAATGTGCTATGTACATGACTTAGAATGTTTTTGTAAACTGAAGTGCCCCTTATAAGGATTCACTTAAGTGAAGACTGGTGCTTGGGTCTAGTGTACTTATTATTTATCGGTGTGGTTGATGCTAGGTTGGGTTGAAATTGTGAATGACTTGTGATATATGGTTCATACCTGATGTTACTAATACTTTGTTTTAGTGCATTCATGACATGACTTGAAAATGACTCGCAAGTCAAATTTTCAGAAAAAATTGAGATTTGCTAGGCTAGTTGTTGAGCATATAGAATTGCATTGCTTAATCAATTTCTAACCACTTCATGTGGCTTTTTACTAGGCTAATTACTTGTTAGGTTTTTCTGGGCACACCATGTGGTTTCAATTAGGATCCCGAGTTGTTATCTAGATGCCTAGTGATGTTAACTAATTGAATGATTAGGCTAAGTTAGGCTAAGATACTAGTACCAATGCATATCACGTGCATTAGCACGGCATATATCTATTGCATAATTTTTAAAATATGATTTATCCTGCCTTGTACTTATATATATATGTTGGGGCTTTATGTTGTGCTGTTGTCTTGTTACTTATTGTCTTGTTACTTACTTAGCTCGACAATGAGCTAAAGGGATATACGTTTTATGCTTAGATATAAACGAAGCATTAAATGGAGCCACGAAGGCAAGGAATCTTTTAACAGCGCGTTAGAAGTAGATTGTAGCCCTTTTGTTTTATCTTTAAGTTTGGTTTCATGTATAAGCAAATGATGTCAATAGGCTTAAAAAAAAAGGGTAGTTACCACTCTAATGTAAGCTCTCTATGTTATAAATAATCTCATAGTTTGTGATATGTTCGGGTTTTGTTAATAGGATATCACACCCCAGTTGAAACCTAGAGGTAATAATAATGGTGATGAGTTAATGATATGCGAATCGAGAAGCTAGATTACAAGCTACTCTAGACATGTTAGTGCTCCAAATATTGTGAAAGTTGAAGCTTGATGGTTACTTAGGGCTATAGCTAGCTAATGCTAAAGAAATAAATTTTCTAAACTGTAATGAATCAAGTTTGCAATGTTGGTACCAAGGAAAGCAAATACTATACCGACATGTTGGTAAAACACGATTTACCATGTCATTTTTTTTTGTGGTTTTTTTTCCTCATTCACCATTATTAAGGAAGATGGATGCCCCTTTAAGCCTTAATTGTGGAAGGTTTATAATTCATGTTTTGGACAAAAGATAAATATTTACGATCTCAAACATGTTCCTACAAATTACATTTAAACATCTAGAAAAAAAAATTCAGTACATAAAGGTGAAAGTTTGTTCCATCATTATAAATATCTATATGTGATTGGCTAAAATATGTTTCAAATAGAGAATTCGAAATAGTAACTCAATTTATATTGGAAATGTGGATATTAAATGATTATAATTTGCTTGTATAATCCTACATTGCATTTTCAATCTTGTAAATTCTAAATTGATTATGAAGATTTTGTGGAGTGTGGATTTTTGTGCTTTTTTTTTTTAACTTAATGACGCTCTCTCATTTTGCACACATACACACATGCATATATATATATATTTAAGTAACAAGTTACATAATAGATAGATTTTTTTTCTCCTCTTTCCTACAACTTTAAAGTTTGGATCTTGTTAATTTTTCTTTGATAGCCATGTTGTCTTTTCTAACAACTAAAAACTTATTCGTAATCATTTATGATTCAAATTATGAACCAAATCGAAATGAAAAGGTTTTTATAGTTGAGGAACAAAACTCTCAAATCAAGCACTTGATTGATTTAGAGATTTAGAGCAATTAAAAAAAAAAAAAGTTCATTATAATTTGATTTAGCTCATATTTTTTCTCTATAACAAAAACAAAAACAAAACCTTTACCATCATCCATAATGTCATCTCATGTAGGCATAAATCGTTTCAAATGAAAACTATACCACTTTGAGTAGCCTCAACATAAGATTACATGCCTAAGGTTTGGGTTTGAGTTGAGGCTTTAAATTGACATGTAAGGAGAAAAAGGGAAAGAAAGAAAAACCTCTGAGAAAAATAACTTGTGCTCAAGTCTACAAGTTTAAGCTAATAGGGAGGGATTAATTTAGGCTTGTAGTGTGTTGAGTGGCATTGGTATGGTAGTTTATTCTGGAAGCAGATACGCTTTAAAGGCAAGTTTAGCCTCCTATGAGCAAACTAGTTGAAAGCTAATACAATTCTCTTGATGAAGCTACGGTAGGCCGGAAGTAGTGGGATTAGTTAGTCCTTTCAAACATATGGGGGAATATGACAATGTTGGGATGGTTCTCCTAGTGGGAAGGATAGAATGTTTGTCATCTAGAAATAGAAATCCAAGGGATGGTCAAGAGTTACATGTGCATCTAAAGGGGGAGAACCTTCTGTTTGACAACAAATAGTATCAAAGTTAACATTGCTAGAGTAGCAACCACGTTGCGAGTCAAATTGTAACAAGAATTTACTCACAATGTTTATAAATGTGCTTTAGTGGCTTACCCCATTTGTTAGTAACTTAACAAGAGGTGATCTTATAGGACAAAAAGATAGATGAGGATTAAAGGAAGCATGTGGAAGCCTAAAGTTTTGGTGGGGATAATCTTAGATGGAGCATGATAACGGGTTGGGGAGAGTTAGTAATATTTAGGTGCTTATAATGGCAACATACTGGTTGTATGATGAGGGTGTTAAAAATTTAGGTAGAGAAGAATGTCATAGTTCATGAGTTCAAAGCCAACACAGGGGGATTAGGTCGAGCTTATGATGTAGCAACTAATATCAATGGAGTAGTTTATTCTAGGAGTAGGTATACTCTAAAGATAGATCTAGCATCCTATGAGCAAACTAATCAAAAGCTTATGTCACTCTCCTAATGAAACCATGATAGATTTAAACCAAAGGGATAAGTTGGTCCTCTTAAACATATGTAGGACTATGATAATGTTAGGATGGCTCTCCAAGTGGAAATGATGGGTTTGAAACCAACCTAAGAGAACATGGAAGAGAAGGCTAGCTTGGCATACACCAGCTTTATTACTTGCTCAATTGATTTTTTCCCCTCATCAAATTGAATCTAAGTGTGAAACTTTTGAAAGAAAGGAAAAAATATATATACTTAATCAACCATGTTGACCTACTTTTTAATTTGAATCTTTTTTACCTTTTTCTTTTCTCTATTTGAGTCAATAATATTTCAATTTTTTTTTTGCTTGAATCTTTATGTTAACTTCGTAATAAAAAAAATCCATTTAAAGTTGACACATGTTAACTTTTAATAAGCTCATAACAGTTAATTTAAATTAGAACATTGTTATTGACATATTAAATTAAACGATACTTAAAAATAAAACTTAAAAAAAAAGAGTACAATATAAAAAAATGATTACAAAAGCTTTTTTAAGACCACAACTGACTGAAATGAGTGGCGGATCACCACCCACCATCATTCATAACCAAAAGAAAAGACTTTGGACACAAGCTTTTATTAGGTGAATCGACTACAAAAAGTAGGTGGACTTGCCAATAAGAGTGGATGGCCACTCACATTATAATGTTCACACAACCCCCACTCCTCTTCATAGTCATTTGGCTACCCCATGGCTAATGGACAATAGACCATATCCTAAAATGAGTTTTGCATTTTTTTCCCTCCCTAATTTTTCCTTTTTTTCGGTTCTATTTTTGTACTCTTTACTATATATTTTTAATTTAATTTATTTAATAATATTATTTTATTGAATCAATTATTATGACCCATTATAAGTTCATACATGCCAACTTTTGATGAATATTTCAACAAAAATAACAAAAAAAAGACTTAAATGAAAAATGTTTTAAATACTAATGACTCAAGTTAAAAAAATTGTGATTTAAATGAAATAGTAAATAAATATTAAGGAGTAAATATGTATTTTCTCGTTTTATAATATACTATGTTTTCATATTCTATCATGGTTTTCTAGGCAAATTTTATTATTTAACAATGATAAAGTAATATAATACATACATTTTTCTAAGTTATTAGTAATTAAGCTTTATTAGAATATATTAAGTGCAAATTGATACTTATAAGTCTATTGGCCTTAGTACAACTTCAATTAAATGTAAAGGCTTTACTCAAGAAAGTTCGTGTTTCCTTCCTTTTATGGATTAGCTATAATGTTTTAGGAACATAGATAAGTGAAACCTATTATTTAAGTTCAATTTGGTATTTGTTTGAGTTCAACTTGATAACACTCGAGTCGAGCTTGAAATTGAGCTATTCGAGTATTTATCAAGTTAAGTTGGAGCTTTATAATATTTGGTTTAACTAACTTGCGAGTTTAATTGAGTTTGAGTCAAGCTTGTATATGTATTGAGTTTGGATCGAATTTGCATTGTTTTAAGTAGAATAAAAATATTTTTTAGATAAATTGAGATAAAATGAGTTTAATTGAGTCGAACTCGAGTTTTTTTTAATGTTACATTAAGTTGAGTTCAAGTTCAATATCCTAAGTCATGTTGAGGTAGAGTTTTAAAATTTTCAAATCGAATTTAACTTCAAAATTATTACTATATCATTTTAATTTGACTCATTTACAATTTTAACCCATGCTCCATTATCAATTTTTCAAAAGGCAAAAAGGATGAGCCCGTTTAACATTTGTTTAGCCAAATATGCAATTTCACGCTGGTTATTAAGCTTTGAAACTTCAACACTTAATTTATCTTGCTGAAGATCGACAAAAGGGCAAAAAAGGAAAGGACATAAAGTGACAAGTAGTTTCCGCTATTTATTTAGAATCATAAGATAATATGAAATGTTTTATTATTATGCTATTTAGTTGATGCTGGTAGATGCACACTAGTGCAAAAATTAAATACAATATTAACATGGTCAAATTAAAGTATCCGAATTACATGAGATCTTTTATTGTCTCGTCCATAATTTTAATGGACCAATCTAGTCATTAATCTCATTGTTAATTTAGTATATTAAATCTCTATTATTGATTATCCTTAAATCTTCATCATAATTATTGATTAAAGGAAAAAAAATACACTTAACTAATGAAAGAAAAAAAAGTGTATAAACAATTGTAATACTTGAAAAAAAAGAAGAAATATACAACTATAGTAATACATTATAAATGTATTAATTGTATATATATATAAAATATGTTAACCACATTTAATTTACTTTGTCCAATACATTGCAATTTGCTTGCAAAAACAACAAAGTAGATATTAATCTGGTAATTTCATGCACAGTAAAGTAAAACATTTCAACATAAAATGTAATTCACCTACACTAAGTGTGTGAAAATTAAATTCAACAAAATAAAATACTTTGCACAAAATAAATGCTTTCATATAATAGACATATATCTGCACCGAGTATATGAAAATTAAATATAACAAAATGGTCAAATTTAAAATATAAAATAATTATTAAACCAAATCATACATACATGACCAATAATGGAATAAGAAAGAAAATAGAAATTATGCTTAATTGGTTATATGTTCTTATAATTAAATTTCATTTGTCATTCATTTTTACATTAAAATAAATTAGAGCAATTACATAATAAAATAAATGGAAAGTTAATAAATTTTTGTTAGTGTATTATAGTATTTAATAATCATGAATAATTTATAAGAAGTTAGTTAACCATTCATTATCCCTTATCATTAAATTAATTTTCTCATTTGTCCATATCCAATTAATTAGTTATTTGCACACAAGGATATAATAATAATTTACATTGAATATTTAATTTTTAAAGGGTGTGAAGTTAATAAAGCCACCGGCATGAGATGATATAATAATAATTTATTTTGAATATTTAACTTTTAAGGGATGTGGAATCTATTTACTTAATAATATAGAAGATATAGATAGATATAGAAAGTTAAACTTACTAATTCATGTAAAGTAGAAAGTTATAACATAAACTTAGATTGTTGCAGTGTGGTTAAAGCCCAAACATAGAAGGTAATAAGCTAAACTTAGAAAATAAAAATCGGAAAAAAAATAAAATAGAAACCAAAGTTAGAACGTATTGATGAGTCGTTTATCTGATTGTATCAAATTATAAATTTATTAACTCAAAGAAATCTAACGACCTAGCTAGGCAAGCGCACCTATCTAATATAGTATAGATTACAATGGGTATCATCCTCAAGGATCTTAGAAATAAGTACTAGTATTACCTTTTTTCTGCTATCTAGTATAAATTTTAATGTGAGATTAATAAATTAAATTACTAATTAACTAATCTAATAACCCTAAGATTAATTATAATTGCTATAATAAATGAATTCAATAAAAAAGACATATCCTTCATCTTAATCCACTATAAACCCTAACTTTCTTATAATAAGGTATTGATTAACTAATTGTTTATGCTTTGTACTATAGGAATTCTCAATTAAACTAATTACTCCATCGAGTTAATTAATTAATAATATTATATGGAATAGTGGTGACCTCTCCCTCACTATTACCTAATAAGATTTCATTAAGCTTACAATTCCCAAATAAAGATTAAATCTTTATGTAGAAAATTGAAGTCTTCATACTTTTAGGTAAAACATGCAATTTTTCTATTCATGAAGATCTATCCTATTAGATGAGACTTCTATTTATCTAACAAGAATCATACATATAATTAATTCACGCGCATAAATTAATTACACAGCAATTAAAATACATGAATATATGCAAAGACATAAACTTTTGATTAATTAATAAGTACTTCAATTACATGGTTTAGAGTTTCACAAGATGTAGAGCATATAAATCTACTATTCTATAGAATCTACAGTAATTACAAGAATTTTAGAGAAGTAATAATGATTCATAATGAAAAGAATAAACTCTCGTAATTATTTTGTGATTTCCGATGATGCTCCAGTGATTTTGCTCTCCAAATGTGTGATTTTGCTCTCCTACGGTTTTTAGAGTGTTTATGAGAGAAAATAAAATTAAATCCCTAATTTTTGTAATGAAACAAGTATTTATAATCTAGGAAATATGGTAGCATGCACGACCTGGTGCACGCCAGTGCTCAAGGCCGTGTACTTTGGAAAAACATAAAATTTTGATATTTCAGGTTCTGTACGGCCTCCTACATGGCCATGCTTGGGGTTGTGCACTCCGAAATTCCTATAGTTTCTTCTTTAGGTAGATTTCCTACTTCAGCACTACTCTCTACACTACTTATGCAGCAGCCAGGGCACAATTTCATAATGCATTCTGATCACTTTTTACTCTCCAACACTGGCATCAACATGGTTATATTGAAGGTTATGCACACGTGAAAATCACATTTTCTCATATTTTGCCACGTTTTTACTTGAATCTTCTTTAAATATTTAATTTGTACTCTTTAAATCCTAAAATCAAATATTAAGCACTTAAGTATCTTTTTCTTAATAAATTCACACAAAATTCATAAAAAAAATCATATTTAATAAATATTATAAATAAGGTTATTTTAACATTTATCAGGCACTAACCATATTATAGAAAGTGAAGTTCTTTAGGGATCTTATGCATGTGAGATACAAGTATAATGTCTCATCTTCTATGTATCAAAAGTACGTAAGCATACATATAGAAGGTAGGGCATTACACAACATATAAGATGCCTGTGACCCAAAAGGGAAAAAAAAAGGAATGGAATGCATATTGTATATTAGTTAAGGAAGGATGCAAACCATGTGATTGGGAGGCCACAACTACCTTGATTTAATTGATTTTAGGATTACTAGTAGAAAAATATCTCATTGTTATTTTACTTACAGTACATCTTATATTTCAAAAGAAACTTTTTAATAAATGCTTTGTTGTACTTTCAAATATTTGATGGGAAGAGAACTTTAAACATTTTTTGAAAATTACTGCTTATACTCAGTGCATTATATAGAAAGCTAAAATATCAAAATTTTTACCTTTTTTATTAGGTTAGATATATCAAGTGAAATTTACCAATCGGCTCATAAATATTTGGAATTAAGACATAATACTTATCTAAGTTTTGTTATCAACAAAAATATATAACAAAAAAAATATTTAGACAAAAATTACAAGTTGAATGAAAAGAACAACATAATATAAAAATAAGGATTTTGTAATTATGTTATGATGACTTTGTATGACTATTTCATTAGTAATATTACTACTACTACTACTACAAAAAAAAAATCATTTTATGATATAATTGATTCAACAATACTCATTCATTTTCATAATTTGAACTGTAAAAAAAAAAGTACACCAGCAATTAATTACTAATATTTTATGCAATAAGATTGATATTTTAACATTAACTATTTAATTATGTGGTATAACTATTAATAAATAAGTTGTGTTCAAATGATAACTATTTAGTTAACTATTATTTGTTAATAATTGAAATTTGATTTTATTAGTTACTACAAAAAAAAAAGACTAAAAAAGAAAGAAAACCATTTATTAAGAGACAACTAATTAATGCAATAAATATAATATAATTTTCTCTTTAACATATAAATATAACATTTATATTTTCCTTTTTTAAGTAAATTTTAATAATTAATTGTTTCTAAGGTTGAGGGCCACAGCTCTTTTCGGCCCTTTAGACTTTTCCATGATATTGGCAAAATCTTGTAATCGTGGGTTCTTTGCTAAAAAATAAATGTTTTAGAATAAAATTACTTAAAAATAAAAAGTTAAACATGATAGTTAAAAGTTGTGTTGAATTGAAAATATTTAACATTCTCAACATCTATCAGGGGAGTGTTGTGAAGAAATTAGTTCTATTAAATTAAAATAAAAGCTCTAAAACACCTAAAATATGAAAAGATTACTTGTATTTTGATATTTAAGAAGGAAGATTTGAAGTCAATTTAGAAATAATTTGTAAATTTTAGGCCCAAATTTTTCCAAAATGGTCATTATGCTCATTAACTCGATTTGTCAAAATTGGCTCCGAAACAATCCAGTGACTCTAAATAAAATTCCAAGACCCTAATTAAGTAAATAAAATCATTAAGGGATTATTTAGAATTAATTAGAAAGGAAAAATTGGAGGTTGAAGATCAATTTTGCAAAATGATCATTTTGCCCCTAAACCTGATTTAGTCTTTAAAGTTGGCTAAAATCACTAAATAATTTAAATTAAGGTCATTTGGAGTCATTTTAAATTGTTGGGAGTGATCTCCTGAAGTTTGGAGACAAATTATAAAAAATGACCATTTTTACCCTTGAAGATGATTTTATCGAAATTGGATTTGAAATTTGCTCAAAGACCCTAAATATAGCTCTAATACCTTAATTATGTGAACAAAATCAATTACAAAAAGCATGGAGATAATTGGAAAAGAAAATTTTAATTCGAAGGTCAGTTGGATAAAATGACCAAAATGCCCCTAAGATTATTTTCTTGAAGGGTGATTATTTAAATTGAGTTTTTATGGGCACTTTTGGAAAAAGAAAAGCAATATATGTTGGCCGGAGTAAGTGGAAAATAATACAAAATGGACCAAATTAAGACAATACATATCACCATAAGCTACAACCCACTAACCCTTACTCTTAAATCTTCACTAAATCCTACTATAAAAACCTACTTTAGGATAGAAAAAAAAAGCAGCCCCCATTTCATTTTTTAGAAAACTCCCTATGATAAATGCTCTAAAAAACTCAATAAACCTATTCTACACCTTAAACCTCTTAATACCCATTAAGCCCTATACTAATTTAGTTGTCTTCTTGTAAGTTTTAGGTTAAGAATCAAGTGGGATTTCAAGCTAAGAGGGGGCATCTTACATGCGATTTGGGTATGAAGGTAAGTAAGAAAATGAACTGGTTCAAATGGATTTTAGTTTGTAAATTGTAAGTCGAAGTAGTATATGATGCTTATTGTGAAGGAAATCAATTGGGAATTTAGGGAAAATATCATTTTGGAAGTAGGTAGGCACGGTTTGGATAGAATTTGGGTGTTTCTTGGATTTTCATTGAAGTAAGTTCAAAATCTTGTTTAAGTTGATGATCTAGATTTGTTATAAGTAATGGAACATGAAGGTCTAATGATTTCTTTAACATTAATGGTCTATTGTAAAATCCATTAGTGATCAACACCTATATTGAGTGTTCTTAAGTGCTATTTGATGATATAAGAGTTGATCTAAGATATGATGTACTATATGTGTTGTTGGGTGTTTGATTGAATGATATAAATGAATGATAATGCATGATAATTGAAAATATGTAATAAATTGTTAGATGTAGTTGCAATTGCCACTATGAAGATGAAATCGAGGCTTAACTTTTCTTACTAAATCAGATTTGAATATTGGGTGATGATAAATTGATGTTTAGCATATGAGCATGTGATGTATAGAGTGATTTTAATGATTAATTAGTAGATATGACACGTGGAAGGTTGAAATTTTGTAATACGATTGAATTAGTGAATGAATTAGTTAATTTATAAATTTCCAACAAGTTGCTATATTCTTAAAGTATTATATTTGATGAAAATTGAAGTTACTTGATAAATATTAAGTTTGGTAAAGTTTAGGGATAAATTAAGTTGATTTGAAAGATTATAAAAACTTGAAATGTGAAATTTCTTACGTGATTTGGTAAATATTTAATTTTGAAAAAATATGATAGATTATATCTATTTTGGATAAATTTAGTAGAAATATGGTTTAATTATGAATAAGAGTTCGATTTGTTATGAAATGAGGCTTAGAAGTGATAATATGTTGAAATTGGACAATGAAATGGACAAAATTTTAATTGGGGCATGTTGATGTGCTCAAAACCAAGCCTAAGCACACAAAACCCAATTGAAAGACCAATTATACAATGAAAATCAAACTAGTCTTAATCTCATGAATAATGGCGTTAATTTCCAATGAATGTAACCAATTTTTCAATTATGATGTAATCAATCTTAGATCCAAATATGATGATGCTCTGATACCAAAAGATGATGTGCCTAAAAACCAAGATTAAGCACATGCAAATGAATCAAAGAAACAACTTTAATTCATAAGATCAAATCCGGTTCAACAAGCTAGGAAATTGCGTGAATCCATGGTGAAAATGCAATAAGTTTCGAATGCTCAATTGTTGCAATTACAATTCCACAAAGACAATTTCTTCAATATAAAATAATCACAAATGAATTCCACGTGAAATACACAAAGATGAACAAGAACCAATTCTGAAAACCTCCCTTCCCACAATTTCCAATTCACGGTTCAAAATGACAAACAATTGTTGATGGTAAATCACAAGTATGATAATTACTCAAAATAAACACACTAATTCGAATTGATACCAATTTAAATATGACCAAGAAATGTTCTAATCCAACCCTAGATATTACACACTAGAGAAGAAAAAGAAAACACAACAATTAGAAATTGATATGACTCACAATTTCAATTGTTTCACTCACCACAATCTTAACTCTTGGGATTAAAATTGATAAGAGGAAATTGAACTAGGGAAACCCTAAGCTCTCTCACAAAAATGTGATGTTCTAATTATGAAAAAAAGGCCTCCTCAAACCCTACTCTAAGCAAGTATTTATACTTGCTCCCTTTAGGGTTAGAAAATGCACAAAATTACAACTATGCCACTTTTAAGGTGGCCAGTCCTAAATGACAATTACAATAAAAAATGAAAGTATCCCAAAAGAAAATACAACATAAAATAGTCCAAATAACAAATACAAAATAAAAGAAAATAGTCTTCATCATGCAAGCTCTTTCACAGGATTCGTCGGCTCAACTCATTACCGGTTCAAGTCGGTCCATGGATAACCCATAAACTGAGTCTGAGTGAGTTTGTCTATCACCCCATAAAATATGATAAGTGTGCCTGTTGGAATATATAATACATGAATAAGATAAAAGAGGTTAGTAAACGAATAATTCCAAGGTCGATTTGCTCAAAATGAGCCATCATTGCTAAGATTCGAAATCCTTTAGTTCTTGCCCTAATGATAGATCTTGTCGGATTTTGATTCCTATCACATGTTCTATTCCATTTGCTCTATGTTGATGATATTTTAAGCTTGAAAATGAAAAATAAATGATGTATTAGACACTAGAAAGGAGTGGGAACAAATGAGCTTTAATTTGAAGTAATTTGGATCTAAATTGAATAAGTTATGTGCTTCTAAAGTTGAAAATTCGTAATTAAAATTGGTTTAATAGTTCAAGAGCTTTAAATTGAATGAATTCATATTCTTTTGTATAAAAAGAGTAGTGGAAGTGATAAGGAGACCAAAAACTTTGATTACACCTAATATGGGCTTAAATTGTGACAAATTAAAATTAAGTTGGATAATGATTTAATTAAATTGGGTCAAAGCCAACCTAATCTTAAGTCGACCTAACCAAAATATGCCCAAGGACTATCCTTACCCTCCCCTTGGGTGACCTATGTAATTAAATGTAATTTGCTTAAACGATGCTTAATTAACTAAATCATCATAATTGGATTGAAATAAAATTTGACATGATAATGTGGACCTAATAGGCTCATACCTTAAATAGGCCATAAATCCACCACCACTTAGATTGATGTGCCTAAACACACTTAAAAGCACATCCAAAGGACTTAAGAAAAACTATCTCAAGTTAAGGCAAAATCGGATAAAAAAATGGCACTTTTCAAATGAACCCTAATGATGAAAGGATGAAATTCAAACAACCAATGATATAATCAGAATAATTCAATGAAAATGCCTTCTAACAACACTATAATTTCATGTAATCCACGCAAATGAAGCCTCAATTTGACAAAGAAAAACTGTAACAAAACAATCCCTTTCTAATGGTGAAAATCACGTTATCAAGGAAATCTTTAAAGATGAATTGGATCAATATGATAATTCCTTCAAATAATCACAAGAATTTGTGAATAACAACAAGGATATCTGACCAAGAAATATCTCAATTCAAACCTAGATATGACACACTAGAGAAGAAAAGAAATCACAACAAAATGAAATTGATATAACTCACAATTTCAAGATGTTGCATTCGCCACAATTTCAACTTATTGGGATTGAAATTGATAAGAGAATTTGGAATTAGGAAAACCCTAAGCCCTCTCACGAAATGTGAAGTGTTTGTTCTACAAAATAAGCCTCCTCAAACCCTCTCTTAAGCAAGTATTTATACTTGCTACTCCTAGGGTTAAAAAGTGCTCAAAATTACAAGTTTGCCACTTTTAAGGTGGCTAGCCCTAAATGAAAATTACAAGGAAATAAAAGTGTCCCAAAACCAAATACAACCAAAAATAGTTCATAAAAGTGTAAATATATAAAAGAAATTGTCTTCAAGATGCCGGTCTTCTATAGGATCCATCGGCCCAACTCATCGCCGGTTCAGGTCGGTCCATGGATAACCTACAATTTGAGTCTGAGGGAGTTTGTCCATTGCCTTATAGAATATGATAAGTGTGCCTGTTGGAAAACACAATATAAGAATAATAGAAAAGAGGTTAATATATAAATAATTCCAAGGTCGATCTGCTCAAAATGGGCCCTCAACGCCAAGATTTGAAATCCTTCAGTTCTTGCCCTAATGATAGGTCTTGTCGGATTTTTATTCCTATCATCTCCTCGGGCCTAAAAAAGATTTGTCCTCAAATCTAGTAGATCAAATGCAGTAGAGACTTTGTTTCCTCCTAGCAAGTCACCTGAAGAAATATCTTTGCAGAATCCCAATATCTGAAATACTACAGGTGGTGATTGTCTTCTCTCCTCCATTTCTAGGATGTATCTCTTCTGCAACACAAATAATGACCCATTATCCACTAAAGTTACCCCTGTATCAACCTGTTCCACTGAAACTGTTTCCTCTTTTTCTAACTCATCTGTATGCTGCTGATCCTCATGGTCTTCTAATGGTTGGCCCAACTGCTTATTACCCTCTAAAACCTCTGAAGGTGAACATAATTGTCTTTGAACAGTCTGGCTCTCTGGTGGTCTGCTCGTCTAACTATGATCATCAGGATCCTCTGAAGGTTGGCACATCGGTGTCTGACAAATTTTATGCTCTAAGGGTTGGCTCGTGTCACTAGAGCCCTCAAGAACCTTTGAAGGTTGGCATACTTGCGTCTACACAATTTGGTCCTTTCAGTCTAGGTAATCATCTGCGGAACCCCTACCATCAAATGAAGGCATCTGTAGCTTCGCACACTCTGGTCCTCGAGGTGGTCTAAATTCCCTGTCCGGATATGGATTAAGCCCAAAATTATCATCTCTATCTTCCCTAAGAGCATGATAATCTCCCTTTACTCTAGGTGGTGCCATAAGGTTTACCACAGGTGGTGGCGGCAATGTCATCCTATCAATCCTTGTTGCTAATGTAGCAACAAGTGTGGAAAGGTCCCGAAGTTGTTCATCTAGAGTTCTTCCATTTGTATTTCGACGACTTGGTCTGCTACCCACTTGGCTATTGGCCTCATTGCCAATGTACCCATTTACACTATCATATGACATGTTTGTGGATGCGATTTATCTAAAGTACAAATGTAATCTCAAATAATTTGTAGCACACTCCCTTCACTTCACCACGTCACAGTAACAAGTTTGGATAACAACACACACACTTGTACACCAACGGTGCAACAAGTCACCAATGCAATAAATACTTTTTATCACTTCAAGTATATTAGAATAAGTGAAGCACAAATAAATACTTCTAAGTAGTTAAGAAATTAAATTCAACTCACAAGTGTTGAAGTAATAAGTTCAATTACTTTCACACTTTAATGTTTGTTTTTGAATTCAAATTCTACTACTTCAATTTTCCTTTATTGCCACGGTTTCACACCTACAATTGATCTTGATGTGCAGCACCTTTAATCCACATAAATCCACAAATTTACACCACCACACACACCTTCAATCACGGCGCACTCACTCCACCAATAACTCCACGGCAACAACACAAACAACAACAACAATTAAGATGTATCACTTCTACGGCAACAACAAGGTGAATATTGATTACAAGTAGTCTTCAACTTCCATGGCAAATAATGAAGACAAAAGATTAATAAGTAGCTTTCCCAAAATGAATTCTGAATCCCACTATAGGCAGCAACTTTCAATTTGAAATTCAAATAACTTCACTTATTGCAAGCCTTCCTCAATTGGTAACAATGAATTCAAATTCAAATAGCAATCATTAACTCCCACAACTTAATTGCATATGATTTGAATTCAAATAATTCCTTACTAACCAAACTTAATGTAATCTGCAAATTTTACTTCACAAATTCAGAATTACACAATGGAATTCAAACAACAAACTTCACAACTCCTCACGCCACAAGCTACTTCACGGCAACAATTGGTAAGTTTCACAATTTCAAAAAAAAAAAAAATTGCTAAAGTAACTTCACTTTGTACTTCTGCTCTTCCATGTGAATTAGTGTCCACAAAGTGATATAATAACCTTCCCAAATCAACTCCAACAACCAGCAAATCAATTCCCAATCCAAAACAATTTCGCAATATCAAACAACAACAACAACACAATTTCGGTTTTCACTTGATCAACCCTATTTGATGATCACTTCCACGAAATTGAATACAACCAATTCCCTTCTCTCAACAAGAGCTCTGATACCAAAAAGATGATGTGCCTAAATACACTTAAAAGCACATCCAAAGGACTTAAGAAAAACTATCTCAAGTTAAGGCAAAATCGGATCTAAAAATGGCACTTTTCAAATGAACCCTAATGATGAAAGGATGAAATTCAAACAACCAATGATATAATCAGAATAATTCAATGAAAATGCCTTCTAACAACACTATAATTTCATGTAATCCACGCAAATGAAGCCTCAATTTGACAAAGAAAAACCGTAACAAAACAATCCCTTTCCAATGGTGAAAATCACGTTATCAAGGAAATCCTTAAAGATGAATTGGATCAATATGATAATTCCTTCAAATAATCACAAGAATTCGTGAATAACAACAAGGATATCTGACCAAGAAATATCTCAATTCAACCCTAGATATGACACACTAGAGAAGAAAAGAAATCACAACAAAATGAAATTGATATAACTCACAATTTCAAGATGTTGCACTCGCCACAATTTCAACTTATTGGAATTGAAATTGATAAGAGTTGGAACCAAGGTATGAACCCTAATTCACACGTGAAAAGAGGTGTATATTCTGCAAAAAATAAGCTCCTCAAACCCTCTCTTAAGCAATTATTTATACTTGCTACTCCTAAGGTTAAAAAGTGCTCAAAATTACAAGTTTGCCACTTTTAAGGTGGCTAGCCCTAAATGAAAATTACAAGGAAATAAAAGTGTCCCAAAACCAAATACAACCAAAAATAGTTCATAAAAGTGTAAATATATAAAAGAAATTGTCTTCAAGATGCCAGTCTTCTATAGGATCCATCGGCTCAACTCATCGCCGGTTCAGGTCGGTCCATGGATAACCCACAATTTGAGTCTGAGAGAGTTTGTCCATTGCCCTATAGAATATGATAAGTGTGCCTGTTGGAAAACACAATACAAGAATAATAGAAAAGAGGTTAATATATAAATAATTCCGGGGTCGATTTGCTCAAAATGGGCCCTCAACGCCAAGATTTGAAATCCTTCAGTTCTTGCCCTAATGATAGGTCTTGTCGGATTTTTATTCCTATCATAGATGAAACTACTTAGCTACATTGATTTTTAGCGACGTGGAGTCTTGCTACTCTTATCAACCTTTGATGTCCACTGTGGTAGAATCAAACCCCTTGTCCCCTGTTGAGATGTCTGAAGTTATAAGTACTCCTATGCTGAGTGTTTAATTAAGGTAATTAATTAAATGAAGCGACTCTGCATTAGTTATAGGCTCGTTTGACACGCATATATGTGTTTATGTTACTGTGTATTGGGTCCCCATGGCTCACTCCTGCTTTACCCTTTTTTTTTACTTTTTTGGGTTAGGATTTTATTGATCCACTGTGCAATTCGATGGGTTATGACTCCGAGGAGAAGATATGGGATGAGTTTATGGAGATAAAACTCATTGAGCATTTTTATGGCTGAGATTTGTTATGTTTTAGACTATATTTTTATATTTTTAATTATACTGAGACTTATTAGGGGTCACTTGTGTGTCTATGATCTGTTAATTATGGATTGTATCTTTTGTAGGCCCTATGAGCTCTAGGATCTAGTTTATCATTTCCTATCTTACCATGCGTTTTTATGACTAACAATTATCAAACGTTTCCGAAGATCCAACATTTCATCAAAATTTTTTTTCAAATCTAATGAAGGATTTCAAAATTTTAAAACCGGTTTAAAAACTCATTTACTAATCGTAGTCTTACATATTCTATTTAAGTATGATACGTAGCGAAATGTTAATACTATAGTAGTTTTGGGACATGGCATGAATGCTATGAAATTAATGGATTGGAGTAAAAAAAAAAAAGGAAATTTTCAATGTTGTAGATAAAGATTTAATTAATTTTGATCTTATCCAAAAATGATAAAAAGCTGATCAAGATAATATTCATACATATCTATAATATTAATCTATATAATATCCATACAATTAAAGTTAATTACCTATTAGTCAATGAAGTTCCTTCAAGTAAGATTTATAAAAAGATTAGATGATGGAAATTACCAAAATAAAATAACTTCCATGATTATTTTTTTCTTGTATCTTTTCACTTTCCCATTTAAATTTAAATCATATAGTTAAAATTTAAATAAAACATGTCTAATATAGAGAAAAACGAAAATCAAATATCATTTCACCATAATTAATTATTGTATTGAAATGCTTTTCTGACACTAGCATTCTTGACCAGTCACAATGGAATAGAGTGCTTGATAATTAGTGTATCCATCTTTGTGGATTTTATCCTCTATCTACTCAATTACTAGGAAAATATTTGTAATATTTTACCCCTAATGTAATTAAATGACAAGTTGAACAGTAAATCTTATACATATGAACTTGCAAAGCCTTAATAAAGCTAACAAATGTAACCGAGTTTGAAACCTACTAAGTTTGATTTATCCTAATATATGCTCCCCACCCCCACCCCCAAAGAAATATATATATATATTTTCTCTCTCCACATCTAAACAATTCCTTTTTTAAAACCTTTTCTCTTCCTTCACCACTTTAAATCCCCACCATTACTCTCAATATTGATAGAATCATAACTATTGACCTCAAATCTATTTTTTCTATCATTCCCTTATCATCAATATAACGGTATTGTGATTTTACTATTACAATTCCACCACCACAAATCCACTTCTATTAATCTAGTTTGTTTAATGATTGTAGCGATTGGAATAATATTAATTTGTAGTAGTATTTAGAATAAGTGAGTTATATATATATTTATTATTTTATTTTTCTTTTTATTTCCATTCCTTATGTGGAATTATGTTGTTTCATTTATAGGATTTATGTTACTTGCCATTTGGGTTGATTTTGTTCTCTTAAGAGAAAAGGTTTCTTTATGTGGAATATTTTGATGCTTAAAGAGATGTGGTTGTCTAATTCGTTAATGCTATTGTATCAATTGGTTTTGATTGATGTAATTTTTTCTATTGAATGAAATTAATCTATTTTAGCTTATAAAATAAAAAAGTAAAATAAATAAATAATAAGACAAAAGGGAATCGATATAAGTCCATGGTACATTGAGTCGGTATCTACAAGGTTATGTGGGGCCTACCTTAGCTCGATTTGATTAAACATATAAGGTCATGGTTTTTTAACGAATATAGAGAACTTTTTAAAAAAGAACTATATGCACCTTCAGTTCAACATTTTTTAAAACTTAAGGCGCATTCGTATATGCTTTTTGTTCAGCACCACTTTAAAACATAGATCGAATAGAATAGGACACAAAAACATACCAAATGAAAAGCCAAACTCCTTCTCCTAAACACCTCACTCTACAAACCTCTAAAATCATCTAAGAAGATTGATTTTTCTCGCCAAAACAAATAATTCAAATGTGTTTGTAGTATTATTTACTTAGATTTTGTTGAATTTACTATCATTTACATAAAAAATACACAAAACCCCCAATAGTTACATAGTGTACAAATATTAATAATTTGTTGATTAAATCATGCAATATGTTATGTAATATTTTGTTTCTAGCGCATGGATGATAGTTTGTATGTATTGGTTGTTATTGCACATTAAATTAAGCAAGATATATTGACAAATTAATGTCGTATGCAAAGTGTTTATTAGAATGCCTGAATGGAATATAGTAGAAGTTTAGAAGCTTTAGAAGTATTGTGCATGTCTACTAAGATTGTGTATGTTTATTAAACTTAAACTAACACATGATATCCTCATATTAGTAGGTTGTTATTGCACATTAGATTAAGCAAGATATGCTTATGAAGTAATGTTATAATGTAAATGTTTGTTAAAATGCCTAAATGAAATGTAGGAGAAGTTTACAAGCCTTGGAAGTGTTATGCTTGTTTGCTAAGCTAAGGCATTTTTGTTAGGATCGGACTAACATGTGATATCATCATATTAGTAAGTTGAAAATGGTTGATTTTGTTAAGTTTGTTGTTTATGCATTTAGAAATATTGTGAATGGCAATTGGGAGCTAGAGTATGATAGGGATGTGATAAAGAAACTGAAAATCAGAAGAAATGCCAAATATGATGAATTTCTTCATAGGATATGTAGTAGTATTAGCATTGATCCTAATGTAGTTACAGTGGAGAAATTGCACAAGCACCCTCACTATCACAGTGCTGATATATCATATTACTTAATGGCCATTAGGGATGATGATGATGATGTTGAGAACCTTATTGAAATGGCTGAAGCTTTGGGGGAAGAGCACATATAGCATTTATATGTAAATATTATTAACGTTTCAAGACCTCCTCCTCCTCAATGCACCCTCTAAGCAAGCACTTCTACTTATACAATATTGCATGTGCATGAAGTTAGTGCCGATCTACTAGATATTAAGGAGAATGATTCAATGTTTGTGTTTTAGCAATCATGTGAGGTTGAAAATGAAGTGGAAGAAGAAATTGGTCTAGTCCTCCATGAGCTTATAATGGATGATTAAGAGTTTGATGGTGGTGGCAATAGTTCCGAAGATAATGATTCGACACATTGAAACATTGTTTTTGAGGTACCTTAAGCAAACCCCTCTATGTCATTGCATTTTGTATGGAACTAACATACTTTGTTTCATTTTGCAAATTAGATGGAGCTTAGACCAGCCAATAGATTAGTTTTGACTCGTTAGGACAAATCATTTCTCACAGGCTATATAGGATAGAGAGGCATCTGTTATGCCATATAAATACTTGTGTTTCCTTGTTTATGAATGATGTCACATACAATGCAAGCATGTCTTTTCAAGGAGACTCTTGGCTGGTTGTTCAATGGCATGAATTGAGTTTGCGTATTAACCAGCAAGACATTTCTTTAGATGCACACATGGAACCATATCTTGCATAGGTGGGTTTTTTAAGGTTGAGCCATTTGCCATTTATTTAGCTTGACTGGCACTTGATCACAGCTTTAGCAAAACGCTAGAGGCTTGAGACCTATATATTTCATACGGCTCATAGGGAAGCCACTATTATCATATAGGACATTGAGTTACAGTTTGGTCCTCCCATCAATGGACATATAGTGATGGGTAGCACTGGCCTCCCATGGTCATGTACGATGAAGCACTTACTTGGCCGGAGCCTTGGAGTGAACAATATTAGAGGGGTATGAGTAAGCATGTCTTGGTTAAGGGATAAGCTTAGTGTGTTGCCAACTAGTGCTAATGATGAGCAGTTTAGGCGCTACACCTATGTGTACATATTGCAATTGTTGGGAGGGTTTGTATTTGCTAATAAATCCAGCTCCCTTGTTTATTGCATGTTTCTATCGCTTTTGGAGGACTTCACCATTGCAGGGCAATATAGTTAAGGGTTTGTTTGCTTAGCCTGGTTGTATTGACGACTTCTCATTGCATTTTCATCTAATGTACAAGAAATGAGGAAAGGGGATTGGGGGAGGGGGTTGTTAGTGATCTTACTACTGGTAGGCCTATGATAAATTCCCACGTGTAGCCCTTTAGAGTCGCCATGATGTTTTTATTGACGACCAATGACCCTTGGCTGTTTGATGGAGGATGGAACAAGATAGTCAATATCACCCTACTGATGTAGTGTCCTCCTATTATGACACCTTCGACCGATAAACATGGCACTAGGCATTACAAGTACATTGTTCAATTATTCTAATATTTCAATATGTACTACCTTAACACTAACTCTTATATGTTATATTTTAGGTCATGTGGCAGCTATATCCTGATGAGACCATTTCAATCCTCCCTCCCTTCTATAGAGCTAGGAGGTACATCTGGATAGTTAGAGTTCCACTTATATGCTTTCATGTTGTAAAGTTCTACTACCTCGATTGTGTCGTCTACCAGTTTAGTGGTTACCAGATGCTTCCACACCTAATTGACACGAAGGTAAGACTGCATGATATTGATTTGCAAGGGAGGATAGATATTAATTGACTTAGCCTACATGCCCCTTACATTGCCATGTAGAATGAGCCCCATGCTCTATTAGTGTAGATAGAAGGTACTCCCAGAGTTGATCCAGACTACATTATATGGTATGGATGGATAAGTCGGTGCTATGTAGGGCATACTGGAGCCATTCTTGATCAATTGGTAAGTTAATTATCTAAGTCTTTTATACATCTTTCTATCCAAGATGATATATTTTAAAGAATCAAACTCTCTCCTGATCATATAATAGCTGTGTTGTTCGTTAAGAGTGGGATCTAGCTTTTAAGGGATTATGGTAACGTTCAGATGTTCCTTGGACCATACCATTAACATCAATATGAGGACCTTAATATAGCAATCGATTAACAACAAGTTTAGGATGAGCCAATTGCACCACCTCAGTGTAGGGGTAGGATAAAAGTTAGAGGACTCAAGCGGATGCTCAACTAGGTTCAACAGTAGGTGGATGTACTTGACTTACCGAGGTATCTTGCATTATTGGGAGAATTTGTTGATGTTGCACCTATCTTGACTTCACGCCCAGAGCCATTTACATGATTGAGTACATGGTTAGCAGTTTAGCACCTAGCTTTAGCTTATTTGAGACCTTTCCTCTTAAGTATCAAGGTCATCCTACCTCTACTCCATCGGCTCCACAAAAGAGATGCCATGACATACAACATGGTGAAAGTTCCAATCAGTGGAGTCTAGTGCCTCCTCGAGACTTCAACAAGACACCTACCCAGCAAAACCTGACATAGAAGTCACATGCTCCTTCTCATGGAGATGGTTGAGGACGTAAACAGCATGCCACATCACACATTACATGCTTCTTCTTGAGGAGGAGTGGTAGGAGATAGGCTTTTATTTCTAACTTTGTACTTTTGTACATTTCAAACAAACTTACTATATTCAAAGTTATTCATAAATTTTTTCTATAAATTTTCTCTTAGTATTTATATTAATTCTTGTCTTTGTTGATGGGTGTTGAGGTTTAGCTTTCTTTGGATATTGATGTGTTAGTTTGGTGGTAAATTTCTACTACTTTTGTATTCTTTAAGTTATATTTTTGTATAGGGGTTGTTGTAAAGTTTATTGTTTTCATTTTTGCAAGTGTTGAACTAAAGATGCATACAGTGTATGCACCCTTAGTTCAACATTTTCTTAAATAGTGAAGGTGTATACATAGTATGCATATTTATTCTCCTATTTTTGTAATAACTTTACAAAAGACTTTATTTTAATAATTAGTTTTAAAAAGTGCCCCACATTCATTAAAAAACCCAATGTCATAGCTCCCAAAATGAGGAACTAATATAGGCTTGGCAAACAAACCCTCCCTCCCCGTAGTAACCCCCTTTGTGTTATCGATTCAGTAGAATTGATTGATATATTAGTTTTAGGTCATGGTTCCATGACTTGAGAGCCAGTCAACAATTATTATTATTATTTAAGAATCAAGTTATTCCCCTATACTCTAGCATTTTGGTTTTGCACATTCGTAGCCTAAATAAAAATCATATTGTGTAACATATGAAAAATATATAACTGATATGTTTTAGATCATCTCATCCAAGTGTGATAAATTTTCATTACACCATTACTCATGATTACCATGAAGACATGGGATACCGCTCTATTTACAACCAAATGCAATGCGATCGAAAATAAATAAGACATTACAATTATTATTACATGAAAAAATAATAAAGAAATATGATAAAGCCATTAAATGTATAAAATTTTGCAATTTACTAATGTCAATAGATTCCACATATTCAACAACTAGCTTTATATTTTATATAGTAATCACCATTAGTATTTATTTATATGGTGCTACTCGTGCGTATTAGATCAAAGTAATTATTTTTCAAATTTTCTTGAAATCTTGAGATGTTGAAGTAGGGGATTAAAATGAAAAAGAATATAGAGTTCAAGAATTAAAGGGAGATAGAGACAACAATTTCTTCAATGTTTTATTGATTATAATATTGAGCTATAAAGTACTTTAGTTTTACTTTCAATTTTGGAAATAAGCATGGAAAATTTTTAGAGGTAAATGTACATCCCAATTAGTAATACTATCGCTTTTTATGGCGCTACCTGGATTAATTAAGTGAGTATTCTTAGCATCCTCAATTTGCAACTAACTATTTGCTTTTAGTTAAATCTTTCTTAAGCGATATAGATGTTCAAGCAAGTTACTGCACTAGAGTCTAATTGGATAGCAGATAATTCATGCAAATTGAGAACATAAAAACTCACATAGAAAAATGATTACAGTATATATAGTTATCTTAGAAAAATTTCCATATGTTTTTAAAGTTTAAAAATACTATAATTAGCTAGAAATGCAATGAACAAAACATTAATAGGACTGATCGTTTTCATCTCTCTTTTAACTCTTGAACTCTATATTTCTTTTCATTTCAATCACTTGCTTTATTTTTCAAGAAAAAAATAAAGGATGGTATAAGTAGCATCACATAAAAAATATTGATATTTATTGTAGTGCCACCTTATACAGAAATTGAAAATTTTAATAGTATATTGAAAAATATTAACATATAAAACATTTTCAAGGGCGAAGGGGGTAATATTAACAAACTATCCCAAGATAGGTTGATGAGATCATGTTCCTCATTCAACTGCTTTGGAGACTTTTGACCAATCATTAAAAGATTAGCAAGCTAGCATGAAGTTTTTATTCCCTTTTTTGCATGAAATTATTGGAAATTCACCAATTTTGCATGTAGACTACATGGAAGCATCAATAGTAGTGTCACCTAATTCTTATTGGCATCAACCAAGAAGACATTGGAAAACTACAATCTATTTCTTAAATTCATTTTGTTTTTTTAGTATTAGGTTCTATTTTCTAGTATTATATTATTTTTTTCCAATATTAGTTTTAGGTTTATTTTTTGTTTTACAGTTTTGCCCCTATTATAAGCAATCAATTTACTTTTATGTCCTTAGGATTATAGGGTTCACTACATAAATTATGTAAACATTATTATTTAGGATAGACTATTGAATGTTGAATTGAGTTCTTATTCTCTAAAACCCTAGTTATTATCAATTCTTTCTCATGGTAGACAACCTATACTAAATCTAATAACTCATGTTATCATATCGACTGATTATTTTTAAACCTTCTATAATCTTTAATTATTTTTTCATATCAATTAAAGATCTCAAAACCACAACTTTGTATTAATCTTTACTGTTATCATATATAAAGAATAATTCATCTATATCCTTTAGTTTTCATGTCATTTTATAAATAAAAAACCTAAGAATCCAAATTCAATTCCATTAAATTTGGATCATTTCTAGATCTTCAACGGGGTGCTTGTGGGGTTGTCCTAGGTGGCTTAGTAGTTAGTGGTTCATCGTTATTGGGTGGTGACGATTAACACATGTTAGGGTTGATGTGGTAGCAGGTGATGATGTTGAAGGTGGTGACTGATAGAGCCATTTTATACTTAATCTTTATAGTATAAATTGTGTTAATTCATTATTGATTTTATAGAAATCATAAGGAAATGGCACTTAATTCTAGTATGGTAATAAATCAGGTTAAATGGAGTCAAGGATGCTAATTCAAGTAAATTAGAGAAGTCATCTACAACTTGGATCAAGACAAGGATTTACACCACCGGAGGAAAGCACATGGACATGTATCTATCTAGAAGGAGGCACGGTTTGAGATATGGCCATGGTGTAAACCGTGCTACACACTGCATGAGGAAGAGAGAGACACGGTTTGTGACACGGACGTGGTGGAAACCGTGGTGGAAGCTAGACATGCCAAGGAGAAGAAATTGTGGAACATTGATAGAGGAAGACACGGCCTAGGATCTAGCTGTGGTTGAAGCCGTGGTACACACTGGACATGGATGAAGACTTGTAGATTATGCACAGAGGAAGGCACGGTTGGAAATCTAGCCGTGGGTGGAGCCGTGGTACACACTAGACACGGATGAAGACTTGTAGATTATGCACAGAGGAAGGCACGGTTGGAAATCTAGTCGTGGGTGGAGCTGTGGTACACACTGGACACGGAAGATGATACATGAATTACATATAGAGGAAGGCACGGCTTGCTCTACGGCCGTGTTGTAGGGCATGCTAGGCGGACGAATATTCACTTCTCGAAATCTACTTGAAAAAGGAAAGATATTTTCGTATCTTGCTAGCAAAAGATCACCTGCCACTCCTTTAACAATATAAATAGAACTAACCCTAGAGGGTTAGAGGCATCTTGAATCTTGGATCATCTTGGAGACAAGAAGGAAAGAAGGAGGCAGAGCAGGTAGCCGGAGAATAGAGGCTTGTTATGTTTTTACTCTTTATTTCCGTTTTGCTGATGAACATGTGTAGCTAAGCTACTTTTCTAGCCAAAGGGTCATAGATGTTTAATTCTCCGTGAATTGTGAGGTCTAATTGACTTGTATTTATTCTATTCTTTGTTTTTGGATATTCATATATCTTCTGATCGTTTTGTCATTATTATCTTTGTTGATTGGTATGAATTAGAGCTCTTCTACTCAATTAGCAAGTTAATATATTGTCAACTAGTACGTCAAATCCGTAATTGTTTGATTGTTTTAGTCTCAGTGACACAATAACATGTTTGGTTATAAAATAGATGATCGAATTCATGTTATGGAGGTGTATGATCATGTTTAAATAGGTTATCTTATAATCTACTGGCATGAATTAGTGGTCTCTCTAGTTTTTAATGCTATTGGTAGATTAAATCCTAAGCGCTTGTCTAGGGTTGTCTAATCGATAAGAGAAATAATCAAAGAGCTTCTCTTTATTATCGAGGAAGTACGGAAAGATAGGTTGTTAGAGCTTGTTAATAACCATAACCAGTTTATCTAGAAATAAGAATAGAAAACATTTGCATCGATGATCAATTCCTAGAATTAAACTATCTTGATTCCTTTGGCTAGGCTTTTTATCAATATTCGATTTTATTATCTTGTTTCAACATTATTTGATTCACAAACAAAACCCCCCATTTTTCTTTTCCTCTTTATTCTCTTTGAATAGAAATATATTTAACCAATCCCTGTGGATTCGACCCTACTCACCACTATATGTAAATTATATAATTGTTTAGGAGTAGGTTTTTATTTTTGTTGGATTCGACACCCATCAAATTTTGGCGCCGTTGTCGGGGATTGGTGTCAAATTTATTTCTATTCTTGTATGACTCGTTCTTCTCAGATAGGTGAACTCACTTATAATCCAGAGATCAAGAAGACTCTTAAGAGGCTGCGAAGAGAAGCTAGATCATCCCCTAGACTGAACTTAGCATCGGATTTGTCTGACTCATCCCTTGATTCTGAAAAAGAAGACGATATGGCAAATCCCGAGAGAACATTAAGGGAATTGGCTGCACCGGATGTGAATCAACAACCACTTTGTATTCATTATCCCGAACTAGCTGTTGAATTCGAGTTGAAATCTGGGTTGATACATCTGCTACCCACCTTTCATGGTCTTGAGAATGAAGATCCTCATAAACATTTGAAAGAGTTTCATATAGTGTCTTCTAGTATGAGGCCGCAAGGAATAACCGACGTTCAAATCAAGTTACGTGCTTTTCCATTTTCTTTAAGTACTAAAGCTAAAGATTGGTTGTTTTATTTGCCTTCAGGTTCTATAACCACTTGGACAGATATGGTGAGACTCTTCTTGGACAAATTCTTCCTCGCATCCAGAGCCGCTGGTATAAGAAGAGAAATTTGTGGTATCAAACAGAGGGACACCGAGACTCTTCATGAGTATTAGGAGAGGTTCAAGCAACTTTGTGCAAGCTGTCCACAACACGGGATATCTGAACAACTTCTCATTCAATACTTCTATGAAGGATTGCTTCCGATGGAGAGGAAGATGATGGATGCTGCAAGTGGAGGCGCCATAGTAAACAAAACCCCTGGTCAAGCTAGGGAATTGATCTCCATTATGGCTGCTAATTCACAACAATTTGGGTATAGGCATGATACATCTTCAAGGAAGGTAAATGAGGTAAGTGTCTCTAACCTTGAACATCAAATTTCTAACCTAACCTCCCTTGTGCAGCAGCTAGCTCTTGGAAATACCCAGCAGGTGAAGGCTTGTGGAATTTGTGCTGCTCCTAATCACCCTACCGACATGTGCCCCACATTGCAAGATGACAATCATGAACACGCTAATGCTGTAGGAGGATTCCCGGGACAGCCACAAAGGAAATATGATCCTTACTCGAATACTTATAATCCTGGATGGAGGGATCATCCTAACTTCCGGTATGGCAATAACCCACAACATTTTCTACAATTCCAGCCTAAGCCATCAAACCAAATACCCCAAGCCCCTTCCACTTCAGGTATGTCTCTTGAGGAAATTGTTAAATCTCTTGCTGTTAATACAAAACAATTTCAGGATGAGACAAAGCAAAGCATCCACAACTTGGAAAATCAGGTAAGCCAACTTGCTTCTGTGGTAAACAGGTTAGAAACTCAAGGTAAGCTACCTTCTCAAACTATTACAAATCCAAAGCAAAGCGTTAATGCAATTACCTTGAGAAGTGGAACAGAATTGCAGGGATCAAACAAGAAAGGACACCCATCTAATCTTGAGGAAGAGACTAAGAAAGAGATTTCGACTCCGAGCCAGCAGGACAACCAGATTAGAAGGTCTCTAGTTGAGCCACCAAAGGTCATGTTGACACCACCTCCTTTCCCTTCCAGATTAACGAAATCCATGCATGAAGCAGAAGAAAAAGAGATTCTGGAAACTTTTCGAAAAGTTGAGGTAAATATTCCTTTGCTTGATGCCATTAAGCAAATACCTCGCTATGCTAAATTTCTCAAAGAATTGTGCACTAACAAAAGGAAGCTGAAAGGTAATGAAAAGATTAGTGTGAGTGAGAACGTTTCAGCTATTATTCAGAAGAAGCTTCCTCTTAAATGCAAGGATCCAGGTATGTTTACTATTCCTTGCAAAATAGGTAATCTTGGAATCGCTAAAGCCATGTGTGATCTAGGAGCTTCGATCAATGTCATGCCTTTGTCTGTTTATCAACGTTTGAATGTTGGCCCCTTGAAGGAAACAGGTGTTATTGTTCAACTTGCTGACAGGTCCAATGTTTATCCTGAGGGAGTTCTAGAGGATGTTTTAGTTCAAGTTAGTGGGTTGGTTTTTCCTGCTGATTTTTATGTGCTTGACATGGAAGATAATGATTCTCATAATTCATCACTGATATTATTAGGGCGACCATTCCTTAAGACATCCAAGACGAAAATTAATGTAAATGATGATACCCTCACTATGGAATTTGATGGTGAAATGATTAAATTTAACATTTATGATGCCATGAAACATCCTAGCAATATCTCTCCTATTTTTGTTGCAAATGTTATTGACCCATAAATTTAACATTTATGATGCCATGAAACATTCTAGTGTTAAAGATGAGGACCATGTTGAACCGATGAGTTCATATATGATTTTAATGAGACAAAACTTAGCTTAACACATGAAATTATGTTAAAATCAAGCTTAATTTGCCTAAATCATTCCTAAGATAGATTATGATTAATCATGTCATCATGGATTTGATTGAGCATATTATAGGCTATGTATTTATGTTCATGAATTGTGTATATGTATGTATATATGTCTCTCTATGTGTGTATGTGTATGAATGAGGATATTATAGGCTATGTAATTGTGTTCATAAATTTTATGTATATTTATCAATCAATGAATCAATCTATATATATATAGTGTAAGTTTTGTTAAATAGAAACAAGGATGAGGGAATAATGTACATCGAGTCTCTAGCCAAGAATGAAGAAATAATATGCATTAGGTCTCTAGCAACTAGTTGATGGAGCTCTTGGCAATTGGTTGCTAGGTATTTTTCAATCTTGAACCCTATCTTATTTATTGGACAATAGCAGGTGTGGTGACCAATTAATAGTAATTTATAGAATTGTGAGAACTTGCATGCCATGGATGAATTTCTTGCCATTGTAATTTTAGAAAAGAAAATGAAAGAGAGCTTCTTGAGCAGTTTATAAGAGAGAGAAATTGGTAAAGTGTATTTGTTAATATGTTACAAAAAATAAAGTATTTGTATGTACAAGTTCTACTAAGAAACAACAACCAATAAGAAAATTACACATGTCATTACACCTATCACTAATAAATAATTAATATATTTCTCATGCCCCCCTCAATTCTCCTTAGAGATGGAACTTATGACATAAAAATTGAAGTTATTGTTTGGTTAATGATTTAGTGAGCAAATCAGCAAGCTATAAATAAGACAAAACATGAACATGTTGAAGAAAACCAATTCTGACATGATCTCTGACAAAATGTACATCAACATCTATGTGTTTAGTTCTATTGTGCAAACAAAGATTAGAAGTTATGAGCAAGGTTGATTTATTATTGCAGCAAATAAACACTAGTAAAGAGAATAGAAAAAAGATTCCTCAAAAGATAAGATATCCCTTAAAGTTCCTTGATAGCGAATGCCATACTTCTGTATTCTGCTTTAGTTGTTGAAGTGGACATAGTGTTTTTCTTCTTAGTCTTCTAAGATATCAATAAATTACCAAGCATCATACAATAACCACTAATAGACTTTTGATCCAAAGTACAAGTACCCCAATCTACATCACATTATCAACTAAATCAAGAGAATTTGAAGATGAATAATAAAGTCTAAGAGAAGAAGTTCCCTTAAGATAGAGAAGAACATGGAATAGAGCATATAAATGAGAAGTTCTTAACTGTGAAAGAAGTTGACTAATCGTTTATAAAATGTTAGATTTTCAACCAACTCCCCTATCTCATTATTAAATTTCCAACCACTTAAAAGAGGAGTTTTAACTAGCTTTGTAGCATTTAAACTAGTATCTACTAAAACATCTAAAACAAACCTACGTTAATTGACCAATTTACCATCAAACAATCTATAAATTTCTAGACCAAGGAAAAATCTTGCAAAACCCAAATCTTTGATGGTAAAAACATCATCTAAAGAACATTTAAGAGTTATAATACCTACTTGATCTATTCCAGGCATTAGCATATCATCGACATATAACAACACTATAATAGAACCTTCATAAAAAAAAGAGGTTAACAAAGAATGATCATGAGTAGATTGACGAGAACCTTTAAGATAAAAAAAACTAGAAATCTTAATATTTCATTGATGTGAGACTTGTTTAACACAATATAGTGATTGCTTAAGACAACAAACTTGATTCAAGTGAGCCTTAACATAACCCTCAAGTGGTTTCATATAAATTTCCTCATCTATGTGACCATGCAAAAAATGCATTGCTTATGTCTATATAATGGATTGGCCAATTTCTAGTATTAGAAACAACAAATAGGATCCTAATGGTGGTTAAATTAGTACAAGGGAAAAAGTATCATGATAATCCTTACCTTCCACTTGAATAAACCTTTAGCTACCGACTTAGCTTTATATTACTCTATACTACCATTTAGTCCATATTTAATTTTATATACCCATTTAGATCCTATTGCTTTCTTCCCTTTTGGCAAAGAAGTTAATTCCCAAGTATGATTAAACTCTAATGCATCTAGTTCCTTTTACATAACATCCACACTCTCCTTTTGCTCAAATGCTTGTAAGTGACTAGATGGTTCTTGGGTAGTTAACACATTAGCTAAAGAAACAACATAATCATGAAGGTAGTTAGCAAAGTCAAGGATGTCTAGTAAAGAGTAAAGAATAGAAGGTTTCTAGTCAGTAGACTCTTGAGGTTCAACTGAAGAATAATCTAGAACATATAAATTTAATTGGACTAAATGTACAAAATCTTACAGCTACAAAGGTAGATTACGAATTTTAGTTAATCTTCTTAGTGTAAGAGTGGGTATAAAATCGTTATTAGAAGGAGGACATGTGTTGGAAATAAGAGACATAGTAGAAATAGTTCAAGAGAAAATTGTGGTGTATCAAATAAGACATGACTATTAGATTGAGTAAACATTTCTATATGAATTGATTCTTAGCAAAAAGGAAAAACATCTTCAAAGAAGAGAATGTCTCTACTAACAAAAAATTATTTAAGATTTAGATCATATGCTTTGTAATCTTTTTGTCCATGTTCATAGCCTAGAAAAACACATTTTATGTCTCTCGAATTAAATTTATCTTTGCTAGGATTATTTTAAGCTACATAGCACAAGCAATCCATCACTCGAAGATGGTCATATGTCAATGGCTTTCTAAACAACATCTTAACAGGTGATTTCCAACCCAAATTTTTCATAGGCATTCGATTAACGAGATAAGTCGTAGTTAAAAGACACTCTCTGATGTGAACCCTAGGTTGAGATTGTCCTAGAGCCCAATCAGATGGAAAAGTAGCCCTAGAATCATCTTTAGAACCAAGCAATAACTTGACCATAACTTGAATAACGAATTAAAACCAAAGTTATAAGGAAATTACGATCGCTACAAGTTGCCTTGATTGGATCGAAATGAGTTCTCAATGAAGAATGATAAGTCGCAAAATACCTTTATCTAGAGTAATGAAATTGTGCTTTATTGTTGAATTTTTAGATGATTTGTTGAAGAAAAGGATGCTTAATGGAATGAATGTTAATTTCAAGATCCTCTAGAGTATTTTGGAGCCAAGGGAAGGAGTTTTGAAGAGTCGGAGCAAGTTTGGAAGGAATTGGATACATTACATGTGAAGAAAAAAATTCTAGAAAGTACACAAGCGAGATACACGCCCATGCACTTTGCTGTTTTACTTGTGTATATTGAAACGGATGTCTGGAAAGTACACGAGCAAAGTACACACACATGTACTTTGCTTGTGTATCTAAGTTTTGCTTCTGTTCAATGATGTTTCAAATACACGACCAATGTACACTCCCATGTACTTGCTCGTGTATATTCACATAAGGACACTTGGAAGCAAGTATGAGATACACAAACGAGATACACTACTTGTGTATCCGCTCGTGTATATATCCAATTGGGGTATATGTATAAATAGACTGTTAGTTTGCCCTAGAAACGGAGGTTACGAATTTTTTATTTTCTCTCACTCTCATAACAGCAAGGGAAAGAAGATTCTGTCGATTCCAAGGGAGACTGAAGACCCACGAAGAAGAAGATTCTATCTTTAAGGGTTGTGACCATGAATTTTATCTATTCTTCTAGTAATTGCATTTCTTTTGTCTAATTTATGGAGGAGTAGACCCTAGATCTAGATTTTATTTGAAACTTCTCTGTCATGTGATGAAGATTTGGTCATTAATGCGGAGTTATTGACTTTCTTATGATTAATTGCATGCTCTTCAATTGTTTCTTAGATTCATAGATCCGGAATATGAATTTATGTATGATATCATATTAGTTAATTGAGAAATTGCTCATATGATTAGATCTAATGCAATTAATGAGATTTGATTGTTCTTCTAGAGATAGGAAACAAGAGTCTTCCGTTTACATCGATTATTTTGATGCAAATTCATGTGCTTTATGCAATTCTAGGTTGCTATTAACTAAGGAGAGATCCTACTTGATAAACCTAGGATTAGATAGGTTAATATACTTGAGAAAGTAGTTAACTTGACTAGAGAATTCAACAGTATAAGAAGTCAATTATGACAATCTTCAGAAATCTAATAAATTACATGATAGAGAAGGAGTAGAATAAGATCTAGGTTGCTTTTGTTAATTGATAAATCTTCAGAACCATTGTTGTTAGTGAGTTATTAGTTTTAAGATTAGAGTAATTAAGTTTCAACCAACATTATTAAGCGGCGGTTAGATAATAGGAACGGAGCTAGTACTAGTAGTTGGTGTATCTTTGAGGGACGACCTTGTGTTTACTCACTATATTACGCTACGATAGGTGCACTTGCCTATTGCTTCGTAGTAGGATTAAGAACAAGAATGCAATTTATTAAAACTACGATTGGCAACGATCAAGTTTTTGGCGCCGTTGCCGGGGATACGCCAATATTAGAAACACTTTTTACTTATTAATTTAACCAATTTATTTCTTTCTTATCTTTTTTCCGTTTTCTTCCTGAGAATTTAGAGCTCATAATTGATTTGTATTACGTTTACAGTACATGACCAGAAGTTGCTCCAAGGAACTTGCTGTTTTTAATCCTGAGCCAAAGAAAATTATTCGTCGTTATCAGAAAAAGCAACACTCGACTGAGTCAACATCATTTGGTATTCAAGGAGAATCACTAAAGGAAGAAATGGCTGATCAAGTCAATAATCATGCTCAAGAGCTGAATCAAGGAAATGTTGTTGTGGATCCCCCGAATCATCAACTGGTTGATAATAGAGATGGCCGAGTTAATGAGCCACCTAGAACCAATTCTGATTTTGCCAGGCCAAACTTGATAGGCGTTAGCTCTAGCATAGTCCGTCCTCGAGTGGAGGTAAATAATTTTGAACTTAAGCCTGCCGTGATTCAGATGGTGCATCAATATACTTAATTTGATGGTTTACAGGATGAAGATCCAAATGCGCATATCCAACTCTTTCTAGAGATATGCGATACCTTCAAATTTAATGGAGTTAGTGATGATGCGATCCGCCTCAGGCTCTTCCCATTCTCTTTGAAAGGCAAGGCTAAGCAGTGGCTGAATTCTTTATCGAGGAACTCCATTACTACATGGCAAGGTCTGATTAAGAAGTTTATGGACAAATTCTTCCCTCCTTCAAAGACCGCTAAACTTCGAGTTGAGATTCAATCTTATCATCAGTATGACATGGAGACGTTGTATGAAACCTAGGAGAGATTCAAGGACTCAATGCGGAAATGCCCACACCATGGGATCCTAGAGTGGCTTCAAGTTTAGATATTTTATAATGGGTTGAACTATCAAACGAGACAAACAGTAGATGCCGCAGCTGGTGGCACCTTGAACCATAAAACTCCTGAAGAAAGTTTGACTCTTTTTGAAGACATGGCCGCGAATAATTATGAATGGTCACATGGTAGGGGCAGAGAAAAGAAGGTGGCAGGCATTCTTGAAGTGGATGTAGCTACTTCTATCATGTCCAAAGTTGAGGCTTTATCTAGAAAGATCGACGGGTTGGCTGTCTCACAACATCAGCTGGCTATTGTGGAACCCTTAGGTGGTGAGGAAGGGCAAACAGAGTAAGTGGATTATTTGGGAAACCCAATTCGACCCCAGAACAATCCAACAGCAATACTTATAACCCAGGATGGAGAAATCACCCAAATTTTTCTTGGACTAACAACAGTAATATTCAGAAGGGCAATCCAAATCCTCCACCAGGTTATCAGAGGCCACTGGTCCAGAGTTCCAAACAGCCACTTGAAGATCTCCTCACAAAATTCATTAAGGATTCAGAAGACAGACATAAGTCCTTAGATTTGATTCTGAAAAATCAAGACTCGGCTCTGAGGAATCATGAGGCATCAATACACAATCTTGAAAACCAGGTCGGTCAGATAGCTAAGCTTCTATCAGAGAGATCTCAAGGTTCACTACTGGGAAACACAGAAACCAACCCTAGAGAACATGTTAAGGCTGTCACATTACGAAGTGGTAAGGAACTACAACCAAAGGTTCAAGAAGAAGAGAGTCGGATGACTGAACCAGCAAAAGAATAAGTAGTTCTCAAAGAAGGGGGAAAGCATTCAGAAAAATCACCTAAAGAGAAATCATCACCTCCATTAATCCCAGAATACAAGCCCAATGTTCCTTACCCAGCACGACTCAAGAAGGATAGAATAGATGAGCACTATGGCAGATTTTTAAAGATATTCAAGCAATTGCATATCAACCTTCCACTGGTTGAGGCATTATCACAAATGCCACGATATGCAAAATTTTTGAAAGAGTTGCTATCGAACAAAAGGAAGCTTGAAGAGTTCTCCACTGTAACTTTAGGAGGAGAATGCTCTGCAGTAATTCAGAACAAACTCCCAAAGAAGTTAAAAGATCCTGGGAGCTTTACCATCCCTTGCTTGATAAGGAATTTATCTGAAGAACGGGCATTGGTTGATTAGGGAGCCAGCATTAATTTGATGCCATACAAGATGTTCCAGAAATTGGGTATTGGAGAGCTGAAACCGACCAAAATGAGTCTTCAGTTAGCCGATCGATCAGTCAAATTCCCGAGAGGAGTAGTTGAAGATGTATTAGTGAAGGTGCAGGACTTCATCTTCCCGGCGGATTTCATCATCCTTGACATGGAAGCAGATGTGGAGGTCCCTCTTATATTGGGGAGGCCATTTTTGGCTACTGCTAGAGCCATAATTGATGTTGGGGATGGGAAGTTAGTGTTTAGAATGGGAAATGAAGAGGTCATAGTGAAAATGCCTGACGTCCTTAGACAAAGCCTGCACCATGATGATACATGTTATGTAATCGACTACCTTAACTTTGCAGTTTCGGATTCATTGCAAGACCTGTTGATTAGTGATGCATTGGAATTGTGTTTGATGAATGGGGAGAAAGAGCAACCTGAAAATATGGCGATTAGAGCAGTTATCAATCAGCTCAATAACAATCCTGAGTTGAGAGAAGAAAGAAGCTTTAAAGATATGAATAGATCCACCATTCAGAGATTGAAACCTTCAATTGAGGAACCACTTGAGCTAGAATTGAAACATTTGCCAAACTACCTTCAATATGCATTTTTGGAAGAAGATTCTAAACTTCCAGTCATAATTGCATCAAATCTGGATCGAGATCAGCAGGAAAGGTTATTGCATGTCCTGGGGCAACATAAGAAAGCAATTACATGGAAAATTGCAGATATAAAGGGGATTAGCCCATCGTTTTGTACACACAAAATTCTAATGGAGGATTGTGTCAAGCTAGTGGTACAACCGCAGTGCCGACTTAATCCAAATATGAGAGATGTTGTAAAAAAGGAAGTCATCAAATTGCTTGATGCAGGAATGATCTACCCGATTTCTGATAGCTCATGGGTGAGCCCCATTCAAGTAGTTCCGAAGAAAGGCGGTATGACAGTGGTATTGAATGAAAAAATGAACTCATCCCGATGAGAACTGTCACTGGATGGAGAGTTTGTATAGATTACCGCAAGCTAAATGATGCAACTCGAAAGGATAATTTTCCTCTTCCATTTGTGGACTAAATGCTTGAAAGGTTAGCTGGTCATGTATATTACTGTTTCCTCGATGGGATGTCAGGATATTTTCAAATTCCTATTGTACCCGAAGACCAGGAAAAGAGGACATTCACATGCCCTTTTGGGACCTTCACTTATCGATGCATACCTTTCGGATTATGCAACGCTCTAGCCACCTTTCAGCGATGCATGATGGCTATTTTTGAGGGTATGGTAGGAGACAAGATGGAAGTATACATGGATGATTTTTCTGTTTTCGGGAATTCTTTTGATGAGTGTCTACACCATCTTGATTTAGTGTTGCAATGTTGTGAAGACACTAACCTGATCCTAAATTGGGAGAAGTGTCATTTTATGGTAAAAGAAGGTATTGTTTTGGGTCATAAAATCTCCAAGAAAGGCATAGAAGTGGATGAGGCAAAGATCGAAGCAATTTCTAAATTGCCCCCACCATCTTCAGTTAAGGCAATACGAAGTTTTCTTGGCTATGCAGGGTTCTATCGACGATTCATTAAAGATTTTTCAAAAATTACTAGGCCGATGGCAAAACTCTTGGAGAAGGATACCTCCTTTGACTTCAACCAGGAATGCATTGATGCATTTGAACTCCTTAAGCAAAAACTCATCACTGCACCTATCATGGTCACACCAACATGGGACGTTCCCTTTGAGATTATGTGTGATGCTAGTGACTCGGCTGTGGGAGCTGTTCCGAGTCAGCGAAAGGACAAATACTTTCAACCCATTCATTATGTTAGCAAAACACTCACTCATGCACAAGAAAACTATACAACCACTGAGAAGGAGTTGCTGGCAGTTGTCTTTGCCTTTGACAAGTTCAGACCATATCTCATCTTATCTAAGGTCATCATATACACAGATCATTCCACCTTGAAATTCTTACTGACAAAACAGGATGCAAAGCCACGCCTCATTCGGTGGATTTTACTTCTTCAAGAGTTTGATCTTGAGATAAGAGATAAAAAGGGTGCCGAAAATCTAGCAGCCGACCACCTGTCACATTTGGAGAATCCCTGTTTAGAAAGACCGAACGAAGTTGAGATCAACGATGAGTTCCCTGAGGAACGATTGTATGCCATCAAGACCATTGAAGATGATATCATCCCATGGTTTGCTGATATTGCCAATTACCTAGTGGCAAGGGCCCTTCCTAAGGATATGAACAAGCAGCAGAAGAAGAAATTTTTCACCGAATTGAAGCACTACTACTGGGAGGATCCACATTTATTCAGAATTTGTGCTGATCAGATGATTCGAAGGTGTGTTTCCCATGAAGAAGGATGGAAAATCTTATTCCACTGTCACAGTGGGCCAACGGGAGGACATCATAGTGCCAATAGGACGGTGCACAAAGTATTGGAAGCAGGATTTTACTGGCTGTCATTGTTTAGGGATGCTCAGAGATATATAGCTCGATGTGACCAATGCCAGAGGGATGGTAACATATCAAAAAGGAATGAAATGCCACAACACTACATATTAGAGTGTGAAGTATTCGATGTGTGGGGCATCGACTTTATGGGGCCCTTTCCTCCTTCCTTCGGAAATAAATACATATTGGTAGCTGTGGATTACGTCTCTAAATGGGTAAAAGCACAAGCCTTGTCAACTAATGACTCTCGGGTGGTTGTTAAATTCTTGAAGAAGCTCTTCTATAGATTCGGGGTCCCACGGGCACTCATAAGTGACAGAGGTACACACTTCTATAATTCACAGTTGAAAAGATTCTTAAGCGATATGGGGTGACTCACCGTCTTGCTACGCCGTATCACCCCCAAACTAGTGGGCAAGTGGAGGTTTCAAACAGGGACCTAAAGTGTATCTTAATGAAGTCCGTGTCTCACCATAGACGAGACTGGGCCGAGAAGTTAGATGATGCGTTGTGGGCATATCGGACAGCTCACAAACCCCCCCTTGATACTACTCCATATCGATTGGTCTACGGGAAAGCTTGCCATTTACCAGTTGAGATTCAGCACAAGGCATTTTGGACGATCAAATCTGCCAATTTAGATCTCAGCCGGTCTGGAGCACATCGAAGGATGCAACTTAATGAGCTAGATGAATGGAGGCTCATGGCATATGACAATTCATATATATACAAAGAGAAAGCCAAGAAGTTTCATGATGCTCGGCTACCATGGAATGGACAGTTTAATGAAGGGGACTTTGTATTACTTTTCAACTCTAGGTTGAAATTGTTCCCTAGGAAGCTTAAATCAAGATGGTCCGGTCCATTCCGAGTAAAAAAGGTTTTTCCCTACGGCACAGTTGAGTTGGAACACCCAGAGAAAGGCATTTTCAAGGTGAATGGCCAAAGGCTTAAGCATTACTTTGGGGACAAAACAGTTTTGGAAGAAAAGGAGGAGCTGAACCTCATTTTCATCTCCATTTGAGCTCCATCGGTTCATTACGTCGAGCTAACGACGTTAAACAACAGCTCTTCTTGGGAGGCAACCCATGTTGCTTAGGTAAGTTTTTTTTTTCTTTATTATCATCCATTGTTTTGGAGTAACTTTTGCAGGACAGCAAGCTACAGAGGGGCTAACCAAGTTTGGATTCTATGAAAGTCACCTTAATAGAGCTTCTTTTAAGCTCTAAGTGTGGGGAAATTCAGGATGGGAGACCTTTTCAAGGGAATGCAAGATGAAGTGATGACAGGTATGTACTTTGATCTGCACAACCGGGTACACTAGTGGTGTATCCGGTTTCTCACACATGCCAGAGGGTGTCTAAATTGACTTTGCAATACAAAAGGGGAATACGTCATGGTGTGCCCTCCCATGCACTTCAAAATATGCTCATTGTGTACATATCATAGATACACGAATAAGGTACACGCTCGTGTACCTGGTCATGTATCTGACCCACAGAAGGCACAATTAAATACACGAACAAGGTACACGCTCGTGTACCTGGTCGTGTATCTGACCCACAGAACACCCCCTCTATATACACGAACAAGGTACACGCTCGTGTACCTGGTCGTGTATTTGACTCATAGAATGCTCTCCCATGATACACGAACAAGGTACACGCTTGTGTACCTGGTCGTGTATCTAACCCATAGAATGCTCTCCCACAATACACGAACAAGGTACACGCTCGTGTACCTGGTCGTGTATCTAACCCATAGAATGCTCTCCCACAATACACGAACAAGGTACACGCTCGTGTACCTGGTCGTGTATCTAACCCACAGAATGCTCTCCCATGATACACGAACAAGGTATATGCTTGTGTATCTAACCCACAGAAAGGAATCCAAAGTACACGACCAAAGTACATGACCGTGTACTTGGTCGTGTATTTAATTTTTCTGTTCGTACTATAAAAGGCCTCCTCACTTCACTCTGCCATTTACACGACCCATTCTCCATTCGTGTATCTGACCCACTCACTCCCACTCTACTCCTCCATACCGTGGTTGTTCTTTCCACACCATAAATTTCTTCCATTTCAAGGACTCAAGGTAAGTAAGTTTTCTCTTCTTCTTCTTCAATACTTATTGCAATACGGTTGTTGCTCGGTTTTCTTTTACGACTACCATACATGCTTGCATCTACGATGATGGTATGATGAGTGATTTCGCATTTTGGAAGTCGATTGTTGATAGATCTGTAGACATTTTGAATTCACGTGAATGCATGTATGATTGATGTCATGAGTGGCTGCCAAACAAGTGAATCGACAGTTAGGGTTTGAACATGAATATTTGGGACTTTGATTTTGTGGGTTTCTTGAATAATGTTGTTGTGTTTCTTTCCCAATCTTCTTCTTAGAAACCAAGTTATGAAGCCATTTTTTTTTTATGATCACTAAACTGTTGCACCTAGCTTCTTAGAATCAAGATTCGAACTTTATCGTTTAAAGATGCTTTGGGTGTGTTGTAGTTACATTTTTGGCCTTCAGGAAGGTAAATTGACAATATACTAAAGCCACAAGACCTGATTCTGAGCGTTCCTATGGTAATTTGTGCATGTATTAGATGGGTAGATACACAACTAGGTATACGATCGTGTACCTTGGTTGTGTATCTCAACTGTGCTATCTTCCTCCTTGTTTTAGAAACCCAATGCAAGTCTTATCATTTTCTTTGTGTAATTAACGACCTAACCTATTTTGAGACCATTGTAATTGATTTAGATGGGCAAAAAGACTTGTGTAGTTAAACCGAAGTTTACCAAGAAGAAGAAGACCACCCCTGCTAAGAGGAAGCGGGATGGTGCTAGTTCATCACCCCCCCCCCCCCCCCCCCTGAAGAGTTGTGGAGGAGCCATGGAGCAAGAAGCGGTTTGAAATTCTCTCACAGAAACCGTTTGGTGCACATCAATATTTGGATTGGGGTATGCTGGAAGGGTATGGAATAGTTCAACCAATCAAGGAGATCCTTGCCATCGGACCATGGGAGGTCCTGTTCACCATTCAAGAACCAGCGTATAGGGATGTTACTCTTGAGTTCCTATCCACTATGCAGATACAGAAGACAGAAATTGAAAAAGGTTGGGACAACTCTTTCAGTTTTGAAGTGTACGGGCAACAGCACAACTGTACTATCCGCCAGTTCTGTTCTCTAATGGGATTCTACACTGAAGCTTTTACCCGGACACCTAAGTTTCGGGGTTTACATTGCCGTTGGCCTCCCAACGTTAACACTCAGGTATGTTGGGAGGAGTTGACCGGAAACCCGAATCAAGAGTACTTTCCATCCAGCTCCAAGGCCTCTCTAATTAAGGATGATTGCCTCAAAGTTTGTCATTGGCTCTTGACAAACACAATTGGAGCCCGAAAAAGCAGTAAGGGAGTTGCCAATAACTTTGAAATCTTCTATCTTTACAGTATCTCCCACGGATATCAAATTAATATCGGGTTGGAGTTGGCCTTTTATATATGGAGACAGGTACATGACTCTCAATCTAAGGGGATTTACTGTGGCAGCTTCATCACTCATTTGCTGAAGAGCATGGACATTTTCCAAGACCTTGGGCCAGAGGCCGCCAAGTGCAATCAGGAAAGAATCTCTGATGGGCCTTTTGCCAAGTGGGGAGTGAAAAAAATCACAGGAACTTCCCACACTTCTAGCAGGCCGCATCTTTCTGCACAATCCTCCAAAGCTGCTCCTTCCTTGTCTTCACCTGGTGAGTCTTCTATTCCCACATCGGAGCGGGTACTTAACCGCTTGGCATCCATTGAGAAGACCCAAGGTGAGATGAAAGTTCAATTACAGGGGTTGAAAAAGAAAGAAAAAAAAAAGAAAATTTGTAGTTCACGCTTTCCGGTCGCTGGCTAAGTGCTTCCTAGCGAAGCAAGCCAGTTTGCCCACTTATGCCTCTTCCTCTGAAGCTGAAGAGGAAGTTGAGGCCAGCGGTGATAAAGATAAGGAAAACGAGGGAGAAAGTGAGGTGATACGAATCACGCCAACCCGTGACGAAACCCAATACCAATACGTTCGGAATTCGTTGCTTAAGACGCCCAAACACCTAAAGTGGAAACCGCGACCCGTTGTCTATAAGCGAGACAAGAACCTTGGTATAAAATGAAGGCGCCACAATCGGGATGAAAGACCGATTGATAAGTCGGGATGAACGCCACGGAAATTAATCCGATAAGTTCGATTTAGTTCTTGAAGAACCAAGAGAGGTGCCTCTCAAAAGTGTTTAATGTTCAAAGATGTAAAATTCTATGTTGTTCTAAACCCTAGGAGCTTTTATACTAGGGTTACAATTCGTGAAAAACAAGTCCAAAATGACGTAGCTTAGATAAGTTGCGTAAAAACACGAAACAGAACAAGCTGGCTGGCAGGGGATACACGGCCGTGTACTTTGGCCGTGTATGATTCTGTGCCAATTCTTGTCTCCTTATACGGCCGTACCTTTTAGCCGTGTGTCTGGCCGTGTATGATTCTATGCAATCTTGATATTCCTACACGGCCGTGCCTTGAAAGTACACGCCCTCTTCAACCCGTATCCGGTGTGACTTGTATAAAAGCAAGGGTCTTCCCATGGTTGTTCCAATCCGTTCCAACTTAATGATTGCTCCAATCCTTTCCGGCGTCATGGACAACCTTTATCAACCCGTTAAGTGCTTCCTTGAATCGTTTCGCTCGATTTCTTGTGATCGGTCCAGGCAGCACTTCAAGAGGATCCACATTTCTTCTTCTGGCTTGGCTCTCATCATGGATCTCATCATGAGGGAGAAAGCGAAGAAGATACTGAGGAAACCACTGAGGAAGTGGAACCAATCATTGCCAAGGGTGAGGAAAGTGATGATGAAGAGGATGAAGCAGACGAGAATGAAGATGATGAAGATGAGGAGACTAGTTCGGAATGATTAATGACTTTAAGTTAACTATTTTATTCTGCATATTCGAGGAGCTCTTTCTCTTGAGCTGGACTCTTCCTTACTGGATGACTGTAATAATGATTTATCTCTATTTACTCTTTTACCTTTCGTTTTTGTTGTGTTGAACTTTGCTGATCTAGGTGCTATCTTGCGAATGCAACTGGTCCCATAACTTTCCTTGGCGAGCTTCATTGATATAGATGATCAACATTCCACTAGCTATGCAATTGGTCAATCACCTGTTTAATCCCGGGAAGTCTTAGTTCCTTTTCTTTTCTTTTTTTTTCTTTTTATCTCTTTATTTCTCATTACGTTCTTGAATGATAAAGACATTGGGGACAATGTCTCAATCTAAGTGTGGGGAAGGGGATACTAAAGAAATTTGATAAGGGTTGTGCTAAATTGTATAAGTCATTTAAAATTTTGCCCTATTTTTTTTTCTTTTTACTTGATAATCGAATTTTGAAATCATGATTACAAATTACGTAATATTTTAGCATTTAGTGAATGAATTCCTCTAAAAGAGTGTTGTGCATGTCACCTTTGTCTTCTTTGGAACATTGATACTTAGTCAAAGTTATGGGATAAAATCGCTGAGAAACTCAAAGATCTTGAGAGCCATTTAATCTTTCATGAAAGGGCAAATGAAATGATTCTCTTGGTGATCCTTCTTAGAAGATCTCTTTAAAGTAATAATTTAATGAAAGCATGTTATACTTGAAAAATAAAGGATTGGTTAGTATGGGCAGGCTTTGGTTCCTCAGAAGAGCGAAGTTTGACTCCGCTACTAACTAGTCAAAATAATAAGTTAAGGTAATAGAGGTTCGATGGGGTTCCTTTAAAACCTGGTCACCTAAGGTCGTCTGGCCTGGGATCGGCCGACTGAGGAAATTACCGTAACAAAATGAAAAACCATAAAGGCAAAAGTTGAGAGGGTCCTGTAATTCGAGTAATTAAGCCCATAGGAACGCCCTCAATTGAGAGGATAACATTCGTTAACTTGGGTGACGAGCCTAGGATTATCGACTGAAAACTCGTTACATGGGTTGCAAGATCCTAAACAGCTGAACCAAAAAAAAAAGGGGGGGGGGGGGGGGGGGATGGGGATGAAAATAGTGAACTATTACAAAAAAATAAAATCTTTGAAGAGATCAACTAAAAAGGAGGAGGAATCCAGGGGAAACATAAATGCAATGTACTTTCATTATTGATTGTTTTACTTAGAGAGATAATTGAAAGATTATAGACTTTTTAATGGTGGTTGAAATGTACCACGTTTCCTTTTGCTTTGATTGATCTTGTGTCTAATTTTGATCATGAAAGCCATTGTTAAATGATGAGGGTAAAGCTTGGTTTACTCTGATTAATCCTAGAAATTTGACTAAAGTATCTTTGTTACAATACTTTCACAACAAGGTGAGAAGCACACTCATTAGATTGAGAGATTGCATTGAGCTTTAAAGATTAAAATTCATAAATGCTAATGTGTGAGTAGTAATATTTGGTAACGACAATCATGATTAATGAGAAGTTTGATTAATGTTTTATTTTGCTTGAGGACAAGCAAAGATTTAAGTGTGGGGAAGTTTGATAAGTCGCAAAATACCCGTATCTAGAGTAATGAAATTGTGCTTTATTGTTGAATTTTTAGATGATTTGTTGAAGAAAAGGATGCTTAATGGAATGAATGTTAATTTCAGGATCCTCTAGAGTATTTTGGAGCTAAGGGAAGGAGTTTTGAAGAGTCGGAGCAAGTTTGGAAGGAATTGGATACATTACATGTGAAGAAAAAAATTCTGGAAAGTACACAAGCGAGATACACGCCCATGCACTTGCTGTTTTACTTGTGTATATTGAAACGGATGTTTGGAAAGTACACGAGCAAAGTACACGCCCATGTACTTTGCTTGTGTATCTAAGTTTTGCTTCTGTTTAATGATGTTTCAAATACACGACCAATGTACACTCCCATGTACTTGCTCGTGTATATTCACATAAAGACACTTGGAAGCAAGCATGAGATACACGAACGAGATACACTACTTGTGTATCCGCTCATGTATATATCCAATTGGGGTACATGTATAAATAGACCGTTAGTTTGCCCTAGAAACGGAGGTTATGAATTTTTTATTTTCTCTCACTCTCATAACAGCAAGGGAAAGAAGATTCTGTCGATTCCAAGGGAGATTGAAGACCCACTAAGAAGAAGATTCTATCTTTAAGGGTTGTGACCATGAATTTTATCTATTCTTCTAGTAATTGCATTTCTTTTGTCCAATTTATGGAGGAGTGGACCCTAGATCTAGATTTTATTTGAAACTTCTCTGTCATGTGATGAAGATTTGGTCATTAATGCGAAGTTGTTGACTTTCTTATGATTAATTGCATGCTTTTCAATTGTTTCTTAGATTCATAGATTCGGAATATGAATTTATGCATGATATCATATTAGTTAATTGAGAAATTGCTCATATGATTAGGTCTAATGCAATTAATGAGATTTGATTGTTCTTCTAGAGATAGGAAACAAGAGTCTTTTGTTTACATCGATTATTTTGATGCGAATTCATGTGCTTTATGCAATTTTAGGTTGCTATTAACTAAGGAGAGATCCTATTTGATAAACCTAGGATTAGATAGGTTAATATACTTGAGAAAGTAGTTAACTTGACTAGAGAATTCGACAGTATAAGAAGTCAATTACGACAATCTTTAGAAATCTAATGAATTACATGATAGAAAAGGAGTAGAATAAGATCTAGGTTGCTTTTGTTAATTGATAAATCTTCAGAACCATTGTTGTTAGTGAGTTATTAGTTTTAAGATTAGAGTAATTAAGTTTCAACCAACATTATTAAGCGGCGGTTAGATAATAGGAACGGAGTTAGTACTAGTAGTTAGTGTATCTCTGAGGGACGACCTTGTGTTTACTCGCTATATTACGCTACGATAGGTGCACTTGCCTATTGCTTCGTAGTAAGATTAAGAACAAGAATTCAATTTATTAAAACTACGATTGGCAACGATCAAAGAACAATAAGGAGGTTTTCCTTAAGAGAAAAATACATCAAAAGTCCTTTTTTTCGTGCCTTAGAAGACTATTTATAGTCTACAATCAAATGGGCAAAATACAAGAGAAGTTACATTATGGATCCAACATAGGCAGGCACCCTAAGCCGGCCTTAAAGCCAGTAGCCTATATTTAGGTTGGCTCAAGTAAGTCAGCGGCTTACATGGATACGGCCGGCAGCCTAAAATGCTAAGCCGGCATCACAAAGCCAGTGGCTTAACTTCCACACCGACGACCTTCTTCCACTTCCAAGCGATCTTCAATATCTTATATGTAATGAAATCCTTGAAGCTCAAAATTGTCCATTTTGCTAAGGTTATTCCAAGTTTTGATCTTCATTATTAGTAGTGGAGATGCTTGATAAATAGAAAATGATCTCTTCCTCTTTTGGCATAATCATCTGAAACACTTGGCCTAGGTGATCTTAAATAAGTCCATTCAAAGCTTACTCCATGCATTTTGCTCTTGCCCTTGTCACCGGTCCTCCAATTTCTTCCAATAGATCATAGGAAAGAGTTGGTGCAAGCTGATTCCCATCACTCTCCCCAAAACTCTTTTAGTAAGTTCACATGAATTCTCAGGGTTCTAGACATGTCAAGCAAGTGTCTATGTTTTCTCTCAACCTTACTATTTTGTTGGGGTGTATATACCATAGAATGTTGATGTATTATTCCTAAACTATGAAACATGGACAGACATTTATTATATAAAAATTCAGTTCCATTATCAATTTATATGAACTTAGGAACAGTTGAAAAATGATTTGAAACATGTTTGAAAAACTGATCAAGAACAAAATAGACTTGAGAGATATGATGAAGAAGAAAAGTCCATGTGGATCTAATCATCTACTATGGTAAAAAAATAATGAGCACTAGACAAAGAAGCAATATGATAAGGATCCCATATATCCATATGTAACAATTAGAAAGGAAAAGTAAAGACATGTGCCTGTGAAATTTGGCCTCTTAATAAGTATTACAAAAAAAAAAAAATTATTCAAAGAAGATTTTTTACAAATATCTAAATTTTGTAACTTTCAAATAGAAGTATGTCCAAGTCGAGCATGTATCAAGTGTATATTGTGAGTAATAATAGTAGAAAAGGAATTATAAGAAAACAAAGAACTACTTGGAACAACCGAATCTGCAATTTCTTTAAGTGACTCATACTTAAATAAAAACAATCTACCTTAAGCTTTTGCTATTGAAATTATTTTTCTAGGTTTCTGGTCCTTGAATGCACATTTAAATGCATTAAATTCAACAAAAAAAAAACATCTTGATTTGTGACTAGTTTACTAACAGACAAAAGACTATGTGAATTTTGGTACAAAGAACACATTATGTAGCGTTAATGTTGGAGAAAGTTTGACACATCCAACTCTGTCAACATGAATTGTTTGTCTATCAGGTAGTTTAATGATAATTGGTGATTTTAAGTATTGTATATCATGTAAAATTTAAAGAAATGGGGTCATATGATTAGTTGCCCCCATGTCCACTATCCAATTAACTAAATTGTTACTTATAGAACTAAAACAAGAAGAAGTCATGGCAAAAAAACCTATGAATTGAACATTAGCTGCACTACTGTCTTGTGCCTCCTTTCCTTTCATCGTCTTCATCATCTTAGCAAATTTTTTGTATCAATTATCTATCAATAGCACTCATTGACTATTTCTCTTCAACATCATTACTATAGCAATCTAAAGGAGTTTACGGTAAAACTTGACTAGAAAAATCCCCTAAAAATTCTTTATAACCTAAAGTTATATTTGCTTGTTTACCTTTAATCACTTTCTTGCCATTATACCAATTAGGACACCTAATTAGTTGGAAACAATTCTCCATTAAATGTCTTTCCAATCGACAATGCTTACAAAACATTCTTCTTCCCTTTTTTCTTGTCACTTACTCCTTTACCAATAGTTGTCTTATTAAGATGAAATGCTGCCATTTCAACATTTAAATTCATGACTACAGTGATTTACCTTTTCTTTTCCACCTGTTGACTGATGGTAATGGTTTAGGGGATAAGTTTTAGTTTTAAACCCCTTCATATGCATCACTTAAACCCATAAAAAACTGTGTCAACTTTATTTGAGATTCAAATTCCAAGATTCTTTCTTTTAAATTGCACGTACAATAATCCATTCTTCCATAATTATACATCAGATATCCATGCAAAGCACTTAATTCGTCCTAACATCACTTAAGTTTGTTACAGTAAACACTAACAAAATGACTCTCTTGTTTAAGATTGCAAATGTCATGTTGTAATTGATAAACCAGAGGCCTACTCATTATTCCATATTATTCAATTATTGCTTCACAAAATTCTATAGTAGATTTTGTATACAGGAAATTATGGGAAATATCAGTTGTCATAGAGTTCAAAAACTAGCACCAAACCATATAATTGCATCTAGTCCACTTATCCAAATTTGCAGAATTCTCAAGAGGTCTAGGTATTATTCCATTAATAAAGCCTAATACGATAAGCTTTAAAAAGAATTTGCCATGTAAAAATTATTCTAGGGATTGGAAATTTTTTTTTTCAATATTTTTTTTTATTTTTAATAATAGAAACAAGAAGTTAAAGATATGTTTAAGTATTTTGAAGAGTAATCACAGAAACTCTAAACTATCTATAAGTTTCTAACAATAAACTAAGTATAGCACCATGCTAGAAGAATTATAGACTAAAGGTGTAAAGATTGATCACCATAATTTGACACATGAACTGATAAGACCATAAACTATCAGAGTCAAAATTGGAAGAATGTAAAAGAGGATTCTATTGTTCAAAAAGGCAAAAACTGACAACTATTGTAAACAAGAAGTATTTCTAAGTTCCCTTAATAACCTTAAGGGCATAGATGTAAATGAATTTACTAAAAATAAAAATAATATCTAAAATTAATATTTATGTAAAGAAAGATAGTATAAGTTAGTGCATTTGGTAGGTTCATTAGCAGGGAACACGGGTATGAACCTTAACTATGATCATCTTTGAGACTTTGACTTTGAATCGACCCACTTAGATGTATATGGTCTAGTTCATAACCAGTTCACGGTCTGGTGCCTAGCTATGTTTTTTGCCGTGATCTTTACTATTAACTTGTCAATTCCATTCACGCTCCAAGACCATGGGCATGATCTTGATGATTAACCTCTTTGAACTTTCTCAAACATCCTACACTTCCATTAACTTCATTTTCAACATGTAGACCTTCATTTTGGCATAGTAAAGTTGCTCTTGCATCAATTCTAAATGTATGAGGTTGGAAATTCTCCACAAATAGCTTATCATCTTCATTCCCAAGATTATTAATAATTCTTCAAGTTAAACTATGAAGTCTTCATGCTTTTGCCCTTGTGATTAGACCATGATACCCATTATCTCCCTAAAGCTCTAAAGATTTGCCCTCAAATCTTCATCCTCTACTAAGTCATCTGGCATATATCAAGATAAATCTACAACGTAAAATGTTGTTAACACTCCATAGTCATTTGGAAGTTTAATCCTATAAGCATTATTGTTCACTCATTCCAATACGCAAAATGGACCATCCGCTTGCGATGCAAGCTTCTATGCCCTTTGATTAGGAAATCTATCCTTTCCTAAATGTATCTAAACCATATCACCTGGACTATAGATAATCTGCCATCTGCCTCTATCACCCCAAGCTTTATTCTTTGCTACTTGCTGCTTTAAAAATTTGTGCACTCTCTAATGAAGCTTTTTCACCTCCTAAACCTTATCCAACCCTATCTGACTATCCTCTAGAGTTGATTCCTTTGGTAATAAGTTCAATGGAGTTATCGGATTATAAACATAAGCTACCTTGAATAGATTCTTGTTGGTCACACTATGTACTAATATATTATATGTGAATTCCACCATTAGAAGACACAAATGCCAATCCTTCAAATTCTATCCAATTGTTGCCCTCAATAAGGCTTTAAGTTTCTCGTTGACAACTTCTGTTTAACTGTTAGTTTAATGATGACATTTAGTGCTAAAAATAGCTTAGTTCCCAACTTTCACCTCAAAGTCTTCCAAAAGTAGTTGGAATTTTATATCTTGGTCAGAGACAATATTGTGTGGAATGCCACGCAACTTCACAATCTCTTGCAAAAACAAGTTAGTAATATAAACAAAATCATCAACCTTTTGATAAGGCACAAAGTGAGCCATTTTGCTAAACTTGTCCACCACAACCATACTATTGTCCCTTCCCCTCTAAGTTCTAGGAAGTCTCAATACAAAGCCCATACTAATGGCTCTCCAAGGATGTGTTAGCATCGATAGCGGCAAGTAGAGACCTACTGCCTCCTAGATTTAGCTTGCTTACAAACACCACAACATTTTATTATTCTATGCACATCCCGAGCCAGTCCCAGCCAATAGAAATATTCTTAAAGCTTCCAATGTTCTCTTGTTCCCTAAAAATCCTGAAAGTCCTCCTAAATGAGCTTCTCTTACAATAGCTCCCATAATGATCCAATTGGAATACACAATTTACCTATTTGAAAAAGATAACCATCTAATAAGAAATAACCCTAAACTACAATTCCATCCTGGCACTACTTAAGAATGGAACCAAACACTATATCCCCTTCCGTACTACTCTCTAATCAAATAAGACCTCAACAACTTCAATTGCATGGTATTAATCCAGATTAGCCGCCTTGATAATGCATCTACAAAGATATTGGTATGCCCCTGTTTATACTTATTACTTATGTAAAGGACTCCAAAAATTCCACCTACCTAGCATGCCTTTTTGATAACTTGCTATGCCCCTTGAGAAACTTAAGAGCTTCATGATCAGAATAGATGACAAACTCCTTAGGAAGGAGATAATGCTGCTATACTTGTAGAGCTCAAATTAAAGCATAAAATTCTTTATCATATTTAGAATAGTTCATAGCTAGACCACTCTCACTAAAGAATGTTATAGGCTTCCTCTTCTACATCAAAATCACACAAATTCCAACACTTGATGTATCACAACTAAGTTTAAATATTTTATTAAAATTAGGTAGCACTAATATAGGCACTGTCGTGAGCTTTTGTGTAATCAATTCAAAACTCCTTTGTGTTGCTAGACCCCAATGAAATGCCACTTCTTTCTTAGTTAACTCCATCAAAGGGGCCGTAATAAAACTAAAATCCGAATAAATTGATGGTAAAAAGAAGCTAAACCATGAAAATTGTGTACCTTTTCCTTGTTAACCTTGATTCCTTCCCTAGAAATGGCATATCCCAAAAATATTGCTTCCTCTTAACAAAAAGGGCACCTTTTGAGATTCCTCTACAACTTCTCTCATTGTAACACAAAAAACACAGCTCATAAATGTTCAATATGACTATCAAAATCAGGACTATAAACTAAAATATCATCAAAATACACTATCATACACTTCCCCAACAAGTCTCATAGTACATAATTCATTAGATGCATAAAAGTACTTAAGGCATTAAATAAACCAAAAGGCATTGCAAGCTACTCATAATTACCATCTTTATTTTTGAAAGCGGTCTTCCATTCATCATCAACTTTCATTTTAATCCAGTGGTATCAACTTTTTAAATCAATTTTAGAAAACAATTTTGCACCATACAATTCAACTAACATACCATTCAGTCAAGGTATGGGGTACTTGTATTTTACCATAAAGCAATTAATCATTTAATTGTCCATACACATACACCAATTGCTATCTTTCTTAAGCACAAAAAAAAGTTGGAATCGAATAAGGACTCATGCTCTCACGTACATAGCCCTTTGCTAAAAGCTCAACCACCTACCTTTTTAACTTTTTGGCCTCCTTAGGATTTATCTTATAAGCAAGCCAATTAAGTAGAGTCACACTTGACATCAAGTTAATTGGGTGCTCGATTCCCCTTACTAGAGTTAACTTATAGGTAGTTCATCAAGAAAAAGGTTAGAGAATTTAGTCAAAGGTTTCTGAATACTTTCGAGCAAACCAAGATCATGGTGTTCATTAGATAGTATAGGGCCAATCATCATTAATCATAGAGTATTCCCTATCTCCAACTCCTTCTCAATTTAACCTTGAGTCAATAATACTGACTCTTCTTTAGAAGGTTACATAGCCTATTGAGTGGCTTTAACATTTGCTACACTCATTGGTAACAACTAAACTCGCTTCCCATCCTTCAACACCGAATATGCGTTTTTTGTCCTCTATGGGTTATGTCTCTATTAAATAGCTAAGGCCTGTTTAACAAGATATGGATGGCACTCATAGGCATAACATCACAGTTTACTTTATCGACATACTTGCCAAGAAATAACGATGGAACCGATACTCTCTTGGTTAAGTTAATTGCACTTTTATCATTTAACCAATGTAGCTTATAAGGTTGTAGGTGATCAGTAGTGGGTAATTTCAAACTTTCTACTAAAGAAATAGCAACAACATTTGCACAACTCGTACTATCGATGATAACTGCGCATGCTGCTCCATTAACCAAGCATTTAGTGTGGAAAGTGTTTTCCCTTTGCTCTAAGTCAACTGTAGGAGCAACACTTAGAGAATGTTTAACTACTGCATAATTAATTATAGGTTGCACCACAATTGGCACCTCTGGGTCGTTAGAATTTGTATAATTGTTATCATTTTCTCTAGCTACCTCACACTACTCATTCACCAGTTCTTCTCTATCTTTTCTTTCCACTTCATCTCCAACCAAATACATAACCCTCTAGTTTGGACACTAAATCGCGATATAACCACAACCGTGGTGTTTAAAACAATGTATTTGGCTACTCTTTATCCCACCAGGATGAGATTTTGAGTTCTTTAACCTTGAGATATTTGCTCTTTGTCTCCCCCTTTGATCTACTTGCTTATCATCCACTCTTGGTGTTATTCCACCAATTGGCGGTTTTTTATTTTATATTCAAAGTGTTATGCCCCAGTGACCTTAAATGGAATATTCTTAGACTTATAAGGGTTTCGCTAGCTCTAGCGCTTAATCATAGTAACCAATTGCATAGCTACTTTTAGACTAGTCACCTTATATAATTCAATAGAATTGCCAATCTCAAATCGCAACCAATCCAAAAATCACAACATAGCCTAACCATTGTCCTCTTATATCCTAGCATGAATTCAAGCTATCTTAAATTCTTTAATATACTCTTTAACAGTTTTATTGCCTTGCCTTAGTCTATAAACCCTTATGTAAAGCTTATGCTAATGGTGTTTAAGCACAAAACACCTTCACATAGCCTCATGCATTTCTTCCCAGGTGGTAATTTTTTCCATCCCAATGCCTTGCTTGTACCTCTACACACTAAACCACCAAATCTAAGTGTACCCACTAAATTCCACCATGGTTAATTGCATATGCTCTAGATCACCATGGCTATAACACTTAAAGACTTACTTAATCTAATCTAATTGATTAAGGAAATAATCTAGGGTGCTCGACCCATCAAATGGTGGGATCTTTTGATGTGCCTAAAAGGAAGATTAAACACATGCAAAATAATCCAACTAACAATCCCCAAAAGACAAGGTCAATTCGGTTTAATTTGGAGCAATATTGTTGCATGAACCCTAAATGCAATAGTTGATCCGAATGTTATAGTTCATGAAATGAATATCACAATGATATATTCCTCAATGAAGATCACTAATTAAACTTGAAAAGCCATGTGAATACTACACAAAATCAAATGGATCATTGACCATGATCCACCTTCCATAACACTTGCTTTCACGGTTCAAAAGTGACTAAATGAATGATTAGAGATCAAGGATAAAAACCAATCAATTAAGCAATAATAATTTGATTACGAATGCAATCAAATTTGACCAAGAAAGCTTCAATCCAACCCTTCATATGACTCACTAGAGAAGAAAAGAAACACAACAAATAGAAATTGATACAACTTACAATTTCTCCTTGTTGCACTCGCCATAATTCCAACTCTTGGGATTGAAATTGATAAAAGAAATTAAACTAAGGAAGAACCTTAATTCTCTCACGTAAAATGATGTTTCTATTCTAAAAATTCTCTCCCCAAAACCCTACTTAAGCAAGTATTTATATTTGCTCCCTTTAGGGTTAAAAAGTTCACAAAATTACAACTATGCTACTTTTAGGATGACCGGTCCTAAAAGATAATTACAAGCAAATAAAAGTGTCTAAAAAAGATTACAACATAAATAGTCCAAGTAAATAATAATTACAAATAAAAATAGTCTTCATCATGCTAGCTCTTCCATAGGATTCGTCGACCTAGTTCATCGCCAATTTAGATCGGTCCATGGATAACCCACAAGCTGAGTCTTAGTGAGTTTATCCATCGCCTTGTAAAGTATGATAAGTGTGCCTATTGGAATATACAATACATTAATAAGAGAAAAGAGGTTAGTAAACAAATAATTTCGGGGTCGATGTGCTCAAAATGGGCCCTCATCACTAAGATTTGAAATCCTTTGGCTTTTGCCCTAATGATAGGTCTTGACAGATTTTGATTCCTATCATCTCCTCGGGCCTAAAAAAGATTTGTCCTCAAATCTGACAGATCAAATGTAGTAGAGACTCTGTTTCCTCCTAGCAAGCCACTTGAAGAAGTTTCACTGCAGAATCCCAATATTTAAAACACCATAGGGGGTGATTGTTTTCTCTCCTCCATTTCTAGGATGTATCTCATCTGCAACATAAATAATGACCCATTATCTACTGAGGTCTCCCCTGTCTCAACCCATTCCACTGAAATTGTTTTCTCCTTCTCTAGCTCATATGTATGGCACTAACCCTCATGGCCCTCTAATGGTTGGTTTGACTGCTCACGGCCCTCTGAAACCTCTGAAGGTGAACACAACTGTCTTTGAACAGTCTGGCTCTCTAATGATGAGCTAATCTAACTCTGACCCTTAAAATTCTCCAATGGTTTACTCATGAGTCTCTAGTACCTCTAAAGGTTGGCATGTTTGCTTCTGCACAATGTGGCCCTCTGAAGGTTGGTTCATGTGGTTGTGATTCTTAAGAATCTCTAATGGTCTACGGATCTGTTGCTAAACCTTTTAGACCTCTGAAGGCGACATCGGATTCAGAATAATACGTTTTCCCTCCTTCTAAAATACATAAGTATTCCTGAAGCCATCATGTAAGACTCTCCTATCATATAACCAAAGCCTACTAAGCAATATATGGGATGCACACATAAGTAGAATATCACACTCGATTTCATCACAGTATTTATCCCCTACAGTGAAGGGTACCCTAGCCCTTTGGATCACACAAAGACCATCCTGATCATTCAACCAATGTAATATATAGGGTTTAGGATGCAGGGTAGTTACAAGTTTCAACTTTGATACTAAAGATACAGCTACAACATTAGTACAACTATCACCATCAACAATAATTACGCACAAGTTTCCTTGTACCCTACAAGAAGTATGGAACAAATTTTCTCTTTGTCCATCATCAATGGTTATAGAAGAAGTCAATACTTGATGTACCAAAGTAGTAGAAGTATACATATCATTTGACATGGTTGCTAACTAACTTCAACAAGTTAACAACACACTTCACTACATTCACCACGACAACACACCCTTACATACCTACGGTACACACACAACCAATACAAGAAATGCTTATTGTCACTTTAAGTAAAGTCAAATAAAATAATTGAAGCATAAATAAATACTTCCAAGTAATTAAGAAATTAAATTCAACCAACAAGTGTTTAAGTAATAAGTTTCAATTACTTTCACACTTTAATGTTTGTTTTTGAATTCAAAGTCTACTACTCAAACTTTCCTTTTCTTGCCACGGTTTTACACTATAAATAACCACAATATGCAGCACCTTACACTACACACAAATGCACAAGTGGCAATTCCCTTACTTACACATTCACTCCACCACATATACATACACAATCAATAATTCACTTATGGTGCACTATCTTCACCACAACTTACTTCACATGCAGCACTTTCACCTTAACATACTCACACTTCACGTTGCAACACTCCTTCATAATACAACTCCAATTGGCCACTCACAACAACTCACTTCACACCGCCAGTTACAAACAAGGTAGCAACAAATTCAAATTCCACTTTAAATGCAACCTCTTTCACAAATAATAAGAAGCAAATTCAAATTCAAATAGTCATTTACTCAAGTATCACACAATAACTTCTTTCAACTTAAAATATGGTGTTTGAATTTGAAATAATTTCCTCTTCTCTACACTCTTCAAATCTGGAAATGGTAAAAGACAACCACAATTTTGAAATCATCAACACTCCATTCACTCTCCTTTGCTTTCAAAATTCAAACTACAATTCCAAAATCATCAACTCTCCTTTTTCTCTTCTTTGTTTTCAAATTTTCCACTTTTTCCAAGTGGTCACAAATGATCACAAAGAAACACTACTCTTCTTCACGGTAAGCTCAAGGACACTACATTGCAATTCCTTCAATCAACATACAAACACAATGCCACACACACATACCCTTCACTTAACACACAAACACAACGCCACACACACACTCCCCTCATTCACGGTGCAGCACACACACACACACACACTTCCACACGTTGCACTCCTCCACTTCAAACACAATTTCAAGCCGCAACTTTACAAAGGTAGCTCAATTCAAATTCAAAATGGTTTCATTTATTGCAACCTTTCCATAATTGGTAAGAAGCAACTTTCAAATTCAAATGAACACACAATAACTTCTAGCACTTAATGTGTGTTTTGAAAATCAAATAGCTTCCATATACTCCACATAATTCAATTATGAAAATGCATAAGAATACTCCCTATTTTCGAAAACACATAAGCAAGGAATACACTTCCACTTTCTTCACAAATGAGGTAATTTTTAAGTTCTGAATTTTGACTTAAGAAAATGTACTTCTACTCCTTCCCTTCACGGAAATTCTCAACAACAAAGAGCTACAACAAGACGCCAAATTCTACTTCAACATACAACAATTACAACTCCTCAACAATATAATTAAGCAACTCAATCCTCCATATACATATAATTTCGGATCAAAAGAAATGAAGAACCCTAATTGATAATGAAGATCATGAAATCAACAAACACTAATCCCTTCTCTTAACTTGAGCTCTAATACCAAAAAGATGATGTACCTAAAAGGGAGATTAAGCACATGCAAAATAATCCAACTAACAATCCCCAAAAGACAAGGTCAATTCGGTTTAATTTGGAGCAATATTGTTGTGTGAACCCTAAATGCAATAGTTGATTCGAATGCTATAGTTCATGAAATGAATATCATAATGATATATTCCTCAATGAAGATCACTAATTAAACTTGAAAAGCCACGTGAATACTACATAAAATCAAATGGATCATTGACCGTGATCCACCTTCCACAACACTTGCTTTCACGGTTCAAAAGTGACTAAATGAAAGACTAGAGATCAAGGATAAAAACCAATTAATTAGGCAATAATAACTTGATTACAAATGCAATCAAATCTGATCAAGAAAGCTTCAATCCAACCGTAGATATGACTCACTAGAGAAGAAAAGAAACACAACAAATAGAAATTGATACAACTCACAATTTCTCCTTGTTACACTCGCCACGATTCCAACTCTTAGGATTGAAATTGATAAGAGGAATTGAACTAAGGAAGAACCTTAATTCTCTCACGCAAAATGATGTGTCTATTTTGAAAATTCTCCCCCAAAAGCCTTACTTAAGTAAGTATTTATACTTACTCCCTTTAAGGTTAAAAAGTTCACAAAATTACAACTATCCACTTTTAGGGTGGCCAGTCCTAAAAGATAATTACAAGCAAATGAAAGTGTCCCAAAAAGATTACAACATAAATAGTCCAAGTAAATAATAATTACAAAGAAAAATAGTCTTCATCATGCTAGCTCTTCCATAGGATTCGTCGGCCCAGCTCATCACCAGTTTAGGTTGGTACATGGATAACCCACAAGCTGAATCTTAATGAATTTGTCTATCACCCTGTAAAGCATGATAAGTGTGCCTGTTGGAATATACAATACATGAATAAGAGAAAAGAGATTAGTAAACAAATAATTCTGGGGTTGATGTGCTCAAAATGGGCCCTCATCACTAAGATTTGAAATCCTTTGGCTTTTATCCTAATGATAGGTCTTGACGGATTTTGATTCCTATCATCTTTAATTTGATAGTTTCTACTCTTATTACACCCCTAAGCCATTGAACCTCCACCTCATCATCTCTTTCCTCATCTTGATGTTTCTAGGGTAACCTTCAACCTCTATACTACTGTCTTAAACCACCTCACCTCTTACCTTAGGTAGTTCTGATAAATGATTAATAGAATATATTTGTAAACAAGATTCTAGATGAATTCAATTAAATTATAAGAATTTTTAGGCAATATGCTACCTAATTAAATAATACTTTTATTTTAGGTTTAATATATTCTTTTATCAATAAAGGAAGAAAATGAGTCAAGTTTCATGTGATTCAAAGTTAAAATGAAGAAATTTGATGCATTTGAAGAATCAACACAATCAAGTAACATGGTCATGTTGAACTTAAAGGAAAACCAAAATGATACAAAAATAAATAACATGACCATGTTAGCAGTCGTGTAACTTTCAAAGTAAGAGAAGCCAAACATAACCATGTAACACGACCATGTTGATTTAAGTTCAGCACGACCGAGTAACACGAGCGTGTTGGAGGTCGTGTTAGCCATATCTCTCCAGATCTGGACGCAATTAAAAGATTTAAGTTGAACATGACCGTGTTGAATGGCCGTGTTGAAGTTCAAAAGCTGAGTAATATAAATACCATATCTAAACCCTAAGAGAAGAGGAAGAAAAAAAAGGAGTTCTGAAGAGAAATAGAGAGCTTTTAAGTAAACGCAGAGAAGAATTTCTTGAAGAAGCAAGAGTATCGAAGATCAAATTGTATACTTTGGAAATACAAGATAAATTTCTACAAGGGTTTTGCTTTCCATTATGATTATTTCAATTTTATTGTCAGATCTTATAGTATAATGATAGCTTAAATCCTTCAAGTATCTAGATTTGTGGAACCCTGGAATTATTATGTAATTTTATTTAAGTAATTATTCAATAAAATCTTTATTATCTTAATTCAATTATGTATGTTCTTCATTGCAAGAATTTAATATTTCTAGAGTATTAATTCTTGATTGTTGATATTATATAAATAGATTGAGAAATCGTTTATATAATTAGATCTAGTGTAATTGAAAAAAATTGCATGCAACCCTAGAGAAAGGATGACATAAATCTTTTGAATTAGGGTCAAACTTAATAATGGGATTCATAAAGCAAATGTAATGCAATTTTAGGAGTTTTAATTAGAGAGAGATCTCAATTAATCAAACTAAGATTAGAAATTAATAATCTTGAGAAAGATATTAATTTCATTAAGGAATTTCTACGGTTAAGAAAATAAAGAATGAAATTGAAATTAACTTTAATAAATTATATATGATTCTAGGAGGAAACTAAATCTAGACATGTATCCTTATAAGATTAATTTAAACTCTTGAGTCTACCTACTTTCTTTTCATCATTTTAATAATCATAAAATTCCTTAGTAATTAACTCCTTTTAGTTTGACAATTAGATAATAAAGTTTTAGTTAATATTAGTAATTGTAGTCTCTATGGGACGACATTCGTGATCAATTCACTATATTATATTAATCAATAGGTCCACTTGCCTATGATATCAAGTTTTTGGCACTGTTGCCGGGGACTACAATATTAAGAACGCTTCACACTCTATTAATCTAATCATTTTTTTTCTTTTTTTTTTTTCCTTTCATCTTGGTTACTACGGTTCTTGGAGACTGATCTAAAAAAGTATTCTTTTGCAATGTATGACCAGGAGTAATTCAACAAACCTTCTGGAAATAGACCCTAAAATAGAGAGAACCATCAAGGGCTTGAGGAAGAGTGTAAAACAAACATTGGACGAGCTAAATTTAGGATCCCCCTTGAAAGTCAAAGTGGAAGAAGAATACAAATCGATCAAAATGGCAAATAATGGGAACCAGAATGCGGTTAGGACCATGTCCAATTACGCAAGACCTAAACTCACTAGGACTGATTCGAGTATTGCTAAGCCGGTAGTTGATGCGAATAATTTTGAGATCAAACCGAATATTATTCAGATGGTGCAGCAATTTGTCCAATTTGATGGCCTGCGAGATGAGGACCCCAATGCTCATATTTCCAGTTTTCTAGAAAAATGTGATACCTTTAAAATTAACGGGGTTAGCGATGATGCCATATGCTTGAGATTATTTCCATTCTCCTTAAGAGTTAGGGCGAAACGGTGGTTAAATTCTCTCCTACGAGGATCAATCACTACATGGGATAAAATGGCTGAGAAATTTTTAGAAAAGTATGTCCCACCTGCCAAAACCGCAAAGCTTAGGAGTGATATCTCTACTTATGCTCAAATTGAATATGAGACACTATATGATACAAGGGAGCGCTTTAAAGATCTGTTGCGATGGTGTCTACATCATGGTCTCCCGCTTTGGATGTAAATCCAAACGTTCTATAATGGTCTCAATTTATCGACAAGGTAGATGATTAATGCTATAGCTAGCGGCACATTGAATACTAAAACACCTAAGCAAGCCCAAACCTTAATTAAGGAAATGGCTATGAATAATTACCAATGGGAGAATATTAAGGTAAGGCATAAAGCTGTAAGGATATATGGTGTAGATGCGATGGCAGCATTATCAGCTAAAGTTGATGCACTGACCCAAAAAATATATGACCTTTCAGTTGTACCACAACAATCTCAGATGACGTAGAGTGATGTTGTTGCTAAAGGGTTTATGGATCAAGACCAATTAGAATAAGCTAGTTACATGGGAAACCCCTCTAGGCCCCCAAATAATCCCTATAGCAATACCTATAACCCTAGGTGGAGAAACCATCTAAACTTCTTGTGGAGTAATCAAGGCCAAAATAAACAACAAACTACACTAAACCCATCCCTACATGGATTCCAACAACTTCCACTTCAAGATAAAAAAAAAAAAACCAAATTTGGAAGAGGTTCTGACCAAATTCATTCAAACATCAGACGCTCGATTCTAGAGTACAGAGATGTCTCTTAGAAATCAAGAAATTTCTATCTATAACCTTGAAAACTAAGTAGGTTCAAAAAGGCAACCGGGAAAATTGCTTGGGAATACTGAAACTAACCCTAGAGAACATGTTTAGGCAGTAACCCTTAGGAATGGAAAGGAGTTGCAAGTTGACAATTGCACAAAAAAAGATTAGGTGAGGATAGGGATCACAACCATTGAGAAGCAAAGTGAACCACCTAAGGTCGTTAAAGAGTTTAAACCACCTATACCCTATCCTGCTTGCCTAAAGAAGGATCGCACGGATGAGCATTTTGGCAAGTTCTTAGAACTCTTTAAACAATTGCATATTAACTTACCCTTTGTTGAGGCTTTATCAAAGATGCCCAAATATGCTAAATTTCTAAAAGATCTATTATCCAACAAATGGTAGTTAGAGGAGTTATCAACCGTGACACTCAGTGAGGAATGCTTAGCGATCTTATAGAATAAATTGCCTAAAAAGCTAAAAGATTTAGGGAGCTTTACTATTCCTTACCTGATCGGCACTTTGTTTATAGAGAAAGCCTTAGCAGACTTGGGAGTGAGCATAAACTTGATGCCATATAAACTCTTTGAAAGATTAGGATTAGGAGAGCCTAAACCAACATGTATGAGCTTATAATTAGCTGATAGGTCAGTAAAATACCCTAGTGGTATTATTGAGGATGTGTTGGTTAAAGTTGGGACCTTATCTTTCCTATTGATTTTGTCATTTTAGATATGGATGGGGATATAGAGGTCCCTTTGATCCTAGGTCGACCCTTCTTGGCCACTACTAAAGCCATCATTGATGTTAGTGATGGCAAACTCATTTTAAGAGTCGATGATGAAGAGCCAGTATTCAAGGTTCTAGAGGTGTTAAAGAAACCATTTAATTAAGATGATACATGCTATTTTCTTGATAGCAATGATCTCTCTATTGCTAGTTATATGCAGGAAATGCTTTACGAAGATCCCCTGGAGTTATGTATAGCATAAGGTGAGGTGAGTTTGAATGAAAACCCTGTACACGCATAAACCTTAATTCAATTAGAAGCTAATGAGTCATGTAGAGGAAAACGGACTTTGAGGAAATCAATAGGGGAAAGAGAGTAAGATTGAAACCCTCCATTGAAGAACCACCAATGTTAGAGCTTAAGCAATTACCTAATTATCTAGAATATGCTTTTCTAGAAAAGGACTCTAAATTACCGGTGATTATTTCTTCTAACTTGGAGAATAGTTAGAAAGAAAATCTCCTGCATGTTCTTAGGACACATAAGTGACCTATCGCATGGAAGATATCGGATATCCAAGGCATCAATCCTTCTTTTTGCACTCATAAGATCTTATTAGAAGACAACTTCAAACCGATCGTTCAACCCCAAAGAAGTTTAAACCTGAACATGAAGGAAGTTGTCAAGGCTGAGGTAATTAAACATATGGATGCAGGTTTGATATACCCTATTTCTGATAGCTCTTAGGTAAGCCCAGTACAAGTTGTTCCTAAGAAAGGCGGTCTAATGGTGGTCCCAAATGAGAATAATGAGCTCATCCCAACAAGGACTATTACTGGATGGAGAGTGTGCACCGATTATTGAAGGCTAAATGATGCTACATGGAAAGATCATTTTTCCTTACCATTTATCGACCAAATGCTTGAAAGATTAGCTGGGCATATGCATTACTACTTTCTGGATGGTTTATTTGGATACTTCCAAATTCCAATTGCTTTAGAAGATTAGGAGAAGACCACCTTTACATGCCCCTATGGTACCTTTGTGTACCAATGGATGCCTTTTAGCCTCTATAACGTGCTAGTAACCTTCTAGCGGTGTATGGTAGCCATTTTTGAAGACTTGATCGAAGAAATAATGGAGGTCTTCATGGATGACTTCTCAGTTTCTAGAGACTCATTTGAGCAATGCCTTCACAACTTAGATAGGGTTCTAATAAGATACGAAGAGACCAATTCAGCCTTTAATTGGGAGAAGTGCCACTTTGTGGTGCAAGAAGGAATCGTTTTGGGGCACAAAGTTTCTACTAGGGGGATTGAAGTGGACGCTGCTAAGATAGAAATAATTGCCAACCTTCTACCCTAACTTCAGTAAAGGCCGTTCGAAGCTTCTTAAGACATGCGGGGTTTTACAGGAGATTTATTAAAGATTTCTCTAAGATAGCTAGGCCTTTGATAAGATTATTGGAACATGATGTCCCGTTTATGTTCTCATAAGAGTGCTATGATGCATTCAATGCTCTTAAGTATAAATTAATTAATGCTCCTATTATGGTCTCTCTTGATTAGAATCTCTCCTTAGAGTTAATGTGCGATGCTAGTGACTTTGCAGTTGGAGTCGTGCTTGGCTAAAGAAAAGATAAACATTTCCAATCCATTTCATACGCTAGCAAAACCCTCACGGATGCTTAGGAAAATTATACAACTACTGAAAAAGAGTTGTTAGCTGTTGTCTCTGCATTTGATAAATTTCGTTCCTATTTGATTCTATCTAAAGTTATCATTTACACTGACCATTCTGTTTTACGATACTTATTGAGTAAATCAGATGCTAAACGACGACTCATCCGATGGATCCTATTACTCCAAGAATTCGATATCGAGATTAGAGACAAAAAAGGTGCTGAGAATCTTGCAACGGATCACCTATCCAAACTCGATAATCTAACCTTAGAGAAACTGGACGAAAAAGAGATTAATGAATCATTTCCCGAGGAACGCTTATACGCTGCCACTCAGGTAAGTGAACCTGACTCTCCATGGTTTGTTGATATAGCCAATTATTTGGTTTCTCACACTTTCCTTAAAGAGCTTTCGGGTCAGCAAAAGAAGAAATTCTTTGTTGAGTTGAAATATTATTTTTGGGAGGACCCTTACCTTTTCAGAATTTATGCAGATCATATTATAAGGAGATGTGTGTTTCACAAGGAAGGTTGGCAAATACTCAGCTATTGTCACACCGAAGCAACGGGAGGTCATCATTGTCCTAACGGAACCACTCACAAAGTCTTAAAAGCAAGATTCTTCTGGCTTACTCTATTCAAGGATGCTCATAGGTATGTAAAATCATGTGATAAATGTCAACGAATAGGTAATATTTCCCAACATGATGCAATGCCCCAAAATTACATTCTTGTTTGTGAAGTATTTGATGTATGGGGTATTGATTTTATGGGTCCTTTCCCAAACTCAATAGGAAATAGGTATATTTTAGTAGCCATCAACTATGTGTCAAAATGGGTTAAAGCTTAAGCCCTGCCTACGAATGATGCTAGGGTAGTCACCAAATTTCTCAAAAAACTATTTTCTTGATTCGATGCTCTAAGGGCAATCATCAATAATATGGGCACACATTTTTGCAATACGCAATTTGAGAAAATACTTAAACGGTATTGTGTAGACCACATGATAGCCACCCCCTATTACCCCTAAACCAATGGTCAAGTAGAAGTTGCTAATAGGGATTTAAAGAGAATTTTGGAAAGAAAAAAAAACAGTAGAGTACCATAGGAAGGATTAGACAGATAATCTCGATGACACCCTGTGGGCCTATAGGACAGCATACAAGACACCATTAGGTATTACCCCTTATAGACTTGTATATGGGAAAGCATGCCATTTGCTTGTTGAGATTGAGCATAAAGCCTTTTGGGCGATTAAGCGTGTTAACTTTGACCTCAAGTTTATAGGAGCTAAACGAAAGTTTCAATTAAACGAACTTGAGGAATGGAGAGCAGCCACAAATGAAAATTCACGGCTATATAAAGAACGGACCAAACGCCTTCATGATAAGAGAATCGGTTAAAGGAGGCCATTTCAAAAAGGAGACCATGTTTTACTATATAATTCTCGCATGAGATTATTCCCGATCAAGTTAAAATCTCGTTGGTTTGGTTCGTTCTTGGTCAAAGTAGTCTTCTCATATGAGACCATTGAAGTAAAATATCCAGAGAAAGGCACATTTAAAGTCAATGGTAGCGACTGAAGCTGTACCTTGAGGCAGGTTGATCAATTGACTAAGGAGGAATTTTGCCTCCACTTCGACACCTTAAATCACTCTCCAACCCCCCCCCAATCGAGCTATGACGTTAACCATAGACGCTTTTTAGGAGGCAACCTAACCCTTAATTCCCTTAGGATTTGATTTAAAAAAAAAAAAAAGGGGGCCATTCAGCACGATCATGTTGTGACCATATTATTTCGAAACAATCCTACCGAGAGATACACAGTGCTTCAACATAGTCATGTTTAGGTCATGTTGCATCTATACGGAGCACCCTAAAGATACACGACCGTTTAACATGGTCATGTTGATTCCACAAATCCTATCGAGAGTTACACAACCATTCAATACGGTCGTATTCAGGCTGTGTTGTATATATGCCTTACACCAATAGTTACACGACTATTTAGCACGGTCATGTTTTGACCGTGTCGACCTCACTTGTTCCATCGAGAGCTACACGATCGTGTAACACGGTTGTGTTTGGGTCATGTTCGATTAAAACGTTTACATCTACTCCAACACGACCATGTTTCATGGACGTGTTCACAATTATATAAATAGCCGCACAGTCATTCATCTATCTCCTTAGTCTTTTCCCTTTCTCCCTCTCTCTCACGATAATTACTTTACACATTCCTCCCATCTACACACACTTGGGCATTGATTGTTTTAGTAATTGTTTTTACTCATCCCAGGTATGTGATACTTCCTCTCTCCCATAAGTTGTTTTATTTCAGATATCTTTCCACATCTAGCATAGGAAACATGACCTAGGCCCTAAGGTTTCTCAATTTTCATTTCCTTTTTGCAATTGGGCTATCATCCTTGCATTATTATGAGAAATTAGGCTACAACGTGATGAACACGATACGAACATGGTCATGTATTTTGAAAAAAAAAAATTCAAAACTCTGCACTTTCTGCATGATCATGTTGGGGTTGAGCTCAACCATTTCTATACGATCATGTTGGGTCATGCACATTCCCTATTTGTTCTCTCTCCATAGATATCCCTATTCATGTTTCACATGTACACACTTCATAATTTTCTACATTACATGTGTCCATGAAATTCTCATGCTCATTTTAAGACATCATGCCACCAAAATAAGCCCATTAAAAGCAACCTATTACCCGAAAGACGAGCGGACAAATTTCTGCATCATCCTCTTGACCAACTCGCTATGTGCAATTACTCGCACTTCTACCACCTACTCAATCCTAAACATAAGGTATGTTGACTTTTACCCAACAAGCACATTGGGATAAGTTTCATCGGTTGAAAGATAAGGATTTTAACCGAAGCTTGTATTTAGAATGGCGCGTGTTGGAAAGGTTAGGATGTGATGATGAGGTTAGAAGCTTAATTAGTGTTGGTGGCTGGGAAAGGTTCTTCTCCCTCTGTGCTCCTATCTATAGGGAACTTACTTTAGAGTTTCTCTCTACATTTAAAGTGGAGAATGATCATATATCTTAGGGTACTCAAAATAGTATGCATTTTCAAATAGGCGGAAAGTTTTATCGCCATAGCCCAGCTAGCCCATTATGTGGGACTCTATGATGAGTGGTTTATCGAGATTGATGACTTCATACAGCTTCCTATTAACTTTCCTCATAGAGTCACTCTCGTTGCATTTTGGCAATCTATTAGCTAGGACATGAGATATGATCCCAAACAAGCGAAAGCATCAAAACTCAAAAATCTCGTGTATCGGGTAATACATTAGTTACTTTCGCACACCATCACTGGGCATGGGAAAAGTACAGGAGTTGTCTCCACTAGTGACATCCTTTATCTCTATAGTATGATTGAAGGTTCTCCCTTTAATCTAGGTGTGCTATTAACTTTCTTCTTCCGACACCAAGCTTATGATACATGGGTAGGTACTATTAGCTGTGGGCCCTATATTACACTTTTAGTTCAAGGCATGGGTTTATTTCAAGAGCTCCCTTAGATGCTCCAAGTTCGGGACATGGAACCTATTAAACTTGAGACCTTTAAACAGAAGAAATTGTTTCATGACACCTTGGAGAACAACCTGATGAGTGACCTTAGACACCAAGGGACAGTACTCAATTGGATAGGATTAAAGAAAAATTGGATCAACTATTAATTGTCAAAGAAGGATGTAAACGCAACTGGAAAAGAGTATATAGGAGAGTTCATAGATTGGAAGAATTTGCTGAAAACATTTCGTCCAAATATCACATTCCTTTTCCCCTATGACATAAGACTCCAACTAATAAAGATGTCGAGGAAGCAAATGCAGCTGATGAAAATATGGATGTTGATGATGATGAGGAAGATGATGATAAGGAAGATAATGAGGAAGAGGAGGATTATAATGATGATTGACATGATGATAGTTAGGATAGTTTTTTCTATGTACTTTTAATGAAACTCCGATGGCCTTTTTTTTTTTTTAATTATGAGGCTAGATTGTCTTTCATATATATATATATTATATATATATATATATATATATATTCTTTCTATTCTCCACTTGTGTAGTTCCTCTTATGCTCACAATAGCTGCAGTGTACAATTCCAAATATTCTACAAAGGATTCTCATGCAATGAAGCTTGAGACAATTTCAGGGGAGTACAATTTTCTCTTTTTCTTATCATTATTTTCTTTTTTCTTTTCTTTCGTTGTTTTATTGTCCTTTATCTTGCATGAGATTTAATTTATACATTAGGGACAATGTACAACATTAAGTATGGGGGAGTAGTATTTAGATTAACTTGTAATATAGAATAATAACTATTTAGAATAAGTATTTTGTACTTATTATACTTTATTAGAGTTGAAAAGAAAAATCTATATAAAGTAGAATTATCTTTCATTTAAACCTTGATTTTAAACTTAGAATTAGAATAATATCACTAATTAGGAATTATCATCTACATTTTAAAATTTTACTTAGATATATACTCATTCCTTATAAATTTTTTTCAGAGCAATATAACTTTTAGTAAATAATCAGAAATTTATTTATTGATAATTCCATGAAAAATTAATAAAGTTAGAGGATACATAAATGAATTGAATTAAATAAAAGTTTAACAATGAGCCTCATTGACTCGAGTAAGTAAGCACGTGGGATGCCTCTTTTAAGAGGGATAACATCTGTTGCCTTGAGTAATAAACTCAGGATCATAGGTCTAAAGCTCGTTAAAAGGGTTAAGAGAAAAGTCCGAGAAAGTTAAACACAATAAAATTAAAGTAGTGGATGGTTCAAAGGAATATCTTAAAACCTAGTAGCATAAAGTCATCTGGCTTGGGACGTATTGACTGATGAAACTACTAAAAAAAAAAAAACTAAGGGGATGATCAAGAGATAAGTAATTATGAATACATTTACTTTAAATTATAGTGCTCAATAAGATTAAAGAGGAGAGTGTATATATCTTAGCTAAGTGGTTAAAATATGGATGATTTTTCCTTTAATTAGTTGATGTTGTATTTGATTTAAAGTTTATAAATCTTTATTTAAATGGTATGAGTAAACTTTAACTTATATGTATTAACTCTTGAACTCTAATATTTAATTAAGTACATAGTTACTAGTGTATTATTTTCTTTACAAGTTAATTTAAAACATTAATAACAAGATGAAGATCTTCCTTGAGCAATCATTAGCTTAAATAAACATTTCTTGTATGAAATTATGAATTGATTAATTTGCTTGAGGACAAGCAAATGTTTAAGTACGGGGGAATTTGACAAATGATTAATAGAATATATTTGTAAACAAGATTCTAGATGAATTCAAAGAAATTATAAGAATTTTTAGGCAATATGCTACCTAATTGAATAATATTTTTATTTTAGGTTTAATATATTCTTTAATCAATAAAGGAAGAAAATGAGTCAAGTTTCATGTGATTCAAAGTTAAAATAAAGAAATTTGATACATTTGAAGAATCAACACAATCAAGTAACATGGTCATGTTGAACTTAAAGGAAGACCAGAAGGATACAAGAATAAATAACACGACCATGTTAGCTGTTATGTAACTTTTAAAGTAAGAGAAGCCAAACATAACCATGTAACACAACCATGTTGATTTAAGTTCAACACGACCGGGTAACACGACCGTGTTGGAGGTTGTGTTAGCTATATCTCCCTAGATCTGGACTCAATTAAAAGATTTAAGTTGAGCGCAACCTTAACATGACTATGTTGAATGGTCGTGTTGAAGTTTGAAGGCAAAGTAATATAAATACCAGATCTAAACCCTAAGAGAAGAGGAAGAAAAAAAAGGAGTTCTAAAGAGAAATAGAGAGCTTTTAAATAAACGCAGAGAAGAATTCCTTAAAGAAGTAGGAGTATCGAAGATCAAATTGTATACTTCAGAAATACAAAACTATTTCTAAAAGGGTTTTTCTTTCCATTATGATTTATTTCAATTTTATTGTCAGATCTTATAGCATAATGATAGCTTAAATCCTTCCAATATCTAGATTTGTGGAACTCTGGAATTATTATTTAATTTTATTTCAGTAATTATTCAATAAAATCTTTATTAACTTAATTCAATTATGCATGTTCTTCATTGCAAGAATTTAATATTTCTAGAGTATTAATTCTTGATTATTGATATTATATAAATATATTGAGAAATCATTTATATAATTAGATCTAGTATAATTGAAAAGAATTGCATATAACCCTAGAGATAGGATGACATAAATATTCCGAATTAAGGTCAATCCTAATAATGGGATTCATAGAGCGAATGTAATGCAATTTTAGGAGTTTTAATTAGAAAAAGATTTCAATTAATCAACCTAATATTAGAAATTAATAATCTTGAGAAAGATATTAATTTGATTAAGGAATTTCTATAGTTAAGAAAATAAAGAATGAAATTGGAATTAACTTTAAGAAATTATATATGATTCTAAGGGGAAACTAAATCTAGATACGTATCCTTATAACATTAATTTAAACTCTTTAATATACCTACTTTCTTTTCATCATTTTAATAATCATAAAATTCTTTAGTTAATTAGCTCCTTTTAGTTTAACAATTTGATAATAAAGTTTTAGTTAATATTAGTGATTGTAGTCTCTGTGGGACAACATTCATGATTAATTCACTATATTATATTAATCGATAGGTGCACTTGCCTATGATATCAACTTCCATTCCCATTACCAGTTCTAAGTCTACCATCCACACTCTCAACAATGCCCTAAATGCCTACAGAAAGTTCCTAAAGGGTAACCTTCAAATCAACTTAAGATTAGAGGAATGCATCGCGAGATCAATCAATGGTATCTCACATTTTTTGAGCAAAATCCATTATAGCCCATTGTTGTTACTCCAACATGTCAATAAGCTCCTTACGCAACAATATAATCGCATTCAGTTGTAACATTGTAATCTTTCCCTTAGACTTTCCACTCTACATATCTATAAGCTCTCCCAATTCAGATATATTCTCCATCTCCTCATAAAGAATGTTGTTGTGGACTTTAAAAAGATGTGGTCATCACCAATTCCATTTTTCTAGGACCTAGGTTTCTCAACCCAAGCTTTGATACCATGATGATATGACAAGTTCTAAAAAGAATTTGCCATATAAAAATAATTTTAGGGATTAAAAAGGTTTTTTTTTCCCAATATTTTTTTATTTTTAATAATAGAAACAAGGAATTAAAGATATGTTTAAGGATTTTGGAGAGTAATCATAGAAACTACTATCTACAAGTTTCTAATAATAAGCTAAGTATAGCGCTACACAAGAAGAATTACAGACTAAAGGTATAAAGATCGATCACTACAATTCAACACATAAATTGATAAAATCATTAATCATAAGAGTTAAGATTGCAAGAATGCAAAAGAGAATTTTATTGTTTAAGAAGGCAAAAATTGACAACTGTTGTAAACAAGAAGTATTTATAAGTTCCCTTAACAACCCTAAGGGCATAGATGTAAACATATTTACTAAAAATACAAATAATACCTAAAATTAATATTTATTTAAAGAAAAATAGCATAAGTTAGTGCATTTAGTAGGTTTATGGGTAGGGAGCATTGGTGTGAACCTTGGTCGTGATCATCTTTGAGGCTTTAACTCTCAATTGACTTACTTAGACGAATACAATTTGGTTCACGGCCGTGTGTTTTAACTGTGATCCTTATTGTTTCCTTGTTCATTCCATTCACACTTCAAGTTCATGAGCATAAACTTGATGATAAACCTTTGTGATCTTTCTTAAACATCTGATACTTCCACTAACTTCATTTTCAACCTATAAACGTTCATTTTAGCAAAGTAAAGTCTCCCTTGCATTAATTCCAAATGTATGAAGCTAGAAATTTTCCACAAATAGCTTATCATCTTCATTCCCAAGATCATTAATAATTCTGAGTTAAACTATGAAGTGCTTATGCTCTTGCCCTTGTGATCAGACCATAATACTCATCAAAACCTAATTTTAATTTGTCTCCTAAAACCATTTTTACTGACCTACTCCAAAGAAGAAAATCACTACCATTAAAAATCAAATTCCTAATACTCATTCTTAGATTATTCAAGCTAGATAGATACATTGGATCAATAACCAACTATGCCCCTAAATTTCTTCCACCTTATTATATAGACATTGCTATAATGAAGGGGGAAAAAATCAAAGAAACATAACAAAGTCGTATAAAAAAAATCAAAACCTAATCGCTCTGATACCATGTGAGAACTTGCATGCTATAGATGAATGTATCACCATTGTACTTTTAGAAAAGAAAATGAAAGAGAGTTCTTGAACAATTCATAAGAGAGAAAAATTGGTAAAGTGTATTTATTAGTTTGTTATAGAAAATAAACAAAGTATTTAAATGTACAATTTCTACAAAGAAACAACAACCAATAAGAAAATTACTGATGTGCTTTGATTCCAAATCACAGGTACACAATTACAATTGAAGAATCAATTAAACAAAAACCTATAATATAGCGTGATTCCAAGTGCCTCAAAAGATGATGTGCTTTGATACCAAAAAGATGATGTGCTTAAAATGACCAAAGCACATACAAACAACAAATTGAAGTAATTCCAATCAACAAACACTTCACAAGAGGCGTAAGCCCTTAATTCCTTATGAATCCGAATTATTAAACAAAGTATGATATGACACCAAATGAAGATATGCTTAAATGATTCAAGCAAATAACATAATCCAATAAAACCAACTCCACAAGAGGCATGAACAACAATAACAACCAACAACATTTAGCTTGATTAACCCCTTCACAAATTAACCCTAATTCACGAAAATGGAAACTAAATGGCTATATGGAACAATCAATTGCAAGAATATCAATGGTTAATAAAGGAAATGAACTTAGATTCCAATTCAAATTGAAAAGTTTCAAATATGAAAATAAAACCCTAAATTCATGTGAACCAAAGGAAACAACAAAAAGCACCTGGATATGATTCACTAAGTATAATTTGTAAAACAACAAGAAATGATTGATATTACTCACAATCACTTAAGTTGGTTATTGCCACAATTTCAGTGATGAATTTGATAAGAGATCAATGGCAATGCAAGGGGAATCCTCATGGCCACAAGAGTGTTTTTTTTCAAATTATCAAAAGTCTCCCTAAAAACCCTAGTTAGCAAGTATTTATACTTGCTCTAATTAGGGTTGAAATGTCCAAAAAATTACATCTATGCCACTAATGTAGCCAATCCTAATTTAACAAATACAACTAAATAAAAATGTCCTAAAATGATTACAAAGTAACCAGTTCAAAGATAAAATAACAAATACAAATATGGTCTTCAAAGAGTCGGTTCTTCAAGTTAATTGTGATCATCGCGAACCATTGGATGTGAGTCCGATAATGTTCCCAATTTGATCAATAGTGTAGGTCATGTGGCATCCCGTAAAGACTAATCACTATACCTGCTATATTACAACTCAAACATTATTAGATAAAGAAAATGGATACATATGAGTGATTTGGATGATGATCTAAATCAGGTTCCCCGACTATTAGGATCGCATGGTAGATTCCCATCATCTCCTCGGGCCTTTGAAATATTTGCCCTCAAATCTAGAGGGTCATTTCTTAGACTAAACCCGGATGCCTTTGTCACCTTGCTTGCCCGAATGTGAGAAGAAACAAAAATAGTCTTGATTTGCTCTTAGAAACTGTGCACCTCTGATGGAGACATAGGTGTTAATATTATTCGAGACCTTTCCTTCCAAAAAATGTAAGTGTTTCTAAATCCGTCATGTAACACCTTCCTATCAAACATTTAGGGTCTACCCAAAAGCAAATGAAAGGTACACATGGGAATTACATCACACAAGATCTCATCATGATATTTCTTTCCTAGACTCACTGGCATCTTTGCCCTTTGTGTAACATGCATACTATCCCGATTGTCCAACCAACGCAAATTATAAAGATTAGGATGTAGACTAATGGATAGTTTTAATTTGTCTACTAATGCAGCAGATATGACATTAGTGCAAGTACCACTATCAATGATCAATACACAAAGGTTACCTTTGATCCAGTAAGAAGTGTGGAATATGTTCTCTCTCTGTTTGTCCTTACCATCAGGAGATATAGTCTGAACCCAGTGCAACACATTAATAGGTAAATACTATTCACTTGTTCCCTCCTCTTGTGCCCCAGCAATCTGATCGTCATAGTATTCCTATAATGCTATAGATAGGTCTGTAGGCTTTATGGTTTCTTTTTCATCCTCATCTTCTTCTCCAGTATCCTCTATAACTGTCATGATTCTCTTATTAGGACACTGTGTAGCCATATGCCCAAATCCCATGCATTTAAAGCATTTAATTTGGTGCATTTTTCCACTAGTTGTTCCTAGTACAGTTTGCATAAAATTAGGTCCTATTACCTCTTTACCCTTCCTAGAAGTCATTTTCTCTTTGTTTGTGCTGGGGGTAACTCTGTCCACTGCCCTGACTGGTTTACCTACTATCTTTGGTCCTCCTGACTGACCATCAACTCCCATAGGCCTGGTAATAGCATTGGGCTTACTACTAGTAACCCTGAATAGATTGGATCACCTCTGCCTTTCCACTTTCAAGGCTAGCTATATAGCTTCATCAAGTGTACTGTATCTCTATAGCTCAACTACAAATGTGATCTCATATTTCAGCCCAGATGTAAAGCATGCTAGGGTTTGCTTTAGTAGCTCTACTAACCTACATCTGATCATCAGGGTTTCGAAATCCTGCACATAATCATCTACTATTTTGCCTCCTTGTCTCAAAGTCTAAAGACGCATAAATAGCTCCTGCCTATAGTGTTTAGGAATGAACCTCTTCTTCAAAACCCTCTTCATATCTCTCTAGGTATGAATTTCAGTCTCTCCATCCCTCTACTTGCTAATCACCAAATTTTTCTACCACAAGGTGGCATACCCTATGAATTTAACTGCAGCAAGTCGAACTCGGGTGTTATCATCTATCTCATAGCACTCGAAAAGGCCTTCAACCTTATCCTCCCAATCCAGGTAATCATCTGCTGAACCCTTACCATCAAAGGAAGGCATCTGCAGCTTCATATACTCTAAACCCCTAAGTGGCCTGAAATCCCTGTTTGGGTAAGGATTGACCTTAAAGTTGTTATTCCTCTCTTCCCTATAGGGATGATGATCTCCCTCTAGGGATGATGATCTCCCTCCATTCTTCTTCCCACATTTCCTCCTCTTACTGCTCCCCCTCTCTGGATGTTTTATGGAGCTACTTTTGGTGGTGCCTGAAGATTTGCTACTGGTGGTTATGGCATTGTCATCCTGTCAATCCTTGTTGCTAGAGTAGCAACAATGGTAGTAAGGTCCTGAAGTTGATCTTCCAAGGTTCTTCTACCTGCAGCATGATGACTCTGTCCTCAACCAATCTGGCTATTGGCCTCATTGCCAATCCCCCCATTTGCACTGTCATTCGATATGCTTGTAATTGGTTGAAGTACAATCCCACAATTTGAAGTACTGATGTGCTCAAAACCAAGGTCTAAGCACATGCAAATGATTCCAAGAAACAAGCCCCAACTTACATACAAAACCGGTCCAATTGGAATGGAAATTTACGTGAACCCTAATGAAATTTGATGCAATTCAAAGGTCCAATGATGCAATCACAATCCAATAATGATAAACTTCACTAAATAACAATAAAATAAAATGAATTCCACATGAAATATATGAGGAAGAAAAGAACCAAAACCGTGATTTATCCTCTTCCAACAAGCACAATGCATGCCACCAATGAGATTTTGATATCAAGTACTAAAAACAATCAATCTTTAACAAAATAATTGATCACAAATTGCAATAAAAAATATTTCCAAGAAAAATCCAAAATCAACCCTAGATATGACTCACTAGTGATGAAATGGAAACACAACAAAGAAGGAATTGATATTACTCATAATTACCCTTTGTTACACTCGCCATAATTTCAACTCTTGGAAATTGAAATTGATAAGAGAATTAGAACTAGGGAAACCCTAAGCCCTCTCACAAAAATGTGAAGTGTATAATCTGAAAATTGGCCTCCTCAAACCCTACTATAAGCAAGTATTTATACTTGCTACTCCTAGGGTTAGAAAATGGTCAAAATTACAAGTTTGTCACTTTTAAGGTGGTCGGTCCTAAATGGAAATTACAATAAAATGAAAGTGTCCCAAAAGAAAAATATAACATAAAATAGTCTATAGAACAATTACAAAGTACAAAAATATCATAAGTCTTCATGAGCCAATGCTTCGGAATGGAAACAATCGCAGCGAGTCTTTGATTGTAAATCTAAAAATGTTTCGTGTCCTTCAACTAGTGTAGGACATATTGGCATCCCATGGAGAATTATTATTGTACCTGTAAGATTATTTCTCAAATATTATTAGATGAAAAGAAATGACGTAAAATATGAGTGATTTGGATCATCATCCAAATCGAGTTCTGAAAGTGTCGATGGTGCCAGAAATTTTCCCATCAAGTACACTCCTTTAACAACACCACGTCACAATAGCACGTTTTAAACAATCAACACTCATACACAATTATACACCCACGGTGCAACAATTCAATAAACACAATTATCACTTCTTGACAATTCAAGTATAGTAAAATAAATGAAGCACAAATAATCACTTCCAAGTAGTTAAGTTATTAATTTCAACTAGCAAGTGTTTAAGTAATGAGTTTCAATTATTTTCACACTTTAATGCTTGTTTTTTAATTCAAACTTCACTACTCAACTTTCCTTTCTTGCTACGATTTCACACCCACAATTAGTCTTAATGTGCAGCACCTTACACCACACACAACTTCTTCAACAAGTGGCAATTCAATCACTATACACTTACACCACCACACATACAAACAATTACGGTGCACTCAATTCACCACTACACGTTATAACACCTTCACCTTAATACACACACAACACTTCAAAGTATACACTTCCTTGCTACAACATAACTCCAATTCGCCACTCACACAACACAATTGACACTGCAATCTACAAACAAAGGCAGCAATAAAATTCAAATTACTCCACTAAATGCAACCTTCTCCACAAATGGTAAAAAACAATTCAAATTCAAATAACACTTATTCAATGCTACTCAATGAATTGCTTCAAACTTAAAGAAGGTGTTTGAATTTCAAATATCTTCCTATCCTTCCACGTAATTTCAAATCTAGAAATGGTAAATTGTACTCCCCAATTTCGAAATCAACAACACACAATTCACTATCACACTCTTTGATGAGAGCCATGATGGGAGCTAAGCCAGAAGATGGAATGTGGATCCTCTTGAAGTGCCACCTGGACCGATCACAAGAAATCGAGCGAAACGATTCAAGAAAGCACTTAACGGGTTGATAAAGGATGTCCACGAAGCCGGAAAGGATTGGAGCAATCATGAAGCTGGAATGGATTGGATCAACCATGGGAATGCCCTTGCTCTTGTACAAGTCATAACGGATACGGGTTGAAGAGGACATGTCTTTACAAGGCACGGCCGTGTAGTGAGTCTGGAGGTTACACAGAATCATATACAGTCGTATACAAGGTTCAAAGGCACGGCCGTGTAAGGTGTTAAGAATATCTACAGAAACATACACGTCTAGAAGGGCACGGCCGTGTATATGCTCTACGCCGGCTCCAACGCCGCCGGCCTTTAAGTCCCTGTTTTGTTATTTTTCCGCAACTTAATAATGGTATATCGTTTTGGGCCTTTATTGTTACGAATTGTAAACCCTACTATAAAGTTTCTAGGGTTTAGAACAGATAGAATATAGAATATACAGCATACAAGTTTGAAAACACTTTTGAGAGAATTTCTCTCTTGTTTCTTTAAAGAACTACTCTAGAACTTATCGGATTTTCTTCCGTGGCATTCATCCCGACTTATCAATCGGTCTTTCATCCCGATTGTGGCGTCTACATAATATACCAAGGTTCTTGCCTCACTTATAGGCAACGGGTCACGGTTTCCACTCGATTGTTTGGCATCTTGGGTAGCAATTCCAAACGTATTAGTATTGGGCTTCGTCACACATTGGCATGGTTCGTATCAGTTTGGTATCAGAGCCTAGGTTTGTTAAACCATCAATTCGGTTTGAGGAAGGTAACATCAAAACCCTAACTCCAATCGTTCATATCAATTGTTCATATCAAGTTCATAGTGTTAATTGTCTATTGAAAAGTGTAGTGCCTCCTATTCAATTTTGTTACAAAAAAAAATCACAACAAAAAAAAAAGGAACGTGACCAAGAGTAAAAAAAAAAAAAAACAAAGGCAACAAAAAGGAAAGAAGAAGAGGAAAATTTCGAGCCCCTAGAGTTGTTTTGAATTCTACGGAAGGGATTGGTGTAGTTTGGTTAGTTCCAAGAGAATTGAGAAGAGGAATTGGTGAGTTGATATCATCATTGCTTGTGAAAATACATGAGTGACTGTGTGATATCATCCTTTGAGTGAAACACGTAAGGGAGTGTATCGTGAGGCTTAATTATATATATTTGTGTTAGTACTAATCTTTTTTCTGCAGGAACGATGTCGAGGTAACATTCTCCTGAAAGTGAGAGGGGAAGGTTTGATGCTAGGTTAGTGATTGTGGCGTCTACATAATATACCAAGATTCTTGTCTCACTTATAGGCAACAGGTCGTGGTTTCCACTCGATTGTTTGGCATCTTGGGTAGCAATTCCGAACATAATGGTATTGGGTTTCGTCAAACATTGGCGTGGTTCGTATCAGTTTTGGTATCAAAGCCTAGGTTTGTTAAAACATCAGTTCGGTTTGAGGAAGGTAACATCAAAACCCTAACTCCAATCGTTCATATCAATTGTTCGTACTCAATTTCATAGTATTAATTGTCTATTGAAAGTGTAGTACCTACTATTCACGTTTGTTACAAAAAAAAAGGGGGAACGTGATCAAGAGCAACAAACAAAGGCAACAAAAAAAAAATCGGAAAGAAAAAGAGGAAAATTTCGAGCCCTAGAGTTGTTTTGAATTCTACGGAAGGGAATTGGTGTAGTTTGGGTTAGTTCCGAGAGAATTGAGAAGAGGAATTGGTGAATTGATATCATTATTGCTTGTGAGAATACATGAGTGACTGTGCGATATCATCCTTGGAGCAAAACACGTAAGGGAGTGTATCGTGATGCTTAATCATATATATATTTGTGTTCGTGCTAACCTTTTTTCTGTAAGAACTATGTCGAGGCAACATTCTCCTAAAAGTGAGAGGGGAAGGTTTGATGCTAGGTTAATGATTAAGGCGTTGAGGGGTGAGATGAAGAGGATGTTTCAGGAGGAGATGGAACAAATTCATGAGACGGTAGAGCAAAAACTAGAGCAATCTAAAAACGTCTTCCAAGGGCGTAAGAGGGAAAGTTGTTCTAGGAGAGTATAAAGGGGTGGAGATGAAATGTCTGATGATGAATTTGATGAACCTTCTGTCGGGAGTTATAGAGGTTATAGTGGTAGGAATAGAGGAACTAGGGATTAGGAAGATAGAGGAGATAGGAATAGAGAGAATATCTTTCATACTAGATGTTATCTAGGTGATCATATTTGCAGTTTGATCATTGATGGAGGAAGTTGCACTAATGTAGTGCGTAATTTTATTGTCGAGAGGCTGGGACTCAAGACTACTAAACACCTTAGTCCATATAAATTGCAGTGGCTGAATGATAGTGGCGAGACTAAGGTGAGTAAGCAAGCCTTGATTGCTTTTCGCATCGGTAGGTATGAGGATGAGGTGCTATGCGATGTAGTGTCGATGTAGGCATGTCATGTGTTATTGGGGAGGCCATGGCAGTTTGATAGGAAGGTTGTTCATGATGGCTTTTCTAACAAGTATACGCTTGTTCACCAGGGGAAAAGCTTTAATCTTAAACCCTTAACACCTAAACAGGTGTATGAGGATCAGTTGCAGCTACAATAGTCTTTTGCAAAATATAAGGCGAGTGAAAAACAGAGGGAGAGTGAGAGAGTAAAAGACAACGAGAAAGAAAAGGAACACAAAAGTCGATATCAAAAAGAAAAAGAGAGGAAGGCTGGAAAGAGTGTGAGAGACCAAGTTGAAGGGGGATCAACTTTGGTGGTGAGTGAAAAGGAGAGTGCAGCCTTGCAAAAGGAGAGTTGTGTGGCAAGAGCGAGTGTAGTGAGGAGAGCGTTAGTGATGAAGCAACCTATGTTGTTGCTGATTTTTAAGGAAACTTGTTTGAATACTAACGAACTATTTAACTCTTTGCCTAGTGTGGTTGTGTCTATTGTGCAGGACTTTGAAGATGTCTTCCCTGAAGAGATTCCAAAGGGATTACCACCTATTTGTGGTATTGAGCACCAAATTGACCTTGTACCCGGAGCATCGATTCCAAACAAACCAACTTATAGGAGCAATCCAGAGGAGACAAAGGAACTCCAAAGGCAGGTCAATGAATTAATGGAGAAGGGGTACGTGAGAGAAAGCATGAGTCCATGTACAGTGCCTGTGATTTTGGTACCTAAGAAGGATGGGTCATGGAGAATGTGTGTTAACTGCCGCGCCATCAACAACATCACGGTAAAGTATCGTCATCCCATTCATCGCTTAGATGACATATTAGATGAGTTATATGGGTCTAGTGTCATTCCTCATGAGCCTTGGGTAGATATTTCCATGGATTTTGTGTTAGGATTACCCAGGTCTAGACATGGTTGAGATTCTATTTTTGTAGTTGTTGATAGATTTTCTAAGATGGCACATTTCATTCCTTGCCACAAAACAGATGATGCTTACAATATTGCTAATTTGTTCTTTAGGGAAGTTGTGAGATTGCATGGTATGCCTAGAACAATCGTATCGGATAAAGATGCTAAGTTCTTGAGCTACTTCTGGAAGACCTTGTGGGCTAAGTTAGGAACTAAGTTATTGTTTTCTATTACTTGTCATCCACAAACTGATGGTCAAACTGAGGTAGTAAATCGAACTTTATCTACTTTGTTGAGGACTGTCATTAAAAAGAATATTAAAAGTTGGGAGGATTGTTTGCCGCATGTTGAATTTGCCTATAATCGCACAATGCATTCTGCTACTAAGTTTACTCCTTTTGAAATTGTGTATGGTTTTAATCCACTAACTCCTTTGGATTTATCACCTCTGCCTATTTCTGAGTATGTTAATCTAGATGGCAAGAAGAAAGCAGAATTTTTTAAACAGACCCATGAGAAGGCAAGGCTAAACATTGAGCAAAGAACGGAGCAATATGTGAAACAAGCCAACAAGGGTCGTCGACAAGCTATCTTTGAACCTGGAGACTGGGTTTGGGTTCACATGCGCAAAGAGCGGTTTCCTGTGCAGCGTCGATCTAAATTACTTCCTAGAGGCGATGGACCATTTCAAATTCTTGAGCGCATCAATGATAATGCATACAAGATAGATTTGCTAAGTGAGTATCAAGTAAGTGCTACGTTTAATGTTACTGATCTGAGTCCTTTTGATGTAGGCAATGATTTGAGGACAAATCCTTTTCAAGAGGAGGGGAATGATGAGAGCCATGATGGGAGCCAAGCCAAAAGATGGAATGTGGATCCTCTTGAAGTGCCACCTAGACTGATCATAAGAAATCGAGCGAAACGATTCAAGGAAGCACTTAATGGGTTGATAAAGGATGTCCACGAAGCCGGAATGGATTGGAACAACCATGGGAATGCCCTTGCTCTTGTACAAGTCATAACGGATACGGGTTGAAGAAGGCGTGTCTTTACAAGGCACGGCCGTGTAGTGAGTCTGGAGGTTACATAGAATCATACACGGTCGTATACACGGTTCAAAGGCACGGCCGTGTATGGTGTCAAGAATATCTACAGAAACATACACGTCTAGAAAGGCACGGCCGTGTATATGCTCTATGCCGGCTCCAACGCCGTTGGCCTTCATTCCAACGTCACCGACCTTTAAGTCCCTGTTTTGTTATTTTTCCGCAACTTAATGATGTTATGTCGTTTTGGGTCTTTATTGTTACGAATTGTAAACCCTACTATAAAGCTTCTAGGGTTTAGAATAGATAGAATATAGATTATACAACATACAAATTTAAAAACACTTTTGAGAGAATTCCTCTCTTGGTTCTTTAAAGAACTACTCTAGAACTTATCGGATTTTCTTCCGTGGTGTTCATCCCGATTGTGGCGTCTACATAATATACCAAGGTTCTTGCCTCACTTATAGGCAACGGGTCGCGGTTTCCACTCGATTGTTTGGCATCTTGGGTAGCAATTCCGAACGTATTGGTATTGGGTTTCGTCACACGTTGGCGTGGTTCGTATCACTCTTCTAATCTTCAAATGATCACTTTTCTCAAAGGATCACAAAGATCACTTCCCCTAAATCAATCACAGTCAACTTAAGAAACAAGGAAATCACAATTGCTCCACATCTACAACAACAAGTAGCAACTACAACTCCTCAACAACACAATTAAACAACTCAATCTCCACTTTGCAATTTCATATCAAAATGCTAACTCAAGAACCCTAAAATTTTCGAAATCACAACTTCACAGTCCTTTCTCACAACTAAAGCTTTGATACCAAAAAGATGATGTGCCTTAACTCCAAATCACAGGCACACGATTACAATTGAAGAATCAATTAAACAAAAACCCACAATATGGCATGATTCCAAGTGCCTCAAAAGATGATGTGCTTAAAATGACCAAAGCACATACAAACAACAAATTGAAGCAATTCCAATCAACAAACACTCCACAAGAGGCATAAGCCCCTAATCCCTTATGAATCTAAATTGTTAAACCAAGTATGATATGACACCAAATGAAGATATGCTTAAATGATTCAAGTACATAACATAATCCAATAAAACCAACTCCACAAGAGGCATGAACAACAATAACAACCAACAACAATTAGCTTGATCAACCCCTTCACAAATTAACCCTAATTCATGAAAATGGAAACCAAATGGATATATGGAATAATCAATTGCAAGAATATCAATGGTTAATAAAGGAAATGAACTAAGATTCCAATTCAAATTGAAAAGTTTAAAATATGAAAATAGAACCCTAAATTCATGTGAACCAAAGGAAATAACAAAAAGCACCTAGATATGACTCACTAAGTACGATTTGTAAAACAACAAGAAATGATTGATATTACTCACAATCACTTAAGTTGGTTATCGCCACAATTTCAATGATGAAATTGATAAGAGATCAATGGCAATGCAAGGGGACTCCTCACGGCCACAAGAGTGTGTTTTTTTTTTTTTCAAATTATCAAAAGTCTCCCTAAAAATCCTAGTTAGCAAGTATTTATACTTGCTCCAATTAAGGTTGAAATGTCCAAAAAATTACATCTATGCCACTAATGTGGCCGGTCCTAATTCAACAAATACAACCAAATAAAAATGTCCCAAAATGATTACAAAGTAACCAGTTCAAAGATAAAATAACAAATATAAAGATAGTCTCCAAAGAGTCGGTTCTTTTAAGTTAATTGTGATCATCGCAAACCATTGGATGTGAGTCCGATGATGTTCCCAATTTGATCAATAGTGTAGGTCATGTGGCATCTCGTAAAGACTGATCATTGTACCTACTATATTACAACTCAAACATTATTAGATAAAGCAAATGGATACATATGAGTGATTTGGATTATTATCCAAATCAGGTTCCCTGACTATCGGGATCGCAGGGTAGATTCCCATCAATTACATAAGTCATTACACCTGTTGCTAATAAATAAATAATATATTTCACAAGAATTGGGAGCATTTTGTAGATTTTAAGTTTTATAGTGACTTCAGCAATGATCAATCACTAAAAGGAATGTTAGAATCTTTGTTTCTATTGATCAGATGGTAAATTTATAGGCGACTAATTAGTAGGTGCAAAACTAGCCATTGACTTGTATTTAATGAGGAATAACAAGAGTATATTACGTTAAAGTATGTACACATGACGAAGACAGCTTATTGTACACATCTAGTGCTTTATCTACAATCAATACACTTGTTCTCTTCTATATAAATCCATTTATGTTTATGTTTTAAAATTTTCTCATTTTTGTTATAAACCCTAAGAATAGTACAAGAATAAACTTTATTTGCTTACAGTGTGAGAGAGAGCACTATACAAAAATTTATAATTGTCTAACAATGTATAGTCTTATGAAGCCATTGTGCTTTGTGGATTGATAAAGTGGTGTGAAGTCCTCGATTGGAGGCAATGTGTCTGTAGAGAGTTAGCGATAGTCCGAACTTTATCTTAAATTTGACTTGATCTTCTCTACCATATTTCTTTTATTTCTAGCACTTTATTCATCCATTTATTGTTACATTATCTCATTTCTTCATTAGTTTGGGTAAAAAGTTGTTGATTTTAATTAAAATGCAATTAAACTCAATTCACCCCTTCCTCCTCTTGAGTTCTTAGCTTAGTATTTTAGGTTGGTAAGTAATACAAGACGATGTGGCTTTTAGAGGTGATAGATAAATCCTTTGTATGATGAGTACAATGATTATGAGTAGATAGTGAGGAGGTCGAAGTGCAAGGCCTAAGATCTATAATATTACAAATTCCTTTATGTGATGGCAGAGGTAACATAGATAAATATTTCAATTTAAGGATAAGATAGAGAAGGTATTTGCATACTATCATTATGATGATAAGGTGAAAGTGAGATTAGATGTTGTGGAGTTCACTAGTTACATGACATTATGGTGAAAAAATGTCATAGCTAATTAAAGGAGGTTCTAGAGGGTGAAATTGATACTTAGAGAGAGATGAAGGAATTGATGCATCGATTTTTTGTACTAGTGTATTATATAGAGGGTTTAAATGGTTTATGGGTTTTAAGCTTGGTAACAACTTGTGCCTTGACTCATTGAGTTAAGAGATAGGTTTTATAGAGTTTAAGTATGTGAACCTAGGATAACTTAGGGAGATTTGACATTGTAGGCTTAAAGCAGGGATCATGAGATTGGTTTATCTGCTCTTAAAACTTTTTCAAGGAAGCTTATGCACTTAAAGAGGCCATCAATGGGCCTAAAGTCAAAATAGCCCATGGAGGAATCCATCAATAAGAGAACTCATACCGGTTGTTGATCACTAACATGATCTAATGAACATTATCGATGGCCTAACTCAATAGATACTTAAAATCTCCTCCTCATTTGGGATAATTTTCAAAGATTAAAGAAACATTATTGTGCCATTAGACTACCATCTTGAAAGGTCAAATAAAGCTTAGAACAAAAAACACATTACCTCTCTATTTAAGAATAGTGGGATTGAAGTTTTATAGCTCCTCTACCTATCACATATGCTTTTGAGCTCCTTGAGACTGCTTGCTCATTCTCCTTACCTTTTTCTCTCCAAGTCATTTTTACGTCACTCCTTTAAGGCTACGAGACGCACATGACATACACATGATCACGACAATTAAATCCCCTCATCTACATTTTGGCAAGTTCACTAGGGATAAAGCAAGTTGACAACTTGATGATGGCACCTATTAGGAAGAGAGCAAATAACCTTGCCGATAGCACTATCCAAGATCATGAAGTGCATCACAACATGAATCATGAAAATACTGAGCAAACTTTACTATCATCTGAAGAAGTAAATCAATGCAACACTAAAAAAGTTGTACTGAATACTATGTAAGTGATATGCATGCAAATAATGTGTGCATTTGAAGAAACCAATTGGAAGGTAGATCAGCTTATGGCCTTCATCACCCAATTCATGTCGGGTATGGCTACCACTACTATCGCACAACAAGGTACAACTTTTCCAATCTTTATTATGCTTGTGCAACAATGTGTCACTCAAGTAGTACAAGCTCCTAATTAGCCTCTGTTAATGAGGACATCAGTAATGGTAGTGAAGAACAAGTCCCTACGTTAATGTGCAACATCTAGTGCTTACACCTATGCAACATCTAGCACCTAAAGTGAGAGATCAGGAGTTTACCTTAGAGGTTATTTAACCTCATGTGCTATTCCATGCATTACACTTGGTGGATTTACAAGCTACCTTAATCCCACCCTTGTTGCATTAGTAGAAGCTACTATATTTGCCCTATGGAGCTCATTTATCACCAAGAAAGATTTGGATCTATACTTGAGAGAGATGCCGACAAAGGCTAATGTAAGAGTGTTAGACCTCAAATTTCCATACAACCAACCTATTGTTGCAAACATATCCCAAGGACTATGTAAGTCCTAATTTTTTGCTGTTTAATGGTAAGAAGGAAAGTTTCAAGGAGCACTTGTCGAAATTTATTAAGACTTTGACAGTTTATGAGTTGGATGATGAACTAAAATTAAAAGAACTTTCCAAATCTCTTATAAAGATGGCATAGCCTAGTATGTTAATCTTTCCCTTAGGTTGATGGATTCATGGGGAAGCATGTATAAAATGTTCTTAGAGAAATTTTTCTCTACACTAGAAAAGATCACTCTAACTAGAGTTGTACAAATAGGTTAAACGGACCAACCTGACCCAACCCACTTTAGCTCGCAAGTTAAATGAGCTAGTTCATCATGGCTCATTTACTAAATGGGCTAAAATATATTAGCTCTAACCTAACCTACTTTGGCCCATAGATTAAATGAGCCAATCCACCAATTAAGCCCGTTTAACCCATTATATATTTTGGTAGGTTAAATAGGCTAATTTAACATGTTTAACCCATCTATACATTTTTAGTGAATTATATGTGTTAACCCACTAAAATTTATTTTAACCTATTTATATATTTAATGTGTATTTTTCTTTCTAAATTGAATATTACCATTTGATTTTCCAATGACTAGTAAATTTTCCATTCTTAAGATTCAAACTTTTTAGGATTAAAAGAAAAAAAATAATAAGATAGACACATATCTACTAGCCAATAAAACACTTTATGTTAAATTCGTCCTATATGTGGTGTCCGGTAAAATATGAACTTAGACTAAATACATATATAAGTGATCTCTAAACTCTAGTCCTTCATGGTTCTCTTGCATCCCGCACTAACCTCTGGCATTTGTCTACTGAGTTCTATCTAGATGGGTGCCTGCAATAAGAGAAGTCTATGAGGGTGTAAGCTATAAAACTTAGTGAGCTAAATCATCTTATCGAACCAACAAGCAAGTTATTTAATTCATACATATGCCATGTATGAGCAATGACATGAATACAACAATATACGTGGTTTACCAAACACCGCATACAACACGAATTTAACGCCCTTCATTGCCAGGGGTTAGGATATCATGAGCTACATGCTAACTCCTGGCTCTAATGACCTTAGGTTGTCCTTCAAGATATTTCATAAAGTCTATATATATTTTTGAAATATACTTCAATAGTCTTGAAAATACATATATATATGTACTAAGCCTGTCATGAGGTATAGATTATGAATAACTCGTAAGTCAAACACCCCTAAATGATGAATCCCTAGACTAGGAAGTCTTAGGTCATAATTAGAGGGTAGCATTTCTTGGGTTCCACTGATGAGATCCATGATGGGAGCCAAGCTAGAAGATGGAATGTAGATCCTCTTGAAGTGCCACCTGGACCGATCACAAGAAATCGAGCGAAACGATTCAAGGAAGCACTTAACGGGTTGATAAAGGATGTCCATGAAGCCGGAAAGGATTGGAGCAATCACGAAGTTAGAAAGGATTGGAACAACCATAGGAAGGCCCTTGCTCTTGTACAAGTCATATCGGATACGGGGTGAAGAGGGCGTGTCTTTACAAGGCACGGTCGTGTAGGAATCTCAAGGTTACATAGAATCATACACGGTCATATACACAGCCAAAAGGCACGGCCATGTATGGAGTCAAGAAAATCTACAGAAAGATACACGTCTAGAAGTACACGGCCGTGTATGTCTCCAACGCTGGCTCAAGGCCACCGGCCTTCATTCCAATGCTGCCAGCCTTCATGTCTACACCGCCGGCCTTCATGTTCTGTTTTTGTTATTTTTATGCAACTTATTGAAGTGATGTCGTTTTGGGCTTTATTGTTACGAATTGTAAACCCTAGTATAAAGCTCCTAGGGTTTAGAACATAGAAGATACAACATATACAACATTGAAAGTTTGAAAACACTTTTTGAGAGAATTTCTCTCTTGGTTCTTTAAAGAACTAACCTAGAACTTATCAGATTTTATTTCTGTGGCGTTCATCTCGACTTATCAATCGGTCTTTCATCCCGATTGTGGCGTCTTCATATTATACCAAGGTTCTTGTCTTGCTTATAGACAACAGGTCGCGGTTTCCACTTGAGGGTGTTTGGCATCTTAGGTAACGAATTCCGAACGTATTGGTATTGGGTTTCGTCAAACGTTGGCATGGTTCGTATCAGTTAGGAATCCGATCAAACCGATCTCGTATCAGTTTGGTATCAGAGCTTAGGTTTGTTGAAACATCAGTTCAGTTTGAGGAAGGTAACATCAAAACCCTAATTCCAATCGTTCATATCAATTGTTAGTATTCAATTTCATAGTATTAATTGTCTATTGAAAGTGTAGTACTTACTATTCAATTTTGTTACAAAAAAAAAAAAGAAGAAGAATCACGACACAAAAAAAGGAGCGTGACCAAGAGCAACAAAAAAAAATTCGGAAAGAAAAGAGGAAATTTACGAACCCTAAAGTTGTTTTGAATTCTACGGAAGGGAATTGGTGTAGTTTGGGTTAGTTCCAAGAGAATTGAGAAGAGGAATTGGTGAGTTGATATCATCATTGCTTGTGAGAATACACGAGTGACTGTGTGATATCATTCTTTGAGCGAAACACATAAAGGAGTGTATCGTGAGGCTTAATTATATATATTTGTGTTAGTACTAATCTTTTCTGCAGGAACTATGTCGAGGCAACATTCTCCTGAAGGTGAGAGGGGAAGGTTTGATGCTAGGTTAGTGATTGAGGCGTTGAGGGGTGAGATGAAGAGGATATTTCAGGAGGGAATGGAACAAATTCATGAGACGGTAGAGCAAAGACTAGAGCAATCTACAAACGTCTTCTAAGGGCGAAAGAGGGAGAGTCGTTCTAGGAGAGTACAAAGGGGTGGAGATGAAATGTCGGGTGATGACTTTGATGAGCCTTCTGTCGGGAGTTATAGAGGATATAGTAGTCGGAATAGAGGAACTAGGGAATGGGAAGATAGAAGAGATAGGAATAGAGAGGATAATCAATTGAGTAGCATAAAGATGAAGATTCCTCCTTTCCAAGGGAAGAATGATCCCGAGGCGTACTTAGAGTGGGAGAAGAAGGTAGAGATGGTATTTGATTGTCATAACTATAGTGGGAGAAAGAAAGTGAAACTTGCTGCCATTGAATTTTTGGATTAAGCCATAGTGTGGTGGGATCAACTAATGTTGAATAGAAGAAGGAATGGCGAATCACCTATTGAGTCGTGGGAAGAGATGAAAAGGGTGATGAAGAAGCGGTTTGTGCCTGCGTATTACTATCGTGAATTGCACAATAAATTGCAAACTCTTAAGCAGGGAAGCCGAAGTGTGGATGAGTATTTCAAGGAGATTGAAGTTACGATGATCAGGGCAAATATAGAGGAGGATAGAGAGGCTACCATGGCTAGGTTTCTTGCGGGATTGAACAGAGAAATTCAAAATGTTGTTGAATTACAGCATTATGTAGAATTGGAGGATATGGTTCATATGGCTATAAAGGTTGAGAACCAACACAGGCGGAAAGGTAGTAGTAATGCACGGTTTCAACAGGGTACTGGTTCATCCACCTGGAAGACTAACCAATGGAAGAAGGAAGAAAAGCCTTTACCCACCAAACCAAAAGGAGAGCTGAGACAAGTGGGTTCTACTCCTGGTAACCAAGGTAACCCTGATTCTTCTACTTCTAGAAATCGTGACATTAGATGTTTTAAATGCCAAGGTAGAGGCCATATTGCTAGTCAATGTCCAAATAGGCGTGTGATGATTTTGCGTGATGATGGTGAGTATGAGACTGAGGGGGATAGTGAAGAAGATGATATGCCTCCATTAGAGGATGCTAGTGATGATGAGGAGCATGCAATAGGGAGGTTAGTGGCAGTAGTGAAGCGAGCTTTGAATGTGCAGGTGAAGGAAGCAAAGGAGGTGCAAAGGGAAAATATATTTCATACTAGATGTTATTTAGAAGATCATATTTGCAGTTTAATTATTGATGGAGGAAGTTGCACCAATGTACTGAGTAACTTTATTGTTGAGAGGCTGGGAATCAAAACTATTAGACACCCTAGTCCATATAAATTGCAGTGGTTGAATGATAGTGGTGAGACTAAGGTGAGAAAGCAAGCCTTGATTGGTTTTCGCATTGGTGGGTATGAGGATGAGGTGTTATGCGATGTAGTGCCAATGCAAGCGTATCATGTGTTGTTGGGGAGGCTATGGCAATTTGATAGGAAGGTTATTCATGATAGCTTTTCTAATAAGTATACGCTTGTTCACTAGGGGAAAAGCTTTAATCTTAAACCTTTAACACCTAAACAGGTGTATGAGGATCAGTTGCAGCTACAATAGTCTTCTGCAAAACATAAGGTGAGTGAAAAGCAGAGGGAGAGTGAGAGAGCAAAAGACAATGAGAAAGAAAAGGAATACAAAAGTCAATATCAAAAGGAAAAAGAGAGGAAGGTTGGAAAGAGTGTGAGAGACCAAGTTGAAGGGAAATCAACTTTGGTGGTGAGTGAAAAGGAGAGTGCAACCTTGCAAAAAGAGAGTTGTGTGGCAAGAGCGAGTGTAGTAAGGATAGCGTTAGTGATGAGGCAACCTATATTGCTGCTGGTTTTTAAGGAAACATGTCTGAATACTAACGAACTATCTAACTCTTTGGCTAGTGTGGTTGTGTCTATTATGCAGAACTTTGAAGATGTCTTCCCTGAGGAGATTCCAAAGGGATTACCACCTATTCGTGGTATTGAGCACCAGATTGACCTTGTACCCGGAGCATCGATTCCAAACAAGCCAGCTTATAGGAGCAATCTGGAGGAGATAAAGGAACTCCAAAGGTAGGTCGATGAATTAATGGAGAAGGGGTACGTGAGAGAAAGCATGAGTCTATATGCAGTGCCTGTGATTTTGGTGCCTAAGAAGGATGGGTCATGGAGAATGTGTGTTGACTGTCGCGCCATCAACAACATTACGGTAAAGTATCGTCATCCCATTCCTCGCTTAGATGACATGTTAGATGAGTTACATGGGTCTAGTGTCTTTTCTAAAATTGATCTGAAAAGTGGATATCACCAAATTAGAATGAAAGAAGGTGATGAATGGAAAACCGCATTCAAAACGAAATATGGATTGTATGAGTGGTTAGTAATCCCTTTCGGTTTATGAGACTTATGAACCATGTTCTGAGGACTTTTATTGGCAAATTTGTGGTTGTCTATTTTGATGATTGATAGAGCCATTTTATACTCAAATCTTTATAGGATGAATTGTGTTAATTTATTATTGATTTTATAGAAATCATAAGGAAATGGTACTTAATTTTATTATGGTGATAAATCAGGTTTAATGGAGTCAAGAGTGCTAATTCAAGTAAATTAGAGAAGTCATCTACAATTTGGATCAAAAACAAGGATTTACACCGCCGGAGGAAAGTACATGGGCGTGTAGTTAAAGTACACAGTCGTGTATTTGGTTTAGAATCAATAGAAATATACACGATTGAAGTTCATGGTCGTGTATCTGTCTTGAAAAATCAACAGAGGGAGGCACGGTTTGTGATCTGGTCGTGGTAGAAACCGTACCATACACTGAACAAGAAAGAGGAAATGTGGACTATCAACAGAGAGAGGCACGGCTTGTGATCTAGCCGTGGTGGAAGCCGTGCCATACACTCAACAAGAGTGAGAAATTGCGGAACATCGACCAGAAGCAGGCACGGCTTGTAATCTAGCCGTGGTGGAAGTCGTGGCACACACTGAACACGAATGATGATATGTAAATTATCAACAAAGGAAGGCACGGCTTGAAATCTGGCCGTGTTGGTGGGCGTGCCAGGCGGACAATTATTCACTTCTCGAGATTTACTTGAAAAAGGAAAGATAATCTCGTATCTTGCTAGCTAAAGATCCTCTGCCATTCCTTTAACAATATAAATAGAACCAACCCTAGAGGACAAAGGAGGAGTTTTTTTGGACAAGAAGGAAGAAGGAGAGGCAGAGCAAGGGACACCGGCAACAAAGACTTTTTCATGTTTTCTCTTTTAACTTTCACTTTGAGGATGAACATGTGTAGCTAAGCAAATTTTCTAGCCAAAGGATCATTGAAGTTTAATTCTTCACGAATTGTGAGATCTAATTGATTTACCTTTATTCTATTCTTTGTTTTCGGATATTTATATATCTTTTGGAAGTTTTGACAATGTTATCTTTGTTGATTGGTATGAATTAGAGCTCTTCTACTCAATTAGCAAGATAATATACTGTCAACTAGTACGTCAAATCTGTAATTGTTTGATAGTTCTAGTTTCGGTGACATAATAACATGTTTGATTATAAAATAGATAGTCGAATTCATGTTATGGAGATATGTGATCTTGTTTAAATAGGTTATCTTATAATCTATTGGCATGAATTGATAGTCTCTCTTGTTTTTAATGCTATTGATAGATTAAATCCTAAAAGCTTGTTTAGGGTTGTCTAAACAATAAGAGAAATAATCAAAGAGCATGTTTTGATTATCAAGAAAGTAAGGGGGGATAGGTTATTAGAGCTTGTTAATAACCATAACCAGTTTATCTTGGATAAAGGATAGAAAATATTTGAATCGATGATCAATTCCTAGAATTAAACTATCTTGATTCCTTTGGCTAAGCTCTTATCATTATACATTTTTATTATCTGATTTCAATATTATTTTGATTCACAAACAAACCCAACCCCCCCCCCCCAATTCTTCTTTTCCTTTCTATTCTCTTTTTAATAGAAATATATTTAACCAATCCCTATGGATACGACCCTACTCACTACTATATACAAATCATATAATTGTCTAGGAGTAGGTTTTTATTTTTGTTGGATTCGACACCCATCAAAATTTTGGTGCCGCTGCCGGGGATTGGTGTCAAATTTATTTCTATTCTTGTATGACTTGTTCTTCTCATACAGGTGAACTTACTTATAATCCAGAGATTGAGAAGACTTTTAAGAGACTGCGAAGAGAAGCTAGGCTGCGTCAAAAAGAAACCGTATCATCTTCATCCCCTGGACTGAACTTGGCATCGGATTTGTCTGATTCATCCATTGATTCTGAAAAAGAAGAAGATATGGCAAATCCTAAAAGAACATTAAGAGAATTGGCTGCTCTGGATGTGAATCAACAACCACTTTGTATTCACTATCCTGAACTAGCTGTTGAATTTGAGTTGAAATCTGGGTTGATTCATCTGCTACCCACCTTTCATGGTCTTGAGAATGAAGATCCTCACAAACATTTGAAAGAGTTTCATATAGTGTGTTCTAGTACGAGGCCGCAAGGAATAATCGACAATCAAATCAAGTTACGTGCTTTTCCATTTTCTTTAAGTACTAGAGCTAAAGATTGGTTGTTTTATTTGCCTCCAGGTTCTATAACCACTTGGACAGATATGGTGAGGCCCTTCTTGGATAAATTTTTCCCTGCATCTAGAGCCGCTGGTATAAGAAGAGAAATTTGTGGTATCAAACAGAAGGACACCGAGACTCTTCATGAGTATTGGGAGAGGTTCAAGCAACTTTGTGCAAGCTGTCCACAACATGGGATATCTGAACAACTTCTCATTCAATACTTCTATGAAGGCCTGCTTCCGATGGAGAGGAAGATGATGGATGCTGCTAGTGGAGGCGCCATTGTGAATAAAACTACTGGTCAAGCTAGGGAATTAATCTCCATTATGGCTGCTAATTCGCAACAATTTGGGTATAAGCATGATACATCTTCAAGGAAGGTAAATGAGGTAAATGTTTCTAATCTTGAACATCAAATTTCTAACCTAACCTCCCTTGTACAGCAGATAGCTCTTGGAAATACACAGCAGGTGAAGACTTGTGGAATTTGTGCTGCTCCTAATCATCCTACCGACATGTGTCCCACATTGCAAGATGACAATCATGAGCATGTCAATGCTGTAGGAGGATTCCCAGGACAGCCACAAAGGAAATATGATTCATACTCGAATACTTATAATCCTGGATGGAGGGATCATCCTAACTTCAGATATGGCAATAAACCACAAAATTCCCAACAATTCCAACCTAAGCCATCAAACCAAGTCCCACAAGCTCCTTCCACTTCAGGTATGTCTCTCGAGGAAATTGTTAAATCTCTTGCTGTTAATACAAAACAATTTCAGGATGAGACAAAGCAGAGCATTCACAACTTGGAAAATCAGGTAAGCCAACTTGCTTCTTCTATAAACAGGTTAGAAACTCAAGGTAAGTTACCCTTTCAGACTATCACAAATCCAAAGCAAAGCGCTAATGCAATTACCTTGAGAAGTGGAACGAAATTACAGGGATCAAATGAGAAAGGACACCGGTCTAATCTTGAGAAAGAGACTGAGAAAGAGACTGCAACTCCGAGCCAGCAGAACAACCAGACCAGAGGATCCCTCGTTGAACCACCAAAGGTCATGATAACAGCACCTCCTTTCCCTTCCAGATTAGCGAAAACCAAGAATGAAGCTGAAGAAAAAGAGATTCTTGAAACTTTTCGCAAAGTTGAGGTAAATATTCCTATGCTGGATGCAATTAAGCAAGTACCTCGTTATGCTAAATTTCTCAAAGAATTGTGCACTAACAAAAGAAAGCTGAAAGGTAATGAAAAGATTAGTGTGGGTGAGAATGTTTCAACTATTCTTCAGAAGAAGCTTCCTCCTAAATGTAAGGATCCAGGTATGTTTACTATTCCTTGCAAAATAGGTAATCTTGGAATCGCTAAAGCTATGTGTGATTTAGGAGCTTCAATCAATGTAATGCCTTTGTCTGTTTATCAATGTTTGAACGTTGGTCCCTTCAAGGAAACAGGTGTTATTGTTCAACTTGCTGATAGGTCCAATGTTTATCCTGAGGGAGTCCTAGAAGATGTTTTAGTAGAAGTTAATGGGTTGGTTTTCCCTACAGATTTTTATTTGCTTGACATGGAGAATGATGATTCTCGTAATTCATCAATGATATTATTAGGGAGACCATTTCTTAAGACATCCAGAACGAAAATTGATGTACATGACTGTAACCCCACTATGGAATTTGATGGTGAAGTGATTAAATTTAACATTTACGATGCCATGAAATATCCTAGTGATATCTCCCCTGTTTTTGTTGTGGATGTTATTGACCCATTAACACAGGCTACATTTGACTTGATAGACGAGGATGAGTTGAAAATTGTACTTAATAGGAGTCTTACTATTAATGCATTGAAAACTCTTAAGGAGAAGCTTGTAATATTCTCTGATTTGCAGGACATGATTTGGGAGTTGGAATCGTTAAAACCTATCAGGTATGATGTGTCCTACATTAATTTACCCCCTTCTAACACAAGACTCCTTCCCTCTATTGTGCAGGCACCAAAGATGGAATTAAAACCCTTACCCGAACATCTAAAGTACATTTTCTTAGGAGAAAATGAGACTCTTGCTGTGATAGTCTCTAACAAACTAAGTACTTTAGAAGAAGAAAAGTTGATTCGGGTGTTAAGAGAGTATAAAGAAGCCATTGGATGGTCCATAGCTGATATCAAAGGACTAATCCCCTCCACATGCATGCACAAGATATTAATGGAAGATAATTGCAAACCTTCAAGGGAAGTTCAGCGTCGTTTGAACCCACCTATGATGGATGTAGTTCAGAAAGAAATCTTGAAACTGCTTGATGCAGGTATAATCTATCCAATTTCCGATAGCAAATGGGTAAGTCCAATTCAAGTTGTTCCAAAGAAAACGGGCTTAACTGTGATTGAAAACTCTGATGGTGAGTTAATTCCTACTCGGGTTCAGAATAGATGGAGAGTTTGTGTTGATTATAGGAAGTTAAATGCGTCAACTAGAAAAGATCACTTCCCTCTTCCTTTTCTTGATCAGATGCTTAAACGTTTGGCTGGCCATTCTCATTATTGTTGTCTTGATGGTTATTCAAGTTTTCATCAAATTCCAGTGGCACCGGAAGATCAAGAGAAGACTACTTTTACATGTCCATTCGGTACTTTTGCATATCGAAGGATGCCTTTTAGGCTCTGCAATGCCCCAGCCACATTCCAAAGGTGTATGGTTAGTATATTTTCAGATTACGTGGAGAATATCATAGAGGTTTTCATGGATGACTTCGCTGTCTATGGTAACTCTTTTGATTCATGTTTGACTAACCTTACAAAAGTGCTTCAAAGATGTATAGATAAGAATCTTGTGTTGAATTATGAAAAATGTCACTTTATGGTTGAACAGAGTATCATTTTAGGTCATATTGTATCTTCTAAGGGGCTTGAAGTCGATAAAGCTAAAATAGAATTGATTAAATCTCTACCTTACCCTGTAAGTGTACGGGAAATTCGCTCTTTTCTTAGGAGTGCAGGATTCTATCGACGCTTCATCAAGGATTTTTCCAAGATTACTCAACCCCTATGTAGATTGCTGCAAAAAGAAGTGACATTTGAGTTCGATGAGGCCTGCAAGCACACTTTTGACACATTGAGGGATAAGTTAACTTCTGCTCCAATCATCCAACCACCTGATTGGAACCTTCCCTTTGAAATCATGTGTGATGCGAGCAATTATGCAATTGGAGCCGTTCTTAGCCAAAGAGTTGGAAGAGCTTCCCGTGTCATTTATTACGCTTCCAGAACATTAGATAGTGCTCAATGCAACTATTCCACAACGGAAAAAGAACTCTTGGCTGTTGTTTTCGCATTAGAAAAATTCAGATCATATTTACTTGGTACTAAGGTAATTGTTTACTCTGATCATGCAGCTCTCAAATACCTACTCGCGAAGAAGGAGGCGAAACCAAGACTTATTCAATGGATACTCTTATTACAAGAGTTTGATATGGAAATACGCGATAGGAAAGGCTTTGAAAACTTAGTTGCCGACCACCTCAGTAGAATACTTATCAGTGAAGGGTCAATACCAATACAAAATGATTTTCCAGATGAGCATCTCTTTTCTATTCAAAAGACAATTCCATGGTATGCTAATATTGTCAACTATTTGGTTACTAAGACACTATCAAGTGATTTGTCTAGGGCTCAAAAAGATAAAATTAAAAGTGATGCTAAGTATTATGCATGGGATGATCCGTATTTGTGGAAACATTGTGCTGATCAAATCATTAGAAGGTGTATTTCTCAAGACGATATTCCTTCTGTCTTGCAATTTTGTCACTCATATGCATGTGGTGGACATTTTGGCCCTAAGAGGACAGCTCAAAAGGTATTAGGGTGTGGTTTGTTTTGGCCTACATTGTTTCGTGATTCTTTTATGTTTTGTAAGTCTTGTGAACGATGTCAAAAAATTGGCAACTTAGGACGTAGAGACCAAATGCCACTTACCCCTATTCTTGCTTGTAAAATATTTGATATATGGGGTATTGACTTTATGGGTCCTTTTCCTCCTTCTTTCGGTAATGTTTACATCCTTCTTACTATGTATTATGTTTCAAAATGGGTGGAAGCCAAAGCGACCCGAACTAATGATGCCAAAGTTGTTGTGGATTTTGTTAAATCTCATATTTTTGCTAGGTTCGGGACACCAAAGGCTCTTATCAGTGATCGTGGTACACACTTTTGTAATAGAGTAGTGGAAACTCTACTTAAAAAGTACAAGGTCACTCATCGCACTTCCACCGCATACCACCCTCAAACCAATGGATTGGCAGAAGTTTCAAATCGAGAAATCAAGTCTATTCTGGAAAAAACCGTCAATCCAAGCAGGAAGGATTGGAGCATAAGACTTGAAGATGCATTATGGGCCTACCGGACAGCTTACAAGACCCCTATAGGTATGTCTCCTTACCGTTTGATATTTGGCAAACCGTGTCATCTCCCTGTGGAGTTGGAACATAGGGCGTACTGAGCTGTAAAACAATGTAACATGCAAATGGATGAGATTGGTGAGCACAGAAAACTTCAATTACAAGAACTTGAGGAAATTCGAAGAGAAGCTTATGAGAGTACTAAAATCTACAAGGAAAAAACAAAGGATTTTCATGATCAAATGATTAATTACAGGAACGTCTAGTCAAAGATGTTAAAGAAAGGCGCTTCATGGGAGGCAACCCATATCAATTTATTTTATTTTAGTTTTGTTTTGATTTCTTTTTTCTTTTTTCTTTTGATTAGCTGCAGCAAGGGTACATATCATCAGATGACACTCTCTAGTGCTTAAGGGGAGAACTCCAATTACTCTACACTTTATACCAGGGAAGTACCAGTATTCCTTTACTCTTATTCTCTAATGTTCCTTATGTTGTTAATTCCTCTTTAATTGTGCTGAATTAGGAACAGTGCGGACACTATTCAAACTAAGTGTGGGGGAGAGGATAATAAATATAGAGGATAGAGAATTGACTCATACTTTGAATGTTTGTCCTTAAGCAATTTCAAGCCAAATTTTTCAAAATTATCATGAAATCTGGAGATTGTACTAAATGTTGTAATAAGCATCTACAAAATGTGAAATTGACTTGTTCAAGTGTTTTACTCACCTATTGCTGTGATTAGAATACTTAGTTAAAATTAAGTAGTGAAATCTTTAAGAAACAAATTTACCTTGTATTCAGCTTTAGAATTGGAAGTTTAAGAGTAAGTCTAATTCTTAAGTGAAAAATAAACAAGTTTACTTCTAGGTTATATTAGTTATTGTATACTCTTTGAAGTTGTTTTTGAAACAATGATAACACTTAGTGAAAGATGTTGAAGAAACTTTTTCCTTAGTAACCCTTTAAACCGGATAACTATTATTACTCTAGCAATAATCGGATTAAAAAAAAAAAAAGAATCAAGCATAGCCATTACTCCAATGATTCAAATAACTATTGAGTTAAGAGTATTCGAACTTGAATGTTAGAGTGAGGAAGAGTCCGTAAGGGTATCTTAAAACCCGGTCACTTGAGTGACGAGCTCGGGATGTTGCCGACTCAATGAACTCACCATAATGATAAGGGCAGAAAAGGCGCAAGTTCATGAAAAGAAGCGGGTAAAAACCCGTCAAAATAGATGCTTGATTAAATCAAACGAATATGAATGTAAAAATCATTGAATGAAGTAAGACTTATAATAAAAAGGGAGAAAATCTAGGGAAAAAGTAGATACCATATGCTTTTACTTTGTGTTGCAAAGATTATATACTTGCTAATATTCAATGAAGTTTAATTGGCTGTTTTTCCTTATTGAATTAAGTAGTTACTTTTGGAATAAAAGTTCTTTTGCTAAACATGAGGATTAAAGTTTGTTTTGTTTAGATTAGCTATTAAACTTTGTCTATGGTAATTTAATCACAGGAAACCAGTTTGGTTAGAGCAGTAGACATTAAAATTACAAGTCATGAATTATAAAAAAATAGATGCTTGAAATGATGAAAAGAAATTTTGTATAATCTATGACGGATTTCTCAATTGATTTGATTCAATTGCTTGAGGACAAGCAAGAGTTTAAGTGTGGGGGAATTTGATAGAGCCATTTTATACTCAAATCTTTATTGGATAAATTGTGTTAATTTATTATTGATTTTATAGAAATCATAAGGAAATGGTACTTAATTTTTTTATGGTGATAAATCAGGTTTAATGGAGTCAAGAGTGCTAATTCAAGTAAATTAGAGAAGTCATCTACAATTTGGATCAAAGACAAGGATTTACACCGTCGAAGGAAAGTACATGGGCATGTAGTTGAAGTACACGGCCGTGTATTTGGTTTAGAATCAACAGAAATATACATGGTTGAAGTACACGGTCGTGTATCTGTCTTGAAGAATCAACAAAGGGAGGCACGGTTTATGATCTGGCCGTGGTAGAAACCGTGCCATACACTGAACAAGAAGGAGGAAATGTAGACTATCAACAGAGAGAGGCACGACTTGTGATCTAGCCATGGTGGAAGCCGTGCCATACACTCAACAAGAGTGAGAAATTGCGGAACATCGACCAAAAGCAGGCACGGCTTGTGATCTAGCCGTGGTGGAAGTCGTGGCACACACTGAACACGGATGATGATATGTGAATTATCAACAGAGGAAGGCACGGCTTGAAATCTGGCCGTGTTGGTGGGCGTGCCAGGTGGACGATTATTCACTTCTTGAGATTTACTTGAAAAAGGAAAGATAATCTCGTATCTTGCTAGCTAAAGATCCTCTACCATTCCTTTAACAATATAAATAGAACCAACCCTAGAGGACAAAGGAGGAGTTTTTTTTTTACAAGAAGGAAGAAGGAGAGGCAGAGCAAGGGACACCGACAACAAAGACTTTTTCATGTTTTCTCTTTTAACTTTCGTTTTGAGGATGAACATGTGTAGCTAAGCAAATTTTCTAGCCAAAGGATCATTGAAGTTTAATTCTTCACGAATTGTGAGATCTAATTGATTTACCTTTATTCTATTCTTTGTTTTCGGATATTTATATATCTTTTGGAAGTTTTGACAATGTTATCTTTGTTGATTGGTATGAATTAGAGCTCTTCTACTCAATTAGCAAGATAATATACTATCAACTAGTACGTTAAATCCGTAATTGTTTGATAGTTCTAGTTTCGGTGACACAATAACATGTTTGATTATAAAATAGATAGTCGAATTCATGTTATGGAGATATGTGATCTTGTTTAAATAGGTTATCTTATAATCTATTGGCATGAATTGGTAGTCTCTCTTGTTTTTAATGCTATTGATAGATTAAATCCTAAGAGCTTGTTTAGGGTTGTCTAATCAATAAGAGAAATAATCAAAGAGCATGTTTTGATTATCAAGAAAGTAAGGAGGGATAGGTTATTAGAGCTTGTTAATAACCATAACCAGTTTATCTTGGATAAAGGATAGAAAATATTTGAATCGATGATCAATTCCTAGAATTAAACTATCTTGATTCCTTTAGCTAGGCTCTTATCATTATACATTTTTATTATCTGATTTCAATATTATTTTGATTCACAAACAAACACACCCCCCCCCCCTAATTCTTCTTTTCCTTTCTATTCTCTTTTTAATAGAAATATATTTAACCAATCCCTATGGATACGACCCTACTCACTACTATACACAAATCATATAATTGTCTAGGAGTAGGTTTTTATTTTTGTTAGATTCGACACCCATCAATGATATTCTCATTTATAGCAAGAGTTTGGAAGATCATATATCTCACTTGAGGGATGTTTTAGAAGTGCTTCAAAAGGAACAATTATATGCTAACCTCAAGAAGTGCGCTTTTTGCACAGACAAACTTGTGTTTCTTGGTTTTGTTGTTAGTGCACAAGAAATACAGGTTGATGAAGAAAAGGTTCGTGCGATCCAAGAATGGCCTAATCCAACTAATGTAAGTAATGTGTGGAGTTTCCATGGACTAGCGAGCTTTTATAGGAGATTTGTGAAGGATTTCAGCACCATTGCAGCACCACTTACTGAGGTAATTAAGAATAATGTGGGGTTCAGATGGGGAGAGCAACAAGAGAAGGCCTTTTAGACGCTTAAAAATAAGCTGACTCAAGCGCCATTACTTGCTTTACCTAACTTTGCTAAAACGTTTGAAATTAAGTGTGATGCTTCAGGATTAGGTATTGGAGCAGTGCTTATGCAGGAGAGAAGGCCAATCGCATTCTTTAGTGAGAAGCTAAGTGGGGTAACCTTAAACTACCCTACTTATGACAAGGAGTTATATGTATTGGTTCAAGCCCTGGAGACGTGGCAACACTACCTTTGGCTAAAGGAGTTCGTGATCCACACTGATCATGAATCCTTGAAGTACTTGAATGGGCAACATAAGCTAAATAAAAGGCATGCTCGTTGGGTGGAGTTCATCGAAACATTTCCATATGTCATCCACTACAAGCAAGGTAAAGAGAATGTCATTACTGATGCACTTTCTAGAAGGTATACTCTTATCTCTACTCTTAGTTCTAGACTGCTTGGTTTTGAGCACATTAAGGAATTATATGCTGCTGATCAAGATTTTTGTGAGGAGTATGTGCATTGTGAGAAGAGTGGGCATGGTAAATTTTATAAACATGAAGGATTCTTGTTTAGGGAGAGTAAACTATGCATTCCAATTTGTTCTTTGAGAGAATTACTAGTGAGGGAGTCTCATGAAGGAGGTTTGATGGGACATTTTGGAGTAGCTAAAACCTTAGGGGTATTGCAGGAACACTTTTATTGGCCTCACATGAAACGAGATGTTGAGAGGATTTGTGAGCGATGTGTCACGTGTAAGCAAGCAAAATCTAGAGTCCAACCTCAAGGGCTTTATACCCTACTTCCCATTCCTCATGAGCCTTGGGTAGATATTTCCATGGATTTTGTGTTAGGATTACCCAGGTTTAGACATGGTCGAGATTCTATTTTTGTAGTTGTGGATAGATTCTCTAAGATGGCACATTTCATTCCTTGTCACAAAACAGATGATGCTTGCAATATTACTAATTTGTTCTTTAGGGAAGTTATGAGATTGCATGGTATGCCTAGAACAATTATATCTGATAGAGATGCTAAGTTCTTAAGCTACTTCTGGAAGACATTGTGGGCTAAGTTAGGACCTAAGTTATTGTTTTCTACTACTTGTCATCCACAGACTGATGGTCAAACTGAGGTAGTAAATCAAACTTTATCTACTTTGTTGAGGGCTATCATTAAAAAGAACATTAAAAGTTGGGAGGATTGTTTGCCGCATGTTGAATTTGCCTATAATCGTACAATGCATTCTGCTACAAAGTTTACTCCTTTTGAAATTGGGTATGGTTTTAATCCACTAACTCCTTTGGATTTATCACCTTTGCCTATTTCTGAGTATGTTAATCTAGATGGCAAGAAGAAAGCAGAATTTGTTAAACAGATCCATGAGAAGGCAAGGCTAAACATTGAGCAAAGAACAGAGCAGTATGTGCAACAAGCCAACAAGGGTCGTCGACAAGTTGTCTTTGAACCTGGAGACTGGGTTTGGGTTCACATGCGCAAAGAGCGGTTTCCTCTGCAGCATCGATCTAAACTACTTCCTAGAGGCGATGGACCATTTCAAATTCTTGAGCGCATCAATGATAATGCATACAAGATAGATTTGCCTAGTAAGTATCAAGTAAGTGCTACGTTTAATGTTACTAATCTGAGTCCTTTTGATGCAGGCGATGTTTTGAGGACAAATCCTTTTCAAGAGGAGGAGAATGATGAGATCCATGATGGGAGCCAAGCCAGAAGATGGAATGTGGATCCTCTTGAAGTGCCACCTGGACTGATCACAAGAAATCGAGCGAAACGATTCAAGAAAGCACTTAACGGGTTGATAAAGGATGTCCATGAAGCCGGAAAGGATTGGAGCAATCATGAAGTTGGAAAGGATTGGAACAACCATGGGAAGGCCCTTGCTCTTGTATAAGTCATACCGGATACAGGGTGAAGAGGGCGTGTCTTTACAAGGCACGACCATGTAGGAATCTCAAGGTTACACAAAATCATACACGGTCATATACACGGCCAAAAGGCACGGCCGTGTATGGAGTCAAGAAAATCCACAGAAAGATACACGTCTAGAAGTACACGGCCGTGTATGTCTCCAATGCCGGCTCAAGGCCGCCGGCCTTCATGTTCTGTTTTTGTTATTTTTACACAACTTATTGAAGTAATGTCGTTTTGGGCTTTATTGTTACGAATTGTAAACCCTAGTATAAAGCTCCTAGGGTTTAGAACATAGAAGATACAACATATACAACATTAAAAGTTTGAAAACACTTTTTGAGAGAATTCCTCTCTTGGTTCTTTAAAGAACTAACCTAGAACTTATCGGATTTTATTTCCGTAGCGTTCATCTCGACTTATCAATCGGTCTTTCATCCCGATTGTGGCGTCTTCATATTATACCAAGGTTCTTGTCTCGCTTATAAACAACGGGTCGCGGTTTCCACTTGAGGGTGTTTGGCATCTTAGGTAACGAATTCCGAACGTATTGGTATTGGGTTTCGTCACACGTTGGCGTGGTTCGTATCAGTTAGGAATCCGATCAAACCGATCTCGTATCATCTACTTAGTTCCCAAAGGTCGAGACAAGGTGTGCCCATGGAGTGCGGCCTCCATAGGGCCTTTCCGTACCACCGCATGATGTTGACGACCTTCTTATATACAGGACTCTGTGATGTGTGATTCATTTCGTTTAAAGCCGAATAGTCTTAAGTCAAATGATTTGGTGCCTACGACAAGTTATATAGACACTCGTAATTTCTATAAGCTAGATGTAGGGGAAAACATAATTCACTTAGTTGGGTATGATTAAGTTCAATTGGCAATCAAACATGACATCCAAGCACACACGATAGCCCATATAATCCCGATATACAAATCCAATCATATATCAGATAATTAAAACATGTGGGTGCAGTAATTACAAACACAAGCAAGGTACAGTAATCATCAAATTTTTCACTCACCCAGCTATATAATCTCTAGTCATAGTAGTCAGGCAGTAGATCATCCTTGAAAATCACATCACCTAACAAGACCAAATATGCTTATAAGTTTGGGTCAGAAACTAGCTTATTTTAGTTTTGCCAGTTTTGATGGTTTTTTCAGTTTTGAAGGTTTTAGTATTTTTCTTCATAATTTTTTTGTTTTAAATCCGTTTTTTTGCGTATTTATAGTCATTTCGAAGGATTTTTAATGTTCTTTCTATTTCTAAAGTCATTTTGATTGTTTAAACTTCAGAACATGATGTTATAGCCTGAATAGTTCAGTTTTGCCTAGTGTATGTTCAATTTAAGGCTCTTTTTTGTCTAATTTGATCTTCTAACCTAAAGGAATTAACTCTAACCATTTTGAGCATGTTTGGGACTCTCAAATGGCATGTCTATCCTTTATTTCTTGCTGGAAATTCCAGAGTTTAGCACCAGCACTTGGGATGTCTTTTTTCAATGCTTCAATTGGACTCTTCTCTTCTAGCTGGTGCTAGTTTGTGTTTTTCCTTTAGGATTTTTAATTTTATAAGTTTCTTAATGATATCTTGCCATTTTTAGGTGCTGGAGATAAGGATTTCCAAGTCTTATTGAGTTGGTCACGGTTTGGAAGTTTTTTTTTTTTTTGTTACACCTTGCTCATTTATCCAATTTTCTACTCTTAAATGATTCCTTTAATCATCTTAACTCTCCACCATTAACAAGGGCACGGATTACATTAAAAATGCCCTTAATAGCCCTTTAATCTTGATGTCTAGTTGCCTTCAATTTCTCCAAATTTTTATCTCAATTTATTTTCCTAAAGCTTCAACATAAGAGGCTCAACTAGAAGGTGATGCTCCACGGTTTTACATGAAAAGGGGATTGCATTTCCAATCTTTTCCTAAACTAAATATACTTCAATATACATGGAAAGTTACAAAACTAAAGCAATATAATCCTATTCTAAGCTATGGAATTGAAATCTTACAAGGAAAGAAGGCACCATCAACATAAAGGTAAAGAATCATACACATTACAATTCAAGTGCTGGAGTTCCTCCTTCCTTTTTTACCTCTTGGGTTGGCTTTGTGCTCTGATTTTTTTAAGATCTTTTACTCTCCTAATAGCCCTTGAGTGGTGTAAATAATAGTAGAAGATGAACTTGATTGGAAGTGGTTAAGGGCGTATTTAGGTGGTTGAATCAAATGGTGCATAGCTGGGGAAACAGGGGATAACTTGGGGATTCCTCTTGTGACCCAATTTTTAGTTGGATGTTTAGGGGGTTTTGGAGGGTTCTTAGGAGTATATTTCTTGTACTAATGCTCCAGAATGATGGGGATTTTATGTGGAGATTAGAAGGTGGTGAAATCAAAATGAAGAGCTTGGAAGAAGAAGGTTAAGACGTTGTTGTTCAAGATGTGTACCTAGTGCGATTTTTTTGGAGTTGTTCTTGAGGGTGTTTGGTTGATCTCCTTAAGAGATTTTAGTGTGGAGTTGTTCTAGAAGAGAGAGTGGTTCACAATGTGGGGTGGGGGGTTGGGTTGGAGAAATGGGAGGTGTAATGTGGTTGGGTAGTTAGCTTAAGGGATTATCCTATAGTTATTAGCATGGGTTAATAGGGTAATGGTTTATCCAATGGGTAGAGGGTTAAGTCCTAGAGGGATACACTTGTAACTAGGGTAGTTAGGCATCGGATTTATCCCTTTTTGGTTACCATCTAGTTAGCTTTTAGTTACTATTACATTTGGTTAGGTTAATCCAATTAGTTTCCTAATTTAGTTCTCCTAGTTCTGGCTGGTAGCTTATGTAGACCATAGTAGATTTAGGGCTTGTTTTGGGCTACTCAATTCCTTTGTTTTTTTTTTATGGTTAAATGGAATTTAATTAGGGCTTAAATGGGGAACATTTTAGGTCAAGTTTAGGCTTAGGATTAGATCATTTGATGGTTAAAATAAGGGCTTACTTCTTCCCTTTCCATGCCACATATAGGGATTAGTTAAGGGTTATGTTTTCTAATTTTTTGTTTCGCCCGATTTGATAGTTTTGTAAAGTTGGATTTGATTGAATTTTCAGGTTTCTTCAAACTAATTATAGGATAGTCTATCATCATTTAAGTTTCAATTTCATTCGAATCAAATCTCGTGGTTTTCTAAGCTCAAC